>OZ010744.1:105421614-107921614 GCA_963932245.1 Tachinus rufipes
AAATCTCCATTCAAGTAAGTATCCCTAAAATTAACAAATATTAAAAACAATATTTATAAATCAAAATTAACCTACATTGAATCATCATTTTTGGAAGTAAGTATATAAGATCTAACTTCAATATTTTTCATCTGACTCCCAGCAACAACCAAAGAAGTTTTATGCTGCTTACTTCCATTCATAATAATCATAAAAGTCATAGTCCCTTCAATAGAAAAACTATTCTGATTTTTACTACAATGCGCATAAACATAAGTATCAGTAGGTTTCACTGATAAAGTCTTCACATCTAACACATTGCGCCCCATTAAATTTTTATGGAGTAACGAAACCCAATAAGTCTGAAATTGATATTAATTTATAATTAGGGATTAACTATGTTAATAATATCCTACAGCACTATCTCTGAATAATTCATGCAATCTTAGAATTCTTTAAATAACATCATAACCATGTTTAGCAGCTTCACCAATTTGTGCTGCCCAATCGATTGCATTGTTGAATGCAATTGGGTGTTTGGTTTTCATTGCTGATTTTCATACTAATGGTTTTGGATTTGCAAAGAGTAAATGGTGATCCATTGATCAGTTTCAAAAACGTTTTTGGTGTAACGGTTGGAACTAAATAAGTTTGAATGTATTTTTCTAGATTTTGATTATTTTGTTACTTTTACTTACCTTTGAAGTCGTCTACAAATATTCTTATAAAATCTGCGTAAACTGATGATATGAAGAAGCTGAAATCGCTTCCTACTATTTTCCATGATTGTTTTTTGATTGGGAATTGAACTTTTAGACATCAAATCAAAACTGAACTTCAACAATCAAATTTCAAAGAAGTTTAAACCAAACTAAGTAACCGACATGAAAACCACAAAACACTGGCTGTAATTTAAAAAAACTCTTTTGTAAAAGACAATTTTCTGACAAAACAAAACAACTCTCTAAACATGGTAACCCCAGCTTAGAGTTGTTAATGACCGTAAGTTAGTCTCATAGATGTGTAATTTAAATTGAGTGAAATGCTAAAAACTGTCAGAAGGTAATACTTTTTTTAAAAATGTTGTTAACTTTCACTTCTTAAATCTACATTTTTCACTCTAGAGAGCTAAAATAAGTCTTAAGTGGATAAGTTAGCTTATGTTCAAAAGCTCAGTATAAAGTTTTTGTGTAAAATGCAAGAAACTATAAGAATTTTATATTTTTACTGCAAAAGTTGTTAACTTTCTCTTTTTAAATCTACAAATTTTACTCTACAAAGCTAAAACTAATGCGCAAATTAATGTAAATTTACGTAGTTAGCTTGGTTTATATAAACACTTTTAATGTAAATGTTGATAACTTTCTCTTCTTAAATCTACAAATTTCAATCTAAAAAGTTAAAACTAATCTCAGAAAATGCGCAATTTAATGTAACATCACGTGGTTAGGTTAGGTTAGGTTAAACTGCAAATCATAGGAGTGTCGGATTACTTAATTAAGACAAATGGAAAAAAACAGCTAAAAGAATTCACTTTTATGGTTAACGACATACAAATTACAAGCCAGAAGAGCTTGAGATATCTTGGCATCACTTTTACTCACAACTGCAATATGAGCCCACACATAGCCTTAGCCGCTGAAAAGGCAGACGGTGTCACTGCCAAACTTGCAAGACTTATGCCAAACGTGGCAGGACCCAAAGAGAATTAAAAAAAAAGTAATATGTAGCGTGGTATCGTCTATTGTTCTGTAACGGCACCTGTCTGGAGCCAGTGGGCGGCCGTCCGCAAGTACAAGGACATCCTCTTCCGGACACAACAAAAGGTCGCAATCAGAGTAACGTGCGCCTACAGAACAATCTCTACCAAAGCGGTGCTTGCAATTGCAAGCACAATACCACTGCATTTACTGGCTATGGAAAGAAGCCATGAAGCCCAAAACAACAAACAGAAAAAGAAGACGCGAGAGGCAACAATTGCGCAGTAGGAAAAAGAGTGGCAAGAAAAAAGGTCGACTAGAAAATGGACTAGGAGACTCATCCTTGAAATAACCCCATGGATAAACAAAAAACAAGGCAACGTGGACTACCACTTAACTCAGTTTCTCAGCGACCATAGATGTTTCTGGAATTACCTTAACAGGTTTAAGCAAAAAGCTAAACCGAAATGGACGGAAAACACGCCTAAACATACGGTCCTAGCATGCGCCAGATGGCTAGAAGAAAGAAGCAGCTGTACGGCTATACTAGATGCAGAAGATGTCACAGCAGATAACATTGTAGAGCACATGCTAGAAAGCAAGCCCAAATGGAGGTGTGTCACAAAAGCTTTTCCGTAAGTTTGCAAAATTTAAATATCAAAGTAGTAGCTAAAAAAAGGGTTAGGTTAGGTTAGGTTAGATTAATTTATATAGAGTTAGTACAAACTTTTTGAGTAAAATACAAAAAAACTGACGGAAAGTGGAACTTTTACAGCAAATGTTGTTAAGTAAGAAGCATTGATATTAATACGACCCTATGACCAAACTAGCACAGCAACCTAGGCTAAAAAAAAATAGATTTGACATTCCTAGCAATATCAATAAAAAGCACAACACAGTTAGTGTTAAACACTGAAATTTCTAAAAAGCAAAGAAAACCGCAGCAAAATGCAGTGCTTTAATATGGAGAAAAACACATACAAAACTACAGTTGATGTACACCCTAACAAAAAATATTCAATTAAATCTAGCAAGTATCTGCTAAAAAGGCTAGTACAAATATTACAACTACGGAACTCAAAAATAGCAAAAACAAAAGTTCTTAAGTACAACAACTTTACACTAGTATTGAAAGAGGAAAAACACCAGTTTTTCCATGCTGATAACAGCTGTTCAAAACACGGCCAAATATGTAAATGTAAGAAATAAAAAGTGGTAAACAATCACAACGTTTTCATCATCCTAATCTAAACACGTCTAATGATTTCTACTTGCGTATGCAACCTATGTGCTGCTAACAAAACTAAAGCACAACAACAACTCAGCCTTATTTGATGCACAATCAACATTAACTCAAAACCTAAGAAGGATAACCAACCTACAACCAACTTATATCTACCAACATTCAACAAAAAACTTGCTACTAAAATCTCAAAACCACCAAGAACTCAAAAAACCTCAACTTACAATACTGGGTTAACCAACTTAGAAAATCTACTCCAAGACATAGTACTCCATCAAACCCAACTAAAAGACAATAACATTATTTTAAGATGACAAAACAAATCAAATGGCGGAACTCTATTAGCATACTCAACAAAATATGCAAAAACCAAAAGCAAGCTAGCAAAAAAAATCAAACCAGCAATTTAAACAAGAGTACCAGAAAATATATGGAAGCTCAAGTTGGGAACTGCAAAGTTGTAGAGAGATTTATATATCTTAGCACAACAATCCACAGACCCGGCTCCTGCAAGTTTGAGATAAGAAAGCGTATTGAAATAGCACGCTCCGCAATGACTCCACTTACCAAGCTATAGAAATTGCGTTAACAAAAGCTCTAGTATTTTCTGTCGTTACGTTTGCTTCCAAAACATGGGTAATTAAAGCTGCTGATAGACGGCAATTCGATGCGTTTGAAATGTAAGGCGTAGGATGCTAAGAATACCTTAAACGGCCATACGCACAAATATCTTGGTTCTGGCCAAAATTAAACCAAAGCAGCTTAAGTATGACGTATGCGCGTATCCTAAAATTCTTTAAACATATCACACGCCACGACAACATAGAAAAGCTCATCATTCAAGGCAAACCCAAAGGCAAACGTAAGCGCGGGCGTTCATTCACTCGATGGACTAATATAATATCACAAGTGGCGGACCTGAACTTAGGAACAGCAACTCGCAGAACAAACAACCGACAAAACTGGCGAAGAACCACAGAGAGAGTCATGCACAACGTAGAAAAAGATTAGTCAATATAACCACTACACATCGAGTACAATGGTAGACGAAGAAGAAGAAGTTTTAACCAAACACTTTAGAAAACACAAACTATTAAAATTTAAACGTGAGATGGTCACAAAAATTGCTTTGTATCAAATTTATTCTGATCACAATGGCAATACTTGTCATGTATACAATACAACAAAAAATTAACATATCAACACTTTTCAAACAGTTTAGACCCTAAATTGTTGACTGAGGCTATGTCAACCAAATTGAAAAAGAACATAACGCCTGTCTGAATGGCTTTATATTTTCTCTGATGGTTTGCCCGGCCACTATGACGTATACTACTTTGGCAGTTCTGTTTCTTTAAAAAATTCCAAAAACTTTTGTCAAGAGAATGTCAGCTAAAGCTACGTCAACCAAATGTCATCATGATTCTATATTTTCTGCAGTAGCAGTTCTGTTTCTTCAATCAAACTTCAGCATGTTTTTATATTTTTTATAGTTTTTTTTTTTAGAAATTTTGTTTTTTTTTTTAAATCTATGAACTTCTGCTAAGAAATTGTCAACCACGTCAAACTTTTGTATGTTACTATATTTTCTACTGTGGTTTGTCTGGCGTCTATAACATCAATTGAGCTGTGCATTGCATATTATGCTATGTCTTACATTTACCAGAAAATATAAATAAAATTCATTGTGCTTTCGTTTAATTTAATTTTATTCTATTGATTGGAGCAGAGTTTTAACATTCCAGACTACAATGGAAAGTTTGTTTGTTTTGATTCCGGAGATTCTTAGCACCCTCTTATTGCCGAAGACTGAAGGCCATTGTTGATTTGTATATTCTATGCAATTTTTTTAGGAATCAAAGTACTTAGTAGTTTCCCGTTATATTCTGAAGAGTTTGCGCTGTTTTTCTGGTAGGGTTAGAAAAGAACAAGAGTTGATAAAAGGAGAGTTAATAGTAAAAAAAAAGTTGCTTGTAAGGCTAGTTGAAAAAAAAAGCAGCATTTAACTAAGAAACCTCCAAAGTGCCACTTTCCGTACTTACCAGATGTGAAACCCTGTGGCTGTGAGCTATGTGGGGAGTTAATCTAATATTTTGTTCAATAACATTAATAACTATAATTTTTAATAATAAGTTTGTTAATATAATTAAGATGCCATATTCTCTTAAGTGAGAATTCATATGTTAAACCTTAAGTTTAAACAATCAAACTTGATCATTTGCAATTATCAAATATATGATCAGAGTAAATATTTTGGACAGAATAAGAGTTTAGTACTCCATTGCAATTCATGTTACTTTTAATTTTTTATATAACAATTTTATTGTATATACCGTACAAACGTACGGATTATGCGCTGCATTCTAACTCAAATTAATTTCTTATGAATCTACTGCTATAGAATTGAATTAATAAAAATGTTTACTAATTTAACATTTTAAAAACAATTAAACTTGAAAGAAAAACATTTACAATCACAGAATTTTTTATTCAAATTTGTACTTCGATATCATGCGATGCTGTAGTCATACAACGCACACTGACGAGGTGTGTAGAAGCGACCCTTGGATTGAGTTTGAATAAATTATTAATTTATTTTATAATTACATTAGTGTCTAAAATTCATTATAGATTTTAAGTATTAAAATGCAAATTTAAAGTAAAATTTTGGTAAAAAAATATTATCAGTAATATGATAATTATTGAGTATACCTATGAATTCGTAAAACCTCTTGTGCATATTTTGTCTGTAAATTGACAAAACATTCACATTCCCAAACATCAATTCAATACAAAATATAACAGTTATTTATGCAATTCTAACTACATGTGTATCATAATCCCATTATGTATACACACATGTAAGACCCCTTAACTTGGGGGTTGGAAGAAAGAGGCGTGATAGTACATTCCGTCACTAACTAGATTCATTCGATGTCCATCTGCAATACCCGTTTGTCAATGTCTTACATGATACAACAGAAACGTGAACATAGATAAGCATAAAATAACATCTGAAGTTCAACAATAATAAAACCTCATAGCCGAATGAATTATGAATTATTAAATATAGAAACATAGGTTTATTGCAGTTACGATGCTGGCAGAATAAATAATTTATAGACAACTTTTTTTTTTAATTTTAATATTACATTTACAAATTAACAAATAGTGGAGGCTATTACTAAGTGATAATTTATTATAAAATAAATAAAACCAAATTTTTTGTATACTATATCACAAATATATTTAAAAATTCAATACTTGTTTGTTCACCGTCCGATGATGACCTTGCAAAGGTTGAAACTAGTTACGGTTTTTAAATATATTTATTTATTTTATAATATTTACATTATATTTGATTTTTTCTTCTCATTTGAATGTACAAATTATTTAATTTTACAAAATATTCATAAATAAAGTTTTTTTTGCAATATTTTATTACATATTCATAACATAGAACATACTCTAGATTGCACTTTGTTGATTTTAAAAGCATTATTGAAATATGCTTATTAACTTCTTATCTATTTGCAAACCTGAAAGTTTCAAGAATTGCCCATCATCATCATTACATTACACCTTTAAACGCTTATCTTAACTCAAGGCATCTTGATGCATTAAAAATGCAACAACTTCTTTGAAGGATATTAGTTTTAATGCTTTTTAAAAAGTTTAAAATAATTTGAAAATTGTTATAATTGAAAAATGTTAATTGTTATATATTGTATTTAATCAATTTTCAAGTGAAAGAACTTTGCCCTTTATTTTGTAAAATGCTTCATTTATTTCTGATCTTACAGATGAGTACATATTTGTTTAATTTCATCCATCACATCAACAATTGTTATATATTTCAGTTAGCCAATGTTGTCTAAGTTTGTATTGAGTGTGAATGTGAGTGAGTGTTATTACTTGATTGATTGTATATAAAATCGGTCCATAACCTTTCACCTTAAATTTAAAAATGAAAAAAAATAATGTCCATAGATAAAACGTGTGTAATTTGGTATGAATGAGCAATAATTCCCGTGGCAAGAGAGCGCTCCAAATATAGAATCTCATAATGATAGTTGAGATCATAAACCTTTTTGTCGCATCCTTTGATTGAGGTCCCTGAGAGAAAGAGACAGATCGAGAGAAAGAGGGGAAAAATCCTGACGACCCCAAGCCGACCCTAAAACCCTAAGGGCATATTCTTGGGTCACTTGTCGCGCAGACATCGTGCGCAGGCCCGCCCCTAAACACAGTGATCGTCATCTTCAGCCTCCTAGAACTCAGTTATTAGTTCACCGCTTAAGTGTCCGCAATGATGGCTTCTCCACAACTACATCATCAGTATACCAATGCGCAATCGCAGGTGCGTGATCTATAATAATAGTAATCAACTTCGACACCCTCTCATTAAATATTACGATTTTATTAATGTTTTCTTTTAACTGGGCAACAATTACTACCTCAGTGATTCAATCTTAGCAATACGCAACCGTATAATCATATTTAATTATTATAATTTTTAATTCTTTATTACAGATGTCTCCGCTGAATTTACTAGCTGCTACTTGCACCAGGATGTATCAGCATCAACCATACAGTCAAGTGTCGCCGACTTCGACTACCTCCTGCAGCAGCGACGGATACGTTTCACAATTAGAACCAGCGAGATCACCACTTGAATATTCACCCCATTACCAAAATCCATATTATGGTAATCAATATTGGTTTCAACATTCACCTCCACCAGCGGATACAGCAACAAGCGGATATCAACCACAAACTCCAGCCAATATTCAACAGCAATATCAGTGGCCTCCACAGAATACTTATATGAGTTTTCCATATAATACCATAATTAAACAGGAGTTGTCAGTGTCTGAATTTCCAACAAGTTTCGTGAAAGGGAGGAGGTGTATTAAGTGCCAGTGTCCGAATTGTGTTAGCGAAGAGAATGGTACTAAGAAACCGTCCGCGAAAAAAACCCATATTTGCCATTATCCAGGCTGTGATAAAGTTTATGGAAAAACATCGCATTTACAAGCGCATCTCAGGTGGCACACGGGGGAAAGACCGTTCGTGTGCAATTGGTTGTTCTGCGGAAAGCGCTTTACACGCTCCGATGAGCTTCAAAGGCATTTGCGTACTCATACTGGCGAGAAACGATTCGCCTGTCCTGTATGTAGCAAACGATTTATGCGATCGGATCATTTAGCCAAGCATGTGAAAACGCATAAAAATGGTAAACAAGAAAAAAAAATAGCGAAAAGCGAAGAAAAAATTACGCCTCCTCCAACAGTTCCAACCGCGCCGCAAATTAATCACCATTTGCTACCAACCAATCCAACAACAGTACAAACCCCATTAAATATTTACAGCAGTTATAGTTATTACTACAACATGCCAGAGCAGTGATAAAAAAAACTATATAAATTATTTATTATTATTACGTTTGAGTCTTTCGCAATAAGGGACCAGTGCCATTAATCGCGTCATTGTACAGAAACTATTTGTAAATATAACCCTATTTTGTATTTTTGTATTATAATGTTAAGAAGAAATAAATTTATTATTACCAAACAACTTTCATTTCTAATTAATTTAAATTCAAATCAAGCTTCTTCGGTAGCTGCTTCCATCTATAGGAGAAAGTGGTAAGTAATCTTAATTTATCTTGTAAGCAATAGATGTCGCTAGTTGAAGTGTAATTGAGGGTGTTATTAACTGGGCGGTCTTTATGAATGCATGGCCGTCCTGAGGGAGGAGGGCAGCGAAGGAAAATAAACTGAAAAAAAAAAACGCAAATTATAGTGTGATATTTATGTATGTACGCGGTGGGGTAGTAAGAGGGGGACGCAAAGGTGGCGCTATGATGAATTAAAGTCAGTATGAATCAAATCATATGAATGCATTGATGTATTGTGTTTATTGTTTATTGTATAAATTATATAAAAACCACCTGATGGATGTATGTGCGTGAGTGTTTGAGTGCTTACCCAAAAATAAAATAAAAATATATTTTCTTGTTATTGTTTTGTTTTATTGTGTATGGTCATCATAACCGGCAAACTGGAGGACCGCACCGACCGTGATAAGGGGCATACATCCCCTGAATTATTAGCTGTGAGTTGTTGTATTTTTTTATTTAAATTCTGACATCTGTTTTAATTAATCATGCGGTCCCCTTTGTACCGCCCATCTAACATTATTAATGATATGATATTCTTCTTTACTTAAATAAAATCCTACAATTTAACTTAAATAAACTTCCGCTATTTTTATTACATTATATAATAATAAAAAACTTGATGTGACATCCGTTTCAAAACAAATCAACACGTTTCACTAAATTAACACACTTCTTTCAACACTTTTACTTTATATACGCCTACGTTAATGGATTTTGATATACTTAGTTTATTTATCGCAATTTGTTTACAAGATAAATTTCGGTTTCGTGTGCGTGACTAAAATTTAAGACCTCTAGGGATATTGCGTTAAATCTTTTGATTATTAATTAATCATCAATAATGTTGTAACTACCAGCATACATTTAATTGTAATATATACATTTAACACCTCTAGTATCAATAAATACCAGAAAGTAATATGCAATTGGCATAGATTATGACAATCTATAATTGAATCGGTAAAAATAATTAAGTACAATATGTTTATCAATAAATATCAGTTTAACATTTGTCAATACAAATCAACTAGGTATAATAAGTGTTGACACTTACATTAATTTTATTTTGTAAGGTAATTTTATGTTGTCAGATTTTAAATATATTAATTCTTGCTTAATGACTATATTTATTCTATTATATATATAGAAATCAAAAGAACTTTATCACAATTTGCAAAATATTTTTAATAAATCGACGATCTGTTTTGAAAAAGTAGACAGAAAAGTGTGAAACTATTTCTTAGATGATTTTCCAAAATATGATAGTTTTGGTTTATAATACTTCAAAAATTTAATTTTTAATAATGAAAATTAAGGAATTAAACCATGTTAGGTACTTTATCAAAGATAAAACTATTGTTTAAATGAATCAAGTCTTTAAGTAATAAAATATGCCGTAAATGATTTAAGCATATTTGTGCGCACGAATGACTTAAGTCCCCACAATCTTGTTTGATTGAATGCTATTTTGGAAACCCATTTGGTGTAGAATAGTCTATTGTATAACTAGCACGTAATGATAACCATTTCCCACGTTGTTGCACAAACCTTTGACGAGTGCTGCAATTTATACGAGTATGAAAAGAACGAGCAAGTACACTGTACTTTTACTACAATAAATTATTAACAATTTATGGAAAAATTGTGCAAGCTGTACACTTTTTACAACTAAAATTACTATAATGTATTCAAAAAGAATTAAATGTTATAATATGACATTTGACAGGTAATTTTTGACGTACAAAATTGCATACTTAACAACAACAACAACAACAGTTGCATAATGGACATATTACAGTATAGAGCAGAAAAATATCATCACAAATCAGGGCCGTCGCGAGAAGTACGGCTGCCTGTGTGCAAAGCATAAATATGCCGCTTTTTATAGCATATAAAGTAAACCTTATGGGTGTTGCTAATCTTACAATTAAATATACTATCCAACTAGCCCTCCGACCACATGATAAACCTAAAAATTATAAAAATGTCTATAGAAAAACATATATGATAAAAGAAGTAATCACCAGCATATATACAACGTACTAGTTGGTAAATATGTGTCAATCAAGATGATGCCCAGTCCACACTTATTGGGAAAATGTGTAGGATATATATTAACAAAAGTTAGAGAACCTGTCCCTAAGTCATTTCATGAGTTTTCTGAAACTTTTTTTTGCACAAAATCACCTTTTTATTACTTTTTGATCTAAAAAATACTATTTTTTTAAAACTTTAATCCAAAATTGCTTTTTTTGTTTAAATGTTAGTCCAAAACAGTATTTTTTAGTGTATTTGTTTTTGCAAAAATCACATTTTTTATTACTTTTTAGTTCAAAAAACATTTTTTCTTAAAAATATTGTCAAAAACAGCGTTTTTTAACATTTTTTAGTCTAAAAATGTTTTTTGTTTAATTTTTAAGCTGAAACAGTATTTTTATGAGTGTTCTGTAACTTTTTTGCACAAAATAACATTATTTGATTACTTTTTGTGCAAAAATGCAGTTTTTATTCAGAAACAGCATTTTTTGAATACGTTTTAGTAAAAGATTGCTTTTTTTAGTTTAATTTTTAGTCCAAAAGCAGTCTTTTCTACAAGTTTTGTGTAACTGTTTGCACAAAATCACAATTATTATCACTTTCCGGTCTAAAAAGTTATCACTTTCTAGTCTAAGAAGAAAGTTTTAATCAAAAACAGCATATTCTGAAAACATTTTAGTCCAAAATTGCTTGCTTTGTTTTATTTTTAGTTGAAAACAGTATTTTTATGAGTTTTATATAACTTTTTTTGCACAAACTTGCATTTTTTTATATTTTATTTTTATTTTTATTAAAAAGCATTTGTTATTAAATTTTTAGTCAGGAACAGCATGTTCTAAACACTTTAATTCAAAATTGTTTTTTTTGTTTAATTTATAGTTCAAAACAATATTTTTTTCAGTAGTTTTATTATACAAAATCACATTTTTAATTATTTTTTGGTCTAGAAAGCATTTTCTATTAAATTTTTAGTCAAAAACAACGTTTTCTAAATATTTTGGTTAAAAATTGCTTTTTTTGATAAATTTTTAGTTCAAAACATTAGTTCTGATAAGCTATTTTTAACTTTCTAGCACAAAATCACATTATTTTATTAATTTTTGGTTTAGAAAGCATGTTTTATTAAGTTTTTAGTCAAAAGCAAAGTTTTCTACACACATTAGTTTAAAATTATTTTTTTTGTTAATTCAACGTATCAATAAGTTTAACCAATATTTCTAATAAATTTTTTGTAACTTTCTTGTATAAAATCACATTTTTTAATTAGTTTTTGGTCTAGAAAGCATTTTTTATTAACAACCTTTTCTAAAAATTTAATCCTAAATTGCTTCTTTTGTTAAATTTTGATTTCAAAACAGTATTTTCTGTTCAGTTTTCTTTAACTATCTTGCACAAAACCACATCATTTTATTAATTTTTGGTCTGAAAAGCATCTTCTATAAGACTTTTAGTCAAAAAATTCATTTTCTGGAAATCTTTCAAAATTGGTTTTTTTTTCTTGAAGTGGTACGTCTAACGTCCTTGCATTGCAATCCTTACTTTTTATTGTGCATTTTTGAATGTTACTCATTTGGTAGATGCATTACCATAATTATCAAAAGCAGGTTCAGGTTTATTAAGCATTTCTGTGGTTTTTTATTTGCTAGTCTGCTTCAAGTTTAACTTCTTTTTTGTTTTGTTTGCAATCAAGAACTAAGTCCTGTTATCTGCCTTATAGCCTTCCATTGATGCTAACGTCCAGATCTCCATCCATTTTTTAGGTAGTCTGCTTAGAGGTTCTCTACTTTGGGATCTTTGGTCTTTACCTCATTTGGCAATTCTGTTGTAGCTCATTCTATCCTCATGGTCTTCTATTGTCATCTTTGTGATTTGACCAATCTAGCTATCTAGTTCTTCTTTGATAGCGCTACTTCTAATATTATCACGTAGTTTACTGCTTATATTGTTGTAAGACTTTTTATTTCCGTGCTCCTCATTAGTCTTTTAATTTTAAATGTATCTGCGTTGGTTTTAGCGGCGTAGGTTTGAATCGGCCGCACACAAGTTTTATAGATTCTAACTTTGCCCTGTTACCTTCTATACTCTAATCCTTTGAAATACAGATTACTAAATGTGCTCTTAATGTTCGACTACAAAACATTAAACAAGAAATAGCGAAAATATTATGTTGCGACGGCCCTGTGTTTAACGCAATTTATAAAACATTCTGACTATTTCAACCTTACGTGTACAACTTTATATCTCAAACTTTAAGATGCTTGTGCTTCTATAAAAAGAAAAAAATGTCAAATGGGATTTTGATTTTAGCAATTTTAAGAAAACAATTTAGTTTTAGTAGACAGGTTGCGGTACTACAGTTCATGATTTTGCATAAATAGTTTGTATTGAAGTGTTTTGCATACTTTCCTGAGTGTTTGTAATCAAAGGATTGAATGTTTTTCCTTCTTGCAAACTCCAAAAATAACAAAATTAAACAGAAAAGAATAATATTCAATCTTCAAATCAGTTACACACGGGCCGGCGACCGCGTACTCCAGTTTATCATTCCGGAAAAATAGTTTAAAATGGTGTGTCCCTTCTACCTGAGAGTTCTTATAGTCAAAAAATTAGATGTTTCTCTTCTTTGCAAAAACCATTAGTCACTAAATTTAAAAAGAAGAAAGTGATATTCAATCTTCAGTTTATAATTGCGGACAAATAGTTTGAAATAAATTGGTTTGCTCACCCAATCGAGCCTAGGGATTAAATAGGTTTTTTTCTTACAAATATCAAATCATTAAATTAAACATAAAAATATGATATCCAAAATATGCAAAATTCAGTAACATTTGAGCGGGCAAATGTACAGTTTTTGTTCACAGATTAATAGTTTGAATTGGAGTGTTTTGCCCATCCGCCCAAGTATTTATAATCAAATAATTGCATTGTTTGTCCTCCTTGCAAACGCCACTAGATACTAAATTAAATAGAAAAAAGTTATATCCAAAATATAATTCAATAACACTTGGGCGGGTGATCGGGGTATTTCAGTTCATAATTCCGTACTCCAATTTCTAGCCCACCTGCCTGTGTTTTGTAATTAAGAGATTAAACGTATCTCCTCCATGCAAACATCAATAGACACTAAATTAAATTAAAAAAAAGTGAAATTCAATCTTCAGATCAATGGGTAAGCGGGATACTAGAGTTTATGATTCTGAATTAATAGTTGATAGATAGCTGGAAGTGTCTACTATTCCAGTACAAAAATACCTTTTTGTCGCTGTAGTAGTATTTTTTCTATAGAGGTTAGAAACAAACGTGTATTTTTCTTGTGCAGATAACAATGTGTGACAAAAAACATTAGCAACGGATCAATGTGAAATTTCTCGTTAAATAAAAAAAAAACTCCGACTGACTGTTATAAGTTATTGAAAAACGCCTATGGTGAGAATTCTCTATCTCGTGTTTTCCAATGGTATAAATGGTTTTCTGAACGCCAAAAGAGTACCAAAAATGACCAACGTCCAGGTCAACCAGTCTCTGTTTCAACTCTGCAAACAGTGACCAAAATCAACCGTGAAGATTTAATGGGTTCTAGAGGGTCAAACTGTAAACCAAACTTACTATTTGAAAGATTTGCAACACTGCGAGTTTGTACAAAACGGCCGGAGTGTGGAAAAACGTTCTGTGTGTGAAGCGTTATTTAGACGCTAGAGGCCCTGTGGCGGAGCTCCTAAATGTTCTTACAAAAGAAGACTTCCAGCATTGCTTTGATCAATGGAAAAAACAAATGGAACGGTGTGTGGCAAAGGGAGTACAGTACATTGAAGGGGAATATCGATTATAGAATAATTTTTAAAATAAAACTCCTTTTTATAAGCAGTTTTGTTATTTAATAGCTAGACTTTGTAGTATGAATTGGACAGTGTTTGTAATCAAGGATTAAAGTTTTCCTCTTTGTAAACGCCAATAATCAGTAAATTAAAAGAGAGTGACATTCAAACTCCAGTTTATGATTACGAACAAATAGTTTGAACTATATTAACCCGTCCGATTGTTTATAATAAAAAAAATGGATAATTCTCTTTCTTGCAAACGCAAATAACCACTAAAATATAACGTTTTTCTCAACTTTAACAAACCGTCAGTGGTATCAAAAAACTATAAGAATAACAAGTTGTAAACACTCCCGCCTTAACCAATGGTGCACTCTCAAAAAATTCCTTTAATTGCCATTTTTAGCACGCCAATACTCAGAATCAAAAACTCAAAAATGTGTTCAGCGTAAAAAAAGTAGAAAGCTTTCAAAAAATTAGTAAATTGTCTTTTAAAATTTTGCAATTTTGGAAAAACGCTGTTTTTGACTTTGAAGGAATTTTGATGACGCTACTGAAATATTTTCAACTTTTGAGTAAAAAAAAGATCTCTTTGAAATCCTAAACAAATTGGTTTAAGGTTCAACCATCTCCTGACAACAATAATGATAATGATAACTTTAGTATCATTAAAGATCCTAAAAAAAACTCTGGTCCTAATTGAAATACAAATCAGTATTTGGTTTGTTTTTGTAAAAAAAAGCGCAATTAGAAGTTAAAACACTCGAAAAACCTAAATTTAGACTTGTGGTGGTAAAAAGAGTAAGTTGGTTTTTAAAATAAAACAATGAAATAATGATATAATTTGCCAGCTGTGGGCAAAGCGGAAATTGCTACAACCCCTGTGTCCAGAAAAATAAATCAGTTAAAAATGGTTTAAAAAGACATTTTCTAATTTACCAACCTTCGTATATAACCAACTAGTTTTGAGAAAAAAATATAAAACTTGCGCATTACGATTAGATTATTGAAAATGGATAAGTATAAGTAGAGTGGATAGTATGCCCATATCGCACGAAGACGAATTTGGAGCACGACGCTGGAGGCGGAGTGCTCCAAACGTCTAAGTTTTCCAACCACCCACCCGAGTATTTGTAAAAGAAAAACATCTAATAGATGACCAACATTTGAACCAAATGTCCCGCTCACTTACCTTACTGTTTGTCATAAAGGAAAACAGTCACTTTCTTCACTCAATTTAGTGATAACTAACATTTGCAAAATAATTAAATCAAATCTTTAGATGATTAACACTTTTTTGGCTAAATAGGAAACTCTAATTTAAACCACGTGCCCACAATTTATGGCGGGTAGGCCAACTATCCCAAAGGTTTGCAATAAAGAATTGAAAGTTTTATCTTATTGCAAACGCCAATAGTCACTAAATTAAGTAAAAGAGTCTGTAGATCAATAACACTAGACCCGCTCAAGTGTTATTGATCTGAAAATACTTGGTTTAACACGGTTCATAAGTGGTTCAAAGCGGTTCACAGACAGTTTATAAAATATTCTGACCATTTCAAACTTATATGTACAACTCTATATCTCAAATTTTAAGATAGTAGTGAGAAAAATTAGTTTTTCGAATTATTGGCAACTAATAAAAAACATGTTGGTCCGGGGTACTACAGTTTATGATTCCGTATAAATTTAAAATTTAAATATTCCCAAGTATTTGTAATCAAAGGATTAAATGTTTCTTCTTTTTTGCTAACGCCAATAGTTAAATTAAAAAGAGTAATATTCAATCTTCAAATCAGTAATACTTGGGCGAATGAGCAGGTACTCTAGTATATCATTCCGAATAAATAGTTTTGTAAATTGGTGCGGGAGACGCCCGTGTATTCATAATCAACGAATTGGATATTTCTTCTTCTTGCAACGCCAATAATCACTAAATTTAAAAAGTGCAATATTCAATCTTCAGTTTATAATTGCGTACTAATAGTTTAAACTGAATTTTCTTGCCTACTCAACCGATTTGTAAATCAAAGAATTGAATATTTTTTCTTCTTGCAAACATCAATAGTAATAATTTAATGACTATTGATGTTTGCAAGAAGAAAAAATATTTAATTCTTTGGAGTGTCCTGCTTACCCCCCAAGTGTTTATAATCAAAAATTGCATTGTTGGTCCTTTTTGCATACGTCAATAGCCACTAAATTAAATAGAAATGAGTGATATATAATTATAGTTTATAGATAAATATCAGTTGGTCATGGTATTCCAATTCATAATTCCAGATCAATAGTTTAAATTGTATTGCCTCGCCAACCTGCCCGAGTGTTTGTAATCAAGAGATTAAATGAATCTCCTTCTTGCAAACACTAATAGACACTAAATTTAATGACAAAAGAGTAATATCTAACAGTTAGATCAATACTACAGTTTATAATTTTGGATAAATAGTTTGAATTGGAGTGCCACGCTCACCCAGTTTTAATTTGAAACCAAAGAATTGAATAATTTTTCTTCTTCCAAACCCCAATAGGCACTAAATTAAAGACGAATAAGATAATATTCAATTTCCAGTTTATGACTGCAAACAAATAGTTTGAACTGTAAAGCCCAGACCCAAGTGTTTATAATTGTATGTTTATCCATTTTGCAAATGCCAATAGCCACTAAACTGAATAGAAAAAAGTGATATTCAATCTTTAAATAAATAACACCCACCCCCGTGCGGGGTATCTCAGTTTATGTTTCCAGATTAATAGAATAAATTGGAGTGTCTCGCCTACCTGCCCGAGTGTTTGTAATCAAAGAATTGAATTTTTTCTCCTTGTAAACGCTAATAGTCACTACATAACAAAAGAGTGATATCCAAATAGTTCAACTATATTAACCCGCCCAATTAATCAAATAATTGGATGATTTTTCTCCTTGCAAACGTAAATATTTACTAACAAAATCCCGTTTTTCTTAACTTTGTTAAACCGTCACTGGTTTATTTGTAAATGTATTAAAAAACTATAAGTATAATATTTGAAAGGCACGCCCGGGTTAACCAGTAGTGCACTCTCAAAAAGTGTATGTAATTGCATTTTTTGCACGCCACTGCTCAAAATTAAAATCATCAACTCAAAAATGTGTTCAGCTTTACCGGATGTAAAAAAAGTTAAATTTTGCAATTTTGAACACAATTTTTGACTTTGAAAAAAAATTTTTGCTGACGCTATTCAATTATTATTATTATTAAATCATTTCTTTTTGAAGTTATAAATAATTTGGTATAAAAATACCAAAGTTATCTTCAGAGGTCTTAAACAAATAGCTCCGTTTTTGGTTGAAATACAAATTTAGTTTTTGGTTTGTTTTGACAATAAAAGCGCAATAAGCGAATACATTTTATCAAAAAAAAAAGAAAAAAACTGAAAATTCGACAAATGATAATCAAAAAACCAATATTTGAACTTGGTGGTATTCTCCTTCTTGCTAAGAATAGTATCCGATTTTCAGATCAATAACAATTGAGCGGGTGGTCGGATTACTTCAGTACGTGTTTTTGGATAAATAGTTTGAATTGAATCATCCTAAATTAAAAAAAGAAGAGAATGATATCTGCATTAATAGAAATCCAGCATTCATGCAGTTGGAAATTGTGTATTACTTTAAGATAATTTTATTTGCTTATTAATTATTATATAAACCTATATAACTAAGGTATTTTGTTGATACAGTAAAGTCCGGTTATAACGAACTCAAAAAATGTACCAAAACCAGTTCGTTATATCAGAAGTTCGTTATAAAAGGTAATAAAAAAATCGTAATTTGTTTTATATATTTATTATTCTATGTTAAAAGTAACGTAGTTTTAGATATTTGTTGGTTCGCATTATCCCAAAGTTTGCTATAAACGGGTTTGCTATAACCAACAAAAAAATAACGTTGGGTTTATGAGAAAATTTTTGTTGTTTCAAATTAAGTACGTTATACCCGAGAGTTTGAAATAAGCGGGTTTGTTATAACCGGACTTTACTGTAGTTCAGCTTTTGTAAGTGAAATGAGTAATTGTAATAAACGCATACTCTGAGTAATTTTGCAACACAAATTTTTGCTTGATTCACTTAAGATTAAAAAAAAAATTATAGTCATTTACTAAATATATATATATATTATTCTATTGCTACTGTTGCTGATAAAATTATTAATTCATTGACTCATCCTGACTTGTCCTGTTTTTAACTATTTTAATGTTTACGAAGTTTCTTTTTTTACTGTTGAAGAAGCAAACAATGGTCTTAAAAACAACAAAAGTAAAAACGGTTTAAATGTAGAAATAACCACTGATCACATTTTGTTGCCTTTAACAAATCAGCAGTTTGGCTTTAGAACGACAACTTTCTCCTAATAGGGGGCATTGCGTTACCAACACATTACTAAACATAAACTGTTAAATAGTTACTGTGATTTTATGTACATTGTTTCTTCAACCAGTGAGATGCTAGACACACTGATAATGGGTGCATACCCTGAAACACGAGTGTATGTGTCTTTACTAAATGAAAAGGCAATTTACATAAAATACATCATTTATTAATTTCAAATAAGAGAAAAGATATTTATTTTTACCAATTTTGGTGTTTAAACTATCTATTTGCACTTCCCAAGTGAATTTTAGTTAAAAATACTCCTAGAAATTGATTATTACTAATTGTAACACAATCAGCTTTTAGCTGCTTTACTGAAACTATTATATGGAAATTTTTATACACCAAAACAAATTATGTTTGCAGATGACACCACTGCAAACGTATATGTTTTGGTGTAAACATTGCTTGCTGAATTTTTAACATAAACTAGATCAAAAAAAGGTTCATAAAATTAACGCGTGAGAAACACTACAAATTAGCGTAACTACGTTTTGTGTTAGCAATGAGAAGACAGTCAATCTGGAAAAAACTATATTTATAAAATGTAAAAAATAACAAAATCTAACTTTTAACAGTTTAAAAATCTCAAAAAAGGTAAAATCTGGCTATAGATGATCAAAATACTGTTAAGAAGCACCAAACTTGAGCAATAAAACTGTTAATTATGTAAAAATCTATTTATAAAATATTATGAATTGCAAAATATTGTAAAAAAAAAGACTAAAATTGGGTCATAATCAGCTAAAAAATGCAAAAAATCATAAAATGTCCAAAATAGCAAAATTTGGTCTTGACACAAAAATATTGTCAAAAAGCATCAACATTTGATTTTAAACTATTAAAATCGATCTAAATTCGATCATAAAACATTGAAATATTGTCAGATATATTCAAATTTGATAAAAACGGTCAATAAGTTATCAAAAACTGCATACTCCAATTATAAAATAATAAAATTATGTCAAAAAAAACCATAACCCGGCCAAAAACAATTAAAAAAGCAAAATTCTATTTGTAAAAAATAAAAAATGTAAAAAACCGGCTTTAAAAAATCAAGATATAATCAAACTTTAAATAATAAGACCTTAAAACATCAAAATATTTTTAAAAAGAACCAAAATCTGGCTATGATGCGTATAAGTTTTGTCAAAAATAGCAAAATCTAAACATAATTAAAATTATGTCAGTAAGAACTAAAATCCGACCAAAAACAGTTGAAAACTGCAAAATTTTATAAATAAAAAAATTAAAATATCTTTTCTGACAATAAATCTGGCCATAAACTGTTAAATGCAAAAATCTATTCTAAAAATGACAAAAATAGCAAAATCCGGTCTCGACACATAAAAAGATATCAAAATCTAATTATATAATATTAAAATTATGTCAGTAAGAACCAAAATCCGTCTAAAAACAGTTTAAAAAGTGCAAAATTTTATTAATAAAAAAATTAAAATATCTTGATGTCAAAAAGCACCAAAATCTGGCCATAAACTGTTAAAACGTGCAATTTTTTTTTATAAAATGTCAAAATTAGCAAAACCTTGTCTTGGCACATAAAAACATTGTCAAAAAGCACCAACATTTTATTTTAAACTGTTCAAAATGCAAATTCTATTTATAAAAAATCAAAAATAACTAAAACAGGTCAAAAAACATTGAAATATTGTCAGATATGATCAAAATCCGACCAAAAACGGTTATGACAATTGTCGAAATTAGCAAAACCCGATTAAAAACAATAAAATGATGCAAAAAAAACAAAACTGTTAAAAATGCCAAAATCTATTTGTAAAAAATCAAAAATAGCAAAATCCGGCTTTAAAACTAGATACCTATAGTCAAATTTTAAAAAATACAGCCTTGATACCATAAAGAGTATAAATTCTATTTATAAACTGTCATAAATAACAAAATCTAATTACATAATATTAAAATTATGTCAGTAAGAACCAAAATCCGGCTAAAAACAGTTGAAAAAAAAATCTCATTGTCAGAAACCACCAAAATCTGGCCATAAACTGCTAAACAATGCAAAAATCGATTCATAAAATGTCAAAATAGCAAAATCAACTCATGACACATAAAAATATTGCCAAAAAGCACCAATATTTGATTCTAAACTGTTAAAAATGCATATTTCTATTTATAAAAAGTAAAAAATAACTAAATTAGGTCAAAAAACATTGAAATATTGTCAGATATCCGTCCAAAAACAGTTGATAAATTTTATTGTCAAAAATAGCAAAATCCGGTTATAAAATAATAAAATAATGTAAAATTCACAACCCGGTCAAAAACAATTAACAATCTAGCCAAAAACTGTTTAAAAGTGCAAAAATATGTTCATAAAATGTCAAAAATAATCAAATTTAGTGATTACACATAAAAATATAGTTGTAAATTAAATGTTGGTACTTTTTGACCAACATTTAATTTTAAAGTGTTAAAATAGCAATTTTCTTTTGATAAAATTCATAAAATATTGAAATATTGTTAGATATATTCAAAATCCGACCAAAAACGGTTGATAAATTGTCTAAAATTACAAAATCCGGTTATAAAATTATGTCAAAAAGAACCTGGTCAAAAACAGTTAAAAAATGCAAAATTATATTTATAAAAAGTCAAAAATAGTAATATTTAACCTTGAAACATCAAAATAATGTCAGAAATCACCAAAACCCGGCCATAAAATAAAAAAATTATTAAATCCCAAAAATAGATAAATCCTATAAGATCAAAATATTGTTAGAAATAGCATAATCTAGCCATAATATTGTCAAAAAGGGCATAATTTTATTAATAAAAAATCAAAAACATCTTATTGTCAAAAAGCACCAAAATAATCTGTTGTCAAAAAATGTCAAAAATAGAAAAATCTGGCGGTTAAAGTGTTAAAAATGCAAATTTTTTTAATAAAAAGTCAAAAATAATTAACTTTGGTCATAAAACATTGAAATATTGTCAGATATATTCAAAATTTGACCAAAAACAGTTGATAAATGATCAAAAATACCAAAATCCGGTTATAAATTAATAATAAAACCATAACCCGTCCAAAAACAGTTTAAAAAATGCAAAATTCTTTTTATAAAAAATCAAAAATAGCAAAATCCGACTTTAAAACATTACGAACACCAAAAATCCGGCCATGAAGTGTATAAATTTTGTCAAAAATAACGAAATCTATTTATATAATATTAAAATTATATCCGTAAAAACCAAAATCCGGCTAAAACCGGTTGAAAAAGCAAAATTTTAATAATAAAAAAAAAAAATCTGGCAGACTGGCCATAAATTGTTAAAAAGTGAAAAATCTATTCATAAATTGTCAAAAATAGAAAAATCAGATGATTACACATAAAAGTATTGTTAAAAAGTACCAAAATTTTATTTTAAACCGTTAAAAATGAAAATTTCTATTTATAATAAGTCAAAAATAACTAAATTCGGTCAAAAAACATTGTCAAATATAATCAAAATACGACCAAAACCGGTTGATAAATTATCAAAAACAGCAAAATCTGGTTATAAAATAATTAAATTAGGTACAAAACCAAAACCCTGCCAAAAACAGTTAAAAAGTGCAAATTTTTATTTATAAAAAGTCAAAAATAATTAAATTTGGTCATAAAACATTAAAATATTGTCAGATATACTCAAAATCCGACCAAAAACGGTTGATAAATAATCAAAAACACCAAAATCCGGATATAAACTATATAAAATAATAAAATTATGTAAAAAAACCATAACCCTGCCAAAAACAGTTTAAAAAATAAATAAAAAATAGCAAAAACCAACTTTAAAACATCAAATTATAGTCAAATTTTAAAATGTCTTAAAACATCAAAGTATTTTTAAAAAGCAACAAAACCCGGCCATAAAGCGTATAAATTCTGTCAAAAATAATAAAATCTAATTATATAATATTAAAATTATGTCAGTAAGAACCAAAATTTGGCCAAAAACAGTTGAAAAGTGCAAAATGTGATTTTTAAAAAAATAAAAATATTTTTTCTGACAATAAATCTGGCCATAAACTGTTAAAAAATACAAAAATCTATTCATAAAATGTAAAAAAAGTAAAATCAGGTGATTACAAATAAAAGTATTGTCAAAAAAAACCAATATTTAATTTTAATGTAATAATAATGCAAATTTCTATTTATAAAAAGTCAAAAATAACTAAATTTGGTCATAAAATATTAAAATATTGTCAGATACACCAAAAACAATTGATAAATTCTAAAAAACTGCAAAATCCGGTTATAAAATAATAAAATAATATTAAAAAAACCCAAAACTCGACAAAAAACAGATAAAAGGTGCAAAATATTATTTAAAAAAAAATCAAAAATAGAAAAATCCGATCATAAATTATTTTTTAGCCAACATGAAACTGCAAAATTCTGTTTATAAAATGCCTTAACAACAAAACCTAATCTTGATATTTTAAACAATTGTAATGCTCACATACCATAAACTTTAAAAAGTGTAAAAAGCTTCATAAAATTTCATAAATAGTTTAATCTTGCAATAAAATATAAAAAAAATTAAATTAGAACCAAAATCCGGTCATAAACTGTCAAAGAATGCCAAATTTAATTCAAAAAAATAGCAAAAAATCCGGCCTCTAGGTTTAGAAAAAGGAGTCTCTGTAATCTGAAAAGCTCAGATGGCTATGCCACTGTTCTTGAGACTCATTTTGCAATTTTTTTTTTATTACTACATTACATTTGGGCAAAAAACATTTTTTCAATTAGTCAAACAAGCAATTACTGACCTTGTATTGCAATATAAATTTTTTTAATTTCCGAAAAAGTTGAAATATCCTTCAAAAGGCACATTGATAAATGTTTTACCAGCAAGGTTGTGAAATTCTTACTTACTAAACCACTTCCGTTTTTTGTTCATATCCCCGATACCGCTTCTTTTCTTATCTATCTTTTAGCGCCACAACTGGAAATGTTACTGCTCTGTATTCTGTATGGCCACAGCCATTTCTCCTCGGATGCCACAAAGTCAGTTTCTCTGAATACGAGGTTGAATACTCTTCCAGTTTTAAGGAGTACATTGTTCAAACTTTATTTCATTTACTCATTGGTTTCTGTCTTAAGTTCATTTTTCTATATAGCCTGTATATCTAATTTTTTTAAATGAGAATCAGGCACCGTCTACAGTTAATCCGTCTTAACACTGGTTAGATTATGGTTACTGTATGCATATAAGAGTGTAATGTTCAACCAGACTTCCAAGTGAAAATCTAATACGGTTTTAGAAAAATTAACAAGACAGTTTAGCGGTTTACTTGGAATGGTTTGTTAACCATCAAAACTTTACAAATATAAATAAAAAAAAATTGGAAGCTGTTTGTGTTTCCGCTCTTAGACTTTTGGGTCTTTGGATTGATACTGTGTCTTGCTGATATTCCTTTTTCTCATCAAACCATGCAGGTTTGCATAAGTTTTACGTCTCTCAAGTTTAAAAGAGGAGGCGACCGTAGCACAATGGTCTAGTGCGAGGACTGTTGAGCAAGCAGCCCGAGTTCGATTCCCGGCAGCGAAAATATCTAATTTGTCAAATATATTTTGTTGGAGTCTTCTCCTTTGCAAGGCAATGGCAAACCAGCAAAGTATTTGTGGTTCGAATTCCACCTTAAACTGTAGGTCCCGCATGTTTGTGTGGAACTATTATCGCACACCACAAAAATACGAGAGGGGAGCCTACGCTCGTAGCAAGCACACTGCACTATAAGAAAAAAAGTTTGAAAAATGATTTGAAATTTTTGTATATTGCAAAAGAAACTTTCTACACTTCTAAAATCTAAATATGTAAGAGTCACCTGCGTCTTGTCAAATCGAAAGGCAATTTGCATTTTTTGTGGCTTGCAAAAGAAATCTTTTGCAGGTATAAAAACCAAATATGTTAAACTCACCCTTCATCACCAGATGAAAACTAGAAAATTTAGAATACTTAAAGTTAGATAACTGAGGGTTTGAAGTATTTTCGAAATAGAATTGCTATAAACAATATGAGATTATTGAGAAGAGCGATTCCTGCCGCAGATCTTAACTGAGGATTGCAAGAGAAACATTTGACAGTCCTTCAATGAAATGATAAGAAGATGAAACTCTACACTATGTTATACTGCGTACACATTTGCAACAATCTGCCGTATCGCAACACCGTCGCGTATCATCGTCGCGTACCATCACTCCGCAACACAACTGCGAACCGCAACATCGACGTGTAACATATTCCCGCAACACAATGCCGTTCCATTGCCGTATTGTTGCGCCCTGCCGTACTAACTTGTAAAGAGAGCTGCAACATCGTCGCGCAACGTTCCTTTGATCCGACGGCATAAAACCGACAAGCGATGGGACGCTAGAAAAGTCCCATGTTGCGAGGAAATGTTGCGCGAGGATGTTACGCGACGGTGTTGCGGTACGGCAGATTGTTGCAAGTGTGTACCGACTATTGGACTTGCGTTTTGGAAGTATGATTGTTTCGTATACTCCATACTTGTTGCTCGCACTTATCGCGTTGAATTGAATTTGTTTTTTTAATTCTCCACTTTTATTGGTTTATGAAGAAAGTTTTGGCAATTTTTTACTTTGAAAATTTGCATTTTTAATTTATTATTTAGTGAAACCTATTAGAATGTTTTTGTAGAATCCAATTCTGGTGGTATTTTAAGTCTATACACTGTACATACGCCGCAAATCAAAAACCGATCTGGACAAAAAGGAGCATTTTTGTAAAAATTTTAACATCCAAAGTTGACGTATTTTGATGAAAATTAGTTGGAAAATACAAATATTAGGGGTCTAAAACACAAAAAAACTGCAAAAATAAGGCAAAATGCCTATATTTCAACATAAACTCTTACAAATACACGTTAAGCAGCACTCAGAGGAACTATACACCAAATATTACTAAAAATTTAAATTCTGTGGCCAATTCTACATTGAAAGTAGTCAATATCGTGCTAATTAGCCGTAAAAAAGTCCAAAAAAAAAGTAGAATTTTTAGCGCTAAACCATAACCATAACTAAAAAAATAAAACAAACAGATTTTTTTTTTCTTTCCCAGTCAATATGTTTGTTAGATTTGATATATTTAATATTAGATCATTGTCTGTATCTTTTCTTCCAACAATTAACTTATTGTTGGAATATTGCAACATTGTAATTGCAAGAAATAAGGTTGCGTCACGCGTCAAAATATGCAAGAAATGAATTAAAAAAAATGCAAGAAACGAGTAAAACATGTGCTGAATTCCACATGTGCGGTTAAAACAAATGTACCAGTTCATACAAGAAAAATTAAAAATTAACATTGCGTGTACGAAGCTATAGATTTTTTATTTAAAACAAATATGGAAAATGACGGCATAAACAATATTAAAAAACTAACTAATAACACCTATGCATTTTAAATGCCCGACAAATTATAATAATTAATATAATTGTTAATAAAATCATCACATAAAAAATCCGTTTCTTGCATTCATCCGTCAATCAACATTATCGAACGGCTGCCTATTATTATAATCTGTTGGTAATGAGGAGATTACCGAATAGTTTTTGATATAGGAGTAATGTTAATGATAGTTATTATAGAGAATGTGTTTATTTGTTTGGCGGTGAATTTGTCGCATTTATTCACGCCATCTGAATTGCTTTCGGTTTTACCTTGAGTACATACTTAGGGGAAGAATGTGATGATAAAAGTTATCAGTTGTGTTATTAAAATTGATTTAATTATTGTTTTGAAATTAATTTATATCTTTTGTAAAATGTATTATTAGTTAAATAATAAAATAGTTTGATAACAAATAAATTGGTTCTACAAAACGCTCTTATAAATTTCAATTTGTTTACATTCATAAAAATAATAATTATTAGAATGTTTTGCAATTGATATTAGTGTTACTGTTTAAACATAAACTAATTATTTAAATAATTTTTCTAATTATTCCATTCCAATATAACCTTATAACAATACCCAAATCAACTCGTTCCTTTTCCCAAAACTTCAGCACACTTCCTTCCTATACACCAGGAACACAATACATTAAAAAAACGATTAGTACCAAAGCCACCCTGCTAAGTCATTGTCGTTTACTATGAATGGAGCTACCTAATTTGAATACTTCTACCCAGACAAATTTTTTAAATTAATGAATGTTTTTCGATACGCTTTTACCAGAATCTAGGAAACATTTATGGCATATTCACAAAATTTGCTATAAAATAAATGATCTTATTATCAATACACAATATAGTAACAGGAAAAGAGTTGTTACTCACTTTAAAGTTAGTTGTAGATGTTTTAATCATTATTTATTGTTGATTAATAAAAATATGATTAATGTATGCAAGTGCAAATTGTAACCATCCACGCATGGTACACTTTATATGTATTCTATTATTTAAATAAATATATAACATAATCGGTTCGACCTTAAATTCATTTGTCGGCTTTTTGATTTACATAGAAAAGGTGTCGCTCATTAAATTCATGTGTCAATCATCCAATAGAAAAATAACCAAATGATATGTTGATACAACAATCACAATAAAAAAAGTGCCGTTTTTTATATTGTCATAATTATTTTCAGGCTATTATACAATTAAAATATCATTAATGATATTCATTTATTGTGTGTATGTGGGGAGATGTAATGTGTAATTTATATGTTTATTACAAATTGAACTAACATAATATTTACATCGTAATTTAAGATTTGAGGAAATGCATTATTTTGTGTGATCTTTTCAATTACAGTTGTACATCATTCATTATAAATTTATGAAAAATAATACTGTAATGTAATAATTGGATAATTGGAAAATCAAAGTTTTCTAGCCATAAACAATCTTCTGGTGAATATTTTTAAACTAAATAATTTTTGTTGACTTTAAATTGCTCTCTTGTTCTCATACTATGAGCGTTGCTCTTCGAGTTGGAGATATAGGCTATTTTATAATTATAAAGAACATGACAAAACAAATATTACCAAAAATATTTACATTTTATTCATTATTTCAAGATTATAGTTTAATTACAAAGTGCATGAAAACAAACAAAAAATTTAACCTTGTTGGCATGCCGAAAAATACGTGTAAAAACAGAGTAATGCGCTTAAACTGTACGTTTATACGATATATGAAATAAATAGTCATTGCACAAAACTCAAGCATTTTCTAAATCATAAGGTCACTTTACGGACCTAAAATTGTTAGAAAAAAGTTTAATTATATATTTTGTACATATAAAAACAAACAAAACAAATCAGAACAATCACACAAACTTTTTTTTATCAGCTAGTTTTTCGTCATACTGATAGCTGGATAAAGAGACCACACTTGAGCAGTACTCGTGACTACAACATTAAAAAAATTAATAATTAGAGTACTCTGAGAAGTTTTTTAATCCTTATAATCACAAAACTCTCTAGAGTTACACTTGACAAAACCAAAAACTGATCATTTTGTTATTAATGAAATGGTTGATGTCTGTTACTTACTGATCTGTTGAAATTATCTTGCGTAGATATGCCTTGGGTTAGATCTTGGAATTAATTGGTTTGTGGTGGAAAATGTAACCGGTTGTAGATGTTAAAGGTCTTAGCTGAGGCATAGCTATTTGTAAGCAAAGGTTTACAATGTGGAACGGCTTTCATGCATACAGGGTCTTCTAGACTTTAATTACAAAATCTGGGAAGACAGATTTTGCTATATTTGACATTACGTGTGTAGAATTTGGTACCAATTTAAATTACCGGTTGGTAATCATGTTATGGAGTATCCCACCTACCCACTCAAGTATTAATGATCCAAAAGTTTGCATCTCTATTGCTGCCTCAGATATAGAAACTTCCAGAGAAACTCAAATTTCTGGATCACCAACACTTGGGCGGGTGAGTGGGCACACAAGTTCAAATTACCGGTTGGTAATCATGTTATGGAGTGTCCCACCTACCCACCCAAGTATTAGTTATGCAATAGTTTGCATCTCCATTGCTGCTTCTGATATAGAAACTTCCAACGCGAGCAGAGAAGAGAAACTCAAATTTTTTTGATCACCAATACTTGAACGGGTGGGTGTGCACTCCAATTTAAATTTCCGGCTAGCAATCAATTTATGGAGTGTCCCAACCACCCATCTAAGTATTGGTTATCAAAAAGTTTGCATCTCCATCGCCTCCTCTGATTTCTAACGCGAGCAGAAAAGAAAAACAAAAATCAAATTGCTGGCTGGTAATCATGTTATGAACCCATCCAAGTGTTTAACATTTTTGTTTTTTTAAACTTTTGAAAAACTTTCTGCATAAATCTTGTTAAAATTTTTATAAGTTAAAATCTAATCATTGAAGTTTAATATAGTTTTTAAAATATTTAGACCTAACATGGAATATTTAAAAAAGTTTGCCTAAATCAATTTCAATACAACTCTATAAAATATAAAACTAGATCTTGTTGGCACTTTTTATAAGTTTAGATCTAATTATTAAAATTTGAAACCTAACCTAACCTAACCTAACCTAACCTAACCTAACCACCCATGCAAGTGTTTAACATTTTTGTTTTTTTAAACTTTTGAAAAACTTTCTGCTTAAATCTTGTTGGAATTTCTATAACTTAAGGTCTAATCATTGAAATTTAATGTACTTTTTAAAATACTTAGACCTAACATAGAACACAATATTTAAAAAAGTTTGCCTAAACCAATTTCAGTACAATTCTATAAAATATAAAACTAGATTTTGTTGGGACTTTTTATAAGTTTAGATCTAATTAATAAAATTTGAAGTGATTTTTAGAATAAATAGATTCAATTTTAAACTAAATATTATGAGAATCTACAAATTAGTTTGTCTAAATCATATTCTGTAAAATAAAAAAAAAATTCATAACTTTAGATATAATTTTTGAAGTTTGATCTAAATTTAGACATTTTTTGACACTCTTTTTATAGTCAAAATATTCTTTTAACATTTTTACACTTAAAAAACTTCTCTAGACATAGTTTGGTTCTAAAAGAGTGTTGACAGTCTTAAAGATTGTTTTGACATTTTGACATAATGATTTTTTGACAAATTTAGATATTCTTTGTGTAGTTGAGAGCTTTAATGATAATTTTATGACAATATTTTAATAGATTAAAACATTTTTCTAACACTTTCCAATTCATACAAGTATTGTTGTTTTTAGACACATTCAAAGCTTTGATTTAGAGTTTTAGACAAACTTTTTTTTTATTTTTAGAAAATCTTTAACTGTTTTAAACAATTTTTTGACTTATTTTGATAGTTTAGACATTTTAAACAAATTTTTGATATATTTAGAAGCAAATTTTAACGTTTTCAATTATTCCTTTGACATAATACTATTAAACAATTTTTTGACAAACTAAGAAAACTTATTAACGGTTTAAGGCATTATTTTGACATTTTGACGTTTATATCGTATATTTTTTGGTTGCTCGACAATCATTTATTAGTTTTAGACAATCTTTTGAAAGTTTTAAACATTTTTTTAGACGTTAGACAATTTAAGACAATTTTGTGGCAATTTTAAACATTCTTTGGACACTTTAATATTATAAGACACTCTTAGACATTTTTATACATATTTTAGACAGTTTTTTGATATTTATTTTGACACTTTTTTGATACTTTAGTTTGTTTTGGCACTTTTATACATAATTTAGACACTTTGTTGGCTGTTGGGCAATCTTTTAAACATTTATTTAACATTTTAATATTTATAAAACACTTCTAAACATTTTTTAAATAATTTGTAACGGTTTTTTAATCAAACTTTTATTTTTACACATTTTTTGACAGTTTTAAACAATGCGATTAAAGCATTTTAACAATTTTATAGCAGTTTCAACATTCTTATGATATTCAGAAATTTTTTTGACGGTTTTAGAAAATGACACACACGACATTTTGACTTTTTTAGATATTGTTTGACAGTTTTTGACATTTTTTGGGCACAATTTTTTGACATTCTATATATTTTTAACTGTTTTTGACATTGATATTTTTTCTGTCAACCAATATTTAGAAATGTAAAAACTGTAAAAAAATCTATTTAATCTAAATTATCTAAAACGGCAAAAAAATTAAGTGTTAAAAAACTATAAAAAAAACTTATTTATAGCTGCAAAATTCATTTAAAACTGTCAGACGTTACAAGAAAGCCTTAATATATAAGTTTTGAAGTTACTTAAAAAGGTAAAAAAATATCAAAAATGATCTAAAACTGCCTAGAAAAGTTAAAAATTGTAAAAAAAATTGGTTAAAATTAAAGATTTTTCTGTCTAGAAGGTTAGGTTAGGTTATGTTAGGTTAGGTTCACACCGACCTTCAGACAACTTCGTAAAAAATGTGAATGACTGGAAAGTATCAGATCTCGAAAGTTTAAGCGACCATCAATACATCATGTTTAGCATTTGCTGCAATGTAGCTACCCAACCAAAAGAAACTGTAAAAGGAGGGTGGGCAGTAGACAACTCTGAAAAAAAAAATTAGTTGAAAGTCTGAATAGAGCGAAAACAGTATCAAGCAAAGATGATACAGAAAAAAATTGTGAAGTTATAATGGGAGCTATATAAGAAGCATGTAAGGCGGCAGTGTGAAGGAAAAATGTAAAAGGTCGCCGACAGGTATTCTGGTGGTGCGAGGAAATAGCAAGCGCAAGAAGCAAATATCACAAAGCACGCAGAGAAGTAACCAGAGCAAGAAACAAAAAGACGGCCGCAATAATAGCAGAAGCGGAAAAAATGCTAAAACAAAAGATACAATTATTGCCAGAAAAAAAAAATGCTGGAGCAAATTATGCGCAGAAGTAGACGAAGACCCATGGGGTTTACCTTATAAAATCATAACCAAAAAGATAGGCGCGAAGTCACCAGGCCCAGAAGCTTACGTTCCAGGCGGAACTGCCGCAGTTGTAGAGGTACTTTTTACAACTAGCACAAACAATAAGACTACAATTATAAATCAAGCAAGCCATTCGGAACAGAAGCCAAGGCGCATTGAAGTAGAAGAGCTAGTAGTAGCAGCAAAAAGGCTTCCAAACCAAAAAGCTGCTGGACTGGATGAATAACCAAATGAAGTAGTTAAAGCAGTAGTAGAGTGCTACCCAAAAGAGTTGCAGCTTTTTTACAACCAATGTCTGGAGAAAGGCGTACTTCCAGCCAGGTAGAAAGTAGCCAGATTGGTTTTACTAAGGAAGCCAGACAAAGCGCCAGAAGAACCTTCGTCGTATAGGCCAATCTGCCTACTTGACGGAGCAGGCAAAATTATGGAAAAAATTGTGGTTGATAGGCTAAACGAAGTACTAGAGACTACAGATGGCATATCAGATAGGCAGTTTGGCTTCAGAAAAGGAAGATCTACAGTAGACGCAATTTACGCGGTCCAAGAAATTGAAAAAGCGGCAAACAGCGGTCCGTTATGGAAAAGAAAGCACTGCATCACTGTGGCGCTAGATGTCAAAAACGCATTTAACTCGATACAATGGCATGTTAATGCACTGAGTAAAATAAATATATCGGAGGTCATCAGGCGATTAATAGGAAGTTACCTGAGTAACAGAAAACTAGAGTTTAACGACAGAAATAACAACACGGTGAGAATAGAGGTGACAGGCGGGGTGCCACAAGGATTGTTGCTAGGACCACTATTATGGAACTTGGCATACAATGGAGTGCTAAGGCTCAAACTACCGGAGTCCAAATAATTAGATTTGCGGACGATCTAGTGGTAATATCTACCCACTGGGGTATCGATAAAGTTATCGAAAATGATGAATTGTGATGGTGTCGGAATGGCTGGCAGCAAACGGGCTAAACTTGGCTGCTAAAAAACAGAGGCTGCTTGGTTATTGACCAAGCAAAGCGGTTAAAAGGGCGACAAAAATATAATAGTAGAAGTTTACCTAGTGCCAATAGGTAAAAGTCTTAAATACTTGGGAGTAATACTAGAAGCGTGGCGCAGTGGTCTAGGCATCCGGCCGCTGTACCGAAGATCGTGGGTTTGATTCCCATGTACCGTGATATACTTTTCACTTTCTATACGCTCTCCCACTCCCCAACCCGCCTTGCCAGCGTGGGGTTTTACGGCTAAAACATTCTCTGAGGAGTGATAAATTCTCTCCAGTGGTTCGGAATCCACTTAAAACTGTAGGTCCCTTGTAATTTAACTTGCCAGCATTACAAACAGAGAAGACGCTAAGACGCTAGCAGTGGCGTATAAATGGCTGACAAAGAAGAATACTAGAAGCTAACAAATGGCATAGTCAACAGGTAGCAGCGGCAGTAGACAAAGCCTCAAAAACAGTAATGGCAGTGTCTAGATTAATGCCAAATATAGGAGGACGTAGCCAAGCAAGCAGAACACTGCTAGCAAGCGTAGCCAGATCTAGGTTACTTTAAGCCGCGCCAACGTGGGCGGTAGGGGCTGGTGTACAAAGAAACAAGAACAGGTTGCGAAGAGCACTTCGCGGGTCAGCCATCAAGGTAATAAGAGCATATCGGACAATAAGCGCGGACGCTGTTGAAGTGTTGGCGGCGGTACTTCCGGATGACCTGTGTGTAGAAAAAAGGGAGAGAATATTCTATGCTGTTACACAAGGATTTCTAAAGCCAGAAGCAGTAAAAACAAAAAGAGCGGAAACAATAAGATGATGGCAGGAAAGGTGGTCAACGACGGATTTGTGCGCAGCATGGACACGCCGCCTAATTCCATCAATCAGCAACTGGTTAGACAGGAAGCATGGCAATTGCTCATACCACCTCACGCAGCTACTCACCAGCTACCGATGCTTTGGTAAATACTTATGCCGAATAAAAAAACGCACTAGTAAAAAATGTATGTACTGCGACTTGCCTTGCAATGATGCAGAACATACTCTTTCTCAATGTCCCAGGTGGGCAAATCACAGGTTATCGATAACCAAGGCTTTTGGTGAAATATCAACAGCATCAAATGTAATAAGCCATATGCTGCAGACAACTGCTAAGTGCAATGCAGTAAATGAGTTCGCAATAACAGTGCTAACAATAGAAGATCTGGACGATCGAGAGCGGATCTAAATCAATTTTAAATGCATAGTGACCAAAGAGTAGTGTGAAGTAATACCGAGAGGCAGTTCCGCATTACTACTGGTAAAGAGAAGGGGGTTTTTAGTCAGTAGAAATCCGACACTCCTGCCAGCCTGAGCTGGCAGTGTCTTAGCTGAAGATTTTCCTCCTTCGGTTATAAAAAAAAGGTTAGGTTAGGTTAGGTTAGGTTAGATTAGGTTAGGTTAGGTTAGGTTAGGGTAGGTTAGGTTAAAACTGTCAGACAGTGCACGTCACAAAAAAAGTTTTAGGGCCGTGATATCCACCTTCTAATAAAGTACCTAATATACTATTAGTTACATAACCTAACTTTTAATTTAATTAAATGTCAATTATCACGGCCCTTAATATATAAGTTTTGAGGTTACTTAAAAACGTCAAAAAATATCAAAAATGATCTAAAACTGCCTAGAAACGTTAAAAATTGTAAAAAAAATTGGTTAAAATTAAAGATTTTTTTGTCTAGGAGGTTATCTAAAAAATAAATGATTAAAAAAATTAAACAATATTTAACAAAAAGTCAAAAAAAAATTTAAAATTTCCTACAAAATCTGAATGAAAAACGTTAAACAAAAATTGAAAACTAACAAAAATGATCAAGAACTGTAAAAATATTTTTAGAAACGTCAATAAAATCTAAATATGTCTTAAAATTACTCAAAAAGTAAAAAACTTGATCAAAAAGTCAAAATAAAATAGAAAATTGTTGCCCAAAAATATCTAAAACTGTAAAACATTATCCAAATATAAAAAAAAAATTTGAAACAATCAAAATACTATCTGAATGCGTCTAAATGTGCCAAAAAAACATTATATATATAAAAAATGTATATATATATATATATATATATATGCATTTTTTAACAATTTATTACTAAATTTTGTTATTTTCTGACAATATGTGCATACTTCATGACAAAATTCTAATATTTTTACATTTTATCAAAAGGTATTTGTATTTCTTACCAGTTTATGTCGGATTTATAGCTGATTTTTTATTTTTTATAAATAAAACTTTGCACTTTTCAACAGTTTAAGATCAAATTTAGCTATTTTTAACAATATTTAAATATTTCATGGACCGATTTAGCTAGTTTTGAGATTTCATGAATAACTTTACAAATTTCAATAATATATGGCCAAATTTTAGGACTTTTTAACAATTTTTGAAATTTTTTAATAAAATTTTGCACTTTTAAACAAACCCTTTTGACCAGATTTTGATTCTATCTTAAAATTCTAGCTACGCCATTAGGTTTTAGCCGTCACAAGTTCAGGAGTTGGTTAAGCCAATTTTAGATGTCATCTTTCAGATTATGGCTCATTAAGCTTCAGTGTAATATAAAGTGGTTAAGGTATTACACCAGATTGAGCACCAAGTACACTGGGAGTTGTGTGGTAACTCAAAGCAGTGAACAAGTGCGCAGTTATAGATTTGTCTGAAATTTTTGTTGGCGTGAGCTTGGTCGGTATATTTCTAATTCAGTTTCCTATTCTTTAATACCACTTATTCTATTTTATTTTGTTTTAAAACCTTCTCCGAGATTCTTCTTCTTATAGTGCCGTGTGCTCGCTTAAGCGTAAGCACCCCTCTCATACAGTTTAACGTGGAATCCGAACCACACCACTAGAAAGGTTTACTAGGCAAATACTTTGCTGGTTTGCCATTGCCTTGCGATGGAGACGACCTCATCGAAATATATTCGATAAGTTAGATATTGCCGCTGCCGGGAATCAAACCTCGCACTAGACCATTGTGCTACGGTCCCCAAGATTAGAAAATAGCAAATAGTCGATAGCTAATGTGCGAGGAAGACAAATACATCAATAGGAGCGGCATACACAATTACGCACAAATGTATTAGCTTTGCGTTTCTTTCTTATATTAATTCTCTCAACGGTTTTAGATTGTTGAGCCATAAGTCTGACAATATCCATTTAGTTGGTTGAAAGTTTAAACAAATCATCTTCATGAAATCATCGTTATTCGCTTAAGCCAAGTAAAGTGATTTCTGACAGAAATTAACAAGACAGGATTGAATTGGGTTTAGAATTTCAAGGCGTATGTTGCAACATGTCCAAATTTCTTTGTTTTGAAGCATTCGAAGCTAAGATGGGTGTGTTAGATGCAATGTAGCCGTATCGTTAGCAACAATATCCGTTTGTATTTCACAGTAATTGCAAGTCCCAAAAGCTAAGAATTTTTCTATTTGTAGCTTCTTGCGGAAGCTAAACGTACGGCATCGTAAAGTATTTTTCTTGCCCATTCGCGTTATATAGTAAAGTTTATACCCCAGAGCAATGAGCTCAACTTCTTTAACCATTAACAGTATTTTTGCTCTCAAATTTAGCGTATACGGTTAAGAAGACCTCCTCTTCATTTGATAAAAAAACTTGAGTTTAAGAAACAGGAAATAGTTTCTGTTGGCCAGATCTGGTGAATCTTATAAATTATCAATGTAAATTCTGTTTTGATGAAAGAACATTTTCTTCCGTTTCAAGTAATTTTTCAGCAATTTCTGCCTTCAAGAGATTTAATAACGAAGCTTAGTACAGCCCTGTTATAATTTTACTTTCTTTTACTATTGTAGCTAATGACAGTATTTGGTTTTTTTTTATTGCAGGTTCATTCTTTGGAGTCCACTATTTTAAATGTTTCTTTGCCTTAGGAATGTGATGGTAGATCTAAGTTGAATTTTTGGTTCCAAGTTCTCACTGAAGGGGTGAATAGTTTTCTTTTGCACAATTTTTCAATCATTAAATAACAAACGCGTATCTAGTCATCTAGTATCATTTGGTATACTTTTTTTGATGTTTTGACGTTGATGGATTAACTTAGCCAATTTGTCTTTGCGCATCCTTCTATAGAAATTTAATGACTTCTAAGCTTACAATAGTTTTTGTATGAGTTACGGCAGTAGCATTATTAAAATATTTTACATTTTGTTTTAACTGCGAATGTTGTTGGAGGTTTAATAAAAGAAGTAATCAATATTTTTCTTTGTCGCTTTGATGATTTACAGGTTGACGGTAAAGGAATTTCATTCAGTCAATTTGCTGTAGTTGTTTTCAAAATTATGTAAATCTTTTTGCTGCAGAGAGCTCCAAGACTTAACGCTAAAGAATTGCCGGGCTTAGTCGCGGCGTATTGTTGGGGTGCCGCTTGTAGTATTGTTATGGAAAATATTAAATCTTATCACTATCCTACAAGAATATCGGTAAACCTTTTTTTCGAGAAACATATTGACACATACAGCGCTGCTTTTAAATTAAAATTAGTTCTTAAAACAATACGCCAACCAACTCAATACCTAAACAATAAGATTTCTGTCATCATTCTTTTTATATATTGAACTACATACAATATTCTATGTCATCATTTTTTGAGTTAAAGATTTGGAGTTATATTTAACGAGTAAAAAATTAATGAAGAACTAATTAAAAACGCAATTTTTTTTTAAATTAATTGCAGAAAAAGGCTCATTACATCAGTTTTTTAAAAACTTGAGGACACAGATTGGACTTTCTTCTACAATGTGTGAAAATTTTATTCAATTATATTGAGGCGTTTTCTTGCCGAGTTTGATTCTGTGAACCCTTATAATACCGCAACTATACTCGCCCCTTAATGATAGATTCTAGCCGCATTCGCTCTTAAATGTTTTGCCCATATACACACAACATGTAAAATTTAAAAACTACGTATAACAAAACATTGTCGGTAGCGTAGCTACAATGTTTGTGCTAAGCTACAAAATATAGTAAAAATAAAATTTTGAAAAAAAATTATAGGCTTGCGGTGGCTAGCATATGATAACTACGCCACTGCAATCAGCTCACATTTTATTTTATTTCACCTTTGGTTGCACGCAATTGCATAAATTTTATCGTCTTAATCCATAGTAAGGAAACTTTGCATTCTTCTCAGGTTAACTAAATAAAGATTAGATCTATTATTAAAACAATCTCTTGATTTGTACATATTGCAATCGATTGAGAGTTTAAATAAAATGTTCAGGAATAAAAAAATGTTAAAATAATAAATTCAAATAAATTTAATGTAAAACAATTAACCACATTTTTTATATGTAAGGTATTAAAAGATAATAAAACAAAACAAAACAATGCTTTTAACATATACAAACAGCTGTTTTTTTCTTCATACCATCAAACCAAGTCATTAGACTTTAATTACGTCCACTATTTGTTAACGTTTTTTTTTTATTTTGTTACACGCTTAGCCATAATTACATAGAAAAACTGTAATCATTTTCATATAAAACTTTTAACTAGGAGTAAATTATTCCAACTATTGTCATTTTATTTGTACGCCACTGCACTGTTATTATAATATATTTCTTAGTAGGTCAAATTAGTATCACAAACCAGGTAACCCATGGTTGTGGAGAAAAGGTTTAATTCCCCCCAAGCGAGGGTACTCAGCCGTTATGTCTCTACAAAAGTATTTCTTTTTGCTTTCGGTCAGTTATGATGATATCCAAGAAAAAAATATTATTTACATATTTTTGGAAAATGTGGGGTCTCATTATATAATTATTTCGTTTAATATATGCAAATGATTCTTACTATAAATCCTTTTATTGTTCACACATTATTAAAATTTATGAGGTAAACAAAAATTAAAAGTAGGAGGAATGCGGTTGTAACTTCACGTCAAAATTAATAATCGATCGGCAATTATTAATTTCATACTCTATATTATTATGGAATTTTTTTAAATATCTGAGGCGAATTTAGAAAGTTATAAATGTTTTATACTGGTTATAAATATTTAGCATTTATTTTTGAAATAGGAATATAATTTTAATAAACAATTTATTTAATTTGTAAATTAGTTAAAATAAATTCTTTGTAATTGAAGACTAGAGAATTTGTAAAAAAATGTATTAATTGATTTAAAGCAGAAATGGTCCCAAAATGACCCACATTTTGTTAATAATTTCAAATTTGCGCAGTAAGCAGCAGGGATTTCAAATTGCTGATAATAAATTTGGATTCAAAATACATAAATTAATAAGAAAAAAAAAAAAAGAAAAAAATTAAATAAATTAATTTAAAGCAGAAATGGTCCCAAAATGACCAACAATTTATGATTTTGTTAATAATTTTAAATTTGCGCAGTAACCAGCAGAAATATACTCCATAGCATGATTACTATCGAGTAAGTTAAACTGTAGTGCCCAACCCACCCACCTAAGTGTTCGTTATCAAGAAAAAAGTTAGTACCATTCTCTTTTGTAACAAAAACTCTTCTAATGTGTTTAGAAACGATATCCAACTTCTAGATTGCTATCACTTGGGTAGGCGGGCGGGTCCACCCACCCACCCAAGTGTCAGTCATCAAGACGTTGAATATTGTCTCTTGTGACAAAATGTCTCTTGGCGTCTTTAGGAAGGACAAATATCTAACCTTTTAATTACCAACACTTGGGAGAATGGGTGGGACATTCAAACCTGTGATAACCTTCAAGTAGTTTGAACTGGAGTGGCCCACCCATCCACTCAAGTGTCAGTCATCAAGAGGAAGTAAATCACCATTCTCTCTTGTGACAAAAAAATCTTTTGACGTTTGTAAGAAGGACAAATATCCAACCACTTGATCGCCAACACTTGAGTGAGTCGGCAGAGTATTCCATAGCATCATTAATATTAAGTATTTTGAATTGGAGTGACCCACCCATTCACCCAAATGTCAGTCATTAAAAAGAAGGATATCACTACCCTGACAGTCTTCAGAAAGGACAAATATTATATATAGAGTAACTCACCTATCCACCCAAGTATAAGCCATTAAAAGGAAGGATATCACCACCCTGACGTCTTCAGAAAAGACAAATATCAAACCTCTTGATCACCAACCCTTGGAAGAGTGGGTGGGATACTTTATAGCATAATTACTATCGAGTAAGTTAAACAAGAGTGTCCCACCTACTCACCTAAGTGTTATCCAACAAGAAGAAGGATAACAAAAACTTTTCTAATGTCTTTAGGAAAGACAAATATCTAACCTTTTGATAATCAACACTTGGGTGGGTGGACGGGGTACTACATAACATGATTACCATTAAGTATTTTAAACTGGAGTGGCCCACATACCAACCTAAGTGTCAGTCATCAAAACGTTGGATATTGCCATCGTCTCTTGTAACAAAATGTCTTCTGGCATCTTCAGGAAGGACAAATATTCAACCTCTTAATTACCAATTCTTGAGTGGATTGGCGGAGTATTCCATAGCACAATATCCATTAAACATTTTAAACTAGAGTGGTTCACCCACTTACCCAAGTGTCAGTCATTAAGAGAAAAGATATTACCACTTTCTCTTGTGACAAAAACTTTTCTAACGTCTTTAAAAAGGGCAAATATCCAACTTCTTAACCACCAATACTTAGGTAGATGAGTCATTAAGAGGAACAATATGACTCTTTCTTAACGTCTCCAGGAAGGACAAATATCCAACCTTTTAATTACTTAAACTTGGGTAGGTGTTAGTCATCAAAAGCAAGAATATCATCACCCTCTCTTGTAACAAAAAGTCTTTTGACGTCTTCAGGAAGGACCAATATCAAACCTCTTGACCATTAACACTTGGGTACGTAAGTGGGGTACTCCATAGCATGATTACTATCAAGTAAGTTAATCAGCAATTGAGATGGGTTTGTTGGCTAGCTTTAAGAGTAATTGCGTCCTCCTCCTTTACCGTTTAGTGCCCTTTTTGCTTTTCAAAACGCAAAAAACATGTTTTTGGCGGTTTTCTTAACTTTGACAGATAACTGCTAGAAGTATGTTAATTGAACGCTTTATAAAATTAGAAAAATGTTGACAATATTGAAACGGCAATTTAAAATTGTAATTACGGCTCCAAATTATCCCAGAAAGCAAACAAATTTTTAGACTTTTATCCATATTTGTGGATTTTACTCCGACAACACGAGCACGCGTACGTACTAAGCGATAACATTGATAGCCAAAAAAAAACTCTTTGATCTACAAACTTCCGCTTTGGCCGACAACCTAGTGGGGTCTGTGGTTTGGCACAAAAATATCGGTATCCTCTTCCGTCGCTTAAAAGTATGTTAGTTTCACACTTTTTCATAAATAAATACACCAAAAAAAAAAATTACCCTAGAAACCAAAAAATTACAAACTTTGGTCTACAATTGCAAATTTTAGTCTGTCGGCACGAGCATATGTACGTATTGGCAATAAAACAGAAATTTTTGTCGATCGCCGAAGGAAAACCTTTTGACTTACGGACTTCCGGTTAAGCGGGGATTTAGATGGGTCTGTTGACTAACCTCAAGAGCAATTGCGTCCATTTCCTTCACTGTTTGGTAATGGATAGATGAGAACTAGTCAGTAGTTTGGGTTTAAGTGGCCCATCCACCCACCTAACTGTTTGCTTTTAAGAAGTTGGATCACGATCTTTTTTTGTGACAAAATGACCAAAGATTTCCACGGCACCCGGGAAAGTATGTCCCAAAATATTTAGGTAAAACCCGCAACCGAGCCCCCAATTTTGAACTTGAAAAATAGACGTTCCGGCTTTTTCAGGAGTTGCACTAGTACAAATTGTTTAAAACGCAAATTTCTAAAGCAGAATTTGCCATAACATCTCAAATAATAGAAAAACATTAAAGACAGTACTAACACCATGAAATGTTGATGGTTGATTCATATGAACAAACAGAGATTGCACTCACAATTCAAGGAAGGAAACTACAATATTTACATAATAAGAGAAGAGAAATACAAATTACTTCAGATGATCATGCAGGGGAATATAGTAGGCAGATGTAACATCAGTAGACGCAGAATTTCATGGTTGCGCAACTTGAGAACATCCAAAGATTTATTCCAAACTGCCTTCTCCAAAGTCAAAATAGCGATAATAATTGCAAACTTAGTGAAAGGAGATGCACAAGAAGAAAGTTGGTTGATCGAAACTCACTAGAAAGTCTAATATGTATATAATGTACCTCGCCAGATTTGAAAAAAACTAACATTCAACAAGATTGAGAAGTTATATAACACCTTCGCACGCCTAAGCGTGCTTCATTTGTTAGTGCATCTGAAAAGGCATCGTTTTGAACCATGTTGGCACAAATTGGGAAGAAAAGATTCATCAATACTCTTTCAAACTAAAAAAAAAAAAACGTCAACACAAAACTAAAACAGTATTATACCACCATGTCGACGAACTAGCGACATAAAATTAAAACTCACAACATGTAACATTCTGCAAAAGATTTTAAAGTGCGGAAATGGTATAAGAACCAAGAAGATGGCCAATACAGAAAAGTCAACAAAATATTGTATCTTTTTGTAGCTCACCAGACACAAAAGAAGTTGGTAGAAAACCAGAAAGGTTCTGAACTAGTAAGCTGGGTTTTTATTAAAAAAATCTACTAAAACTAGCATGTTCTTTACAACGTTTTCAAAAATGACACAAAACTGTTAAAAAATGAAGAAAACAGCAGTCGCCCATGTTCTACGTAGCTTTTGATACGGTAAAAAATTGGCCGCCTTAAATTTCATCACTGCTTTAACAAGAAAGTTCTTAATTTGTCATGTAAGTGATCAAACTGCTCGCATGCAAAGGTTCTACCATTGAGCTATCCACTATCATTAATTCTAATCACTAACGCCTTATACAAGCTGGAATTTAAACATTTTTTTTTAAGACAACACTTGAGTCATCTCATCTGCTGAAGTCAAAACCCATTCTAAGTCATTATAAGCAACACATTATCGGCGGTAACTGAACAATCTTGAGCAATTCTAGTTTACTACATTTAGGTTTTTACAAAGGACCATCGGCCACAATCCGGATGTGTCTCTCTAGATTCCAGACATAATTTACGCTCACAAAATATTCTGCTCTGATAAAAAGTTTTCCAATAAGAAGTTTCATTTTGAATAGCAGGCAGCTGTCAATTTTGAAGCTATTATCTTTTGACATTTGACAAGTAAAAACTACGCCATTATTAAAAATGGAACAATACACGCTTCAACAACGCATTGAATATAAAATTCACTACAAAAATGGTAAAAAAATTTGAGTCACAGTTCGCAAAACTAAAACACTTTTTGGTCGTCTTAAAGCACCTTCTCGACCGGCAATAGTAAACCTGGTGGAAAAATTTGAGCTACTGAGATAAGTTTGTGTTGTAAAGAATCAAAACCGTGTGCATCGCTCAAGAACACATGAATATTGCTGATGTAGCCCGTAGTGTTTGACTGTGTGTCACTTACAATACTCTTCCGAAAATTGTATTGCTACAATTTTTTACCAAATTCATGTAGATTTATATTATCATATCTTAGTAATAGAAAGCAAGTAGTATCTTTCAATGATCAAATTTCCGGTGAAGTTTTAATGGAGTATGATGTTCCACAGGGTTCTATTCTTGGACCACTGCTATTTTTAATATTCATAAATGATTTTCCAATTGCAATAGAGAACACAACGGTAGGATTATTTGCTGATGATACCACAATGTCAAATGAAAACAACTCATTGGCGGATTTGTTGGAATGGGAAGAATATACACAACTTAAAGCGTTTGGTTGGTATAATGATAATAGACTATGCTTGAACCAGGAAAAAACGGTAAAGCTTCTTCTACATCAAAATGTAAGCACTGCACCATTTGCTAAGTTTTTAATAGTGTATATTGATCCAGTGCTACAATGGCAAACACATGGTGATAAGTTAGCCGGAAAACTTACTAAAAATATATTTTTGCTTAAAAATTTGTCAAGATGTGTTTCCAAAAATGTACTTTTGGCTGCTTATTATGCACTTTTTCATTCACACTTATCTTATGGATTGGTTGTTTGGGGTCATTCAGCTATTAGAAATAGGATATTTGCACTGCAAAGAAGGGCAATTCGAGTTATAGCTGGAGTTGGTTATACCGAAAATTATAATCATTGTTTTCAGCAGCTTAAAATTTTAACCTTACCATCTATGTATGTACTTGAATGTCTTATGTTGGTAAAGAAAAGCAGAGATCTATATCTAAATAATGATTCTTTTCACAACTATGGTACAAGATCAAAACACGATATACGTCCATCTCAAATTAGATTAAAAAAGTCTCAGAACAGTACTAGATTTTTTTCAATTAAATTTTTTAACGTTTTACCTCAACGTATCAAATCTCTTGAGACAAAATATTTTAAAGAGAAAATTAAAAAATATTTAATTAGTAAGGCATTTTATTGTTTTGAAGATTATTTAATTATTGACTTTGTAGACTTTTTTTAAAATGTATAGTATAGTTTTTCTATTTATATATATTTAGTAAAAGTTTATTGTTTTTTAAAGTGTTTTGTATAGTCTTTCTATTTCTTTTGCAGTAGTAGTGTATTTATATTTTTATTGTAAAGAGAATTTAGGCTGATCTACATATTAATTTTGTATACTTTTATTATTATACCTACTATGAACCTGACTTGTGCAAACTGTATTGTATTAGCATGTTAAATAAATTAAATTGAATTGAATAGTGTTGAAGAAAACCCAGGTTTGTCGATTCCTCGTCGATCTTTGGAATTAGACATTCCACAAACGACATTACACCGTATTTTGTATAAAGACTTAAGTCTTAAGGCATTTAAAGTTTAGTTAACACAAGAACTCAATCCAGTCGATCACCATAAACGTCGTATCTTTGCTGATTGGGTCCTTCAAATGCATCAAAATGATCCGGAATTTTATCGAAAAATCATCTTCAGTGATGAGGCGCATTTTCACTTCGGAAGCTACGTTAATAAGCAGAATTGTCGCATTTGGGGCTCTAAGAATGATTGTATACAAGTCTTTGTATCCTCAACGTGTCAATGTTTGGTGCGGTTTTTGGGCTGGAGGTGTGATTGGACCCTACTTTTTTGAAAATCAGGCTGGTGCAACTATTACGATGAATGGATGGCGCTACCAAGCTATGATTAATGATTTTTTATGGCCGGAATTGGAAGATATTGATGTGGACGACGTTTATTTTCAGCAAAACGGCGCTACGTGCCACACAAGCAACAAAACAATTGCAATTTTGCAAGAAAAGTTTCCTTACCGTGTTATTTCTCGAAGAGGTGATTACAATTGGCCACCGAGATCTTGTGATTTAACACCTTTAGACTTTTTTCTTTAAGGCCACATGAAAGATGATGTCTATGCTAATGCTCCACAATCGATTCAAGACCTTAAAGATGGAATTCGTGAAGTTATCAAGGACATACAGCCGCAAATTAGCGAACTGGTCATGGAAAATTTCATGAAAAGAATGTGTTAATAGTATACCTTCCTCTTTACAATGAAATAAACATTTATTGATTTTCTTAAAAAATACCCGTTTTTTTAAATATCAAAATAAAAACTCTTATTGGAAAACCCTATATTAGGACTATAATGTATGCTTATAAGTAAACACAAAAACAAAATCAAACCAAAATTTATTAGATTAAATTATTCAGATTAGAATCTATACTTTGATAATATCCATAAGTATTTGGTAAATTCAGATTTATCCTGTTCTTGTCGGATGTTTTCGTTAAGTATCAACAAAGATAAATTTATTTATAATCAATTGGTTCAAATCAAAGCTTGCAGATTTGTATTCAATTATGGCTTAATTATAATATATTAAAAATAATTAATATAACTTAATTCAATCAATCAATCAATCATAAATATGATTTATGACAAACATTTATCACCAATAAAATTGTTGTTAATAGAAATACCGAAACAGACATAAACATCATGCAACTCCCCAGTCGGATAAAATTATGGCTAATTATATCATTACAATCATTGCAATTAGCATGGTCGTTTAATAAATCACTGATTTTTTATCCGAATGCACACATTAAATAAAAAACAAAACAACAGATGTACAATGATGCAATTAAAATAATTGTCTTGCATATTCATATCATCAAAAATGGTATCTTCTCCGAAACACGTTTTCTAATCAAACTAAGTTCAAGGTGGAGCTAATTATCGATAATAATCGAAAAGATGATCGATAAAAATGCGGGGAAAGAGAGAGAGAGGAGCTATTAAATTTAATCGGTTTCTCTTCTCGAAGTTTGGCCGGTGTGTGTGTGGAGAAAATTTATTTACGTATCGTGAAGGTATGGGAGAACAGAAACGATAACATAAAACTATTATACAGCGTACGGGCTCGATTGTGAACAAGCTTTATAAGCCGTGGCTACTTTTGATCCTAATTTAGATAGAAATATCCAGAGTGTATATGGATGGCGTGTAAACTAATCGGTGAATTTCTGTTGTTGTTGGTTTTTTTTGTATGTTATTTTTTATCGGTGCGCGCATTACAATTTTTTTAGTGATATCATAGCGGCTCGGTTTGATTTTCGTTTTGTAAATCGGATGATCTTCGTGTTGAGATTGCATGAAAACGAGTTTCTTCCTGGATTAAGAAAGCGATAAATCTTTAAAGTGCTTTAATTATAGTTAGATTGCGTATCGTAATTTTATTTTAATTATAATGTGGTATACCAAAATTGAATAAAAAACTATTATGATATTATGCAAACTATTAAACGATATTAAACTCATACCATTTTTTTTAAATTAATAATAAAAAAATAAAATTGTTGTTGGTTACTCTAATAAAATATTTAGTAATACAATTTTATTTCAAAAACATTATGCAATTATTATCAAGATTATATAATTTTTTTTATATACCTTCTGTACTTTCGCAAAGGTAATTTTGCAACATTAACTGTATTCCACATGATCCTTAATGCTTAATCAAAACGCACGTAATTTTATACAAATTATGAGTAAAGAGGACGATTAAAATCAGATTAGTCTGAATAAACGATAAACTCAATTACCACCAACAGAAAATATTAAAGTAAATCATCAACAAGTGAGAGATCGTTGGAGACAGATTAGACTGGCGCTGTGTTGAGATGTACTATTTTATGCATATTCATGTTAATTTACATGTTAGTTATTACTTTATATGAGGTAGATGAATTATATGGTAATCATGAACACTTTTTAAAATGATATGTTACAGAAAGTGTTTATGAAACAAAATTATCTTCATTAAATATTAAAAAAAAAGGTTTTTTTATTATGTCACTACTACATATCCAAAACTGGTATTTATTGCTTTTATTTTTGTAGCAAGTAAGGGTTTCTGAAACCATTCGATTAACCATTGATTCGGAATTGTTTAACAAAAATAAAATTTAGTTAGAAAAAGCCAATGTGACTTTCATTCATTCAAATATTGGAAATATTTTTGAATTTTGCAAAAATATCTCCTCTTAGATTGAGTTCAAATTATTATTACAGTTTTAGTTTTAATAGAATATTAATATAGCTAGAACTAACTGGTAAGAACTTTCCATCTTTACTTTATTTTAATAATCCGTTTTATCCTAGAATTCTTTTAATGAAGATATAAAAATTAATGATATATATCAAATAAAATTTAATTTAATTGTAATACACTATTTTTAATAAGGATAATTATTTTCTTGTTTAATTTTGTATTATTATACAATTCTTACTTTTAATTAACATCAATTTTCAAACTATATATTATATTATTATATTATACATAAATCAAACAGTTAAATTTTATTAAAAATTAGATTTGATTCTAATCATACCAGATACATTTTACATGAAATAAAATAATAAAGTTAATTTATGACATTTTTAAGTTTAATTTGTAGGCGGGAAGCTTTTTCTATTATGAATCACCCACCCGTCTAAGTGTTAGTCAGCAAAGAATTCTATATTATTCTACCTCATGTGTTCCTGCAGCTATTGTATATAAGAGGTTGAGTGTCAATTATTATTTATATATTCCAAAATTGTTTAACAGTTAATCCCTTGACACCTAACGCTTGGGTGGGTGGGCGGGAACCATGTTAAATTTGTGGGCAAACAAATTTTTTGTACTGTAACCTACCCACCCGCCCAAGTCATTAAAGAATTCATAGTTACTCCTACCTCTTGTATTCTTGCAGCTGTTGTATACAAGAGAATAATTGCAAATTGTTAAATATATATTACAGAATTGTTTAACATTAAAACCCTTTACTACTAACGCTTGGGTGGGTGGGCGGGAACCAAGTTTAATTTGTGGGCAGTGAGCTTCTTTTACTGCGACCCACCCACGCGCCCAAGTATTGATTATTAAAGGTTTTATTGCTATTCTCACTTCTTGTGTTATTGAAGCTATTGTATACGAGAAAATGAGTCTTAATTGTCATTTATATATGTATATAACAGAATTTAAAAACAGTGAATCCCTTGACAACTTGTGCTTGAGTGGGTGAGCGGGAAACAAGTTTAATTTGTGGGCAGAAGACTTATTCTACTGTGACCCACTCATCCGCTCAAGTGCTGATCACTAAAGGTTTTATTGCTATTCCCACTTTTTGTGTTCTTGCAGCTGTTATTTACAAAAGAATGAGCGTCAATTATCATTTATATATCATAGAATTGATTAACAATAAATCCTTTGACAACTTAAGCTTAGGTGGGTGGACGGAAACCAAGTTTAATTTGTGGGCGTTAAGTTTCTTTTACTGTGACCCACTCACCCGCCCAACTGTTGCTCATCAAAGGTATGATTGTTATTCTCACTTCTTGTGTTCTTACAGCTATTGTATACGAGAGAATGAGTGTCAATTGTCATTTATATATTAAATAATTAATAAACAATAAATCCTTTAACAACTACCGGTTGGATGGGTGGGTAGGAACCAAGTTCTTTTTGTGGGCGGGAAACTTCTTCTACTGTGACCCACCCGCCTTTTTTTTTGTTTTTTGTTTTTTTTTTGTTTGTGCGGTTTAGAAAAATCTCTGCCAGCCATAGTGCGGAGCTTGCACCCGCTAAAACCCTAGGTTCCGCTTGGCGTCCATGCACAACCCTCCGGTATTGCGTTAGCATTTCGTCAGAGGGTGCTGCCCGGACGTGCCATCGCACGCCCTAGTTGTTGTTCTCGTTTTCTACTAGCTCGTCCTTTCGTTCGTCCGCTTCTTTCGTTTTCATGATTTTGCGGAACTTGTCCGTTGCCGCCATCCAAAGCTCTTCGGAGGAGACCATGGTTTTGATCACGTTTCCCGGCCGTAGGGTCACTCCCGCAAGCATCTCGTAGTTTAATCTGACGGTCTGCCACCTGGGGCATTCGAACAGCGCGGGTCTCGGGGTGTCCTCCGCTTGGTTTCCGCAGTCACGGCAAAGGCCGTCTGTGTTTTTCCCAATCCGCTTCCTAAAACTTTGGAAACATCCGTGTCCCGTCAGCACCTGCGACGTCAAGTAGTCCACTTCTTCGTGTTTTTTCTCCACCCAACCCTTGATTCGGGCATTAATTCGTGTAGCCAGGCCGATGCTGTGCTGTTCTGCCATTTTTATAGTGTCTCCTTTTTAAGGTTCTCCTTCTCCTCTATGTTCTTGCCTGCCCATTTGGCCCGTTCCTTTGCCCTCAGTTCTAGTGGTGTTGCTCTGGCTACCCACCCGCCTGCCCAAGTGTTGTTTACCAAATGCTCCATTGTGTTTTTGAGTTCTTGTAGCTATTGTATACGAGAGAATGAGTGTTAATTGTCATTTGTATATCACAAAATTGATTAACAATAAATCTCTTGACAACTAACGCTTGGTTGGGTGGGCGGGAACCAAGTTGAATTTGTGGGCGGGAAACTTTTTTATTGTGCCCCACTCAACCGCCCAAGTGTTGATCAACAAAGGTTTCATTGTTATTTCCACCTTTTGTGTTCTTGCAAAAAAATGTTTGTAAGGATATCATATAGGATTGTTCTAAGGTATCAGTGTTTGAGACAAAAAATGTACTTTCCATCAGAGCTGCAAACAGCAAATTCTTTTCTTCTTCTTTTTTAGGTTAGGTTAGGTTATGACTTCTTTTCGCGACGCTTCTCCTTCCCTCAACTTTTCCTTGCAGGATGCATTGTAGCAGCTCATATCTGCTTGAGTTACGCATAATGTGGCCAAGATATTGTAGCTTCCTTGATTTAATAGTGGCGAGGATTTCTTTCTCTTTAGCCAGGTCTTTCTATGACTTGCAGTATTTGTCTGTATTCCCACATCTCAAAAGCTTCTAGTTGTCTCGTTGTTGCTTGAATTAGTGTCCATGCTTCCATTCCGTACAGCAGCACCGAGAACACGTACCACTCTCATTTTTGTGTTTATACATATATCTCAACTCTTAAAAACGTCTGCCATTTTAATGAATATGTTTTTACTCTTCTCAATTCTGCATTTCCTGCGTTGGATCCCATCTATCGTTAATAATGGTTCCAAGGTATATTTATATATTTATATTGATTGACTCTTTTCATGGTATCATGTTTAAGTCTAAGTTGTTGCTGCTGGTTTGGTATGTTATCCTTGCTTATGATCATAAATTTCGTCTTGTCTCTGTTGATTTCTAGTCCGTATTTGTGGCTGCTGTTTGTTAATCTATTTATGAAGTGTTCCAGGTCTAAAGCATTGTCAGTGAAGATCATCAAGTTGTCCGTGTATCTGATGTTATTTATGCGTTTTCCGTTCAGAAGAATTCCTTCTTGTGCGTTTTCTAGGGATTTCCTGAATATATATTTAGAGTAGATGTTGAATATTAGAAGAGATAGTGTACATCCCTGCCTCACTCCGCGTAGAATCTTTACTGTATCTGTATGGTCTGTGCCGACTCTGACGCTTGCCGCTTGGTTCCAATAAAGATTTGTTATAATTTTTAGATCTATGCCAATCTTTTACAAAATTTTGATCATTTTATGGTGTACTTTGTCGAAGGCTTTCTTGTAGTCGACAAAACAAGTATATACGTCGCAGTTCATGTCTCTAAATTAATACCTGCACGCTGAATACTGTATCCCTAAATCCAAATTGTGTGGGTTCTAGTTGTTCTTCCACTATCTATCCGTTTGTGTATAATCTTTAAAAATACTTTCAGCACATGACTCAAAAGACTTATTGTTCTGAATTTGTTGCATCTTTTTGCTGTTGTCTTTTTTGGTATGGTAATAAATTCTGACTCCAGTCATTATATTGTAGATTTGATTGAATATATTGGTAAGCCATTTGATTCCTTCTTCGTTTATTAGTTTTAGGAATTTGGCTTGGAATCCATCTGGTCCTGGACCTTTACCATCGTTTATCTGTTTTATGACGTTTTTTTACTTTGGCTGTTAAAATACTTGGGCCTGTTCTTGCTTCCATTTGCGGTGGTTCTGGTCTTTGATCTTGAAATAGTTCTTCGATGTTTTTTACGTGTTCTTTATTTCGGTTTTATCTATTAGTATGTTACCCAAAGTGAAACGCGGAGTAAGACAGGGAGACACAATTTTTCCGAAACTGTTCACAAGTGCCCTAGAAGATGTTTTCAAAAGACTCAAGTGGGAGAACAAAGGAATAAAAATTGATGGAGCATACCTTAGTCATCTACGATTTGCAGACGACATCATACTGGTATCAGAAGACCTAGACCAACTCACTGAAATGCTTAAAGAACTCAACCAGGCATCAGAGACAATAGGGTTAAAAATGAACAACACCAAAACGAAATTATGAGCCCCAAAAACCCACTTATACTCACAAACAATATTGTTATTTGAAAATGTCACAGAATACAACTATCTGGGCCACATAATAGTGCTGGGGAAGGAGAACCGCTCAAAAGAAATATCAAGACAAATACAACTCTCATGGGCAGCATTCGGGAAACTAGGGTACATACTAAGAAACAACAACATACCCATAAATCTTAAGAGAAAGGTCTTCGATACGTGTGTGTTTCCTGTAACCACCTACGGGTTAGAGACAACCGCCTTAACAAAAATAACTGCAAACAAATTGAGAGTGATGCAGAGGTCTATGGAAAGAGCCATGCTCGGCATAACGCTAAGAGATAGAGTCAGAAACGACGAAATCAGGAGAAGAACAAGAGTGACAGACATAATACAAAGAATTGCAGAACTAAAGTGGCAATGGGCTGGACACGTCGCAAGACGAACAACAACAACTAAAATTCTACAATGGCGACCCAGGGAAACAAAAAGGGGCAGAGGAAGACCCCAAATAAGATGGCTTGATGATATCAAGCAAACCGCCGGCAAAGATTGGCACCAAAAAGCACAGGACAGAGACAAATAGAAGAGTATAGGAAAGGCCTACGTCCAGGAGTGGATGAATACGGGCTGAAAAAGAAGAAGAAGAAGATGTTACCCAAGCTGTCTATGAGCTTGCTTGTATGTTTCGATTCTTGTAATCTGCTTCAATTTTTGTGTACGTTAAGATTGTCATGTTTGACCTCTGTGCACATTTGCTGTGTTGCATTTTTTTTTAGCTTCTCTTATCTTTTGTTGGATTATTTTGTGAGTTCTGTTATATTGTTTGGCATCTATGCTTTTAAAACTTCTTCTGTTTTCCATTAGGTGTAGAATCTCTTTGGTCATTCATGATATCCTTTTCACGATTTTCTCCGGTTTCAGGAACCTTTCCTAAATTTTTTCTACTGTCTTGTTTAGTTTCTTTATTTCTTTCTCTGTGCTTATAATATTACTTGTTCTAAAACTATTTGTTATTTCTTCTTCTTTTACTGCATACTGTGTTGGCCTGTATTTTCCTTTCTACTCTTTTCATTCGGACTTTTAGTCTTCCCACTACTGGGTTGTGGTCTGATTGTATGTCCGCGCCTCGGTATGTTTTTACTGAGGTAAAGTTCTTTTTGTATCTTTGATTCACTAAGATATAGTTTATTTGGTTTTTGTCCATGTATACAATCTTCTCGGTGATAGTTCAAAAAAGGTATTTAAGGTAGTTTGTGTTCGGATGCAAAGACGCTTAGTAGGTCTCCTCTTTCATTCCTTTCATATTTCCTGTGTTTCCTTTTTCTACTTTTGCGATAAAATCACACAAGTTTCTTCAGAATTTCTGCTATCTCTGAGTATAATTGTTCGATTTCTTTGTTGCTGTTGTCAAAAGTTGGAGCATATATTTGTATTAAGTTTAGTGAAACAGTGCTGGTTGATATTTGTATTAGCATTACTCGTTCCGATATAGGCAAGTTCGTTACATGTCTTGCAATTTTTATGCTCTCCGGTGGATGTTCCTGAGTAATATATTCTGTGCTTATTAATAATGCATTGCATGTCCATTCTTTGCATTTCTTGTATGGTGTAATGTATTTTTCCTGTTTGGGCCATTGATCTTGGATTTCACGTGCCTATCTTGATCACGGTTTTGTTTTAGTTGTTGATCTGATCGAGGAAATTATAACTCCGAAAAATTTCGTATTGAACTTAGCTATTTTGCCAATTTGATTTTTCTAGGAATATCCATGCGGATCTTTAATGTTGTCGTTTCTCATTGCGTTCAACATCTTATGCCGTTGACCAATTCTTTGGTTTGTCCGCCTTATGGTGCAATTTTACACCAGGGGTAAGAGTGCCCCGTCGTTTGTAACCGCTACTGTTGCGGATTAATCTTGTTTTTGTTTCTTACTTTTGACTTTACCGGCATGGGAGGTCCTACCAAGAGTTTAAAACAAAAGACAGCAAAAAAACCGATCCTTGTCGTCTCTGCTGCCCTATCTTAGACTATAAGATACACATTATAAATAAACTACAATTGACACAGCAAATTATGGCAATAAGTGCTGCAGTAGCATACAGGCCGCTTTAATTATAACCTGATACCAAAACAAACAAAATCCGCAAGACCAGATTCTTGCAGTTGTACATTTTTGATTGTTTGGACTCCAATCGCATGAATCTCAACTTAGATTTCATGTTTCAAAGCATCAATCGTCTCTGAATGGTTAGCGTAACACTTATCTTCATAATCTTCCCACAAATAAAAAATCCAACTGACATCAGCATTTTGGTTGCAATTTCCAAAAACAGTGTGCAAAAGATGGATGGTTACGTAGGCTGTATGGCAAGTGGCTCCGTCCTTTTGAAACCAAATGTCATCCATTTCATACTCTTCAATTTTTGAAAACAGAAATTAGCTTAGCATAGCACAGTAACGTTTGCTATTGACGGTAACGGCGGGTCTTTGCTCATTTTTGAAAAAAAAAAATGGCCCAATAATGGACTTGTGGATGCATAGGCTGTTCAATTGTCATGTGTGGATTTTTTGATCCCTAAATACGGCAATTTTGCTTATTGACATAGCCTCCGAAATAAAAATAAGGTTTATCGGAAAACACAATTTTTCGATAAAAATGCTCAACTTCAGCCAAACAATCTTTAGCCCATTGGGCAAACTAAAAACGCATTGGAAGGTCATAAAACTTTACTTCTTGTACTAATTAAACTTTGTAGGTCTTCAAACCAACGTCTTTATGCAAAATTGCGAAAAATGTTCAGTTTCTAAGAATGATGACAAGTTGATGCATTAATTTTTTAGGTTAATCGCACTGGACGAGAACGTGAACGTGTTGTATTATCCACTAACGATCCAGTTTCACAAACTCGCTTCACAAATTGGTCCACAAACTGCGTTGAAAGCACTTTTTTTCTATCAAATTTGTTTTGTAAACTTCTTACTGTTTAAGTAGAAGACTCACCACTTTGGAAGTTTTCATTATTTCCCAACTTTGTTCAAGTGTAAAGCGTCCCATTTTGTAAATGTCAAATAAATATAAATTTCTGTCAACTCATAAACGTTATTAAACTTTTGAAAAACAAAATAAACGTTACATGGTCCACCCTTATTCATATTTTTTAACAATTTTTTTTTGCCCACGCTGTATATTATAATTGTATATCTTTATAGAATGCATGTAGATTTAGCATATAAAGAAAACAATTTAGTTGAAAAATAAAATTACAAACAAACCAAATTTAATTTGATATTGAAAAACTCGTTTGGATATTTTTGATGTATATTAACTATTTAAAACATAAAAAATGTTTGTTAAAATAACGCATTAAGGGTAAAAATGTTTTTTCCAACGATCTAACTAGGGTCGGTTTAATACACAAAACGACAGCTGTCTGTCCTGATTATTCATTTCCTTCGAGCACTCATTATAATAAAATTATCTTGCAAGTATAACCAATAAACGATGGCATTATAACCTTGATCTTATAATAACATTTTACATAACACGAGGTACCCATATAAAGCAATTTCTTATTACCAACAATATTTATCAAAATAATTAATACCCAACCAATTGACATCAATTATATTAATCATAACCTATCCTAATAAAAAAATGCATAATCATTATACACCCATTTTTTCTTTATTATAATTTAGGTGTTATTCGTGTTGTCTGTGGTCCGAATTATATTCTTGTCTTTTCAAAGCATTCCTTGAAACAAAAACGAGATAATTACTAGATCTCGTGTGAGTGTGTGTTGTTGGGCTTACACAATAATCTGCATCACTTCGGGCTAGGTCTCACTTTTTTATGTGTTTTATTAGTAACATTCATTTTATATACGTTTTAAATTAGCTAAATAAATCCGTGCATAATTTTAATGCATGGTATTAATTACAGTATAAATTTACGACTTGAATAGACGAGGCAGTAATTGTTTCTCTTTATTGTAATTATGCATTGTCTATTTTAATTTCTTGGTTAATTATATGAGTATAAAAAGTTTGATGGGTAAACAACGTTGGATGTATATTAGTTTAAGAGTGTGTGAAGAAAGTTAAATTTAATAAATTAATAATTGGAAAATTATAGATCACAATGATTTTTATATATTTTACTATGTTTTATGCTAATTCTGTCATTTTGTACAGGTCGTTTGAATGCATTGAGGTTCTTGGAAGCTGAGACCACATTAACAATTTTGGCAGTTTTGTTAAGCCAGTCATCTCATTGCAAATTAGAAATTTCTTTTAGACGACAAATGATCTTTACTCTTCATATTTTGAATGAAACATTGTAAATTCTTAATAATAATGTTTGAATTGTATTGATTATATATTTTAAAACTAATTTGTATCGTATGTATAAAAATAATAATTAATCTAAATGTATTGCATGTACATTAAGTATCTACAATTAAATATAATTTGGTTTATAATAAGATAATTATCCCACTTGACATATTATATAATTTAGATCGCATAGTGTCACACACTGAATAATATATTAATACATTTCAATTAAAACGTAATGAGGCACAGATAGATTATTACGAAAATGAAAGCGCGTCCCGTTAATCGACACACCAAAAGCGTGTACGTAGAAAAATTAATGATACACACAAAATATCAACATAATACAAAAAAACATATCCATATAGTAATAATAATACACGACAACAAATTAAAAAGCTATTACTTTACGTGGGTAATAATTACATGAATACGGTTTGTTCATTGAACGTTAAATGGTAAATGACAATGTAAATTATGGAAGCATGGCTAGTGTGTTTGTGTATCGTTGACAATCTATCCGAATCAAGCTATTCAACAAATCACTGATTCCTGCGGCGTGCGGTGTTATTCCTGCGGTGTCACGAGCACCGAATGCGGCCGACACTCCGATACATATCTCATTAATCCAATAAATATGATCGAGTGAATTCTGGATTCTAATTGACAATGGACGTGTGCTGTGGTAGTGGATCCCTGCTGTGTGCGGTTGATATCCCGCAGACCCGCCAACAGACCCGTGCCGGGCTAGCTCGCAGGAGGGAAAATACATTATTCATTTCTCTCTGGCCGTAACTCATAGTCGGTGCATGTATAGATTTGCACGGGGTGCTTTTATTGTATTGTACTAGGAGGAAGAAATCAAATCATGGGGATTTATTATTAGCACTTTTTTTATTTGGGGAGGAATTATTCATTTTAATTAATCGTTTAGTATTTTAAATGAGCATACTATATTATGTCAAGAGATCTCATGTTTTTCACATTATATTACCAATAAGTTGATACGCATTTGAATTTAATTTAAATTTAATTTCTAGAAAAATGAACTTGTTACAATATTAACAAATTATAAAATAAGTGTGGCAAGTAACAATATTAGTCCTCTCAACATTTATACAAAAATATAGAAACATAAAAGCAATTGTTCACTATTGATAATTAAAAAACAGTATTGGAAAGTGATGCAAAAGAAGTAGTTAAAAAAGTCAGATTTAATAAAGAGCACTGATGAGGTGTGATAAGTAAGAAGTCTCAGAAAAACATGACAATTTACTTAAAAAACATACAAAATTGAGTTTTCATGTTTTCATGTGTAGTAAAAGTTATGATTGATGTAGTTCCAATTAAACCCATGATACACGCCAGTAGAAAAATAACCTTTGCAGAAATCTTAAACATCAACGTAACGTCTGGATCATAATCATGGGTCCCAGCACAGAGCACTGTGGTACCCCACATGTTATTTTGGCTAATCCCCCATCTGGCTTCTGGATGTAGCGCTCTGACAGATACTAATGGTCTTCTTTCTTATTGCTTCTATTATTTTCTCTCACGGCGCGGTGTTAATGTCCAGCGTTATCATTGCTGCAAATTCCTGGTTTTTGTAGTGATTTTTTCTGATTCGTTCTGAGATTTCAATTACTTTTTTAAAGCATCTATTGTGGATCTGCTTTTCCGAAATCCAAACTGGTTGTCACTGGATTCCGTTGTTTGATTCTAGTTCTTCTTCCAATTGGGTTTTTATCAGGCTTTCTAGTCGTTTTCCGCTACGTCTAGTAGACATATTGGCCTATAGGCGTTTGGCTAGTTTTGGTCTTTTTTCGTTTTTTGCATGAGAACCAGTTTTTCAATTTTCCAAATTTTAGGAAAATCTCATACTATTTGTTACCTTGTCCAGGTTTTTTGTGGCTCTCAATGTTATGATTTCCGGTGGTATCATATCTAGACCAAAGGCATTTTTGTTTTTTATTTTCGCTGTTGCACTTCTAACCTCTTCTGTTGTAAATTTTGGGATAGTAGTTTTATTTACGTTTAGATTATCCCACGTTTTTTGGGGGTGTTTAGGGAACAACTTGTCGATTTGCTGTTCTGTTTCTTCTTTACTAAAGATTATTTGTGGTCTGAGTCGGAATTTTTTTGTTACAATTTGATACCCTTTGCCCTATATGTGTCGCATATTTTTTTCCATGCCAGGTCTTTTTGTCTAGAAATTGCCTTTTTCAGTTCTTGCTAACTTTTTTATATTCTTTTTGGGCTATCTTTTTGAGATTGTTGTTGGCCATTGTTCTGTTTATTCTAACCATCTTTCTTCTGTATTTTTTGCACGTTTTTCTGTATTCCGCAATTTCGGTCCACCAGTATACTGGTGTGACCCACCCACTCCTAACCTTTATTTTTTCTTTTTTTGGATGTGGTTCAAAAATCTGAAGGACTTACTATCAACTTATTGGGTTTCCCCTTAGTCAGTGTGACCCGCTTTAGACGCCCCTAGATGGTATTTGGGCGACGAGGGTTTTTTTTACCCCCTAAAAAAAGTCCACCTGTGAGATAGTTATACCACTCTGGGATTGAGCTGTCTTCAGGGTGGGATCGTCGAGCAAGCTCACCATAGACCTCACTATAACTTCTTGCGTTTTCTTTCTTTGTTCTCCTTCTCCAGGAGCACCTCGTGAATGTTAGCTCTATTTTAATTTGTGTACGAATGTTTTCCCTTGCGCTGCTCCATCTGCAGCATTCGTAAAATGTGTGCTGTGGGGTGTCCTTTTTGTTGCAGAACATGCATTGGTCGCTCTGCTTAATTTTAAACCTTTTCAGGTATGCCATGTAGCATCCGTGTCCGCTAAGGTATTGTGTTGTGTAGTAGTCCACATTGCCGTGCTTCCTACTAATCCAGCCTTCCAAGTTTTTGATTAACCGCTTGGTCCAGGTTGCTTTGCCGGATTCTCCGCTCCATGCTGTCTGCCATTTGTCTAATACTTCTTTTTTGATACTAGCCTTCTCTTTCTTGCTCTTCTTTTGTGTTCTCATTCGTTGTTCCACCATGTATGCTATCACCCTTATAGCTTCAGTGGATATAGTGCGATATTCGCTGGCTATGCGTAGTGACATCGTTCTTTGTTGTGTGTCGAGTAGCTTCCGATGATTTGCTAGCCTCATTGTTTCTCCCCATATGGGCGCCCAATATAACATGATTGAATGGGCCACTATGCACAGTATCCTCCTTTTGGCGGCAGTCGGGCCTGTAATTCTGGGCATGAGTCTTGTGAGTGCTGTGACTGATTTCTCAGACTTTATTGCTGTTTGCCTAACGTGTTCCCTCATCATCATGTTGTGGCCTATCCATACTCCGAGGTGTTTTATGGCTTCCTTGGATTGTATTTGCGTATTTCCGCATTTGAGTAAGACCTGCTTCAGTTTTTTTCCTTCATATAGGATGACCTCTTCTTCTTCTTGCTTTCTTTTAGTTTAAGTTTTTTTATTCTCTTCTTGATTAGTCGGATTGCGTAGTTTGCAAGATCGATTAGGTTTTTTGATTCTTTGGCCCATACTACGATTGACGTGTCAGCTACGCATACAATTCTGATTCTTATCAGTAGTTTTATTTCTAGAATGTAGTTGTAGTAAAGTATCCACAGAAGTGGTCCCAGCACGGAGCCCTGCGGTACCTCACAGCTCAGCATTATCTGCCCGTTTTTTCCTACGTATAACTTCCTGTTTTTAAGGTAGCTGCTTATCACTCTCCTTATATGTTTTTTGAACTTTTTTTTCTTGAGCATTTCCAGGAGTTTTTTTCAGGGTACTTGGTTAAATGCGTTTTTAATGTCAATGATTGTTAATAGACAATACCTCCTGTTTTTTGTTGCATAGCTTTTGGCTTCTTTGGTTGCCCTATTGAGCTGTTCTATGGCATCTACCGTCGACTTTTCTTTCATGAAGCCATACTGGTTGCTGGAGATCTTTCCTTTCATTTTCTTCCTTAACCTTCCCGCTATTAGCTGCTCGTAGAGCTTGGCCATAGAGTTAATCATACAGTGGTCTGTACTTTGTCTTTGCTTCTCCTGCTTTTTTGGCTTTCTCTATCAGGACCAGTCTTGCTTTCTTCCACCCACTCCTAACCTAACCTAATTTAACCTTTTTTTTTTCAACCTGAAGGAAGAAGAGTAATCTTTAAAAGACACCCATATTTTATGGGTGTACCGGATTCAAAATACTCTTGTAGCTGTCTACCTCCTCCTCTTTTAAGCATTACCTGATTGCCTCCACTATGTCCTTCTATGTCCGGTTTTGTTGTCTTTCTTCTCTTTGCCTTGATCTTTCTTCCTCCTCTTTAGTCTTCATAATTTTTTTAATTACCATTTTGATGGCATCCTATTTACTTTTGATTTCTAGCATTAGATTAACTAGATTTGAGTAGTTGATCTTCTAGCTCTTTCCTCTCCATTTCCCATCTTTAGCACTGGAAAAGTGTGTGCTCCGGCATGTCAACCTCCTCACAGTATACACAGTTATCCTCCTGTAGCAGATTCAACCTTTTCAGGTATGCTCCAAAACAGCCATGTCTCGTTAAGATTTGAGTCAGATAATAGTTCAGACTGCCATGTTTTCTTTCTACCCATGGCCTGATGTCCGGTATAAGTTTTTGGGTCCAGTGCGCTGTGCCAGTGTCTTTTCTCCATTCATCAGCCCATGTCCTAAGGGACTCTTCTCTGGCAGCTTTATTTGCTTTTTTCCTAATTGTTGTCTTTCCCATAGGGTTTTTCTCTTACCATCAGGTGTATAGGTATTGTCCCCCGTAAAAGTACTGCTTTAGTAGAAACCCTTCTACAGGCACTTGCTACACCAATTACCATAACTCTTCTCGCCTTTTCCAGTAGACCTCTGTGCTTTATATTTTCAGCATACTCTTTCCAAATTCGCTCCCCGTATAAGTAGAGGAGCTAAGAGAGAACGGGCGCAATTTCTTATGGGCATTTACAAGGGGTCCAAAATCCGCGTTTGGCGGCCATCTTGGATTTCTGACATCCGGTTGGGCACGGCCATCTGGGCGTGTCAAAGGAAGTGGGCGCTGGGTTGACCTTGGGATTTGGGTATCCGGTCGGAGCCGGCCATCTGGGCATGTGAAAGTGGGCGCCGCCTGTGGCGCCCTTCTGTGTGCAAAGTGTGCAGTACCTCCATAAGAGTGTGTGAGTGCGAGGGGTGCGCGAAAACTCGGAAAGAGTGGGATGGAGAATGAGTGCACGTCAGCGCCGCGGTGGCAGAAAAAGTAAGTTGGGATGGATGACGTAATAGAAATTTTGCGTGTCGAGACATGTTAAAAATTTTAATTGTGATGAGTCATCGATGAAAGATAAGAGTTGTGTACCGGAAGTAGCAAGTACGATAAGGATTAATGCACCGGAAGTGCATCCGGTGTGATAATGGGTGTGTGCTTAATTGGAAAGATAAGGATGAATGTACCGGAAGTGCATCCTGTTGAAAAGTCGAGCTTGTTGAGACTTGTCTAAAATGCTAATTGGGGTGACGTAATATAAAAGTGTGGGAAAATGGTCAATTAAAAATATTATTGGGATGACGTCATGCAGACAAGGGCGTAAGTAGTTTATTGAAATTGAGCATGTTGAGACTTGTCGAAAAATTTAATTATGCTGACGTAATTTAAAATTATTAGCGAAAATTTTAATCGTGAAATAATTAGAAAGTAAGGATTTAGGAGTATTTGATTGGTTGAAATCAAGTCACGTGACGTTTTGCGGTTTACGATCTAGTATAAATACGAGAATCGGAGGGTTCAAAATCAGTCTAGTGCAACCCTTGAGAGTACACTACTACTTTATCATCATGGCTACAATTTCAGACGTTGCTGACGGCATGGTCCGAATAATGGAGCAATTTATGGCGCGAAAGGAGACTGATATTAGTGTGATAGAAGAATGGATCAAGCACTGCTCTAAACAAATTCGTATTTTAAATACGGCGTTAAAGGCGGAGACGTCTATGGGAGTACAGCAAAAGATATTGTCGACAATCAGTAAAATGATGACATACAGGACTTTGTTGAGAGTACCTGCAAGAGCCGGAGGCAGCATCTCTATTAACGCTCAGACTCTCGCTAATCGGGCTAGTGAGGCGGTAAAGTGGGAAGATTCAAAATCTGCGTTTGACGGAAGAATTAGAACAGGAGTTTTAACCAATATAAAACACAGGGAGCCAACAACATATTTTAAAGATTGTGAAATTTTGTTTGTAAGAAGGATAAGACTAGCGTTGAAGAAGGAGCCGTTTTATAAAATAAATACAGTATTTTGTGGTAAATTTGTGAAAAACAGTCAAGACGGAATCGTGGAAGATTTCAAGTACATAAACACAAAAAATGCTGTGGTTGATCGAGACTGTGAATTAAATGGATGGTTTGAAGAGAATATATCTGCCGTGCTGTTGCGTAAGTTGGAAGAATTTCAAGAGCGAGACAGCGGGTGGGCATTGTCGGCGATTATTAATTTGTGCATCAATATTAATAAATATAATCCGTTGCGAGGTTCATCATACTTGGATTTACCCCCGCAAATTAAATTGAAACAGGCGTGCATTAATGTAAAAAATAAAGATGACGCATGCTTTGCGTGGGCAGTAACATCTGCATTACACCCGGTTGTAATTGATCCAGACCGCATATCTTCTTACCCGCATTATTCGCAAGTTTTAAAGTTGGACGGCATTAGTTTTCCAATAAGGCGTGAGGATATATCAAAATTCGAACAATTAAATAACATTTCTGTGAATGTGTATATTATTAATAAAAAAGGGAAAAAGTATGTAGTCAGTCCGAGCAGAATAGCAAAACAAAAGAGAGACAGACACGTGAACTTATTGCTTGTGCAAGATAAATATTGTACGGAGGAAGAGGAAGACGATACGGATTTATCCGAACCGAAATACCATTACGTATGGATAAAAAATTTGTCGAGGCTGGTTAGCGCACAATTGACTAAGCACAATGGAAAAACATTTATTTGCGATCGGTGCTTGCATTGCTTCCAAACCGAGAGTAAACTGAAAACGCATATTGAGGACTGCGAGCAGAACAATGAATATAAGGTGAGTTTTGTAAAAGATGGCAAAATTAAATTTAACAACTATAAAAACAAGGAGCGATGTCCGTTTATTGTGTATGCGGACTTTGAATGTATATTAAATCGGGTGAATATCCGCATGGGCGACAAAAGCGTCAAGTACCAGCAGCACGAGGCTTATAGCGGAGGATATTATTTTAAGTGTGCTTATGACGATACCCTATCCTTCTACCGAAGTTACCGAGGTCCTAATTGCGCCGAATGGTTTGCGGAGCAGTTAAAGCAGCTTGCCGAAGACGTCGAAACAGTATATTTATGCGAAATGCCAATGGAAATTAGTCCGAATGAAGAACGCCAGTTTAGACGAGCATCATTGTGCCATATATGCGAAAAACCTCTGGAGTCTGATCGCGTGAGAGACCACTGTCATTTGACGGGGAAATATCGAGGAGCCGCACATACAAGTTGTAATATTGAATACCAAGACAGCCGCACCATCCCGGTGGTTTTCCATAATTGGAGCGGATACGATTCGCATATTATGTTGAAAGATGTGGCATTAAAAATAAACGGGAACGTAAATCTGATCCCAAGCAACACCGAAAATTTTATCGCCATGATAAAAAATATTTCAGAAAGCGAAGTGAAATTTAAATTCATAGATTCGTTCCGATTCATGGCATCTTCCCTGGATAAATTAAGCTCAAACTTGGACGATAAACCAATTTTAAAATCTCAGTTTGGTCATATTGACGATGGGCTGTTTAAACTGCTGACGCGCAAGGGGGTTTTCCCATACGATCATATAAAATCTTGGGAAAATCTGAATGAAAAAGTGCTGCCAACGTATAATCAATTTTATTCAAAGCTGACAGAGTCCAATATAAGTTTTGAAGACTACGAACACGCGCAAAAAGTATGGAATGAATTCCGAATACAAACGTTGGGAGAGTACAGCGATCTGTACTTAAAAACGGACGTGTTGTTGCTGGCAGACGTTTTTGAGAGTTTTAGAGATGTATGTCTGAAACACTATCGGTTGGATCCCGCTCATTATTTCACCGCTCCGGGTCTTAGTTGGGACGCCATGTTAAAATGCACCAAACAGGAGCTCGATTACATTAACGACATCGATATTTTAATGTTCATTGAGAAAGGGATACGTGGAGGTCTCACCCAATGCTCAAAAAGACATTCGAAGGCGAATAATAAATACATGCCCAACTACAACCCGGGCATACCTCAAAAATATCTAATGTATTATGATATTAACGCGATGTATGCCTGGGCAATGTCGCAATATTTGCCGCAAGGCAATCTCAAGTGGGTGGAAGGAGACGTGTCCGCATTTAATTATCAGGTATCCGATGAAGCATCTATAGGGTATATACTGGAGGTAGACTTGGAGTATCCCGAGAGCATCCACGACAGACAAAAAGATTTACCAATGGCCCCAGAGAAAGGATGCCCTCCAGACTCGAAGCAACCAAAAATGTTGGCGACTGTTTGCGATAAGAAAAAATATGTCGTTCATTATCGTAATTTAAAGCAGTATGTGTCGGAGGGTCTGGTTGTGAGGAAAATCCATAGAGTGCTTCAGTTTTGCCAGTCTCCATGGCTAAAAAAATATATAGATCTAAATGCCGAGCTGCGCAGAAAATCGTTAAATGACTTTGAGAAAGATTTTTTCAAACTGATGAGTAACGCTGTGTTTGGAAAAACCATGGAGAATGTGAGGAACAGACGAGCGATTAAATTAATAACCAGATGGGATGGAAGATACGGCGCAGAAGCTCGAATTGCGAGTCCGTGTTTCCACAGCTGTAAAATAATGGAAGAAAATATGGTGTTGATAGAAATGCTGAAAAACGACGTATTGTTTACTAAACCGATTTACGTGGGTATGGCTATCTTGGACATTTCAAAAACTTTGTTGTACGAGTTCCACTACAAGTACATAAAAAACAAGTACGGAGACAATGCTCGACTCTGTTACACCGACACCGACTCCCTTATTTACGAGCTTGAAACAGATGATGTATACAGCGACATCAAGCAGGACATCCACCGCTTTGATACTTCTGAATACGCACGGAAGAACGCTTATGGGATTCCTTTATTGAACAAGAAAATTCCGGGGCTAATGAAGGATGAAAACCACGGTCAAATCATGACGGAGTTTGTAGGACTTAGAGCTAAAATGTACGCATGTATGGTCCCATCGGCCGACAACCCCGTCACAAAGAAGGCTAAAGGTATAAAATCATACGTGGTGAAATCTCACATTACGTTTGACGATTACCTGAGGTGTTTGAACGGAGGTATAGAAATGGCTCATCAACAGCATTCCATCAGGTCGATGAACCATACTATATATACTATAAATCAGAAAAAAATATCTCTAAGTCCACACGATAACAAAAGATATTTGATTCCGGGAAGCCCCGAGACTTTGCCTTGGGGACATTACGCAATAATGGAGAGTTAAAGTAAGAGAAAAATATGGTGGGGATAAGAAAAATGTATATAAAAAACTATATTAATTTTAATAAATATGTTATTAGTATAATCTTGTGTTTGTTTTCTCCACCACTTTAGCAGTATTTAGTTGGGACATATAAAAGATTAGAGCGATGACGGTACACAAAAATTTTAATTGTGCTTAAGTAAGTAGAAAATAAGGATTTAGGAGCATTTGATTGGATGAAACTACTGACGTTTTGCAATTTATAACCTAGTATGAAAACAAGGATCAGAGGGTTGAAAATCAGTCTAGTACCGCTATACCGCTATACCGCTATAGCGCTATACCGCTACAGCGCTAAACCGCTACAGCGCTATACCGCTATACCGCTACAGCGCTATACCGCTATACCGCTATACCGCTATAGCGCTGGATGTAAGTGGATGCAAGTGGATGTAAGTGGATGGAAAGTGGATGTAAGTGGATGCAAGTGGATGGAAAGTGAATAGAGCACCCGATTAGCCACCGTTAGCCACCGATTAGCCACCGTTAGCCACCGATTAGCCACCGTTAGCCACCGATTAGCCACCGATTAGCCACCGTTAGCCACCGATTAGCCGCCGTTAGCCACCGATTAGCCACCGATTATATAGCGCTATAGCGGTATAGCGGTATAGCGGTATAGCGCTATAGCGGTATAGCGGTATAGCGCTATAGCGGTATAGCGGTATAGCGGTATAGCGGTATAGCGCTATAGCGGTATAGCGCTATAGCGGTATAGCGGTATAGCGCTATAGCGGTATAGCGGTATAGCGCTATAGCGGTATAGCGGTATAGCGCTATAGCGGTATAGCGCTATACCGCTATACATCTATACCGCTATACCCCTATACCGCTATACCGCTATACCGCTATAGGGGTATGGCGGTATAGATGTATAGCGGTATAGCGCTATACCGCTATAGCGCTATACCGCTATACCGCTATAGCGCTATACCGCTATACCGCTATAGCGCTATACCGCTATAGCGCTATACCGCTATACCGCTATACCGCTATACCGCTATAGCGCTATACCGCTATACCGCTATAGCGCTATACCGCTATACCGCTATACCGCTATAGCGCTATATAATCGGTGGCTAATCGGTGGCTAACGGCGGCTAATCGGTGGCTAACGGTGGCTAATCGGTGGCTAATCGGTGGCTAACGGTGGCTAATCGGTGGCTAACGGTGGCTAATCGGTGGCTAACGGTGGCTAATCGGGTGCTCTATTCACTTTCCATCCACTTGCATCCACTTACATCCACTTTCCATCCACTTACATCCACTTGCATCCACTTACATCCAGCGCTATAGCGGTATAGCGGTATAGCGGTATAGCGCTGTAGCGGTATAGCGGTATAGCGCTGTAGCGGTTTAGCGCTGTAGCGGTATAGCGCTATAGCGGTATAGCGGTATAGCGGTACTAGACTGATTTTCAACCCTCTGATCCTTGTTTTCATACTAGGTTATAAATTGCAAAACGTCAGTAGTTTCATCCAATCAAATGCTCCTAAATCCTTATTTTCTACTTACTTAAGCACAATTAAAATTTTTGTGTACCGTCATCGCTCTAATCTTTTATATGTCCCAACTAAATACTGCTAAAGTGGTGGAGAAAACAAACACAAGATTATACTAATAACATATTTATTAAAATTAATATAGTTTTTTATATACATTTTTCTTATCCCCACCATATTTTTCTCTTACTTTAACTCTCCATTATTGCGTAATGTCCCCAAGGCAAAGTCTCGGGGCTTCCCGGAATCAAATATCTTTTGTTATCGTGTGGACTTAGAGATATTTTTTTCTGATTTATAGTATATATAGTATGGTTCATCGACCTGATGGAATGCTGTTGATGAGCCATTTCTATACCTCCGTTCAAACACCTCAGGTAATCGTCAAACGTAATGTGAGATTTCACCACGTATGATTTTATACCTTTAGCCTTCTTTGTGACGGGGTTGTCGGCCGATGGGACCATACATGCGTACATTTTAGCTCTAAGTCCTACAAACTCCGTCATGATTTGACCGTGGTTTTCATCCTTCATTAGCCCCGGAATTTTCTTGTTCAATAAAGGAATCCCATAAGCGTTCTTCCGTGCGTATTCAGAAGTATCAAAGCGGTGGATGTCCTGCTTGATGTCGCTGTATACATCATCTGTTTCAAGCTCGTAAATAAGGGAGTCGGTGTCGGTGTAACAGAGTCGAGCATTGTCTCCGTACTTGTTTTTTATGTACTTGTAGTGGAACTCGTACAACAAAGTTTTTGAAATGTCCAAGATAGCCATACCCACGTAAATCGGTTTAGTAAACAATACGTCGTTTTTCAGCATTTCTATCAACACCATATTTTCTTCCATTATTTTACAGCTGTGGAAACACGGACTCGCAATTCGAGCTTCTGCGCCGTATCTTCCATCCCATCTGGTTATTAATTTAATCGCTCGTCTGTTCCTCACATTCTCCATGGTTTTTCCAAACACAGCGTTACTCATCAGTTTGAAAAAATCTTTCTCAAAGTCATTTAACGATTTTCTGCGCAGCTCGGCATTTAGATCTATATATTTTTTTAGCCATGGAGACTGGCAAAACTGAAGCACTCTATGGATTTTCCTCACAACCAGACCCTCCGACACATACTGCTTTAAATTACGATAATGAACGACATATTTTTTCTTATCGCAAACAGTCGCCAACATTTTTGGTTGCTTCGAGTCTGGAGGGCATCCTTTCTCTGGGGCCATTGGTAAATCTTTTTGTCTGTCGTGGATGCTCTCGGGATACTCCAAGTCTACCTCCAGTATATACCCTATAGATGCTTCATCGGATACCTGATAATTAAATGCGGACACGTCTCCTTCCACCCACTTGAGATTGCCTTGCGGCAAATATTGCGACATTGCCCAGGCATACATCGCGTTAATATCATAATACATTAGATATTTTTGAGGTATGCCCGGGTTGTAGTTGGGCATGTATTTATTATTCGCCTTCGAATGTCTTTTTGAGCATTGGGTGAGACCTCCACGTATCCCTTTCTCAATGAACATTAAAATATCGATGTCGTTAATGTAATCGAGCTCCTGTTTGGTGCATTTTAACATGGCGTCCCAACTAAGACCCGGAGCGGTGAAATAATGAGCGGGATCCAACCGATAGTGTTTCAGACATACATCTCTAAAACTCTCAAAAACGTCTGCCAGCAACAACACGTCCGTTTTTAAGTACAGATCGCTGTACTCTCCCAACGTTTGTATTCGGAATTCATTCCATACTTTTTGCGCGTGTTCGTAGTCTTCAAAACTTATATTGGACTCTGTCAGCTTTGAATAAAATTGATTATACGTTGGCAGCACTTTTTCATTCAGATTTTCCCAAGATTTTATATGATCGTATGGGAAAACCCCCTTGCGCGTCAGCAGTTTAAACAGCCCATCGTCAATATGACCAAACTGAGATTTTAAAATTGGTTTATCGTCCAAGTTTGAGCTTAATTTATCCAGGGAAGATGCCATGAATCGGAACGAATCTATGAATTTAAATTTCACTTCGCTTTCTGAAATATTTTTTATCATGGCGATAAAATTTTCGGTGTTGCTTGGGATCAGATTTACGTTCCCGTTTATTTTTAATGCCACATCTTTCAACATAATATGCGAATCGTATCCGCTCCAATTATGGAAAACCACCGGGATGGTGCGGCTGTCTTGGTATTCAATATTACAACTTGTATGTGCGGCTCCTCGATATTTCCCCGTCAAATGACAGTGGTCTCTCACGCGATCAGACTCCAGAGGTTTTTCGCATATATGGCACAATGATGCTCGTCTAAACTGGCGTTCTTCATTCGGACTAATTTCCATTGGCATTTCGCATAAATATACTGTTTCGACGTCTTCGGCAAGCTGCTTTAACTGCTCCGCAAACCATTCGGCGCAATTAGGACCTCGGTAACTTCGGTAGAAGGATAGGGTATCGTCATAAGCACACTTAAAATAATATCCTCCGCTATAAGCCTCGTGCTGCTGGTACTTGACGCTTTTGTCGCCCATGCGGATATTCACCCGATTTAATATACATTCAAAGTCCGCATACACAATAAACGGACATCGCTCCTTGTTTTTATAGTTGTTAAATTTAATTTTGCCATCTTTTACAAAACTCACCTTATATTCATTGTTCTGCTCGCAGTCCTCAATATGCGTTTTCAGTTTACTCTCGGTTTGGAAGCAATGCAAGCACCGATCGCAAATAAATGTTTTTCCATTGTGCTTAGTCAATTGTGCGCTAACCAGCCTCGACAAATTTTTTATCCATACGTAATGGTATTTCGGTTCGGATAAATCCGTATCGTCTTCCTCTTCCTCCGTACAATATTTATCTTGCACAAGCAATAAGTTCACGTGTCTGTCTCTCTTTTGTTTTGCTATTCTGCTCGGACTGACTACATACTTTTTCCCTTTTTTATTAATAATATACACATTCACAGAAATGTTATTTAATTGTTCGAATTTTGATATATCCTCACGCCTTATTGGAAAACTAATGCCGTCCAACTTTAAAACTTGCGAATAATGCGGGTAAGAAGATATGCGGTCTGGATCAATTACAACCGGGTGTAATGCAGATGTTACTGCCCACGCAAAGCATGCGTCATCTTTATTTTTTACATTAATGCACGCCTGTTTCAATTTAATTTGCGGGGGTAAATCCAAGTATGATGAACCTCGCAACGGATTATATTTATTAATATTGATGCACAAATTAATAATCGCCGACAATGCCCACCCGCTGTCTCGCTCTTGAAATTCTTCCAACTTACGCAACAGCACGGCAGATATATTCTCTTCAAACCATCCATTTAATTCACAGTCTCGATCAACCACAGCATTTTTTGTGTTTATGTACTTGAAATCTTCCACGATTCCGTCTTGACTGTTTTTCACAAATTTACCACAAAATACTGTATTTATTTTATAAAACGGCTCCTTCTTCAACGCTAGTCTTATCCTTCTTACAAACAAAATTTCACAATCTTTAAAATATGTTGTTGGCTCCCTGTGTTTTATATTGGTTAAAACTCCTGTTCTAATTCTTCCGTCAAACGCAGATTTTGAATCTTCCCACTTTACCGCCTCACTAGCCCGATTAGCGTGAGTCTGAGCGTTAATAGAGATGCTGCCTCCGGCTCTTGCAGGTACTCTCAACAAAGTCCTGTATGTCATCATTTTACTGATTGTCGACAATATCTTTTGCTGTACTCCCATAGACGTCTCCGCCTTTAACGCCGTATTTAAAATACGAATTTGTTTAGAGCAGTGCTTGATCCATTCTTCTATCACACTAATATCAGTCTCCTTTCGCGCCATAAATTGCTCCATTATTCGGACCATGCCGTCAGCAACGTCTGAAATTGTAGCCATGATGATAAAGTAGTAGTGTACTCTCAAGGGTTGCACTAGACTGATTTTGAACCCTCCGATTCTCGTATTTATACTAGATCGTAAACCGCAAAACGTCACGTGACTTGATTTCAACCAATCAAATACTCCTAAATCCTTACTTTCTAATTATTTCACGATTAAAATTTTCGCTAATAATTTTAAATTACGTCAGCATAATTAAATTTTTCGACAAGTCTCAACATGCTCAATTTCAATAAACTACTTACGCCCTTGTCTGCATGACGTCATCCCAATAATATTTTTAATTGACCATTTTCCCACACTTTTATATTACGTCACCCCAATTAGCATTTTAGACAAGTCTCAACAAGCTCGACTTTTCAACAGGATGCACTTCCGGTACATTCATCCTTATCTTTCCAATTAAGCACACACCCATTATCACACCGGATGCACTTCCGGTGCATTAATCCTTATCGTACTTGCTACTTCCGGTACACAACTCTTATCTTTCATCGATGACTCATCACAATTAAAATTTTTAACATGTCTCGACACGCAAAATTTCTATTACGTCATCCATCCCAACTTACTTTTTCTGCCACCGCGGCGCTGACGTGCACTCATTCTCCATCCCACTCTTTCCGAGTTTTCGCGCACCCCTCGCACTCACACACTCTTATGGAGGTACTGCACACTTTGCACACAGAAGGGCGCCACAGGCGGCGCCCACTTTCACATGCCCAGATGGCCGGCTCCGACCGGATACCCAAATCCCAAGGTCAACCCAGCGCCCACTTCCTTTGACACGCCCAGATGGCCGTGCCCAACCGGATGTCAGAAATCCAAGATGGCCGCCAAACGCGGATTTTGGACCCCTTGTAAATGCCCATAAGAAATTGCGCCCGTTCTCTCTTAGCTCCTCTACTCGTATAATATCACCGAGTTCACCACTGCCAAGAGTGCTCTCCTTTTTTCTTCCTTCGCCCCTCCCATGCGCGTATAATTTTTCTAAGCTCCATGGATAGCTTTACCGCTTTCTGTGTAACCTCTTTTATATGTAAGTTTATGTTTTCTCCCTATTCTTATGCCCAGGTACTTGACACTGTTCTGTGTTTCAACCCAACCTAACCTAACCTAACTTAACCTAACCTAATCATCGCCTTTTCCAACTTAGAAACTTCTAACAATGGCAGAGAAGAGCAAGATCCAACTTTTGAATCACTAACACTCGGACGGGTGGGTATACCTAACCTAACGATCGCCTCCTCCAACTTAGAAATTTCTAACAATGGCAGCGAAGAGCAAGATGCAACTTTTGGATCACTTACACTCGGACGAGTGGGTATCCCTAACCTAACCTAACCATTGCCACCTCCAACTTAGAAAATTCTAACAATGACAGAGAAGAGCAAGATCCAACTTTTGGATCACTAACACTCGGGCAGGTGGGTATGCAATGCACTCCAGTTCAAAATTCTAACTGGTAATCTGTAACTGGAGTGGCCCACCCAAGTGTTTGTGATCAATAGATTGGGTATCACTATCGCCTTCTCCGACTTAGAAACTTCTACTGATTGCAAAAAGGAGCAATTTCCAACTTTTGGGTAACCAACACTCGTGCGGGTGGGTGGGCACTCCAGTTTAAACTTTTTCTTTTTTTTCTTCTTCAACAGCTTTTAACAATCCACTCCTGGATATAGGCATCTTCTAATATTTTCAAGTTGTCCCTGTTTTGGGTTAATTAGGACCATTTCTTCCTCGCGCTTTCTTTTAAGTTGTCCTTCCATCGTCTTGGTGGTCTTCCTATGCTCCGTTTATGTGTTCTTGATCTCCATTGAAGTCATTTAGTTCTTTTTGGTAATCCTTCGTTCTCATAGTTCTAATGTTGTACGTAGCTAGGTGAATCTTGGTTGTTTGGTTTGGTATAAATAATTTGCGCAAATTCTTGCCTCCCCCAAAATTTGTGAGGCAGCCCTTTTTTGAAGTGTGGAATTTGGGTGTAACTACCTGGGGTATTGATCCTTTGGTTTTAAAATTTGTCATATTGTAAAGGGGGTTTAATAGCCATGACCTTCTACGCTGCCTAGACGGGTTGAAAAGTGTTTGTATCAGATGCCCAATATAAGAACAGACGTTGTTTGTAGCCGCTTATTTTGAGACAGACGCTACTGCCTTTATACTCTCTCTAAACGCTGGGTTGCCACCTACGCCAAATCCGCTGTACCAAGGCCTTTTCTTTCCGCCTTCTTTGCCGATGAGGTCTTCATCCGTAACTTTGGGCAAGGGTAAAGCAATATATCCTGCAATACTGAGTCCTCAGCTGAACTCTGTCACCATCTTTTCGAAGTTGAGTCCACTCTCGCAACTTGGACACGCCAGCTGAGAGTTACCTAAGTGTGCGCAGAGAAGGTGATTCTGTACGCCTTAAGCCGGGTTAATGAGCGTGTGTGAGACCACGCCCAAAAGCTTAAACTACTCGTTAATAATCACAAACTAGAGTGTCCCACCCACCCGCCCAAGTATTGATGATCAAGAGGTTAGTTTAGCCATCGTCCCCTGTTCCAATTATAAGAAGTAGGCTGTAGAAAAGGGTGCTTTGGTATCCAACAAGAAAAAAAAAAACATTATTATTAGAATATATATATTTATTCTGTCAATCACGTTATTCTGTTGTTTTGTTATGTACAGCCCGGGGAAGAATGCGGAGTAAAGATGGTTTTTTAGTAGAATGCCGCCTTGTTATAGATTCCGGAAATCAGGTGAACTTTATTACGGTAAGGTTGAACTTATCAAAACGTAGGTGTCCTTACGCTTTGAATGATGTAGGACATTCCTCAGTGGGCTTAGCTAAGGATTTGGTCGAGTGTCAACTGAAATCTAGTTTTGATTTAAATTTTGAAGTTGTAGAGTTATCAAAAATGGCAGCACACTTACCAAATATGCCCATTTCAATGGGTATCAAAAATCTTTATGATGAACTATCTTTGGCAGATCTTTTTTTAATATCAGAGCTCTTATTGGCATAATGCTTAGAGTTGAAGCAATTATGGATATAACTCCAGTTGGCCCGGCACATATTAAGAGTAGACCAAGTGCTGTTTTGACTAATTTGGGTTAGGTAATAATTGGTTTTGTTTTACCCAATCTCAAAACAAATGTTGCAACTTCTATGTGTGTCAGCACTACTGGCCACTATCAGTGATTTTTTAGGTACAAACGACACTGAATCGTTGTTAGGGACGTGACCAATTCCCATCAGTGCTATAAAATGCACTGAATTTTTTTTTGGATGCAGCGGAGTACAATCTCAATCAGGCCCCTGACATCAATGCAATAGTCTTAATTGTAGAATGTTTCTACCATAATGTTAGGACTAAGCTTGGACAGGATTTCTTCTGTCAAGTAGAGGGTGTCATTCCAAGATCAACGATATATTCGGTGTGGTCTTATGGTCAGTTTCTTCTTCACTTGAGCAGAAGCTTTGTGTTTTGGAGAGATAGAGGAAGCGACTTTTACTCCATTACTGTGTCACACCCACCCAAGTGTTTGTGACTTAAGTTCAAAGCTTGTGGACAGGTAGAACTCATTTGTGTTGCACCTTTACCCATTCAAGTATTTGTGATCCAATTTCTTGACAACAAACACTTGGGTGGGTAGGCAGGAACTAAGTTCAAAGCTTGTTGGCATGTAGCACTCATTTGTGTTGCTCCTCCACCCACTCAAGTGTTTGTGATCCAATCTCTTGACAACAAACACTTGGGTAGGTGGGAGGGAACTAAGTTCAAAGCTTGTGGGCATGTAGCACTTATTTGTGTTGCCCACCTACCCAACCAAGTGTTTTTGATCCAATCTCTTGATAACAAACGCTTGGGTGGGTGGGCGGGAACAAAGTTTAAAGCTTGTTGGCATGTACCATTCATTTGTGTTGCCCCTCCACCCATTCAAGTGTTTGTGATATAACCTCTTGATAACAAAAACTTGGGTGGGTGGGCGGGAACTAAATTCAATGCTTGTTGGCATGTAGCACTTATTTGTGTTGCCCAACCACCCACCCAAGTGTTTGTGATTTAATCTCTTGACAACAAACACTTTGGTAGGTGGGCGGGAACAAAGTTCAAAGCTAGTGGGCGTGTAACATTTAAACTTTTTGTCAAACTCTTAAGGGTCAATACATTACAAGCTTACCTTTTAAAAGAAATATTTGTTCCTTTTTAAGTGGTAATTGAGAGTTAAAACGTTCCTTTCAATTGGAAGCACGTTTTGAACGAAATCCTAATTATAAGAAGCTATATGCTACTCAAGATTACCTCGACCAAGTACACTTATCTCCTGCAAAACATCCAACTTCCTATTTTCCTATTGAATCATCATAATGCCAAAAAGGAAAAACCTTCAGGGATGGCTGTTCGTGTAGTTTTGCCGTAAAGAATTCTAATGGGATCAGTCTTAATGATACTCTAGTGCCCGGAAAGAAATTACAATCATCATATTTCACTAAATTGCTCTAGCGAGTGATATATGTTGTTTAGAAAGGTAGTTTTGCATAAAGATCGGATCTTTCAATATTTTTTTTCCAATTTTAATGAACCTGTCATAAAGTTAGAACATAACAGAGGAGCTACTTTGAGGATTTACCTGGCTTAATGTCTTATTTTTTAGTTGAGGAATAGAATTTCTTTTTTCTTTTTTATTTTTGGATTGAAACCATTGACTCTGTAGAAGTGAATCTTGTTGTTGCCAAGTTTCAAAACGTGAACTGTTCCTCGTCTGAAACCTACCTACCTTTAATTGCTTTCCTATGAAAGAATTCTTTTGTTTTGTAGACTCTATGATTGCTTTGGCTTGGATACGTACTCCTCCGTATTTGTTAAAGACGTTTGTAGCAAATAGAGTTGCGCAAATCTATAAAATGAATTCAAAGGCAATTTGGAGACATGTAAGAGAATCTAAAATTCAGCGGACCCGGGGAGTCGGGGTTTACTGGTTTCAAAACTTCTAAAAAGCTCGTTGTGGTGGAAAAATCAGGATTTTGTGCCTCATCTCTGCAATTTATATTGAATTTAAGATCCTGTTCAAAAAGATCACAGCAAGTGGTGGCTTTTATGCAACGTTTCATAAAGATTTTAAAGAAAAAGATTGCTAAACTTGATTAAGTCTTGGATACATCGGTAAGTTATCAGTAATACAAGGGTGCAATGTTGAAGATTGTAGAAATAACTCAGAGGATGTGTTTGGAAAAAGAACGGAATCAGTTGATTTAAGGTTTGAAAGTCACAAACTCGTATCGTGGTTCAACATCTTTCCAAAGTCAGAGGGTTTTGTAATGAGTTATGAAAGCAGTCATCCTTTTTTGATTCCACGTAAGAGTAGTTTAGCAATTTTGTTAACTCATCATTTTCAAATCTTTTCTGGACATGGAGTCCAAAGTTACTACATTTACCATTTCTCCATTTATAACTATACCTGCTGTTTCTTTCTCTAAGGTTTCAGTAAAATTTTTTTTACTATAAAAGTTAAATAGTAGTGGCGATAGAATGCGCCCTTGCCTTACGCCACGACGGATCTTCATTTCCTCCGTGTATTGGTTTTCAACATTAACACTAGCCACTTGGCCCCAATATAGATTGATGATTATTCTAGCGTCATCTGAGTCAATGCTTTTACTGATGAGTAGTTGATGTAATTTATCATGTTTTACTTTACCAAAAGCCTTCTCGAAATCGATGTAACACGCATATGCCTCCTTATTTATATCTAGACAACGCTGGAAAAGAATGTTAATACCATTAAAAAATTAAATGAATGTTAATACCAAAGAGCACCTCTTTTGTGCCTAGTCTTTTGCGGAATCCAAATTGTGTATTGCTTATGCCTTTTTCAAGTTTTCTATTTATCCTTTTGTGAATGATTTTTAGGAATAACTTTAAGGTGTGACTCGCTTGGACTTGGTTTCTTGGGTATAAGAACAGAAGTAGACGATAGTCATTGCCTATTCTATTTCTTCTTTTTTGTAGATATTATTAAAAAGGTTTTGGAGGATATCAATAACGTCGTCATCGAAAAGTTTAATAAGTTCTATAGGTATTTGGTCTGGACCAACAACTTTCCCGGATTTCATAGTTTTCAATGCATGTTCTATTTCTGGTCTTAATATTTTTAGACTTATGTTGTCTGAATGTAAAATAGGCTTCCGAGGTCGTTTGTCATCAAAGAGTTATGCTTTTCAAATCCTTAGTTTGTCCCTCACGTCGGTTATTAAACGTCCATCTGTGTTCTTGATTATATTCCCAACAGATTTATTTTTGTTGCATCCAGCCATTTCCTTTATTTTTTTGTACATGTTGAAGCAGTCAATTTTTATTTCTAGATTTTCTATCTCCATACATTGTGCGGCTAAATTCCAATGGAAAACTTTTTACATTAAAATAGTTTGTTTTTAACCTTGTCATGATTGTTGTGTTTGTTGTACTATGATGATTGTACTAAAATATATATCAGTAGGTGCCATTCGGGGATACACTTTTGTCGTATGACAATTTGAATATAATTGCTCAAATCATATTACAACAATATTGTCCTCATCTTTGAACACCGCTAACAGTGGTTCAGTTTAAGTTTAAGTTTGAGTAAATTATAATTATATAGTTTATTAATATAAATATTTATTTGCAATTAAATTGTCATAAAAACAATGTTTTATTTCTTTTCTCAGAATTTGATTGATGTATTTATAATTTGCGCTATTATAGCTACATAATTGAAAAAAATCCAAAACAAAGTGTGATTGAAAGTGTAAATACAATCATCGAACCAACATAAACAAACCACAGGACATGTAACAAGCAATGCAACAACAACCGATAAAGAAAATCGATCTGAAATTATTAATATATTATTTATGTTATGTTATCGTCTGCTCTTATACAAATTGTAATATGCGTGATCGCTAAACCCAAAGACGACCTCGAGAACACCAACTTTTAAATTGTTTCTTCGAACCTGCATGTTGTTTGCTGCTTACTGGTTCGTATCTGCGCGCTTCTCCCGTTTCGTCTCAAGCTCGAACGAGATTTATTTTAAACACAAAAAGTAAAAATTTTTGTTTCATCGAAACATTTTAATTAGTATTTGTTGTGATATATTTATATTTAAATTAGAAGTAATTGCATCCATAAACTGTTTTTATTTGAGTGGCTTATAATGATGATGGCTAGTTATAGGTATCTGAGTCGCGGATAAGTAGGAGAGAGAGATTTTTAAAATTTCAAGAGCCTGGTACTACTGCAAATTGAAAGTCCGTTAGAAATAGATAAACGGTGCAGTAAAAAATAAGTAAACACAGCAATTAAAGTGAACTAGCTTGGGTAAGGTGAATTGGTTGGTAATTACAGAATAAAATCACGGATTCCAATCAAGTTGATCTAAGCAAAACAGGTACATGGAGTAGCAAATGATAGGTTGCCGGCTATCGGAAGTTAAAATGTTACTCGCATAATTTCACATAACTGGACTGGCAATCAGAATGTGTAAATTATTCCTATACTTGGTTGTGTGTGTGTGTGTATATGTAATTTTCGATATCTTGTTGTGCCTAGTACGATCACGGCATATCAACTTCATTTCAAATGCTTCAATTACCTTCATAATACTTAAATGCCGAACTAATCACGCCGCATTAGAAAATATATGTATGATGGGGAGAAATTGTTGAAATAATCTTCACACTGATTACATTTAACGCACTTACTGAGAATTTACTTCGACACGATATGAGGAATTTATTAGAGACTAGGAAATATGTAATTGTACAATAAGTGACCCTTTACTTAATAATTCGTAGAATATTATCTTTGTTTGGCTTCTAAGAAATAAGCATAAAACTGTTTTACATTTGAAAATTGAAATTTTTATTCACGTTTTAAATTTAAAATTGTATTTTATCTTTGATATCGTTTAATTGTCAATTAAAACGTCGATTAAATAGTTAAAAATATTAAATATTAAAGTAATACTTACATTTTTTCTGTTCTAATTTTTGTTTAAACCTTTTTTTTATCGTTTTTAATTAAATTAACAAATTATTTTTCAACTTACCAGAAAAATAACTACCAAGAATTCCCAATAACTGCAAAAATAGAAAAAATTTAAAATCTTACCTAGAGAATTGATTCTTCTAACCTTCAAAACTACCTCTTATAAAGTTTGTCTAACTACAAAACTCTTAAGACATAGGTACCTAGTTCGGAAGAGCAAATTTTTTTCAATCCAATCTAAAAATAATCATTACTTAACCACGCTCTCTGTAATTACACATTAAATTAGAAAAAAATACTACAGAACTTATATATTAATATGTTTATCAAACTAAAAATACATTTGTTTGTAATAAATATGTATTTATTTTTAACTCATTGGACATTAAACGTAATCTAAATAATGATGAAATAATAGATAGAACGCAATTGACTAACCTTGATAGATACAATGGAGATTTTGTTTGATAATAAGCACTTAATTAATTATTCACTGGCACACAAATGACATCCGCTTAATGCAAAGATCAAACCCGGACTGGTGAGTTAGATGCAAATCGAAGCTAATTAAGTCTTATCGGAATCGCCAATAAAATGCAGACATCGACTGGGTAAATCTACACCGTCAATCGAATATTAGTAATATGTTCATAAAATAATAGTAATTATACAGTACAAGTATAAAAACATTTTTTTATTTTCGAATCAAGATATGTTAAGCCGATCTAATACATGTTATTGATTGTAGAAATTAGCTATGGATCTATTAAAGAAAAACTTAAATTTAAAGTTGGACTGATATTTTTTAACTTGTTATTTAAATTTATATTATTTTAAACATTCTTTTTTATAGAATAATTTGCAAGTCCACTAAGTTAAAATAGCTTTACATATTAAAACATCAAAATTGACTCCCTTGAAAAAAAAAAGAAAATAAAATCTTAGTTTTTAGTGTTTAATCTAGTTAAATCAAGCTCCATCCTAGCATGCTTAACGTTAAAATGTTATATTAAATGTTAAAAAAGAGTTCTAACATCCAGCATATCACTAACATATTATGGTAGCATATATTTATTGGTTTTAATAAAACGTTTTATTTTTAAATTGAGGATGTACACAAATTTGTAACAAACTTATTGGATATTTGCTAATCTAGTTTATGGAGGATAAAATGTAGCCGATTTTAAATTTAAAAAAACTCAATTATTTTTAAAATGTGCTGATAAGTCTAAGAAAAAGCAAAACAAATAGCAGGTAAATTGTAAATTTTAATTTGCTACTTTTTCAAAGTTTTTATAGAACTTTAAAGGTATAAGGAAAACAATTAAAAAAATCAGCCTCAGAAAACCAAAAATCTGACAAGGTTTTCCAGTAAGTTTTAGAAGAAGACTTTCTGCAAATTTTTACAAAATATTGTGAGAACATTATAAAGTTTTATAAGTTACTAAGCGCACCTAGTCTGTCTTGATAAGAAAGATTTTATAAAAATCACTTTGCATGCTGCATCTTACATTTTATAAACAAATAGTTTACTAAGTGCAAAAGTTTTATGATATGCATCTGATAACTAAAAAAAGGGAGAGGAATTTTGTTTCTGATACTGAAATTCTAAATAATTTTTTTGTTTAACTTAATTTTTGCAGGTAAATTGGAAATGTTTTATTCTAGTCTCAAATTGCACTGTTGCATGTATGGAGATTATGGGACAAATAGTGTATATCTAGCTTGTTAGACTAGGAGATGCATTGAAGATAGATATATCTTCTTAAAATCAGATTCGCTCGCTTGAGCCAAGCGGAAGAGAAACTGATTTTTAACGTTAGATTTCCGTTGCCTGTGCATGGGATTTCTCCTTGCGAGCGTTGGGTGCGCTACGGGGAAGAGCTAGAGTTTGCTTTTGAGAAACAAATGCATTTGATCAGGATTTTAATGAATTTTGTGTTGCCTTTAGCTTGAAATAAGCTGGTCAACTTTTATAGCTTGCAGTGTGCGTCTTTTGCATGCGGCGCATATATCTATTGTACTTTGACTTTTTTGTTGTGTTGAATGTTCCGGTTTTCGCGCATTTTACGCACAAATTTGTTGTTGTTGCTGTGTGATCATAACGCTGGTAACGATGAAATTGTATTAAACATGGGCGGTGACGTCACACAACTCAGTAAAAGATGATGTTTTTAATTTTTCCGTTTTGCCGTAGCTGAACGTAAAGCACGGGGAATGGTTTTCCATCACTTCCTACTGCACCAGCTTGGATGCAGTCGGGTACGTTCCTTATGACGTATTTGAGTGTCTTTTGAGAACCCAATTTAAACGTGTAGTGACTAAAGTCATTGTTTTCGCAATAAGCAATTGCACTACAAAATCCTCCACGTTTATGCGTGGTCGATAGTTACATTCATATCCTTGTACGTGGCCGACAGCTCTCAAAACACAGATTTATCACGTATTAGAATGGGGAAAAAACATCTTATGTCAGCATCCTCTGTAGATGCTGATGAGAAAGAGAGCTTGTTGGGGGAGTTAGTAGACGGACATAGATTGGTCGCTTGAACCTTAGGGGCTGGCCGGGTTAGGCTTTTTTAACCTTGGCGGCTGATGGCCTTGCTGGTACTGAGAACACCTGTGGTGGATCGGCCGATAGCCTGTTAGAAAAAGTTACCAAAAAAAAGTTACCAAAAAAAAGTTACCAAAAAAAAGATTCACCCGATTTCTTTTTTAGCTTATGGTCCACCACAGCAAATCCGTTGTCTAATAATGAGGCTTTAAGGTGGACCGTGACGATGGTGTTCAGCTGAAACTCTATCACCTCTTTGTTCTCAGAGGTTGCGAACTCAATCGAGCTTTTAGAAGGTCTTTTGAAAAAGGCCACCGCCATCCAAAAACTTATTGTGCTGAATGGTTGGGATTGGGTTTGCAGCTACTAAGAAAAAGATTGGGATTTTTGAGGCCAGTGTGGTAGAGGTCTTGGCCAGATATTCCGGTGATGTGTGTGGCTGAGTAGGCAGCCTGGTGATTGCAGGGGTAAAGAATGCTTCACTCTTCTTGATGCCGTTGGCAATGTCTTGCCTTAAGAACTCTCTATACCCCCGGCCGGTATAGGGAATTATTATTAAATTATTATATACGGGCACCAAGGTAACTAATGCATCGGTTAACATAATTACAATCCGAGACCGGATTTAAAAAACTTAAACATTTATTCACGATTGGATCGAAAGGTTTTAAGAATAATGTTGTTATTACTTTGTTATGATGAATAAAGCTTACATACTTTTTTAATTTCATTAAAACTTATAAGATTATGGAAATATGCAAGCTTCATCCATTATAACAAATTAATAACAACATTATTCTTAAAACCCTTCGATTCAATCGTTGATAAATGTTTAAGTTTCCTAAATTCGGTCTCGGATTGTAATTATTTTAACAGATGCATTAGTTATCTTGGCGCCCGTATACATGTAATTTCCTATACCGGCCGAGGGTATAGAGGGGACTCGCTATCAATCCGACTTACAATAAGTTTCTTCAAAAGAATCAATCTTAGATTCTTGATTCTTGAGAATTTTGGCGTTCTTTTTTACTTGCTCAAATATCATGTTGACGATGGCTTCCATGCTTTAGTCCTTCATATTGAAATGAATTTGAATTAATTAATTGCTTAATTTAATAATATAAATAATCATCTGTGACTTTGATATGGTTTTTTTACATGAAAATTGCATTTGCCCTTTCAGGATCTCTCCACTCGCGTGGTTGGGTTAATCTTTCGTGTTGTTTGGACTTACTGGCAGAAATTAATGCATAAAATCAGCACCAAAACAGGATTTATTTTAAAAAATTTGTTATAATTCGTGTAAAAAACCCTTTTATTGCGTAAAATTAGATAAAAATTAATTTTTTTGCTATAAATTTGCACAAATTTTTGTTTTGTTTTATAAAATTTATCATAAACCGCTCAAAATACCCAATTTATTACATAAAATCAGCACACAGAAACCCATTTATTGCATGAAATTAGCACAAAACTTATTTTTTGTTATAAATTTAAACAAAAAACCAATTTATATTATAAAATTCATCACAAATGTCACGAAAAACTTCATTATAAATTATTACATAAAATCGTTTGTGTTGATTTGAACAAATTTATTTTATAAAATTTATCATAATTTGCGTAAAAACCCATTTTTTGCATGAAATTGGCACTAATAAACTTCTTTTTTGTCATAAATATGCACACAAAATTGATTCATCTTATACAGCTCATTTATTTCATAAATTTTGCACACAAAAATGCTATAAATGTGAATAAAAACTTATTTACTTTATAAAACTCATCATAAAACACCAAATTTATTGCATAAAATCAACACAAAAACCGAATTATTTTATAAAATTTATTATAAATTGCATATAAAACCTACGTATTGCATGAAATTTGCATAAAGAACTTATTTTTTACAATAAATTGACACAAAAAACGAATTTATCTTACAAAATTAATCATAAAACGCGCAAAAAATCATTTATTACGTAAATTTTTAACCATAAAACGGCTTATCTCATAAAATCAATCATAAATCGCTCAAAATTCCAAAGATATGGCATAAAATCAACCAATCAACCAATTTATTGTATAAAATTAGCACAAAAATCTTACACAACTCATTTATTATATAAATTTAGCACCAAAAAAAGCTGATTTCATCAAATAAAAGCAAAATCGCTCAATATTACTTAACTTATTTTACAAAATCTGCACCAAACACAGATTTATTATATAAAATTCATTATAAATTGCGTTGAAAATCCATTTATTCAATGAAATTAGCAGAAAAACTCATTTTTAATAATAAATTTTGCACTAAAAACTGGTTATTTCATAAAACTCATCATAAATCTTGTAAAACACTAAATTTATTGCATAAAATTAGCACAAAATACAGATTTGATTCATGAAATTTATTACAAATTGCGTAGAAAACCCATTCATTTCATAAAATTAGCAAAAGAACTATTTTTTGCAATAAATTTGCTCAAAAAACTGAATTATCTCATAAAATGTATTATAAATTGCGTAAAACAACCAATTTATTGCATAAAATCAGCACTAAAAACAGAATTATTTCATAAAATTAATTATAAATTGCATATCACATCCACTTATTGCATAAAATTTGTACTTATTTTTTGCAATAAATTTGCACCTAAAAACTAATTTATATTACATAAAACCGGATTACCTCATCTATTTGATTATAAATCGCTCAAAATTTCAAATTTATTGCAACAAATCAACACAAAAAACAGATTTATTTTATAAAATTCGTTATAAATCGCGCGAAAAAAAATAAAACAATTTATTGTATAAAATTAGCACAAAAATCTTACATAACTTATTTATTACATAAATTTTGCACTCAAAAATGGCTAATTTCATAAAATAAAAACAATATTGCTCAAAATCTCTTAACTTATTTTATGAAATCAGCACAAAACACAGATTTATTTCATGAAATTCATCATAAAGTGGCACAAAAACTTTTTTTGCTATAAATATTCATAAAAACTTATTTACTTTATAAAACTCATCTTAAATCACGAAAAAATAAATTTATTGCGTGAAATCAGCACTAAAACCGATTTATATCATGAAATTCTTCATAAATCGAGTAGAAAACTATTTATTCCATGAAATTAGTAGAAAAACTCTTTTTTTTTTCAATAAGTTTGCACAAAAAACTACGTTATTTCACAAAATGTATTATAAATCACGTAAAAAACTTAATTCAAAAACAAATTTTGTACCAAAAAACGGCTTATCTTGCGCAAAACACCCAATTTATTGTATGAAATTAGCACATAAAACTTTATTTTGCTATAAATTTGCACAAAAATTGATTTATTTTATAAAAAATGTCATAAATCCATTGGAAAATCATTTCTTACTTAAATTTTGAACCAAAAAAACGCGTATCTCATAAAATTTATCATAAACTCCTCAAAATTTCAAAATTATTGCATAAAATCAACACAAAAAACAAATTTATTGTATAAAACTCATTATAAATAGCGTAAAAAACAAATTTACTGCACAAATAATTATTTTTTTGCTATAAAAATGCACAAAAAATCATAAAATGTATTATAAAAAATTTTTTCTTATAAAATTAATCATAAATCGCGCAAAACACCCATTTTATTGCATAAAGTCAACAGAAAAAATAAAATTATTTCATGAAATTTATCGTAAATTGAGTAAAAAACCCATTTATTGAACATAAAATTAATTTATCTCATAAAATTCATTGTAAATCGTGTAAAGCATTTTATTGCATGAAATTAGCACAAAAAACAATTTTATTTCATGAAATTGATCATAAATTGCATATAAAACCCACTTATTGCATGAAATTTGCACAAAAAGCTTATTTTTTGCCATAAATTTTGCACTAAAAACTAGCTTATCTCATAAAATTCATTGTAAATTGCGTAAAACACTCAATTTATTGCAAAAAAATCAGCACTAAAAACAGAATTATTTCATAAAATTGATCATAAATTGCATATAAAATCCACTTATTGCATAAAGTTTGCACAAAAAACTTATTTTTTGCTATAAGTTTTGCACAAAAAACTGATTTACCTTATTAAATTGATCATAAATCACGCGATAAATCATTTACTACAATTGCTCAAAATTAGTTATTGCATAAAATCAACACAAAACAGATTTATTTTATGACACTCATTACAAATCGCGTAAAAAACTAAACTATTGTATGAAATTAGCACAAAAAATACATTTTTTGGTATAAAAATGCATGAAAAAGTCACAAAATGTAGCATAAAAGCCTTCTTCTTATAAAATTAATCATAAATCGCACAGAACACCTAATTTATTGCATAAAGTCGACACAAAAAACAAAATTATTTTTTGAAATTCATGGGATAAACCGCGTAGAAAACCTATTTATTGGACATAAATTCATTGTAAATTGAGTAAAACACCCAATTTATTGCATGAAATTTATCATAAATTGAATATAAAACCCACTTATTGCATGAAATTTGCACAAGAAGGTTAATTTTGCTATAAATTTGAGCAAAATTCCGCAATTATTGCATAAAATCAACACAAAAAAACAGATTTATTTTATAAAACTTATCACAAATCGCGTAAAAAACTAATTTATTTTATGAAATTAGCACAAAAACTAATTTTTTGCTATAAAAATGCACAAAAAAAATCACAAAATTATCATAAATTGCGCAAAAAACTCATTTATTATATAAATTTTGTACCAAAACCAGGCTTATCTTATAAAATTAATTATAATTTGCGCAAAACACCTAATTGATTCCATAAAAACAGCACAAAAAACAAAAAATACTAATATATCTCATAAAATTCATAAATAATAATCATAAATCGCGTTTAACTCTCCTTTATTACTTTTTCGTTTTCATATACTGCACAGGAAACCCATTTACTGCATAAATTTTGCATAAAAAACAAATGCTTTGCTAAAAATTTGTACAACAACTAAGTTATCTCATAAAATGTATCATAAATTGCGTAAAAGACTCACTTTTAAAAATAAATTATAAACCAAAAACTGGTTTATCTCATAAAATTTATTGTAAATCGGGTAAAACACCCAATTTATTGCATGAAATTAGCACAAAAACAGCTTTATTTTATGAAATTTAACATAAATTTCATATAAAATTCAGTTATTGCACAAAAAACTTATTTTTTGCAATAAATTTGCACAAAAAACTGTTTTATCTTATAAAATTGATCATAAATCGCGCGGAAAATCATTTCTTATATTTAATGCATAAATATAACACAAAAACTCATTTTTTTGCTTCAAATTTGCACAAAAAACTTATTTGCTTTATCATAAACTGCTCAAAACACCCAATTTAATACAAAAAATAAGCACATAAAATCAGATTTATTTTATAATATTTATCAAAAGTTGCATAGAAAACCTTTTTATTGCATAAAATTAGCACAAAAGTTCACTTTTTGCTACCAATTAAAACAAAAAACTGATTTATATTATAAAATTGATCATAAATGACTCAAAAAACTGATTTATTATATAAATTTTGCACCATAGAACGGCTTATTTTAGAAAATTCATCATAAATCGTTCAGAACCCTCAAGTTATTGCATAAAATCAACACAAAATACAGATTTATTTTATATAATTCATCATAAATCACGTAAAAACCCATTTATTGGAACTTTTTTTTGATATAAATATGCTCACAAAATTAATTCATTTTACACAATTTATTTATTACATAAATTTTGCACAAAAAATGGCTGATTTCATAAAATAAAAACAAAATCCCTTAACATATTTTATAAAATCTGCACAAAACACAGATTTTTTTCATAAAAACTATCATAAATGGCGTAAAAAACTCATTTATTGCATAAAATTTGCACAAAAAACTTTTTTTTGCTATAAATGTGAATAGAAAACTTATTTACTTTATAAAACTCATCAAATCATAAATTACTTAAAACACCAAATTTATTGCATAAAATCAGCGCAAAAACTGATTATTTTATAAAATTTGTTATAGATTGCACATAAACCTACTTATTTCATGAAATTAAATTGACACAAAAAACTGATTTATTTTATAAAATTAATCATAAATCACGCGATAAATCATTTAATACATAATTTTTTAACCAAATACGGATTATCTCAAATAATTTATCATAAATTGCTCAAAATTCCAAAGTTATTGCATAAAATCAACTCAAAAAATAGATTTATTTTATGCACTTCGTTATAAATTGCGTAAAAAACCATTTATTACATAAAATTTGTACAAAAAAATAGCTGATTTCATCAAGTAAAAGCAAAATCGCTCAATACTCCTTAACTTATATTATAAAATCAGCACAAAACACAGATTTATTTTATAAAATTTATCATAAATGGCGTAAAAAAACTTATTTGTTTTATAAAATTAGCACAAACCACTTCTTTGTTGCTATAAATGTGCAAAAAAATCTTATTTACTTTATAAAACTCATCATAAATCACGCAAAACACTAAATTTATTGCGTGAAATCAGCAGAAAAAAAAAGATTTTTTTAAGGAAATTCATCATAAATCGCGTATAAAAAACATTTATTTAATAAAATTATCAGAAAAACTTATTTTTAAAAATAAATTTTGCACCAAAAACCGGTTATTTCATAAAATTCATCACAAATTTCGTGAAACACCTAATTTATTGCATGAAACTAGCACAAAATACAGATTTATTTCATAAAATTTATCATAAATCGCGAATAAAACCTATTTATTCTATAAAATTAGCAAAAAAACAATTTTTTTGCTATAAATTTGCACAAAAAACTAAATTATCTCATAAAATCTATCATAAATTGCCTAAAACAACCAATTTATTCCACAAAATTAGCACTAAAAACAAAATTATTTCTTAAAATTGATCATAAATTGCATATAAAATCCACTTATTGCATAAAGTTTATACAAAAAAACTCATTTTTTGCTATAAGTTTTGCACAAAAAACTGATTTATCTTATCAAATTGATCATAAATCACGCAATAAATCATTTACTACATAAATTTTTAACCAAAAACGGCTTATCTCATAAAATTTATCATAAATCGCTCAAAATTGCAAAAGTTATTGAATAAATTCAACACAAAATCAGATTTATTTTATAAAACTCATTACAAATCGCGTAAAAAAACTAAATTATTGAATGTATAAAATACATTTTTTGCTATAAAAATGCACAAAAAATCACAAAATGTATCATAAAAGCCTTCTTCTTATGAAATTAATCATAAAACGCACAAAACGCCTAATTTATTGCATAAAGTCGGCACAAAAAACTAATTTATCTCGTAAAATTCATTGTAAATTGCGTAAAACACCCAATTTATTGCATGAAAGTAGCACAAAAAACAGATTTATTTTATGAAATTTATCATAAATTGAATATGAAACCCGCTTTCATGAAATTTGTACAAAAAGCTTATTTTTGGTACAAATTTGCGCAAAATTCCGCAATTATTGCATAAAATCAACACAAAAAACAGATTTATTTTATGAAACTCATTACAAATTGCGTAAAAAACTAATTTATTTTATGAAATTAGTACAACAAATTATTTTTTTGCTATAAAAATGCATAAAAAAATGACAAAATTATCATAAATTGCTCAAAAAACTTATTTATTACATAAATTTTCTACCAAAAACAGGTTTATCTTATAAAATTAATCATAAATCGCGCAAAACGCTCAACTTACTGCATAAAATTAGCACAAAAAACAAAATTATTGCATAAAATTAGCACGAAACACTCATTTTTTGCTTTAAATTTGCACAAAAAACTAGTTTATCTATTAAAATTTATTATAAATTGCGCGGAAAACTCATTTATTACAGAAATTTTGCACAAACAACAACTTATTTACAAAACTTGCACAGAAAACTCATTTACTGCATAAATTCAGGGATCTCACTGCGGACCTATTTTATTTTTACTTTTTATCAATGATCTTTCTGACTGTATTAGTTCATCATCATTCCTATTATTTGCAGATGATTTAAAAATTTATAGAAGTATTTTATCAATCGATGATTGTAATCTTTTACAACAAGATTTAGACTCTGTTAATGATTGGTGTCTTATTAATAACCTTTTGTTTAATGTAAATAAATGTTTTGCAATCAGTTTTAATAGAACGCTAAGCAAAATTTCGTACGATTATATTATCGATAACAAGGTGCTACAACAAGTGACACAAATTAAAGACTTGGGTGTAATTTTCGATTTTAAACTTACGTTTGTTGAGCATATCAGCTACATGTGTAATCGTGCTATAAAAATGCTGGGGTTTGTATACAGGATGTCTGCTGATCTTTCTCCAAATACTCTTAAATTACTTTACTGTGCCTTGGTGCGTTCTCATTTAGAGTACGTTCCGTCAGTCTGGTGCCCTTTCTATGAAATCCATAGTCAGAATATTGAACGTGTTCAAAACAAATTTTTTCGCCTGTTGTCCTATAGATCTGGTATATTGTCGGTTAATTTTGATCGCAATTACATTTCTTCACTATACAATTTACCGTCACTAAAAGTTCGGCGCAAAAGATCAGATCTCTCATTTTTGCGTGGTCTAGTGATGTCTGAAGTAGACTGTCCTGAGTTACTTGAATCTCTTCCATTCTACATTCCTATTAGTGAACGACGTACTAGGCAGACTTCATTATTTAGAGAATTTACACATTCTACTAATTATGGATTTCACAATCCTATTGGTAGAATTTGTAGATTTGCAAACAGTCTAACAAACAATTTAAATTTTTTTTGTTCTAAATCTTTGTTTAAGATTCAATTGGGACATATTGATTAAATGTTATGTATTTTATATTGTTTTTTATGTCAATCTTTTGCTTTTGTTTTTTATATATGTATTATATTGTTTATATTTATTGTATTTTTATGTAGATGTAAATGGTTTTACTTACCGTAAATAAAGATTATTATTATTATTATATTATATAAAAAAAAAATTTTGCTTAATGATTGCTCAAGAAATCCATTTGTTGCTTTAGATTAACATAAAATTAAATTAGAAACTCATTTACTACATAAAATTCTTCAAAAATTACACAAGAAACACAGTCTTTGCTTAACAAATCGATTTATCTCATAAAATTCATTATAAACCGCGTAAGAAATCTATTTATTGCATGAGATTAGCAAACAAATTAGTTTATATCATAAAATTCATCATAAATAGCGTAGATCACTTTCTTATTGCTTTAAATTAACACAAAAAACCAATTTATTTCAGGAAATTTATTATAAATTGCACAGAAAACATACTTACTGCATGAAATTTGAACAAAACACATTTTTTTTATAAAATTATTAAAATCCTCTCAAAAATCTGTTTTTGTTCAATATTTGCACAAAAAGCCTCATAAAACTCATTATAAATTGCAATAAAACCAATTTATTGCATGGAATCTTATGCTGTTACCTGGAGAATGGCTTAACTCAAATCTCACCGCATAATTTGTGTCAGGTTCAAACCCCGGCTAATTAAAATGAAAAACTGTAGTAACAAATGCCTTATATAAATATATAAGTAGCTACATCGATTCGTTTCTCAGCACGGATTTGGACAGATTGGCTTGTAGACACACGACCTATCAATCGACTATGCATAAGAATTATATTGTAAAAAGTGAGAATAGCGGCACAAAAGGCGGAATTACAACAAAAAAAATGATAATCAGACTATTATACACAATTTTAATTAATAGTTTTGAAGTAACTTTTTCCTCTTGGCGTGCTTCATCTGCTCCGGATATTAGCGATCATCACGATTTTCTCTTTGTTCACTGCACTGCGAAAAAATTGCAGCGATGTTATGTTAATCCACTGGCGTAGATTTTTAAGCCATGATATTTGGCGTCTTTCTTGGCCTCTTATTCCCATCATCTTTCCTTTCAGAATCAGTTGAAGTGTTCTGAATCTATCACTATGCCTCATTACGTGCCCGAGATATTCCAATTTCTTATCCTTCACAGCTTTCAATTCTTCCTGATCCTTGTCGATTCTCTGCAGAACCTCTTCATTACTAATGTGCTCTTTCCATGAGATATTAAGAATACGACGATATGTCCATAGATCAAAGACCTCCTGTGTTTTCTCTGTATCCTTTGATAGGGTCCAGGATTTGACGCTGTACATTAGTGTTGAGAAAACGTATCTTAATTTGCATGCTAAAGTCTGGGTTGTTGAAAACTTTTCTCATCTGGATAAATGTCGTTCTTGCTTTTTCTATCCTACGTTTGATTTCTACTAAATTATCCTAGAGTTTATTCACGCATGTACTTAGATATGTGTATTTGTCCACTTGGTCTATGGTTTTGTTGTTGAAAAGTATCGTTCGTTGTGATGGATTATCTTTACTGACAAGCATATATTTGGTCTTTTTGAAATTGAGATCATTTTCGTACTTCTCGCTAACTAATTTAATCTTATGCATTATCAGCTGAAGTCCTTGAGCTGTACTCGTCAATATAGCAGAGTTGTCCGCATACATTAAGTTGTTAATTATCTCGCCGTTGATCGATATTCCTTTCTCCACTCCTTAAACATTTCTTCCGAGTATATGTTAAATAAGGTTGACAAAAGCACACAACCCTGCCTCACAGAATTACACCAAATGGATAAAGCCAGAGAGATCACTAACACAATAAAAAGATTAAAGTCAAAATATCTCGAACATATTCAGAGAGAAGACAAATATAGCTTTTTCAAACCACTTAAACAAAGACAAATTAAAAAAAAAACAATCAATAGCAGAAGAATCTCGTAGCTTCAAAATCTATAAGTTTGGATGTACATTTACCAAACTATTCAGAGTAGCAGTCAACAAAGTCCGCATAATGATAACTTGAAAAAGAAAAAGAAAAAGAAAAAGAAGAAGATATGAGACAAAAACCCGTATTCTACCTTTAGGATAAGTATAGTTTCAGTTTAAACAGCTATCGTTTAGTCTTTGTCCTCGTAAACTTGCTCAAGTAAGCTCTGTTTCAAAATGCTCTAATTGATGCCCTTCAGAGCAACTTTATTAGTAGTTTGTGTTATTTGCACCTTAGCAGTTATCTTTTAACTCTTTTTTTATTTTTTTATGTAATACACTATTTGATGCAAACGTTTTTTTCTGTTGTTGTTGGGATATTAAATCTTAACAGAACAAGTTCCAAAAGATGAGCAATTTAATGTAAATTCACGTACATCAATCGGTTTATTTAGGCCCGGTTCAAAGGAGGAAATGTCTGTCGTTGAGATATTAAATCTCAACAGAACAAACTGAAAATAGTTCCATATTTGTCTAATTTATCTACGTTTTGCTGTGAAGCAGTCGTTTTGAAGTACAGTTATCCATTATCAATCAGTAAGTGCTCCACTTCAGAGCTTTTTTGCACCTCAATTTTGGTAATTTGGTCATTGCAGCTTTATGTTAAGTAATTTGCAGTTGTCGATGTTGAGTAAAGCATTAGCTGTGTCTAACGTCAATCAGTTGCAGCCACCTTAATTGTTGAAAAATAATTCTGCAACAATGACTTCAGGATCCGTTCCTGCTTAACAATCCAATAAAGTTTGATGCCTCAATGGCCGACCAAAGTCAAATGTGAAATAAAAAAATAGTCAAAATAATAAAAAGATAATTGCAAGATTCAGATGTGTTAATGAAAAGCATGTGACAAGATTTTGGATTGAAAAAATTAAATATTGATGTAATTTTTAAGACCAAAACGCAAGCAATAAACTTATTATTATTATTTTAAATATGTTGTATTCTGACATATATTACAAAAAAGAACTGGTTAACATAGCAGTTAAAACTTCTACCTACTATAAATTTAAATCTAAATCCAGTATCATTTGAGTAGTAAGTCTGCAAACTATCATTTGCCAATATTCCATAACTATTACCATGAAAACCTTTAGCCATTAGTTTGAGTAATTGAGTATTTTGTGTAGATCAACAACGTCTTGTACCTTAAGTGCAAACAAAGTGCAATTTTGATTTGAAAAACGTTACAAAAAGTAGTAGTTGTTGCGCTCAAGTGGATTGAATTGAATCTTTTTGACAATTAAATTAAAATTATGATCAGAATCACCAATTTCTATGACGTATTTCATACCTTATTAGGTGAAAGTGGACATTTAAAATAAATTGCCAAAAACTAGAGTAAAGCGGAAGGCAAACTACCTCAAGAAATTAAACAAGACATCATTAAGTTACTGCTCTTCACTAAAACTTATAAATTTAAAAATACTAATCATTAAATTGCCCCCTCCCCCCTCAGAATTGTACAGATGAGCGCATACAATTTTTTGCCTGGCGCATAACAATGAATGTTTTCGATTTTCTTATAAATTTGTAATTTATTTCTGAAATATATAATTATATTTTTATATAATTTAACATTTAAATAATAATAAAATGCAATAAATAATTTTATACTTTGTAATATTAAAAACGTAGTTTCAAGTTGCTACTAATGTATGTTCACACTTTCTAGTTAACCTTTAATTTCCTGCCCATTAAATACCCACTGCTACTATTAATATCCACATTTAATAACCAATTAAATCAATACACGTAAGAAAAAAAAACACATCTTCCAGTCAACTTCAGAATAAATTAATAAATTTCGTGATCGATTATGAACTGAATTTTTGTTGTTAATTAATTTGACGCACCGACGATAATTACAACCTGTGCCACGTCCAGATTTGAAATAATTAAATACAGACATCGAAATTGCCACAAATTGCCAACTTCCTTCTTTTAATTTCATAATGGCCATCATAAAATTATTGATTGATATATAACGGCATATGGTCACTTAAAAGTCGAGCCATCTACCTAGATAATATTTAATTATAGATCCATTAGACTCGTTACTTGGTAATGAAAATAAGTAAAAATATTGTCTGAGTAAGACGCATTAAAAAATTCCTGAGACGATATCTTCGACGTGGGTGGAGAACGCACGTGCTGGAGGGTATTATTGTCATGCCATCTTTATTCGGCGCAGCTGATATTCTCTCGATAATAAAAACGTTGGAAAAAAATAAAAGAAACAACTGTGAACAGTTGTGCGGGTTGGTACAAGCAAATTGATCACTTAGTGGTACAATTTCTGTTGGCATTTCCACTTCTAGGAAAATATGTAAATTTCGAAATGACTTCGCGGAAAAAAATAATAAAATTGTTATTGCCAGGTATTCGAGTCTTCCTATATGCAAATAACAATAATTGCGTCTGGATTTATAGAAATGTAGCTACATATTAAGCAACAGTTTTTTCGGAATTAAATTAATGAAACCACCAAACACAATTCAAACATTAGTTAATTGTGCTTAGGGGGTTGTTAAGGCTATAATAAAGGTTCCTTGAACCTACACAACGTTTCCTACACACAATTTTTTTTAATTTCAAATGAAATAATTTAGTCGTTTTGCTTGGTTCGGTACGAAGGGTAAATTGATAAACGTTCCACTTCCTCCCCGGCTAGAAGCAAACACGCAAATTTGTGGTTTGAACCACCGACGCTTTAGCATATGCCGTGCAAATAATTGTTTACAATGCACTTAAACTAGTTGTCAGATAAAATAGAGTGTACGTCATAATGAGCCCTATTCATGCAGCCGATTATGTTATTAAACTGCTTTATTGAAAGAAAACTCCCTTAATGTCGTTTTCAATTAAAGGGGGTGATTTTTTTTTACCTATTATTTTTGTTTTGGGTGTGGATTTTAATTTGGCAGGTCTGTGAACTGCAATATGTACATGCTATAAACCCATTAATGGTATTTAAATGTGGAAAATGTATGATTTCCTTTTTAAATTTTTGTGTTGCGGTCATTTTTCATGTTAATCTCAGGATTCATAAATTTATGTGTGTCGTATTTATGTGCTTTGCATTTTAATAAATGTAATTATTTTTTTATCCAGTAAATAATACAGACAAATACGGTTTGTTATGACTGGAGGGAAATTTAATTAACAGCCTTTTCCTTCAGATTGCAATCTAGTGGGGAAATTATGACTGCATTGTAGATTTATGAGGCTTTGATTCTAATTTTAATTGTTTGAAATTAAAGCAAATAGTTATGACTTTAGTTCATAAGCGTGGATTAATATTATTGTACTTATAACATACATAAACTAAAGAATTTATCATTTTTATAAAATTATTTTATATATGCTTGTTAATACAAACTATTTTGTCAACATCAATATAATTTTAGTTATATTAACTTTCTTTAGACCAAAAATTCATTTTTGTTGCTGCAATCAGGTTGCACACTGTGTCTACTTAATACCCATTATTGTTTTTGTTTTGCAGTTGGGACCACATATCGGAATAATTCAGGGCTGCGTTTGTTAGAAGAAATTCCTATGCAGTATTCTATGGTCTTTGGGCTTTAAAATTTATTCCAAAGGGAGCAATTTTCATTCTCAGGTTCTTTTTGAATCCGAATTGGGTAATGTTAATGCCTTCCTCAATTTTTCTATAGATTCTACTATAAATGATAATTAAGCACATCTTAAAGACATGATTTCTGCATTCTTATGTCGTTTATCTGCCTTCGGGGATCACCTATTTCTGTGATAATTCGGTCTTGCAGTCAAAGTCAAAGTATCAGCAGAAGTGAAGACAGTAGCAGAAATAAATAAACAAAATAACTAAATTAATAAATAAATAGACCACAAGTCAGAACCAGAATCAGAGACAAAATCAGTAAACCTCGCAAAAACAAATTCTTCATAAACCGTAACCTAAAGAAGACAAATCTCTACTTTACCTGACATCAACAAAAAACTGATTTTTTTTATATTACAATGAATTTATTATTTCAATTATTGGCAGCCCTTGTGTACTGAACTCCTAAAAACAAACTTTAAAAATTATCATAACTTATTCTACTTATTGTTCTACATTATAATTATTTATATAAAATGATCTCATAGAATATTAACATCTAGCATCGTGTGGATTTAATCTGTAATCTGCTCTCTTTAAAACAATTACAACCGTTTATGTAAATAAAAGCAAATTGCGCATTGTTATTAAACCTAATTGAAATTTATCTAAAACTCTGAGTTGAGAAAGAAAACAACCAACGCAAACAATATAAGCAGCCCAGCCACACCCAATCAGCAATCTGAAACGTGAGCTTTTATTTATTATATAATATTCATAGAGCATTCACAAGTAAAGATCGTTGATCGTGATTACACCACGCATACTTTACATTTTATCTGCTAATTAATAAAATCATTAAATTTTATAGCCGCTTGTCATAAACAATGTATTCATACGCCCTATTAATATTTATTAACAACGAATTTTTATTATCAATATTAGTAAAAATTGTCTTGATATCTTAATTATTTTAATATTTTTGATTAAATTTTTATTAGCCAGCTGCCCAATTCCACTTTATTATAATTGCTTATAATTTTTTTTCTTGAGGGATAGTGAAATGATTATCCCGTCAGTAGTCCTTAGATTTGTGTCAGGTAAAATTAAGGCCAATCATGCAATTTGGTACTTTAAATTGAAACCATTGTTTGTGATTACAATGATAATAAAAAGGAGTTGTTCTAAGAACTCGGGGTTCTCTATTGTACGTTACATTTCATTGTTTTGATTCACAGAAATCATTTTTATTATTTCCCCTTGTCTACACATATTTTATACATTTTTCATTAACACAAAATTACTACTTGTATTGTTACAAAATGTGTAATTAAAAACAATGTTTTTGCCAACTGTAAGTGTTAAAATGGTTCTAAGTGAATGCAATGGAATGACAGATACATGAGATTCGATCAGAGTAAAGTCAGTGTTTTGAGTGACGGGTTCTGCTGGGGAACAGGAAGAGATGGGTTATTATCATGTCCATCATATTTTCGGATGGGTTGCTAGGGCGCCACCTTTTGGTGAAATTTCATTAAATTTTATTTTTTAAATTGGAGGGTTATTTGGTGGTTTTAGTTAGTTTAATAATGCGTGAAATTAACGATTAATTTTTAAGTTTTTAATTTAACAGTCGATTTATTAAATATGCATTTAAACGATTAAATAGTGTTTTGAGTTATAGTTATTTTAATGGTGATTGTTTTGATTAAGAAAATTTAAAAAAATTAAATTGTAAATATTTTAAATCTAGTTTTTATATCAAATAATGTATGCAAATTCAGTTTTATTAATTATTTTGGAAATTGCATTAAAAATGAAATTTAAGGTCTGTTCCATTATACAATTTAGACAGTTTGCAAACCGTCCAAACTGTGCACACAAACAAATATTTGTCATCCTTAGGTAACATGTGCATAGTTTGAACGGTTTTTAACTGTCTAAATTGTATGTTGGAACAGACCTATAATATTGATTTAAGTGTGGAAGTTATTAAAAAAAACTAACAATATTTATGATAAAGATATAATATTACATTTTATAAGGAAAAATAAGACACAATATGAAGTTGTGATGATTATAATCTGATAATAGATGGTTATGAAATAATTGTTACATATTATATACTGATTATTGAAGTACTGGATCAATATCTTAGAGTTTACACAAGTAATAAATACATTACGCGAGATCCAAGATTCAAGACTACTCTTTACTAGTATGCTTTCTGCTTTTTTTATCTACACTACTTGTACTATTAGTAATGAATCACAGTAAACCTAACACACAAAAAGAGAGAAATTTGTCAAGTATCACCTGAAAAATTCTGTATCAGAGTGTCCATGTAATATTTCTATAAACAGTATTTTTTGTATCTGCACCAACAAACAGTTTTTTTTTTTTTAGTTGTACTTTTTAATTTTCCTAGTCAGATCTCTGGTTCCTAAGAAAACGGAACAAAGCCGTACCATATAAGTATTTCAACACTTGCTTTGTGCAAAACAACTATGGCTTTTGTTGTTTACATAAATTCTGGTAGTGGTTTTAGTAAAAAAGTTTTGAAAGATGTACGTGTTTTGAAAGACATTTAAATTGAAGATTTGACTAGTATTGTGGCTTCTGATGGTAAGCAATAATTTAATTTTGTTTAATTTTTTACTCTAGTTCAAACTGGTTGGAAATCATAAGGTGGATCATCATTCTTTAGAAGGTAGCTGGGTTACCTTCTAAAGAATGATGATCCACCTACCCAACTAAGTATTTATTATTAAGAGATTGGATTCATCTTCCTTTCCTCTAACATGGATACTTCTAACGCTTGCAAACAAAATAAATTTCCAATTTCTTGTTAACAAACTTTTGCGCGGGTAGGTGAGTATTTCAGTTTAAATTACTGGCCCAAATGTTGCTCATCAAGAAATTGGATATCACTTGCAGAAAAAAAAAACAATTTTTTGATAACAAATACTAGGGCAAGTTGATGGTTACTCTACTCGCTGGTAAACGTGATGTAGAGAGACACACCCACTTGCCCAAGTGTCGTTATTAAAAGATTAGATATAACGTCATTCTTCATGGACAAAAAAACTTTTATCGCTTGCAAAGAGGAGAAATTTCCAATTTTATGATAACAATCTTTTGGGTAGGTAGAAGTGCACTCCAGTTCAAACCAATCGATAGTAATCATGATGAAATTGTATTCATCATTCACTCTTCCAACATAGAGACTTCTAACGCAAAAAAGATAAACTTGCAAACTACTAAACTTATGGGGTGGTTGGCCACTTCAGTTCAAACTACTCGATGGTAATCATGATTTGGAATGACCTATCAAACGCTCAAGTGTTGGTTGTTAAGAATTAGATATTATTTTTTCATTTTCTAATTAAAGGACTTCTAACAGTTGCAAATAGGAGAAACTTATAATTCTTTTATAAAAACCATTTAGGTAGGTAAGTGGCTACTTTAGTTTAAGTGACCCACGTGTTGGTCATCAGATGTTTAGAGTAGGTGATACTCCTTCTTGGACAAAAATTTTATCATTGCAAAAAGAAGAAACTTTAAATTTCTTGATAGTTTATTATCTTGTATATACTTGTTAGTAATCATAAGTGATCCATCCATGGTAGTCATATTCAGAAATGACCCATCATTAAAAGATTAGACATCAGCTCCTCCTTCTTGAACAAATAGACTTCTATTGCTTGCAAATAGCTTCCAATTTCTTCTTCACAAACTCTTGGACGAGTGAGTGGACATCCTAAAACATGATTTGGAGTGACACACCTTCCCGCCCACGCATTCGGTCATCAAGAAATTAAATATCACATCCTCCTCTTCTGACTCAAGAATTTCTAACACGAACAGGAAAGAAAAACTTACAATTATTTTATAACAAACAGGCGGGTGGTCACTCCAGTTCAAATTATTCGTTGGTAATTATGATCTGGAATGACCAACATACCCGCCCAAATATTTGTCATCAAAAGATTATATATCACCTCTTTTTTTTTTAGACAAAAAAACTTCTAACGCTTACAAAAAAAGAGAAACTCCTAATTTTTTTGCTTACAAATTACAAGTAAAAACTGAGTTTCCGCCAAGCCGTCTAAGTGTTAGCCATCAAGATATTATATATCACTTCTTTTTCTTGTGACATATTGAATACTGACGTTTACAGAGATAAAACTATCTAATTCTGTAATTTAGATAAACTGCGAGATTTTTCGGTTTGCTAAGACATATTTTCGCACTACACTAGACACATATTGTAAGATTAAAGCGTTTAGTAAAAGAATATTAAAAGCAAGCACAAGGCTAATAAAACTAAAGTTAGTTATCCATACATACTGTGCGTGCAGCTACTTTAACTTGGTCCACGGAATGTAAATGCTAGAAAAAATGCTAAAACGCGCAATAGCATGAGTGAAGCGCAACAAACAATATTTTCTTGTATATGGCCTGTTATGTCAAGACAAAGTGATTGCACTATAGATAATTAACTAATCATAAGCGTACGCAAGAAGTAAAATAAAAAGGAATTTGCCTCATAAAAAACTTTATGCAAAAATGTAAAAAAAAACGTTTTCAAGTTTTGTCTTTTCCCAAAAAAAGTTTTTTTTCTTTGCTTTAATGAAAAAAAAACTAACTAATCATATTTCGTTCTAACGGAAAATGTGTACAAAAAATATAAAAGAAGAGTATACCTATAAACTAACACAATATAAGGTAGACCTTTACAAAATGCTTTTCAAGTCAAGGTAGTTTCCAAAGCTATCTGAAAAAGATAAGCAACATTACGAAAGATAAATGCGTGTACTGTAAATAAGTATAAAAAAATTAAAGGAAAAATAACCCTCAAGATAAAACTATTCCTTCCTATTAGAAAAAAACGTTAAGCTGCATGAGTGTGTAAAAAAGCTAAACCTTTTCCACTGCCTTTCCGCATCACAGTTCGATAAGTTTTAGATAAGATAAGTTAGGTTAGTTTGATATCAAAAAGCAGACAAATAATAAAAATCAGTCAAGATTATTTTAATATTGACTAACTATTTTTGGACCTAAAGAGTACACCAACACCAAAAACAAACAAAATTCATTTTCACCGTCTATTAATGCAAACTTGTTGGTATAAATCAAAACTTTTACTTATACTTTAGACGTTATAAATTCTCAATAAATTAGGTTAGATTAGTCACTGACACAAATGATAAAAATCAGTTATAATCTTTATAACTAACTTTGGACCTAAGAAGCAAATCAAGACTAAACACAGCCAAAAGTGTCATTTAATGCAACCAGGTTAAGTTAGTTAAAAGTACCAGAAAACAAATAATAAAAACCAACACCAACACCAACACCAAACCCATCCAAAACCCTTTTCTCTTGGTATTATTGAAGCTTCAGTTTCCAAGTCACTTTATCGGTATGAGTTCTTAATATTAACCGTAAATTTTATTTTTAATTAAATTTGCTAATACATCCAAAAGATTTAGTCTCAAATAATATAGATATATGCACCCATTGGCAAAACGGGAGACAAAGAAATCAAATAACTTTACAAAGATATGATATATAATAATTCCAGATATATATTCAAAGGCGTGTGATAGTAGCATAAGCGTAAGCAATAAAATATTACCCTTTGCAAATAAAAAAAAAAAATATGTGCAAAATTAAAAATCCAAAATAATCCAAAAAATAACGATAAATACTTCACTTATGATAAATAAAATTAAAAAAAATCAGAGCAAACACCTAATTAATTAAATAAACACTATAGAAAGAAACGCTAATATAAAGGTCCTAAGATCCAAATATTGTCAATGGACAGATCAAACTATCAAAGTATTATCGTTTCCTGCAAAAAAGAGATTGTGGAATTAATTTAAAACATTTACAATACACTATATACATCAAAATCGAAAGACCCCAATCCAAATATTAGGGCAAAGACCCAAAATGCAAGCTTAGAAATAATACTGCTAGAAATAAGATAAGCTTTGAAACAAATAAAGAACAGAAAATATCCAGGAAAAAATTGCATAACTTCCAAAATGTTGAAAAGAGGTGAGAAAACAGTAAGAAGTAGCAATCGAAACACTACTAATCAAATGCTTAAACAAATCAAGCACAACAGATCACTTACAAACCATAATGCTACTAATAGAGAAAACAACCAAACACAATATCCCTTTGAATCTGGTTTTTGTAGACTTTTAGAAAACCATTAATACAATCAAAACATATGCGTTTTAAGAGCTACGAGCAGAGCCAGAAGAAAATCATTCTGAAACATGTTTTTGGTAATGCGTCCTTCCATCTAAAAATCGACAACGACCAGATAACAAACAAAATCTTAATTTAACAAAAAGTTTGCCAATAAGACCACATCTTCTTAAAATTATTCACTCTGGCTCAGAAAATCGTCTTCATCTAATATAAAAAAAACAAAAGAATAAATTTAGAAATATTTGAACCAAACAGCTTTGCAAACTACATAACTTTAATTTCGTGTAACGTAGAAGAACTGAAAAGTACGTAGCAAGAACTAAATACATGCAAACACGTAAAACTACAAATAATTTTAATATGACCAAAATTATGAATAGCAGCAAAGTGGTCCAAATAGACAACACAACTATCAAAATCGTGAATAAATACGTTTATCTTGGTTACAACATTAAACTGTGTAAAACAAATCAAACAGCACAAGTGAATAAAATAATAATAATAATAAATAATAAACTTTATTTTAAAAGAATAAAGCATGCATTTTATTAGTAACAACGTACGGCCTAGAAGAAACAATGACACCTATAAAGCAAAGTGCAAATAGGTTAAAGTCTACACAAAGGGTGATGGAAAAGCTATGTTGGGAATTACTCTAAAAGTCAGGAAAAAAAAAAGGAAATTAAAAAAAAAACAGGAGTCACAGATGTTATCAAGAGCGTAGCACAACTAAAATAGCAATTAGTTGGGCATGTTGCAAGAGAACAAAAAGATAGATAGGCCACAAAAATAGCAACATGAAGACCAACAGAGATGAAGATAAATCCCAGAAAATGTGGACAGATGACATCAAGCACATAGCGGGAAAATATGAGTCCAAACAGCACAGAAAAGAGAAACATAGAAGAAATTGAGAGAGGCCTGTGTCTAAACGTGGATGAAAAATAAAGAAAACAAAAAAGAAGAGAGTAAATGTTTTGTGGCATGCATTTTATTTCTTGAGGTTAACAACTTTCCGCAAATGTAAAAAAACTGTCAGCTGTATGAGATTCCATACGCTTAGTACTTCTTTGACATGAGTTTTATTAAAAAAAAAGTAGTTATAATTGAAACCTAGAACAGCATATATAAGCATATTTTTGCCTTTTACTCAAAAACTTTAAACTCAAGTCTATCTAAATAAATCTACAAGAAATTTTGCATATTTTAACAATATATGACTTCTGAACAACAAACACAAAAAATGCAACAAAAAAGCAATTTTTGATATTTTTTTTGCTTTTTACTTAAATATAACCTTTATAAACTAACGCAATCATGTAAACTTACAATAAATTCTACATCTTTGGCTCTAGTTTTGGTTTGCTAAGACAATATGCAACGCAAATCTACATTAAATTTAAACCTTTTGACTTTAGTTTTTTAAGACTATTTTTTTACTTCCAAACAAAAATAATAAACACATAACTTACAAAAAATGTAAATCTAGAATTAATTCTGACAGTATTTAACGTTTAAACATGAAAAAACTTTGCAACAAAAATGCAAAGTTTATGTTTATAAAGAAAGAACTGTCTCTTTATAAGCAAAAACTTTAAACTGAACTCTTATAAACCAATATAATCGTGTAAATCTACATCTGCATCTTTTGATGCTAGTTTGCATTATATCAGCTTTTATTCAAAAACTTATTATGTAGGTAATAGAACCTTTATTGGTATAAACACAACCTCGTAAATTTAGAATAAAATCAGCATCATTTGACATTAGTCTAGTTGCGTTAAAAGGATCTCCTCCTGAACAAGAGTGATAAACACAAAAACGCAACTTTTTGATAGTTTTTTGTATTTTACTCAAAAACTTTGAGTAGGGCTTTTATAAGCCAACATAACTTTGCAATAAATTTTTGCATCTTTTGTTACCAGTGACAGACACTAGGCTTGCCACAAAAATTCAAATTTATGAGAGTTTTTCACTTTTTACTAAACAAAACTTTTATAAACCAACATAAGCCACCAACAATTTACAACAAATTTTGCAAAGATAACATAAAGCAAATAATGGTTACACATTTGAATTGAATCTGTACAGCACTCTAGCTGTATTGTGCATAGATTACGCCATGTAAGTATTTAGAATCCAATTCAATTCATTGGAACACCTTAAAAACTATTAATGATATTTATTAATCAAAACATCCCCCACATGACAGTTATTCAAACAATCTTCAAACTTAGAAGGCAAACCCCAGAAAAAAAATAACATAAAGCTTTGATATCAAGACAAAGTTAAGAAGATTGCAACCTTTTCACTCTTGCTAAATGCAAAAACAAGATTGTCATTTAAATTTAATAAATTGCATATCCACAAAGTGCAAAACACATACACTAGTGTTTCAGGGTATGCGCCCATTATCAGTGTGCCTAGCATCTTACTGGTCGGAAAAACAATTTACATGAAACCACAATAACTATTATAAATTTTATGTATAGAATGAATGAAAAATTAATTTTAGTCATATGGTTCAAACGCACCAAAAGTTACCAGTTCGAATAAGTACTACTGTACACACACACACCCAACTCAACGTTTTTCATAAGAAGAAGCATTGCATTATCACCTCTGATTAAATACTTGCATCAATAAGTCTATACTTTTTATCAACCTATAAACTGATCAAACAAAAAATCTAGGCCAATTGACTAACACTCAATCATGTGTTGGCGTCTGAAGTCTGGAAAAATCATTGAAAAATATCAAAATATGTGTTGATGAGAACTTATATCATACATACATGGACATAAACAAATTCTATAAAAAAAATCGTTTACTAAAACGCGTTCTACCAGTTTTGATATTAAAACATTTTTATCAATTTTTAAATTATTTTTTTCTGTGTTTTACTAGTGTAAACAAAATAATAAATGTCATTATAAATAATGGTGCCTACCCTCAACTTAACATGATTGCACCAAAGTGTGTTGCATATAATGCGTAATTTATAATAATGAATAGGTAATTAGTAATTATTTTTTAAATGCCCTTTTTATTAGTTTGTGGGTTGCTTCTTTTATGCATAACTATATCCATTTATATGTAAGATATTTCAAATTTATGATACAATTAGTCATATGAAACTATTATCTTATCTAACAGTATACATCATTAGAATAATCAATTGATTATATTAACAATGGAATTTTTAGCAATTAATTACCGCAATGCATTTTTTTTCATACAAAATAAATAATAAAAAACCAACAACATTGCATCCATTTAATTTGCGCTGTACTTACTATTAATATGAGTTACGGTTGACGCAAATCTACCGATTCCACCTTAAAACAACATTAAAATGTAATTAAGGTTGCCCCATATGCAAATTGCCTCCGTTTAATTGGACCATATTAAAATATTTACCTCGTAATTAAAATACATATATGCTAATTGTGAAATATTATCACAAGACATGTAAAATTATGATAAATACTTGTGGTAATAATTTATTGCAAGTAACCTTACTCGGCCGTTGAAAAGAAAACGAGCGAAATAATGCGCGAGACTGGATAGAAAGAAAAAAGAGCCATTTTTCATCATTAGATTGTAAGGTCTTAATTGCGTGAAAAAATGGAATTTCCAAAATGGTTTTTTGTGTATTATAATATTTATGGGGTATGGATCGCATAAACAATTAGTTTTGATAACATTTACTAAACTAACTAATGGGCTTCCGTGTGCAAACTAATATTTTTCAAATAGTTATAATATAAAATGAATAACGTAACAAAGTAATTATGAAATTATAATGATTTTTTTTTCCAAATTCTACATATCAGATAAAATAAATTTGTAATATTTATGTAAACACCCAAAAGCTACTAATGCAAATTATAATATAAATTAAGAAAGAATGCGCTTAAAATATTGATTTTGTGTTCGCACTCTATGAATAATTTATTAAACGATTAATATTTATAAACGAAGTTTACTTTTTTTAATAATTATTTTTCCATAAATAACTGTGCGAACTTATTTTTTCTCTCTGTACTATTTTTGTTCAACAAAGTTTACCATTAGCATATGTAAATGGGGCCACATATTCATGTCAATTATTTCCAGCATTGCATAATTACTTTTTTCTTTTCTAAACTACAGGTGCGTGAAGGTGGCGTTAAAAGAGAAGCCCTAATATTCAGATGATATAGATACTATTGAAAATTAAATCTAGTTTATACTTTCAACACGAGTGAATAAAATTCTTTATAAAGAATATCTGTTGCATTACAAAAATTTAAATTTCTTTTTAGATTTTTGATTGTTGTAATATCTTTTGGAATATATCAAGCTTGTCAATTGTAAAATAAAACATAATTTTATTATATATGGTATTTGAAAATTGTTAAAATAATATAGAAAAATGTATTAAATGCGTAAGTTACCTTTTCAAAATTTAGAAGTCTTTTCCGTTGATGGACATTTGAAACAAGAAAAAAATATCGTTTTTTCAAATGAATGACAAAATTATTAAATAAAAAAAATATATGTTTAATAATCATGTGTCAACTAATTAGTATTTTTATTTGTTTTAGGTGAGTCCGCTTACTTATCATCCAAATTTAATGGTAAGACATTATTACAATTACATAATTTATAGTAACAACTGAAGTTGTCGAATTATAAATTTAAACTGTAAAAGATAACTTAATTGTTACAAAATCAAAACATTGAAAAAATAATCTAAAAACGTCATAGATTGATTTATCTTGAAGAAGTTAATCAAACTGTTTTCATAATATTTCAAGTTAATGTTTGAATTAAATTTTGATGTAGCTTTTTAGAGACTTTCTGTAGTTTTTCATTTTGTTATTAAAGTGTGAATCGCCAAAAATTGTGTATTATACTTTAAATTAGATTTTGATCAATAGTCCCTTCAAATTAGACAAAAATTCGACGTTTTAAAGAAATTTTACCCACAGCTTAGCGACCTATATTCTTTGGTGTATTTGGACTATTTGAACAAACAAACTGTATTAGATTTAATTTTTTTTTAGACCGTAAGAAGTATTGTAAGAGCCTTTAAAGCTAGAAGCTTATAAATATTTTTTGATACTTTTAAAAATTGTCTAGTCTTTCTAAGTCACCTCTAGTCTTATCTAAAGAAAGTTTTTATCTAATTTTGTAATTTTTGCTACAACTTTTTTGCAATAGACTTCTCTAACTTAAAAAAAACGTTGTTTAATATGCTTAAGGCTTCCCTTTTAAAAGTTATTTAGTGTTATCTTAGACCTTAGGAAGTATTGTAAGAGCCGTTAAAGCTATACTAACGTTCAAATATTTTCTATGACTTTTTCGATCACTCCCAGTTTTTTTTTTTTAAATTTTGAAATCCATATTACATCTTTTTTGCAATAAACTCTACCAAGGTTTTAAATTTTTTGTTTTTTAAAAACGTTGTTGAATATACTTTAATGTTCCTACAGATTTAAAAGTTCTTCTCAGGCCTCGGAAGTATTGTAAAAGCCGTCAAAGTTTTTAAAAGCCTTCTCAGACTTTAGTAAGATTCATTAAAGCTATATTAGCCTTCAAATCATTTCTTAAACTTTCAAACGTTTTTTAAAACTACCAAATCTGGTCTAGTATCTCCTATGGATTTTTGGTTGTTTCTAATGATTTTTTATTGTTATCGCAATATTTTTTAAGATTTCTTAGTTTTTAGAGCCTTTTTGGACAGTCAATGTCTTCTAAATGTCATTACCAATCTCATAATAAACTTTAATGGTTTTTAATAATCTTGACATCTTCAGAACGACTCATCACTCTCACAGTCTAAAATAAACCGCTCAGCAGGGCTTAGCGCTTATCTCTAATAGATGACTCAGCGCTTGCAACTGATGAGTCGTTCTGAACACAGCCAATGTGTTTTATTTATTTTATAATAAACTATCACATAGTAACGGCCACCACCATTCAATTTTTGTGCCTAACAATCCCATTTTAGTTATAAATAAAATTTATTTTCAAATAGCACAATTTTATTTTTTTAATTTAAATTCAAGGTGCAAACCCACCTCAACTCTGTCTGCAAAAGGTCATACTACTAACTAAACTATTTTGCACGCACAACTGAGGTTCTATCTAGCAAATAACAGTTCAAATATTGTCTTTGAGGGCTGGAATCGTTTAATAAGCATTAAAGTAGCAACTTTCCATCACGTAACCCCAAAGAAAAAAGTTTAACAAATCTAGGGAGCCAATTTATGTCCAAGTTTAGCAAAATAATGCGTCCCGAAAATTTATCGTGCGGCAGTGCAATAAAAATTGTCTATGCCCAAATTGTCTAATATAGGCCAAAGAAAGTCAGTTAGCATTCCACGCCAGCGATCCGCATTGATTGTAAACGCAGCACTGTACTGGTTTATCAACTGTTGTTCTAAAGTTTTAGAAACTCTAGATGCGGCAGTTCAGTCTATTGACAAACGCACTGAGATGGAAATGAGCTTTGTCGCTAAAAATAATTTTGCTAAAAAAGGGAGAAATCGGCATCAATTTCTGCATCAGCTGCAGTGCATGTAGACTAAGATCTTTATGCAGTATAAGATGAAAACTAGACTGTAATATCCTTAATTGCTGTGAACGCTTTGGGATAGACAAATCTAAGTTTTCTGCAACATAGCAACAGCGGCAGTATTTTAAGTACGATTTCAAATTGACATTTTTATAAATGTAACTTGATCATTTTGCTCAAATTTTGCAATTTAATATGGGGTTTCTTATTAGAAAACCCTCTATTATGCAATCATAAAACCATAGAATTGTAATTTAACTATATAAAAGAATGAAATAAACAAATTTTGAATATAATATATAATTGTATTCTCCAATGTTCACTAAAACTATTTTGTCGTAATAATATTACGGTTTTTATAATTTTAATATATTTGGCAACATCTTAACTTATTACTTAACAAATTTTGTTACAATTGGCAGATTGGTTTTTGTTTTAGATGCAATAACGCACAAAAATTGTGGATTTTTGATTTTCAAAGTTTAATAAAACTATTTTGTTGTAATAATATTACGGTTTTTAGAACTTTAATATTTTTGGCAACATCTTCACCTACTACTCACTAAATTTTGTTACAATTCTCCAATTGGTTATTGTTTTAGAAACAATTACGCAAAATGATTGCGGATTTTTTATTTTTAATGCTTACTAAAACTATTTTGTTGTAATAATATTACGGTTTTAATAATTTCAATATATTTGGCAACATTTTGACCTATTAGTCAACAAATTTTGTTATAATTGTATGATTGGTTTTTGTTTTAAAAGCAAAATATTTGCGGATTTTTGATTTCCAAAGCTTACTAAAACTATTTTGTCGTAATAATATTACAGTTTTTAAAACTTCAATATATTTGGCAACATCCTGACCTACTACTCACCAAATTTTGTTACAATTGTCCGATTGGTTTTTGATTTAGAAGTAATTACGCAAATTATTTGCGGATTTTTGATTTCCAATGCTCACTAAAGCTATTTTGTCGTAATAATATTACGGTTTTAATAATTTCAATAAATTTGGCAACATTTTGACCTACTACTCAACAAATTTTGTTACAATTGTCTGATTGGTTTTTGTTTTAGAAACAATAACGCTCAAAATTTGTGGATTTTTGATTTCCAAAGCTTAATAAAACTATTTTGTCGTAATAATATTACGGTTTTTATAACTTCAATATATTTGGCAACATCCTGTCCTACTACTCACCAAATTTTATTATAATTGTAGTATTGGTTTTTGTTTTAGAAGCAACTACGCAAAATATTTGCGGATTTTTGATTTCCAAAGCTTACTAAAACTATTTTGTCGTAATAATAGTACGGTTTTTATAACTTCAATATATTTGGCAACATCCTGACCTACTACTCACCAAATTTTGTTATAATTGTATGATTGGTTTTTGTTTTAAAAGCAATTACGCAAAATATTTGCGGATTTTTGATTTCCAAAGCTTACTAAAACTATTTTCTCGTAATAATGTTACAGTTTTTATAATTTTAATACATTTGGCAACGTTTTGACATACTTCTCACCAAATTTTGTTACAATTGTCCGATTGGATTTTGTTTTAGAAGCAAGTACGTGAAATATTTGCGGATTTTTGATTTCCAAAGCTTACTAAAACTAATTTGTTGTATTAACACTACAGTTTCTATAATTTTAATATGTTTGGTAACATATTGACCTACTACGCACCAAATTTTGTCACAATTGTCCGTTTGGGTTTTGTTTTAGAAGCAATAACGCATAAAATTTGTGGATTTTTGATTTCCAAAGCTTACTAAAACTAAATTATTGTAATAAAGTTACAGTTTTTATAATTTTAATCTTTTTGGCAACATCTGGACCTACCACTCACCAAATTTTGTTACAATTGTCCGATTGGTTTTTGTTTTAGATGCAATAACGCTCAAAATTTGTAGATTTTTGATTTCCAAAGCTTACTAAAGCTATTTTGTCGTAATAATAGTACGGTTTTTATAATTTCAATATATTTGGCAACATCCTGACCTACTACTCACCAAATTTTGTTATAATTGTATGATTGGTTTTTGTTTTAAAAGCAATTACGCAAAATATTTGCGGATTTTTGATTTCCAATGCTCACTAAAGCTATTTTGTCGTAATAATATTACGGTTTTAATAATTTCAATAACTTTGGCAACATTTTGACCTATTACTCAACAAATTTTGTTACAATTGTCCGATTGGTTTTTGTTTTAGAAACAATAACGCTCAAAATTTGTGGATTTTTGATTTCCAAAGCTTAATAAAACTATTTTGCCGTAATACTATTACGGTTTTTATAATTTCAATATATTTGGCAACATCTTAACCTACTACTCAAAAAATGTTGTTACAATTGTCCAATTGGTTTTTGTTTTAGATGCAATAACGCACAAAATTTGTGGATTTTAATTTCAAAAGCTTAATAAAACTATTATGTCGTAATAATATTACGGTTTATATAATTTCATTATAATTGGCAACAACTTGACCTACTACTCACCAAATTTTGTTACAATTATCCGATTGGTTTTTGTTTTAGAAGCAATTACGCGAAAAATTTGTGGATTTTTGATTTTCAAAGCTTAGTAAAACTATTTTGTAATAGTAACATAGTTTTCAAAATTTTAATATATTTGGTAACATCTTGACCTACTACTCACCAAGTTTTGTCGCAATTGTCCGATTGATTTTTGTTTTAGAAGCAATTACGCACAAAATTTGCGGATTTTTGATTTTCAAAGCTTACTAAAACTATTTTGTCGTAATAATATTACGGTTTTTATAATTTTAATATATTTGGCAACATGTTGACCTACTACTCACCAAGTTTTGTCGCAATTGTCCAATTGATTTTTGTTTTAGAAGCAATTACGCACAAAATTTGCGGATTTTTGATTTCCAAAGCTTACTAAAACTATTTTGTCGTAATAATATTACGGTTTTTATAATTTTAATATATTTGGCAACATGTTGACTTACTACTCACCAAGTTTTGTCACAATTGTCCGATTGGTTTTTGTTTTAGAAGCAATTACGCACAAAATTTGCGGATTTTTGATTTCCAAAGCTTACTAAAACTATTTTGTCGTAATAATAGTACGGTTTTTATAACTTCAATATATTTGGCAACATCCTGACCTACTACTCACCAAATTTTGTTATAATTGTATGATTGGTTTTTGTTTTAAAAGCAATTACGCAAAATATTTGCGGATTTTTGATTTCCAAAGCTTACTAAAACTATTTTGTCGTAATAATGTTACAGTTTTTATAATTTTAATACATTTGGCAACGTTTTGACATACTTCTCACCAAATTTTGTTACAATTGTCCGATTGGATTTTGTTTTAGAAGCAAGTACATGAAATATTTGCGGATTTTTGATTTCCAAGGCTTACTATAACTAATTTGTTGTATTAATACTACAGTTTCTATAATTTTAATATGTTTGGTAACATATTGACCTACTACGCACCAAATTTTGTCACAATTGTCCGTTTGGGTTTTGTTTTAGAAGCAATAACGCATAAAATTTGTGGATTTTTGATTTCCAAAGCTTACTAAAACTAAATTATTGTAATAAAGTTACAGTTTTTATAATTTTAATCTATTTGGCAACATCTGGACCTACCACTCACCAAATTTTGTTACAATTGTCCGATTGGTTTTTGTTTTAGATGCAATAACGCTCAAAATTAGTAGATTTTTAATTTCCAAAGCTTACTAAAGCTATTTTGTCGTAATAATAGTACGGTTTTTATAAGTTCAATATATTTGGCAACATCCTGACCTACTACTCACCAAATTTTGTTATAATTGTATGATTGGTTTTTGTTTTAAAAGCAATTACGCAAAATATTTGCGGATTTTTGATTTCCAATGCTCACTAAAGCTATTTTGTCGTAATAATATTACGGTTTTAATAATTTCAATAACTTTGGCAACATTTTGACCTATTACTCAACAAATTTTGTTACAATTGTCCGATTGGTTTTTGTTTTAGAAACAATAACGCTCAAAATTTGTGGATTTTTGATTTCCAAAGCTTAATAAAACTATTTTGCCGTAATACTATTACGGTTTTTATAATTTCAATATATTTGGCAACATCTTAACCTACTACTCAAAAAATGTTGTTACAATTGTCCAATTGGTTTTTGTTTTAGATGCAATAACGCACAAAATTTGTGGATTTTAATTTCAAAAGCTTAATAAAACTATTATGTCGTAATAATATTACGGTTTATATAATTTCATTATAATTGGCAACAACTTGACCTACTACTCACCAAATTTTGTTACAATCATCCGATTGGTTTTTGTTTTAGAAGCAATTACGCACAAAATTTGCGGATTTTTGATTTCCAAAGCTTACTAAAACTATTTTGTCGTAATAATATTACGGTTTTTATAATTTTAATTAATTTGGTAACAACTTGACCTATTACTCACCAAGTTTTGTCGCAATTGTCCGATTTATTTTTGTTTTAGAAGCAATTACGCACAAAATTTGCGGATTTTTGATTTCCAAAGCTTACTAAAACTATTTTGCCGTAATAATATTACGGTTTTAATAATTTCAATATATTTGGCAACATTTTGACCTACTAGTTAACAAATTTTGTTACAATTGTCCCATTAGTTTTTGTGTTAGAAACAATAACGCTCAAAATTTGTGGATTTTTGATTTCCAAAGCTTATTAAAACTATTTTGACGTAATAATATTACGGTTTTTATAATTTGAATATGTTTGGAAACATCTTGATCTGATACTTACCAAATTTTGTCGCAATTGTCCAATTGAATTTTGTTTTAGAAGCAATTACGCACAAAATTTGCTGATTTTTGATTTCCAAAGCTTACTAAAACTATTTTGTCGTAATAATATTACGGTATTTATAATTTTAATATATTTGGCAACATGTTGACCTACTACTCACCAAGTTTTGTCACAATTGTCCGATTGGTTTTTGTTTTAGAAGCAATTACGCACAAAATTTGTGGATTTTTGATTTCCAAAGCTTACTAAAACTATTTTGTCGTAATAATATTACGATTTTTATAACTTCAATATATTTGGCAACATCTTGACCTACTACTCATCAAATTTTGTTATAATTGTATCATTGGTTTTTGTTTTAGAAGCAATTACGCACCAAATTTGCGGATTTTTGATTTCCAAAGCTTACTAAAACTATTTTGTCGTAATAATATTACGGTTTTTATAATTTTAATATATTTGGCAACATCTTGACCTACTACTCACCAAGTTTTGTCACAATTGTCTGATTGATTTTTGTTTTAGAAGCAATTACGCACAAAATTTGCGGATTTTTGATTTCCAAAGCTTACTAAAACTATTTTGTCGTAATAATATTACGGTTTTGATAATTTCAATATATTTGGCAACATTTTGACCTACTAGTTAACAAATTTTGTTACAATTGTCTCATTAGTTTTTGTGTTAGAAACAATAACGCTCAAAATTTGTGGATTTTTGATTTCCAAAGCCTAATTAAACTATTTTGTCGTAATAATATTACGATTTTTATAACTTCAATATATTTGGCAACATCTTGACCTACTACTCACCAAATTTTGTTATAATTGTATGATTGGTTTTTGTTTTAGAAGCAATAACCACCAAATTTGCGAATTTTTGAATTCTAAAGGTTACTAAAACTATTTTGTCGTAATAATATTACTGTTTTTATAATTTAAATATTTTTTGCAACATCTTGACCTAGTACTCACAAAATTTTGTCACCATTGTCTGATTGGTTTTTGTTTAAGAAGCAATTACGCACAAAATTTGCGGATTTTTGATTTCCAAGGCTTACTAAAACTATTTTGTTGTAATAATACTACAGTTTCTATAATTTTAATATGTTTGGTAACATATTGGCCTACTACACACGAAATTTTGTCACACTGGTCCGATTAGGTTTTGTTTTAGAAGCAATAACGCATAAAATTTGTGGATTTTTGATTTCCAAAGCTTACTAAAACTATTTTATTGTAATAATGTTACAGTTTTCATAATTTCAATACATTTGGCAACATCTGGACTTATCACTCACCAAATTTAGTTACAATTGTCCAATTGGTTTTTGTTTTAGATGCAAAAACGCACAAAAATTGTGGGTTTTTGATTTCCAAAGTTTAATAAAACTATTTTGTTGTAATAATATTACGGTTTTAATAATTTCAATATATTTGGCAACATTTTGACCTACTAGTCAACAAATTTTGTTACAATTGTCCGATCGGATTTTGTTTTAGAAACAATAACGCTCAAAATTTGTGGATTTTTGATTTCCAAAGCATAATGAAACTATTTTGACGTAATAATATTACGGTTTTTATAATTTCAATATATTTGGCAACATCTAATACTCACCAAATTTTGTTATAATTGTGTGATTGGTTTTTGTTTTAGAAGTAATTACGCAAAATATTTGCGGATTTTTGATTTCCAAAGCTTACTAAAACTATTTTGTTGTAATTATATTACGGTTTTTACAATTTTAATATGTTTGGTAACATCTTGGCCTCCTTTTCAATAAATTTGAAACATTAGCCCGATTAGATTTGTTTTAGAAGTAATTACGAACAAAATTTTCGGATTTTTGATTTCCAAAGCTTACTTAAACTATTGTTGTAATAATATTACGGCGGTCCACGAAAGTCTAAGAAAGTGGTCACTGGGCATAGCGGTGTTGGTTGGTCTGGTAACTATAAGGTTGCATGGTAAATCGTTGGAAGTTCAAATCTATTCCATAGCATGATGACGAGTCAGCGGGTGTGACACTTTTTAGCAAAATGAGGAGTCGTTAGTTTAGATTGGAGTGGCTCTCAATAGTACGTAATCGGATTCATTGCTTAATGTTTTACAGCCAGAATATTTTTTGCATCTAGTTCCTCCTTGTTCTTCAATTTGTCTGTATATTTAATAAATTTATGAACGTAGTCCTAAGATGTTCTACTTCATATGCTGTAGTTTTGATTAAGCGTGGAATCATTCTGATTATCCTTACTAGTAAGATGCTCAATGGTAATTGACGCTGTACTAAATGTAATTATTCTACTCACTCATAAGTTCAAAACTATCCGCTATCACTAAACTGAATAACATTTTTGAGAAGCGCTTGAGCAACACATACATTTAAAAGCTTAGACAAATATGCAAAATTACATGCTTGATCGGATTTATGTCTGAACTAAGTAGTATGCAATTAAAGTTCCTAATTTTCACTTTATCAAGCTATTCTTAAACAACTCTAGCTGTGTAGTATTGCATAGTCTTGTTATGATCGCCCATAGTGATCATGAATGGCATAGCATGATTTTATAGAACTTTTGTAAAGTACCTGTTAGCAGTACATAAAGACTAACTCTGTGAATGCTTATGATGGAATTTTTGCTCAAATTATAACCGATCTACCGTTAAATAAAAGTTGCTCGTCAATACAAACTGGAGCATATCTTCTTCTAGTATTCTACATATTTTTTGCCGTCCGTCTGACATTGAGGCAAAAACTTATCTAAAAACAGTACTTTGTTTGCTTTAGTTTTTACAATTTCATGTAAAGTGATTTTGAACATAAGCCAATTTTCCAATTCAATGCTAGCGTTGCAATGATAAACCTGTAACCATCCTTCTACAAGACAACCCAATAACCCAGCAGTACGAAGCCTTTTTCTAACGGTCCATTCACTAACAATTACATCTCTTACTTAATAGAGTTGATTTTAAAGCAAAATTTTGTATTCCGCAAACTTTCAAACACCAAATCTATTTAGATTGTAATTTTTTTTTGCCCAAAACCTGCTTTTTTAGTTATCCGGTCAGCATTCTATTACCGTTTGAGCAAATTTTGTACAGTACCAGTAACCATTTTTACAAAGATAAATTAACTTTAGCTATTTCTTAGAATCGGTGAATACGTTGACAATACCTACAATAAATGACAGATAACAAATACTACTAAAGATAATTCTCGGAAAACAAATGATTCAGCAATTACAATTGTTCCTTTATCATTATTACTCTTTAAATTATTAGCAACTTCTTGACTGACTTAATTTTTTTGTTTGCTAGTTTTTATTCCAGCATCTTTTCTACACATCTTTTTTCTGAATTCAAATTTTTTTGGCTGTGACTCAATCTAATGCAATTTATTATGTGTCCTGGTTCAACGGATGTACATCAAGACAGTATTTGAAAAAAAAAACTGAAAAGCGATTTGCAAAATTCTGTTTGTCTCCAAAAATTCAATTTGGTGGAGGCGGTGTTTTGATGTTTCAGGCATTATTTTAAATGCTCTTCCAAGACTCCGCAAAAGCTATATGAATGCTGATCAATACAATGTTTAAAGAAACATGTAATGCCCTTCCTACCATTTTTTGGTAATAACTTTCTTTTAATGCAAGATATAGCAAAAATCGCACAAGATTAATTAAATGACTTGAATCCGATCGACTAAGCTTGAGAAGACATATTTATTGTAAATGTAGAAACAAATTTTTCAAGAACAATTTGTATTTTGGAGCTCCTTCATTATCTCAAAATTGACAATAATTAACAATTTCTATTTCAAAAATAAATCAATTTCTCTTGATTTTTTTCATATTTTTTTTTATTATTGCTTATTGCTTTCTATTACATAAGTTTTTGTTTTTATAAATCTCATGTTAAATGACCAAATACTCCATTTAATTACCAATTTTGTTAACATATTTTTGATTGACTAAAAATGTATAGAAAAACTTTGCACATATACAAACATATTAAAACTTATCATAAAAATGTAGCAGAGAATATGGATCAAACTCAAAAATTGTTTCGAAAGATTTGATCATAGTTGGGATGATTAAATAAAGTTTAAGGCTTTTGATTTTCTATTTAAATTCATTCTTAAATTCACTGTATGTACTATATATGCATTCAATTTTTACTAAACAAACTATTCTGAATCAGCAGTTTTTAAACAGTGGTGGTACGCAATGGACCAGCTGCAAGCCAAATATATTAAAAATATAGTTTTGGGATACGATCACAAGGAATGTAACAATTTTGTGCATTTTTCTTAAAAATTGCGAACTTGGCTTATACAAACTAACGTAAGCATGTTCTATCTAGGTTAAATTGAACATTTCTGTACATCAATTTCAACTTACTGCAGTAATTTTGATTTATAAACACAATACTTGCAACCAAAATGCGACCTTGCCATAGATCTTTGTATTTTACTCAAAAACTAACCAACCTAACACACTTAGATCTTTGTTGAATTGTGCATTTTTGACACTAATTTCAACTTTTTGAAATTATTAAGTTCAAATAATAAAAACCACCACAAATCTAGCAACAATAATACGATTATAAACAGTTTTTGCATTTTAATAAAAAAACTTTTTATTAAGCTAATGCAAACCAACTTAACTATGTTTGTGCATTTTTTAACATTTAAGAACATAAATCTACATTTATTTGCATATGTTTTAAAACAATACTTATACACTTATTAACTAGTTATTAAACGTAAGAGACACATAAACGTATAAATTGTAAACAAAGTTTCAGCTTCTTAGCATTAAATTTAAAAAAAATGTATGATGGGCTTATGTAAACTAACCCAACCAAGTAAAAGCTGTAGACAAACACAGCTGATTTTGGACTATTTTTGCATTTCTTTTTGCTAATGTAAATGAACCTAACCATGTAAATGTGTGCATTTTTGTAATTAATTACAACTTTCTACAATAATATTTCATTATTCTAAAAGTTTAAAAACTTGTTCTATTGAGATATGATTGAGTAGTATATCAATTAACATTAATCTGCAACAATTCCTCCTAATTAAATACTTCATTGTTTAATAAACAATTAGCCTCAAGGATTATCTTTCTAAATTAATTACCAATGAACAGCATATATTTAATTATATCATTTCGTTAATGAGAACCATTGTCCTTAGGATAAATTATTGTTTCGGGGCTTAATAAATCAATTATTACAAGATTATTACCATAAGTATTATAATCATATTCGTAATTAATTAAGACAACCAACAATAAAGTTATACACAAAATATAACGAGAAATAAACAATTAATATAAAAACTATTAATTACAATTCACGATTTATTAGAAGAATATAATAAGTTTGCAACTTTTATTAATTAGCTAACGTTTTGGCATCATTGTTGTCATCATCAGAGCTTCTAATCATTGATATTTAATGAAAAACTCAATGAATAAAATAAAATTGATAAAGCTTATTTGCAGTCTGTCTATGAAAATATAAGATTTCATTCGGAACACTTTCTTTTTGTATTTCTTGTTGCTGTCGTGTAATGTGATTTGATTCCCGATATAATCTATCTATATATGTGTAAAAAGCGAGCGAAGCAGTGGGGACGGACGCGTGAAAAGTGCTGACTGGTTCTGAGGGTTTTCCATCCGGTTTTCCCTCTGTGATTGTGAAGTGTTCCGAGCCATTGCTTAGTTGAACGTGCTGACCCGGAAACGGTCACCGGAATACTAAAAAAATCAGGCGCCCCCTACTGAATAATGTATTTATTTCTGTTGATAGCGTAAACATCTCTTTTCACATGCGAATGTATGGCAAGTGTTGTAATTTCAAGTCGAGTAACTTTTTTTTAATATCGTCCATAGGAGATGGTCCGGAACGACAGACAACAATAAAGTTTAGTTGCTATCGTTTCGGGGGATATTTAAGAGAGACTTTCTTTTCCTGGAATATATTTGGAACAATTGTATAGGTAAACAACGACTTTTTATGAATTTAAAAATGTTTATTTTGGCTCTACTTTTATGAGATAAAGAAATAATTGCTGATTCGATTGAAATTGATGATTTTTAATTGTAATGCACTTCAAAATGTATGATAAATGATAATCAAACAAATGATTTATATCTGTAGGCAGTAAATATGATATATGCTTTCAAAAAAATTCCATACATTTCAGGGTAATTAAGTGAAAACACCTACAATTAATCACACGTAATATCCAAGAAATGTTAACGTTAATAGCAACATTTAAAAAATTCCAATGCATTAAAGGGTAGCAAATCGGCCGTGACGTCACAACCTCTCAATACGAACCCATAATTAAAAGCAATTTTAATTCTCCTGACCAACTGCACCTCTATATATGGCAGTAGATAAACTGCGCTTAGAAAGGATAAGAATAAGAGGTACAAAAAAATAGTAATAATAAAATATATCCGAGTCGAATGCAGCGGCCGCATCCTTCATTCGATTTATTTATTGGTGGCAGTCGCACTTCATCTAGGCTACATTTAACATCTCAAGAAAAGGGATTAATTATATATTATTTGTGTGTAGTCTGTGATTTTCGGAGATATGTTGGCAGATGATTGAGGATCGAGCCGTTTCGCTCCTAAGGCTATTACATTTCTCTCCTACAAGAAGCTTTGTTTCTCTTAATTTCGTTTTAAATACGGGGTACGGACTTGCAGAAAAATATATACAAGGGATGCTCATTTGAATTATGGCTTTGAATTCTTTTATCTCTGCCGGGAATCGTTACATCATGCAATTTCAATTATAATATAATCGATTGAAATCGGCTCATTTGCATTTTAAATCAGTTTTATGCAACATGTTTGTACAAAATATTTTTGTATTAATGTTTCTTTCCCAACATCAAATTAGATTATGTTGTTTATAAAAATTATAAATTATATAATATTAATTGGTTTTAATTAAATGAATATAAGCATGCATAAATATATTTTAGAAATTTTAAGTTATAAAAGCAAAAGAGGCCATATATACTAGGAAATAATCAATTAATACAAAACAGTAATATTTTTTGTTAAATAAAACACATGTGATACAAAGTATTTAAAGTTTTATTTAAAGAGTAGTTAAACTAAAGTAATAAACAAAAATTATGCTCTGAAGGACTGGTTATTGAAAGAAAATATGATAGAACACCAAAATTGTTTTCATTGCAATGCGCGATTTGCGTATTATTTTGCAAAAACAAGACACGCAGATCAACATTTCGCTTCTTTTCTTTACTATTTTTTTTAAAGAGTAAGTAATAAACTCGACTAATACTGTTGGGTTCCTTTACCAAGATAATAATCATGATTATTCTACGATAATCTCAAAAAATTAAACAGTTTTCAAGCAAATTTTTGAACGCAAATCTTTGTTGGTCTTAATCCAAATTCATGAATTGCAGCTTTATTTTTGAATTGTAAATATGCACTCTATTACAAAAGCTTTGAAATGATTATGAAAAGTTGAAGAACAAACTTGGGGAACATTATGAAATCAAAGTTTTCATCATATGAAAACCTTCCATACTTTTAGAATACTCATAATTTACTTCAAACTTTTTTGAAAGCTGAGGAACATTATAGATAGTCTAAGAAACAATTATAAATTACTTAAAATATTGTTAAAATCTTAGAGAATATAGAAACAGTTTTTTTAGTCAAAAATCGTTGTATCAACTTATTTTTTTGTCAAATATAGTAGTGTAAACGTATATTTCTGTAAAAATCTTTGTTTTTTTGTCAAATATTGTAATTTCTGTCAAATACCGTAACTTTTGTCATCGTATTTTCTACGTATTTTTTATCAAATGTCTTATTTTTACGCATTTATCCCCATATTTTTTGCGTATTTTTTGCCAAATATTGTATTCTTTACGTTTTTGTATCAAATATTGTATTTTCTGTAAAATATTATGCTATTTACGTATTTTTCTGTTAAACAACGTAGTATCAACGTATTTTTGTCAAATATAGCAGTTCTCAACGTACTTTTTTCTATCAAATATTGTAATTTCTACGTATTTATTATATCATATTTTCTTCGTGTTTTGCTGTCAAATATCGTGATTTCTAGGCATTTATTTCGTATTTTCCACATATTTTTTTGTCAAATATTGTATTTTTAATTTTTTTTGGCAATTATTGTATTCTTTATATTTTTTCTGTCAAATTTTATATTTTCGACGTATTTTTTTGTTAGGTAACTTAGTATCAACGTAATGTTTGTCAAATACCGTAATATTTTTGTATTTTTTTGTCAATAACTTATTTTTCTTGCAAATAAAGTAATAACAACGTATTTTTCAATCTAATATTGTCAAATATTGTAAAATAATCTACGTATTTTCTATCAAATATCATATTTTCTGTCAAATACCGTATTTTTTACGTATTTTTTAGTCAAATGGCGTATATTCTACGAATTTTCTTGTATTTCTTACGTATTTTTCTGTCGGATATTGTACTCTTTGCGTTTTTCTGTCAAATATTGTATTTTCCACAAACTTTTTTGTCAAATATTATACTTTCAACGTATTTTTTTGTCAAATATTGTAATTTCTAGGTCTTTTTCTGTCAAATATCGTATTTCTTCATCAAATCTGTTTTTTTTTTTGGTCAAACACCGTAATTTTTTTGTCAAATATCGTATTTTTTTGTCACCAAAATTATTTTTCACGTATTTTTCTGTCTCTTAATATTTTTTCTCTCAACTATTGTTTTCTCTATATATTTTTTTTCAAATTTTGTATTTGCTACGTATTTTTTCAGTCAAATGCGTATTTTCTACGTATTTTTTCTGTCAAGTGTTCTTCTATTAAACGTCTCATTTTGACGTATTTTTCTGTTATATTCTGCAAAATATTATTAAATTTTTAGTTTTTGAAAGTTTATAAAAAATTATAAAAGCTTTCAAAAGCTTAGTGATTTTTATGAAAGCATTATAAAAGCTTTCAAAACATTTATAATTTTCTTAAAGTAGCTTTCATAAGCTAAGAGAACATTAGGAAAACCTGGAAATCAATATAAAAGTTCTTAGAACATTATGAAAGTTACTAGAACATTTATATTATACTTGATTTTGCTGGAGAACATTATAAAAACTTGGACACACAGTGAGCAAGTAAACGCCAAAGAAAACAAACTTTAATACGGTTATTGCTGAAATATGTTTTGCACATTTAATTAATAATTATTATTTAGTATAAAGTTCTGAAATATTATAAAAAAAATCTCTATAATGTATAAATTTACCCCTTACAGTTTGCACAAATACAAATACAAATTCTACCGTTTAAAGAAAAGAAACCTAGTGAATGATATTAAAAAAATTCTAAAGCATCAGAAGTAATAAAGTAGCCTAGCTTAAATTGTTATGCTTCACAGAATAAGCAAATTACTTGTAATCAAACACTTTGGCGGGTGAGCGGGAACACTGTAACAAACCATCAGTTCAATATTTATAAACTGTGTTCCCGCCTACCCGCCCAATTGTTAGTTATCATAAAATTTGTTATTATAAACACTTCTGACATATTAGTGACAACTGTCATTCAATATGTCATATGAAAAACAGCAGAAACGCAACAAGTGTGACAATAAACAAATTTCTTAATAACAAACATTTGGGCGGGTGGGCGGGAACACTGTATCAAACCACTGGCTTAATAATTTTAAACTGTGTTCCCGCCCACTCGCCCAAGTGTTAGTTATCATGAAATTAGTTGCTATACCCACCTCTGACGTATTAGTGACAACTGTCATTCAATCTGTCATATTAAAAACAGCAAAAACGCAACAAATGTGAGAATAAGCATGCATCTTGATAAACACGTAAACGGGTGGGCCTGAACACCGTATAAACCTACTGGCTTGATGTTTATAAACTGTGTTCCCGCCCATCCGCCCAAGTGTTAGTGATCAAGAAATTGGTTATTGAACCACCTCTGACGTATTAATGACAACTGTCATTCAATCTGTCTTATTAAAAATAGCAGAAACGCAACAAATGTAAGAATAAGCAAATTTCTTGATAATAAACACTTTGGCGGGTGGGCGGGAACACTGTATCAAACCGCCGGCTCAACTGTGAGCTCAGGACATTTTGAAAACAAAATAATTAAGAATATTATAGTGGCTTTCAAAATAATTATAAATCAGATAATATTTGGTAAACATTTAGTAAACTTTATGAAAGCTTAGATACGTTATAAAAGCTTTCAAAGCATTCATAATGAACTTAAAGTAATATTGAAAGCTTTCAGAACATTTTAATCAAAAGTTTGAAAGAATATTATGAAAAGTCAAAAATTATAAATTACTTGATACTGTTGAAGGCTTACGCAACATTAAGGAATTTATAAATCACTTAATATTTTGTTGAGTTTTTGGAGAACATTATAAAAGCTTAGAAAACAAAGAAGTTTTATCCGTGGTAACAATGCTGTAAAAAAAAACCAGAACCAACTTCAAAACGAGCACAGATTGCGCGCAACGATTCCACTCTTATTCGCTTTTAGTCAACAACTAGGCTTTTCCCAATTGCTGCCATGTCCAAATCGACGTAAACTATGTGAAAATAAGATTATTTCTTAAGTATAAATACAATGCTAAAATCTCTAAAGACAATTATTGTCTAAAATGCACCATCATCACTAAATCACCTCTACTAACCCTGAAAATTTTAAAATATCTTAAGTTTTTTTTAGATTTCGTAATAATTTTAAAACCTTTTTAAGCAACTAGTTCTTAAAATTGATGAAAATCTAATAGTTAGACTACTAAAAGCTCTTAAAATAATAAAAATAATTGTTGAAGTTTTTGGTCTTTTGTTGCAAATCCCTCAACTAGTGTATAGATAAAACAGATGGTGAAAAAAAAAACAGTTATGGTCACTGCAAGAGACACAGTGGTCAAGAAAGTTTATAAATAATGCCCTCGGAGAGGTGTGCTGCTACCGCTACTAGGGAACATAGTAGTAGACAGCCTTATTAGAAAACTCAATGACCATAGTGTCTACATAATTGGCTTAGCAAATCCCAGGATTGTTAGGATAAGTAGTAAATTTAAAGAGACACTGCAGTTTGATGTAAGAAACTCTCAATATAATTAAAAAATAGTCCAAATATCGGGTCTTATAATTAATTCTCAAAAAAATATTTTTTCATAAAAAGATGATAAATTGACAAACTAAATCTACTAACAAATTTAAACATCCCAATAACGCTGTCATCTGAGATAAAATGCTACTCTTTGACATCTATTTTGAGAAGGTAGCAATAGCGGCCTAAATTGAGCAAATCATAGATAAGAATAAACTCCTACAAATCTAAAACCGATGGCTTTAAAATATGCCAAGGTTCTAGAAAGTGAATCTACTCACAAGACATTGGTCTCATAATATCATCATCCCTAGAAATGCATACAACTATCCTCCAAACTAAAGTTGCCGGTATCATTTCGCAAGTGACATAGAAAAGTAACACAACTCAAAATTGTGTCATTTTGAATTAATACAATATGTACTTGTGAAAAAAGTATTTGCTTCATCGTTATGGAAAAGCCACATATTTCTAGCTTAAATTTATTCCCACTAGAGGGCAGTTGTGTTGCTATTTTATATTATAGTGATGAAAATAGTAACCCAAAAATATCTAGTCACATTATCAGTACTTAAAAATGATACCAAACTGTGCTAACACAGTAAGCAATATCATTGAGTTGGCGCGTAAAGGGTCTATTAGATAAATGTCTAGACTTGAACCTTGAACACATCTCAAAAGTCCTATACACTACTAAAAGCAAATACGCTGTAGACAAGCAAACGGCAATTAAATGCCTCAAAATCTCAAAATATCCGATTATACCAATGACTTTCTAGAAAAACTTGCAAATCCTATCTGGAGTGTTGACAGAGCATTGCCAACTTAGGAAGCACATGTATACGTTGGGCACTATATCCAGCCCAGTTTGTAGAAAATGCAAAATTAATTACAAAACCATCATGCATTAGCCCAACATTCTCCTACGTAAGAGAGACCGTGTTGGAGAATGTTGCTGGCTCAACATGGCCAACGTAAAGAAAATCTAAGCACTGTCTTAGCATACAATCAACTAAATAGGTTAGTTGTGAATTAAGGCAGAGGAATAAAATAAGCACAAAGTGCGCAAACTTAGTTTTACCCTCCACTCAAAATACAGAATCTAGAATAAGTTGCGCAACTATCTTTGCAAAAATTGTATGGCTTTTCTGCTCAATATTTTTGAGTTTAGAAGATTTGTAGACAAATTCGAGTTTCAAATCAATTCATACAAACCCGGCGTCAAAACAACAAAAAAACGTCCTGTGCCAAACTTTATTTAATAAATTTTAATGTTATTACAATTTTTTTTAAATTTGCTTAAAAATGTAAATCAAGCACAAGGAATACCCGTGCTTACTCTAGATTTATCAAGTCAAACTGAACGCAAAACTAATAACAAAAAAAATATCTTGTTTAACAAATCACAAAACTGCTTGGCTCTTACAAATCAATCCAAAAAAAACTATCAAAAGATTTTCCCATGCTTCCCTTTAAAAACTTGTTGCAAAAAATTTTGAGAAAGCAAATTCGATTACGATTAAATATGAATTATACACATGCTCATAGGTCAGAGCCATGCAAATTCTGTTGTAGCAAACAACAAACTTATACATTAATTGTTTGTTGAGGCAGGAAAATGATGTTATTACTAGAGCAGATACAAAAAACTATTGAGGTCTAAGTGCAGTGAACTTAACCCTGCACACAAAATTTAAAATCCCAAATCAGGTCTTTTGACATTTAGAACGTTCTTACGCAAATCTTTTTTTTCCAATTTTTTCAGTGCAGAAATGTTTGTAGACGACAAAATTTGAATCCCCGGCATCTAATATACTTTTTTGATCAATTTAAAGCAAAATAACTGATAGCCTTGATGACCACAAAAACATCATCTCGAATCTGCTCTGTATCTATCAAACCAAGCTAAACGCAGTCTCCAAATTCAAAAATAATAAAGACATGATTTTGTTGTTGAAACAAATTTTAGCTAAAAAACGAAAAGTATTAACTCAAAAATTTGCTTAAGTATGCCTTTTTTTGTAAGTAACAAACCGGCCCAATTTATCCACTAAATTAAAATAAATTGCAGAACGCGTACAGATACCAAAGGACACCTTTTTGTGAAACGCATTTTTTGTAAAATTAGATCAATCGCTTGATAGCAAAGCTCTAAATCATATATTGCCATATCTCAACAGATTGACACACTAACGCTTTTGAGGAGAGAATTTTGGCCTTTCTTGCAAAATTGACGGAATATTAAAAGTCCAATATCTGGAATAAGTAGAAGCCAGCTAAACATTATTTTGCAAAATTTGGAAGTCCCAGTCTTCTAAAATCTTTTCATCAGATATAGAACAAATAAAATTCAATTATTTGAAAACAAAGATGATCTACAGAAAATGCTATCCAATATACTATAGAAACTTTGATTCAAAAGACTAATTATTAGTCATAGCAAAAGAATAAATTTGTTAAAAAGTTTTTTTATGCGACCAAATAAGCAAACGTTTGGTAACGATATACGCTGCAGAAGTCCGGGCAAAAACTATAAGAACAAAATACATAAATTCAACAACAGAGATGCGGATGCTAAGAAATATAACTGACCATACTCTAAAGTAACAAATATAAAGTTCTGTAGACAAACAAAAAGAGCATAGAGTGAGAACGTGACAAAAATAGAATATCACCACCTAATAAAGATAGCGAGTCACGATAGACTAGAAACACGCAAATCACCCGACAGATCAACAATGAAATGAAAAAACTGCTGACGTCAGTCTCACAAGACAGTTGAGGCGTTAGAGTTACAAAAAAATGAGCCATAGGCTTAAAACAAAAAGAAACAGAATAATTTAAATTTTATTACTCCAATCGAAATTGCACGTAAATCTAAAGAATAAGAAAACGATGGTTTGCAAGTACGTCTATTTTAAATTTGTTAATATAAACCTCAAGTAAAAATAAAAACTTTTATGTACGACAAGTTCTTAGAGTTTTGCAATCTGCAAAACGTGGAGTTGCTTTTTAAAAACTGAATCTTGCAGTCAACAGTAAGGAACAGGTCTTGAAAAGACGTACAAACGCCCAAAAAGACCATTTTTTTTACTCTGACAAAACTGCTCAACATTAAACTAGCTGCCGTTGAAGTCAAAAATTGTCTTTAAGGTTCGAAGTGTGTGTGTAAGGAACAGGAACATTAGAAGACTCATTAATGAAGCTGGTCTAATAGTAAAAAGACATATACCCCAAAGCTTAAGCGTATAAACATATTTATTGGACTATGGAACAATGGAGTCAATTACTCTTTATTAGTGAGTTCTGCTTTTGATTACAAATTTGATGGTCGTCAAAGAATTTGGAGGAAAACTAGTAATCAATATTCTCAGTGCAACATTGTTTCCAGGTTATCATTCAATGGTGTGGGCTGGTATTTATGCAAAAGCACTTACGAACCTTGTGTTGATTAATAGGAGAACGCACATAAATATATTTGATATGTTCTTCAAGATAATGTGGTACCTTGTGTACAATTTATTAGCAACCAATTTGTATTAATGCATAATAATGCACAACCACACATTGCCATGGTTGTTAATGTTCAAAAGAAGTGCCAACTTGAATTGCATCAAACATGTTTAGAACATAGTAAGAAGTTAAGTTAAAGTTTGTAACCTCGCCACAGTCTTCCAAAACAGGTTGTTGTTGTTTTTAAGAATGGGATCTTTGCAAAAATGAAACAATAACCATTTGCCATATAATGCCATATATTATGGAAATAATACGGATGCAATACGAGCTATTAATTCAGTAAAACTACTTAAATGTTGCTTAACTGATGAGTTTAAATGATGAATTGTTAACAGAAAAACAAATTTTATACCAAATATACATTGCAGAAGTAGCCCAGATCTGTCTTATTATTGCATTAAATATAAAATATTTAAAAATCAATAAACACTACAATTTTATTATTTATTATTTGTAAAAATCTTTGTTATATTGAGTACAGTTACAATTCTCTAGTAATTTGCAAAATTTCACGATGATAATGATAGTAATTTAAATTGAAATAGTTAGTTAATCTACGTGCTTGTGTTGAGTTGAAAATGAACTGGGATATGGGTGAATAGAGCGTAAAGGCATCAGCTGATACGTGCATCATTCTGATTGACAGGTTAGTTGTCAGCAATTTTCCATTCCATTAACAAAATAGATTTGATCACCACTTTATATTTCCATTTAATTTGTATTTCTTAATATTATAATAATTTATAAATTATTTTCAGTGTATCTAGTTAAGATTATAACAAATTAATCGGAATTCTAAATGTGTGTAAATAAATCAACAGTTTTATAATGATATGATTACTACTTGTGTAATCACTTTCTTCATTTAAGGAAACCCAATGTTATAACTCTTAATTAAATAAACAAAATAAACCAAAAATATTGATTAATGTAGCACAATCTCCAACGATAAATTGTTGTAATTATGTTATAAATTTTAAAAATGATTTTCAGAAATTGCTGTTAGTCAAATCCGGTCATTATTGTCTGATATATGTGAGAAATTATTAAGAAATTTACTATTAATCTATCAAATGTTTTGATTTTTTTTAATTTATTTAAATTTAATGCAAAATAATAATTAGTTTTTAAGGTTCTAATATTAGTTTATTAAATGCGTTAATTAAATTAATTTTAATTTTAATTATAGTTAAGCTTTTATATTAACTGATACGCAATAATTATACTAATATTATTTCATAAAATTTATTCGATTTATAATTGCTGGTTTAATTATTATTATTATTTAATAAATATAATTCTCTGTGTAACATTATATTAAATGAAAATAATAATATTCAACATCAAAATAAAATAAATTATATATGAATTAATTATAATTAATTGTTTATACACTTCATGAAACAGAATTAATTATTATTAATATTATATGAAAGGATTCAAAAATATTATACAATTATTTTATAAAATTGTATTATCAATTACAAAGTATTTGTATATGAGTTATAGAAAATTATTTCTAACAACTAAAGCTTTATGTAGAATTTATCAAAAAAGATGAAGTAGTTGTTATTTATTAATATTGCAGAGACGTCAGAAAATAGTATATTGTAAAACTAGCATGCTATGATACCCATTTCCCACGAGTAAAAACTTTAATAATGTTAATCCCCATAAATCCCCATTAGTTTGCTTTCTGAAGATACTGTACTGTGTACAGAGACGTAAAATTAATTATAAAGACATTAAATTTGTTTTGTTACAATTAAGTAAGATTTGGTACTGAATTTATTACGTGTTACATTAGAATAGATTATTTTATTTATATTACCATAAAGATTATCCCGTATAATAAAACCAATGTAATTTTATTCTTCTGGACATTGTATTTATAAATATAATCAGCACAGTACCATCAAAAAGAAATTTCCCCTTTCTGAAATTATATATAACCCTGCATTGAAAACATCTGCAAACGTATACACAAAAATCTACCTCAAGGACAGGTGCTGTATTACAGTTATACATAATTATTACTTGCAATATGAAAAGTATATCGACATTTGTACCAGTCCTCGCATATATTCACAGCTTTAAAGCATCAAGAGTGTTATTATACCCGCTGCAAAATGCATTTTATAATGGAAGATTAACTGCTATAAGTAGAACAGGCTCATCCAAAGAACCGATCCCCAACACAGATATGACCCCATCCTGCAATTTACGAAAAAAATAAATAAACAGCGTAAAAATATTTGTTTGTTTTTAACAATATAATCCATTAGCGGTAATAATAGACTGGAATTAAATAGCGTTTGATTATTACTAAAACATTTTCTGTATTACATTTAATTAAATAATTTTGTGCTTGCTTATTATAACTTTAAAATGTGACAGGTGTGTAATTTAATATAAATATCTCTGTAATATTAACAGTCACACAATAATAGGTAATAATTATTTACCTAGAATAAATTACATACACAATATCATATTTGTTACATAAAAAGCGAAAGCTGCTTCAATTATTAACGGCAGTTTTTACTTGATGGCTAGACTTAAGCAAATTAATAGTGTTGACATTAAGATTTTTTATAAATTAGTTTAATTTTTTTTTTGGTTGGCTTTGAAAAATTATTTAGGTTAACGTCCTAATATCAACCATCCTGGGATAATTACGGCGGCTTCGTCTTAAAGCCCGTCAAAGAAAGGTCAGTCAGTCATAATCAGTGTTTGGTCTAAAGAAGTGACTGAGTGACCGCCGCGCGGTGCATTTTGCTGCAGCGAGGAAATAGACCGAGGCGCCAAGGAATCTGACTGACTCACAAGCGCCATTACCACAAAATTACATGTAATGATCGGAGGTCCTTAACATTCTACCATGTGAAAAAAAAATGTCCGATAGCGCCAGAAATATTTCAATTTCGACGCTATTATGACTTTATGAGTCTGATGACTGTTATTAAATTATTAGACATTTTGAATAGAATATAATTTAATATAAATAGAAATTATATAGTGTTGAATGAATATACCAATAATATTATTGAAGAAGCTAATTTAAATCAATAATTAAATATTTAAATATCAATTATAAATCAATTAATATAACATAAAATTAATTAATTTAAATTCAATATTTACTTACCATTAATTAAAACAGGTTCAAGGTTATGATTATATGCGAATAAAATGTGTTCATGTGCAAACAAAACAGAAATTACTGTTATTATACGGCGCATTAAAATTCATATTGTTGATCAATTTTCGATAAAGATTTATTAGCGCTAATGCGTGGAAAATGGTAATAATGCTACATGGGATACTTTTTTTATTTTATTAAAACTTGTTATAGTTAATCAGTTTTTTTCGTAAGTATATGGAGGCGGTAATTACGGAGATTCTAGTTTTAGATAAAGTCGGTTTTAATAAGTCACTTTATGACAGAAATGGACGACTGAAATAAAATTGTATTACTTATTATGCATAAGTTTTATGGCGTTATTAATAAAATATTCAAATTTTTTGTATATGGTATATATTATGTTGAGTTAATTTGAAATTAAATGGACATGGAATTGTTTTTGGGTGTTCAACTTTGTATTTAAAGTCTGCAAAATTTAGTTTTAAGACGTACATTAAAATAATCAAAGAAATATAAAATTACAAACTAATAAATAGTAGTACACAATTATATACATACAGGGTTAGTCAAAATTACCGGAAAATTTCAAACAAAAGTTGTTTAGTTTTTAACAAACTATTGATTAAAAATATTTTCAATACACAGGGAGTTCATTTTATTGTGGAAATTTAGTAAACATTTTTTTAATAGAACACACTGTATATTTTTTATTCTAAAATAAATTCTAAATATATTTTGTAAAAATAATTTTTTTATCATTTTTAGTTGTAAGCAAACTCCTGAACTTCAACTTAGACATTTATTTTAACAAAACGAATAAACAACAATAACATCAAAAGCAAATAACAAAACAATAATTAAATCATTAAAAAATGTAAAAATATACAGAGCGTTTCATTTAAAAAAGTTAAAATTTTCATAATAAAATAATTACCCTGTATATTTTTACATTTTTATTACTTAGAATTAATCTTAAAACTAATCTTGGCCGTATTTTACTTTTTTTGACATTTTATAATATATTTTAGGTATTTTATAGCTATTTCTGACATTTTAAGGAGGTTATTACACTTTTTAACAGCTTAAGCTGAATGTTGTGTACTTTTTAACAATTGTTTAAATATTCAAGGCGGGATTTTGTTCATAAAATGTTTATTTTATAAACAAAATGTTGCAGTTTTCATTTAAATTGATTTTGTTTTTTTTTTTAGTATTTTATGATCGAATTTTGCCGTTTTTGACTTTTCATATATACAATGCAGCAGTTTTAACAGTTTATAACCAAAATTTTCTGCTTCTAACAGTATATTTGCTATTTTTGAAGATGTTATGAATTTATTTACTTTTCTTAAAAGTTTATGGCGGGTATTTGGTGCATTCTAACAATATTTTGATGTTTGATGACCGAATTTTGCTAATTTTAACTTTTTATGAATAGCATTTTGCATTTTTCAACAATTTTTGTGCATTCTGACCAAATATAATTTTTTAATTTTACACTTTTTAACAGTTTTACGTTTGGTTTTTGAAGCTTTCTGCCAAACAACCAAACTTTGTAATTTTTGAAAAGAAATAGTTTCAATAGTTTATACGGTTTAATTTTACAGATACGAGCTGAACCTGCTAAATTTAAACATCTTTTTCAACTAAAATAGTAAAATTGGTTTGATAGATTCTGGATTCTGGATTGAAAGTTGGAGGGTAAACCAAAGTCTACTGCACGTAGGCCTCATTAGGCCCTTTGTACCTCCTCCAGTGGTGACCTCACTCCGTTGTCTTTGCATTTAACCACCCTATGTGGCTGATGTATGCAAGTACAACGCTTGGAGGAGTCTCCCTTATGCTGGCCATGTCAAGCCAGCTGCTCCCCAACATGGATTCTCTATCGTATGAGAAGGCCGGGCATGTGCATAGCACGTGCTCGATTGTCTCGTCGTCCATTTCACATCCTCTACACGTTGGATTGTCTCCAATACCGATCATGTGCATGTGTTTCTTTAGTTGGCAGTGTCCTGTCAAGATTCCTGTCATATTTTGCAAATTCTTCTTGGAAAGTCGCAAGTAGTAATCGGCCGTCTTGGCGTTAGGAGCAGTCATTGTTTTCTTTGCCTGTCTGCAGCCCGGTGTATCATCCCAACGCCGTCTCAGTGCATTGTGTGTGTTAATTTTTAGTAGATTATTTAAGCTTTTGAGTGTTAAAACGGTCCAGGGTTCAGGACCACACGCTATGAGGGTTGACCCTTTACGCGCCAGCTCGTCCGCCTCAATGTTACCTACTTTGTTGGAGTGTCCTTTTACACAGGCTGCTAAAGTAAGGGCGCAATGACATTCATAAATTAGCTTCGATGTGATTCTAAGCTTGTTTATAGCAATTAGGGCCGCTCTACTATTCGTTAGAATTTGGACATTCTTGCCAGATATTTTGTGGTTCACAGTATCCATAACCCCATAGGTTATCCCAACTACTTCTGCTTGGAAGATAGTCGTATGAGCCCCTAGTGGTAATGACATTTTGAAGTCCAAGTCTTGCAAGAAGATTCCCGCTCCAGAACCTTTATTAGTTTTTAAACCATCCGTGTAGATTTTAATCAAATCATTGACCACGTTCTGCTTCTCTTGTTTATGTGTGCGCACGTTGTAAGGTCTTTGAAACACAAAGAAGGGTGACATGTTATCTGTTTGCGCTCCTAACAGAGGTGTTTTCTTAACAGCCTCTTCCAGGAGAGTACAGTGTTTGCCAGCCCTCCCTGCAGTGTGCCAAAGTCCAGCTGCATTTAGACGCAAAGATGCTATTGTCGCCATCTCCTCAACGTAAATGTCGAGGGGCGGCAGACACAACATTGCCTTCATAGCTGCTGTTGGTGTTGTCCGCATGCCACCTGTTATTAGTTTGCTTGCAGACGTTTTTTGTCCAGCTTTTGGCCACCATATTAGTGCCCCATATGTGATCATAGGTCTTATGACGGCTGTGTACAGCCTAAGCACTATTTTTGGAGACAGTCCTCATGTTTTCCCCACAGCTCATCTGCATTGCCAAAAAGACATATGAACTTTTTTGCATCTCGTATTTAGATGTGGTACCCATGTGAGCTTATTGTCAAAGACCACCCCAAGATATTTTACCTCGGTTGATAGCGGTAGTGGGGTATTTAGGAGTTTTGGTAAGTTTAGATTTCCAATTTTCCTTTTTTTTGTGAAGAGAACCAGTTCGGTTTTCAAAAGGTTGACCGTAAGAGGTCTTCGCACCAATTTTTAATTATTCTTAAAGCCTCTTGCATCAAGTTACAGAGTATGCTTTCAAATTTACCGCTTAGTAGGATTGTTATGTCATCTGCATAACCAATTGTGTAGAAACCATAATCATTGAGTAGGCGTATAAAACTGTCGACTACTATATTCCATAGTAGTGGAGATAATACACCTCCCTGGGGACATCCTTTAGCAACAACTTTCCTGACCGTCGAATCCCCTACATTAACTGTAACGGCTCTTTTTTCCAACATGTGTTTTATCCATCCACTAATTGTGGAGTTTACACTGCAAGAGCAGTTTCTATTTTTTTGAAGGTGGTTTTATCGAAAGCGCCTTCAATATCTATAAATACGCCCAAAGTAGACATTTTGTCTCTTAATGATCTTTCGATTCGGTCCGTTACGAGATGTAGGGCCGATTCGGTAGATCTTCCTAAGAGCCGTTTCCCGAATTGATCTTTCGCACAATCGTTCTAATGTTTTCAGGAGAAAAGACGTAAGGCTGATTGGGCAATAGGATTTTGCAAGAGTGTAATCGTTACGCCCTGGTTTTGGTATTTTGGTATAAATACAACTTTTACTTCCCTCCATGCTATAGGTATGTATCGAATTCTTGCCAGGTGAGTTAGTATGATATCTTCGCCCCATTGTAGAAGAGCAGGAAAGACTCCATCTAATCCTGGCGCTTTATACGGAGAGAAATTTTTAATTGCCCATGCTATACGCACCTCTTCAACAAGCTGGTGAGCAGCTACCCAGTGCTCTTCTGATGGAGCTGGAATTGTAGCGTCGGACCAGACTTGTTCCGGGGCGGTACAACCTGGGAAGTGAGTTTGTAGAAGTATCTCCGTTGCTTCCGATAGATTGGCTGTGTATGAGCCGTCAATTCGTTTCAGGCAACCCAGTTGCTGTTGAGAGTCTTTGGACAAGATTTTTTTCAACCTCGCAGCAGTTGAGGTGTTTTCAACATCCTCACAAAAAGATCTCCAAGTTTCCCGTTGACGTTGACGTATGCGTCTTTTATAATCTTTCTGGGAATTTTTGTATAACATCCAGTCTGATTGGTTTTTTGAGTTTTTTGCTCTGTTGAAAGATCTCCGTGCAGCCTCCTTAAGCCGGTCGAGTTCTTCACACCAGCAAGGTATGGTGTTGTCGGATTCGGTAGCCAGCCTAAGTGGGCAAGAGTCCTTGTACGCTTGAGTTAAAGAAGTTTCCAACTTACTTACATAGTTTTCTATTTCTTCTACATTAATAAGTTCAATTAAATTTGCACAAGTACTTAAACTCCGCGATAGGTTGTTTCGAAAAGCAGCTTTATCGGTCAGCCTCGGGTTTCAGTAGGGCCTGATTATTGTTTTTTGTTTATGCTCTACATTAAATTTTATCCACCTGTGATCTGACATTGAGACCGACGTAGATACGTGCCAGTCGTGGATTTTGCTTGAAATGCTAAGAGTTGCCAGTGTGATATCTATCACAGTCTGGCTGCGGGACGTAACGAACGTTGGTTCAACGCCTAGATTTAGTATTTCTAGGTTAGTACTGATAATAAAATCGTGAAGTTGCTTACCCCTGCCATTTGTGTCTTCACTTCCCCAGACAATATGATGGGAGTTGGCGTCACATCCAACTATGAGGTCAACATTTCTTCTCGTACAGTAATGCACCAAATCCTCCAGCTGTGTTGTTGGAGGTGGTACGTCGTGCGCGAAGTATGCCGACGCCACAATGATGTCTGGCTTCCGTTTATCTGCCGAGCTGATTCTGACGGTTGTGAGGTCACCGTCGGAAAGCTGTGGCATAAGAAACGCTGTTATGTGCTTAGGTATGTATATACACGTCCGTAGCTTACCGTTAGTTGGGTTTGAAAATATCTTCCCACTTAGTCTGCCCAATCCGCAAAGCCTAGTTTGTATGATCCAAGGTTCTTGTATTAGGGCTATTGTGTCCTGCATCGGCATAGTGTCGCTACAACCGCTCGACAGTGATGCAGGTTGCATTGTATAACATTAATGTGCCGCGTAATCGGTCGGCTTTGGGGTCAGTGGTGTATTTCCATCCCGGTTTTGACCGGGTGGATCAATCGCCTCTGTTTCCATTGCTTCCTCCTGCGGCGGCACATTTTTTGTTATTTTGATGGTGGGTTTGCTAAACATATAACTTAACAGATTTCCTTACCATTTAGTGTGCGTACATCTTCCTCACCTATTCCTAGAACAAGGAGTCGGCCCTCTGGTTCCTTGGACTCGGCGGTGTGGAAGACGCACCAATCGTTAACTTTGAGCCACTGATTCTGCTTTCCAAGGCGACTCATGACCAGCTCTACGACATCCGGTTTTTCCGGAAGCCACAGAGTAGCCTTTGTCAGCCTAGGAAGCCGGCTCAGTGGCACAACGCCTAGTTGTGATTCCGGCCACAAAGGTTGTAGACCTGAAATCACTTTTTGAAGCCACCCAAGTGAGGCGTCATTATCACAGGTGATCCTAAGAATCTTTCCTGTGTGTGTCAGGCCACTAAAGGTGGGAGGTGTTTCGCCTGGGGTGGATAAGGTATTATCCAGCTCCCGGAAAAGAGCATCTTTAATCAAACTACTCTGTTCACTAGTGGTTTTGCCCAAAGGATGAGTCAGGCTGGTAACCGCCACGCGAAGGTGCAATGAAGCAACCTCTTTGTAGCTAAGGCCCCCCTTCTTTCTCGTTGGGGGGATTATGGGTTTTCCTTTTGTATCTTTCACCCTCTTCCTGGGTTGTCCAGGTGAGGGTTCAGACGTCGAGGAGCGTATCCTCTTTTTTGGTGCTCCCTGTTTTGGAGGAAGTGTCTCTTTGCTCAAAGGCTTTGGACCTTGCCACTTTTGAAGGGGCTTTCGGTTCGGCTTTGACGCACTCTGTATTGGGTTAGCAGTTGCTCGCCCAGCACTTGAGGTGTCTGCCTCGCCGGAAAGGGGGTTTGTTTGCTTTTAAGCAGCCAAGCGCGCCTTTCTTCGTCTTTTTGCCTCAGCCCCGCAGATCCTGTGTTTTTTGACACCGGTCTGTGGGGTGTGGTTCAAAGACGGAACAGTTTTGGACGTCGATGGGGTATCCGTAGATGCACCCACCAAGTCTATAGTTTTCAAGGTATCCGAAGATCCACCTGATAGATTGGTTTTAAAATTTTGGTTCTCCATAGTTGAGAGACTAAACTTCATTTCCCTGGCTCCCCACCCGCCATGGAGCCCGCAAATTTGGGGACGTCTACAATAGATCTCCAGGGTTACCAGAGAAATATAGCCCCGAAGGTGGGTTTTATACGAGCAAGTGACGCACATTAAACCAATAAGTGTGCGGCCCGCTGCATACCCTTACTCTGTCGGCCATCTGACTGGACAACGCAGCCGATTGATCGAGATGGGTTAGTCTCGATCTCTCGTTTAAGAAGAAATCCAGGCCAAATTGGAGTGTTGCCAAGCCCTAGAGACGCATCTGTACGGTGACTCAGCCACCAAGACCCCTTCATCCTTTCTTACGGGTTTCCACGCACGGCACAAACACGTGGGTAGTCATACCACAGACCCTCAGCACGACTACTACGTTACGGGGTGATCGTAATTAGTCTAGAACTTCGCCCTTGGTCACTTAGCAGCTTGTTGGCCGATACAAAGAAGTTTCCTTCTCGACCGGACCCACTGACCACGTCCAATGGGGATAATCTGTTTTTGTTGCTTATGATATTATTATTATTATTATGCTTTTTACGGCTATTTTACATCGCCACAGTAAGTCTACGAATTGTTTAAAGTGGTTTGATGGGACCAACAGCTTAATACGTGACTTCCGAACCACGCTGGTGGATAAAGAGCAAGTTATCATTTCAGTCATATTTCGGGGATCGAACCCCGGACTGCTCGCATGATATGCAAGTGCTCTACCATTGTGTAACTTCGTATTCCATGGCTTGGTATTAAGATATTTAGCATGTTATTGCCCCAACCCCCAATCTAGAGAACCAACATTTTATATCCAAGGTTTGATCTCTTACACCGATTATCTTACTGAACTATAAATTTTGGTCTGTTCGCATTAGTTCTTCCGTTCTTCGGTAATTTAAGAGTTCTATCCCCCGTATTTGAGAGAACCCTTTTCAATATTTTGCGGTAAAGCTCAAAAATCCTAGCTACGCCACTGATGCGACTTTATGCAAGAATATATTTTTAAGTAGTTTTTAGACAAAACAATAATTTAGAAAAAAATTTCCAATGTTGAACAGTTGGTATTTATGTTGGCGCAGTTTGTATTTATGCTTTAACCAGTATTACATAAAATTATATTGTGCTATTAAATACAAGAAAGAAATTTTTGCTTAGAAGACTCAACTCACCCATGTGTGGTTTCAATGCCTTTGATGACCGATAACTGACTGAAAGCAGCTTTATGTCTATCCACACAAAACCAACTTACTTTGAGCCTAAAGTTACACTAACAGAGCCAATACAGCTTCCTTTTATAGAGTTTTATCGTTAAATTTTATCGCTACTATACTATAATCGAAGCAAAAGTCCCCGTTGTTGTCGCACCCTAAGAATCCGATTAGTATTTTGTCTTAACAATATGTGTGTTTAAAGAACACAGGTTGCCAATGTTGACTGATTCTTCTTCTTATAGTGCCGTGTTTTTTTAAACGTTGGCGATCATCTTTTTTGTAATAAATTAAGAGAGCGTTGACCACCAACATACTACGGAGCTAACAAATCAATTTTTAGGTTATTAAAGATAATCAAAATGTTACGGCCAGTTATTAAAACTGTCGCAACAAATGCTAAACCTCTCATCCACCACACCGTGCGTTTACGGCCATTTCCGTCAATTCATTCGACTGTTTTACTGCGCTAAAGTTACAAAGAGGTACTTGATCTATGTGTGAATAACCTCAACAGATTCTCAGACAGTACTTGTACGTAAATAATGTCGTATACAGTACATTAAGTAATATAAAAAATGCTAAAAAACTACTTATAACAAAAGGTAAATTAAATTTGCGCGTTTCTTATGATTAGAGAATTCAACAATTAATAGTTTTTTCTTCAACTTCAAAGAGAGATATTTGAGAAAACAATTAAACTAGATAAAAAAAGCATGTAGGAGTAAGCGGGTTTCTACAGCTATGAGATATGACATAATAAATTTTAGCTATTATAAAACTGTGTTATTCTTAATTTTGAAGTTTTGTAGCTATGACATATGAAAGAATTAGTGACAAACCTGCTTTATCTCTTGATGTCGCAAGTTTTTGCGATTTTCTTATTGGCTTTTGGTTGCCCATCGGGCTGTTTGCATCTGTGTGTGACTTACTTCCTTAGGTTGTTAAGTCACGATGCATGGCTTTAGTGCGGGTAGTTTCCTACTGTGTTTGTCATTGTTGGTTTTTTTTTATATAGTTATTACATCTATTGGTCGTTTGTAGTGTTTTCTCATGTAGATTTGTTTTTCAGTGGCATTTCTTATTTTATTGTTGTTGTGTACTTCTGCCTCGAAGAATGCTTTAGCAATTGTTTAGGTGTGATCTATCAGTGTTGTTATTTTTAGATCTTTTCTTAGGTCCACGTTTCTGATGTACAATGATGAATCTCAGGCAGCGAGACTGTCTTGACTCTAATGTTTTCATATAGCTTTTTGTAGTTGTTCCCCATACTGATGCCGCGTATGTTAATTGTGGTCGCACTTTACTCTTATAAAGCAGCATTTTGTTTTTTAACGTCATGCTTCTGCTAGTTAGCAGTGGGTAAAGTTTTATTGTTGTTCCGATGCTTAAGTTTCTTATATTTTGTGTGTGGGTTTTCCAGCTCAGTAGTTGGTCCATGGTGATTCCAAGATATTTTTCCTCACGCTTATGTAGTCGGTTACTCTTGCCAATTGGTGAGTAGTTGAGTGGCCTTTTTGGAATCTATATTGGTGTTTTGGGATTATGTTCTTTGTTGTGATGATTTATTATAGATAGAATAACTCTTTTGGCTATTTTTTTGAGGGAGCTGAGCAGACTTATTGGACTGTAATTTTGCGGGAATGTTGTAGATTTCATTGGTTTTGGGAAAACTATTATTATTGCGGTCTTCCATGCTTCAGGAAAGTGTCAATTTCTAAGCATTGCATTGATGATGTTGGTAAGGCATACGATGGCTTTTTTGGGAAGACTTTTTAAGGTTCTGTAGGATATGTTGTCTAGTCCAGGAACTTTTTTGACATTGACTTGTTTTATTATTTTTGCCACTTTTTTTGGTGTTGTGTGGATCAGATCAGTCCTAAACTAATTAATTTAATTAGATTAAAAAAATAATTTAAAGGTTAAAATAATCTTAATTGCCTTTAGTTTCAATGAAAGTCTATTGTGAAATTCAATCAAATTTATCTGTTCCCTTTCACTCCCTACAGTTAAATAATTTAGCAAGTTTAAAGCATTAGGTAGCCAGTTGAGCTCGTTCAGCCCTAACAAGGCGGCACTGATTCAAAAGCTTGATAAGTAATCATTATAACAAGCCTAGTTGAAAATTAGCAAGTAATTCCCCAATGCTGAGTCATACTTCCAAACCATTTAAACTTACAAACGAAATAAAAATTACAAACTACAACTTAATAATTACACAAGTAGTCCGTTTTACTAATTACACAGAAATTAAAATATTTCTAGCCGAAATTACAGTAATACAACTTTAATATCTTAATCACATGCCATTGTTTCTCTTTGAGGAAAAGAATGTTAAAGATATGTCAGTTTATTTCTAGTAGCAAGCAAATTGATGTTTATTGCTGGTAATAAATTAGTTTAATCTGATTAAGTATTTAAAAACATGTGTATTATTTTTGTCTACTTGAAACGATGACAATTATTGCTTTTTTTATGTGGTAGTCGATAGGATGACACCCTGGCGCCAAGCGTGAAATCACCTCAAGTATCTAATAGGTGTTTAAGGGAGTCCGCCCTTTATCTCGTATTTACCCGTAATAAGTTAAGTTAATGGTCATATAAATGACCCGTGGTAAATTAAGCACAAAGGCGGCGCATTGTTAGTTTAATCCGTGGAGGGCAACTTTTTTTCTTGTGTGGCCGAAGTGGACGCAATAATTAATATTTGGCAATGTAATATTGGGTAGTAGTAGAGTTGTACCCCCGCGCGCACTCACACAGACAAAGTGTGAAATCGATTTGGACCAGGGGGCCAGGTAAATGTTAAATCGGAAGCCGAGAGGCGCCACGCCGCCGGCTAAATGTTTCAGTCCTGCCCTTAATTAGAAATGAGGGCATTAATGTAATACATTTAAATAACTAATACTTTGTTTTAACCGGCCTTTATTATTAGAGGGTGGGGCCTCCTCCATGCATTGTGGGAAAATATTAATTAAAAATATTGTAGTTTTGATATTTTCAATTCTACTTAATTAATTTTAAAAATTACTTTAAGCAATAATATTAAATTAAACGTATCCGCACTCAATTATCTTAAATCCATACATAAGCCTTGAATTAAATATAATGAACACATAAAGGCGCCCCTAATATAGCCTCGATCTTATTCAAGTGTAAAGTACACAATATTATACAAATTAGCAAATTAGCATACGACTCTGTGAGATCAAAGTGCATATAGAATAATCAGTACGGGGTAATTGACATCGTATCAAAGGTGCGTCAGGCCGCCCTCTATCAAATTATAGGCCCGCTTTGGGGGGTGTAATTATAGCCTGCCCAAAGAAAATTGCTCGAAAAATATGCCGAGGCCTCCTATCTCTCTCCGACCTTTATATAAGTTTTTTTTTATAGCCTGCTCTCGGGTTCGCTTTTATGTTTTGTTTTATGTTATTCTCTCCTTTTTTTAATAAATGAATTATGGCAGCGGCGAAGAGAATGTTAAATGTATGAATAAATAAAAGCATTGTGCAAATGCTTCGATTGAAATTTATACGGAATGCCTAAATATCTCGTGTTTGGTAAAGTTGAATTTGCTTAATTTTCCTATATTTAACAGGGATTTGAATAAATATCTCGTATTTAATCAAGAAATCGGTCGGGGCCATTTTACATTTAAATTTGATGATGTAAGAATTGATTTTGATTAATGCAATCAATTCATTATTAATTAATCCTGTTATAACAATCATTCTTGCAAAAATTTAATGATTGTAAATGTACAAGGCAATTTCATAAGGTTAGACCAAAGTGCTAAAGTTACTTACATTTTGAGAAAAAAAAATCATCCAAAAGAGATATCTCGAAAATCTTGCATTTATCTTCAAACCAATTACAATTTATTAGAATTAAAAAAAAACCTGTAATCAATATGATTCAAATAAATCTCATAAATATTACAAGAAACTATCTGTATTTCTAGAAGTTTAACGATAAAAACCATTTATTAAACTGATGCTTAAAGCTTGTACCATCATCGCATAGTGATTTCCTTACTTCTAAATAGCGATATTATTTTTAATTAAAAAAAAAATTAAAAATACAACCCAGCATAAAAAGAATATTGCAATAAACTAATTAATATACGACGCTCGGTGTGGTGGTTGTGTGGTTTAGTGGTTTAAATCAAATAACTCAAAATAAATGTGATACTTATTTGATTTGTTTAAATTTGTGTCCAAGTTATTTAAAATAATTTTTTGAATTGCTCACAAAAAAGACGTTTAACTACCCAACCACCATACCAACGTAGACGTCGTATATTAATTAGTTCAAGCTATATTTTTACTTTAATGGCTAATGCAGCTTGCCGTCTATTTCTTTTACCCGTTGTCAGCTGTAATTAAAAAAAAAATAAACACAAAAATTAAAAAGACTCATTTTGTCTGTTTGCCTTCCAGCCAAGTTTTCCTTTACTCTTTCATTTATTTCTTATTTGATTACAACAAAATCAGATTTGATTACAAAAATCCACGTAGCTTAAAGCGGTTCTGCATCCAACTGTGTTAGCATATTTGCCAAAATAAGTTTTGTCAAGTCGGCTCTTAGTTGTCGATTTAAAAAGAATGTTTTCTCCACATTTTTGGTTAAGGAAGCTTCAGAACCTGTTTTCAACCTTATATGATCCAAAAAAGTTAGCGAGAAAATGGTTGGTTTAATGATTATAGGCTGAGAGACAAACTAAAATGTTTCTTTTTACAAATTCTTTCTGATATATGAACCCTGCATATGTTTTTTTGTTGGTGCTAGTAGGAGAATCTTCCTACAGACTCACAATGTGTCGGATTTACCCTCACGGGCGCCTACCGACTAAACTCTTCCCGACTTTGACTGCTGGAAGTTTGTCCTTTTGTGAACATAGTCTTCCTGACTGGTTTTATGCAACACGGGAAAATTTATATAATGCACATATGTGCCAACCATATAGGTGCTGCCTAGAATAAGTGGGATCTAGTTTCACTTTTAGGTCTAAGTTTTAGACTGACGGACAGGGTCTGAAATTAGTAGACGTCTAGTCGTCTAATAGAACGTTTGAAACTTTTATTAGCTTGGCGAAGTCATCATTACTTGCTTGCAATAAGCAAAGTAACAACTGATCTTTAGCTGATAGAAGATGGGCGCTAGGCGCCGATCCCGCCGCTTATGCAGAGGATTCCTCCTTGCTAGCTTTGGGGCCGCTTAGAGGAGGAGCGTGAGACTGCTTACGGCGAGCAGGTGTCTTACCGGTGGCCTGGCTGTGTGCAATAAGCAATCATTCTGCGTTTGGGGGTGCAGGCGTATGCTATCGACCACGTTTACTGCGCGGTCAATGGTGATATTCAGTGACTCAAAGATTGCCTTAAGCCTTAGATACGCATCCTTATCATGGATGGTCATAGGAGGAGGGCGGTGTGCACCGACTCTCACTGTGGACGCCGGCTGAGCTGTGTGGCCTAAGGTGCTGGTAGCCGGACCAGAGTTGGTCGGCTTTGCCTTAAGGGCGGGCCAGGTTGAAGACCCTTTGGCCTTGGTGGCTGATGGCCTTGATGGTGCTGAAGGCACCTGACGTGAGGCTGAAGGCCTCATACTAACAGAATTAAGTTTACCCAAATCCTTCTTCTGTTTTCTTTTACCCTAGGAGTGGACTATCTGGGTGGTGGCGTCGTTGTCCTGTGACGTTTCCATAAGCGAGTCGTCGTCATCGAAGCTGAGGATGTCCTTTCGCTAGGCTGGCCTCTTGAGGGAGGTAGCCGGAAGTTTGACATCAGTAGGTGGAGGTGGTGGTTTCATCCTCTTGACCTCGGTGGGAGCGACCGGTGCCGGGGGCTTGTCAGACTGGTTGGAGTGCCTGCTGATCAGCGCTATTGTGGTCGCCTTAGCGGCGGCGACGCTGCCCCAATCTCCTTTGTGATGTCCTTCCGTAAGACGTAGAGGGACTCATCGAGATCAAGCTTGCTCTGCTTGATGTCGTCAGCGAGGAAGTCGATCTGTTTGGCGCTGTCATCGACCATCCGAATGAACGGTTAAGAATATCAAAACGGCGATTCCGGAATTGTGATCAGGGGTCCAAATTACCCCAGTAACCAAAAAATTACCAACATTGGTCCACGTTTGAGAGTTTTAGTGTGGCGACGTGAGCTTAGGTTAGGTTAGGTTAGGTTAGGTTAAAACCGAAACTTTCGTCTGTCGCCGAAAGAAAACCCTTTGACCTACGGACTTCCGGATTTAGATGGGTCTGTTGATTTCTCCAGGCTTCTGAAGTTGGCGGCCTGGGTGGCCAGCTGCTTATGCAACTTCTGGAACTCAATGTAGAGGTAGGCGAGTACCTCGATGTCGCTCATCTTTGGTGGTGGATTCAACCTAAAAAGAATCTGAATTAATTAATTAAACGAAATTAATTAATTAATTCAGTTAAATTAATTTATCGAATAACTTGATTTGTATTTAAACGCGTCAAGCTATCCATCGTCGCTTTAAGATGGTGCAATTAAATGCATTTGCTGCTGCATGGACCGGGCTACCGGCTTGCTTAAGAGTTGGCTCGGTGTAGACTCGTCGGCTGTTGGCAGTCGACTCACCCTGCATATGTAGTGGGTGAGCAAAGCAATTTATAGGTTCTGGACAAACAACCCCGCCTAAGTGTTAGTGATCTAGAAATTGGATGTTTCATTTCTCTACAAATGTCGGTTTTCACTAAATAAAGACAGGAAATTGACAAACTGAATCTCTTAATAACAAACAATTGGGTGGGTCAATTAATTAAATGTTTTACTTCTTTACAAATATTAGTAGATACTAAATTGAGAAAGCGTGAGAAATAGTTGATAGATAGACGAGGCACTAAGTTCATTGATAAAATTAAGCTGTTTCAACTAGAGTGCATCACATACCCGCTCAACTGTTAATTGTCCAAAAATTGAACGTTTATCCTTGTCACAAATGTTATTTGTTACTAAATTAAGAAATATCAAATTCTTTGAGCACTCTGATCATTGATTGCAAGTAAGTTATTTCAACTAGAGTGCCTCGACCAACTACTCAAATATTAATAATCCAAAAATTTGGGAAAGGAGGTTTACTAACCCAATCTCTTGGTGACATGTGCACACATGCCCAACTGATTTTATAATTGGATTTTTGTCCTATCTACGAATGGTAATTGTACTAAATTGGAAAAATAGCTGAATCTAATCTCTTGATGACAAAAGTTGGGCGGGCAGACGTGATATTTAGGTCATTGCAAGTAGTATCAACCGTATTGCCCCAATCACTTGCTCAAATGTAATCCAGAAATTCCTTTCTACAAACGTTAGTCGCCACTAAACTGGGAAAAAAGGTTGACTAATCTAATCTCTTGACGACAGATTTTTGGATGGGTCAGCGTTCATTGATTACAAGCAAGTTGTTTCAACTAGATCCCATCGACTTGACCAAATGTTAGTCACACAGAAATGGGATATTTCGCTTCTGCTAAATTAAAAATTTTGATGACAAATAGTCGAAGGACTGAGTGTATTTCAGGCAAATAGTTTCAATTGGAATGCTTCGCCGACCCGTCCAACTGTTAGCCATCCAAAATTTGGAAGTTTCTCTTCTCACTAAATTGAAGAAGATTTTTAGGACCAACGGTCCTTTTATTTTTTGATGTGATTCTCTGATTAAAGCCGCTTAGACTGGCAACAAGAGGCAACAAAAAGTTACTTATTAAGCCGTTGATGCCCAATGAGGTGTTCAATGAAAACGTATGTTTAGCGTAAGATATTCCTGCTGCGGGTGCAAAAATTAACACCAACTTGCAAACTTTAAAATACAAGAGTCGTTACATCTTTAATTGCAACTTTCTTTTTATATTTTGAGCAGTTACGCAAACTTGCGGTGTTTTTCATCTACAATTGATACAGCTACACAGCAGTTTTGTCGTGCAAAGGTTTTCCGCTCACGCTTGTCTGTTTTTTAGAGTAACGACCAGTTGTGTAATTAAACTTCTGAGGTTTAAAGCATTGCACTGATTCTAAAATATAAGGCCTAACTGTAGAGCTGCAGAAAGCTTTATTTTTGCTAGCTGGAAGGCAGTTGCAGAGAGCCGAATGTTAATGTATGGTTAGTGGATTTTCTGTTGTTTGTCTTCTCGTTTATTAGAGTTATAGAGCACGTCGCCGACTATTCATATTTTTTACTATATCATCTAACATGCAGTTTCAAAAGTCTTCACAAAAAATTCAATGTTCTATGCGCAATGGCATTATGTGTACATTTGAAAAAAAAATTGGATGAGAAAATAACTAAATTTTGACTTTTTGTTAACCTTCTAGGATTTTTTGATAGGTTTAGTTTAGGTTTAATGTTGAAAGTTTATTTTTAAGCTTCTGTGAGCTTACCTTATTTTATCCATTTAAAAAATCTACTTTCTTTAGATCAGGTTGGAAACAAAAAGAGAAGTAGGTAAGGGGGCAGGAAATCAGTAAAAAATAGCCAGAAATGGCTTCAGCTACATTTTTGTGTCTGTTCATTGACCTAACCGGCTTGGATGTGTTATTGTTTCAAACTGTTATAGTAGAGAAGTAGTAGTTTTAGAAGTTAAATGCCAAAATGGCTTGAGCAGAAAGTACTCCGCTTAACCACCAATTTAGTATCCATGAGCACAATACTATGGAAATAAGATTTGTCCGTACAAAACTATCGAACCATTTCATTCTTTTTTGTCAAAGTATCGTAGTAGCGAAAATTGACCAATATCTGCCGCAAGCATTTTCAGTGTTTATTTAAACTATTAATTAACGCAAAATCAAAACGTAGCTTCTGCTCGGACAAATCTTTTTTTCATATAATCATTGCCCACAATATTATTATCATCTCTTATATTCTTCTTTGCGTATTATATCAACTAAAGCAAGTTGCTGATCATTAATGTATTGATTGTTGCTCAAAAAAGAGATTTTATTGTTTAGCCAAACCACTGTCTCAGATTTGCAAGCTTTAAAGTTTTCCGTCGACCAAGGTTGCGTATTCTGTCAACTTTCCCTTAAATGACTTTGAAATTAAACGCTGTAATACAAAACACATTTTTTACATATAAGAAAATTCAAATATAATGTTGTCTGTCGTATATATATTTAAATAATAAATAAATTATCAAAAAAGATGTAAAATTCTTATTTAAAATTAAGTAACTACATTCTGAGAACAAAAAAAATCATGTGAGTAATCTCAAACTGACTTGAAAGAGATGTTCAAATTTAAAAATGTTGAAGTAGTCTTTAGTTACTATCATAGATTTACTATTACTGTTTCTACAATATTCTAGTATTCTTACATGTAGTGTAGTTTAAGATGCACTCAGCAGAACTCGTATAATGTAGTCTTGATACGTCTTTTATTTTGAAATTTCATTGTAGTATGTGCGTCTCGTAATACATGGAATTGCAGACAGTAAAATTTCGGTCCTAAACAAAATTGGACCGGCAATAAAAGTACATCCCCATCGCGATTTACTTTTATGTACCTCGCATTCGCAATTAAGAATTTTTCATAAGGGACAACGATCGTTAGCGAAGTATAGTAGTATCAGAGAGCCATAAAACTCCACTCGACCCGACAACGTCTTCCATTCTTATAACAATGTATTCTGTTAGTGCGGGTGATTTTTATTCATTTGTCGGAGGGTCAGAGAAGAGAGGCGAGAGAGGAGAAACCGAGAGAAGCACTCTCGCGGTTCCTGATTTATAACCTGACACACCCACTCTCAAATGGGGGGAGAAATGCCCCAAACAGCGCCCATGCCGCAAAAGCCCCCCAACTACGCATAAAGCACCACGCAATTCGGGGGTGGTTATAAGCTTTCTCTCTCACAGTGCTTTTAATGATCGCGTATGAAATCTGTTGCCTTGCTTTAACCTTCTCTTTGAAATTAAGATTGATGATCTTATTGACGGATTTTGTTTATGCAATTATGGGAATGTGTGCTTTGTTAATATTAATTTCGTTTATGAAATTAGTAGATGTATAAGCAACTTTCAAACTCAATTAACTCTGAGCAGGAACTGGAAGAAATTCATGGCCAATATTTAAAATTATTACATTTTTACTGTCTGTTTGTTTTAGTTTTATAATTGATTTAAAATTGTGCGTACAACCTATATTTTATCAATACTATACAGATTCAGTAAAAAAATAAATGATAGCAATTATGTTAACTTGTTTGAATAAATATAGAATTAGTTTAGAACGATTGAATTTAAATCTTGTTAATTTGCAATATTGCCATGCTCCTTTTCTATATTAGAATATACAGGGTGTCCGGAAAATACGTGTACAACTTTTGACGACAGACTCCTGACGTCAAAATAGGTCGATCTAAGCTGACTTAGTTATATCCAAAATTGTCTCGTTTAGCCGGTAGAGGGCGTCAAAAAAAACAAAAGTATAACAAAGTTGAAAGTATCTATTGTAAGAAACTAAGTAAAACAAAAACATTACTTAAGCAAATGTGTAAAATGACCGCCATCTTGCTGAATACACTTATTAACACTCTTTAAAAAATGATATTGGACCCTATCTAATGTCTCGGGATTATTAAAATGGTTGCCTGCATTTAAAATCCGCTGCAATAAATCATCGCGTGTCTTGTAAACTTCTGTTTTAATAGCGACCCACAAAAAGAAGTCACACATATTTAACTCAGGAGAACGTGGTGGCCATTTTACTGGTGCATCATTGCCTCTTCCAATCCATCGGTTGGGATATTGATGATGTAAGTATTGCCGAACGGCAACGGAAAAATGGGGCGGGGCACCATCATGCATATACCACATTTCCCTCCGAAGTAAAAGGGGCAAATTCTAAAGAAGAATTGGTAATGTGTCTTGCAAAAAATTTAAATAAATATTTCCATCTAACCTGTCTGGAATAACAATGGGACCAATAAGGTAGTGATCAATAATACCTGCCCAAATATTAATTTTAAATTGATGCTGATGATGTGCAACTTTAATGGCATGTGGATTTTCATCGGAATAAATATGTTCGTTGTGCAGATTGGTTACCCCAGATCTTGTAAAGCATGCCTCGTCAGTAAACATAATTTTTCTACAAAAATTTGGAACAAGGATTCTTTTGTTTCTAATAAATTGACAAAATGTAAGCCGCATGGGGGGATCAGTCGGTAAAAGTTCCTGGACTTTTTGTATGTGGTAAGGATGTAGCAACTGTTCTCTTAAAACCTCATTGACAATCGTTTTAGGAACATTTAACTCACGTTCTAAGAGACGGGTACTGGTACTTGGTTCTTCTTCAACTCTTTCCAGAATCATCTCTTCTGTTTCCACAGTTCGAGTTGTTCGCATACGACCCCTGCCTTCAAACTTTTTCTCAAAACTGCCCGTTTCCCGAAGATGACGCTCAATATTGGCAAATGTTTGGTGGTTTGGTATTCGACGGTTAGGAAACCTCTCCATGTAAACCCTAACACTTTGACGCCCAAATCCTTGACAAAACCCGTATACCAGGAGCATGTCAACTTTCTGAGAGTTTGTATAATTTTCCATTTTTAATGGTAAAATGAACTTGTAAATCAAGAATGTTGATCGTATACTTGAGTAAATTTCATAGACTGGTGACAATTTGTCAATAATTGTCAAATTATTAAACGCCATAGCAACAAGGTCACTTAAAAAATTATTGTTACAGGTAATTTCTTTTTAATATTTACAAATTTTTGACGCCCTCTACCGGCAAAACGAGACAATTTTGGATATAACTAAGTCGGCTTAGATCGACCTATTTTGACGTCAGGAGTCTGTCGTCAAACGTTGTACACGTATTTTCCGGACACCCTGTATATGCATGCATAGTTCTGTAAGATGATTTCAAAATTTAAAAAGCAACAAAAATTGACATGGTTATATTAAACTAAATAAATAACATGACTTCAAGCGATCAAAGTATGACAAAATATTTACATATACAGCTTTGTCAGTTTTAACATGCAGCTAAAACGTTCTTCATTTATACGTTTATAGATTCCGTTACAACATTTTTGTTTCCATATAGTTATTTGAATTTCCTTTACAGTTTCCTTTGTGCTCCTCTGTACAATTTTGTTCTTTCCTTTAATCGACAGCTTCTGCTAATATTGACCTACATGCGTTGCACACTCTATTAAACATTGGCCTCTGTATTCTAATAAGTTTATGAGTAAACTTCTTGTTTGTTCTTCTACTGTCTATCGTCCCTGCACTGCGGTTTTTGTTCCTATTTTGCACCTTTGGTTGTCACTCTTTTAGTAATTCCGTTTCTTCAATGTAGTCTACAATTTTTTACCAAGACATTGTATTGAGCTCTTTTTTAGTTGCTTGTGCTACCAAAAAAGCACTACGTTACGTATTGTAAACCTCGCACTCTTCCAAACATCCGTGGCGCTTTAATTAAATAGAATTATATTAATGATGCCCTCAGTTCCTGCCAACATTGATCAATATGCGCACGCCCTAATAGACATTGCCCTCTGCATCCTAGTTAGTTTCTAAGTAAGCTTCTTATTATCTTGAGGTCGTCTTTGGTTAGCTTATAAGCACTTGGTCAGTAGATTAGAGCTTTGTATTAAATTAGTTATAGTTGATACCGTCTTTTGCTTTTTTTACAGTTTTTTTAACATTTCCAGCAAAAGTAAGTTTAGTATCAAGCCAAGAGATTAGCGTGTTGTTGGTGAGAGTGTTTTTGCAGTTATCAGCATTGCAGCTTTACAGAACCAATTAAAATAGTACTCTCGTGCATCTTTGTTCGCAGAAAATTGTTGCAAGAAACGTTCTAAATGACCGAGCCTAGCATTGACCCTTGTGGGACACCAATATTTGAAGCATGCTCAGCAAAAATAAGTTTAGTGCAGAACCACATTTCTAAGTACTACTGTGCTTTTAATGTTAAAATACATCGGAGCTATTTTCTTTGTTTGAGTGTAATTTTTAGTTTTTTTTGTTCATCCACTTTGTTACTCATAGCAGTCAGTGTTTATTGCGTTTACGAGAAGGACATAAATCATTTTTCAATCTCAACGATCTTTTCAGCAAAGGAACGATTAGCAAAAGAGCATGCCAAAAGTGGTTTGCTCACTTCTAAGATTATGATGACAGCTTAGAAGACAAGTTGAAGGGTTAATTTTTGGATTTTGATGACCAAGCCCTTCTGGGTAAGAAGACGAGCATCACTAGGACACTGACTGAGTACTTCAACACTTCAACACAGACAACCAAAAAGCCATCCATTTTTTACCGATTAGTTTCAGAGAATTAAGCAAAATCTAAAATCTGCAGATAATTATGCATTAACCTAATATCTATTAACTAATTTCCAAACTGTCAGAGTCTATGTAATGACATAAAGGTTTTCATCTAGTTCTTTTAACATTTTTTAATGTGTCTTTAAGTAACTTTTTATTTCTTTTATACTGAACCCAAAAAAGTGTTATTTCTTCTTTATTGTCAGTTTTATAGCTATTTTACATTGCTTCAGAAATCTTACAATTTGTTTGGAGGTGGTTGATGAGACCAACTGCTTATTATGTAACTTCTAAAAAAAAGTTAAGTTGTTTTTAAAGTTTCTAGTGTACTATAAAGCTCTTTCGAAAATGTTATCTCTTCGTAGGATTTGATTTTATTCAGTGCATACTAAAGATTTTTTGTACAACTTTTTTATAAGCTAACCTTCGTTTTGTTTTTTTGGAATTTTGACCTAATTTAGGACTCTTCCGTTTTTCACCATACATAATTCATTCGTAGAAATCCACTCAAGATTTGACTTCTTCTGTAAGGTGCATACCTATCTGTGATAATTTTGCTTAAAAATAATCCACAATAATTGTTATTTTCTTTTTAACATGATTTGCAAGCTAATTTTCTGCAGGTTAGTCTCAAAGTAATGAATGTCGTTGTTACCAAAGTAGCAGCTATATTTTGTTTGTTTTTTTTATACATTTTATTGTTAGTTAATCCTATTCCGGATGGCTTTTTGAATAGGTTTAGTTATTACTAATATTTCTGAGGATTCTAATCATGGTTGGGAATTTTGTTTTCTTCAATCATTTTTATTGTTCTTTGGCATTTTGGATTTAATTGGTGATGCCCTGTCTTGCAGTAAACACAGCACGCAATATTTTTGCATTCTGCTGCTTTGTCTGTCTGTCTAAGCCTTTCTATTCCGCTTTTATTTCCATCCCTTAATTTTGTTTATTTTTTAATATTCTGCAAAACGTCCAGCAAATTTTTATTTTTACCTCTGACATTTTGTTTGCTTTACTATGCCGGTCAAAGTGTATTTACTTTAAAATTTTCTCTTCTACATGTTATTTGCGGCTCGGACCATTTTGTTGCTAGAAAAATTTCTATTACATAGAAGAATCAGATCTTTTCCAGATGGTACCTCGTACATCAACCCTTTTAGTTTGAATTGTTCTTTTCAGTAACTTAAAAGTTTGCAGAAAATTCCTCTGGTTTTAGTACACATAAGACCATAGGAGCGGAAAAATTTGAAAATGTTGTTATTTCGTATTCATGCATAGCTTGCTGTAGGTTTGTTTGTCACGTTATCTGTCGTTGTATGCCATTTGCTAATCAAGTAACAATGGTCTGGTGATCAACGTTTGTTAAATCTTACTGCAAAAACTTTGCTTAACATCAAATTTATGTTTATAATTTAAAACAACTTATCAGGCCATACCAATAAGCAAAATTGCCGTTATTGGGTTTTGAAAAACCTACAAAAATTACCTAAAATACCTAAAATTGTTAAACAACCCAAAAGTAACGGTATGATGTGCAATGTCTTTTGAAAATTGTTTTTATTTTTTGAGAATTAAAAAGATCTGGGCCTAGCACTGACCCCTGTGGGACACCAATATTTGTAGCTAGCTCAGCAAAAGATAATTTAGTGTAGAACAATCAATTCTGCACGCTATACTGATATGATTGATCAGTTTCCAACACAACAATTGAACATGTTATCACAAAACAATTAGTTTCAGCAAGATGAGCCTACTTCCAGTACCGCAAGAACATTATTGGATAAATTGCAAATATTGTTTCCAAGTCGCGTTATCTCAAAACATGGAAAACAATGTTTTGCCCACAAGATTGCAAAATCTTACGGCATGCAACTACTTTTTGTTGGGTTATTGACAAACCACAAAATATTTGAGAAATTAAAATAAAAATTAGTGAAGAAAATGGAATATGTTACTTTGCATTATGCAAAACTTCAACGTCTAGTTTCTAAATGTTGAAAAAAAAGGGGACAACGTTTGCTCGGCATAACTTTTAAGAAATGTCTTTTACTACCGTTACATTTTGTTTTAATTAAATACAGTTACTTCTTGAATTATGTCTTTCTTTTGTTCTTTTTGATGCCACAATGCATTCTTCGCATCGTATGGTGTTAGTATCCGTGCTACCTCTTCTGCGTTGCCTGCATTTGCTTTAAATCTTTAAATTGTTTCCAAAGTCATTAGATTTCTTTAAGCATCAAATTGTCCTGTCTTTCTTCCGCTGGTTAATATACTGCCTATTCCAGCTTGTTGGACAGTTTTTTGCAACATTTTTTTTCTAACGCCTGATTTGTCAAAGCAATCGGATCACAGTGATTTCAAAACTCCGGTCTCTTTGTTAACACCACTCGTTTTCCGATGTTGGGTGTGTTCCCTTGTTCTTTAGTGATACTTTTTGGTTTAACGTATCAGCTGAATTTCTATTGAAAGTCGCAAATCAGATTCTGACCCGTTGCTTAATTGTAACAAAAAACTTATATGTTTCTATTTTAGCCTGGTTTATACATTAACTAAGCTTTTAGAGTTCAACTTACCATCAACATTTGTTGTTTGTTGTAGTTTTTTTCCTAAAACCATCTTTTTCTAATTCCAATTTTTTGGACGCGACGTTTGTTATCTTTTTTGATGTCGCTGGTTAACGATTAAGATGTGCCCGCTTAATTACATTTTTTCTTGACCGGCAGTGTGGTATCATCAATAATGCTATTGGATTTAAAGCACGGAAAGAAAACTCGATAAAAGATAAACTACACAAGAACCAATAAAATGTCAGAATCCGTGGTCTTGTGTGTTTAAACTGTCGGTTAACAATTAGATTGTTCGGAGAAAAGTCAAACTGGACTCATACCACCGTTTATCAAATTTTGACCAATTGGTCACAAGTCGCAACACACTTCTAACCTCTCCAAGCCCTAAAAACCAAAACTAAGCAAGCCAAAGATCAAATGCATGCTAATTTGATTGTTTAATAGCCAAGGAATCGTCTACAAAAAGTTTGTTTTTTACCGAGAGGTTCTTCAACAACTTTGAAAAATGGTCATGCGTGTGAGACCTAACATAAAGAGCAATTGGGTGCCACAACAATGCGCGGTGTCTCACAGTAATTTCAATAAATCAAATTCTGGCCAGAAATACATTCTGTTTGTCTTTTTGTTTGCCTGACTTGAGTCTTTGTGAGTTTTTTCTCTTGCCGAGATTAAAAATTCACCTCAAGGGGCGTCATTTTAGGACACTTAAAAACATTCAAACTACAGCTGAAGATAATTCCAGTATACAAGTTTCAGAACTGCTATAAGGGTTGAAAAAACCGTCTCCAGCGCTGTGTGGCTCCCAAAAAAAATGTTTTGAGAAAGACAATATTGAACTGTGATTCTATTCAATTTAAATAAAAAATCAGTTTTGTTATTTAATTTACTCATCTCGTACTACTTCAAGTATAATTCATTTTCTCTCTCACTAAAAAATCTATTATTTCACATAATTGTTTTAATTTTTTAGTAGTTTGTACATGATTTTAAACTACTGGCGTTCCAAAATTAGGCTTGCATCCTGTCTACAATAATCCTAGACATCAATTATTATAAATTCTCGCTTCCTCGCAACATTCATATCAACCATAAGAACCAAACAACCAATAACTCATCCGCTAGTTTTAAGATGTGGGTAATTAAGTAAACTGTGGATGGAATTTATTCATCGGAACTTAACAAATCTATGAGAATCTCTCAAGATTTTATTTATTATTATTTGAGAGCGCGCATATTATTTATGTATGTTCGTCGTCTATATATAGAGATGACCATGTCAGATTTGGTACACCTATAGATATATCAAGTTATAGTCCCACACGAAAAAAAAAATAATTAAACAGCTTCGATTCAGTCCGACCGGTCCTATAAATTTCATTCACCCTCCATAATATTTTTGACCATTCATGTGATATTACATGACATTTTTATTATCATGAATACTAAATTTTATTATTGCTTTTTTTTCTTAAAATATGTTGTGACAAAATGATGGGAATTCAGCACGTGGTGTGAATTATGGAAACCGTCAACAAGTTTCCAACAATCATTCTCGTGATAAAGTTTCCGGTGGAGCTTCATAATTAATGTGGAAACTATCTTATATTGCATGATGTAAACATTTTCACGGAATAAATATTCAAGTATATATTTAAAATTAATTGAGTTATGAATTAGTAAATGATTGTATGGTAAGTAGACATTTGTTTATTTATTTCAACTATAATATAAAATAATTTTATCAATTTTTAAATTGTAAATTGAATGCAAATAGGGATCCGTGTTGCTTCATTCACAATCTGTCGATCTGGTAGATAAACAATACATAGTAGAAGAAAACAACATCGAATATGATGCGCGAAACAATGCGACACGAATGAAAAAAAGCGTACAACAATACGGAACAATTTGTGCAATCCATCAAATTCATCGGCGGTACTTCAACAATACCGATGTCTGCGGGCAGGAGCAAGAATGGGATTCATTCTTTTAAGCAGATAAAACACGCAATCCTTAAATCGAGGGGAATATTTTTTTTAATAAACAGAAACACAATGGAGTGCTTGATATCAGAAGACAAATGAAAGCCTCGTGGGCGGAATACAGAGAGTTATTGATAGCTGGGCGTTGGATCCGATTATTGATTACTTTGTGCGTGTAGTAGTCTATAGTATGTACTGTATATATCCTGCAGGATTAAACCGAGGCCTAGATAAATTAAAAGCTTGTCTAGTTTCCTCTTCCCACAATCGTCGCGATTTTTAACATTTTTTGAATTTACAATATTTATTGCGTGCTATTATTATTATAACACATTTAGTTTACAAGTACTATGCGTAACAATAATTTAAATTGCAACAAATTATATAATTTGATTAAAATATAGATTTGCTGTAAGATGTTTTGTTATATGTAAATACACACACACAAGATTGAAGAGTAATTTATTTAATAAATTAGGTATTCCATAGATGTTATCAATTTATGTCAATATTTTAAACTGTAATCTAGTATTCAGTTAAGATTAATAACTCATAAATTAAATTTATCAATATTAGAATATATACATTTTTTTATTTAGTTTAGTTTCTTTTAGGATGCAATATAATTTTTTATTAACATAAAATCTTAATTACAGTATCATAAATTACAAAGCTCCCTCAAGATTTTGAAACATTGTTAAGAGACTTTGAATGTACAAAAGAACACTTTTGTAAAAAAAACTTTTAAAATTTGTCTTCAAAAATCTTAGGCGTACTTAAGTCTTGTGTTAAGTTCTAAAAATTTTATTGTAGCTTCTACATATCTCTTAGAACTTCAACAGTAATGAATTATTTATAATATACTTACTTTGTTTTTTATCAACATTATCTGCTAAATGCTGCAATAAATTTAAATTTTCAAATGTCTAAATAGCACCTACAAGACGTAAAAGAGATTTGAAAGTTTTTCTAATTCTATGCAGAAATCTTAATTTTTTTGGCTTTTATGCTTCGATTTTACCCTGTTGCAGCGTAGTAGGCATACTTGTCCATATTTCGTAAACTTTAACGTTAATTATTTTCTTGTTGGGCACTCTAAAAAACTATTTTTTTGCTTGTATATTAGATTTAAATGTGATGATTTATACCCAAAATTCTTTTGTAGCGGCTCTAGTGCGCAAAACCACTTGCAGTCAGCTAAAAAAATAAAGTAATACCATGGATAGGAAAGCATTGTTTATAGCACGCCGAAATGCCCTAAAGTTGCAACAAATAATTTTCCTGCCCTAAGGCTTCAGCACGACAATGGAAAATACATTTTTTTTTTCTAAAGCTAAACAAGAAAGCATTTTTAGTACGTTGTTGTCTGCCGCTTTTGATTAACTCGTGCAACCAAACATCATTGTGCTGCAAACAAAATTTATGCATCTACAAAAATTTTAAATGCTCTTTCTTCAAACCCTGAGATTTACGTCTACATCTTTTACTAGTAATCAAAGATTGGTAAAGTGTCTAATGTGCAGTTGTATCAATCATTTTAGTTTGCTGCTGCCTACGGATCTAAGTTATACTAAAAAATACAGTCTTCTTGGTTTGGAATTATATTTGTTGTGACAATCAGCAAGTAACTTTGACCTGCGGGTCGCTTCAGAATAATCAAACGAATGTGTCATCGTTTGTTGTTAGTGTTTGTAGTTTGCTTCTATCAATAATAAGATAAATCCTTTCTTTTTATGCTTGATGGTTATATCCTTCATTGTCGCGTGAATCTAGTAGTAGCCAAAAGCTTACGGACTTCATTAAAGAATTTTTTTTAGTTGTTGACGTTCGACTGCAGACGCTAGTTGTGTTGCTCAGTTATGAAGAAAACAGATGGCTTTCTGTTTCTGTGTTGTGTTCCTCTGCCAACGGATAGTTAAGATGTCGGTGCAATGACATGTTAATTAGATTGTTGCCAAGTGGATTAGTTCTAAGAAGAAAACAACAAAAATTTTCTTATGACTATATCCTGAGCTTCTCTATTAGTAGAAATAAGAAAAGGCTTCCTGTTACTATTGAATTATTATGTAAGATGTTGTTAAATGGTTTAGTTGTATAAAAAAAAAAGTTTTTTCTGTGTCGTTACCCTGTATTGTTAATATAGAAAAGGGAAAAAAAAGGAAAAGCATGTTTCCAAAACTTTGAAGTCAATCTTAAAATGTTGCTAAGTAGTTAATTTAATTTAATTAATATTAGAAGAACAATGTTTTTCCTGTGCTTAAATTCTGTGTTTTTTAGAGATTGACGGAAAGGGGGCGGTGTTTCCGGGGCATTCTCTTAATATTGTGTTACTCTGTCCACTGATTTAGCATGTCAGAGTTGTAACGAAATGTTAGAGGTTGTTTTATAGTGACAAGCACATCTTCTAGAAAGTTTTGTTAGTTTGTTGTTGCTTGTGTTGGCAATCTTTTCACTACCAAGACTTAGGCTACAGCCACTTTTTTTGTTGATGAAAAAATCAGTGATTTTGTTGCTATTATTAACTTTGGTTTAAAATTTCAAAACCTATACCTATCTATCGCACTCTATGTGAATTAACGGCTCTGCAAATGCTAACCTGGTCTGGCTAACTGCAATGGAGGTACCAAGAGTTTTTAATAATGTTATTACAGCTTTGTTTTAAGCTAATTTTTTGATAAGGATAGTAATGTCCTGGTGCTAGAGTAGTTGGCGTACAACATTTATGTACGTGGTTAGAATTTTAATCTATTTTTGTTAAGATAAAAATAAAACCAAAATTCTTTTTGCTGACGATCTAAAGCTTTATAAAATTCTAGACAAAGCAAAGTCAGAGCTACCTGTTGATAAATGCAAACTTATTAGCTTTCATCATCATAAAAACATTGAAACAATTTGTAATAGAGCTACCAAACTTATTAGAAGAAAATTTATTAGAAGAATTAGCTTTAATAATCTTTCTCTGTCAACATTAAAAATATTGTATTCTTCTTTGGTACAATCAGATAGGTTTAATAGGTTAAATAGCCTTAATGCTAATGCACTTAAATACACACTCCTAACATCTTCTTGGTTTATATATGACTAACCTGAGTTATTATACACACCTCTAAGACTTTTATGGTCTATGTATACCTGTATACCTAATCACGCCGTTTCCTATCTGGGTAAGCAATTGAGGTCAAGGGCACACCGAGCCACAGAAGTGTATAATATGTTTGGATGCATATATGAGGTAACGGACCCATTTAGTTTATGTTTGTATGTAAATAGCCTGAGACAACTGTGGAATAGTAGAATAGCTCAATAACCCCAATGTCAATACACTTCATACTACTCATTCCCAAAACCTTTTCGGAAAAACGCAATCTATTTTCTCAATTAACCGATTTGAAAGTATATATTTGTGTTTGCAAGTACATATTCAAAGGCGGCTGTGAGGTAGTAATACAAGCATAAGCCTTAAAAAATCGGCTGTTGTAACAAAAACATAACTTTGCAGCATATTTTAGTATCTGTTTCTACGGCTAGGTCTCTTGGTTAGTCTCTAATTACCATTTATTTTGTTTTCCATGGGTTTGTGTTTAGTTATTTATTTATTTTATAGTTTTCTTGCCATAAATGAGTTGTTATTTTCATTGCCACTACAAGTATTATTAAAATAACATAGGTTAAAAAAGCATTAAAAAAGTCGTACAAATTTGCACAAACTTTTGATTTAGAAATTGTCTTGCTAAATTCTGTACAGTTTGTGATACACTTTCCGCAGTAAAATTATTTACCCTGCACTTCTTATGTATTCTAAAAACTCAAAAGACGCCACTTGACAATGTTGCAACTTTGGAAGTTGGAATTCAAACAATTTGAAACAAGAAAATTTTCTATGCCACACATAAAACGGCCGAACGACCAATGTGTCTTGGTTTGCAACAATTATAAGACTTAGTTATTTCTACGGCAGTACAACGCCCAATAGCTTTACATATATAAAACTTGGTTTTATACCAAATAGAGATCGTTTGGGTGGTACAAAATTGAGAAAAGTCTAGTCTAAAAGTAGACTTTTGGCAGAAAAATTATTAAATTTTGTTGTTGTTACGGATCACAAGATGAAGATAACGTGGTATACTTCAGGACTTCAGCAGCTAAGAACGCTATGACGTTGGTTAGGTAGTTGCCTTTGTGGAGCAGCTTGTGGATTCACAAAAAACAAACTGGTACAACACCAGACACACTGAGACCCACCACTCCAGCACACGCATAACCAAAAAAGATGTTAGGCCAGTTTCTCTAACCATCACTTCCCTTTTCTTTCACAAAGCCGATTAAACTAGCATCACATTGCCATGTTTTATACTTGTACACTAAACATACTCGACATTTTTACATCAATCGCAGACGTCCTTTTTTTAAAGAACCGACGCAATTACATCCGCAACCACGGTTAGATAATCTTTGAATCCTAACATGATTTTCACAACACGCCGAATTACGCCAACACCTTTCTCTAATGAAATAAAGCAAAAACAAAAACGTTTGCGTTTTTTGTGTGGAAAGATATTTTTGTGTAAAAAAGAATGTGTGCTCAATTATTTATGTAAAAAAAGACAATGACAAAAAAGAAAATTGAAACCAGTCAGTGTTGTTTAGACGACAACGCCATCAATATTATTCAAAACTTCAATAAAAGGACCAAAAACTTCTTCATAAACATAGCAGAAGTCATACTACACACAAAGTTTAACAAAGAGATAAAAATTGCAATTCCAACGGAAAATAAAATCCGACAATAAATATTTTGATGATTTTTAATATGACAAAGTTGATCATGAATGTCAATTTTTTTCTAAGTTTCTTTAAACAAACCATTTTGTTTGTTCATACAAAATGTTTTTGAAAGGCAATTTACAAATAAATCTACTCATTGGTATTTTCTAAAAAAATAGATATTTCTCATTCCTGCAAACGTAAGTAGTCACTATGTCACCCGAGGAAGAAGCTAGATCTAATCCAAATTTTAGTTGAAACTACTAATTTGTAATCATAATCTAAGTTTTCCAACCACTCGTACAGGTGTTTGTTATCAAGAAATTGGAAGTTTTTCCTTTTTGCAAGCATTAAAAGTCTCTTTGTTCAAGAAGGAGAAGGTTATCTAAAATGTTTTCATTGATCAATACTTTAGTGTGTAAGTGAATCACTCCAGACCAGAGTAGTTTGAATTAAAGTGACCACCCAGCCACACAAGTGTTATTATCAAAGAATTGGAAGTTTTTTGTTTCTGCAAATGTTTGAAGTCTTTTAGTCAGAGGAGGAAAGGTAATTTCCAATATCTTAAAGACCAACACTTGGGTGGGTCACTCCAGATCATGATTACCATTGAATAGTTTTAACTGTAGTGCTCACTCTACTTCCAGATAGTTTCTTATTAAGAATTTAAGTTTCTCTTTTCTGCAAACATTAGAAATCCTTTTATTCAAAAAAAAAAAGAAAGTAATATTTAATCTTTTGATAAACAATACTTAGGTGGGTTGATGGGTCACTTTAGATTCTGGACTCCACCTACTCGTTGGAGTGTTTGTTATCAAAAACTTGAAGTTTTTAACATCCAGTTCTAACTAAACTAGTACAACATGTTTCCAAGGTAGTAGCAATGGTTATCACATTTGCCAAACACCGATTTGATCCAGAGCAATAAAACCTTAATAGTAGGTTTAAATTTTAGTCTAAATTCAAATTTGTTATTGCAAGTTTTTTAACTGTTAGAAATACTTTATACTCTGCAAATTAATTGTAATTTAGAAAGGCAAGTAAACTAAAAGAAATTATAAAGTAAGTCTTTGAATAGTTACACCAAACCTAATTTAAGTAATAAGAAACCTCCTTAACAAGCAAATAATTTGTAGTTTTGTAGTAATGCAAAAAGCAGAGTATAGCCATCCAGTAGATTGAATAGTAAAAAAAATCGTCTATCAAATTACGTAAGAAATCTCTCAAAAACGTTATGGCAATCATCTGAACCTTTACAATTTTGAAAAAAAATGTCAGCTGGATGTATCGGCACAGTTCTAAGCACATGAAAAATCTGACTGCTTTGGGACATTTGATATGTTTTGCCCGGACGTCCGAACTCGTACGATTGCAAACAAAGCTAGTTAAGTTGAAAAGCTATTACAGTAATCCCAGTACAGCGTGGCCGGTATAATAAACAACTTAATATACACGCAAAAGATTGTTTGCTTTTATACCTTCACGAGTTATATCATAATTTTCTTGCGCATACATTCCATGAGCCACGCTGTACTAGGATTACTATAGTTCTAAATTTATTCACAAAATTAGAATGAAAGATGCTCCAAAAATGTTGTGTACAAATTTGTACGGACAAAAATTTTAGAACATAAAAACAAATTCAGAATCATCGCATGGAGGCAAAACCTATTGCCAACTAGTCGTGCAATATTTTGCAGTGCCTGTTGCGGGAACAAAAACGGCAACTTTTGCCACCCTAATGGAGCTTCCAAATAACACTTAGTTCTAGCTGGATTACTAAGAAAGTCAGCACTGGTGTAACTATGACATCAGTCATAGTATAAACAACATACTACCAAGAATACCTATTCTACCTGAATAATCGTAGAACGACTCCACACGCTCAACCTTAAGATCAGCGACAAAGAAAACCTCAAATAGGAAATCTAGTCACACCAAGAAAGCATTACTTTACCGGAGTTTGCATCTATTTGCCCTTCTGGCAAATCTCGAGGTACACAAAGCGGTTTCAATTGAACCCAACCACTAAAGTGGCTTTTATTGCAATCAAACTCTCGCAGATTTGTTGTCTATGTGACCTCAATGGTCTACAAAATGACTATTACAATAATGAGTGGGGAGTGCCAAGCCGTGTGAAGGCAATAACAAAAATACAGGGCATAACTGGAAGACAAACCATTCACTGTTCGTACAGACACTAAAAGGCTCTAATAAGATTACTTAAAGCTGAAGCTGTAAAACCCAAGTTTACCCGCTGGTCGATGCTCCTAACCAATTGCAACTACAAGCTAGAACATGTTCCCAACGATATCAAATACCTGCCAGACGCTTCTTCACAAACCTGAAGAAAAACACTTCCGACGACAAATCATACAACAGTTATATAACAAATTGTTAACACAAAACCACTCCACCTTAACGATATCAAGACAAAAAAAAAACTTTTCCAACCGCAATCAACTCATCATAAGTTATTCTGTTTTATTTAAGCGACTGTAACTGAAATGTAAGTTTATTTAAAATGTAACCTATCAATTTACACATTTTATTAAAACATTGTTAAAGTGGATTGCTACCAAAATTCATTCAAATTCAATACTCGGTTCAGAAGTTATCACTTGCAACACTATCACATTCAGCTTGATATAAGTGTTAAACTAAGTTTAATCAAAATTTAATCTATCAAATTACGTACATGTAACACATTTTGTTATTGTCTTCTTTAGTTATCTTGTGCTTGCTGAAAAAAGCACTACATTGAAGATTGTAAGCTGCGCAGTTTCTTTATTTTTTTATAAATTTTTTCATTGCTTCTTCGATATTCATTATTTAATATCAATTCTTCAAATTTCAATCCAAACTACTGACTCCTAATCACACTATGGAGTGTCCCACATATCCACCCAAGTGTTTGTCATTAGGTAATTAGATGTTTAACTTCTCTGCAAACGTCAGAAATCATTTTGTCACAAAAGTAGGTCGTGATCCAATATCTTGATAACTAACAATTGGATGAGTGGGTGGGCTACTCCAATCTAAACTACTAAATCGTAATCATGCTAAAAATTGCCCTACCTACCCACCCAAGCGTTCATTATCAAAAAGTTTAATGTTTAACTTCTCTGCGGACGTCAGAAGTCATTTGGCCACAAGAAAAGGTCGTGATCCAACCTCTTGATACATAACACTTGGGTCTGTGGGTGGACTATTTTAATTCAAACTACTGAATATAAACTTGTATTTGAGCTATATAGTGTCATTAGAAAATTTGATGTTTAACTTCTCTGCGGACGTCAAAAGTCATTTGGTCACAAGAGAAGGTGGTGATTCAACCTTTTAACACTTGGGTGGGTGGGTGGGCCATTTCAATCCAAACTACTAACTTAATATCATGATATGGGGTGACCCACCTACCTACTCAAGTATTCATCATTAAGAAATTTAATGTTTAAATTCTCTGTGGACGTCAAAAGTCATTTTGTCACAAGAGAAGGTTGTGATCCAACCTCTTGGTAACTAACAATTACGCGGGTGGGTGGGTCATTTTAATTTAAACTACTGACTCGTAATCATGAAAATAAATTACTTTTTCTGTATACAAAAATTGCAATTAAAGCAACAATTATCATCAGAATTTTGATTCAAACTTGTTGACACATGTTGTCAGTAAGTTCTTTAATCACATCCCAAAATTTTGTATGTTTTCTAAAATTCCAAAGGTGTTTTTTAAACATTCAAACTTGTTTATTGAATTTTCGAAAATAATTTATTTTTACAATGCACTTTTCTCAAATCAAACTAAAAACTGAAGGCAGGCATTAAAAAAAAAACTGATTTGCTTCTATAGGTTATGTTAGATTATGTTGTCAATACATTTGTTGGCATTATTAAACATGAACACTTTGCAACTAAGGTTATATTAAATCTAATTTTAAGTGCCAAGATCCAAAATCGCAGGCACAACTCGAGCTAAAGTTTTATCAAAAGCGCTCATTGCTAATTTCACCTCTAGCTCCACTCTCAAATTTACAATTCTGATTTACAAACAGAAATAAGCAATTTAGTGATATTAATTGTAAATTAAATTTGTTGTGATATTGCACAATACTTTGTAATAATATTGTACACTGTAACATAACTGCCTTGACATTTGTGAATTCAGATAATAACAAATTTATTATCCATATACCAAAACACATTCGTCCTGTGCTAAAGTCAAAATAGTATAAAAAGATTATTTGTATGTCTGGTTCATAAAATAACAGAATATGTGTCGTATTTATTACTTAAGTATATATTTTTATTTTAATGTAATATTATTAAACGTAATAAAGTAGAATGTTGCTTCACTCTAGTTATAAACTCATTAAATGATAATTGATTCCCATTTATATAACCGCACTATATCAACAAACATCTCAATCTACAATGTGACATTAAATGAACAAATATCCCGCGGCTTAATACCATGACATCGAATAATCACAAATGAAATAAAACCTGAAAGCTCACCTTGAGGGTGCGAAGAGAAAAATGGTTTTTAAAACTTTTTCAGCACAGCTGCCCTACAATGTGCCAACTGTTACTACATTAAAGAAGGCGGTTACACATTTTTTTTTTATAATATAAATTTTTCCAGCAAATATATTTCGTGGGTGTGTGCGTGCCACGCATAATTTGATTGTTGGCCGGATAAAATAAAAAAAGGTTTTGATAACCCCGCACAATTATCTACTAAATCACTGATCTAATTTATATTTAAGTGCCTCGGAACAGGAAAGGAATTATGCTTAGGGTCTGAACCGTATTTATAAATAGATGCTAGTTTTTCACACATTTTCACCAAAAATTGTATGATATTAGTATGGAAATCATCAATTCTCTTTGTGTTGTGTGTGTGCGTTGAGTTTGGGTACTGATTTAATTTTAGATTGTGTTTTTTATTTCATCTAATAACGTATGAAAACAATTTAAGCCAAAATTATGATACATATAAAGTAGATGGTTGAAGATTGATATATCATAATATTTCCTGTAATTTTAATTATTAATTTAAAAATATTAGTTAACTTATCACTCAAGTCAACTAACATGCTATAAAGTTACTTCTGATTTTGTGCGTGACCCTACACATTAACAATTCGAAAAGTATAAACTAAACTGATATTTTAACTAAATAAAAATTGAAGAGGAGGAATATTTCTGAAAATTTATATTTTTGCACAATTTATCAAATCCAATAAATAAAAGAAAAATTGTATAGAATGTGTTGGACTCTTTTGTGTACATGTACAAGGCCAATCCAGAATTAGCAGAAATACTTTACTTTATCATATGGTTCTGCAAAATAAAATTAATTTTATCAACAAATTAAAAAGTTTAATAAAAGTTTAATCGATTAACTATGTATAAAAATTGCTGATGTAAGTAATCTCTACGCATATTTATTATTACTATTACCAATTTAAGTTATTACAATGTAATTAAAAAATAATGAGTTATACTAATCCATATTTATATTAATGTGATATAAAATTGAGTCTGTCTGGCAACCTTCTTATATTTTCATATAATATTTTTTTGGCTGTGTTTTATGATTCTCGTTGGCCTCCCACACTGTCCAGACGTAGACCAATTAAAAAATAGCTGCACGCTGAGTTAGCTGGTCAGGCCAACCAACCACAAACCTTCTACTAACATTGATAAATCGAAGATGTATCTACATCTGATGGCACACAACTCCTCCACGTGAGCGAGAGAGAGTTTATTATTTCCAGGTATTATTTTAAAAAAGAAAAAAAACGACATGGCGGCCCCGCTCGTTCCTTCCACTTTTTTTTCTTCAATATACAACAACATACACTCCGGCTATTTATAATTTCGGTTCCCATCATCTAACACGGCTAATTGGTTAATTTTTTTCTCCATCTTCTCCGAAGATCAATCGGCTGCATAATACGTGCAGCGCACCTTATCGATCTAATGAAATTTTCGAGTGCGTGAAATCAAATGGAGTTAATTAAAAATTAAATGATGCTGTTGTGTATAAGGCTTACATTATTAAATCTCGTTTATGAGAATTATTTTTTCATTAAGGTTGAAACATGAAATTTCCGTAATTAGTTACATTTATCACGTATTATATTGAAGGAATATATTATAAATGTGATGGGCAATAACTGTAGATAGGAAAAATAGTTGCTTGGGTCTTTTAATCGCAACAATAAACCATTTTAGGTTGGGTTATTGGAGATTGGGTAGAGATAAAGTTGACTTTAATGTTCGTTTATATAATTATTATTTTAATAGGTATTAAGTTTGTTATTGCAACTCAAATATATTATGATTGCTAATTTAATTCTAAGACATTCAATATGACATATGATAGGTTTATTGCAAAGATTCTTGAAATTACAATAAATTTAATTATTTCAAATCAAATTTCATTGCCTATAATAATTTTTCTATTTTACTTGTCTGTTATTTGCAAATAACACCTTCAACATCTAATATTTGTATAGAATAGAAGTATTATGAGCTGGCATTGTAATTCTTCTTCTTCTTTATAATGACCGCTTGTATTGATGATCTGTTTTAATAAATGTCACAACTATAACTAATAACTATAATCAAATTCTTAGCGTATTTCCTGAAAAACTACTATAAATATTGATTCAAATAAATTCAAAAATGCTACATTAGTTACTAGTAATTAATTACATATTTTGAATATCAAATTTATTTATAGCCAGATCATCTGCATACCCTATTAAAGTTGTATCTTTTTTCTGAGCACCCCTTCGTAGTGTTCTATCACATGGGGCCAAGAACTGAGCTCCGTGGTACTTCGCAAGTCTTCTCCAACTCTCCACTGCTAACCTGAATTACCCTCTTGTGAAGGAAGTTGCAAATCTGTCTGACAAGATCACTTGCCTCCTCTCCATATCCATAATAATGGGATTATGACCAATTTCGTCAGCTTCCACTCTTCTGAAAAAGAGCCTTTCTTTATCAGTGCGCTAAAAGTCATTGCGCAGAACTCTACAATATACTATAACTTTTGCTACTTCCGTCGGTATTCCATCAAAACCAGCAGCTTTTCCTCGTTTCAATCGCTTACCTGCTTGCTTTACCTCGTCGCAGGTGCACGAAGGTATTTCTGCTGCGTATATAGCTCTCTCCGGCTATTTGGTTTTGGCATATTGTGGAAAAAATTTGCAAGTCAGTCTTCTTTGTTTTTCTTCCTAATTTTCCGGTTATTATTTTATATCCAGTGCCACATAGATTGGCCCATGATTTTTTCTTTGATGCCTTAATTGCTTTTTTGGGGGCCAATCTTTGTTCACTGTAGGTCAGGTAGAACTGCCTCCTTTGTTCATTATCTACCCTAACTCTGGTAAGTGTCTCTCTTGCCTATATACAAGTTTTCATAAATTCAGCAATAATGCTGTTCCACCAGTGCACCTGTCTGCGAGTGTTGCTGCAGCTTTTCCAGTATACTTGGGCTATAAAGTTTTCCAGGGTTTGGAAACAAGGTTATGGCTAAAAGTGCTAAGGCATTAGTCTGATTGTTAGGCCAAAAGTGAATTTTATGTTATGTAGAGTCGTATCCCGGTTAGGTACAAAATTAACTAACAATTTTGTTGTTAAAAGATTCTGCTGGCAGGTGTACGTAAAATTTGTGAAGCTTGCCTTAGGTTGCAAGTGCCTGTTAATAACTGGGTGGTGCTTTTTCTCTAAGGCGCCATCAACGGGCAATGAAGCCTTAATACATTCTTAAAACTTTCATGTTTTAACAATCTTTAAAGTAATTGTATCTACTTTTTTTTAGTAATGTGTTTATTCCATACAAAAACTGATAATATTTTTTTGGGTTATGTAACCCTTCTGCGGCCTGGGCCTTTATTTCGTTTTTTATCAAGCACGATTTCATTACCACAAATCGCTCACAAAACAGACAACTTTTGCGGCTTTCTAAATGTAACATTTGTGATTTAATATATTGTAGTTCTAAAAATGTAATTTTGTTGCTTTAAAAATGAAAAATTTGTTTTGATTTAAAAATTAGCTTTAATTTGAAATATATAGTTTTTACTATAATCTAAATGTTTAGTATCTACTTTTTATAAAGTCATTCCAATCCCTTTGGAAAAAAGAAACTATTTTTCTTAACTACCACATTCATTCATGATGAATGTAGGTTTAGTATGAATACACATACTAATTAAGCCACTCTTTTATGTGCAAAGCGAATTAATAAACTTGACATAATGTATATTAATTTGTTTTCATTTAAAACCATTGTACATATTATATAATACGGTCTGACTAAACTTGTATTAATTTTGTGTTGTTTTTTGTTTCAGGTGAGTAATTTTTTAACACTCGTCCTTCTTAGTTGTTATTTTTTAAACTATTTGGTAAGTATCAAAATATAAGTCCACTACACCATAAAGATATTGCGGAACTTGGAGATTCATTCTAGGCGGTTGTGTTTATTAACTTTACTATAGATCTGTTGGTTTGAAAAATGTTAAAAATATAAATGTCGGGCCTACTCAATTGTAATCAAGGGTTAATTTTAAGCTATGAATTGCAAACTAAAAGAAGCATAATGTACAAACTCGTGTGCAAACGCTTTGACCGATAGATTTCCAGTTAAGTACAGAATTTTTTAAAGTTGTTGGCTAGCCGCATTATCGGTTGCATCCATATGCCTTACCAAAAAGTGCCGTGCAACGTCGTAAACAAATTATATTTTTTAAAAACTGATAAATTTTTCCCAAATATTAGTACACGACTTATATCATAATCAGGTAGTACGTAGCAAAATGTTAAAAACTAAAAGTAGTAAATGTCGTATTCTTTCTCTTATTAAAACGTCAAATTAATATGTAGAAAGCTAAAGCTAAAGCTAGACTCGGAAAAGGTGCAATTAATTGTAGATAGTAGAACTTTGCCACAAGATTGATCCAACTTCTTGATAACGAACCCTTGGGTGGATGGGAGGGCCACTTCGGTCTAAACTACTGACTCGTTATCATGACATAGAGTGTCTCACCCACCCACCCATGTATTCGTGATCAAGAGATTAAATAATAATCTTCTCAATGAGCTTCAGAAGTCATTTTATCACAAGAAAAAGTCGTTATCCAACTTTTTGATAACGAACACTTGGATGGGTGGGTGGGTCACTCTAGTCCAAACTACCAACTCGTTATTATGCTAGGGAGTATCCTACCCAACCACCAAAGTGGTTGTCATCAAGAAATTCGATGTTTGACTACTTAGCAAACGCCAGAAGTCACTTTGTCATAAGAAACGGTAGTTATCCAACCTCTTGACGACGAACACTTGGGTAGGTGGATGGACCACTTCAGTCCAAACTACCATTTCAAACTGCTGACTCAATATCATACTTCTCATAATTAAATTTTTAAGTAACATAAGAGATAGTTTTTTCTCAGAAATTAAACATTTTCTTAGCTTAAATAGATCCTGATTAAAGGTTTTGAGTAAAATAAGAAAAACTGAAAAAATGCATGCATGCAATGCATATGTCAAGTTTGTATGATTTGTTAAGAACTCAAATATTGCAGCGAGTTGAAGTTAATTTAAAAAAAAAAACATAAAAACCCATATCAAAGTTTTTGAGTAAAATAAAAAAAAAAACTGTTCGAAAGTGGCACTTGCGTAGCAAATGTGTTCTTTATTATGATAAGATGTCAAATAATTGCGTAAAGACCTTTAACCAGTCTCAAAAATGCGCAATAAATTGTAGATTTACATGGTTAGCCATGGTTTGTTAATTGGCTTGGATTATATAAGCTCAGTACAAAGTTTTTGAGTAAAATGCAAAAAGTAGCACTTTCAAAGCATATGTCGTGTTGGTCTGTCTTTTTGTGAACTAAAATATCGTCGTAGTAAATAAAAACTATTTAAGTAAAACACAATTTGATGTATATTCATGTTTCTTGTTATATACAGGATCAGTATAAAGTTTTTGAGTCAAATGTAAGCAACTAAAAAGTCTAAAAGTCGCACTTTTAATGCATAAGTTGTTTCATTTGTGTTGTTTAGAACTAAACTATATAAGTTAAAACTAATCTGAAAAGATGCACTATTTATTGTATATTCTCGTGGTAGTTTTGGTTTATATAAACTCAATACAAAGTTTTTATGTAAAATGCAAGAAACTGTCAAAAAGTTGCACATCCAATGTCGTGATTTTCTTTTTTTTTTAACTCAAATATTGTCGTATCAAGTTAAAATTAGTCTAAAAAATGCGGAATTTAATGTAAATTCTCTTAGTTAACTTGGCTTTCAAAGACCCAATTTAAAGTTTAACTTATAAAAGCTCAAATCAAAGTTTTTGAGTAAAATTAAAAAAAAAAAGAAAAGTTATTAGAAAGTATCACTTTTGATGCAATTGTTATGTTTTTTTGCTTGTTATTGTGTCAAATAATTATGTTAAAAGCTGAAACTAGTCTAAATAAAAAATAAAAGTTTTTGAGTAAAATGAAAACACTTGCAAAAAGTAGCACTTTTTATGCAAAAGTCGTGTTCTTTCTCTCAAATAATTACGTAAATTACGCTGAAATTAATCTCAAAAGTAGTGCAAGATCCGTAAATTCACGTGGTTAGTTTGGCTTATACAGACCCAAATAATTTTTTTTAAGTTAAATGAGACAAATGTCAAATAAAAGTTTTGTAAATATTATTTTTCCCGGTAAAACTAATTTTAAAAAAGCCTTTTTTTTTTAATTTACATAGTTAGCCTAACTTATAAAGACCAAAATCAAACTAGTCTTAAATGATGAATAAATCGTAAGTCAACGTTGCATGTTTGGGTTATTAAAACCTGTAAAAAAACTGTAAAAAAATCAACTTTTGATGCAAAAGTCAAGATCTTTGTATCGTTAGAACGTCAAATAATTACACAAAGAACTGAAACTAGCCTTAAATGATGTTCAATTCATTGTAGATTTATGTAGCCAGCTTGGTTTATAAAAGCCCAATTCAAAGTTTTTGAGTAAAATAATAAAACCTGCAGAAAGTAGCTTTTTTGATGCAAAAGTCGAGTTTTTTCTATCGTTAAAACGTCAAATAATTACGTAATGAGCTAAAACTAGCCTTAAAAAGGTGAAATTCATTGTAGATTCATGTGGCCAACTTGGTTTATAAAAGCCCAATTCAAAGCTTTTGAGTAAAATATAAAAACCTGCAGAAAGTAGCCCTTCTGATGCAAAAGTCGATTTTTTTCTATTATTAAAACGTTAAATAATTACGTATAAAGCTGAATTAATCTTTTTAAGTAGAATGGAAAATCTACTAGAATGTGACACATTTGATGCATAAGTCGAGTTCTTTCTATCGATAAAATATTAAATAATTAAGTCGAATGCTGACGTTAATCTAAGAAAGTGCGAATTATTTTTAAATTTATTAATTAGCATAAGCCCTAATCAAAGTTTTTGAGTAAAATTAAAAAAAAAAACTGTTGGAAATTTTTATTTGTGATGCAAATTTTTCTTCTTTTTGTCGTTATAATGTCAAATATTTAAATAAAAAGTTGAAACTAATTTCAAAAGATTAGACTGGCTTATATTGACAAAAAGTTTTTGAGTAAATGATTTTTTTTTTCAGTAAAGGTCTTATTTGATGCCAATATTGCAATCTTTCTCTTGTTAACATGACCTATATTTACATAGAAACCTAAAACTAGTCTAATTATAAAACTTAATTTATATCGACAAAGATTAAAGTTTATGAGCATACTAAGAAAAACTACCAAAAAGTGACACATTTGATAATAATAATAATAATAATAATAATGTTTATTGATGCAATACTAAAAGTTTACATAAGTCAAACAAAAATATTTAAAATCATGAACAATATAAGATTCATAAAACATGTATCAAAGTTTACAGACTTGTAGAATAAAATGTATATATAAAATTAAAGTTATAAACTACAAAGACAACAATTAAAAACTACAAAGACAAACAAGTTAAAATTATTGTAAATATTAAAAATTTAAGAATGCAACATTTTTGATTCAAAATTAAATTTCACAGACCAGATGCAAATAACGAACACAAACTATTCTGCAAATTTATTTGTCAGGCATTCTTCAATACTATAAAACCCCTTTCTTAAGAAAAACAATTTTATTGTAGTTTTAAATGCTTTAATGGGCAGTATCTTAATATGATTTGGTAGCATGTTAAAAAGTTTTGGCCCGTAATAATTAATGCCATTTTGCGACTTGGTTAAGCGTAGATAATCAGGATACAAAAGATGACTAGATCTGGTGCTAAATTGATGATAGTCAGAATGAATTGTGTAGTTTTGAATATGTTTTCGTACATAAACAAGACATTCCAACGCATACAGACATGGAAGTGTTAGAACATTCAGTGTGATAAAGGAGTTACGACAATCAGCTGTATAGAAAACAGAATCAATTATTCTTATTGCACGGCGTTGCAACCCAAAAAGCCTACTTAGTGAGCTAGAATGACCCCAAGATAATAATCCGTAAGTAAGGTGTGATTGACAAATAGCAAAATAAGCAGTTTTAAGGGCATGTTTAGGAAGTTGATTTTTTAGTTGTCTTAATAGGTATATGCTTTTGCATACTTTGATAGAAGTTATCTCTTCATTTTTTTTCCACGTAAGTTTACTATCTAAGTGTATGCCTAAAAATTTTGCACTGTTTATTTCAGCATCAGGTTTTAGTGAAAACATTACGTTTGCTGTTTTTTCTTGATTTACCGTTAGTTGATTTGCTGTAAACCAGGTATTTGCTTTATGAGTGAATCTGTTGTTATTAGTAATTACTCCAGTTTTAGTTTTAGAAAAATTCTGTAGCGTTGTGTCGTCTGCAAATAAAGTAGTATTTGCTTCACAGTTGAATTTAGGAAGATCGTTAATGTATAAAATGAATAGAAGTGGGCCTAAGATTGATCCTTGAGGTACCCCGTAAATGTTTGGAACTTCCATGCCTATATTTTTATTAAAACAAACTTTTTGTTTTCTATGGGATAAATATGAATTTATCATACGACAACTGGTTGGATGAAAGTTATAACAGTAAAGTTTCCGCAGGAGAATGCCATGGGAGACGCAATCAAATGCTTTTGTCAGATCCATGAAGGTTGCAATAGAGTAAACCCCTTTTTCAAAACCTTCATAGACCGCTTGAGTAAAAGCAGTTATTGCGTCCCCCGTAGACCTTCCTCTGCGGAAACCATACTGCTGGGTACTTAATAAGTTATTTGTTTCGAGGTAGTTAACTATTTGAAACATTAAAATTCTTTCCAGCACTTTGGAAACTATAGGTAAAAGAGATATAGGGCGGTAGTTATTTACATCGTTAATATCACCTTTTTTATAAACTGGAATAATGCAGGCTTTTTGTAAACATTCTGGGAATGAGTTAGATGTTATGCAGTAGTTTATTAGTTTAGTCAAAGGATTAATTAAGGTGTTAATAATATTTTTTAACAAATTTGTGCTCATGCTATATGTATCTCGACTATGAGAAGGTTTCAAATTTTTTAATAACGTCTCTAACTTCTATCATGCTAACTGTTTCGAATTTGAAATAATTACTAGAAGAATGTGAATGAGCTTTATTTAAAATATCAATTGGATCATGATTAGTTGCTGGTAAAGAATTAACAAGGTTTTCAGCAACAGTACTGAAGTACTGAGTGAAAGTATTGACATCTATGTCGCATTGGTTATTACAGTTTGATTTAGGTGGCTTGATTAATGACCAAAGCACACTAGGTTGATTGCCCGAATCTTTTAAATACTTAGCATTGTATGCAACTCTGGCGTCAATTATAGCTTGCTTATATTTATTTTTGTAGTTTGTGTAGTTGGATTTTAAGTCTGTAGATTTACTACTAGCATCTTTTAGAAGATGAAGAGTTTTACGCATTTCCCGCAAGTTATTAGTGAACCAATTAGACTGACAACGATTAGGCTGTTCATTATAAATTTTTAGTGGAAACGATTGAAGTGTATGTTCTTCAATGATTTCAATAAACTTCTTAAATTTATACTCTAAATCCAAACTAAAGTCATCAACAAAACTCCAATTAGTATTATCTAACGCAGAAAAAAGTAAGAATTTTCCATTTTCTGTGTACGGCCTTACCTTTTGTTTAAAAGGCTGGTTAGAAACTTTGGGTAATTTAATCATTGCCAAAATGCAAATGCAAATGACGTAACTTTTCTTTCGTTAAAACGTCAAATAATTACTTAAAAAGCGGAAACTAGTTTCAAAATATCTGCAATTTATTGCAAATGGTTAGTTTAGCTTATATAGGCCCAAATTAAAGTTTTTAAGTAAAATTAAAAAAAACTATCAAAAAGTGGCAAATTTTATCCAAATATTGTATTTGTTACTAGTTAAAATGTCAAATAATTGAAACTGGTCTCAAAGATGCGTAATTTATTGTATACTTACGTAGTTGGTTTTGCTTATGTTTGGATTATAAATCAAAGTTTTTGAGTAAAATAAAAAAACCTTTAAAAAATACCTCTTTTAGTGCAAAATCTTTTTCTTTCTTTCGTTAAACATCAAATTAATTACTTAAAAAGCTAAAATTATTTAAAAAAAATGTGCAATTCATTATAAATGATGTAACTAACTTGGCTTATAATAGCCAATTTAAAGATTTTGAGTAAATAAAGAAAAACTGTCAAAATTGGCAGTTTTGAAGTAAATGTTGTGTAATTACCAAAAAAACTTAAACTAGTCTAAACACTCAAATGTTGTCAAAGCAAGATGAAAGTTATCTAAAAAGATGCGCAATTCAACGTTAATTTACGTGATTGGTTTGATTTATATAGACATTTTTCAATTTTACTCAAAAACTGTATCCAGTACACAGTTTTCGAGTCTATGATAAACTGTCAAAAACATCTAATGCAAATTAAGTGTTTGTATGTATTATTGAGAACTGAAGAACTGGTCTAAAGAGATGCGCAATTTATTGTAGATTTACTTGGTTAGCTTGGCTTATTCAAAGTTTTTGAGTTAAATGAGAAAAACGATAAAAATTGCAGTTATTCTCTTGTTAAAGTGTCAAATAATTATGTAAAAAGCTAAAACTAATCTCAAATGATGCGTAATTTTTTGTTGATTAGTTTGGCTTATAAAAACCAAAATCAATGTCTTTCCTTAAAATGATAAAAACTGTTTTGATGCAATATTTATTCTATTTCTACTTAAAATGTAAAATAAATACAAAGAAAGCTAAAACTAAGCTTAAAAAATGCGCAATTCTTTGTAAATTCACGTAACAAGCTTAACTTATATAGGCCTAAATCAAACTTATTGAATAAAATAAAAAACCTGTATGTTTTTGATGCAAATGACGTGTTCTTTCTCTTGTTAAAAAGTTAAATATTTAGGTAAAACATTTTAAATAGTCTAAAAAAAATCGTATTTTATTGTAGATTAGCGTAGTATACTTGGCTTATTAAGTCGCAAATCAAAGCGTTTGAGTAAACTGAGAATGTAGTAATTTATTAATAAGCCCAAATCAAAGTTTTTGAGTAATATGAAACACAAATTGTTAAACAATGGCACTTTTGATGCAAGTTTTTTTTTCGTTGAATGATCAAATAATAACGTAGCAAGCTGAAACTTGTCTTAAAAAGTGCGCAATTTATTGTAAATTTACGAGGTTTGGCTTATGTAGACCTAAATCAAAGTTTTTAAGTAAAATGAGTAAAAAACTTGTCTAAAAAGAAACGCAATTTATTGTAAATACGTTGTTGGCTTAGTTTTTATAGACCCAATTCAAGTTTTTAGGAAAAATGAGACAAAAACTGTCGCAAATTGGCAAATTTCTTTTGTTTAAATGTCAAATATTTACGAAGAAAGCTAACTTTAGTCTCAAAACACACGCAAATGATTGTAGATTCATGATGTGAGCTTGGCTATAAAAGCTCAAATTAATTTTTTTGAGTAAATTGAAATAAACTGTCAGATAGTGGGACTTTGATGCAAATATCGTTATTGTCCTCTCCTTAAATGTCAAACAATTACGTAACAAACTAAAATTAGTCAGAAAAAATCATTTTTTTTGCGTAAAATAAGAAAAACTGCCAATAAGTGTCACTTTTGATACAAATATAGTGTTTTATCTCTCGTTAAACTGGTAAATAATTAAAAAGCAAAAACTATTCTTAAAAGATGCGCAATTTATTGCAAATTTACGTGGTTAGCTTGGTTTATAAAAGCGCAATTTTAAGTTTTCTAGTATAATCAGAAAAACTGTAAGAAAATAGCGCTTTTGATGCAAACGTCTTATTTTTATCGTTTAAATGTCAAATAATTATGTAAAAAACTGAAACTAGACTCAAAAATGCACAATTTATTGTTAAATTATAAAGTTAGCTTGGCTTATATAATCAAAATCAAAGTTTTCGAACAAAATAAGAAAAACTGTCAGAAAGTGGCACTTTTAATGCAAATATCGTGTTCTTTCTCCAGTTAAAAAGTAAAATAAGTACTTAAAAAGCTGAAACTAATCTCAAAAAAGGCAATTTATTATAGATTTACGTAATTAACTTGGTTACTAACAGCCTAATTTAAAGTTGTTGAGTAAAACAAGAAAATAGTCAGAAAGTGACTCTTTTTATGTAAATATTGCGTTTTTTTTGTCGTTAAAACGTCAAATAATTACTTAGAAAGCAGAAACTTTCATTAAAAATAAACAATTTATTGTAGATTCGCTTTGTTTGCTTGGCTTATATAAGCCTAAATCAAAGTTTTTAAGTTAAATAAAAAAAACGTCAGACAGTGGCAGTTTTGATGTAAATATCTTGTTTTTTTCTTGTTAAAACGTATTTTTTTGGTTCATTTGCGTGATTAGGTTGGCTTATAAAGACCAAAATAAAAGATTTGCGTTAAATTAAAAAAAAAAATGTCAAAAAGTTGCACTTTTGATGCAAATTTCGTGTTCTATCTTTTTTAAAATGTAAAATAAATACGTAGAAAACTTAAACTAATCTTAAAAAATGAGTAATTTGGGTTGACTTATATATCTAATATAATTAAATTAATTGAATAAAATGAGAAATACTGTTAGATAGTAGCAGTTACAAAGCAAATGTTGTGTTTTTTTCATGCTAAAGTATTAAATAATAAGCTTAACTTATTAAAGCCCAAAATAAAGCTTTTAATTTTTCTATCGTAAAAACATCAAATAATTACGTAAACAGAAAAAAACAAGTTAAAAAAAAACGCAATAACTTGGCTTATATAGGCCTAAATTTGAGTAAAATAAGTAAACTGTTAGAAATCGGCACTTTTTATACATAATTCTCTCGTTAAAATGTTAAATAATTACGTAGAAAACTAAATTTAGTCTCAAAAATGAGCTATGAGTTAGCTCGGCCTATCAAGACTCAATTCAAAACTTTGAAGTAAAATGAGATAAACTGTCAGAAAGTGGAACTTTTGATGCAAATATCGTTGTTGTTTAGACATTAAAACTTCAAAAAATTACGTAGCAAACTAAAACTAGTTTCAAAAATTCGCAATTCCTTGTAGATTCACGTAGCTAGCATGGCTTATAAATATTAAAATCAATATTTAGCGTAAAATGAGAAAAACTGTCAACAAGTGCCACTTCTGATGCATATATCGTGTATTATCTCTCGTTAAAATGATAAATAATTACATAAAAAACTAAAACTAGTCTAGAAAGATGCACAATTTTTGTAAATTTATGTGCTTAGCTTGGTTTATGTAGGCACAATTTTACAATTAGAGTAAATTCAAAAAACCGCAAAGAAAGTAGATGCAAACGTCTTGTTCTTTTTTTTGTTAAAATTGCAACTAATTATGTAGAGAGCTGAAACTAGTCTCTTAAATTGCACAACTTATTATAAATTTGCGTGGTTAGCTTGGCTTGTATAGACTAAATTCAGAGTTTGTTGATAAATTGAGAAAAAATGCCAGAAAGTAGCATTTTATATAAAAATGTCGTAATCGTTCTCTAGTATTCTCAAATAATTACGAAAAATGCTAAAACTAGTCTTATAAGATGATTTAATAAAAGCTCACATAGTTAACTAGTCTTGTATAAGCCTCAACTAAAGTTTTAGAGAAAAACTTAAAAAAAATAACAAAAAAGGGTCACTTTTGATGAAAATGTTTATTTTCTTGTTAAAATATTAAATAATTACGTAGATATGTAAGGCTCAAAAGAAACGCAAGTTTGTAGATTTATTTGTTACATTATAGGCTTATATAGGCCAAAAAGTTTTTTTAGAAAAATACTAAGGAAAAGTTGTATTCTTAATGCAAATTGTTAATAAATGCGCAAATTATTGTAGATTTATTTTTATTGCTGAAGAAACGCCATATAATCAGTGGTTTGTAATGGCAAAGCATTTAGCAAGAAAACCACATTACTATGCCTTACCGAAAAGTGAATTATTTTGCCATCATTTAACTACAAAAACTAATAAAAATAGGACATTTTTTTTATTTTAAATTATTATTTTGTTGCAATTTGTTACGCCTAGTTATTGCTTTTTTCATAAATGACGCAAAGCACGCTAAACCTCCCATCCACCACTCCGTGATTGAACGTCGTATCTTAATTAATTAACTCTTATTTATCAAATAATCAAGGAACGGTCATTGCCGTTAAATTATTCGACCGCATTACTTCACTGCGCAAAAGTTACCTCCTTGCTTTGTCTCGCAGATGACTCACTTCACTCGCTAACAAATATATAATTTCTTTTCTTCTATCATAAGACTATCTGGTAGCAATGCTTAAATCTTTTTATTTATATCAATATATAGTATACTATTTTACCAATCACTTAATTAACAAATCTTCAAGATGTATTCTAATACCAATATATTTATAACTACTCCTTACTAATGTAAAGTGCCCTGCATACAACTTCAAAGCCTAACTGGCCAGTGTAAGCTTGACAATCTTTTGCAGTTATTGTGCAACCTCAAGGGCTCAAATCCCAGTGCACAAGCATACCCTCAACGGATGTTACGTATAAAACCTCAATGCTAAATACGGTGTTAACATACAACCCCAAGGTCTCATGCCAGTGTAGAATAACTACCTTTTACAGTCTACTACAACCTCCACTCTGGCAGTGTACTTTTTCACGCCCCAAAAACCAACTTGAATAACCCACAGGTTCTCAGACTCTACCTGAATGTAAACAACATCACATACTCATACAGTATATTAATTATTATAAACAATGCTAACAACAACCATTGTTAACAAATTGTTAAGAATTTCATAGTAAACATTTTATAAATTATTGATTTAATAAATTATCCAATATTATTCGTAGATTGGCTTATTTAAGAATAATTAAACAAATTGCAAATCTACTACAAATCAACGATTTTATTCTTGGTTTAAACATTTTTATTTTGCAAATATAAAATGTAATTTACATCAATCATTCAAATATTAAAAAGTTTCCATTACGTTATTAAAGTCGTACAAAATCTCCTCATGTAATATTTATTAATTCCACTTCGACATAAACTTTTACTAAACTCCAATTACCATTATACTTACTACGACACATAATTTACAAAAATTAATAATTCATTCTAATGTTCCAACTTTACATAACATAAGTCCTTGATTTAAAAAGAAAAACAAATTAATAGTTTATTAATTTTTTAATTACAAAAATATTCAATCCATAATTTATATATTTATCATATATTATTAATTAATTAAATATCAATTAATATACATTGCAGCATAATGTGAAAATAGAACGTTAGGTTGATCAGTGAAATTCGGTTGTAATTAAATATCGATGCTCAGGTTAATTATTGGTCGTAATTGCCGGTTAGATAATTACTATTTATAAGACTTGTAATTATAAATTGTTGGTGATAAATTATTTTACATTTCTATATACATAGCTTGCAAATCTCCTGATTTATAATAACGCTAAATGGCATGAGGCAATTAATGGGGATATTAACATTATGGTGTTTAATTAATTATATGTTGGTGGTGTTTGATTATTGCTTTTTTATCTGTACAAGTGATTGTTTATTATTAGTGTAGACATGTTAAATTATTATCCTTTTCAATACAATAGTAATTATCTTAATTTTGTTTATATATGAAATCAGTAGATCGCCATTATCTTTGTTTTTAAGTTAGTGATTGTAACAAATCTTGTAGAGTATAATTTCTACATAAACTATCTGCATAAAAATACAACGTTTTTAATGTTTAAAGTAAATCCTGTTAGCATTTTACAATGTAAATGCAAATAAGATTAACATTTGTACACAGAATACGCGTCATGTATTGTTTACAATCACTGGGGCATGAAGCAATTATAAAATATTTTTGAAAATAAAAATTCTGAAGAAAACAATAAAATCATTACATGGCAGATTAACATGCACCGAATTGTATTAAAATTTAATTGAATATTCTTGCATTGTCAGTAATTTAATTTAAAATAAATTTTCTTAGGTATTTAAATAAATAAAGCAAATAATTGTAGCATCGGTAAAATATCTCATGATTCTACAAATAGCATTTGAAAATAATGGCCTCTTGGCATTCGAGTCGGAATCTCATAAATACATTTCCTCGCAACGAACACATACGGTATAAATAATGTATAGTTCGAAGCATATAAATAAAGAATGGCTAATATATAATATATACACAGAGAGTAGAGTTGGATGGGGCCCCGCAAACTGAACATCGGAGTGTAAGTGATGAGAAAATTACTGTGATCAAGCATAGGCTTCTCCGCGCCGTCAATCCATCAATCATTGGACTAATCATTTTTTGATATAAACAGTCGTAAAGTGCATACAAATCTTTGTTGATTATTGTTATTATATCCTTTATTAGATGCAACCATGAATTTGGCGTTCATTAAAATACCAATTGATTTGTTTCGGTCCTTATCGTATCGATCAATTTAATTAATATATAATTAAATTATATTAATATAAATCATGTTGGAATTTATGGGCAGTCAACGTGTGACAAAAACATTTTCTTCATTTGAAATATCATCCAGCCGGAACTAACGACCGGTCATTCATAGAAGTGCCATCGATGCCAGAAGACGGTCAATTATTATTTCGCAGGCGCCTTTTTGTAACACGTGCTGTAAGAATCGGCACTCGTGCCTCAGATTAATTAACTTTCAGTTAGATATTTTTCACCATTTGTTGGGCACATTCCTTGAGATCAATACTCTCGAGACTTCCTACAACAATTAACACGACTCACACCATTATAATATATGGATATTCAATATTCTGAATGGAAAGATATGGTGATTTATTATTAAAGACTCCCTTAAATTTACTAGATTATTGTATATTTATGTGTGACTACAGAAGGGGAAGTAAATGATGCGAACTAAATATACAACTGAAATTTCTCATTAAAATAGATGTAGGCTAAGAGAAGATTAAGTGTTCTTTGGTGTCATGGATTTTATGCTAAGTTTGACTTAATCAGGACGAAAATAATTTAAAAAATCTATATAAATTGGTTAGGAAATACCCAATAAAAAGTCATAATAAAACATGTATAGTTTCAAATTAATATTACATATCAATGATCAATTTTTATGGAAAAGATATAAAATGTGTTATTATAACGAGCCTAACTGGATATAGTAAATATAAAAATGAACCATTTAGATGACAAATCTTACCAGAGCTAATGGGTTGGGTAAAATGAATCAGTATGAATAATAATAATTGTAAATCAAAATTATTTCTTCTGCTAGTTCACATTGACATCATATCTCTTTTTTTAAATTGTTTAAAATCTATTTGTTTTGTTATCTTGATGGTTTTTTACTATTTGGATGACACATTTAAAGTAAACTAATTCTATTACTGGTTCCGATAAATTTGGTACAGAAATATATGCATTTCTTTTAAATTCCAAAACGTAATATTTAAGAATTACTTAATTATTATTATTATTATTATTATATATCTTTATTTACCCAAAACAAAAATAATACAGATTCAATATAACAATATAATCAGGCGAAGTTCAGTTTTACCGCAGAAACGGCAAACCTGCTCTTCCACTTAACCTGGAAAATTAAAAATAACAATACATATTTGAAATTAACAATAATCATTAAATAAACATAAAAACACACTTAAACACTAACAAAACTAATTTTAAAATGTATGCCAACAACACATTTTCAAAACATATATATCTATTGGTTTTCAAGAAGATATTTTTTAAAAACTTTCTTAAATTTTATTATTGGTAGAGCTTTAATCCATTGAGGTATTGCATTATACAACTTTGGAACATTATAAGAAAACGATCTTTCATAAAATGTTGTTTTATATGTCACAACATAAAATTCCTTTAGAATTTCAAAGTTTCACTTCTTGAAATTCAAAGGTACACACACTCGCCCGAAACTATGACATTGATGACAAGATTTAAGCAGTATTAAATATTTGCTGCTTGTAAGTCTTGGTGTGCAGCGTTTTATAAGTTTTAGCGGTCAAATACTTTTCTACAACCAATAACCATATACGTTTTTAATTTTGATGTAGTAAACTGCAAATATATTACTTTACATATTATAGTATATTTGTTTGTATGAAATATTCGTTTGTCTTAGCTGTGTGCACGCCACTGATGGCGCATTAGCCTCTTATCTGCCCGTAATGCTGGCAACTTATAATACGGATAAACCTACAGTTTTGAGTGGGTTCCGAACCACTGAAAAAATTATTAATTAATCTACTCCGGACCAGAAAAGAATCTTAGTCATAAAATCTTTCGCCGACAAGACAGGTTGGCGAGTGGAAAAACGTATGTATATACGTTTAAAATTATTTCAGTTGTGAGATCCAATCCCACGATCTTTGGTACAGCAACCAGATGCCTAAACTGCTGTGCCACGCTCCCCTTGATATATTACATATACTTTAAAATGTTGATAATCATAAAACAAATTTTTACGTTCTAAGATTATATATTATATAAGATAAATTATTTTTTTGTCTTCTTCTAAAAAATAGTTCTTTCGCTCGAATTTTTGATCGGAAGTAATGCTTTGTAAATATCCTTCTCTAAAAATAATTTTGTCAATTTAAAAAAAAATGTTTAATTTTTTTTCTGGGATTGAAAATAAAAAAACAGTCATAAGAACCACAACCTTTCCTTTTCTGCCATCAATACTTAATATACTATTACTGAGCTAGAATATTGACTATCAAACTAGGTATAAGCTCAACTTTAAAACCAAGAATATCGAAAACGGTAAACATCTGCGCAAAAATTGCGCTTATTCATTGCTTGAATGCTATCATCTAATGATACAATTCCCCAGTGTATCAATTCCTTACGGCACAAGAAAGGAAATATCAAAAAAAGTACAAAGCGTACTCGTATATTCTGGGGATATTAAAAAATAAAAGGAATAAATATATCAAAAATCCATATTTGAAAAATAATAAAACATAAGAACTTATTCCACCCAATAATTTCCCGCATAGCATAAGTATATTTTTAGTTAAAAAAATAAAACCATAATAAATATGGGAAACAATAATATAAAAATAAAAAGGATGTACTAACGATATAAAAATTAAAAAATGTGACCGTCAATTAACATTTTCAGGTCGATGTCTGTAGTCTCAACCCAGTAACTCGAATCCCGTTCTCCATCAGCATCTGTTGTTTTTGCAACAATATAGCTGTTTTATAAGCCGAGCGTGTTCATTTTCTTAAATCGTCCTTTAGGTTTTCCGTCAAATAAGGTAGCCTAAACAAAATCTTGTTTACGCGTGCTGTAAGTAGTCCGATTTTGTAGTAATTAATTTACATAAACCTTACAATATGGTACACATTAGACAAGTTTGTTAAAACCAAATTGTCCGAGTATTATCCTGGTAAATACAAGACTGGTATAATGCCTATTGAAATCCACAAGCCTGGTATTATAGGTATAGTTTCAAGCTCTAAATGAAGCTGTCTATCAAACAAATAAAGCTGCTTTAGAAAAATTGCTAGATGTTACAAAGTTGATTCATTTAATGGGACCAGTAGAAAAAAACAGAAGGTATCATTTTAATAGGCAACATTAGAGGTAATGCCGAAGAAACAATTGCTGAATATATTACAAAAAAAAGCATTTGTAAACCAACAGTTGCTTTTATTGCCGGTCAATCAGAACTACCTGATAGCCACATTGGTCATGCTGGAGCTATAATTTTTGGAAGTAAAGATTCGACTAAGGAAAAAGTTGATGCGTTTACAAAAGCCAGCGTCGTAATCACCACTTCCTTATGAAAACCTACTTAAACTGTTCGCAAAAAATGGCAAACGCAAAGAGCTTGAGGAAGCACCCCAAAAATTTGAATAAATCAATATTTACTTAAAATATAATATCTCTCTGTTGCGCTGAACAACTTTGGTCTTTATGCATAAATATAAACAATAAACTTAAAATTTGGCAACAACGATTTGTCTATTAATTAATAAATTGTAGTTAAAAATATGTATTTGCATTAAGTGTTGCTAAGTAGTAGTTTTGCATTATAGTTTGCCAAACTTTATTTTATTCTAAGTGCACAACAAAAAAATAGAATACACCGCATCACTTCTTAATCTCTCACATATTTTTATACATAAAATAAATTATAGTTATTAAGATTTCAAGTAAACTGTTTTTCTGACCAGTAAGATGCTAGACACACTGATAAAAGGTGCATACCATAGAACACTGGTGTATGTGTCTCACACTGAGTGAAAAAGTAATTTACATAAAATCATCATTTATTAAATTTAAGTGACTAAAGTATTGTCTTATAAACAAACAAAAAAATTTAAAAAATTGCCACTAACAAAGGTCGAAGTCATAACACCAAAACCAAACATTTCCAAATAGAAATCTTCAACTGCGGAGATCATGCAGCAAAATATTGATAACGCTATGTGTCTAAAGTTAAGTATGCATAACACATTCTAGTGCAGTATAAATACTCGGCAAAATATTAGAGAAAATGAAAAAAGACAAATTAGCATTAACAACAAACGGAACAAACTATGGTTTACGGAAGATGTAAAATTACTAAACATCTTTCAATTGTCATGCTTCAACTTCAAATATATAAACAAAAGAATACAAAAGATTTAAAACAGTCGGAATTCAAGATATATAGTATAATTCTCTGTAAAAATTGAAAATGACTTATACGGAAGTCAAAGAAGGGTGTTTACAAAACCAGAAATTGTAGCAGTTTAAACAACATATCATCACCTGGCCAAAAGGATCCTATATGAAAAACCTATGCAAGAATGAAATAGAAAAAACCTAGAATAGAAAAAAATCTAAATGACATTATACGCTTAATGAAGCAATTACAAGACTATTGCAAAGACTCAATTCTCACAGAACTCCATACAAATTTGCAAAATTTTCACAGATTTTTTGAAGTTTTCATAGAATTGTTTCATTTATTTAAAAATTAGCTAGATTTAAAAAAAAGTACAAAACAAATGTCTTCTTCAATAGCTTGCAAATTTATTACAATTGTAAAATATTTCCAAAGAAGATATCTCAGTTTTTTTGTTGTTTTTTTTTTATCTTTAATGTGATCTAATTGTCGTATTTTATCTATAAAACTAAAACAGATCAAAACTTTAAAAACTCTTTTAGTTGTCTATAGTGGCTCTACTATTTTTTTTTTAATTCTTTAAATCTTCCAAAGTTTACTTAAGTCATTCAAAGTTTTTCAAAAGTAGATAAACTTTTAAAACTTTCTTAGTGGCCTAATCTAGCTCTCAAAACTTTTGAAATACTTGTCTACAAGCCCTTAAATGTTTAAGTACATTCTAGACATTTTTACAGTCCTTTATGACCTTTCGGTTATCTGAAAACTATTTAAATTTTTTTTTTTTATTTTGCGTTTTACAGCTATTTTACTATTTTACATCGCCCCAGAGTCTTACGACTTGTATGAAGGGGGTTGAAGGAACCAACGGCTTATTAGGTGACTTCCGAATCACCCCGGTAGATAAAGAGCAAAATTATTTTAGTCATACTCGAGGATCGAACCCCGGACTGTTAACATGCTACGCTAACGCTCTATAACTGAGCTATCTCACCGTAAAATGTTATATAAATCTTAAAAACTTGCAAATCTATTAATTATATTCAAGGGAGTTGCTTATCCATTTGAGAGTAAATACTGGCTAAGTTTTAATGTTATACCTCATAATCAACTTCTTGTAAATCGGCGTGTTATGTTTATTAGAAAGTTTCTGAGAAGTACTATTACTACTACTAGACCCTCCTGCTCGCATATTGCTGCTCTTAAAATTTGTTATATATAAACTTTACCACTTTTTTGGTTGCTTCTAGTCGCTCTAGCAATGTCTTTTATGATTCTCCCAGTATCCTTTAAGACTTCTCAAGTCAGCCTAAGAACTGTTAGAGTTCTTTAAGATTTTTGTCTATTTGGCTTACAAATTTATATTTCTTTTAACGTACTTTAAGACATTTCAAATATCTTCTCTTATTTATGATTTTTGTAATATTTTATAAGAGTTTTTCTAAAGTTTTCTAGAGTCTACTTAGACAGTGAATTTTTTTAAGTGTTAAAAATATAAAAAATCTTAAATTTTTTCACGATCCTATAAAATATCTTCTCAGAATTTAAAGAACTGCAATTATAGTTATGTGATCCTAAAAACTTGTCAGTAATCTAAAACCTCTTTTAAAGCTCTTAAAGTATTTAAGACGCGTTAGTTTCCTATAGTTTTCCAAGATGGGTTTTTAAGAATCTCTAAGTTGCTTTTCAAAAGTCTTAAGAAAACCTATTCAATAGCTGAAAGTGTTTGAAGCCCTAATATTAAACTCTTGCCTATATTGCCGTTGGCGTATCTATTTTTTTTAAAGTCCTTTGTTCGTCACCTTTTTATGACTTTTGTAATATTTTATAAGAATTTTCATCGTCTCAAGAACACATAAGAATATTGCTGATGTTGCCCGTAGTGTTAAAAAAAATCCAGGTTTGTCAATTCCTTCTCGATCTTTAGAGTTAGACATTCCACAAACGACATTGCACCGTATTTTGTATTAAAACTTAAGTCTTAAAGCTTTTAAAGTTCAGTTAACACAAAAACTCAAGCCGGTCGATCACCATAAACGTTCAAATTATTAAAATGATCCGGAAATTCATTGAAAAATCATCTTCAGTGATGAGGCCCATTTTCACTTCGGAGGCTATGTTAATAAGCAGAATTGTCGCATTTGGGGCTTAGAAAATCCAAAAATGATTGTTGAAAAGTCTTTGCATCCTCAACGTGTCACTGTTTGGTGCGGTTTTTTGGGCTGGCGGTGTGATTGGACTCTACTTTTTTTGAAAATGAGGTTGGTGCAACAGTAACAGTGAATGGATGGCGCTACCGAGCTATGATTAATGATTTTTTATGGCCGGAATTGGAAGATATTGATGTGGACGAGTCTATTTTTAGCAAGTCGGCTTGCCACACAAGCAACGAAACAATCGCAATTTTGCAAAAAAAGGTTCCTGACCGTGTTATTTCTTAAAGAGGTGATCACAATTGGCCACCGAGATCTTGTGATTTAACACCTATAGACTTTTTTCTTTGGGGCCAATGCTCCACAATTAATTCAAGAACTTAAAGATGGAATTCGTGAAGTTATCGAGGACATACAGCAGCAAATGTGCGAATTGATCCTAGAAAATTTTATGAAAAGAATGTAGTACTGCAACCGTAATCGTGGCGGCCATTTGACTGATATCGTTTTCAAATGTTAATGGCATACCTTTCTCTTTACAATGAAATAAACATTTAATTATTTCTCTTAAAAAATACCCGTTTTTTTTAAATATCAAAATTGGAAAACCTTATACCGCATCCGTTAATTGAGACAATATAGACGCTATAGATACTGACAAAGCTTAGTATCTGGTCCACCCACATTCTCATATTAAATGTAATTATGGTTAAATGAACACTAATCATATATTAGACTAACGTCCTGAATTAATAGATTTTCTGGCCGAAACTGGGGCTCAAACCTGCGTCAAATTATGCACGGAGATTCGAGTTAGGCGCATCACCCAACTGAGCCACTCTCAGGTCCTAATTGTTGAATAAAATTTTTGCACAAAATGTTTAATTACTCTTTGAATTGAACAATTATAACGACAAAAAAATAAGGTCAATTTACCGCCAACTTTTAACTACAAAGTTAATGCGTTCAGGTCCTTCTTCTAAATAGAAAATTCATGATTAAAGTATATGATTTATGAACTATTTAAAATTGTTTTTTGCTCAAAACTTTTTTCATATTTATTATTTTTTATTAGTTTGTTCTGAAAATAATTAAAATCTCAGGAAGATCCAACCTAAACCATTAATAAAAAGTCAAAAATAACAAAGTCTGGACACAAAATATTAAAATATTTTCAGAATAAACCAAAATCCGGCAAAAAATTGTTAAAAAGTGCAATATTCTACTTATAAAATGTCAATAATAACAACATACGACCTTAAAACATCAAAATATTATCAAAAAACTTCCCATAAAACCGTTGAAAAGTGAAACATTTTTACAAAATCTCAAAAATGGTAAAATCCGGCTATGATATATTAAAATATTGTCAAAAAGCACAAAATCCGGCCATAAAACTGTTAAAAAATGTTAAATTATATTCATAAAATGACAAAATCCAGCTTTGATACATAAAAAAATTGTTTGTCCATAAACTGTAAAAAAGTATATCTTTATTTATAAAATATCAAAAATAGTAAAATCCGGCCATAAACTTTAAATATTGTCAGAAAACAAAGTTTGTTTTTACATAAAATATCAAAATATTGTTATAAACTACCAAAATCTAAATATATAACTGATAAAAATGTAAAATTCTACTCATAAAACATCAAAAATAGTAAAATCCGGCTTGAAATATAAAATTTTGTTTGAAAACACAAAAATCCGCACCATTTTGTTTATAAAATGTCAAAAATAACAAAATCCAATCTTAAAACATTAAAATATTGTTAGAAAGCACCAACATTTGGCAATCAATTTTCAAAAAACTAAAAAAATTTGCAATGATTTATCAAAAATATTAAATTCCAATCTTAAAACATCAAAATATTTTTAGAAAGCAAAAAAAATTGTTCATATAATCTCAAAATCTAGCTTTGGAGTATTAAAAATATTGTTTAAAAACATTAAAACCCGGCATAAATTGTTAAAAAGTGCAAAACCTGGCCCTGAAATTTAAAACAATTGTCAGAAGCACCAAAATCCGGCCAAAAACTTTAATTTTTTTTTCAGAAAATCTCAAAAATAGCAAAATCCAGTTTTGGATTATCAAATATATTGTTAGAAAAAAACAAAATATAACATAAATTATCATAAAGTGTAAAATCCGGACATAAAAGTTTGAACAAATATCAAAAATTGTCAGAAAGCACCATAAACTATTAAATAGTATAAAAATTTTAATAAAATTAAAAATAGCAAAATTCAGCTATAAAGTATGAATAAATGTTAAAAAAAATCCGGCCATAAACTGTGCCAAATTATATATACACAGAATCTCAAAAATAGCAAAATCCGGCCTCACATGGTTTGAAGCTGCGTCATTTAGTTTGACAGCCATTGATAGTGATTTGAAAAGAAAATGGAAAAAAGTAAATTTCGTGTGCTCATTAAGCATTATTTTTTGCGAAAAATCATCATTCAAACAAAAGCTAAGCTTGATGAATACTATAAGAACTCTGCACCATCAATTTTAATAGTAAAAAAGTAGTTTACTGAATTTAGTTGTGGTACAAGCACGGAAGATGCCGAAAACGTTCTGGACGTCCAGTTGAAGTCTCTACACCCGAAACAATTTAAAAAACTCACGATATGGTTTTGGCAGATTGAATATTAAAAGTGCAAGAGATTGTGGAAGCCATAGGCATCTCACATGGTGGTTTTAATTTTGAATGATCACTTGGGTATAAGAAAGCTTTTCGCAAGATGAGTGCCGCGTTTGCTCACAATCAACCATAAACGTAATCGTGTGACTTTGCAGGAGTGTTTGAAGTTGCTTAATCACAATATGGACAAGTTTTTGCGCCGTTTCGTAACTATGGACAAAACGTGAATCCACCACAACACACCAGAGACCAAACAGCAGTCAAAACAGTGGGTTTCTCGGGGTGAAACGGCGCCAAAGAAGGCCAAGGTGGGTTTGTCATCCAACAAAGTCAAGAGGATCGTTTTAGGATGCACGCGGTATAATCTACATTGACTACCTTCAGAAGGGTAAAACAATCAATGGCGAATATTATGCTAACGTATTGAGTCGATTTAATCAGGATTTGCAAAAAACGACCGAATTTGGTCAAGAAAAAAGTTCTTTTCCACCAAGACAATGCAAGAGTGCAGTTTCCAACGCAAAAATCTATGAATTAGGCTACAAGTTGTTCCCTCATCCGCCCTATTCTCCGTATTTAGAGTAATTATTTCTTGTTTCTAAAGTTTACGAAACGGCACGGCGGAAAATGATTTGACTGCAACGAAGAAATCATCTCACAAACAAATACCTATTTTGATGACCTCGACAAATCTTATTTTTTGGAAAGGATAAAAAATTGAAGAAACGTTGGACAAAGTGTATAGAGCACAAACTACGTTAAAAAATAAAATGATTTTCTATCTAAAAACTTGTGTTTCATTTAAAAAGTTACGGACTTATTGACCCGCCCTCGTATTATTTATTAATATTATTTTAGATACGGTATTACAAACAAGTCCACAACACTAGAAGCATTATAATGTATAAGGCCCGCTTATAATGCCCTGGTTTCAATGGATAATAACTTCACTACCTCTGGGGCATGCTTGTTATATAAATACATAACTATAAAATTATACATATTATGAATAATTAATAAACACGATCAGAAAACTTTAAGTAATAGCCTATTATACTTTCACCATCGTTGACATTAAAAATTACAAACATTGTCTTTGATAACTATTTATTCAATTTTCAACATTAAAATTCATATAATAAAGCCTTAAATCATATAATTCAAACACATTTCCCAGTTTATTCCCCCTTTCACCATCAACATTACAAGGTGTGAAATTTTTATATCATTACTTTTTTATTACATTTCATCTGAGACCGGCACATCGAATCCAGAGAAAGGTGTAGAGCTGTTAACACCGTTCACAGATGCAATGAAATTACGAAAGATTAACGATAGTCGAGCCGTGATAATATCTCGGCATTAGTTCTTAGATTATCTTTAAATCACTCTGAAAGCTATATTCACGAAATGGCAATGAAATTTATCGACAACTACCTCATGTTTCCCGAACGTATAATTACAGATTTCTGATTTACAATTATCGCTTGTAGCTTGTTGGGGCTATATATTTTTTTAGTTTATTTTTTTTTCCTGTATCGTGCACGGATTAAGTTGACAACTGCTTAGATTGATTGCGCGTGGATAACTTCGCACGAATAGAATTTTAATTTTAATTTGCATAGTTTTGAATTCATGAATACATACATATGTAACGAAAATATGGAGATTCTTATTGAATTGTTTGAATGAATAATATTTCATAATTCATATTTTTTTTATATTTAGCTGCGAGCGATTATTATAAAATTATTAACACAATATTACATTTAAATTACTATCATTGAGTTTTTGCTTGTTTTCTACACGAATTATGGTTTTTCTTTAGCGATGAATTTTAAAACTAATAAAATTTTATGAGTTTGACATTTAGATTTAATATAGTGTTAAGGATCAATCAATAATATTAACCGATTTAATTATGTATTGCTCAAAAGAATTAGAAGAATTCTTCTTTATTTTGAGACTATAATTTTCTGATTGCAAATTAAAGTAGATATATTTAGACCGTTATTGTTTTAAATGAATTATAACTTATGATGTAAAGACGTGATTTAATCATATTCCATTTTGTAGACTGTAACAGTACTTATCTATTCAAATTACATTTATTTAGTAACAAGATAATTTAATTAATTTAGTTTGTTGTAAAATTTAATTAAATTTACCAACCGAATAAAAGACATCCGCATGAGTTGCTGGCGTCAAAAAAAGAAATAATAATTACACATATTTAGTATGTTATAACAATAATTTCAGTGATAACAATCTAAATAACATTTTACACTGAAAAAATCTAAATATTAAAATTTATTTTGTACGCATTTTTATTTAAATATAATTATATTACTCACATAATATCTATTGTTAAATTAAACTGCATAATTTCACGAATGAAAATCTTCTTCAATTGGAACTACGTTTATATGTAAAGTAACAAAGTTAAAAATAATTCAACAATAAAATATTTCCATGTATAAGAACTTCGCAAGTAGGATTTAATGTATTTTTTTCTGTTTGTTAATTTGTTAACAAGTTATATAAAAAATATGATTTCAAAGTCTAAATACTTGTAGGAAATTTGTTGATTATGTCATTATTTTATTAATTTTTGTTGACATTTATTGAATAATTATTCAGTGTCAATAGTTTATTTGTAATTTTAATTAATTCTGTAGTCGGAAGTTTTGTAATTATGTTTAATGTTTGCCCGTATTTTAAATAAGAAATATAAGAAAAAAAAGTGCTGAACAAATTGCATTGGGGAAGTAATTAGTATGTGATTAAAAATTATGCTTGCATGTGTAAGTGTGGTGGGTGCCCGTATCAATACAATTTTTTGCAATATTATTTTATAGCGCTGTTTTAGGTTAATTATTTATCTAAAGAATATTAAAAAGTAATGATGGTTGTCAATCAAAATATGATAGATTAACGATACACAGAAAAAATGCTGTTTTATTTACATAGTAAATTCTATTTAGACAATATGGGCTCATATTTCTTTCATAATTATATTATACTATATAAAGAAAATATATGGATGAAGTTGCCATATAAAAAAAACGGTTTTTATGTGAAGATTTTCAGTGGTTTTTTTATAATATAATAATAAATTTATAACGTGTAATTACAAAGCAGATTTGCACCTTCTCGCATAGTATAGACGTTCTTGTGCATACAGCTTTTAGCCTCCCATAGAAACTCCTTTTTATCTCAATTTTCAATTCTTCGATAGACAAATACCAAGCCCATGCTCTATCTACCACTCTACCGTCATTTGCTGTAGCCTAATCCACCAGTAGTGCAACCAACAAGAAAATAAAGTTTCTTAAGTAGGTTTTGTACTATTGGTGTTCCGTAAAAAAAACAAATTAATATGAGCCTAAACTAGCAATAATGTTGCCCAATTTGCTTGAAATAAAAAGTAAACGCAATTATATTACTAAATAATACTGTTTTACACATTATGTAGCATTTTTCTAGCAAAAGAAAGTAAGTTCTTAAAGTTGAAGTAAACCCTTCTTCAAAAAAATAAACAAGATACTACATGGGATGGTATGCAGCATCTATTATCAACAAACTCGGACGTTTAAGAACAAAAATTAGCAAAAAAAACGGATTTTGCTATTTTGGACTTTTTATCAGCATAATTTTGCACTTTACAACCGTTTTTGGCCGGATTTTTGTTTTTTCAATTTGTTTGACTAAATTTTGCATTTTTTAAAGTTGTATAGTAATTTCGGTACTTTCTGACCGTATTTTTATACTATATGACAGAATTTTTAACATTTCATAAAAAGTTTTGCATTTTTGGGCTATTCCAACAATATTTAGATGTTTTCAGGCAGTTCTTGACATTTTATGAATAACATTTTAGACTCATCAACCATTTTTGTAATATTTTAATTTTATCTAAAAATATTTCAATGTTTATGACCGGATTTAGATACTTTTTTACTTTTTATGAATAAAATGTTGCACTCTTTACCAGTTAATAACTAAAATTTGGTGCTTTCTCATAATATTTTCATACATTATAGCTAGATTTTGCTATTTTTGACATACAAATACGTTTTTGGGCTGGGCTTTCGTTCTTTTAGAAAATATTTTAATATTTTGAAACTAAATTTTGCCATTTTTAACTATTATAAATTAAATGTTGCATTTCTTAACAGTTTATGGCAAATTTTAGTATTTTCTGACAATATTTGTATACTTTATAACCGAAATTTGCTATTTATAACCTTTTATAAATAGAATTTTACACTTTTTGACAGTCGAAAAACATTTTTTTTATTTTGCAATTTTTAGAATTTGCATTTTTATCAGTCAATGCTCAAAAATTGAACAGTTACTAGCCAATGTTTGTTAGATTCTAACAATATTTTAATGTTTCAAGGCCTGTTTTTGCTTTAATTAACATTTTAGAAAAAAAAATACATTTTTAACTATTTTATTATTTTCGGATTTTGAAAGGATTTTAGTGCTTTCTGACCATATTTTATAGTTATTTTCTACTTTGCAAATAAATTTTCCACTTTTTATGTTTAAGTTATAAGTTTATGGCCAAATTTTGATATTTCTAACAATATTTTAATATTTTATAGCAAAATTTTTGAAATTTTATAAATTTTTTGACACTTTCAACAATTTAAGATCAGGCTTTAATGCTTTTTGACAGCATTTTGACGCTTATAAACCAAATTTTGTTGTTTTTAACATTTCATAAATAAAATTTTACATTTTTCAACAGTTTTTGGAAGGGTTTTAGTTTGTTTTTAATATTTTATTACTAAATTTTTTCAAATAAAATCTGACTGGATTACAAAGAATTTTGCGCAATAAATTCATATTATGGTACACAGAACCTGATATAAAAACTCCAATTTTTGCGATAGCGTTAAATTGAAAATGGAATTAACATTTCTGCCGGAAACTGAACTGTTTCTTACAAAGAGTCTTTTATCGTACTAAAACTCAGTAAAGATTGTTCTTTTTTTTCAATTTTAGGATTTTGCCATCAACTGATGCAAACAATTTTAGAAAGAAACAAGCGCAGAGAGTGCAATAGGCAGTATCAGTATAGTTTTTGAGCAATGGTGTCTCAAAATAGAAAACTAAAGGCACGTTTTAAGTGTGTCGCCGGTTAACCTAAACGCGATTAATCTTCTTGGATATATGTGCAAATAAAATAGTGGCAGATCTGAAAAATTTAGTATTTTCTGTAATTTTTGTGGAAAATTTGATTTACGCCAATTAATATAAGTCATCCGGTATCTGAAATTTTATAACTTCTTTCAAGCTAAAAAAAACGCATAAGTGGGACCAACGTCTTCAAGAAAAACAAACATCCAACTTCTTGACAAGTATCACTTGGGCGGGTGGGTGGTCCAATCCAAAGCATGGTAACGGATCAATAATTTGAAATAGAGTTACCCAAATACCCACCCAAGTGTTAGTTATCAAGAGATTAGACCACGACCTACTCTTGTGATAAAATTACTAAATTCTGGCGTCCGCCTAGAAGACAAAACATTCAATTATTTAATAACTAACACTTGGGCGGATGGTTGGGTCACTCCATAACATAGCAAAAAACCAATCATTTAGAATGGAGTGACCCAGCCACCCACCCAAATGTTAGTTATTTAGAAGTTCGATCACGACCTCCTCTTGTGACCAAATGGCTTTTGGCGTCCGCCTAGAGAACAAACATCCAATTCCTTTATAACAAACACTAAGGCGGGCGAGTGGGTCACTCCATAACATGGTTGAGGACCAATAATTTGGAATGGAATGACACACCCACCCACTCAAGTGTTATTATATTATTCAAGAGATTGGATCACGGCCTCTTCTTGTGACAAAATGGCTTTTGGCGTCCGTCTAGAAGACAAACATCAATTTCTTTGATAACAAACACTTGGGATGGCGGTTTGTGTCACTCCATAACATGGTAAAGAATTTGATTTGTGCTTTCAAACGATATTTTGATGTTTCAAAACCGGATTTTGCTATTTTTGACATTTTACAAATAGAATTTTACACTTTTGAACAGTTTTTAGCCCAATTTTATACAATATTTTTATATTTCATAGTCAGAACTCTGAAAATTAAAAAAACTTTTGATATTTTCAACAGTTTGTAGCCAGATTTTGGTGCTTTCTGACAATTCTTTGACGTTTCTAAACCAAATTTTACTTTTTTAAACTTTTTATAAATAGAATTTTACACTTTTCAACATTTTTTGGCAGAATTTTAGTGCTTTTTGACAACATTTTATTGTTAGTTTAGATTTTACAAATTAAATTTTGCACTTTTAAACAGTTTTTAACCAAATTTTGCAATTTCTAACATTTTAATATTTTTGAAATTTCAGAAAACTTTTGTCATTTTCAACAGTTTAAAGCCAAATTTTCGTGCTTTCTGATAATATATTGAGGTTTCTAAACCAATTTTTTTGTTTTTTTGAACATTTTGTAAATAGAATTTTACACTTTTCAACATTTTTTGGCGGGATTTTAGTCTTTTTGACAATATTTTATTGTTGGTTTGAACTTTTTAACAGTTTATGGTCAAATTTTGCTATTTCTAACAATATTTTGATATTTTATAGCCAATTATTTAAAATTTCATAAATTTTTTCACTTTCAACAGCTTAAGGCCATAATTTAGTGCATTCTGACAACATTTTGACGTTTCTAAACCAAATTTTGTTGTTTTTAACATTTTATAAATAAAATTTTACACTTTTCAACCATTTTTGGCCGGATTTAGTTCTTTTTAAAATTATTGATATATTTTATGACAGGATTATAAAGTAAACTAAAAGTTTGGAAGCTAAACAAAAATCATGCAATTTGACAAGATTGAGTGACAAACCCAACATTTTAAAACAATATTTTGCCGGATTAACGGTAATTGGTTTAGTTAAGCAAAAATCCAAGAAATTTTGTGAAATAAAAAAAAAAATTAAAATAAATTTAAAATGAAAATTGGTCGGATTAAAAGCAATTGATTTAGCAACACAAAAACCCGACCTGTTATAACAAAAACCAAACAATTTTATTACAAAAATTGACAAAATTAAGTAAAAGTTTAGTTAATTTTAAAATAAAACTTTGAAGAAATAAATTTGTTTACATTTTTTTTTCATGTTTTTTTTTAAATATACATTCTGAATAACTTTTTATGAATTTTGTCCAACAAATTAATATTATGGTACCCAGAATATGATATAAAAACTTTGAATTTTGCGGTAGCTTTGAATTGAAGATGGAATTAACATTTTTTCTTGTCTGCCGGACACTGAACTGTTTTCTACAAAGAGTCGTACTAGAACTCAGTATAGATTGTCCATAGGCGTGCCAAATTTTTTTACCTAAAATTTTTTATTCAAAAATGCAATTTTAGCAAACAATTTTAGAAATAAATGAGAACACAAGTGCAATAGGCAGTATAGTTTTTGACCAGTGGCGTCTCAAAATTAGGAACTAAAGGAACTTTTTAAATGTGTCGCCGTATAGCCTAAACACGCTTGATCTTCTTGAATTGCAAATAATCCAGTGGCAGCTGTGGAAGAACGTGATTTTTGTAAAAAATCTGATTTACGCCAATTAATACAAGTCATCCAGAATCTGAAAATGACGTAGATGTAAGACCAGGGATTAGCGTGTTTTTCTAATTGTGTTCTACAAGCTTATTAAGTTTCTAGATGCGTGTTCAAAAAGAACAATCATCCAACTTCTTGAGAACTACCACTTAGGAGGGTGAGTTGTCAAATCCATAGCATGGTAACAAACCAATAATTTGAAATGGAATAACCCGCCCACCCACATAAGTGTTAGTTATCAAAAGGTTGGACCACAACCTACTTATGTGATAAAATGAATTCTAGAGTCTGCCTAGAAGACAAACATCTAATTCCTTGATAAGTAACACTTGGGCGGGCGGGTGTGTCACTCCATAACATGGTAAAGAACCAATAATTTGGAATGAAGTAACCCACCAACCCGCCCACCCAAGTGTTAGTTATCAAGAGATATCCGCCTAGAAGACATCAACATCCAATTCCTTGATATCAAACACTTGGGTTGGCGAATTGGGTTACTCTATAACAAGGTAAAGAATTTGATTTGACACGGATTTTTGTGCTTTCAAACAATATTTTGATGTTTCAAAACCAGATTTTGCTATTTTTGACATTTTACAAATAGAATTTTGAACTTTTGAACAATTTTTAGCCCAATTTTATACAATATTTACTATATTTCATAGTCAGATTTCTGAAATTTCAAAAAACTTTTGACATTTTCAACAGTTTGAAGCCAGATTTTGGTGCTTTCTGACAATAGTTTGACGTTTCTAAACCAAATTTTATTTTTTTAAACGTTTTATAAATAGAATTTTACACTTTTCAACAGTTTTGGCGGAATTTTGCAATTTCTAACATTTTAATATTTCCTAGTCGGATTTTTGAAATTTTAAAAACTTTTGTCATTTTTAACAGTTTAAAGCCAGATTTTGGTGCTTTCTGATAATATATTGAAGTTGCTAAACCTAATTTTGTTTTTTTGAACATGTTATAAATAGAATTTTACTTTTTTCAACATTTTTTGGTGGGATTTTAGTGCTTTTTGACAATATTTTATTGTTGGTTTGAACTTTTTAACAGTTTATGGCCAAATTTTGCTATTTTTAACAATATTTTGATATTTTATAGCCAAATATTTAAAATTGCATATATTTTTTGACACTTTCAACAGTTTAAGGACATACTTTAGTGTTTTCTGATAACATTTTGACGTTTCTAAACTAAATTTTATTGTTTTTAACATTTTATAAACAGAATTTCACACTTTTCAACCGTTTTTGGCCGGGTTTTAGTTCATTTTAAAATTATATAAATATTTTATGACAAAATTTTGTTATTTTTGACTTAACTGACTGAAGTAAAAAAAAGTTTGAAAACTGAACAAAACTCATGCAGTTTATTACATAATTTGACAAAATTGAGTAACAATTGCAACATTTTAAAACAATATTTGGCCGGATTAAAGGTAAATTAGTTTAGTTAAGCAAAAATCCAAGACATTTTGTGAAAGCCCGAACAAAAAAAGGATTATTTTTAAATGAAAATTGGTCGGATTAAAAGCAATTGTTTTAGTAACGCAAAAAAGACCGGTTTTGAAAAAATAGAGCAATTATTAATTAATTAATTGTTACAAAATTTTATTAAATTTTTTCAAATGATATTTGACCTGATTACAGACAATTTAAATAATAATTTTAATAAAATTAAGTTTTTAAAAATACAGTTTAGTTTATTTTAAAATAAAATTTTCAAGAAATAATTCTGATTAACCTTTTTATGAATTTTGCGCAATAAATTGATATATATTTTTGCGGTAGCGTTGAATTGAAGATGGATTTAACATTTCTTTAAAATTAATTCAATTATTGCTCTGCTGACTGCCAAAAACTGAACTGTATAGTTTTTGAGCAATGGCGTCGCAAAACTGGGAATTAAATGCACTTTTTAATTGTGTTCCCGGATAACCTGAACGCACTTGAACTTTTTGGATATATGTGCAATAAACCAGTGGCAACTCTGGAAGAACTTGATTTTTGTGATAAATTTGATTTACGCAAATTAATATAAATCATCCAGAATCTGAAGTTTCAAGCTGAAAATGACGCATATGTAGGAACGGCGTGTTCTTCTAATTGTGTTCTATAAGCTTATAAAGTTTGTAGATGCGTCTTCAAGAAGGACAAACATCCAACGTCTTGACAACTATTACTTGGCGTGTGGGTAGTCTAATCTATAGCATGGTAATGGACCAATAAGTTGGAATGTTAGATCACAATCTACTCTTGTGATAAAATGACTTCTGGCGTCCGCTTAGAAGACAAACATCTAATTCCCTAATAACTAACACATGGGCGGGTGGATGGGTCACTCCATAACATGGTAAATAACCAATTAATTTAAAATAGAATGACCCAACTACCCACCCAAGTGTTAGCTATCAAGAGGTTGGATCACGACCTCCTCTTGTGACAAAATGGCTTTTAGCGTCCGTCTAGAAAACAAACATCCAATTCCTTGATAACAAACACTTGGGCGTGCGGGTGTGTCATTCCATAATATGGTTTAGGACGAATAGTTTGAAACGAAATGACCCACCCACCCACCCAAATGATAGTTATAAAAAGGTTGGACCACGACCTAATCTTGTGATAAAATGACTTCTGGTGTCCGCCTAGAAGACAAACATCCAATTTCTGGATAACAAACACCTGGGCGGGTGGCTGTGTCACTCCATAACATGATAACGGACCAATAATTTAGAATGGAGTATAGGTTTAATAGGTTTTTTTTCAATTTCCTTCTTTTTTGCTTTAAGTTCATTTTATTAAAAAAGTTACAAAATAAAATTGGAGTTTTAGTTACAAATATTCTGCACAATTTTATGAAAATGTTTACATTTTTCAACAATTTATGATAGGATTTTTGTGTTTTCTGACAATATTTTGATGATTTTTCTATTATTATTTCATACATTTTTGGACAGTTTATGGACGGATTTTTTTTTTTTTTAAGAATATGTTCATATTTTATGGCCGGATTTTGCTATTTTTGAGATTTCATTAAATGATTTTAGCACTTTTTGAACAGTTAATGCCAGCTTCTTGACTCTTTCTTTTCATTTTAGTATTTTATAGCCGGATTTTGCTATTTTTGACTACTATTGCAATTTCAACAATTTTGCTATTTCTAACAACATTTTATGATATTTTTACATTTTTACAGTTTATGGCCAACATTCGGTGCTTTCCAACAATAATTTGATGATTCAAGACCAAATGTTGCTATTTTTAACATTTTATTATTAAAATTTTGCACTTTTAAACCGTTTTTGGACAGATTTTAATTCTTTATCAAAATATTTAAATGTTTTATGACCAAATTTTGATGGTTTTTAGGAATATTTTGATATTTTATAGCTGGATTTTTCTATTTTTGACATTTTATAAACAATATTTTATAGGCAAGTTTTAGTAATTTCTTACATTATCTTAGAAAAATAATGAGAGACCAAACTAAGAAAAAATTGTAAAAATATAATAATCATAGGCAGTTATTGGGATTGGATTGTCAAAAATGCAAATAGCTGAAAAAAAAAAACAAAGCAAAAAAGACAAGAAAAGAAACAAATCATCGCACATCTACATAAAAATGTATAACAAAACAAGCAAAAATAAAACAAATTTTTGGTCGACTTTGATGATGCCAAATAAAAACAATGCAATTTTATAAATGGTTTTGTTCGTTTTTATTTTAATCAAATACCAGATTGTACTCAATAGATTTAAAAATTATTTGACCATAACTTTATGTCAGAGCATACATAAATATGTTTCTGAACAGCTAGTAAGTGTTTTCTGAAAGACAAAATAAAAAGAATGCTTACTCGACTACATTTCATTAGTAGACAGTAGCCATAACGTAAGAAAAATATTACTTATGTTAGTTGGTTACAAAGCAAATGACATTTCTAAATGAGCAGTGCTTTTAGCAATTAACTCTTTTCAATGTTTCTATTGTTTCATTGGTCGTCTCAGATGGTACCAAATAAAAACAGTCGACGTGCAATTATACAAAAAGTTTTATTCGTTTATTTTAAGCATTTATCAGTTTCCACTCAATAGATTTGAAATGCAGACGTCGTTCTTGCAACTATTGGAACGAGTTTCTGAACAGCTAGTAAATGTATGATGCACGATTATTAAATCATAGTTTTCAGAATAATATTGAACTTCAATCTATTAAAATAGTTATAGAAGATTTGATTATGTAGCTTATCTCTACAGTATGACGTCAATCTGTTAAGATATTTGTGAAAGATTTAATTTTCAAAGTTCGTATTTTGATATTGCTAGTAGTGTTGGGGAAGTGAAGGGCGCTTCTACGGAAGCTATTTATCAATATGTATTTATTTCCTCTGAAAATTATTTCATATGTAGTCCGAATGTAGTCAATTAAGATGGTTGTTTGATGAATTGTGTACAAAATTATGTTGATTTTTATTTGAATGTTTTTGCCAAAGGGTCAGCTATTTATAACAATCAAAATTTATTTTGCTGCTGTTGCTTTGTACGGCCCCACCTCATTAATAAGGGGATTGTGTACGTAAACCCACCCTTCTCTCATTGGTGCCCGTTTTTTTATATAAATTTGCACCCATAATATATAGAGAGGAAACATTTGGCTGATTTGACCAAGTTTGATTGCTATGCCATTTACGTAGCAGACCTCACAACTTGCTGTTCACAACTCTTGCTGAGAGTAATTTTTTGATTTTTTATTTCAGTCGACCAAATCGGAATTTTTAAGTATCCTATTGTCTGCGTGTATCTAGAATTGTCATGTAATCATCTTCTAAATTTAGTTATTCTTAGGTTTATATTGTTTTTTGAACTAATTTTGCAAAAGTGTACAACTCTTTTGAGATCTTCAAAAAGTGCTGCTGTTAGTTGCCAACAACAAGGTTGACGTCAAGAAAGCCTTGCTTTTCAACAAAAAGTAACTGAAGTCGGCTGTCAATAACTGCACTCTCGTTCAGACCAAGAGCAAAGAAGCCTTTGGCTCGTCCAAGATAGCTGCCGGCTCTACCGTCAAACAGGCATCCGGAGCCGTGGCCGCAAGCCAAAAACCGCCGTCTAGTGCGCAGCCCTCGCCAAAACGGCCAAGAAAAAATCCACTCTGGCCGCCGCATCGCCCAAAAAGTCCCCGGGCAAGTTGCAGTCAAATCAAAACGCGTCGCTTCTTCCAAGAAGCCGGGCCAAAGAAAAAATAAAAAAAAAATTAATTTAAAAATTCTGTTGAAAACTAAAAATGCCTGTACAAAACCTAGACTTAAAATGTTGACTAAACAATAATTTACTAGAAAGCAAGCCTGTCTATCCAAACCAACTGTTGCACAACTTTATTTCCTTCCTCAAATTTTCATTAAGCTATATTAGGGCTCTGTATGAAAAAAATCTTTCTTTGAAGATTTTATCGACTTGAAAAATTGTGCAAAAAAGGTTTTTTTTTGTATACAATCTTAATGAAATTAAGTGAAATCTCTTGGAAACATCACACAAAATGATAAATGTAAAGTGCCATAATATATTTTGCCTATTAACTACAGATTTTAAGTTATACTTGGACATATTCATATCTCCAACATACAAGACTAAATGTATATCATCTATTTCGTTTTAGTACCCTATGAATTGCTACATAATTGACAATTGTTCATGCTGACATCTTACGTAAACTTCTGTTAAACTCAACTCCAACTATTTCGAAAATTTGTTTTAGTGATCAAAATCAAGACTTCTTGACAGTGTTTCTCAGATTTAAGTCACCCGTTTTAAGTAGTTTTATTCAACAAATTTTGCGATAGAATAACGTTAAAATAAAAACTTTACTTGTAATAAGAGTGTCGTAACAGTAACATTGTAATTACAGTTCTAAAGTTTGAAGTCGTTTTTCTAACTGAAAAATTCTGATAGTTTTTTCAGTTTCCCAGTCCAATAAAAGTATTTTTGTTAAAGTGTTTTCCAGGACAAGATTCTCTGTATAAACGCCGAGCTTTTATTGCGATTCCATACTAAAATTATTTTTAGTTATGTTTAGCGTTGGTGTAAGGTTGAACAACACAATTTATATTTATATTAATTGAACAATGCCATTTAAATCAAATTAAGCAAATACTAGATGAAAAACTTACTACAACAACAATCTCAGAAATAAAACTTGATATGTTGACATAACAGTTTAAGAATCATGTAATTTTTTACATCATACTTGGATAGAAGAATGTTCATGGGATGTTTATATCTTGTTGAAACATCAAGATGTTGGACGTCATTTTTGTAACACCCTGTATACAGACTCGTTACATTTTAAATAAATAAATCAAATTCTTTAAGTTTGCTAAGAGAGAAATCATTACACAAACCTTCATAGAGATTTTAACTCAATAATCTTATAAAATAAATCATTTTCTCTTAAGTTTTGAATATTTTTTTAAATAAAAGTAATAATTGTTTATACTGCATGTTTAGTATGAACAATTTTTATTTATTTAATAGGAATTAATTTAAATGTCATAATCCTACAGAAAATAGAATAACAATTATTATTTTTAAGAAAAATTGTAGCCTGCCATCAGTATATCATAAAATATCTTCTAAAAAAAATCTAAAAAGATTAATGAACGCCGTCGCATTTTAAAAATAAACTATATCCACACTAGCACCTAGTTAGTGCATATATCAAGGTGTTGAGAAATGACAGCGTGTGACAACCAGGTGCGTGTAACGCCCCCAGGTCGCCATGGCAACGAACGTGTGCGTGGGTGTGACACCCGACCCCGTACGAGGGTTTGCGGGGTGTATGTTCCTATTTTTTTTTTCGCTCTAATAAAAGCCACCACTTCATGTGTCAAGTTCATTAATTTTGACAAGCGCGTGTCATAACACTTGTTAATCCGATGAGATGACATGATGATAGACGCAGAGTGCGTATAAATAAATATAGACGTAAAAATACAGAAAAATGAAGTGATGTAAATAAATAAGGTATTGCAGGAAATAACATGAAAAAAAGTGCTGTTGGTTAATTAGTTGATTATTTTAATTGGAGCTATGTTAATTTGGATGTAATTGGGAAGGTTTGTTATTTATTGTGTGTGCTCGTCGTTTTGGAAAATGAGGATTACTAAAGTTAAAAGATTTTGTAACTAATAGTCTAACAGTAGTTTTAATAGTGCCGTATGTTATTAAAAAAAATGCACTGATTTGTCTTGTAGAAACTAACTAATTTTCAGATTTTATAAATTTTGTTAAATTATAAAAATTTACCTAACTAATTAATATAACGCTCAGTGTGGTGGTTGGAGTGGTTTAGTGTTTGTTGCATAAGTTAATTAAAAATTAAATTTAAATAATTAAACGTAACAGTAAATATAAAGAAGAACTTGGTACAGACACATGGTTTCCTATCTATTTTTACCTGCGGCCTTGTATAGCCGTTTGTAGTTTTTTGTTTTTAGGATTCTATGTGCGACTTAAAAAGTTGCTATATACATTATTTATAATTTTTGTAAATTAATAGTGTTTTTAGTAGAAGGCATTATCTGATGAATTCTTAAATAAACTTTGTTAAATATATTACAAGGCTTCACTAAATCATAGCCTGTAAGTCTGTGTGAGATAACGTTTTTTGACATTTATATATTTCTTTATTTTATTCGTAAACCAATATATTATGAATTATTTTAAATATATTCGGTATAAACTTATACAATCTAATGAATCGTTGTAATTCACCCATCCCAGTAATAAAAAGCACATAATTCAGCGATGACTTTGAAAAGGTTCAATCATAACACAGATTAAAGCGACATACGATAGCCCCAAGGCAAACTAAAACACGCTCCTCACGTTTGATCTTTATTCAACCTTTTCCATTTGATCGTCCAAGCCGAAGCGAGACGACAAGTCTCCCATGATCCAGAGGGATGATTTCGTTATTACAGTAAATCTGTTACATTTGATTAAATCCGCATGTCTGGGGGTGAATTTTAAAAGGGAGAGAGACCTTCTACAGCTCCCACGCTCCCGACACGATTGCACTGATTACTGTTTCATTATACATTCATTGGTTTACTTCGTTACAACCGTGTCTAGTGAATTTGCTAATATGAAATAATAGGATTTCTCCCCAGGGGTGTATATTGTGTATTTAATTGCTTTTCAATTATAAATAATATTTTGGTAATAGGCGCAACCTCATTAGCATAATAAAACAATATCATGTGTATAAGCCATTCCAACAACGCGTTTTATTTTTGTTATCAAATTTCAGGCAAAACGCAAAATGGGCTGATATTAAGTTGTTACGCATACCATTAACGTGTAGAGAAAAAATAATAAAGAGAGAACGATAAGCATGAAAAAAAATGAGTCCCTGATAGTAATCTCGTCGAGTAATTTGCCCGATAAGTGCGTTATAAATGATCCGTTCACATGACAAAACAAATAGTGGTAATACACACCTTGTCAGAAAAATATTTAGTATTATAATGGAACATGTGTAAATGGAACTTTTATTATTGTTATTATTTATGTTTGTTTTTTTATGGATAGAAATTACTAACCATTACACATGTTTAAATAAATTGTGTGTATTCACACAATACACGACATGCTATATAGTAATAGTTACCACATTTGTTAGAAAGGAATATTAAAACAATCTAATTAATTAAATTACCTCAAAAAGTTTATGTAATTATTATTTAATTTAGTTAGGTATAAAAAGTTGTAACAATCAAACTAGTTCTCTTTAATTCAGTATTTTCCGTTCCGACAATTAATTTGTTAATTCATGTCTGCTTTTAATATCAAATCTACGTTTTGACAAACTGACAAATACTTGGATTTAAATTCATCTTGAGCACCGTTATCTTTAAAACACATACTACGTATTATAACCGTCCACAAGCTTTCTTAACTTTCTAACTTAAGGCATAATTTAATATTTATTTGTTTGCTACATAAAGATTGACAGAAATATAGTATCATCTTTCAGAGGTGGATTTTTGTTTAAATTTTTAAATGATAAAAGAACTATAAAATGTTGCTTTATATTTTGTTGAATTTTACACAATTCCAGTGCTGCGGCCTCAATTATTAAACTGCCAGACTTCATTTTAATCTAGATAACTGAACTATACTGTTCTACGTTGAAAATGAACAAAAAACGGAGTAGAAATTATGATACACAAAATAAAAATGAGAAACGGTTTTACAGGAACAAGTTAAGAGCCGGCCAATTAATAACAGATCTTCTCAAAATTGTTCAATCTCCAAAAAATGTGTATTACAAAGTCTATTGTGTTTTAGCAAAATCACAAGAGGTTCCTCTTGCTGAAATCGCATATTGGGTTTGTTTTCCATTGACCGTTACAGCATTGCCGTGGTCGTAAGACCCGATTATTACAGGCTTAAGCTATGCCCCCGCTGCAACAAAGTCCAAATTATCGAATCATTCCCAGCTTGCCAGATTTTTTCCGGGTCAATGATCTTGCTTCTTCTTCAATAGTCTCTCTGACACGTTTAATATTTGCTCCTAAAAAATCAAAATAAAACATATTAATAATCAAAAAGAGAGAGCGTGGCGCAGTGGTCTAGGCATCCGGCCGTTGTACCGAAGATTGTGGGTTCGATTCCCATATACCGTGATATACTTTTCACTTTCTATACGTTCTCCTACTCCCCAAGCGGTTTTACCAGCGTGGGGTTTTACGGCTAAAACCTTTTCTGATGGAGTGATGAATTCTCTCTAGTGGTTCGGAATCCACTTAAAACTGTAGGTCCCTTGTAATGTAAGTTGCCAGCATTACAAGCAAAGAAGAGGCTAAGACGCCAAGAGTGGCGTATGAATGGCTGACTAAGAAGAGAGAATGATCAAAAAACTCTTAACGACTTACTGGCCAACCTATATAGTTCCTTTTCTTCAATAAAGTCCAGAAACGTTTATCAAAAGATTGCTTTCAGGTTTTGTTTGGTTAGCTTGTGCTTACCAAAGAAGGCTTTACGTTGCGTATTCTAAGCCTAGCAGTGACTTAGTATATTACAACAACATAGAAATATCTTTAAATTTCAATAAGTAAAACCACTGAAACTATTACATTGAAGACTAGATTTAAGCAGTCTCTAAACATTGACCAAAATATTTGTCGCTTATTAGAAATAGTAAGTTTAAAAGTTGTGTCGATAATGCGGTTAAAATTAGCAGGTGCTAATTAGTTTCTTCGTTCTCCAAACGTCTTCGACATTGGATCCGTCTAGATTCCTATTGTTTGCATTGCATTTGTTCAGGTCGAAATGTCCTGAAGATTTTGCTGTTTAATTTGGCTTATCTGCATTACCATAATTTTGGTAATGGTGAGTAATCCTGGTAAAAATAACCTTGTGCGTTTCATTTCCTGACAGCTTCTCTACATGATGCATGTTCCTCAGCAAGTTTGCTTCAGAATATTTCTTTTCCGGTCTTGTTTTGAGCTGGTTCAAGTCCAATAAATAGTGCTGTTTTTCCCTTTTTGGTGAGATTATGTCTCCTACCCTCCTTCGGTATCATTACATATGCATGCTATCTAACCAAGATAAAAAAAATACAGGGTATGCTGTCCCAAATAGAAGACCAATGAACACAAACATCAACAAAAACCAAGAATTTTAACAAGATATCCAGAACCTAAGGGTAAAAAAAAAGACGACAGAAAAAAAAAACTAGCAGAATAGGTACCCAAAAATAACATGGTGGTACTCAACGAGAAGAATCACACATAGACGTTACTTGCTGCTCAGAAAAACTGATAAAATATGGCTCAAAATAGGAAATCAGTACTAAAGAGAACCTGTCAGATCACAGATATATCACGTTCATAATAGAGCAACAAAAAAATCCCGACAAAACAAAACAAACAAGCAAGGATGGATCATCAAAAAAAGACAGGAAAATTTTATTAAAAATTTTGAATATGAAATGAGTTACCAAACAAAAATCAACTATCAATCCATAATACATGCAACAGTCAGAGCATGCGATAGAACATATAAGAAGAAAAGAACCTATTCGGGAAAAACTAGGTATTGGTGGACAAAAGAAATAGCTGAGAAAAGAAAAAAATTTACCCAGATTAGAAGAAAGAAAATAAGAATAAATAAGAGAGAACTGGAAGAGAAAACAAAAGCTATACACCAAGAATACAGGATAATTTAAAAAAACCTACAAAAACTTATCCGGAACAAAAAGAAAAAGGCCTGGAAGGTGATAATAATCTAACTCAACAAAGACCCGTGGGGAAAAGCCTACTAAATAGTTAGCAAAAAACCCGGAGATGCAAAAACTATTCCCAAAGGAAAATCAAATACAATGAACATATACAAATCCGCAACAAATCCCAATTTTCTCAACGGAAAAGGTGCAAGCAGTCGGGGAACATCTAAAAGCAGGCAAGGCACCCAGTGTTTTGCAAATTGCCAAGTTACTAAAAGAAAAACCGGATATGATAACAAAGGTAATAAACAATTTTCTAACTGAAGTAGTATTCCCAAAAGAATAGAAAAAGGCAAAGCTGGCATTGTCCAGAAACAAAAAAAAAAGATAAACCGGACTTATACAGACCGATCTGCTTGCTTAGTACGTTTGGAAAACTAATCAAAATAAGGCTAAGCAAAGAAAATAATGCAAATTCACAGAATAGAACAGAAAACCCTGAGGCATCCCACATGCCGCAGGGTTCCATTCTGAGCCCTACGTTGTGAAACATACTGTACAACTAGAACTTAAAATGCCACCAGGAGTATCATCGATTGCGTACGCTGATGACCTAGCACTAATAGTGAAAGAGAAAAATGAAATAGAAATCACAACACGGATACAACAAGGAACAAAAAACATTTCACACTGGATAAAGGAAAATAAACTGCAACTGGCACCGCAAAAGACGGAAGAGGTAAACTTATGTAAACGCAGCATACCATTAGCACTAAAGACAATGTGGAATACACTTAGACTAGGACATACGAATGACAGAGCATATAAAACATACGGCATTAAAAGCCGTTGCTGCGGCATTATACAAAATAATGCCGAACTGGGCTCCAACAAAATCAAACCGCCAGTGTCATCAACTCAATAATTCTAATGGGGCATCCATTTGGACAGAAGCGCTGAGACACAAAAAATATAGGAGCATAATAACCAGCATATAGAGGAACCGGCAATCTAAATATGCTCAGAATACTGCACGATCTCGACAGCGGCTGCACAATCATACCAATTGACCTGCTGGCCGTGGAAAGAAAAACCTAGAGGACAACAAAAAGATGAACAAAGAAACGCAAAAGGAGAAAACTATAAATGCATGGCAGGAGAGATGGGAAAACACAAAAACAAGCACCTGGACTAAAACATTAATTGTAGACATCAAGGAATGGATCAACAGGCAACATGGGAAGGTAAATTACTACGTCACATAGTTCCTAACAGATCATGAATGCTTTACAAAATACCTGCTAAAAAAGGAAAAAGAGAACAGTCGGTTCTGCCCTATAAAAGACTACGTTGAGCATACGTTGTTTGTATGCAAAGAGTACTACTACTAAAAGGCAAGAGAAACAGGAGTTTTAGTGACCCCACACTATGACTGCAAAAACTTTCCTCTAAACCTCAATAAAAGAATAAAAGAAAAAAACCTGTTTTGAATCCTAACCTTATCATTTGAGCTTTTTTTTAAACATTTATTGTTCTTGATCTGTGATTCCCGAGATTTAAAGTGTGTTTAATTATAATCAATACACACACACACACTAACACACTAACACACACACACACACCCTCACACACACACACCCTCACACACACACACACATACACATTTTACTAATTTAGTAGTACTTTTGATATAACCATCTGGTCTAAGTGTCAGTTCTCATGTGCAATTATTCATCATTTTAGTTGTAAAGAGCACTCAAATAACTTTTATAGTTACATTTTTGTGTTAAAGGTTAGTATGGTATCAAGCGTAACCCAATTATTTTACTTCCTAAAAGGTAACTCTCTAACTCTATTTTCAAGTTTTTCTTGGATTTACTGATAGCCTTTCCTTTCTATTAACAAAGCTTATATAGTAAAGAATGTCTGCAGTGGGGAAAGTAGGCAGTGACTTAACCGTTCTACACATTTGGAAACTATTAACCATGGAGCGTTTAAGTGGTGAATAACAAGGTTTTGTTGTTACAGCGTATTTGGAAAATGACCATACGTGCACAACGCAAATTGCCCCGACATTTTTATCTTGCGCTTTGTTTTATGCTCCTGTTTGGGATAACAACTTTAAAACAACAAGTAAAACAACAAAAATAAGAGGTGGTAGTGTAAGAACAGTGCAAACTATTATCGGTTACACGGAAATTTAAATGGTGCAGGCATTGAATCTTAGAGATTATCCTATCCCCATTGGTTTTTGTGAGCACATGTTAAACCTATTTGAAAACAATCAACTGGTCGCCCATAACATACGGATTACCGATAAGGCTAATTTTCACCTCAGCGGATACGGTAATAATAATAAATCCTCATAAACGGCCTCTCCATTCGGTCAAAGTAACTGTCTGGTGTGCGATCTCTTCAAACGAAATAATTGGCTCGTATTTTTTCAACGATAATGATGGCCGTGCAGTAACAATAACTTCAGCTCGCTATGTTCAAATGCTAGAAAACTTTCTTTTTACGGAACTTCGACAATTTCCTGAATACAAACACTTATTTCCAACAAGATGGAGCAACCAGTCATACAGCCAGAGTGTCAATGGACCTTTTAAAAAACCTTTTTTCCAAAACGCTTGATCAGTAGAAATAGAGATATTCAATAGCCCACATAAACACCCGATCTGATCTCTTGTGATTACTTTCTGTAGAGATATCTCAAGCCAAAGGTTTTTGAGACTCGTCCAAGAACAGTACAGGACTTGAATGATCGACGCTAAGACGTTTCAGTAAGAATTCAGTATGATACTTAAACAATGTGTACAAAATGACTGGAGTAATAATAAAAAAAAAAAAAACTATTTCTGTACAAATTTCCAATTATGTTCTTAAGATTTGTTGCAATATGTGATTAAAAAATTAAATGTGTGTGTTTTGTATGTACTTAAAATCGTGCTGTTTGACTGCCTGTAATAAATAGATGTTATTGTCGCTGCATTTCATACTATACTGACGCGTTTTAAGTTTGAATTTGCATGCAAACCTACCTACCATACTATTGGTGTCTTTTAGCGCACTTATGTCTCAGGAGTGACCGGTCACCCTGTTTTTGGTTTACTGTAGCACCATACGCATTAACCATAAAAAAATTGTCCACACTTTCAAATGTTTAATAATTTAATATTAAAATAAATACATAAATCTTCTCTAATTTTATTTTTCTATTATTTCTAGTTTTCAAAATTATTGATTCAACTAATTTTAAAGCAATTAAAATCAAGTAATAACCACCTAAGCATATAACAAAATAGCTATAATTACATTTACAAATTAAAAAATAACGTTTTCCAGACTAAACATTTCTAATTCGTTTTCTTTCACACCGTCTTAATTTTTAAGACAAACACATACACAGGATGTGAATATTTAAATATTAATATTAAATCGAAATTATGCAGATTTAAATATTTCCTCAAGTGTAACTGTTATAATAACTCGTTTCCTCATTTACTCCATTTTATTTTGTTTGCTAAAAAATAATTGCATTAAAAAAAACTCAAACGTAGTTATAATTTATTTTTTAACTCTTAAATTGATATTAGAACGGAATAAAACAAGGATACATATAATTGTTTTCACGATTTTGTAATTAGTCGCTTTTGAAATGTAATCATAAGTGCATTTAAAGAGTGACACGTATTGTCTCGACATGAAAGGTCAAGGATGTGAGGCAATATTAAATTAAATTTTATATATTATAGTAGTAGTTTTTCACACCAGTAAGTAAAAATCTTACGTGATACGTGCCAATTATGTTAGTTATTGTTGTGTTATTGTAAAATTGCAATGCGAATTAAATGGCTTTTAAGTGTTTTAATGGTTTCATATGAAACTATAACAAATTGTCACAATTATTATTAAAATTAATGATGTATCTGTGTGCAATTTGTGATGTATCATTACAGCTACAAACTATAAAGATATCCTGATAATTATCTCAAGTTATACATACCGCTCAATTAATTGAATGCAATGTTGTTTATGTATATTGTTTTATAAGTATATTTATTTATTTATAAAAGCTTTCTACAATATTTTGGCAATTAGGTTATCAATAATTGAATCAAGGATTGAATTGAAACACTCCGAACAAATGAAATAGTCTGTCCGCATTCCCACAACAAGAGAATCCATCCATTGTGCATCCGAATCCAAATTGCTTAATCGAAGGTCATCCTGCCGCAATTTCACCAATTACACAAGTGTATTGAATGCACTGAATTCCCGTCGGCGCTCATTACTATTATAATTTTTTTCTTAACCACCCATAGATGAGGTGTGCAGATAATCGCGCGCGAGTGCAATGCTCAAGATTGTTGAGTTTAAAAGAACTGGCCGATAACAAAAGACAAGTCTGTAATTATAACAATTAGACCGCTTCCTTGGCCATTTACCTATCGTCACCGCGATGACTCCGCGTAATTCAGCATCCATTTAAGAGATGGGCGTGTGCACACTTGTCTAACAATGTGTTATCAAATTTAAAACCATGTGTTTTCACTTTATTTAATCATTGTAATTGTATTATTCATCTAAATTACAAACGAATCCATTTACACACGTTATTAACTTAAAGGCTTAGACTCCACCTACACTTATTACAATTTTCATCATTTGTAAATAGCAATAAATCAGAACTGGAAGTTAAGTTGTCGATTTTCGAGCCCTTTTTAGAATACAAACTAGCCGTATTAAGCTCGTATAAATATCGATAGCTTATGCTCAATTTATTCGATATATTATGTTTAATTGAGCGTGCGACAAGATTTATACGATCTGTCCCTATAACATCTCATAGCTGTGGTAATTTGCCCGCTATAAAAATACCAATAAAACGCGCCATGAATAAAATATCTCTGACAGGTAGCTGATTTACGGTCGTACTGAATATTTAAACCGCACTGACATACACTGGTTTGGATGTTGTTTTTTTGTATGTTCAATATTATTACACCTGTAAATAAATACGCAAGTACGAGTATATTTGGGCAATATTTAAAAAACCATTAATAATATTTATGATATTTATATATTTTAAAAAGCAAAATTATTAGTTATATATAAATAATTGATTTTTGACCTTGGATATATTTTGTTACATAACATTTTTGATCTTATAAATAAAATATGAACTATGTACATGGGTATTGGTTAGGCTTATCAGACTCCCTTTTTAACCCTACAAATTCTCTTTTTTAGTAAAATGTTTGGGCTTAGTATCTTGTTTGACGTTTGTTCAATATATATTTTATGTGAAAATCAATACGGTTCAACATGAAAAACTCGAATTACCAAACATTAATACTCCAGGTAAGTAGAGCTACTAGCTCAGAATCTTGCACTGATATATCAGGCCGTCTGGAGAATTCTGGGGAAGGCACAAATTTGACGAGGAAATATAGACAACGACCAACACCGGAAAGAAAAGAGAAACTCTTCATTGCAACCTACAACATCCGAACGCTAAGACTCGAAGAACATATGGAAAGACTAGAGCAAGAACTTCAACATATAAAATAGAACGTCCTAGGCATAAGCAAAACTAGATTAAAAGGCAAACTAACAACATTTCTGAAATCAGAACACCTACTTTACCAAAGCAACACAGAAAACAACTATCACATAGAACGAGTTGCTCGGATAATAAACAAGCGTCTGAAAAATCGAGTTACTAAAGCAAAATCTATATCAAATCAAGTCATATACATCATGATACAAATTAACAACAGGTACAGCCTACAAGTAATCTAGGTATATGCCCCTACCAGTGCATCCAGGGATGAAGAAGCGGAAAAGCTATACGAAGATATAACCACTGTCCAAAACAACGAAAACGCCAATTCGTTACAATTATTGGAGACTTTAATTCAAAAACTGGGCAAAACACAGACGAGGATATCCCAAACGTTGGTAAATTTTATTTTGGTTACAAGAACAATAGAGGAGAAATGCTAATCAACTACTCTAGAAATGTTCTATATGAACCCCTTTTTTCAAAAACTTTTGCAACAAAGATGGACCTTAGAAAGTCCAAACGGTATTGTAAAAAACGAAATCAATTACATCATAACCAACAGAAAGGATGTTACCGTTCCAAACCAATTCAATACTAATAGCGACCATCGTTTAGTCCAAGCAACCTTACAAATAAACACAAAATTTAAAAGAAATAAACTAACTTACCAACAAAAATACTCAACAGTTGAGATGCTGAGCGGAAACAAAAACACATTCCAACGTACTCTAAACACTAAACTAGGCAAACCAAAAATACTCCTACAACTCGGAATAGAGAAACTGTCCAAGCACATTGCAAAGAGCATTCAAGTTGCAACAAAGAGAATATGCTCAAAACACAAAGAAAGTTTAAAGAATATTAGCACAAGCACAAGAAATCTAATGAAAGTAAAAAAACGTATGGATCGGGCAGCAGAAGGCTATAAGGAAATTAATAAAAACATTAGCAAAAATATCCTAAAAGACTTAAGAGAACATAAAACATAACTGATAAAAAATACAATTAAAGATAACAAAACATGAATGTTCTCAAATCCAAGCTATCAAATAGAATATCAAAACTGACCAAAATTAGAAACAAAGTTGGCATCAGAGTCAGTAACCGGAAAGAGATCACAGATGCTGTTCAGGACTTTTATAAAAGGCTATATAGCTCTATAACCCAGGATAATCAATACCAGAGATCAAAAATTCAAAACGTGGGATTGGAAGAAATTCTCGAAATAGACACAGACAAACTAAAAGCAACATCAAAGATCAAATTACCAGCAAAATGATCAAGCAGGAGAAGAAGCCGTTCTGGAAAGTGTACAAATTCTACTAAACAAATGTATGAAGAAAAGAAGAATCCGCAAAGAATTTGGGACTATAATCCACTTGCAGACACTTCGTACTCTCATAAAAAAAAGCTCCAAGTATAATATAACAATGCACTTAGCCTTTGTGAATTACAAGAAGGCTTTCAACTCCGTCAAAACGTGGGCAATACTAAGACACCTAAACAATGCAAAAATCGACTCAAGATATTCAAACCTTATCAAACAGATCTACGAAAACGCAAGCATCCAAGTTAAAATTGACGAAGACTCAAAAACAGATAATATCCCAATTAAAAAAAGATTGCGGCAAGGAGATACAATTTTTCCAAAACTTTTCACATTAGCTTTGGAGAATGTCTTCAAAACCTTAAACTATCATAAAAAAAATAAATATCGAAGGAGTACGCCTCATTTGCAATTTGCAGACGATATTGTTGCCACCGGCAGCACTACAGAAGAGTCAGTAAAAATCAGACTTAAAATAAACCTGCCAAAAACCAAAATAAGCCCAGGAAATATCCAGGTAACAATTAATAAACAATCCATTAAATTATCTACATGCATTTATCTTGGCCATAAAATTCAACTTGGTAAAGAAAATCAGATTTCTAAAATCTCAAAAAGAATAGGTTTTTCTTGGTGGCTTTCGGTAAATTAAGTCATATCCTCAAATCCAAGGAATTTCCTATAAACCTCAATCAAATCGTGCGTGATGCCAGTGCTCACTTACGGCCTCGAGACAATGTCCATGACCCGAAAAACATCTAGCAGACTGCAAACCACACAGAGAGCAATGAAGAGGTCTATGCGTGGAATTACTTTGAGAGACAGAGTTCGGAATGAAGAAATCCAAAGAAGAACCGGTGTGACAGAATTACTTATTAGGGTGGCGCAGCTTAAATGGCAATGGGTTGGCCACATAGCAAAGCAAAACCCGGACAGTTGAACAATAAGGATTACAACTTGGCGTCCGAGAGAGACCAAACAAAGTGCTAGCAGACCCCAGAGAAAATAGCAAAATTATATCCAAAATATCGCAACAAAAACTGGATTCAAACTGCAGGAAATAAGAAACCATGGAAATTTTTTGAGAGAGCCTACACTCAGAAGTAGTCAAATGATGGCTAAGAAGAAGAAAAAAAAAGGAGAAGAAGAGGAAGAAAAAGAAGAAGAAGAAATGGAAGAAGAAAAAGAAGAAAAATAAAAAAACAAGAAAAAGAAGAAGAAAAAGAAGAAGAAGAAGAAAATTATATTCTTCAATTTGCCTAGCATATATTACCTAGATTTCCAAAAAATAAGACATTCGTACATTGAGAAAAACTGAAAACTTAGAATTCATACATTCATTCATAATTTTAAACCTGAGTTAAGATTTTTTATTTAAATTTTTGAAACAAATTATAATTTTCTGTATTCCGGGCATATATTACATACATTTTTAAAAACTACAAAATTTAATTCTCTTCCCGCTTCATCTGCTCTCTCGTCTTCTCGCATCAGCGCTTTACGGCTGCGACTTGCCATCGTTCCCGCGTGTTAATATACCTATTCTGTGCAATTTAATTATTCTATTTTAATTAGTGGTGGTTTTTATCAAAAACAGTTGGTTTACGTGTCTTGTTCACAGAAAGTGCAGTTGGGCCGGGTCCGTATTGACTAATTCATGAAAACTTTGTTCTCGCCCACCCGCCTAAGTGTTGGTATGGTAATCAAAAGATTGGCTTCTTAATCAAATGATTAAATCTTAAGTGTGAACGTTAATTATCACTAATATCACAGGCGCAATTTTAATTTTTTAGTCACAAACACTGGATGGGTGGGCGGGAAACAATAAATTATAAAATATAAGCAGGTGGTTTTAAAAACTATGTTACCGCCCACCCGCCCAAGTGATAGTGATCAAGAATTTGACTTAATCTTAAGTAGTGAATTTCAATTGTCACTAATATCTAAAGTTGCCGCAAGTTGGGGTAAATCTAAATATAAATTGTAGGCCGTTAGTTTTAAATTTTATTTCTAACTTACACCTCTAATGTAGGAACTATCACTAATGTCAAAAGTGAGCGCAAATGCAATCAAATATTTTAGTCAATTTTGTACATAACCTGACCTAACAAATACCAATACATACAAATTGCCTCAATCTTAAGTAGTGAATGCCAATTGTTAATACCGTCAAAAGCGCAATTTTAATTTCTGAACCACAAATTTTGGTTGGGTGGGTGGAAAACTCTAACTAATAGAATATAGGCGGGTGTTTTAAACTTTGTTACCGCCCACCCGCCCTTCTTCTTCTTCTTTGTCTAACATCGTGTCCGATGTGTAGTGATTAAATTGACTAATCGTCTTCCAGGTTATGCATGACTTTCTTAATGGTACCGCGCCCCCAAGTTCAGGTCTAAAACTTGTGATATTATATCGGTCCATCGAGTAGGGGAGCGCCCGCGCTTACGTTTGCCTTTGGGTTTGCCTTGAATAAAAAGCTTTTCTATGTTGATAGTTGATAGATACTTGAAAGTCGCTGCTTTGGTTTAATTTTATGCCAGACCCGAGTAGTTTGTGCGTCTGGCCGTCCAGAGTATCTTCAGCATCCTACGCCATACCCACATCTCAAAGGAATCGATTAGCCGTCTATTGGCAGCTTTAATGACCCATGTTTTGGAAGCATACGTAAAGACAGGAAATACTAGAACCAACGTTTGTAAAAGAAAAATCCAAATCATACATTAACATTACCATAGCAACATGGGAAACGGCTGGAGTAGTAAGGACAGTGACAGAAAAAGAATCGCTGAGTTTACATGAGTACATACAATTCAGCACAAACGATTTTTTGTTCGTTTGGGGAAAAGGAAGAAAAAGAGAAGAAAAATGGAACATAAGAAGAATGGACAGAGAAAGGATAAATAGAGTTATGGAAGCAGAGGAAGTGACTGAAAACAAGAACATAGAAAAAAGATGCAAAAGGTAATCGGAAAAGTTGAGGAAGGCAGCGGAAGAATCAATTCTCAGATACAGAGAAAGAAGAAGAAGAAGAAGACCGTACTGGTAGAGCAAAGAGGTCAAGGAAAGCAAGAAGAAAACAATACAAACAGCAAGAAAGATCAAAAGACAAAGAAAAACGGGAGAAGATTCTGATAAAACTGAAGAAAAACTGAAAAATGACAGAAAAGCTTTAAAGGAAGCAATCAAGAAACAAAATGCTAGAATCCATAGACAGGGATCTCAAAAGCAAACTATACAAAATAGTAGTGAATAAATTAGGAGGAATAAAGGCAGCGTGCTTAAAAGAAAAAGAGAATGAAGTAGTAATCATTGAAACATTATTTTCCAGTAGAGAAATGGTAAAAAAACCAGCATGAATAGCTGACAAAACAGAAGCAGTCCCTGCAATAGTGGAAGAAATAAAACAGATTATAAGGGAACTACCTAATAATAAGACACCAGGTTTAGACGAGTTAATAACGGAGATAGTGAAAGCAGCGCTAGAGGGAACAAATAATAAACAGATGTCTGAAAGAAGGAATTTTTCCGGTTTGCTGGAAGAATGCAAACCTAGTACTAATGCCTGATCAACACATTAGCAAAAATTATGGAAAAACTGATTTTAAGGAGAATTGAACAGAAAATAGAAGAAAAAGGAAGATGAGAACAGGAACAATATGGATTGACAAAGGGAAGAACGACTCAAGCAGGGATAAAATAAACAGGTTAAGGAAGCGGTAAGAGGAACAAAAAAAATGGAAGGAATGCTTAGTAGGCTTATGCCAAACAAAGAAAAACCAGAAGAAGAGGCAAGAATAGCAACTGTATTCCGCAGAAACATAGGGAAAAGTTTTGAAGACAAAAAAAACAGAAAAGAAGTAAGACGAGCTATGAAAGCAAGTTCGTTAAGGATCTGCAGGGCCTACTGAACGGTGTCGCAGGAGGCACTAGAAGTAATTGCGACAACAGTACCCACAGATTTGATGGTGGAAGAAAGATTAACAGACACCTCTTGTTGAACAGCTCCGGGTAGACAAGCTTACAAGAGCAAAGGCACCCTCTTGTCCTTGGGACAAAAAACCTTTCTTAAAGGCGGATAAAATGATCAACGGCATGAAGATGCAGAAGGCAACAAGAAACCACTGCAGTAAAATTTCTTTTGGATATCCTTAGTAAAATCATCATTATGGTCAATATCAAAATTAACAAATATTTCGGAGTAAAAAATCCTCCAATCGGATATCCGTTGGGAGGGGGAATGGAAAAAAAAACATGAAAATAAGTACATGGAATGTGAGAAGCTTCTTTAAAGCAGGCAAAATTGATAATGTAACAGCAAAGATGCAAATATTGAAACAAAATATACTCGGAATAGGTGACCTAAGATGGCCAGGAACTAAAATCCATCATACAGACAAATCTGTTATGTATTTCTCAGAAAGTACCGATAAAACTAATAAATACGGAGTTGTTATCATGGTGAACAAAAATATACATAAATTAGTGACCAGTTTTGTCCCCTACTCAGACAAAGTTATGCTGATACAGATGCCTTTGCATAATAGAAATATCAATATCATACAGATTTATGCACCAACAGCGGATAAATCTGATGACAAAATAAAACAGTTTTATGCAGAACTATACACGGTGCTCGAAAGCACCAAAGAACAAGATGTTACTATTGTCATGGAAAAAATTAAAGAGGCGCCAGATTAACAGAATTCTGCCAATCAGGAAATCTAGTAATAACTAATATCTATTACAAACTTCATAAAAGAAGACTATATACATAGAAGTCCATACAACATAATGAAGAAAAGTTAGTAAAAAACCAAATTGATTATATACTCATAAAAAAAAGATTCAGAAATAGTGTAACAGCAGTAAAAACTTACCCAGGGGCAGACATCGGTTCAGACTACAAAAATCTAAAATAAAGAATGACAAAATAGCAACAAAAAAACTTAAAGATAAAGATATAAAAAAACAAGTACAAAAAAAATTAATATAAAAATTAATAAAATACGACAAAAAACTACAATCCCAGATATAGATAAGAAATGAGATAATATAAAAACAGCACTAATAGAAGGAAGTAAAGATCAATTGACACCAGACAAGAAAAAACCTAAACAAAAATGGGTAACACAAGAAATCCTCGTCCTTATGGAAGAACGAAGAAAAAACAAAACCAATCCCAAAAAATATAAAGAGCTGCAAAGATATATAACAAGGAAAATCCCGAAAGAAAAAGACAAATGGCTTACTGCAAAATGTGAATATATAGAAGAGTTACAATCAAAATACAATAACAGAAATCTACATAAAGAAATCAAAGATTTAACAGGAACATAGTAGAACCATTACAAAAACTAAAAAAATAGAAAGAATATATAGAAGAACTCTTTCATGACACAAGAAATACTAGAACTAAACAGAATACCACAGAAAGACCAAACATATCGAAAGAAGAAGTTCTCTATGCCATTAAGATATGAAAAAGCGGAAAATCAGACCGGACAAAATACCAAGAAAATTCTTAAAGCTTATAAATGAAGAGCAGTTAGATATTATTGTAGATCTATTTAATACAATATACAAAACCGGACTGATACCTAAACAATGAATAATTTTTTTTTTCATAACTATACCAAAAAAACCAAATGCCAAAGAATGTAGTGACTATAGGACTAGTAGTCTAATAAATCATACACTAAAAACATTTCTCAAAGTTATTTACAAAAGACTATATAACAAGATAGAAAATGACATAGGAAACACTCAATTTGGTTTCAGGAATGGGTTTGGTACAAGAGAGGCATTATTCAGTTTTAATGTATTAACGCAGAAATGTGTAGACATGAACCTAAATATAGACGTATGCTCCATAGACTATAAAAAAGTCTTTTATGATATTATATTCTGTTTAATCTATACTCTGAAAAGATATTTAGAGAGGCCCTAATAACGAACACACTGGAATCACAATAAACGGTCAGACGGTTAACAACCTAAAGTATGCCGATGATACTGTTACTAAATCAGAAAATCTTGCTAAACGATGTCGGTTTACAATGCGGCGGTCTCAAGATAAATCTAATATATATATATATATATATATATATATATATATATATCTTGGAACGTATTGGATAACCAATAATATGGACCAAACACTAGAAATTAAAACCAGAATTGAAATGGCCCGAAGCAAATTTCTTAAAATGCGTGTGCTTCTTTGTGATAGACAACTAAAATTTGATCTGCGTACAAGAATGCTAAGAGGCTACGTGTTCTCCATTCTACTATATGGAATGGAAGCATGGACTTTAAAACAAACAGAAATAAAAAAGCTAGAAGCCTGAGATGTAGTGTTATAGACGAATGCTAAAAATATCGTGGACGACAAATTGACAAACATTAGAGTCCATTACTCTAATGTTTGTCAATTGCATAAGCAAACAACGTAAAATCATACACACAATAAAAAGAAGGAAGCTACAATATCTAGGCCAGGAAAAGTAATAAGCAAGCGGAGCATCGGTAGAAGCAGATGCTCATGGCTGCGTAATCTGAGAGAATGGTATGATAACACATCCCAAGAGTTATTTTGAGCTGCCGCTTTCAAGGTGAAGATAGTGTTGATGATTGCAAACTTCCTGAAAGGAAATGCCATATAAAGAAGAAGAAGAAAGATTAGGTATAAAGAAAATGGTAAATGAAAGAACTAGTAAACAAGAAGAAAAAAGACAAGCGAAAGAGAATTTAATGGAAAAATGGCAAAGACAGTGGAAAGAAGGAGAAAAGGGAGAATGGACAAGGGAACTAATACCAGAAATAAAAGTATGGGTAGAGAAAAAACCGGAGACGTGTTACTATACAACACAATTACTGACCGGACATGGAACCTTTGGAAAATACTTACAACAAATAAATAAGATGGAGAAAAAAAAATGTATATTTTGTCAGAACATACGCTAGTAGAGTGCGAAGCGTGGGAAGAAGATAAGAAAACGCTAGAAAAGGTATTGGAAAACTAAGTAGACAAATCTACAATCATTAAAATAGGTCTGAGTGACGAAAACAAATGGAAAGCACTAAGAAATTATGCAACGACAATACTGAAGACAAAGATAGAGAAGTTTAAAGCTGTGAGGTTTAAGTAAACCTAAATGAAAAAAAAAACACACAAATTAAAAGCCACAGAAAACAATGGAAAAAGAGCGAGAAGCTAAATAGAAGCATAAAAATATGAAAAAAAGTAATAAAGAGGAAAGAAACAAAGAATGTCAAAACAACTATGCTTGCCAAGGAACGGAAGGTGAACAGAGAGACAAGAAAAAAAACATATACTGAAACATTAATACCAACATAAATTGCAGAAATAAGAAGAAAAAGACGAGAACAGCTCAAGAAAATAAGTTGACGGAATTGGCCAAACAATTTCCAAACGGAAGATACGGTTGACAGAAAATGCAACTTTCAAAATGGTCAGAGTATATCTGGCAACTACGGGACACAAAGAACTAATCCAAAATAGAGATTCAAGAATCTTATTAGAAGTTAAGAACTGCTGCACAAAATATTTATGAAAGAAATCTAAGAACAATACAAATATCTAAGCTAAACAACACAAGAATTAGAAAATGCCAGTGTAGGAAGCAGGGCAGAAAAATACGGTATTAGGAAAGATCGGCCGGGGATAGCATGTGTTGCGTGAATTCCGCGAGGCCGATACCAGCTCAACTCAAACGCTCAATTTAGGTTGTTTTGGTTATATTCCGGTCTTCTCATAGCTTGGTAAGTTGAGTCATTGCAGAGCGTGCTATTTCAATACGCCTTCTTATCTCTAAGTGTTGGTAATTAAGAGATTGGCTCAATCCTAAGTGAACATCAATTGTCACTAAAATCAAAAGTGAGCGCAATTTTAATTTTAGTGGGTGAGAATGACCAATTTATGAAATATAGGCAAATGGTTTTAAAAAAATTGAGATAAGTGCAGAAGTGACTAGAGGTCAACGTATAAAATAAGTCTAATGCTGTCCATCAATGCAAAGTTATTATATTTTTTTGTATATCATATACAATATTTACAGTAACATATTAACAAATTTGAGGTATTTGTATTATTCGACAGTCCTAAATTAGGTAAAATTATTATTTTTTCAATTATTTTCAACACAAAATACTATGGTTTTTAAAATAATTGCAATTAATTCATTTATATCTGCAATTAAAGTTAAATAATATTATAAACATGTTATAATAGTAAATCCGCAGACAACTTTATTGACATAATTTAAGTTAAAAATTTAAAAATACTCATTCATATTTTATTCCATACTAGCATCCACAATATCATGTTACGAAGAAATTATCCACAAACATAATTCCTGTGAGCTAATTAAATTATAGAAAAAAAACTACATAATTTCCAACTGAGTAGAAAATTGGAATAAAATGTCCAAATTAAACTGTCCGGTCAACTTGTCGTCTGATAACTAGCCATAACTAATCGCCTATGTGTAATTATAAATAATTCCTAATTATAATCATCATGGACGCTTTATAATTGTGAGAAATGAATAAAAAACAAGTCTGGCACGAAATATCTCTCTTAATCGCTTACAGTTTAACATGAACGAATAATAAAAACAATTAAATGTTTTTCTAAACATTTTTTTATACAAAACATGCAAACTCATTAAAAACGTTTAACTTGAATTACATCGGAATATACATTCAGATTTTTATAATTAACCCAAACTGCTTAACATATTGTAGTCATAAAGTAACCGCGTAATCTAAAGCCGTAAAGTAATTAAAAATTATTACAGGAGCCCATTAAGGTAACTCAATCCAATTTAAAGATATTTATTATTCAAACATTATTTAATTTGCATAGTAATTTTATAATAATTAGTAATATAAAGCTTTGATATCTAAAGAGAGGGTCATATTAGGGTAGGATTCTGAAAGGGGTCTAGTGAGGGTTCACCAGACACTTGCTGTTGTCACCACATTGTTAAAAGTGATTGATTGATTAAAATGTGCGATCGATAATTCGCACTGCGTGAACAATTTTTGAATGAATGGCGCAACCCGTTACTGTAGGTAATTTGTCTTGACACCTATTTTTTTCTCTGTGTGAGATTCTTTTTTTGTTAGCTTTGATGATCGATTGTGATTGATATCGGGTTATATTTGACGGGCCACTTACGGTTATTTTTGGCAGCAATTTGTAGGACGTTTTCTGAAAAGGATTTTTATTTGTTGGATAATTGATTGAAGAAGGAATTGTTATATTGTTTGATTATGTAAAGAATGCACGACTAGTCTTTTAGAAATTTTATCAATTTTTTTGACAATTATGATAATTTTTCTATTACGAAAGTGTTGTGATTATTTCTCTTATAAAAAGCGTAAAATACTTCAATAGAATATTAGTAATATTATTTCTTATTCTAATATTATTTCCAATAACAAAACAGCAACTTTTATCGTTACTCCACTCCAACCTCGACTCTATCGAATATGTTTTGCTATATTATATGAAAATGTATTTCTTATAAATAGTTTATTTATGTAACTGATCATTTTCTTTCTTGTTTTACCCTGTATTCTGGGTGATTCATTTATCCGAATATAATTGCTTTGTATAATTTGACATTCATTATTCATGCTGGTTAATTATACAAAAAATACCATTAATTGTATCCGCAGATTCCATCGCCGTTGCTCCTCGCTTGGTCACTTCATTACCATCATCGAAATTTCCATATCCGAACGAATTGTACGGTACGAGAACGCAATCTATAAATACATCTCCATCCATTTCACAATAATATTCCTTATCTATCCCCCTCGTCTATGTATAAGAGACATAAATATGCATTTATTTAAATGAATTTCTTTGTTTGTGATCACGATATATTGTTTTAATGTGAAGAAGATGCATGTAAATATTACAATAAGAGTATTTTACATAATAGCGCTCTTCAATGCCAATTATGACCGCAGCAAACACACGCACTACACTTATTATTATCATTAGCGTCATTACAATACCTTAATATTTTTAAATAATTTCAAATCAATTATATATTTTTTCATAAATGCGATATGTAATGAGGTATTTTGCAAACAAAGGCAATATAGAATTGTTTGCTTTATACTTTTTTAAATTATTAACGTTAGTTTTATTAGAATTTATAATAGATTTTTTAGAATTTTTAAAGAATTGAATACATTATTAGCAAAATGTCAAGAGAATAATTCAGATTTTTTCTGGGTCGAACCCCGGACTGTTAGCGTGCTACGCTAACGCTCTATAACTGAGCCATCTCACTTTTTTAAGCTTTTCACAATAGAATACAGCAGTAATGTTTTGATCATTTTTTTCTGGCTGCTGTTCACCAAACAAACAAAATCTATTTAGAGTGTGTAGTATTGGATTATTTGGTGACAACCTTAGTTTTAGTTTAATTTATTTGATGATTCAGAACTATGTATTCCAGCATAATATAAAACCCACATATGTAGTCAAAAGTAGAGCTATTAGGCTATTATTTTTTTATTAAATAGATTGATATTATTTTTGTATTCACCTTCATCATTTAATTAAAATGTGTATGAAATAATAAATTTATTAAATTTGTTCTAAATTTTATTTATATTACATAATTACTTTATAAATCGATGCATTATAAATTAACTAAATCGATTTTCTAATAAGGAAATTTGTGTGTAGCAAAATTAATTTCAGCTTAATATATTAGCTAATCGCAATTACCGTTACCACATTCCACCATCGGACGAAGACTATGAACCGGAATGTAATTTATGTAAAATCTGTTCACTCTGTGTACGTGCAGAACTTACATATAGGATCATTACGGCATTGTCACATGCAAATAACAATTTTGTAATTATTGGGTCGATGGTACGAAAAAAAAAACTGACATGCTTTAATAAATTATTCGAGTCGGATCGCGTCGCAGCTTTTTAATATTAATAATGGTATTGCTATATATGTCGAATGTGTGGGATGTGTAATTCTGCGTTTTGGTTTGCAACACTTTCACGCTAATATAATTACGGAAATTAAAACGATGAAAAAATTATGGAGGAGAATATTAATCGAAGGAGTGAATATTGAATTTTCAATTTGCTTGAGGTTTTATTGGCATTTTGTAATTTTATTTTTAGTTTGGTTGATTTGCATGTGGTTATGTAAGTACTTTCAAATGTGTCTAATCTAAGGTGACTATTTTTATGCATTTTGTGAGACAGACCAAAATGACAAACAAATAAAAGAAAAAAAAAATTAATAAAAAAGTTAAGACAATTTTTATAAATTGAATAAATAGTGCAATTTTTGATTTTAGGCCAATAAATCCTAAATCCGGACCTGAATCAAAATTATTTATTCATTAAAATTAAATGCAAATTCAGTTTCCTATAAAGATTTGCATCAACTTATAATTTAGTAAAACTATTAAAAAAATTATAGCAACTTTTGTAAATTGAATAAATATTGGAATTATTGATTTTAGGCCAATAAATCTTAAATCCTGATCTAAATTAAAATAATTTATTTTTTTTATTTAAAACACTTTAAATTCCTAAAATGATTTATAGCGGTAATCAACTTGTTGCAATTGATAAAAAAGTTATAGCAACTTTTATAAATTAAATAAATATTTGATTGTTGATTTTAGGCCAATAACTCCTAAATCCGGGGCAGAATCAAAATAAATAATTCGTTAAAATTTAAAGCAAATGAAGTTTTCTATAAACATTTGAAACAACTTTCAATTTAGCTGAACTAATAAAAAAATTATAGCAACTTTTGTAAATTGAATAAATATTGGAATTGTTGATTTTAGGCCAATAAATTCTAAATCCAGGCCTAAACCAAAATATTTTTTTTAAAGCAATTTAAATTCCTAAAATGATTTATAACGGTTATCAACTTGTTGCAATTAATAAAAAAGTTATAGCAACTTTTATAAATTGTTGATTTTAGGCCAATAACTCCTAAATCCGGACCTGAATAAAAAAAATAATTCGTTAAAATTTAAAGCAAATAAAGTTTCCTATAAAGATTTGAATCAACTTTTAATTTTGTACAACTAATAAAAAATTTATAGCAACTTTTGTAAATTGAAAAACATTGAAATTGTTGATTTTAATCCAAAAACTCCTAAATCCGAGCCTGGATCAAAATAAATTATTCTTTATAATTTAAAAAACATTCAATTTCCTATAGTATTTTAAAATACCATTCAATTTGTTGCAACTAATAAAAAAATTATAGCAACTTTTGTAATTTGATTAAATATTGAAATAGTTGATTTTAAGCCAAAAACTCCTAAATCCGGGCCTGGCTCAAAATAAATTATTCTTGATAATTTAAAGCATATTTAGTTTCCTATAAAAAAATGTATCAACTTTCAATTTAATACAACTAGTAAAAAAGTTATAGCAACTTTTGTAAATTGAATAATATTGGAGTTGTTGATTTTAATACAATAACTCTTAAATTCAAGCCTGAATCAAATTGATTTATTCTTTAAATTTTAAAGTAAATTCAATTTTTTATTTAAATTTGCACCAGCTATCAACTTAGTGCAATGCACATTTTTTGTACTATACTTGTTTGTACCAGCTTTCAACTTGTTGCAACTAACAAAAAAGTTGTGGCAACTTTTATAAATCCAAAGCTGAATCAAAATAAGTTCAGCAGTAAATTTTAATTAAACCGCCTCCATTTAAAAAATATTTCAAAATGTCTCAAATTACCCATCAAATTTTTAATGAGAATCCAAAACTTTTTTGTTTTTAAGCAGAAAAAAAAAACATCATGCAGCTCAAAATGTCTTCTTTATCAAAATTAAAATTCAATTTTGGCAAAAAATGATCAAGTGGGCTATCTGCAACAGAACTAAAACTTAAGTTGATTGTGTGAGCTTCAGTTAAAAAAGAGCCAAAAACCTAACTCGGCTTGATTTTTGTCTGACAGCACAAACTGTGCAATTTCATTTTCAAGCTGCAGTATATTAGAGGTCAAACTTGAAGTACCGGGTATGAGCAGCTTTGATTAGAAATATAAACCTAGACTAACCATAGAGAAGCTGACGATCCCAATCTCAACAGCTATCTTTAGATCTATCGTTTCACCCCGATGCAACTTTTTTTTTTGTAAAAATGAGAAAATCTTTCAAGGACGTTGTGCCGGATTCATTTGGAACCCTGTCTCCTAAACTACTACTAAAACTCCTCTTCCTTCTTTATACTAACCGACATTGAAACCACTCTGCGGTATAATTATGCCACCATTCTTTTACTTCTTTACCTTTTGTGCTGTCATACTTGAAAAGAAATGGATGAATAAACTATTCTTTCTCTTATTAATTTTTTCTACATTCTTCCATTTTGTGCCGTTCTCAAACATTGTTTCAATATTGTTGATCAGTAAATGTTCCTCTCCAGGGTCTTTGTAGGCGTTTTCCCTGTTAGCCTCCCATCTTAAGATAGTAAGCACTCTTCTCTGCAGTAACGCACTCGTCAGTTACTGACAGGTTCATACGCTTAGGGTACGACCCAAGACATCTGTGTCCCTTTAAAAATTGGGTTTTGTGTTAACTCTTTTCCTCATGTTTCCTTAAAGTCTTACTCCTATTCAAGTTGGCTTGTAAGAGTTTTAGCAGCTTTCTTGGTGGATTTATCCGCTTTCTCCTTCTTCTGCTTTCTCAAAATTGCCCTAATGCAGAACAGCGCATTGTTTCTGTTTTGTGTCATATCTCATTATACAGACAGTTCTTCAGGAGGTTTTTGCAGTCTCTAATTTCGTTCCCAACTTCACCGCATTTTAAACATGCATTGCCATTGATGCTGCACTTTTTAGCCGCGTAGCATCTGGTTATGTTTTCCACTTCCCTGTTACTTATCCCATCCTTTTCTTAAAAATGATTTAAATCTTATCATGTTTGACTCAATTTGTGTTAGTCTTTTCGTTTAGCCTGAAGTTTTTGCTTTCCATCAAAGCTTTAGGCATAAGACATCGGTTTTCTGTTTGTGTTTTGTGATCACGTCTAAGCAAGTATTATAAACGCACTGGTCTTCAGTCTAACGCTAACTTCCGCCATGTCATTGCCATTGATGCTGCACTTTTTAGCCACATGGCCAACTCTTTTACATCTGTAGCATCTTGTTATGTCTTCCATTTCCTTGATACCTTTACCATCTTTTTCCTAAAATTTATATAGATCTTAAGTTTTTGGCAGAAATTTTGTGGACATTGAAGAATGCATGCTTGACACAATTTTTGTTAATCTTTTCGACCAGTCTGAAGCTTTGTTCTTCCATCAAAGTTTTGAGCCTAACCAACGCCATGCTTAAGACGATGTTTTCGGCTTGTGTTCAAGTATCATAAACGCACTGGTCTTCAGTCTGATTCTAACTTCTGCCATGATGCCTTGTTGGTGGTGAGTGTTTTTTAAAAAACTAGTCTATCACTGTCTTTTTTTCCTTTTATCATAAGTTTGACGGTGTTTGCCATCGAATCTGTTTATTTTAGTCTCGGTTATCCCATTAATGTCCAAGCTGGCCATGATACGCTTTATTATGTCTTCGGGGACTATATAGTGATGGGGTCCTCATTTTTTCTTCTTCTCTAAACCCTTGTTGTAGCAGGGGCACCCATTGTTGGGTTATGAGGTTCCTTGTTACCTGTTTCCTTTCTATGTAGTGATAGGGAAAAGGGTCAATAGTTGAAGAAAAGACGGCGTTGCCTTTCTCGATGTAATGTTGAAAGTTTTGAGTCCTGTATCTTTGGTTTTCCACTAGATGTGGTGGTGCATCATGTCCCGATGAAGGTAAGTAAGATGTTATCTTGTTTGCTAGAAGTTCGTAAGTGGGATACGGCTCTTGGTGCACATGAGGAAGATGGGCGTCGTATTGCGGTCCTTCAGGACGCGATGCGGTCAGGGTCAGTGTGTCCATGAACTGCGAGGGTTAAGGACGTACTAGATCGCTAGAGTATTCTCAAGGTTCAGGACTACTCCTACGGCGTGGAGTACAGGTGAGGCTAAAAGTAGATGAGTTACCTTTAAGGCATTCGTTGTTTTGTGTTGGTAATCAAAGTGTACCCGGTGCGTAGCAAAGGTCGGCGTCGAAAAAGAGTATCCCGGTGCTGGAGATACACGTCATACCTCTCAAAGTCGAGAAACGACTTACGGCGGTTGGTGCTAGGCTGTGAGTCAGGTACCAACCGGGATGCATGAGGTTTGCTACCAGATCAGTCGTCGGTGTTGGGGTATAAACAGTCAGAGTTCCATAGATTGAAATAACTTCGGTTGGTATCCTTGAGATTTTTATAGTAAAGTAGCAGGCAGACGGTTAGACTCTGGTATATAGTTTCGTTGACGCAGCTAGTTAGTGAGTGATTTTGTGCCATCAAAGTTATGCTTTATAGCTAGGAAGACCGACGTGGCCCAATACGCGGCATTACCCTTTTACATAGAATTTTTAGGTGACTTAAACTCCTGCCTACATATTCAAAACAATTTCTCATTTATTGTACACTGGGGTTCCTACTCGTAATGCAGGCTAGGCTGGTGTTGCTTTTACTTACTGCCATTTCCCAAACTTTTTGCAAAACTTTTTTAAGCCTCTCAATTTTGTTGAAAGTGTCATTTTAGATTAAAAAAAAAATTAACTTCTATTCATTTTCCTGTTGGTCGCATGCATGTAATTTGTTACCAAGTCAGTCACTGTTGGAGTATAAACAGTCAGTATTTCATAAAAGTAGTCAAGACGCATCTCAAGGTGAAAATAACTTCAGTTAGTGTCCATTGAGATTTTCATAGTAAGATCGCAGCTTAGACTCCGGTCGATAATTTTGTTGACGCAGCTCGGTAGTGAGTGACTTTGTGCCGTCAAAGTCTAGTCTTTAATAAACCCTATCTAACATAAGAATAAAAATTGACAAAAGTTGAACCGTTTAAAAACAGCCACCAATAATGTCGATTTTTGTATTTACTCTAAAAACAAGGGTTAACATTTTTTGGAAGATATTTTATATTTTTAATAGGTGTTACATCATTTTATAGATATAAAAATTTTTTTGAAGTCTCTACTACCAACCGTTCTCAAGTAATGAAATTTTTAGTGCAAAAAGTTTAAAATTTGTTGAAGAAATTTATCGGTTATTTAAGGGTGCATTTTTTACCCTCACCGATTTTGATAAAAATTAAATTTTTGACTAATTTGGGTAAAAAAAACACGAATCTGGTATTTAAAAATCTGAAAAAAAAAATTACTTTTTTTTTTCGAAAAAAAAATTGTCATTTTTACAAATTCAAAAAGAATTGTGGGCAAAAATTCAAAAATTTGATATTTCGTTTGGTTAACATACTTTTTCTTTTTCAAATGAGACTATGTGCAGCTCTTTACGTTAAACCCCTGATCACTTCTATTCTTTGGTGCAATTTTTAACCAAAAATGAAAATTGGGAGTAGATGATCGGGGCCCCAATTCGCCTTTTTTAAAAAAACACAATTTTTGACTTTGAACTAAAACAAATTTGCAACGCCACTGGACAAAAAAATGGGGGTCAGATATAAGAAAAAGGTTGGTAAGAACATTTTTTTGGTTTATATCCCAACCTCCTAAGATCAAATTTACTCGGGTTATTACAAATCTACGTTTTTTGGGAAAAAAATTCTCACGCCGCTACTGATTTTTTGAAAAATCCGCTGTTAGTTTCAAATTGCAGTTTAATAATCAATAAATCCAAAAATTTGTATGCCCCATCTCGGCCGTTATTAAAAAAGAGTAGAAAATGGCTTCAAACATGAGTAATTTTAGAGGTACCTTGGGGTGAGTTTTTGAAAAAATTTAAGGCTAGTTTTAGAAAAGTGATTGCATAATAGGGTGAAAGAAAAGTCAAAAAACTTTAAAAAATTATTTAAAAAATATTCACTCACAACATCCGGTAGCAATTCATTAAAAAGTGTGTTTTTTGGTAAAAAACAACCTTGTAAAAATTGGAGAGGTTGTATTTTTGAAGGGGTAGTTTAAAAAAATTATCTTAGACGTAAAAAAAATAGAAAAAAAAAATTCAAAACAAAATTATTCCAATAAATAACAAATTGAAAATTTGATATTTGGTAAAAAAAATAAAATTTATCTACGCTCATGCTTTTAGAGGCGGGGATGAAAAAAAATTCAACATGTTTTACGGACCTTTTCACGAATAAAAAAGTTACAGCCGTTTAAAAAAAAAATCGATAATTTTTATTCAAGTTGGCCCCATTTGGTAAAGGGGCCGATTAACCTCTGACAAAAAAAACCATTTAAAGTATTGATCGTTTTAGCTCGTGTAAAATTTTCAGATTGATTGGTTGAAAATTGACGGAGATAGAGAAGATAACGACAGTTGTAACGTTTTTTTAGTAAAAGGGGTAGTAACCCTTAAAAGAAAAGTTAAATTTGGTTATCGCTTGGCCTAAAAGCCTCGCCAGATCCCGCGCATTTTGACAAATATGGGCAAAACTAAAATAGTAATACAGTCTCGTAATCTACCACAGATATCTTCATCATTAGATATGCGACATCTCGTAAAAATTTTGTCCGGCCCCTTTAAAGCTCTTAAGTCGGACAACTACATTTTGCCAAGTTGTTTGGATAGTTTGCTATCTATCCTGGGAATTAGGTTAGCATTTTGCAGATTCTGTTGTGGTAATATGAGTCGCATTAAGTTTCTCCTCACAAGCTTTCACCTAACTTTCGACTGTGTCCATGAGCTCCGCACTGAATTCAATAGCAGGAATCGTGCTTTTGGTATATTCTGATATTCTTGACCTCACTTGAGTTATTTTCGTACTCCTCTGCTATTTTGCCAAAAAAACCGTCAACTCTAAGGTTTCTTTAATGGGCTGCCCAGTCTTTTCCATTTCACGTCTATATTATGTATTTGGTTATATTTAAGGGTTAAAGATTGGAAAAAGATTGGAAAAAGATTTAGATACTTTGCTGCCAGTGCATACGGCCTCATTTTGTTGTCAATTCTTCCAGCACAACCGCAAGTACTACGTTTCCACATTAAGAAAGTTTGCTAGCCTTTTATTCTTATCCGGTTTTAATGATTTTTTTTTTTGGAAAGAATTAAACGCTGATTTCGAATTGTCTACTTTTCACCCTAACACCACATGTTAGATAAAACCGCTTCATCTAGGTTTTTAAAATAAAACAATCGCAGCCACCATTGGCCAACTTCTTAGAGCCCCAGCCAAAAGATATGGCACTGATTAACTTTTATTAGGTTTGGTGTGGTCACTATTTTTTAATAACAATAACGCCTTTTGTTAGTGTTACTACAGCCAAGGATTGATGACATCAAACAGGTAGCAGGAAAAATTTGATTCCAGAAAGCGCAATACAGAGACAAAAAGAAATAATTAGAAAAGGCTTACGTCCAGGAATGAATGGTAAACAGCTAAAAAAGAAGAAGAGTACCATCACCCCAAAACATTGTACTTTTAGTAAAAACTGTGGTGTGAAACGTTGAATAATAAATCAAGAAATAGGTTAACTTCATTCTTGAGCTGCAGCACATTGGTACTCCAAACAAAGTATCGGATATAATCCGCTTTGATAAACCATAGAAAAAGTCTAATCTCCAACAAACCATAGACAAACTAACAACCATTGCCGATATTATTATGTTATTCATTGAAACAAACCTAGAACTGTTAAGTGAAAGAATATTAGAAAGAGGGTTAATACATTTGTGATGTATCTGTCTTCTTCAAACAATAACTATCAACTATTGGCCATCTTTAAATCTCGGACTGGTCTCAAATCATATCCAAAACTTTTTGCATATCTTTCTAATATTTTTTTCACTCAGCGCTGTAACCAAAGATGATCACTACACCAGCCTCAAGAGTTAACTTTATTTGAGCGAATGGCAACCTCAATGTCCAACTACAACTTAGATAATAATTCAAAATGTCTGCCAATAAATTTAGCTCATCATTACAAAACAGAAACATGTAATCCGATTAAAGAGAAGAAGATCTACTTCCCAAGCAACCAACCTTATCGGAAAGTAAAAAATGCCCAAAATTACTCTAGTCTCCACTGCTTGATTCCTGAAACCACCAACTGGACAAAAACCGCTGTACCTAGATTTTTAAAGTAATTATCTTGGAAAGAACATCCGCAGCTAGCATTGTCCTGCTTCCTAAAGTACTGACCAAAAAGAACTACAATAGTACACTGTTATTAACTTCGGAGTAACAGAACATTTTTTTGATAACAGTTACCTTAAAAGTTTCTACAGTTACCTCAAGACTTTATCTCCACCTTTAGGCTAAATAATGAAAACAAAGATTGTGACAAAATAATAGCCTACAAGTACTTTTGATCAAAATTGTAATATTACCCACTAACGTTAGGTTATATGGTCCAACTACCTAAAGTTTATCGTAAAAAGCACTATTTTATTTAATACAATAATCAATTTTCTGCGCAATTTTTGATAAACTTCATAAAGTAAATAAGTTTCCTGCGCAAAATTTAATAAACCCAAAACGTGGGCACAGATAGGGGCACTTTAGAGAAGTGATTGAAAAATAAATTAGTGAAATGTGGATTTCCACTATTGCCTAAATATGCTGTTAAAAATGTTCCATTAAATTCTAAAGCTAGTTCGAAAGAAATGGAGAAAGAATTGGTTAAAGAAGAAGTATAAATATTATGCGCAATTTTTCCGGTCAACTTTATAAAATTATGAAATAAATTAATAATTTAGCATGGGTCAAACACAGACAATTGTTTCGGTTCTACAAACCTCGTCAGTGTGCCTACGGCATGATAGCAAAAGACAAATTGACATGAAATTAGTTAGCGTTCTATAAGATTTTTTTTAAGTAATTCCATACTATAGAATTTTATTATTAAATAGAATTTTAAACAAATTTCTTACAATCAATTGATATTCTCTAAATTTTTTGTTAAATAATTGGAGTAAATAGGGATTTTTTTATGAGTTTATGCAAGAAATTTGATTTAATTCGACTTATTTCTTGCTATAGGTTTCTGTACGCAAAGCAGGTATAATTTTTCTGTATTATATAATTAAATGAGAGAAATTAGATTATTAATAATTTATAACTTATAATTTTGAATTTTTGGAAGGTTTGATTGAAATTATTTTTTTTTAATAATACTTCATTTACATTTAAAAAATTATATGCGACTAATCTAATCGTAAATAATGTATTAAGTATAAAATTGATTAGCAATTACATTTAATTTAAATTATTGTTGCTACTGTGATAAACTGATTTATATTAATGATAATACTTCACATAAAGGAAATGCTTTATTAGCATATAAATTATTATCATTATAAATATATTTTTTATAAAATTTCTTATAAAATCCCCTCGATAAACAACATATGGCCAATTATTTAAAACCTTATTATAACTTTAATATAAAACTTTTTCCATAAAACCACTCAATTAGTTCCAGCTTAATATATTTTTTAATATAAAATTAAACGATTTTTATATTAAAAAAAGGACTCAACATAAAAAAAAAACAACAGCACGTTGTGTGTAGATAGAGAGAGTTGGGGATATTTCTCATAATCTATCTGTGAAGTTGGTATAGTATGGGGCCTGAACTAAAGCCGCCAGCTCGGGCAGAGCATCTGTAATTAAATATCGCCAACCCTGTAATTATGGACAGTAAATTTCTGTATGCGGGGGCCTCGACTTGATAACGTCTAGTCCCATCTCTACCAAATAAAAAAAAAATACTACACACACACACACACACACAGAAGATTAACTGACGGTATAAACATTAGACCGCGTTGTCAAGCCTTGATGGTCTTAACCAAAAAGGGCCGCCATTTATAATAAGAAATATATTAACCGTTTATTGGGAACGGGTTGAAAAAAGGGCGATGTTTAAATGGAAATTTTACTCTTATCTATAGCACCGATCCAATTTTTCCTTCTTGGTAAATCGCATAAATTAAATTTTTATCAAAAATTGAAATCGATTATAATTTAAGAAAGCGTTTCGGTGTGTATACTTTTTTATTGTAATTAATTGCGTTCATTAATGTCTTACCCGTTTTATTAAATGGGGTATAATGTTGGGGTTCAATATACACTCACCTGTAACAGAAAAGACAGATTAATAATTGTGTTATCTATTGTTTGTTAGATTAAAGTATTAGATGAACAAAAGGTTTGTTGTTTTTTTATAAATTTTAATTAACTTTGTAGACTAATAATTTTTGATAATACAAAATCTTAAAATTTACTTGAGCTTAATTAGTTATTTTATAATGAAGAAGGTTAAATTAGTTATCCAAATATAATCATTGCAATGAATTCAATTATTTGGAGCGTTAGGTAAAATTGTAAAAGTTAATTATATTCTAGTTTTGTTACATGGTTAATTCTTATATAAAATCTATTAAAATTTCCTTGAAACTTAAATATAAAAAATAATCACTCAATGGGCATCTAAATTAATTGCTGATAAAATTATAACAAAAATATTGAAAATAAAATAGATTTCTAATAGCTACTAGAATTTGCAGGCAAGATTGACGTTCTACAGACGGTTAGGACACTTAATCGAAAAAGTGTTTGGCTATATTGATTATAGTTATACCAACAAAATAAATTTAAAAAATATCGCATATCAAATTCTATAGTTTTCTGATCCATAAATTTTACAAAACTATAATTTTAGATTATTTTTTAAAAAACTTAAAAAACTTTGGCGTGTTCAAGAAGATCTATGCCTATTTCAGAGATAAATCTCATAGCATATTTTTTCCAGCAATGATCTTTGGATTTTTGTCCTTTGGCAGTAAGTTTTTGGACTGTTGCTTTTTTTCCTACACTCAAAAATGTTTTTTTAGTAGCAATTGACTTGTTTTTTTTGTTCAGTACAGTTTTGTACAAGGTACAAGCCAGTTAACCCTAAAAAAAAAATATTATTTTTGAGATGCAAAACTTTTTGTCGGGTTTTACTTGCTGTTGAGCTCTGAATGGTTGCTTCGAATGTAATATATCAACGCACAATCACATAGCATTAATCCTTCCCTTCTTTTTTAACAATGGCATTTACAGAAGTGAGTGGCAGACGGAGATCATATACATAGATCTACGCCAGTAGTCAGTAGTGTTGATCTTTGATCTAATATCAATGAACACCAGCCGCCAGTCCTTTGGCGCAGCCGCACACCATTACCATTACTTGCCCTTGAAGTAGCGGCATTATCTATAACTAGATTGACGCTGCTTAGTTTGCTACAGCTTCTATTTCTTTTTTGGAGTATCCCAATCGCTATGTTAGAGTAACTTATGCTCTAACATAACTGGCATACTTTCCGTTGTGCGTTAGTTTGTCTGTAGTGGTGAAACGTTGCCAGAAGTATTTACTCGTCTCACCGCTTCCTATTTGGTCAAAGCCTGGATGCTCTTTTTTAGCTTAGTATGTCCCTTTCCACAGAGTTGACCTATAAATACGTCGCCGCCGTATGATGGATTATCCTGTTCATCGCATCGCTGAATCCTTGCTAACAAAATGAAGGCCAATGTTAGCCAAATTATTCTTCCAAATTCTTAACAATTGCCTTGCTGGTGGCCAGTATTGAAATAGCTTTGACCAATTTAGTGCAAAGATCCGTGCACAGTAATGTTTAATTATTTTAATTGTTTTATAAAGCCCAATATAGTACAGATCTACCCGTCTTCATAGTTCTCAAGCTGGGTGAGAGTATAAAGAACCTTCTGGTTATGTTGTTTTGTATGACTTAAGGATATCGGCGACAGTTTTGAGCTGATGGTAGGACCGCCAACTAATCGTGACGTTTAGATCAATTTTCCAACTTTGCCTAGTCGGTACTCCAAATCATTATTTTGTTTAATTCAATGATTGTAAGCGTATGGCTTAAATTAAACTTCCGGCCCACCTGCCCAAGTGGTTGTTATCCAAAGGTTGCATTTTTCTCCTCATTGCAAACGTCATTTGTAATTAAGTTGGAGAAAAATGAGGACAAATCAAATGTATTGATGATGAACTCTAGGGTCGGTGGGCAAGAGACTTAGTTAAATAATTATGAGCATGTGTTTTAAATTGGAGTTCCCACCCGCCTGCCCAAGTGTTTCCTATTTACTGGTTAGATGATTCTTCTCATTGCAAGCATCGTTTATCATTAAGTTAGGAGACGATATTGGCAAGTCCAATTTCTTGGTGACTAACAGTCGGATGGGTGGGCAAGATTACTCAAAAAAATACTAAACGCAACCAACAAACAAATCCTGCAGCGGACAATTTTATTAAAAATTGCTTCTCTTCAAAACAATAACGTCAACATTGATGCCACCTAAAAACCATCTTCCAATAACATAATAGAAATTGAAAGCTTAGACTTGCACGAAGCCGATAAATATTAAACTTTTTGAGTTCTAGAACCCAAGCGTAACGCATCAAAATAGATTACCATCAAAACAGATGTATAGACAGGCATCTTTCGTTTGCCGTAATCTGTGCAATGCTGAAATTTCCAAATCAATCACTAACCTAGTACCGTTGAGCATTCTACCACGTAAAAATACTTTTTGCCCACATCAAAATTGCAATATTCTAAAGGGACAAGCCTCCACCTTTATACCATTGCAAAGAAACTGCTCTAGATTCAAAACGCAATATCCTTAAAAAAACTGCCCAAATCATAGCAGTTCTTATTCTAAAAATGAAACAACTTTATTAACATGCAGTGAGTAGTGTAACTGTAGTTATTAGCTTTAAAGTAACTTGAAATCTTTTTGACAAACCCTTACCAATCCTTTTTTATTCTGTTCCCAAGATTAACATCAACCCTTAAACCACCTTCAACTCCAACCACTAAAACTGGATTACAACACTTTCAAACTTTTTTATTCCCACACGCTATCTTTAATTGTCGTAGTGGGAGTAAATTACAATAAAAACTAATATTAAAAATTGGACCACCCAGAGTCTAAACCAGATTTCAGATTCCCAAGCAGAAGATTGCGACTATAAATTCACCAAACTGGATAACACTGAAGGCCATCAAAGACATCCCACTACTTGACACAGAGTTTTAATGCAACCTACCAAAACCTACCTGACAGTATTCTCATAAACGTTCATGTGTCATCAACTCAAAAAAAAAAAAAAAAAAAAAAAACGATCAATTTAGAGCAAATAGAGAATCCAATATTAAACCTCAATTAAATCTGAACCTCTACAAATGCGACCTGCACACATTTACAGATCACGTTCTTTTCCCATAATGGGATAAATAAAAAAAAAATTAAAACAACTACAGCTAGGTGGACGCTGCTACATCAACTACGTCAATGACATTTGTAAAACGCTCTCTCAATAATCCATCCAAATGCAAAGCCTACACGGCCTACACGAGTACATCTTGACGATTTTATAGTTTTTTTAGCAATAATGTCGCCAACATGTTGATGGAGATTGAAAATAGCATTCCGTTTGCATCTTCTATACTAGGAGTCGGCAATCTACGGCTTGCCATCTGCGTTTAATCTCGATAATGGGCAATATTGCCGGTAATAAAGTTTCAAGTATATTGTAAATCATTTTGGCCAAAATATTAAAGGTGTTTTCTTTTTTACTCTCAAATTTAAGTTTTAATTTTTTTGAAATTAAAAATATCAATTTTTGCTTGCAAAAAAAACATTTTTGATAGGAGATCACTCAATGTAGTGAGTCTATTTGTTTTCTTTAAATTGATATTGCTTGCTTATTTTTGAAATACGCAATTTAACTCTATTATTTACTCTCCAAGCATGTACATTGTAAACGGATAATTTTTTAAACTTTTAGTTTAGAGTTTTTTGATTTTATTTGAGAAATAACTTATTTTTCTAACTCAATTAAAAAAAAGTTTCCGAGAATAAGTAGCAGTAATGTACATTAAAAGTAGAGTCAGCAAAAAAGCGGAACCTTGAGGAATACCAGCATTTATGATTGTAAGATCAAAGTTAAACCATCAATTTTACCTATAATTTTTATGTGTTTAAGAAAGCTGTTGATAAGATTTGTCAGCAAGACCTATACTCTGTCCAAGCATATAATGTGGTCTTATGGCAGGCGCTTTATGATGGTCGTGCGGGACCTTAATCTTTTTCGTATAATTATCTATTTTAGCAGGTTTTTGTTATCAGAGTTCTATATCAAAAGATAAGTTTTTTAAGAAAATAGGTTTTTTTTTTGTGAATAATTTATGCAAAAAAAAAAAAAGTTTTGAGTCATTTTTGAACCATTTTATGCAATAATTAGGTTATGTAATGGCGAGACTACACTAAAACTAAAAAGAAGTACACGTGGCATGTACAACCAAAAGCTGCGAGGTTAAATATTGTTCTTAAAAAAAAGTACAATATTTAGCAAGATGGTTTCTTGCTAAATATTGTACTTTTTTTTTATTAAATTATCCACAATTGGCCTGTCACATTGAAACACGTGAGACTCTGTTTGGCCTTAACGTCTTTCTACAAAAATCCAGATAAGAGAGCATGCTTTGAAGATTAAAAAATGGCTTTCTACAGGGTCTAGCATAATCGACTAAATGAGCTAACTTTAAGAAGCAAAGATGTCATTTCTGGCGTCAACAAGCAGAAGTCAGAATTGAAAATTTGTTAACAGCAGCAATGAATACACAAAGAGAAGTCCGACAAGGACTCGAATATAGAAATCAAATGCCAAATTAAGTAAGCTCGAGCTACATAAAACAAGACCGTTTGCTGCAAGTACAACCTTAACCTTAAACTGCGACAAAGATTGATCAAATGTTATATGTGATTTGGTTTATTATATGTCATGGAAGCGTGGACCCTAAAGATAGGTATTCTAAACCGACTAAAAACATTTAAGATGTGGCTGCATAAAAAGATGCTCCAAAGTTTGTGGACACAAGTCACAATAAGCAAATGCACATCCTGAGCTACTCTTTAAAAGGTAAATTTGGAATCAACGCGACGTAGTATTGTCAGGAAGCAAAAATCCTGACTAGAGAACATTTGCAAATAGACTGAGATCCAAAACGTCATCAAAGTGATTGCCAATGTCAAGAAAACCGGACACAAAACATAAACGAAGAAGAAAAGGAGCCGCATGAGCACCACGTTGAAAGAATCAGCATGTTCTCCTTGGCTAAACAATATAAATAAAAGAGATTAGTGTTGTGCTTACACACATGCAACTATTCACTATCTCCTAATTTCGAGAACGCTTTCGAGCAAAACGCCTTGTTTCCAAGCAGAACAAAAACAATAGTAAAAGCAGCATAGTCGAGTACGCAAAATCACATTAGCGTCGCGCTTCTTCATAATATATCTGTGCTTGATAATAAAATATATAAAACAAACGAAAAATAAACCATTTCTTTTTTAAAGTAGTAAGTCTGGTTTAGTGCAAAAATGCAAACAAAGTATAGTAAACAGCTTTTGGAATCTTAATTTTATGAATGCTTTAGGGTGAAAAATGGTTAAAAACAATGAAAAGTAAAAAAAATTGATCTTTAATTTGCTAACTCTTAATATCAATAGAATCTTTAGGCTTTTTTCTAGTACTAGAAACCCATGACAAAGTTCACAAAAAAAAACGCTTTATTTTATAACAATTATCAAAGCATCTTAATCACTTTTCTTCTTCTAGTACTCCTTCTATTCTCTATAGCTCTAAACAGTTGGTGCAGCTAAACCATTCTCAAATTTTTGAGTGAAGAGATTAGACGCTTGCCGATGTTCCTACTTTTGTTTATCTTTCTTTGTACTATTAGTTGGAGAAGTTCATCTTGAAATCTCGTATTATATGTCCTAGTCATAATTCTCTTTTTAATTATTTCCCTTGTTGGATATAAGCCTCTTTCATTTGTTTCTATGTTTTTTTTTGTCTTTTGCTGTCCTTATCCACTGTTTATGGTTCTGATATTGTCAATCCAACTCGTTTGGGGTCTTCCGATATTTCTTTTAGCTTCTCGAGGTTTCCAAATTTTATTGCTTCATTTAATAATTAAATTCTTTTTTATTTTATTTAATACTTTAATGTTAATGACACACTCAGTCCACGGTACTTTCCATATTATCCGGTAACACTACATTTTAAAAACTTGCAGTTTATCCATGTGTTATTTTTTAGTGTAATTCTTTGACACCTAGGATCGTAGAGAATACGTAGCACCGCAGCATCCTCGTTTGAAGTTGATGTTTCGGCTTGCAAATAATCTCATTTTTGTAAAAGAAGATCTTGCAATCTCAATTCTTGTTATTATTTTCTTTTGTTCCAAAAACAATTGACTATAAGCTTGTCATCTAAACTGTTCATACTGCAGTTTCAAAGTTCCAGCACTTAAGGAAGAAGCAAAACCGCAGCCAATGCTAGAGGCCAAACCCTAAAGTAAGATTTACCTTTTAGATATCAAGCCGACCAAGGAAGAGAAGGAGAAGAAATATATCAAACCAGAAGACACCTGCCGAGGATCAAGGAAAACTCGCAGCCAGCAGAAGCCAAGACTTGTGCAGGCACCACAACTCTCTGCACTAACAGAACCCGGAGTATATAGCTAATGACGCACAACCATTCCCGATCGAGCCACGTAAAACCCGGAAGCCAAGTTCTAGCTTTTTTTTTTTCTAACAAACCGACAATAAAGTACAACAAACGTAACCCAGAAGAATAAGTGAAAAACTGTCCTCGACTGAGCCAATCCGAGCGTTCAACATCAGCGTTAGCTTGGTTCCTTTTGACAAACGTCCAGACAACGATCTAACTAAACTAAAGTCACCAAAGAGCATTGGGACTCTCACTTCAGCACGTGCTATAAAAAACGACTCAAACCTAACAAACCAAATCAGCAATAAACAAAAGATTCCTTGTAAGCTGCTTAAACCCACAAAACATAAAAGAAAAAAGAAAAGTAAAATCGACCAGACCAGACCAGCAACCGACGACGGTAGAAGAAAAAGTTCGTGTACAACCGGAAAGCCAATGAGACTTAAACCAAAGCTGATGCTGTATCAACGCTACAATGGATAGACAAACCACCAACTAAGAGATAAGGCTTTTAAGTAGGATTGGTAAACCTTCAACCACCACCTCGGATCGAAAACCCATCCCAAACTACCGGACTCTGGGATCAAAGCAACCAAAAGCACCTTGTAACAATTATATTCATGCTTGTTTGTATCACCGTCCAATGATGGCCTTGTAAAGGTTGAAACATGTTACGGTTTTTTAAATATATTCGTGATATAGTACATAGTAAATGTGTTTTATTAATTTTGTTGTATGTGGTTTGCATTATCTTGTGACAAATATAAAGAAGTGCTAATTTAGTTATATTCATAAAATCTTAACATGCAACAAAAATGCAAGACTTAATCTAACACATTCAAGAACTGCGTAGACTTAGATCAAACATTGTCACCCATATTTAAAAATGCGCAATAGTATTTGCTGAAAAGCTTATAAAAACCGAATATTTGTAAAAAAAAATTGTTTCATTGTAAAAATTGTTAATGCTTATTTGAATTGAAATTTGTCTAAATATTCAGTTTTTTGATTATTAATAAATATTTTTTATAATTCTCAGTGTCAGTTTGAAATACTTTTCAGACACAGTTCCTATATTTCCTCTTCAGTTTTGAACAAATTAGTTACTTCTATGATACAGACTTATTATAACTGCTACACCCAATATTGAAAATAAATTGGCCGCACCTTAACTTTTTTATGTTGCTTTATTTAATTTAAGTTGATCGAGATAATTATGAAAAAGAACTTGTTTATATTGCAAACAACAATTCTGCGAATTTTAAAATATCAACTAATTACTCGAAACGCAAGCTGTGTGTAATTTTATAATATAGCACAAGTAGTGGAAATTTACTTTTGCGGCAGCTGCATTTTTCACAGAATGCGCGCGAGAAGACATCACCGCTGCCGCCACACATATAATTTAATAATGAAAATGAACTACTCATCAAAGCATAAAATGCACAACATAACACCACTAAGTTATAAATAATTATTACAAATGAGAAGTCAGCACGCTTTGAGAGCGAGTACGTGTAATGGGCACCTTCCATAATACGGCCTTTTGATGGCACATCGATCAGATAAAGTCTGTAATTATAAGATGAGTCCTGAGGCAAGGAACCCCCTAAAAAAATAATAAATTCGCAAATATTATGAAATAAAACAATATAAATTAAAAGAAATGGGCATTTCTTAAGAGCGTGTGAACTGTGGGTTATATTTTGATATATGGATGTTGGGTGCAGATGATGCCTTGTGATTTCCATGTCAGTGAGGATAAGATATATGTAACCGTCTGTCAAGTCTGATCTTGAAAATTATAGTTTGCGTCTATCCCGGGGCTGAATATCTACTGGTTAGTTGGTTAGTCGCATTGTTTGATAACGATTATAACTGAATTCGTGAAACTCCATTAATTTCAATGATTAATATCTCGATTTGCCGCGCGTCGAACGGAACGATTTTAACGTTAAATGGATCATTTTTCATTATGTATCTACTTCATCATTATTATAGTAGGAAACTATACACTACAGCTCACTTTAGCTTTTTATAGTTATTTCGAGTTGTCAATCCGTGCTTGAATAATGGAAATTATATTGGGTAACGAAAAACGGTTTATTGTAGACGAATAAATCACAAATTAAATGTAATAAATCAAAGAGCTGTAATTAAATCCGTAATAATTATTATGTGTGTGGTTATTAATATTCAGTTGGAATTTCAAGTATTTCTAATAGTTTTAATTGTTTCTTGTTATAAATTATTAATTTAACACAATTAAATAAATGATTTATATATAACTATTAACACAGATACTAAATATCACACGTTGCAACAATTTAAAAATGTTACAAATTACATACTTAATATCTGTATTAAGAACTAGAAAAATTAAATAAATTAATTGCAAAAATATTGGCTGCATTTTGATTCGATCCAAATAATGATTTATTTATAATACCTAAATGAGTCAACATGCTTCTTACACTTCAAGCACCTACAGTTTGAGTAAAACACATACTTTGCTAAGTAAAAAAAAATCTTAGCATAACAACATTAAAGCTTGAAAATTTAAACTCAATAATAATAAATAAATATTGACAATTGACTAATGCATATTAAGTACTCAACTTTAAATTAAAAAAAAAATAATTAAACAAGTCAATTTATAGGACATTTACGGGCAGTAAATAAGAAGTAATATATGCTATAAATAATATTAATTCTTAATAATTATAATAATTAGAAATTTATTACCAATTAATTAAATAAACATTTAAAAAAAATTCTTTCCAATTATTAAACAATAACGCACGTAAATTTTAAATACGTTTACTATGTAACAGAAAATTATTTTATTATTATTAAATAATAAATTTTCCACAACTATAATTAAATGTAAATACTGTGATTGACAAAATTAAACTTTGCGTTTTTCTTTATGTATTAAGAAGTTTATTACTTGAATACTTGTAGAAAATGGATTTCATAGTATGCTTCTTGCACAATAAAAGTAATAAAATTTAATAATAATAATAAAACTATTTATTATTAGAATACATTTTTATTATATAACTAAAGTTTGATTAATATTATTTAAATACCATCCACACTATCCCTATAATTATAATTGCAATAACCATTACATATTATGCAAAAAAAGCATGACTGTAACTCTTTTATTGTTCATTATGTTCCCGAGATTAATTAAAAAAACTGTCTGAGGTTTTCTGCCCAAAAGCCATCACGCAAACTGCATTAACTCAGCCGTGGTTTCTGTATGGCAGGTGATGATGCCTACGCAGGAAATTCGCTGGAACCCTATATCCACTGCAGAACATCTCTGGTAACAAACGCACGCACACCACTTATCCTGCGCCGATAAATCAGAGCACCGCTCCCCTGTTGCGAGTAAACCACCGCTTGTCCTTCTTCATAGTCATTATCCTTATTGATTGCTCTACAAATTCATGGGTATTGATAGTGGAAAGTTAAGACGCAAAAAATGAAAATCGTTTTTGTATGTTCAAAGGGTATTTTATCAACAAGTATTTTATTCGAGAATAAAGATTTTTCTCCTCATTTTTTTTGTTATCTATTTTCAGCTAACAATAGCAATTTTGATGAGCAATTAATTAATGTATACTTATTTCTAGTAAATGATTTCACGCAATAAATTTGTGTTCTGAGCAAATTTTAATGTTATTAATAAGGTTACTGACCGGTTTGTCATTTTTTAGTTAGTTTTTCAAGCTAAAAATTAAAAAAAATTAAACATTTTTTTGCACAACTTTTGATAAAACTCATGCAACTTTTTTTTCTTAATTTAATGCTATAAACATGATTTCTATACATGTTTAAAAAATTATTTGCAATTCTGCTCAATGTTGATGTAAATTTGGAAAAATTTCTAGCAAAAATGTAGTCTTTGTGCAATTTTTGATTATTTTTTTCAATTTATAATTTTTTTTGAGTAATTTTAAATTAAATATATATAATGAATAATTTAACGCGCAGTTTTAGATAGACTTCATGATGTAAATATATTTTTTGTAAAAAGGTTTTGCAAAAATATGTTTTCTATGGAAATTTAGATGTTTCTTGGAAAAACCAATAAACCAAAATCCGGCCAAAATCAATTGAAAAATTTAAAGTTTTATTTATAATTTTTTTTATGTAAAAAAGTCATGAAATTCAAAAAATAACAAAACCATTGTTATAAAGTATCAAAATATTGTTAGAAATGCCTAAATCCGGTCCAAAAATTATTTTTATAAAAATAAATATTAAAATTATTTTAAATTAGTGTCTAAATTTGGTCATAAATTGTTAAAAATACAAAATTCAATTTATAAAAAGTCAAAAATATCCAAATTATAGTTATAAAATGACAAAAATAACAAAATATGGTCATAAAATCTCAAAACTATCTCAGAAAGAAAAAATCCAGCCAAAAACAGTTAAAAAATGCAAAATTTTATTAATATAAAATAAATAATTTCTTATTGTCACAAAGCACTAAAATCCGCTCCTAAACTGTTGAAAAGTAAAAAGTCCAATCCTAGAACATCAAAATGTTGTCAAATAGCACCAAAATTTAAAACGCAAATTTCTATTCACAAAAATAAAAAAAATTGATAATAAAATATTTTCAGATAAAATCAAAACCTAGCCAAAAACTGTTTAAAAGTGCAATTTATATACATAAAATGTAAAAGAATAGCAAAATCTAGTTTTTAATCTTCAAAATATTGTTATAAAGTACGAAAATGTAAATCCCAAAACTTTAAAACATCAAATAATTGCTAAAAATAGCAAAATTTGGTCAAAAACTGTTGCAAAGTGCATACATCTATTTATAAAAAGTCGCAGATAGCTAAACCTGGTTATAAAATAATATAATTAAGTCAGAAAAAACTAAAAACCAGCCAAATACTGTTAAAAGTTGCAAAGTTTTATTTATAAAAAGTCGAAAAAAGCTAACCTCGGTTTTAAAACGTCAATATATTATCAAAAAACACTAAAATCAAGCTTTAAACCGTTAAAAAATGTAAAAAACTTCATCAAAATATTGTTAGAAATAGCTAAATCCGGCCATAATCTGTGAAAAGTGCAAAATTTTATAAATAGAATTTAAAAAATAGCAAAATCAATCCATAAAGTTTAAAACTATTGCAAAAAAAAACATCAAAATTTGGTCATAAACTGTTGAAAATACAAAATTCTATTTGAAAAAAGTCAAAAACATCAAAATTATTGTTAAAATAACAAAATATGGTCATAAAATCTCAAAGCTATATCAGAAAGAATAAAAATCCAAACAAAAACAGTTGAAAAAACAAAACTCTATTAATTAATCAAAAAAGAATAATATCTTTTTAGCACAATGCACCAAAATCCTATTTATAATATGCCAAAAATTAAAAAAACTGTTAAAAAGTGCAAAACTCTAATCATAAAATGTAAAAAGCATCAAAATCCTAAAACATCAAAATATTGTCAAAAAGCACCATAATGTAGTCTAAAAATGCAAATTTCTATTCATAAAAATAGAGAAATAAATAAATACATTAAAATAATTTTAAATAGAATAAAAATCTAGCCAAAATCCGGTTTGAAATTTTTATACATAAAATTTAAAAAAAAAACAGTCTTTACTCATCAAAATATTGTTATAAAACACGAAAATGAAACAAATAAAAACCCCAAAATTAATCAAGCAAAAAACTGTTTGAAAAGTGCATAAATCTATTTATAAAAAATTATATATAACAAAATCTGGTTATAAAACAATAATATTTAATAAAAAAAACAAAACCCGGCCAAAAACTGTTCAAAAATTCAAAATTCTAATCATAAAATGTCAAAAACAGCAAAATCCGGTCCTAAACCATCACAATGTTGTCAAAACGCACCAAATTTTGGTCTTGAAATGCAATTTTCTATTCATAAAAATAGAAAAATAACTAAATACATTAAAATATTTTAAAATTGAATCGAAATCTAACCAGAAACAACTACTTTGCACCATCAATTATTGTTATAAGTACAAAAATGTAAATCCCAAAACTTTTGTCAAAAACTGTTGCAAAGTGCATACATCTATTTATCAAAAGTCACAGATAGCTAAATCTGGTTATAAAATAATATAATTAAGTCTGAAAGAACCAAAATCCGGCCAAAAAAGTTAAAAGATGCAAAGATTTATTTATAATAAGCCAAAAACAGCTAACCTCGGCTTTAAAACGTCAAAATATTGTCATAAAACGCTAAAATCAGGCTATAAACCGTTAAAAAATGTTAAAAAATCATCAAAATTTTGTTAGATATAACTAAATCCGGCCATAATCAGTCAAAAAGTACAACATTTTTTTAAAAGAAGTTTTAAAATAGCAAAATCCATTTATAAAGTTTAAAATAATTGTAAAAAAGCATCAAAATTTGGTCATAAACTGTTAAAAATACAAAATTCTTTTTATAAAAAACCAAAAATTTCAAAATTATTCTAATAAAATGTCTAAAATATCAAAATATGGACATAAAATCTCAAACTATGTTAGAAAAAATAAAAATCCAGCCAAAAAGTTGAAAAGTGCAGAACTCTATTAATAAAAAATCAATAATATTTTACTGTCACAAAGCACCAAAATGCGGCCGTTAACTGTTGAAAGTATACAATTCTATTTATAAAATGTCAAAAATAACAAAATCTGGTCATCAAATAATAAAACTATGTCAGAAAGATCCCAAATCCGGCTAAAAACTGTTAAAAAGTGCAGAATTATAATCATAACACGTCAAAAACAGAAAAATCTTGTCTTAAAACATCAAAATATTGTCAAAACGCACAAAAATTTGATCTTAAAACGCAAATAAAGTACAAAAATGTAAATCCCATTACTTTAAAATATCAAAATATTGTTAGATATATCAAAATTTAGACAAAAACTGTTGAAAAGTGCTATTTATAAAAAGTCACAAATTGCAAAATCTGGTTATAAAATAATATTATTAAGTCAGAAAGAACCAAAACCCATTCAAAAATAGTTTAAAAGGGCAAAATTTTATTTATAAAAGTAAAAAATAACAAAACTAGACTTTAAAACATCAAAATAATAATTTCAGAAAACACCAAAATCCGGGCATAAACTGTAAAAAATGTAAAAAAACTTCATAAAGTTCCAAAAATAGCAAAACCTGGCTATAAAGTATCAAAATATTGTTAAACATAGTCAAATTTGGCCATAATACGTCAAAATGTGCAAAATTCTATTTATAGAATGTTAAAAATAGCAAAACCCATCCATAAAGTTTAAAATATTTGTAAAAAAGCATCCAAATTTGGTCATAAACTTTTAAAAATACAAAATTCTATTTATAAAATCAAAAATATCAAAATTATAATAAAATATCAAAAATAACAAAATATGGCCATAAAATCTCAAAACTATGTCAGATAGAACAAAAATCCATCCAAAATCAGTTGAAAAGGGCAACATTCTATTAATAAAAAATCAATAATATGTTAATGTCACAAATCACCAAAATCCAGACGTAAACTGTTGAAAAGTATACAATTATTTTTCTAGAATGTCAAAAATAACAAAATCTGGTCATCAAATAATAAGATTATGTCAAACAGATCCAAAATCTGGCCAAAAACTGTTAAAAAGTGCAAAATACTAATCATAAAAAGTCAAAAGCAGCAAAATCCAGTTCTAAAACATTAAAACATTGTCAAAACGCACCAAAGTTTGGTTTTAAAATGAAAATATCTATTCATAAAAATAGAAAAATAACTAAATACATTAAAATATTTTCAGATAGAATCAAAATCTAGCCAAAAACGGTTTAAAAGTGCAATTTTTATACATAAAATGTAAAAAAATAGCAAAAACCTATCTTTAATCAGTAAAATACTGTTATAAAGCACAAAAATGTAACAAACAAAAACCCCAAAACTATAAAATATCCTAATATTGTTAGATATGTCAAGACCAGGCAAAAGATTGTTTTAAAAAGTGCATACATCTATTTATAAAAAATCATAAATAACAATATCTGGTTATAAAATAATAATATTCAATTAAAAAAAAAAACAAAATCCGGCCAAAAACTGTTCAAAAATGCAAAATTCTAATCATAAAATGTCAAAAACAGCAAAATCCGGTCCTAAACCATCATACTATTGTCAAAACGCATCAAATTTTGGTCTTAAAATGTAATTTTCTATTTATAAAATTAGAAACATAACAAAATACATTAAAATATTTTCAAGTAGAATCAAAATCTTGCCAGAAACGGTTTAAAAGTGTAAACTTCTATTCATAAAATGTCAAAAATAGCAAAAGCCGATTTTTAAATATCAAAATATTAAAAACAAAATTTACTGTTAAAATTAAAACTCTAAAACTATAAAATATCAAAATATTGTTAGAAAATAGCAAAATTTTGTCAAAAACTGTTGAAAAGTTAATAAATCAGTTTATAAAAAGTCATAAATAGCAAAATCTGGTTATAAAATAGAAAAATTAAGTCAGAATAAACTAAAATCTGGCCAAACAGTGCACAGTTTTATTTAAATAAGTCAAAAAAGCAAAAACTCCGCATTAAAACATTAAAGAAATTTCAGAAAACCCCAAAATCCGGCCATAAACAGTTAAAAAATGTAAAAAAATTTATAAGATTCAGAAAATAGCAAAACCTTTCTATAAAATATCATATTCTAATTATAGAATGTTAAAAACAGCAAAATCCATCAATAAGGTTTAAAATTATTGTAAAAAAGCATCCAAATTTGGTCATAAACTTTAAAAAATACAAAATTCTATTCTATGCATTGAATGCCAAAAATATCAAAATTATACTTATAAAATATCAAAAATAACAAAATATGGTCATAAAATCTCAAAACTATGTTAGAAAGAACAAAAGTCTAGCCAAAAACAATTATTAAGTGCAAAATTTTATAAATAAAAAATCAATAATTTTTTGTTGTCATTAAGCACTAAAATCCGCTCCTAAAACATTAAAATGTTGTCAAAAAACACAAATTTCTATTCACAAAAATAGCAACTAAATACATCAAATTATTTTCAGATAGAATCAAAACCTCCAAAAACATCAAAATATTGTTATAAAGTACAAAAATGTAAATCCCAAAACTTTGGTCAAAAACTGTTGCAAAGTGCATACATCTATTTATAAAATGTCACAGATAGCTAAATCTGGTTATAAAATAATATAGTTAAGTCAGAAAGAACCAAAATCCGGCCAAAAACAGTTAGAAGATGCAAAGTTTTATTTATAAAAAGACGAAAAAAGCTAACCTCGGCTTTAAAACGTCAAAATAATGTAAAAAAACACTAAAATCCAGCTATAAACCCTTAAAAAGTGAGAAAAATATTGTTAAAAATAGCTAAATCCGGTCATAGTTCGTCAGAAAGTGTAACAATTTATTAAAAAAAAATTAAAATAGCAAAATCCATCCATAAAGTTTAAAATAATTGTAAAAAAGCATCAAAATTTTGTCATAATCTGTTAAAAATACAAAATTCTATTTTTAAAAAGTCAAAACTTTCAAAATTATACAAGAAAATAACAAAAATAGTTATAAAATCTCAAAACTATGTCAGAAAAAACAAAAATCCACCCAAAAACAGTTGAAAAAGGTAAAATTCTATTAATAAAAAATCAATAATATGTTATTGTCACAAATCACCAAAATCCAGTCGTAAACTGTTGAAAAATATACAATTCTTTTTATAAAATGCCAAAAATAACAAAATTTGGTCATCAAATAATAAAATTATGTCAGGAAGATCCAAAATTTAGCCAAAAACTGTTAAAAAGTGCAAAATACTAATAATAAAATGTAAAACATTAAAATCCAGTCTTAAAACTTTTAAATATTGTCAAAAAACACCAATATTTGGTCTTAAAATACAAATTTTTATTTATAAAAACTAAAAAATCGGTTTAAGTTTAAGTGCAAAATTTTATTCATTAAATGTCAAAAAATAGCAAAAACTAGTCTTCGAACATTAAAATATTGTTATAAAAGACAAAAATGTGCTGTACAAAATGCAAATATGAAAATCCTAAAACTATAAAACATCAAAATATTGTTAAGCAAGTCAAAATTTAGTAAAAACAGTTTTCAAAAGTGCATACATCTATTTATAAAAAGTCATAAATAACAAAATCTAGTTATAAAATAATAAAACTCGGTCATATAGAACCAAAATCCTGCCAAAAACTGTTAAAAAGTGCAAAATACTAATCATAAAAAGTCAAAAGCACCAAAATCCAGTTCTAAAACATCAAAATATTGTCAAAAAAGCACCAAATTTGGGTCCTAAATTGCAAATATTTGTTCATAAAAATAAAAAAATAAATAAATACATTAAAATATTTTTAGAAAGAAACAAAATCTGGCTTAAAACGTTACAAAAGTGCAAAACTCCAAAAATCCAGTCTTTAAACATAACATGATATAAAGCACAGAAATATAAATCCCAAAACTTTAAAAATATCAAAGAAATATTGTTTGGCAAGTTAAAATAAAGAAAAAACCAAAATTCCACCAAAAAAAGCTAAAAATGCAAAATTTTATTTACAAAAAGTCAGAAAAAGCAAAACTCGGCTATCAAACATTAAATTAATGTTAAAAAAACACCAAAAACTGGCCATAAACTGTTGAAAAATGTAAAAAATTTCATAAAATATGAAAATATTATTAGAAATAGTTAGCCAAACGGTGAAAATTCTGTTTATTAAATAGTAAAAATAGCAAAATCCGTCCATAAAGTACAAAAATATATAAAAAAGCATCCAAATTTGGTCATAAACTGTTTAAAATATAAAATTCTATTTATAAAAAGTCAAAAATTGGAAAATCCAGTCATAAAATATTAAGAAAAAAAAAACAAAAATTTGAAGAAACAATTATAAACTAAAAACAGCAAAACCCGGTATTGAAATTATAAACAATTGTCAGAAAGCACCAAAATCCGGTCAAGAACTTCATAAAATCTATCAAAAAACAGTAAAATTTAACTTTAAAACATCAAAAATTGTTAGAAAAAAACAAAAATAAAAACCTCTTAAAAAGTGTGAAAATCTTCATCAAATGTTAAAAATAGCAAAACTTTTTTATCACCTTGCATTTTGATTATTTTTTTTGTAAACCATCTGTATCATTTTCAACATCTTTTACATCTACTTCAAATAGGTTTCTAAGTCAATTAACTTTCTCGGTATGGATATTTTGTGAAATAAATTTTTTCATTTCAGTTTTAACAATTATCAAATAACCTAAAAATAAGCATGATCTCCATCTTTCAAAAACCAGTTCAATATTCAACTGATTTAATGTCATTCACTTGTTACCATTGCAGCGATCAGTGATCTCTAAACTTGCAAACTGTCAATAAATAATAGTAATAAGACAATAATAGTGAAGTAACTTACCTATCGATTAAAATTATATCATCAAAGAGTTTAAAAACGCATTGGAAAATGAAACTTTACACATTTTTTAAGTTATTTACCCAATTTTGAGTCGCCACCCAAAGTTAAGAACTACTGGCTTAAATAGTCAGATAAATATGTTAAAAACTATGTTTTTGTGACATTACATTAAGTGATTATCGATTTCATATAAGCAGAAAACTGTTTTATCGCAATGTTTGCATAATATTTTTATTATGAGTTATTGCTGATTTGAACTAACCGGAAAAGTAATTCTTCTTGTTGAAATATGTTTGGGATCACATGTATTTGCAACGTTTTTTCGGCTTGCTTGCCTCTGGCGCCAGTATTTGTTTTTATATATTTATAAGAGATCGTGATTGGATGCAATAATCAACTCCATCCGCCAAAAAGAAAACTAAATATTACTTAGTTAACTATTGGTTTATAAACAATTTATACTCTTTCAGAACTTAAGAAGTGGCCATGCCACTATATCAATGGAGTTTGTATTCATGATAACTTTAATAGACGGTTGCGGTGTAGCTGCTAGGTTTACACTTTTGTCAAGTTAAGATCCAGCAGGGACACTTGTAATACCAACTAGGTACAAAATTGTAACTATACCTAGCAAATGGAGTAGTAGAAGTAAAATAAAATATCTCCCGGATAAACAACAACATGTATTTCTATTTCTGCTGTCCTCTGCCACAAAAAGAGCTTGGCCCCCAATGTCTACAACAAACTTTACAAAAACATTAAAATGAATTAATACAAAAGAAACAATTCATAAGAGTGGTATCTAAGTACTAACCAGCAAGGGTATTAAGCAAACAAGACCACCACAATGGCCACTAAACAATTGCTCATCACTTCATGTAATAAAACCAGGCCATGAAACTTGTCTTAAAAAATAATAAGAGGAAAAGAGCTTAAGAAGATCAAAGTTTCCTTAAAAACCTAGAAAGAAAAAAATTGTCACCCACAGGAAATGAAACTCGTCTGTGAAAACGAATGCTAAACCAGGAAAATATACATTGGAACTTTCTAAACCAAATAATAATTAAAATTAATATCAGATACACATCCACAAACTAAACCTAATTGCCACAAAAAAAAAGTAAAAAGAAGTTTTGTATGGGTAAAAATAGAATATTATATTCATGTTATATATCTTCAAAGAGAAAAGCAAATACGGATAGAGGCAATTTTAATGCAAAACATTGCTTATGGGCAACTGGTAAGGTGAAGTGCATGTTATTAATCAACGAAAGGGTTTAGCACACAAATATAACAATAAAAAAATAAGCCAAAATATTATTATCAGTGACCAACAACCAAATCCCCAAGAGTCAATTACTGTTGTTATCGTTGTTGCAATCCTGATATATAACATTGCAGCAAATTGTTAGTATTTATATTCCCCTGCTCTACTGTGTAAATAAACAAACTATAATATCTACATGCATACAATGTCTTAAATAGAAATACTTTTAGAATTGCAATAAGCAATTATTACTTAACAGTTAAATATTGCTTTCATTTCAATTTAATCATTAAATTTCATTCAAATCCTTAATTTTAGCCAGAGTGATTAATGATATTTTTGATTACTCAAACAATATAATTTCATGGTTAGATTAAAATTAATTCCATTCGTAGCATATATATTTATTTTTCAATCTACACAACATTTTAACATCCGCCTAATATCGAAATCACATTAATATACTTCCAAGCACTTCATTACTTAATCAGATCAAAAATGTCGATAGCATCTAACAATAATTACGAATGGATAAATAATTATTTCTATATAACGACGGAATGAACAATATATTTTCCGATGGCCTTTCGAGATTACATAAAAATAAATAGTAAACATATTAATAAATTTTAACGTGTTATTAAATTAATCCCGTACGGATGATGCAGATAACATCTATTTCAATGACACACTTTCATCGAATTTTACATTATTTATTATGCACGAAAAAAAAATTATTAAAAATTCTAATTAACATGAATTATTAATGTGAGATTTTTTTAATTTGGCAGGATGTATAAATAAGATACCTTATACTTGAATTGTAACATTGTGCAAGATTTAATAATAAAAAAAAGTATCGTATTGGGATGATATGAAAAAAATATTTAATTGTATTGAAACCGGAAAAGAGATCTCTGTTACACAATACGTAATCTGGAAATAACCCTTAATAGTATATCCCATGGGTGTTCGATCATCAATGGGATCGCTACAAAAGGTTCAGGATAAGTAGGTGTGTCCTTTTAAAGGAAATATGATCCTGGAGCGGAACTGGGAGGACCATAGCACGTGTGAGAACTAAACACCTGGTTACAAGATGCAGATTACGCGATCTAGTAGCGAGTACAAGCATGTTATTTGGGTACGGCAGAGGCGTTCTAACTTCCACGGGACTGTAATTTACTGATATCTGGAGATAACTTCAATTGAGATGGCTCGTGATGTTCGGTATTGTTGGAAAATTGCAATGCAATTGTTTAGGAGGAATGAATGTGGTATTACTTATTATTTTTATTATAAGAATTACAATTACTGGTAATTCATTAAACTAGTTTTTTTTTCTTCTGTTTTTTACTATTGTGTCATTCATCAAACTGTTATTATTAAAGAAATTTTTTTAAAAGTTTTATTGTGCAAGTATAATGCATGCAAAGTAGAGCTATTACGCACGGAGCCATCGTAACAGTGACAGATAACATATACGTCTATAAGATTTAACAAATAATTTAATTATTTCTGTAAACGATAGACTAGTAAGTAGAAAAAAGATTATACTATATTCTTTGTATACAGGTTTACGAATGCTAAATAATAATAAGTAAATACAATATCAATTTTTTATTTTTTAAGATTAATTCAAAGACTATAAATATCATGTCAAAAAATATTATGACCGGTTTTTTTTTTACTTCTTTTTCTTTTACTTTTGTATTCTAAAATAATAATTTTGTCAAGAGGAACATTTTTACCGCATCTACCAACCTCCAGCAGTCAAAATTGGCACAGTATTAATAATATGCTAGTAGGAGGAAAGTAGAGACGCATGGATTTAAAAAAACTTTTCTTCTGCTATGCTATAGCAAAAAAGAAATACGTAAAGAATTCAAAAGACGCAAACCGCAAGATGACTGTAGGGTTTCCGCTAGTCAATAAAATCACGTAAAAGTTTTGGGCATCCTAAAAGCGCGTTCAATTCAAGCAAAAATCTTGAAAACAAAGAGCACTGCTCAAAATAATTAGAAAAATACTTCTTAAACATAAGGAAGGCTTATACTCTAAAGGTAAAAACCTGTTAAAGAAAAAATTGCAAATCTGATCACTTTTAATTCAAAAATTCACTCACATTTTGTCCAAATAAATTTGCAAAAACAAAACTAATTTTAGATTTCACTTTTAAGATAACAATAAAAATTTAAAGAAACTACAAAAAACAAATTATTAAGAAGATTTGGTTCATTAACGTGTGTGTTTTCCATTAACACGAAATAATGCTTAACATCTTCGAGGCATGCATCGTACAAGCCGACGGGTGTCTTCCTGTGGTACATTTTCTCATTCTTCAATTAGAGCATCTGTTAGCTGGTAGGTCTGGGCGCCTATAAATACGCAGTAAAGGGCCTTGCGTTGTCTTGCATAAACACAAAATTTGTGCCTATACCATAAGCGGCTGGTATAACATTCTCCAGGACAATATTGATGTTTTGATCAGCGATAAATCTTCTTTAAACTGGCAATACAGATCTCCTACCATATTTTTTGACTTATTGTATGGTTTGTGCAGAATGGCGTTTATATGGACATTGGTTTTAAGGTAAACAATACCTTATGTGGTAAAGAGTTAAAACAAGTTTTTGCATAAGTCTTCTTGACCTCAGGTTGGTTTCTCTAAGTCTATTCCTAACTGGCTGGTCAGATATATCTCTATGTTATGAATTGTTCTAAGCCTCATACAACTTAAACTTTTGCAGTATTGTTAATAATATAAAGTTAATGAATATTGGTCCTAACCCCGTACCTTGTAGGATCACTATATTTATACATTAGGCTGTACCATTTCAAAAAATGATGGAAAGCCGCTGAGTCATTTCGCAACCTCAACAATCTTTTTGGCCAACAAACAATGAGCAAAAGAACATTTTGAGAGTGATTGGTTAGCTGCAAAGATGGTGATACTAGCTTAGACAACATGTGGAATGGGTTGATGTCCAGATTTTGATTACCAAGCTCTTCTGGCAGCTGTAAAAGAAGATAAAAATTGCACCACCAGGACACTGCCTAAGATCTTCAACACTGATCAGTTTATAATTGTTTATCATCTACAATAGTTTTCTCTTCATGGCATGTTTAATATACAAAGATCGATGTCATTTAGGGTATCTTGTTCCATGGAACCTAAAAATAGTGTTGCAGGTCGTCAAAACTGTCCGGAGGCCAGAAAATATTTTAACCCATCATGTCCCAGACGAGTGTTGATGAGTGATAAGTCTAATGACCGTGCAGGCCAAAGCAATATTTCAAGCTGTACTTGTTTTAAGTACCTTCTGATAATGTTAGCAGTGTGTAGTCTTATATTATTTTGCTAGAAGATGCTTTTTGGTATTGTTTGCACGAAAAACACTAACACTGCTTAAAAAACATTATGGATGTAACAATATGCATTCAGAGTACCTGTGATAAACACAAGAAGTAGAGCCAAAAACAAAGTTGCCATATTTTTGATAGAAAACCCCATTTAGAAAAATTCCTCTCAGAAGTACCCTCTATTAAAAAAAATATTTCAAGGACTAGCTGTAAACTTGCCGGTTTGCTTGTTCCTTGATAGAATAGGAAGGTAACAATAGAAGAAAACAGCAAGTTCTAAGCAAATTCAAAAAAGTCCCGTCGTTAGAAAACATGGTTGTCTTCAAGAAACTACGTGCCGTTGCTCGCAATTTAATTAATAACTTGCTTGCACGTCTTCTAGATAATATGAGAACAAGATTGCTTGATATATAAAGGGTGTTTTTTAAGAGCTTGAGAATTTTAAATAATAAAACAAAACAGAAATATTATTGGAATGAATTTTTTATTATTATAATTTGGTAGATAATTTCATGGCATTTATTTTTTAAATATGATTTCCGGAATATGTCGCCTCGGCTACGAGTTACATGGTCCATTCGGTCAGTTCAATTTCTCACTAGTTTTTCCAATAAATCTGGCCGTATGGCGTCATTGGTGGCTTGAATATTGGCTTACAATGCTTCAAGAATTGTTGGTTTCTCGGCATAAACCAATGACTTAACATAGCAACACAAAAAGTAATCAAGAGGCGTAAAGTCGCACAAACAAAAGGGCCAGTTAACAGGACCCCTTTTGGAAATAAAATTGTCACCAAATTGATTTTGAAATAAATTAAGCTCGCTATATGCAAGTTGCGCCGTCTTGTTGGAACCAAATATGTTGTCGATGTTTAGCTGATTAGTTATTGGAAACAAAAAATCAGTCAGCATGGCTCGATAGCGTTTGCCATTCACCGTAACGGCAGCTCCTTTTTCATTTTGAAAGAAATAAGAACTGATGATGCTGCCAACGTGTAAACCGCACCAAACAGTCAATTTTAATGGATGTTATGTTGTTTCGCTAATGGCTTGAGGATTGTCTTCGCTCCATATCCAGCAATTTTGCTCACTAAACACAATTCTTCAATAAAAATACTTATCTTAGGCCAGTTTTAAATTAGCCCAATCAGCAAAAATGCGACGTAAACGATAGTCAGTTAGCTTTAATTGTTGCACAAGCTGTAATTTATAAGCACGTAATCCAAGATCCTTACGTAAAATTTTCCACTCAGTCGGAGGACAAAGGCCAACAAGTTGAGAACGGCAACGAATCGATATTTTGGCGTCTTCTTCAACACTTCGCGCTACAGCAGCAATATTCTCTTCGGTATGCACATTTCTTTGTCATGTTGATGGTTTTGAATCAAGAAGAGTAAAATTAGTGCAAAAACGATCAATAACTGCACAAATTTCTTGCTAACTAGTCCGATTATGTTGACCGTAAAATAGACAAAGTGTTCTATAAACTTTATTTTTTTGAAAGTAAATTTTCACTATTTGGAAGCCTTGTTGTGGCGTTGAACGATTCATGATGAATTGCTTAACTTTATTGAACTGAAATGTCAAAACAGTTTGACATTCTCATTGAATATAGATAGACAACTACCATCGAAACTTCTCATGCATCTAAAATAAAACACCCTTTACTATTTAATACCATATCAAGGCACTTACCCGACAACTTAAAAATAATCAATTATTGTACCCTTTTAAAATCAGACAAAAATCCCAATAATTTGTCTACCGACTAATCTAAATTTGTGTAAATTCTGAAAACTTTTGGATTTGTGATAAAATATCTAACTGGTTTTCGTAAGCACTACTCTACTGTTGACCAACTCATCTAACTCAAACTCAAACTATTTGTAACTGCATGTGTAGAGACTGAGTGGCGTGACAAAAAATAATATACCCGCAATGACACACCATTTGCAATCTACCGTAAGACGCTCTAAACTGAGATGCGAAAACAAGTTTTCGCCTGTCTACAGCAAGACCACATTAATTTCTTCGCTGAGTAAAATCCGTTTGTTTTCTGAGACTAAATTTTGATTGGTCACCAAGCAACTTTCTGCAAAAAAACCTTTCAACTTAATACAGTATATAGCCCATATCAATAAAGAGAGCATGGAATAAAGTGGAATAAAGTGAAAAAAACGCCAAAAAGTTGCTTTTTTGTGCTAAGCATTTTTTGCACACAATTTTTGTAAAATATCCTTTTTTTGTGCTATTACTTTTTTTGACATTTCATAATGACTAATATAATAATCTGTTTTTTTAATATTGTATGCAATAAATAGGTTTCTGCGCAATTTTTAATTTATTTACTAATATACCACCATTTCAAAATACCGGTCCAATATTCATAAACTGTGTTCCCGACCACCCGCCCAAGTGTTTGTCATAAAGAGATTGACAGTTACTACCACTTGTAGTGTTTCCGCAGCTACCAAATATGACAGAATGACTGACATATTTCATAAAATTTAAAAAGGGAGTTGACGTAATCAATATTTTGATAACAAACACTGGGGCGGGTGGTCGGGAACACAATTTATAAATATTGAGCCGGTAGTTTCTTACAGCGTTCCCGCCCACCCGCATAAATGTTTGTCTTAAAGAAATTGGCAGTCACTGCTACCTCTCGTGTTCCTACAGCTAACAAACAAGACTAAATGACTGTCATTAAGCTTGAATAAGAAACTGACGTAATCAATTTCTTGATAACAAACACTTGGCCGTGGGCGGGAACACCATATTAAAGTACCGGCCCAATATTCATAAACAGACTGACAGTTACTTCCACTTTTTGTGTTCTTACAGCTAACAAACTAAACAAAATGACTAACAGATGTCATTAAACTTGAAGAAAGAGTTGACGTAATCAATTTCTTAGTGACAAACACTTGGGCGGGAGAGCGGAAACACCATATCAAAGTACCGGTCCAATAATTATAAGCTGTGTTCCCGCCCACCTAGCCAAGTGTTTGTTATAAAAAGACTGACAGTTTATACCACCTCTCGTGTTCTTACAATTAACAAACAAAACAAAATGACTAACAGATGTCATTAAACTTAAAGAAAGAGTTGTCGTAATCAATTTCTTGATAACAAACATATGGGTGGGTGGGCGGGAACACCATATCAAAGTACCGGTCCAATATTCATAAACTATGTTCCCGCCCACCCACCGATGTGTTTGTTACAAAGAGATTGACAGTTACTACCACCTCTCGTGTTCTTACAGATACCAAACAAAACAAAATGACTATCAGATGTCATTAAACTTGAAGAAGGTGTAGACGTAATCAATTTTTTAGTAACAAACACTTGGGCGGGAGAGCAAAAACATCATATCAAAGTACCGGTCCACTTTTTATAAGCTGTATTCCTGCCCACCCACCCAAGTGTTTGTTATAAAGAAATTGACAGTTTCTACCACCTCTCAAGTTCTTATAGCTAACAAACAAGACAAAATGACTGACAAATGTCATTAAACTTGAAGAAAGAGTTGCCGAAATCAATTTCTTGATAACAAACACTTGGGCGGGTGGGCGGGAACACCATATCAAAGCATTGGTCCAATATTCATAAGCTGTGTTCCCGCCCACCCACCCAAGTGTTTGTTATAAAGAGACTGACAGTTTATACCACCTCTTGTGTTCTTACAGTTAACAAACAAAACAAAATAACTGACAGATGTCATTAAACTTGAAGAAAGAGTTGACGTAATCAATTTCTTAGTGACAAACACTTCGGCGGGAAGGCGGAAACACCATATTAAAGTGAGGGTCCAATATTTATAAAGTATGTTCCCACCCACCCACCCAAGTGTTTGTTATAAAAGAATTGATATTGTTTCTATAGCTGATAAACAAGACAAAATGACTGAAGATGTCATTAAACTTAAAGAAAGGGTTAACATAATCAATTTTATAGTGACAAATACTTGGGCGAAGGGGCGGGAACACCATATCAAAGCACTGGTTTAATTTTCATAAGCTGTGTTCCCGCCCATCCACCCAAGTGTTTCTTATAAAGAAACTGATAGTTTATACCACCTCTCGTGTTCTTACAGTTAACAAACAAAACAAAATAACTGACAGATGTCATTAAACTTGAAGAAAGGGTTGTCGTAATCAATTTCTTCAAAACAAACAATTGAGTAGGTGGGCGGGAACACCATATAGAAGTACTAGTCCAATATTTATAAACTGTGTTCCCGCCCACCCACCTAAGTGTTTATTATAAAGAGACTGACAGTTTATACCACTGCTCGTGTTCTTCTAATTAACAAACAAAACAAAATGACAAATGTCATTAAACTTGAAAAAGAGTTGACGTAATCAATTTCTTGATAACAAACACTTGGGCGGGTAGGCGGGAACACTATATCAAAATACCAGTCTAATATTTATAAACTGTGTTTCCGCCCACCTGTCCTAGTGTTTGTCATAAAGGAATTGACGATTACTACCACCTCTCATGTTCCTATAGCTGACAAACAAGACAAAATGACTGAGAGATGTCATTAAACGTAAAGAAGGAGTCGACGTAATCATTTCTCAGTAACAAACACTTGGGCAGGTGGACGGGAAAACCATAACAAAGTACCGGTCTAATATTTATAAACTGCATCCAGGGTCTATTATGGCTGCGCAGTCTACTTCTCTAAACGCAAATCAAGACTAAAAGTTTTAGACGCTGTGCATTACGTAGACTTAAGGTATCCCAGACGGGTATACCGTTTAAGCTAAAAGTCGGGTGTCCTCACATACGCAGCGGCATTGCAAAACAAGAAAAACCATTTATACGGATCTATATTTATTATAATTGACGCGCTGCAGCAAGAAAAAATGTGGTAACAGAACGATGGTACACCTCCACAAGAAAGTATAAATTGGTCGCCACGATCCAACTTCATGGCCTTAAGGTCTATAGATTTAAACCCTTTGGAGTTAACACAAACAATTTTTAATCCTGTTTAAAATACTCAAAACAGGCAGATAATCTAATTTTTCATAGCTCTCATTCTATTTCTTTAATAAATAATTATTTTTATTATATCACTTTTAATTATATATTTGAGGTTTAAGTCTTTACACTCAAATTACTTTAAAACGAAACAAATTTCAAAAAACAATTTTCACTTTTAATGTTCAAAATTTAACGTAGAAGATGGCATTTCATTTTTTTCACTTGTTATGAATCACCAAGATTTACAGAATATAATACAACGTATATAGATAAACCTATATGGCTCACGTAACATTTAAAGCTGATTTTATTTTATATGATGTTTTCTTATATAGAAATAGCATTGCATGCTACATATTACCTTAAAAGCTTTACACATGCAGTTCTTAAAGAAAGCAAAGCCTAAATACCGCCACATATACACTCACACAGTTGGCAAACAAGTCAAAATTTGGTAATCACACAAAACTGCATGTATGAGTTGTTGAGGGTGTGAAAAAGAACAAATTAAATCAATCAAAGTATAGTACTTTCAAGAGGAGTGACGTTTCTAGCTTTTCTGTTCGCAGCAACCAGATTTGAAAGCATAAACAACTTTACTTATTTAAGAGGTGTTAACTCTAGTCCTTTTTGCACTGCTGATTATCTCTACGGATATGCCGCCATTAACACAGCTACAACTAAAAAAAAAAAATCTACAATATTTCTACCAGCAACAAATCACAATCCAAAAGCAACAATACCATAGCGACTTCAACCTTTTACAAAAAAAAACTCATACTTTTTGGCAGCAAATATGCTGAGAAGAATCGCTCACGTTTAAACCTAGACAAAAACATCAACTCAGGGCTATGTTTAATTCCAAAATGATAACAAAATATGTAACGTCTCAAACAAACCAAAAACACATCTCTCAGCACCCAAAGACAAAGTAAAACCTAACCACTATAATGACAACTTATTAATATCAAAATGTTACCCCTAATATTATTTTTTCTCTAGTATTGATTTCGTAAATGTCCGTAGGTGGTTACTGGGAGAATGTATTGGTTGTATAGTTTAGTTTTTAGCTGAAGGGGAATGTCCATAGTAAAGTTATCTTTTATTTTCCCATATGCAGTCCAAGTTTGTCGGATTCTTCGTTTATTTCTAACTTTTGGTTAGCCTTCCCTACAGTTATTGTATGTCCTAGGTAGCTTTATATGTTCGTTTGTTGTCCATGAACTTTGTTTTGCCAAAGTTTATGTATTGTAGCCTTGTAAATGTCTTGCATTTGCGTAATTAGTTCTTCTTTGGTCTCAACCTATGCCAATAAAAAAGGAAGGCAGATAAGAGAATTCACTATTTCCAAAACTTTTCATACACATTCTCAAGAACGTGTTTAAGGAAAACAATTAGGGAATAAATGGCTACCAAACCTAAAATATGTCAATGACAAAATACTTATCGCAAAAAATATCAAAATGATCAAGAACCTTTACAAAAAAATTGCTTTGAGTTAGTTTAAAAATGAATCTATTCAAAACCCAACCTAATCTAACCTAACCTAACCTAACCTAAAAGAAATAGTAAAAATAGATTAGATGGAAAAGCATTAGAAAAACAAATATACCTAGAAAATAACACTAGAAAGATGTAACAAAAAACGTGTAGAGAAACTTGGACAAACACAAAATTCAACTTTGAGGCCTTGAAAATTGCCCAAAGAGTGACAGAACAAGCAATGATCGGTATAACAGAAGAGACCAAAGATAAGAGTAATCACCAAAATAACATTCATAGCTAAAAGAGCAAAATTTCTCAAATTGAACTATTAGGACACGTAGCAAGAAGTAAAAGAAGCCGATAAAACATTAGGATTAACAAATAAAAAAGAAGACCAACAAATAACGATACGACGATTTAAAACTGTCTCTGATTAGTGAAACGCTAGGCACATTGATAAAGGATTTAAAATAATAATACTGAACCTTTGTACAAAAGTTAATTGTCGAAACATATACAAATAAGTAATGTAAAATAAAGAAACAAATATAACAGAGCAGTCCTATTGGCATTTTAATTCTTGTACTAAATCAAATCAAGGTTTTATTAAGTGTTCCGTCGTAGAAATACTAAATTCTAGCACATTAATATACCGTGCCACAAGAAAAACTTACAAATTTGCAATCCTCATTTTATAGCGTCCAAATATTTGATAATTTTAATTCCAAACTACCAATATTGTATTGACATCTGTTTCAAATCAATTCAATTATTAGCTAATTTATTATAACAAAATAAAAATATGGATAGCACAAGTTATCTAAGAAGTGCCTTTAAAGTATTCTTTGATAAAAAGGATCAAGTGTGATCCTTCTACTCCATTTTCAAACAGTATGCTAAAAATATAAGCTAAATTATATGCTTTTGAGTTAAATCTCTTTTTATATGTAATATTGTGATATGTATAAATTACTTTTTAATTTACAAAATGTTTTTTTTCTGTTTCAGGTGAGTTACATTCATTCTATATTACCTACACAAATGTGTAAGTACTACAGGATTACAAAATATAAATACAAATGATTTATTATAAATTCATTTTTTTGTGATTACTTCTTTTAGAAAATTGTCACAACTATAAAATGTTTAATTGAAAAAATCTATGAGCGTAGACTGCTTTTAATTAGTATTTACAATTGTCTACGTTAGATTGTCAGGTTGAGCATATATATTTTAAATATGTTTTAAATATAACATAAAAAGTCCTTGTAATTTCTATTATTGATATTCCATGGTAAAACCCATATAACATAAATACAATTCAATTAAAAACAATGCAATTATTGAATAGTAATGAATATTTCTGTAATAATTTTATTGTTTTGAATCTCAATGTCAAATCGAATATTGGAAAAAAACAGACGACATTCAAGTTATGCGTAAGCATGGTGGTCCTGCTGTGCGACAGAGCATCCTACTTCATGGAAATAAGAACTTGTAGCAGGATTACGTTTGTAGTCAGGGCGTGTGCAGGTGCAGGTCCATGCGGGCCCAGGCACGTCCAATAAGGCCCCATTTCATTCGCGGGGGCGGACCCGGCACGCTATAGAGGGCCCCCGCGCCGCGACTACGCAGTTCACCGCAGCGTGTGCGTCCCGATTCACCACGCTCAACATCGCTAATTATTATTGTACCCGATATTATCCGCAATTACTATCATTTCGAGTCGCGGCACCTCGTAAAAGGGTTATGCGCCACCATTGACTAACACAAGTGATAGTTGTTGTTTAAATAATGTTAACAAACAGTTGGTTTAAGTGATTTTGATTGAGTGATCTGGCCGGAAACCGGAAAATGAATTGCACTTATTCGTATCAGGTGCAGGCGACTTCGCCACCGGCGGCAACCGGAGCCGAGTTTTTAGAGGTAAATTATTTTCTGTTATGTCACTTTAAATTATATTAAATTGCTCTGCATGCATTATTAATCATTGTGCATGCTACAATTTTAGCAAGGATATTGCAATATCCGATCATATGATTAATAAATAATAAAATTTCAATTAAAATGACTTAATAAATGTTTTCTATTATATTTGTTTATCATGACTACGTTTATATGATTTAAGAATTATAAATGAATGAGAACTATCAAATAATTCGTATTGAATTGTTTGTTCTGCTCATATTAGGTGCACGAACTTATATTGAGATTCTTTCAATATTTTATAGATGTATTGAAAACTGAGTTTTATTATTCTCGAATCATCCTCAATTACTTACATTGTTGGCTTGCTTGAAATCAATGAATTGTAAACATTCAATTATTCAAAAAGGCTATTTGAATTCTCGTGATAAGAAATCAAATGAAATTTGTTTGTCAGCAAAATTAATCTAATTTAATTCAAGTTATAATATTATTATATAAATAAGCTCTTCTTTGTTAGTTGCAATAAGCTGAGCGTTAGAGCAGACTAAAATAGATACATTGTTGGCTTATAATCAGTATAATAATTTCATATAGATTCTTACAAAAAAAAAAGCAAGAAGAGCACAAGGCTTAAGGACATTTACTTCAGTAGAATATGAGAAGAAACATCTAAGATAGTTGCAATTTTGATATTATTATTTATATTAAAGAACCAATAAATATGGAGAATACACAAATTGCTTGAAGTATCAATCATCAACATAGTGCAATCTTCAAATAAAATATAAATAAGTTTTAAAATAGCTTTTTTCTAATCAGAAATTAATCTATGATCTACAAACATTCATGGCCACAATTTTAACTTTAGTAATGATTCTAAATAAAACTCTAAAGACATCGTCCAAAAGAAATCTACATATAACGGTTTGCCCAATAACTTGTATGTATTTATCACTAGAGAACAAGTTGATTTCTAAACTAAGGTTATAACCTACAATATTTTAATAAAAAATAATTAAAAATTCTATTCCAATAAGATCTTTAAAATTCAATTCTTAAATGGCTCTATGATATGAGCCTAGTTATAAAGTTGGACAAACGATTCTAAACTACTAATAGACATAAAGAGGAATCAAAAGAACTTGATAATTTATTAATTTAAAATAGAATTAAACAGTTTATAAACATTTCAAACAGTTCGGAAACATTTTATGACAGCTTAGGAACATTTTATGGAATTTATAACAGCTCAGAAACAATTCATGACAGTTCACAAACATTTATGACCGCGGAGGAACATTTTATGTCGTTTTTGGTATTCCTTAAACATTTTATGTTAGTTTTGGAACATTTTATGACGTTTATGACAATTTTAAAACATTTTATGATAGCTCATAAAGCATTTATAAAGTTTTTTGCCCACCCGCCCAAGTGTTAATTATCAAAAATTTGAAAATTTCCCTTCTCTGCAAGCGTTAACAGTTTCTATGACAAATGAGATGATGGTGACATCCAATCCTCCAGAACTTGAGTACGGACAAATAGTTTGATCTGTGGTTCCCGCTCACTCTAAAACATCAGTACGGAGAAATGGTTTAAACTGGGGTTTCCGTCCACCTGCCCAATTGATAGTTATCAAAAATTAAGTTTCTCTTCTCAAGAAGTGATGTAACATTAAATTCCTTAATGGCGGACACTTGGGAGGGTGTGTGGGTCACTCCAGAACATGTGTACGGACATATAATTTAAACTGGGGTTCCCGTCCACCCGCCCAAGTGTCAGTTATCAAAAATTAGAAATTACTCCTCTCTGCAAGCGTTAAAAATTTCTATGTCACAAAAGGTGATGGTGACATTCAATCTCTTGATGACGGACACTTGGGGAAGTGGCTGGGTCACCCAGAACATGAGTACGGACGGATAATTTAAACTGAGGTTCCGGCCCACCTGCCCAAGTGCTAGTAATCATGAAATTAGAAGTGACTCCACTCTGAAAGCGATAAAAGTTTCTATGTCACAAAAGGTGATGATGGACACTTGGGAGGCTGAGTGGGTCACTCCAGAACATAAGTACGAACGGATAGTTTGAACTGGGGTTCCGGCCTACCCGCCCAAATGTTAGTACCAACAAATTGGAAGTTACTCTACTCTGCAAGCATTTAAAGTAAGTTTTGATGTCACAAGAGGTAATGTGATATTAAATCACTTGATGACGGACACTTGGGAGGGTGGGTGGGTCACTCCAGAACATGAGTACGGATGGATGGTTTAAACTGGGGTTTCCGCCCACCCGCCCAAGTGTTAGTTATCAAAAATTTAAAGTTTCTTTTCTCCGCCAGTGTTAAAAGTTTCTATGTCACAAGAAATGATGTGATGATGATGTGACATTAAATCCTTCGATGACGCACACTTGGGAGGGTGGGTAAGTCAATCCAGAACATGTGCCGTACACAGATAATTTAAACTGCATTTTATTTGTAATATATAACAACAATTTTGTAAAAAATTTAATCATTCATAGTTCAGTGTATAGTACAGTTAATACTATTATTGATGGAACACAATATTATTCAAATATTCTCCACGGAAGTGCCGGCTAGAGAAATTCGTTGACATATAAATGGGTCTTAATGTCAGCCACTACACGTTAAATGTTAGCATGCCAAACATGTTTGGTTGTTGGCGCAAACTTAGCATATTCCTAACAAAAAAAGAGTTAAATCGCACGAGCAAGGGTCATTTATTGAAATAACCGATTTAGCAAACTTTTCTTAATTAATTGAATTTTATGGTTGACAATGTAGCAAGTGACACCGTTTTGCTGAAACCAGATGACGTACAAGTTCAAAGGATCCAGTTTTGGCCAAAAATCAGTCAACATTGAAAGATAGCAAGTTCCATTCAAAGTAACGGGGACAATCAATTTAAGTCATTATTCTTGTTCATACATTATTTGCATTAATAGGGAACGTACTACAGTAGTTCAGGCATCCAATTGCTGCACTAAAGATTGTGGTTTTAAACCTCACATCTGAAATCATTTGAAGCGTATATAGGCTCTTCCACTCCCCAACCGGTTTCATTACTAAGATTCTTTTCTGGCCTGGAATAGATCTATAATTTCTTCAGTGGTTTGGAATCCACTTGCAACTATAGATCCACCCGCAATGTAAGTTGCCAGCATCACGGGCAGAAAAGAGGCTACGCCAGCAGAAGCGTGTATACGGCTGTAACGTGATACATTGCTTCTGACTGATTTTTAGACCAGAAACGGCAGTTTTGTTTGTAAAATTTTGTCGCTAAAGATAATTTTCAAAAAAATACGCAAAAACTTTATAGTTTTTTTTTATTTGGAATAAATACAAAAACCATTTATTTGTCAAAATAACATAACAATTATAAATTTATTATCTTAAGTAGTATCGTGTGCTATCAATTAACAAATTTGACTTGAATCGTTCGATTAGATTATGTTTTTTGATTGAATACGGAAGAAATTTACCGTTTCTAAAATTGGAAACTTAAAAAAAACTATTTAATTGTCAAAATATTTTAACTTTTGTATTTTTATTATTTTAAGCAACTTAATGTGGTATCAATTATCCAATTTGATTAAAATCGGCTGGTTAGTTTCTGTTTTATGATCGAATACGCAAAAAATTTACCGTTTTTGGTTATCCAAAAATAGTTTTGCTTTCTTCAAACGTTATTTGAAGATTCAATTACTTAATGACAAAAAGTTGGTAGGTGGGTTGGTCTCATTAATTGTACGCAACTAGTTTAAGAAATTGGAGTTTCTTTCTTCAGCAATCATTAATTGTTACTAAATTGGGAGTAGTTTTAACTTGATTCGCAGTGACGGGACTTACGCCGGCATTACCAGAAAAAACGGGGTAATTCAAACGTTGTTTTCTAGTGTAGGGGAAGGAAATGCAGTTACGTCGGCGGACGCAGAAGGCGCGGTTTTTGTAATTTGATGATCTTACCACAGTATTGGGTTATGGAACGTCCAGAACGGGCGGATTTTTTTTCCAGGGTCGGTCAACAAATATTGGCATCATCCGTGAAACGAGAGTCAAAATCACAAAAGATTGAAACGAGGCGCAACAGTTTTCAAATTTGTCCGGTTCAAATGTGACGATCTAAACAGTTTAGATCGTCACATTTGACGGGGTCGGCAAAGTACGGCCAGCTATATATAAAACGACCCGCAAAATTCCAATTTTCATAAAAAAAATGTTTTTAAAAATATACAAAAACTTGGGCAGTTTTGATTGTGTGGTTCTAACGAAAATATTCTTCTGACGAGCCTGTGGTGGTAGTGTTCTGCTTACCCCAATGTGAACTTTGATTGCACTTGTATGCAGTTACTTCTAAATCAAAAGTTTGTGGATTATATAGTTTTCATTCGATAAGGCGATAAAAAAAGTTTAATTTTATATAATTTAAACTTACTGATCTGAACTAAATCCAAATTGGTAAAAATAAACTCCATTGTGATCTCTACAAATTGTGTAAAAATAATAAAAATCGACACGTTCAATTTCATATAATTTCAAATTATTTGACTCGTACTAAATTGATTTTTTGACTATAGTATAAATCATAACTAGTAAACGGATTATTGGATTTTTATCCAAATTGGTAATAATAAATTTCATTGTGGTTTCTACAAATTGTGTTAAAATAATCAAAATCGGCACGCTCAATTTCATATAATTTCAAATTATTTGACCCGAACTAAATAACTTTTTTGACTATGGGATATTTAAAAAAATCATAACCAGTAAACGGTTTATGGATTTTGATCCATATTGGTAATAAAAAACTTTATTATGGTTTCTAAAAATTGTGTAAAAGAAATCAACATCGACTCGCTCAATTTTATATAAACTCAATTTCTCTGATAGGAACTAAATAAGTTTTTTCACTATGGATTAATAAAAAAATCATAACCAGAAAACGGTTTATTGGATTATGATCCAAATTGGTAATAATAAACTTCATTATGGTCTCTACAAATTCTGTAAAAATAAACAAAATCGACACACTCAATTTTATATAAACTTAATTTTTCTGATTAAAACTAAATAAGTTTTTTGACTATGGATAAATTAAAAAATCGTAACTAGTAAACGGTTAATTGGATTTTGATTCAAATTGGTAATAATGAACCTCATTATGGTTTCTACAAATTGTGTAAAAATAATAAAAATCGATACGCTCAATTTCATATAAACTCAATTTTTTTAACACAAACTAAATAGATTTTTTTTCTTATGAAATATTTAATAAATCATAACTAGTAAACAATTTATTGGATTTTTATCCAAATTGGTAAAAATAAACTTCATTATGGTCTTTACAAGTTGTGTAAAAATAATTAAAATCGACACTTTCAATTTCATATAATTTCAAATTATTTGACTCGAACTAAATAGATTTTTTGACTATGGGAAAAATTTAAAAATCATAACTACTTAACGGTTCATTGGATTTCTATTTAAATTGGTAATAATAAACTTCATTATGGTCTCTACAAATTGTATGAAAATAATAAAAATCGACACGTTCAATTTCATATAATTTCAAATTATTTGACCCGAACTAAATAATTTTTTTGGCTTTGGGTTAAATAAAAAAAATTATAATTAATAAACGGTTTATTGGATTTTTATCCAAATTGGTAATAATAAAGTACATTATGGTCTCTACAAATTGTATAAAAATAATAAAAATCGGCACACTCAATTTCATATAATTTCAAATTATTTGACTCGAACTAAATAGATTTTTTGACTATAAGATAAATTAAAAAATCATAACTAGTAACCGGTTTATTGGATTTTTATTCAAATTGGTTATAATTAACTACATTGTGATCGCTACAAATTGTATAAAAATAATAAAAATCGGCACACTCAATTTTATATAATTTCAAATTATTTGACTCGAACTAAATAGATTTTTTGACTATAGGATATAATAAAAAATTATAACTATTAAACGGTTTATTGGATTTTTATCCAAATTAGTAATAATAAACTTCATTATGGTTTCTACAAATTGTGTAAAAATAATTAAAATCAACACGTTCAATTTCATATAATTTCAAATTATTTGACCCGAACTAAATAATTTTTTTGGCTTTGAGTTAAATAAAAAAAATCATAATTAATAAACGGTTCATTAGATTTTGATATAAATTGGTAATAATAAACTTCATTGTGGTCTCTACAAATTGTGTGAAAATAATCAAAATCGGCACCTTCAATTTCATATAAACTCAAATTATTTGACACAAACTAAATAGTTATTTGTATATAGGATAAATTAAAAAATCATAACTAGTAAACGGTTTATTGGATTTTTATCCAACTTAGTAATAATTAACTTCATTGTAGTCTCTACAAATTGTGTAAAAATAATAAAAATCGGCACGCTCAATTTTATGTAAATTTCAATTATTTGACACAAACTAAATAGATTTTTTGGCTATGGGATAAATTAAAAGATCATAACCGGTAAACAATTTATTAGATTTTTATCCAAATTGGTAATAATAAACTTCATTATGGTCTCTACAAATTGTGTAAAAATAATCAAAATCGATACGCTTTATTCCATATAAACTTAAATTATTTGACACGAACTAAATAAATTTTTTGACTATGGGATAAATAAAATAATCATAGCTTGTGAATGGATCATTGGATTTTTTTCCATATTAGTGATATAAAACTTCATTATGGTCTCTACAAATTTTGTAAAAATAAACAAAATCGATACGCTCGATTTCATATTAACTCAATTTTTTTAACACGAACTAAATAAACTTTTTTACTATAAATTATTTAAAAAAAATCATAACTAGTAAACGATTTATTGTATTTTTATCCAAATTGGTAATAATAAATTTCATTATGGTCTCTACAAATTGCGTAAAAATAAACAAAATCGATCAATTTTATATAAACTCATTTTTTCTGATAAGAACTAAATAACTTTTTTGACAATAGATAAATTAAAAAAAATCATAACTAGTAAACGGTTTATTGGATTTTTATCTAAATTAGTAGTAATAAACTTCATTGTGGTCTCTACAAAATGTGTAAAAATAATCAAAATCGATACGCTCAATTTCATATAAACTCATTTTTTTAACACGGATTAAATTGATTTTTTTAATGATTGGGATATTAAAAAAAATCATAACTAGTAAACGATCTATTGGATTTCTATCCAAATTGGCAATAATAAACTCCATTATAATCTCTACAAATTGTGTAAAAATAATCAAAATCTACACGCTAAATTTCATATAAACCCAAATTATTTGACACAAAATGAATAGATTTTTTGATTATGTGATAAATTAAAAAACCATAACTTGTTAACTGTTTATTGAATTTTTATCTAAATTGGTAATAATAAACTTCAGTTTGGTCTCCACAAATTGGGTAAAAATAATTAAAATTGACACGCTCAATTTTACATAAACTCAAATTATTTTACACAAACTAAATTGATTTTTTTGACTATGAGATATTTAAAAAAATCGTAACTAGTAAACAATTATTGGATTTCTATCCAAATTGGTAATAATAAACCTCATTATGGTTTCTACAAATTGTGTAAAAATAATAAAAATCGATACACTCAATTTCATATAATTTCAAATTATTTGACTCGAACTTAATAGATTTTTTGACTATAGGATAAAATAAAAAATCATAACTATTAAACGGTTAATTAGATTTTTATCCAAATTGGTAATATTTAACTTCATTATGGTTTCTACAAATTGTGTAAAAATAATCAAAATCGACCCGCTCAATTTCATATAAACTCAAATTATTTGACACAAACTAAATAGATTTTTTGACTATGGGATAAATTAAAAGAATCATAACTAGTGAATGGTTCATTGCATTTTGATTCAAATTGGTAATAATAAACTTCATTATGGTCTCTACAAATTGTGTAAAAATAATAAAAATCGACACACTCACTTTTCAGCAACATCATGGTTTCTTCAGACTGTCCGATCAGACAGATCTATACTTTGCTAAAATGGCCAAAAAAATGTTCAATAAAAAATGTCAAAATTATTTTTTTTTTGATTTTCTACGTAAAATCTGAGATTTTAAAAATAAAACTTTATACGACGCTTGAAAGGATTACAAACAAAAAATCCAATTTTTTTACAAAATATTTATCAGTGCTATCACGGTTAACAAAAATCATTTTACCATAACATTATTAAAGCAATGGGACAACATTTTTTGCTACTAAATAGCAAATTTTATGAAAATCGTTGTTAGTCTGTGTAATCATATACGCAAAAATTTTACCGTTTTTTTTTACTCAAAACTTTAAAATTGTTAAAATATTACAACTTTTGTATTTTCTATTATTTTTAGCAGCATCTTACGCTACTAATTAGCAAAATTTCATTAATTTTTTCCAAACGGTTTCTGTTTTATAATCAATTACGGAAAAAAATTTTTTTTGAACTCAAAACTTGCAAAATTGTCCAATTGTCCAAATAATACAATTTTTGTAATTTTATTATTGCAAGCAGCATATTGTGCTACCAATTAATAAATTGGATTGAACTTGCTTGACTAGTTTCTGTTTTATAATTGATGACGCAAGAACTTTACCGTCTTTTAACTAATAACTAAAAAAAAAAACTTTTTAATTGTCAATATACTACAACTTATGTAAATTTATTATTTTAAGCTACATTTTATGCTATTAATTAGCCAATTTGAATAAACTTTTCTATTTGTTTTCTGTTCTATAATTAATTACGCAATTTTTTTTTCCGTATTTCTAAAATAAAAATTTACTGTAACCATCAATTGTCCAAAATATGACAATTTTAATCTTTTTAATATTTTAAGCAACATATTGTGCTACCAATTGGAAAATTTTATTAAAATCGTATGACTAGTTTTTGTTTTATAATTAAATACGGAAAAATTTTGACGTTTTTTTGAAATAAAAATTAAAAAAAAACCATAAATTGTCAAAATATTGCAACTTTTGTTTTTTTGATATATAAAGCAACATATTGTGTTACTAATTAGAAAATTTTATTAAAATCGTAAAACTAGTTTTTGTTTTATAATCAAATACGGAAGAAATTTAACGTTTTTTTGAAATAAAAATTTAAAAAAACCACAAATTGTCAAAATATGAAAAAGTTTGACTTTTTAATATTTTAAGCAACATATTGTGGTACCAATTAGAAAATTTTATTGAAATTGTAAGACTAGTTTTAGGTTAATAATCAAATACGCAAAAATTTTGACGTTTTTTTTTTTAATTTCACCTGGTTGTTTTAAAAGAGCATTTATTGTCAATATTACAATTTTTGTGTTTTTAGTTTATTAAACAACATCTTGTGCTACCATTGAGCCAATATTATCAAACTCTTTTAACTGGTTTACCTTTAATAATCAATTACGGAAGAATTTTAAGTTTTTTTACTGTTTTTTGAAGTGGAGACCATTTATCTATCAAAATATTGCGACTTGTTTGTGTTTGCCTAGTTTTAGGCAAAACTTTATGGTTTTAATTAGTAAATTTGGGCAAAAATTTCACTATTTGCTGAGCTGAAAACAATTTAAATTTAATTATCTTAAGTAACATTCTGAGCTACCGGTTACCAAAATGAAGAATAGATTTTTTACCGTTTCTCCAATTATTTTCGAAATTTTGACTAATAAAAGTTAAGAAATATATTTGTTCTGCAAAAGCGGAAGTAAAGGATTACGTAGGTTTACCTTAAATAAAAAAAATAAAATAGGGATAGGTTTTAGATTGTGAGCAAAATAAGAAGTTCAATATGGTATAAAAAATATTATGAGCATATATGAAAAAGTAAATCTCTTTAAAATATAATCAATTTTACAGTGTTTTAACTTGTCAATATTTTGGAATCCACACCCATATATTCACAGCCCAGTTAACAGGAAATAGTCCATTTTATTAAAAAAAAAACAAAATAAATTATTTTGCAAAATTATATCCTAATCATCTTGAGAGTTTTACAAAACATCAGAAGTGCTTGTAGGAAAATTGATTTGTAATTGTTTTACCTCTGTGTGCTGATAAAAGTTTAACTGTAAACTAAGATTGGTATGTTACTGTCACGTAATAACCTAATTTTTAAAAACACGATTTAATAAAAATCGAATCATTAAATTAATTATTATAATATACTGAAAAATATTTAAATTTAAGAGATATTTTCATAAAAGATTATTATGAACTTCTGCAAATTATAACTTATTATAACATTTTCTAGTAGCTAACTACTATTTCCTTATAACTTCAAATCTAATCAATATTATTAACAATACTTCCAACGAATATCTCTAGCCACATACATTATAATTAGTACTGAAAACCACCAAATCCTCCCACAAAAAGTTTCCATCTAAATTAATTTTTTAAAAAGAACTAAATGATGCATAAACTTAATCAAAATTATACGTTCCAGCTTGAATAAATCCCTCAAAATTTAATATTCCATCCTATTTAATGGTTAATTTTTATCAATAATTATAATGCGGGGAATATTATTCGTGACTTGAAATGGTTTTATATATGAAAGATTCACATTGTCCACTCGACATGATTGGATTACAAATTCGATCAATTTTATATGTGGGAATTGCAATACTGTCCCAAGAGCTTTGATTGCATTTATCGACTTAAATTTAAGTGGACAGTTTATATAAATTTAAGATTCATCGGTTATTGTTCGGAATTTAATGGATTGACTTCATTGTTTATTACATAACATAATTGAATTGAAGATACAATATATGTAAATTGTTTTAGACATGATTACATAATGTAAAAAATAAAAACAAAAATTGCAACACGAAATGACTTTGCTATTAAGGAGATTTGTATTAATCTTACTGAAAATAAATCGTGCAGCATTTGTAAATTTAAATACAAATAATGTATTTCAGTATGTAAATATTGAATAACCTCCCACATATTAATTTAAATTTATTTTTTTATTCTAAGAAATGAGGTCGATTTCATTATACATTACATGTCCAGTCTAAAAATATTATATAGATTGGAATTTTGCTTAATTAATTTTCACTTTCCTCTACTTGATTAATTCATCCAGTCAATCGTTCGACGCCTTGTACTTATTAAAAATTAAAAACATGATATTATAAATCCTTGGGAAATATCTAGTAGGAATAAGGACAGACCTGTAAGCGCAAAATGATGAAACTAAAGGATAGTGGTACTATTAAAAAATATAGTATGGGTCAAAATTAGATGTTGAGAGTAATTGGGGTTTATTGGTAATATATGGAAGCAGCTGCTTATGCCTATGGGTTGATATTGCTGCTGGTTTCAACGCTTTTAACAAATAGCAATATTACATAATGTCTAAACAAACAATACTTATATTTATGTTTTGAAACAAATCTTTAATATAAATATAACCCTAACGCTTATAATTAACAATCCATTAAAATCTTTCACGCTAATTTCATCCATTACCATTTATAACCGGCGCTCACCAAAATAGTTTAATTACTTCTGTTTTTCCCCATATAAAATGTAGTGAGGGGAGCAGCACCCATTCGGTAATAAATTGTAGAAAGTTAAACGTAACGTGTGTTTAACTTTTTAAGATTTATGCGTGTGCGAGGGTGCGGCGTATATTTACAAAAATTCGGTGGTAAATTAGACTCGGGTATAAAAAAATACACACACAGAAGTAAACGCAGATGTTTGCAGAAATTTTGACATATTGGGAAAGTATCGCATATGTCATGCTCTACATAATACACACACGTGAATTGCATGATAAATTAATTTGTTGGGGTAATTTAGGGAGAGTTTAATTAAGAGTAGTTGTTTTTGGTACTTATGCAAATTTTTATTATCTAAATTAATCAAGTTTAATTAGCAATCTTTGCATTTTATTTAATGTTACTTATTGCTGCTTTATTATAATGAGGTATTATTACAATCTTGTTACATAATTCACCTGTGTACATGGCACCTATACAATTATTGAATTGCGGTTTATATATCTTAAGTCGCATTTATTCTGATTGCTAAAGTGTATTATAATCATACAAAGGAGAGTACGAGTAACTAGTAAAAGTGCATAACAAATAACTAAATTAATGCTATAACCGTATTTCTGTAAGTTTTAATAAAGTCTTTATAATATAACGCTTCAAGATTTGTAAAAATAAATAGTTTTCATTATTTTATTTTTCGATTTCATGATGAAGTTAATATTATTGGCTTTTTTGAAAATATTGATCTATTTTAATGAAGCATTTGATGGGATCCATGATTATAGGAATATTTGTTTAGCTAAAAATCACATGAATCTATATTGAGTTATGTCTTGACGAGAGAGTAACACGACATTTGCATTGACTTTCTTGAGTTTTTTGTATTTACTCAACAACTTTGTAGTAATCCTATATAAACTAAATCAACCACGTTAATCTAGGTTGAATTGCGCTACAATATTTGCATTAAAAGTCTTCACCCATTGTGAGACACTAGTGTTTCAGGGTATGCACCCTTCATCAGCCTGTCTAGCATCTCGCTGGGTGGAGAAGCAATTTACATAAAATACATCATTTATTAAATGATTTTTTTTTTCATTATAGTTTTAACTTGCTACGACGATAATAAATTCCTCAACAAGACAGACGAACACTTTTTTTGCATGTTACTCAAAAACTTTGTACTGGGCCTATATAAATTAAGTCAACCACCATCTTTTGGGAGTAGTTTCAATTTGCTACACTGAGTTTTAATTCCTTTAAAAAAAGAGATAAAACTCAATAACTTTTCTAGGCTCAATGCTTATAAATTAATCCAACCACGTAAACCTAGCTATGTATTACAATACGGTTTCCGCAATAAAGGCATAATTTGCATTGTTGACCCGCGTCATTTCTATATCCCTATCGCTGCCATCATTTCCTTTAATGATTTTTTTGCACTCTCTCTCATTCTTTCTATTTCCTTATGTTCACACTAAGATATTTTTTACAATTATTCTACCATTCATACACTTGAATAATTTCTATGTATTATCAAAACTGGTGTATAAATCAAAGAAAGAACAATAACTAAGAAAGTAATCCACTCTTGGCAAAAATATACTTTAGGCGTCGATGGAAGTTATTTACTGTTTTTTGCTGTTGCAATGTCTCAATAATATTATGCTAGAAGCAGAAGACTTTAACGCTAAGTGTTAGCAATTTTTTTTTTTTGAGTTTTAACCCTTCATTAACTACAAAAAGAACGCTGACTATTTTATCAAATAAAAAATTAGGCCAAACTTAAATTCCTATTTGTAGGTAGAGTAAAAAGTTTTTTTTTTAATTGTAGAAGTCAATAAAGATTACAAAGACTGTACTAGGCTCCTGTAATGGAGTTATATTATAGTGCCGTGCTTGCTACGAGCATTGCCTCCCTTCTCGTATGTTTGTGGTGTGCGATAATAGTTCTACACAAACATGCGGGACCTACAGTTTAACGTGAAATCCAAATCACACCACTAGAGGGCTTTACTTTGCTGATTTGCCATTCCCTTGCAAAAGAGACAACCACATCAAAATATATTCGACAAACTAGGTATTGCCGTTGCCGAGAAATAAACTCGGGATGCTGCTCAACAGTCTAGGCACTAGACAATGACGACTTATTATTGTTGGTAATAATCTCATAGACTGAGAAAGTTGTTACATAATCCTTCCTTCCCAAGTAAGCCATTTTCAGTAACATGCTTAATACACTTTAGTTCAGAAGATAACCGACATCAATGGATCCTCGATACTCAATAAAACATAAATTTAAAAATTCGGAGTTGACTCCATCATAGACTTAATGTCATATTGACCCACGGTCGTATAAACAGCAGTTAGACGGTGCTCCGACTTCATGTTCATCTAACTTAACCTAACCTAACCTTACCTAACCTAATCTTTTTTTTTTAAAAGGTAAATGATAATGCTTTCCGAGCTCTTGGTTCAATGAGTCCGGGAGTGTGGGACTATCACTCACTAAAATTTTTCTTTGTTCTTCACACCGGTTGGACGGCATACCCTAGGAGGGTTTTTCATTGTCTAAGACGGCTGGACTCTCTATTGTCAATTGATTCTACTTGCGGCTTTATGCTCTTCTTTGCACTTTATGGACCCCATAATGAAAGAATAGATGTGGCTCCAGTTGTTCTTTAAACCAGTCATTAAGTCTATCAGGTTGTCCACTTCGAGGTTTTGTCCTATGGCTGCTTCCGCTTCTCGCCTTCCGACCTGCCATCGATCGCAGATAAAGATAGTGTGTTCGGGTGAGTCTTGGGCGCCGCAGTAGTGGATGGCGTCGTCAACAGTTTTCCCAATACTCTTTGTGTAGGTCCCAAAACTGCCGTGGCTTGACAAAAATTGGGTTAAAATAGTTAGAGTTTAGATGAGGACACCTACTCCAGATTCCGATGTTTGGAATCAGCCTTTTAGTCCATTATGCGTTGTCTTGCGTATTTTCCCATTTTTGCTGCCACTGCTCTTCTATGGTGTAAGCTATTTCTCGACCTGTCTTCCTGGCGCTGTATCTGTCGTCCAATTCCAACACCTTCAGCTTGATCGGTGGGACCGCTGCTATGACGCAGGCTGCGATTGCGCTAACTGTCCTGTATCCGCTTATGACATTCAACAAGACCTTCCTTTGTGTTGAGGTTAACGCTGTCATGTGCCTTTGTATGCCGATTGCTCTTTTCCACACAGGCGCTGCGTATGTTAGAATGGATTGGACCACGGCGTGGTAAACCGTCCTTCTTCTCGCTCTTTGGCCGCTGATGTTTGGCAGGATCTTGGTGAGTGCCGTTACCGTCTTCTTGGCTTTTCTGATCGTGTTTACCACGTGATTTTCAAATGTCCAGTTTGCGTCCAGCCAGACCCCTAGGTATTTTACGGTGTTCTTAGGCTTCACATCCTGTCCTCTGAGAGCAAAAACCAGCTCGTTTTTCCTTCTTGCTCCCTTCATGATCATGGCTTCTGTCTTTTCGGGGGCTACTTTTAGTCCGTTTTTGACCACCCATTTGTCCACGACCGCCAAGGCCACGTTTGCTGCTTCTTGGAGCCTCTCAGCCCCGTTTGCCCTAACCACTATTGCCAGGTCGTACAGCACGTTTCACAAAATTGGTCCAAGAACCGAGCCCTGCGGCACGACCTGCGTCAATTTTCTCTCCTCTCCCGGTGCAATGAGAAGCGTTCTTTCGCTTAGGTAGCTGGCCATTATCTGCAGGAGGTATTTAGACACCCCTATTTCCTGCAGTTGACTTATGATGTTACTTTATCTGGCAGTATTAAAAGCGTTTTCGTCTTCGCACAGTTCCTTTGCTCTCATGATTGCGTCTACCGTCGATCGGCCCTTCCTAAAGCCGTATTGGGCATTTAAGATTGCCCCCTTCTCTTTTAGCTCTTCCTTGAGCCTTCTTTTTAGAAGATGTTTGAAAGTCTTTCCGAGCACGTTCAGAAGTCTTATGGCTCGGAATGTGTTAGACTTCTCTTTTGGGATCAGCACCACCTTTGCTCTTTTCCATTTTTTCGGAAAGACTTCGCTATTCAAGACGGTGTTGTAGGCTTTTCGTAGATCCTCAGGTATTTCCTCCTGAGCCAGCTTTACTATTTGGCCTTTGACGCCGTCAGGACCTGCAGCCTTCTTTGGTTCAGTCCTTGCGATGGCCACCTTCATCTCTTCCTTAGTGAAAGGAGGAGGTGTGTCCGGGTTATCCGAATTTGGCAATAGTGTCGCTGTGTCGTCAATGTCTGGAAAGAGCTATACAATCACCCTACTTCTCGTAGTGTCATGCAGCGCTAGTTGTTTCGGCATTACGCCCAGCCTTATGACCATAATTTGATACCCCTGTCCAAACAGGTCTTTCTCAAGGTCGTTTATCAGCTCGTGCCATTTCTTCCTTTTACTCTTTTTAATGGCTTTGTAGGTCTTTCTAGCGGTCTTGCAAATGTTGTTCCAGAACCTCAGTCGCTTCGACCCTTGCCCTGCTCCTCGTAAGGCGCCTTCTGAACTCGATGCAAATCTTCCGGTTGCGTTCGATGGCATCGGTCCACCAGTACGGCATGTTTTGCCTTCCTTTCCTTCCAGCCTGTAGCTGGCCCAGTCCTGTGCTTTCTTTAAGGTCCTGCAGACATTTTGCTCTTTTGCCAGCCCTCTGAGCACTCTTCTTGCCTTTCCTACGTCCAAGGCCCACTGCTACCCCAGGCTGTCAGTATGTTGTCGGCCTCCGCACGTCACTTCAAATGAGAGGTATCTGTGAAAGCTCAGTGACTCATCCTCCTTGTCTACTTTCCAGCCTGACAGCACCACGTTGCTTGTGTCCAACGTTAAGTCGATGTGCGAGCCGCTCGTCTTTCTAACAAAAGTTGGTGTATGTTCGTTGTTTCCAAACACCAGGTTTAACGTTGCAATCTACTGCGACAAGTACTCGCCCCTTTTATATTCTCTCGGTGACCCCCAGGCTCGAGATTTGGCGTTAAAATCTCCGGCTAGAATAACTCTCTTGGGTCGTAGAAATCCAATTTTTTTCATGATCTGGTCCACCTTTGCCTTATACGCCTCCAGGGAGATGTTTGGCAAAATATAAGCACCTAACCTAACCTAACCTAACTTTTTTTTTTGTTGAGGAAAACGCATAATGCGGGGAATACTTGATTCAACATATGCGTACAGTTCCAGTTTTCACTACTTTCTAGCATGAAGTTTTTATAGAGTTTGCATCAATTTTCTGACCCAGCTTAGCCTTTACCACTCATCTCTGGCCTGTCTATCGGTCGCATACAAAAATAGAATGTTTAGGCAAATCTGGTTTGTCGCAGTACGCGCACTTGTCCAGCTTTAGTTTTGCCAATTTGTTTGATGTATGCTCCAAAACTACCATAGCCAGAAAGAAACTGCGTAAGAAAATAGTCAATTTTTCTGTGTCTGCAGGTTACCCACTTTTCCATACCCTTAATAATTCTCCTAGTCCATTCTCTATTTCCGCTATCTTTTCACGCCTTGTCCCATTTTTAGATAGAACCAACATTTTCTGTGCCTCCGCTTTTACGGTAATAAAACATGTGTGTTCTTTCCTTCACGTAGATATCAATTGGCAATGTGCCAGCAATTACGCACACCGCTTGTGCACTGACAGTGCGATAGGCGCTGGCTACACTTAGCAGTATTTTCCATTGCGCATCTATCAATCTTGCTCTATGATTGGCACAACCAAGAGCTCCTTGCCATATAGGGGCACCATAGCTCAGGATTGATATGACTACTGAATGGTAGACAGCCCAAAAATCTGAGATGTTGAGGAGAATCTTTGTCATGTTGAACATTTTTTCCTCTGCCTTTTTTTGACACATTTTTTGGTATGAGCACCAAAAATGGCTTGGTTGTCAAAGTCTTTCTTTGGCTCTATAATGACTTTGCCAATCTTAAAAGTAATATCTTTATTGTCCTAGACCCCTTGCAGATAATTGCTTAGGTCTTTTCCGGTGCTATATAAGTCCATTTTCAATAGTCCATTTGTATAGTTGACTTAGGGCTATGCTAGTTTTTCTGATCAAAGTTGCAATGTTTTCCGCCATGCTCACTAACTCTGAATCGTCTGCGTATGCTATTGTGGAGCACCCCCTTGGCAGGTCAATATTCAGTAACGGATTATACAACACATTCCACAACCTTTTTTTTTTATTCATTTATTTAACGTCGATCTATTTCTGATTCCAATTCTAAATACCGACGCAAGACCTAACCTAACCTAACCTATACTAACCTAACATAACATATAAAGAACCTAGTATAACTTTATAAGGAAAACTTTTTAAACTTATAATCTGTTATTGGATTATATAATTATTTCTTATTCTTATGAGAAAAAAGGCAGATTAACTTCTTCCCCCACCAATTATGGCTTCCAAACCAATCTTTTATAAACTTATTATTGCCATAAGTAAATTAATGTTGTACAATAAATGTCAAAATATAAATCATGTCTTATTTTGTTGCAAATTAGAAATTTTATTAAAGAAAAACTATTTTTATTCAAAGAAAGCTACTAGCCACTAGCTATATCAAAGTAACAAGTTTATTTATTGCAAAAAATCTTAATGCTGCAAACTTTGGCAACTACTACCGTGTGTAAGTACCCAAGAATCTTTCATGTGGTCAACTTGAGGTTTTCCATTCAGTACCACCTAAACTTGTGTTTGGAACTTTTGGAACTTGGGCTGACTAGTTTTTGCAATTTCGAAAACTGGTAGTTTGCACCATCCGCTGTAGAAAAAGGTTGTCGGATGTTTTGGGCCTATGACCAATAAGATTAGTCAGTGCTCCGATTTTATGTTTATTTTGGTAAAAACTCTGATTCTGCTAAAACTTCGGAATACTTCATATTTTTTATCAACCAAGCAAAACTGTTTCGAGTCACGTACTTGAATGGTTAATAGTCAACACATAACTTTGTTTAGCAAATTTTTTTCAATACTTTGTAGATTTCAAGTGCAGTTCTTACTGGTACCAGATTTGATAAATCCCAAAGTAAGCAGTTATTATGCTTTGTATAAGCCAACACTAACGGATATAATTAGAAGTTTTTAATCACGACGCGTTATCGACCAAGAAGGCTACCGCGAATAAAAAATTTGCTTTGACCAAAGCCAAGAAAGCCGAATCTGCAGTAAATCTGAAGTAAAGTTAATTAAACTGGGGGTTGAAGAGTTCTGGCGAAAAAGCTTTGCTTTTTCTGCAATTTTGTACTTCTATACTTGATTTTTGTTGTTGATCTCAAAATAGGCTTAGTTCTCTTTGAGCAACTGATGCTCCAGTGTGTACGGATTTAAATTTTCATTGTTTGTAGGACTGAAAGCAGGATGCAATTTTTTACCCACCATTTGAGTTGTTCAACTTCGGACTTGAAGGGTTTTGGCTAGAAAGTGTGGAGCATTTGGAACTTTATTAGCTTGATGAGTATATTTTAGCAAGTTTACAAGCGTACTGAGGACCTCTGATAAATTCTGGCTACATAAATCAACACTAAAAGCCTTCAATGATAATAAACAGCTTTAAAACTCCATTGAAATGTTTTGAAAACATAGAAGTTATAAAAATAGTTTGACCTAATATATTTCATTAAATTAGAAAAGCAAAGAAACAGGGAGCTTTGATGAGCCTACCAGGACGATGACTGGAATGTGATGGGCACGAAATAATCTAGGTCACTCCAGAACATGAGTTTGGACCGCTAATTTGACCTGGGGTTTTTGCCCACCTTCCCAAGTGAGAGTTATCAAGAAAAATTAAGTTTCTCTTTTCTGCAAGCGTTAAAAGTTGTTAGTTCGAGAAGGTGATGGTAATATCCAATCTCTTGATGACAAACAATTGGGTGGTTGGGTGAGCTACTCAATAACATGAGTACGAACTGGTAATTTAAATCAACCCACCCGCCCAAGTGTTAGTTATCAAGAAATCTGAAGTTTCTCTATTCTGCAAGCGTTAAATGTTTCTATGTTCGAGAAGGCAATCATGATATCTAATCTCTTTATGACATACACCTGGATGGGTGGGTTGGTCACTCCAGAACATGAGTACAGACCGGTAATTTAAATTGGAGTTCCCGCCAACCCACCCAAGTGTTAATTATTAAGAAATTTGAAATTTCTCTTCTCTGCAAGCGTTAAAACTTTTTAGTTGGAGAAGGTGATGGTGATATCCAATTAATTTATGACAAACACTTGTGTGGGTAGGTGGGCCACTCTACAGAACATGAGTACGGACCAGTAATTTAAACTAAAGTTCCCACCCACCCGCCCAAGTGTTAGTTATCAAGAAATTTAAATTTTATTTTTTCTGCAAGCGTTAAAAGTTTCTTTATTTGAGAAGGTGATTGTGATATCTAATCCTTGTATGACAAACACTTGGGAGGGTGGATGGGTCACTCCAGAACATGAGTACGGACCGTTAATTTAAACTGGAATTCCCGCCAACCCACCCAAGTGGTATTTATCAAGAAGTTTGAAATGTCTCTTCTCTGCAAGCGTTAAAACTTTTCAGTTCGAGAAGATGATGGTGATATCCAATCTCTTGATGACAAACAATTGAGTGGGTGAATGGAGCACTCAAGAACATAAATACGGACCGGTAATTTGAACTGGAGTTCCCGCCTACCCGCCCAAGTCGTACTTATCAAAATATTTAAAGTTTCTCTTCTCTGCAAGCGTTAAAAGTTTCTATATTTGAGAAGGTGATTGTGATATCTAATCCCTTTATGACAAACACTTGGGCGAGTGGGTGGGTCACTCCAAAATATGAGTACAAATCAGTAATTTGAACTGAATGGCTCAATTTGTGACAAAAATAATATTTCTTCAAAATTGAGTTTTTGTGTACTTTTAGAAGAATTTTATGTAACTAAAACATTATTTGTGCTATTTTAATTCAATAAATGGGTTTCTGTGCAATTTATGACAAATTTTATAAAGTAAATGAAGTTTTTGTGCTAATTTTATGCAAAAGATAAAGATGTATGATCAATTTCATAATATAAATCAGTTTTTTAGCATACATTATGTAATTAACAAGTTTTCTGTGCAATTTATAATAAATTTCATGTGATAAATTGGTATTTGTGCAAATATTTACCAAAAAAAGGTAATTTTTAATAAACTTTGTACAAAAATTGAGTTTTTTGTGTAATTTTAAAATTGGCTCAAAAGTTTATATTACTTAAAATAATAAATAAACTTTTTGAGCTAAAGTCATGCAATAAATAATTTTTTTAGAGGATTTATAATAAATTTTATTAAAAAAATCAATTTTTTGTGCATATTTTTAGCAATAATTATGTGTTTTGTGTAATTTTACAAAAAAATTATGTATTAAATGCGTTTTTGTGCAAATTTTACGCAAAAAATGTGTTTTATGCAAGATTTATGACAAAATTTCATTATACAAAACAGTTTTTGTCCTAACTTCAAACCATAAAAGGTTTTTTTAAATAAATGATAAATAATGATTGAGATAAAAAAGTTTAATTACCAGTTTAGTATATTAACAACAATTATAAAATCCGACAGTTCTCAATAAAGAACAAAAATAAAAATAAAACCATTCATTATAATAAATGAAAAACATTTAAAGATTCCAATACCAATATTTAAAATATAAATCGAATAATCTTTATTAATTTTACCTTTAGTAGACGTAAATTTGCATCCACATCGTGAAAAAATCCTGCAATAAAAATAATGATTAATAAATAATAATTACAATAAAAGCATGATTTTATTAAAAACAATATTTCATCTTGTCACTGTTTGATTTCAACCAATATTAATAATCCTATGTATACACATTACTTTTATTAAGTGCCCATAACAATATCAATTTTAATTAACGCAACTTTATAGTGGATGTCTTCGGTACACACCTTCTCGTCTGAGTGGGCGTAAAAATAATAACCTTCCTAATACAAATAGAAAATATTTTATGAGGCAACTCGATAAAAAAACTATTATCTCTTCATACGTTATTTGTTATATTGACATTTACGTCCCGAACAAAAGCCAGTTATAAAATCACATCGGGCTATATAAGAAAATCGCATAAATTATTACACCACACATCAATAATTCATAGATTCTTATTAATCGATCAAGTATTTGTAAAATAAATACAGTATTAATTGTCCAATTAATCGTTTTGGCATTTCAATATATGCGACTGCATTAATATGCATTGATTAGAAAACAGCGTTTCAATTATATGGAACACACGGGGTATATAAATAGTGAAACGCGGGATGTAATTACAGGTCTTTATTATTGATAGATACTGTTAGAATACACGAAATGGTAATTACGAAACACATTGATTGATTTTGTTATGGATAATCGCCAATGCAGCCGGATGATTTGTTTAATGCTGGTCGCCATTAAATCAACAAGGCAAGAGCGAGTGTGTTCGAAGTGTTGGTTGGGATCTATTAATAAAAATTATTTATAGATGGGATTCTTAAGATGTAATTATTGATTCGAGCTTACTTATTGGTTAGTGTTGCAGTTTTATAGAGGTAATACTTAACATTAATTGAAAACTACTTATATGTTATAAAAAGTATGTGCATTATTTTAATGAAGAAGGAATTCAAATCAATGAATCAAAATTGTTTGTAAAAACTAAAGATTATTAATTAATCTATATACTTAATCTGAGTATTGAGTTCTATTGTGTAATGGGTGTAAATTTACTCGTAAACATACACAAACTGAACTCAAAAGAAGTATTAACTGAGTTTTATTTTAGCTGAATACAAATTTTTAAGATAATATTTAATAGTTTTATTTTATTTTTCAAATTTTGACTAAATTATCACCAAATTATAACTCAAAATAATATTAAAGATAGAAATAATTTTTTTAACCAAGAAACACCATTTGTTTACCAACGAATGTGTTTCGGGTGTGCAATGAAACTAAAAGTAAATAGTTTTTTATAGTTAGGAAATTTGCTTCAATTTATACTTTATTTCATCATTTGTTTCCATTAACTTACTAAATTTCTAAAGAAGAAGTAGTCAGCAAATAAGATACTCGTTAACCACAACTGTAATTAGAAATTTTTGAATGCAAATATTTCAGCCTCAGTTTTGGCTCTGTAAAGCATCTACGTAAGATTTTGTAGTGACTGCATTTTTAACACGTGTAATATCGAGATTCTTTATGCCTCCTAGTTAGAACACACAAATAGAGTTTGTTCTAACTCAGTGCATCTATGCAATTATTTGCTTTCTTATTTTTGACATATGAGGCAGGAAAGAACAGTTAGTAGATGTCTCAAACCTTTTTGCAGTTAGTTCTGAATATTTAGAACAAAGTTGTTTGCCGAAACTGTCTTGTTAGATCTACAGCTAATTATGTTTAATTACTTTTATTCATAACTTTGTCGCAACCCAAATTTGGCTCACAGCAAACAAAGGTCAACAAAGAATTGCAAAAATACTTAGACACTTTCAATGTCTATTTTAAACCAGCTAATTTTTCCATAAATTCTATGGCATTTTTGACAGTTTATAGAGGGTTTTTGGTTCATTTTAGCAATATTTTCCATATTTCATAGCCGGATTTTGCTATTTTTAAATTAGATTTTTACACTTTTTAAAAGTTTATGGTACAGTTTGATCTTTGTTTAAAATGGTTTATAGTGGGCGGATTATGCACTTTTCAACACATTATGCCAGATTTTAGTTTTTTCTAACAATATTTTTGACAATCCAAGGCTAGATTTAGCAATTTTTACATTTTTCAACAGTTTATGGCCTGATTTTGATGCTCATTGATATTATTTTGATGTTTTATAGCCAGATTTTGTATTTTATGACTTTTTATAAATAGAATTTTGCACTTTTCAACTGTTTTGGCCGTATTTTTGTTCTTTCTGATATAGTTTTAATATTCTATAACTAGATTTTGTTATTTTTTACACTTTACAAAAAGAATTTTGCTTTTTTAACAGTTTATAGTTAGATTTTGATTGTTTCTGACAATATTTTATTATTTTATAATCGTATATTGCTATTTTTGATTTTTATAAATACAATTTGGCATTTTTTAACAGTGTATGACTACATTTTCTATTTTAAAATTTTATTTTATAGTTTTTTACATTTTTACTAGTTGTATTTTGGTTCTTTTTAACAATGTTTTGATGTTTAAATACCAGATTTTGCCATTTTACAAATAAAATTTCGCACTTTCTAACCGTTTTTGGCCGTATTTTGATTCTATCTGAAAATATTGAAATGTTTTATAATTAAAAAAACTGGCATTTTAAAAGTTTAGGACCAAAGTTTGGTGTTTTTTGACAATATTTTGATGTTTTAAAATCAGATTTTGTTATTTTTGACATTTTATGAATGAAATTTTGTTCATTTTAACAGTTTATGGCCGGATTTTAGTAGTTCCTGACAATAAAAAAATGTTTCAACAGTTTTTGGCTTGATTTTGGTTCTTTTAGACATAATTTTAATATTTTTTTAACGTATTTTGTTATTTTTCACATTATATGACTAAATTTTAGTTGTTTCTAATAATTTTTTAATGTTTCAAAGCCAGATTTAACAAATTTTGACATTTTATGAGTAGACTTTTACATTTTTTATCAGAATTTTGGTACATTTTCACAATATTTTGGTATTTCAAGACCCGATTTTGCTATTTTTGACATATTATTGTTTTTTTTTGCAATTATCAACAACTTATGGCCCAATTTTTGAGCTTTCTGACAATATTTAAATTTGATGACCGGATTTTACTAATCTTGGAGTAAAGCAGGATTCTCTTATTTTACTGTCACAATTAATAAGTACAGAAATAGACTATATTCTCAGCGTAGCATACTGTGTACACTTTCTATAACCTTAACATTTTAATTATAATATTAAATTATTTTTATATTAAAACACAATTGCTTTAATTTTCGATTTCATATTATGAAAGTACACACTCATAAAATTTTGTAAAGATCCATGCAACCTGTTTCATTCTAATAATGTCTTTAAACTATGTCTAACCAAATAAAAAAAAAAACACAACATTTGTACTAAATTTAATAAAAAATGTACATTTTTAGCTAAAAGTTTTAACAAAAAATTGATTTATTTCATAAAATTTGTGTAAAACTCATTTAATAGATAAATTTTGATCAAAAAGCGACTTATCTCTTTTTTTTATAATAAAACGCGCAGGACACCCATTTTTTCTTAAAATTTGCACAAAAATACGTTTTATTTCATGAAAATTTATCATAAATCACGTAGAAAACTAACCCAATTTTTTTTTCTAAAGTTACAAAGAATTAATTTTTTACTTAAAATTTGCACAAAAAATCAATTTATCTCATTTAGCAGTAGTCGCGCAGGAAATCCATTAATTTTATGAAAAAAAAAACACACAAAAATTCATTTACCTAAATTACAGAAAATAGTGTAAGTTTTGCACAGGTTTTTTTTTAAATACATTTTTTTTTAAATTTCACAAAAATAAATATTTTTCTACAAAATTGATTGGATTGGAAAGTAAAAACCTTGCAGAAAAACCAATGACTTTAAAAAAATGCACAAAAATTCAATTTATCCTATAAAATTTAATATAAATCGTAAAAAAACTCACTAAATATTTAACAAACAAAACAAAAAATTGTTCATATAATATAATTGTAGAAAACCCATTTTTTGAATAAAACTTGCACAAAGTACCAATTTGTTTATAAAACTTATCATTTTATGCATAAAATTCATTGAAAATCGCGCAGGAAACTCATTTAATGCATAAAAATTGCACAGAAAACCGATTTATCTCATTTATTTTATAAGATAAATCGTACATAAACTCATTTATTACATAAATTTCACAAAAAAGCATCTCATAAACCTAATAAATCGCATAAATCATCCATTTTTTGCATAAAATTAAGACACAAACCAACCCATTTATTGCATAAAGTTATCACAAAACACTTATGTATTTGTTATTTTTTTGCTGACAATTTGCACCAGACATTTATTTATCTAATAATATGTATCATAAATTGTGCAGAAAACTCAATTATTACATATAATTTGCACAACAATACCAATGTAATTCATAAAATTAATCATAAATTATGAATTAGCGCAAAAAAACAATTTATCTTATTATTCATCACAAATCGCACAGAAAACTCATTTATTGCAAAAAACTTATTTATTACAAAAAATGCTTTGACTAAAAATTAAAAATCCATTTTTCCATCGTTTTTTTTGTGCAAATCTTTGCACTTTATCTCATCAAATTGATCATAAATCGTACAAAAAATCTCATTTTTTATATAATTTTTTAGGCTTAACTTTGGGAACCCATTTACTTTATAAAATTTGCACAAGAAAACATTTATTTTATTATATTTTTATAATTATTCCGTAAAATTAGCAAAAAAATTAAAAAATTCTCAAAATACACATTTTTTTGTACAAATTTATCGAAAATCTAGCAAACAATCTATTTTTTGCACAGAAATCCAATTTATTGTATAAAATTTGCAGACAACCATTTTTTTTTTCAAAAAAATTATCATAAATTGCACAATGGAACCTATTTATTGCATGAAATTAGCACAAAAAACTTATTTGTTATATAAAATTCTTATTTTTATGCTAATTTTATGCAGTAATTGAATTTTCACACATTTATCTGAATGAAATTTATCATAAATCGCGTAGAAAATTTATTTATCTATAATTTTGATACCAAAAACACAATTTGTGTATAAAATTGATCAAAAATGTTGCAGAAAATTAATATTTCCTAAAATTTTGCACAAAAAAATCATAAAATTCATCATAAATGACACAGAAAACCAATTTATTATATAATTTTTCTATCAAAAAATAATTATTACTAATGCACAAAAAAATATTTTTTTTTATAAAATTAATTATAAATCGTTCAAAAAACAAATTTACTGCATAAAATTAGCTCGAAACCTCATTTATATATCAAATTCTTTTAAAATTACATACAAATCTGTAAAAAAATAACTAAAAACCTTGTTGAAAATTTATTTTTGCTAAAAACCGATTTAATTCATAAAATATGATAAAATTTAAATTTTAAAATTAACAGAAAATTCATATAAGATACGCAAAAAGCCATTTACTGCATAAAATTTGCACAAAAACCTATTTATTTTATAATAAAACTTCAAAATCATAATTCCGAAAAATACAAAAACGATTTATTTCAAGAAAATAAATCACAAATTTATTGTATAAAATTATCAAAAAAAAAAACTTAAAAAACAGATTTAGGAGCAAAACTTATTAGGGAGTTTATTAATTTTTTGCTAAAATAATCTACAAAAAAAAGAATGAAATTTAAAATTCACTATCAATTTTGCAGAAGTAGGTTTGTAGGTTAAAATGCCAAACTTTTGTTCAAAGTTTGTTAAAAATCTCTTAGAAATTCCATTTTGCACAAAAATCACATCAAATTTATCATAAATTGTGCAGAAAACTCATGTATTACATAAATTTTAATCAATAAACTACTAATCTTATATAATACATCATATTCTGCTTAAAAATCTCATTATTACAAAAAATAACCAAAAAAATAAAATTTATCACAAATCGCGCAGAAAACTCATTTATTGCAAAAAAAATTAACAAAAAACTTATTTATTGCAATAAATGCTTGTCAAATTACACAGCAAACACAAATTTTTAACAAAAACTAAAAATCTTGCAAAAAAATCCATCTTTCTATCAGATTTTTGTGCAAATCTTTGCACTAAAAACGATGTGTCTCATCAAATTTATCAAAAATTGTACAAAAAACTTATTTATTATATAGTTTTTTAGCAAAAAACCGACTTAACTTATAGAATTTATCATACATTGCAGTAAATGGGTTACGGTATAAAATTAACACAAAATAACATTTTTTATTTTGTTAAAAAATTCAAAATATCTCAAAAAACACAAGTTTTGTACAAATTTATCAAAAATCTATCCATTTTTTGCACAGAAAACCTATCTATTGTATGAAATTTGCAGACAACCGATTTTTTTTTTTTTTTTTTTTAATAATAATAATACTTTATTCACGGTATATACAAAAACCATTTACATCTACATCATTATATACATAAATAACGATGAATTACAAACAATATTACAATTACACAAAAATATATAAAAGAATATTGAAAAATAAAAGCATGGAAAAAAGTATACATAAATAAAAACAAAATATAAAATTATTCATCAACACATTTTAAATGACACTTAAAACTACATTTTGAAACACAAAATAAATCAATATTATTAGAGAAACTATTAGCAATTCTGCACATTCTACCAATTGGATTATTAAATCCATAATTGGTAGAATGTATAGATTCTCTAAATAATGGAGACTGTCTGGTTCGGCGATTATTGTTGGGGACTTGAAATGGAAGAGTTACAAGTAGCTCTTGGCAATCAATCTCAGACATCATTAGTCCACGTAAAAATGATAAATCGGCTCTTTTGCGCCGAATTTTCAGCGGCGGAAGATTATATTGCAATGCAATGAGGTTAAAATCGTAATTTTCGGATGAAATGCCTAATTTGTACGATAATAAACGAAAAAATTTGTTTTGAATACGTTCTATATTGCATATATGAACGCTGTAGTATGGACACCAAACTGACGGAGCGTACTCTAAATGAGAACGTACTAAAGCGCAATAAAGTAATTTGAGTGTGCTAGGAGATAGGTCAGTAGACATTCTGTAAACAAATCCTAACATTTTCATAGCACGGTTGCACATATAGTTTATATGCTCAACAAAAGTTAGTTTTGAATCAAAAATTACGCCCAAATCTTTTATTTGTGTAACATGCTCCAAAACATTATTATCGATAGTATAGTCAAACGATACTTTACTTAAAGTTCTGTTGAAGCTTATCGAAAAACATTTATTTGCGTTAAACAATAAGTTATTAATAAGACACCATGAATTAACAGAATCTAAATCATTTTGCAAACTAATGCAGTCCTCGATAGATGATATTCTTTTATAAATTTTAAGATCGTCAGCAAATAAAAGATAAGACGAAGAATTAATAGAATAAACAAGATCATTAATAAAGAGTAAAAACAGAATTGGTTCACAATGTGATCCTTGAGGAACCCCAGAAGGAACAACAATTGGTTGTGATAAAAAGTTATTAATTTTCACACACTGTGTACGATTTTCCAAAAAGCTCGACAACCACGCAACAACAGATTCATGAAAACCCAAAGCCCGAAGCTTAGCAATCAAAATACTATGATTAACGCGATCAAAAGCCTTAAAAAAATCTGTGTAAATAGAATCTACTTGAACTCTTGATTGAAAGGCATTCAAAAGATCATTTTCGTAACAAAGAAGATTTGTAAGAGTAGAACGACCCTCGCGAAACCCATGTTGCTGTTCCACTAAAATGCTTTTGCACATCCATTGTATTTGACCAGTTACAATTTGATCAAACAACTTAGGAATAGCAGACTGGATGCATATACCTCTATAATTAGTAATATCCTCCTTAGCTCCAGATTTATGTAAAGGCATAATGTAGCTTTGTTTCCAAACTGAAGGAAACTTGGCTTCATTAAGAGAAGCCTCAAAAAGTAAGTGCAATGGCATAGAAATTGAATAAATACATTGTTTTAACAGCATAGATGGAACACCGTCCGGTCCAGTGCTAAAGTTACATTTAAGGTTCTCAATCCCTTTAAATACATCCAACAAACTAACTGAAAATGATCGATGTAATACGTTTTTCTTAAAGTCAAACAAAGGAGTTGGATGAGTTTGTGTATCGTAAACAGAGGAAAAGAATTCAGCAAAACTATTAACATAGTCATCTCCATTACTGCAAGTTTTTTGTTTATAATACATTGTGGCTGGAAAATCATTAGTTTTTCTAGAGTCGCTAACAAATTTCCAAAAATGTTTAGGGTTACTTTGAATGTTGTTTTCTGTTCGAGTAATATATTGCTTGTATAGACATGTACTGAGATTTTTACACGAAGTACGAATTGATTGAAACTCGTTATAATCAGACAATAGTCTTGAAGATTTATAACGTTTATGAACAGTTTTTTTAAGTCTAGTAAGTGAAATCAATTCTTTATTAAACCAAACCGGAAAATTGTTTTCTCGCCATTGTTTTTTGGGAACAAAACAGTCAATAGCAAAATGCAACACAGAGTAAAATAAATTAACGCAATTATCAACATCACAATTATAAAAAAGGGCGGACCAATCAACATTTAACAAAAAAATATTGATTGCGTTAAAGTCGGCATATTTAAAATCATTAAAAACATAATTACACATTAAAATATCACGGCTAGTATCACATTTTACATCAATCACATAAGCAATATGATGTTGGCTAAGTTTTAACAAAACATCCACAGCTTTAATCACAGAAATATCACAGAGGTTAGAAAAACATAAATCTAAGAACACACCACCATCATTAGGTATAGAAATACATTGAGCGCAGTTTAGAAATCCATAACAGTTGGAAACAAAATGAGCAGAATAAGTATCATTACAAATAACACTTATGCCTAACTCATCATTAACCCATACCGCTGCGGGTAGATTATAATCGCCTAGTGAAATTAGTTTACTGTCTGGATATTTGTCAGCGATAGATTCAACGGAATAACAGTGATCTAAATATTTATCACATGCCGAGTTAGGTGGTAAGTAGACTGCACTGATAATATATGATACAAATTTAAACTTAACAATTACAAACAAATGTTCAACACTTAAAAATGTAGGTTGTAATAAAGTACAATTAAAACAAGTTTTAGTAGCAATTAAGACACCTCCTCCGTCAAGCTTAGGGCTTGTTAATGAAGAGCGATCACATCTAAACAAACTGTAACCAGTTAATTGTAGCTCCGCATCGCTGATGTCCTGATTTAGCCAGGTTTCGGTCAGTACAATAATATCGTAGTTGGATACAGCTACAGCCAGCATAAGTTCTTTAAGTTTAGTTTTTATACCCCCGACATTCTGGTAATAGATGGAGATACCGCTGGTGTTTCTGGTGACGGGTTTAGATTGTGTGCTGGATCCAGATTTCAAAAATCCACCGAAGATGAAGCAGAAACATTATTAACTCGCCCATAATTTAAAAATTTCTTGACCGCTATATTTGCAGGCCAAAAATCTTTGCAGAGAATAGATCGAGCATGATTAGCTGGAACAGAAACTTTAAAGCTGCTGTAGTTTCCAGATTTTACTTTTAACTCAACAACATCAACTGATATCGTAGAAATTTTAGATTTAATATGATTTACTATATCAGTTTTATTAGTTCCACGTCTAAGTTTAGAAACATGTACGTAAGAAGTAGGCACATAAGCCTGCATTTTGTCATTGGTTGGGCCACAACCAAAGATAGTTTGAGTTCTTGGCTGAGTTTTTTGATTAGTTTTTCCCTTAACAACAGAGCTTGCTAAAGAAGGAAAAACTGCAGGTTGAATCAATTGCACCGTATCATTAGTGAGCGGCGCAGTAGTGGGAGCAGTTAGTTGTTTACTGCGAGCTTCGTATTGAAGAATAGTTTTATCTTTTTCGGTGATCTTCTCTTCAAGATAAGTAATTTTATCTAAGAGTAATTTATTGCTCGACCTCAACTCATCACATAAAACTTGGTAAAGAGTAATATTTTCTTAATAAAGTTTAGGAAGTTTGGAATCATCCAATTCAAATAAATTACCGCAATTACATTTCTTGTAACGAATAGAGCAACTGTTATGGAAGATAACGCCACAATTGCTACAGGTTACACCTGATTGTGCAACAGTTTTGCATTTACACTGCATAATAACAGATACAGTTACAAAAACAAAAATGACTAGAGCAATAAATAAATAAAAACAGGATAAGGTTGATACAAGGACACAATTCACACCGGTGCGGTCGATCACTGGTGACTGACTAAAAACAAATACAGGTAGACCACGGTAAGGTTACACAAGAGACAGCAGGATTATACAAATTAATAATAAAATTTTAAAATTACACGTTAAAAAATGGAAGTTACGCCACTGGTACGAATAGTTAAAATCACCGCCACGGGAAGCGCGACAAAACAGTAAGCGGGAAACTATAATTCTAGGTTAAATACATTTACAATAATAAAAATAATTAAACCAGTGAATTTTCTTAAAATTGTAAAGATGACTGGTTGCTAATATAATTACCAGCCGGAATGACACAAGCTTTAGAATTATAGGCACTAAATTTCACACAAACTGCACAAGTTAAAAATTAATAACATTACACACACATAGTGGCGTAACAAATTGCAATAAATGCTTTTCAAATTACACAGCAAACACAAGTTTTGAACAAAAATTAAAAATCTTGCAAAAAAATCCATCTTTCTATCAGATTTTTGTGCAAATCTTTGCACTAAAAACGATGTGTCTCATCAAATTTATCAAAAATTGTACAAAAAACTCATTTATTATATAGTTTTTAGCAAAAAAACGACTTAACTTATAGAATTTATCATACATTGCAGTAAATGGGTTACGGTATAAAATTAACACAAAATAACTTTTTTTATTTTATTAAAAAATTCCAAAATATCTCAAAAACCCAAGTTTTGTACAAATTTTTCGAGAATCTATCCAATTTTTGCACAGAAAACCTATCTATTGTATGAAATTTGCAGACAACCGATTTATTTCATAAAATTTATTATAAACTGCACAGGAAAAGTTATGTACAATTCTTACTTTTATGCAATAATTGGGTTTTCTGCAAGATTTATGATAAATTTCATAATATAAATAAAAATAATCAATTTATTTCTTGAAATTTATTATGAATTGCGCAGGAAATCTATTCATTATGTAAAATTAGCACAAAAAAACTCATTTATTACATCAAATTTTTCTGATATTACACAAAAACACATTTATCTCAAAAAATTTATAATGAATCGCGCAGAAATCTTATTTATTGCATAAATTTGTCACAAAAAACGAAGTAATCTCATAAAATTTGCGGAAAACATTTTTACTGCATCTATCTATATAATCTAAAGCATCATATGATCGCTAAGAGCCTCCTACCCACCCTTAAATGCATATGTGAACTTGTTACGGACCTCTTCTTCCATTAACCTCCACATTAGAATTTACAGATCTCCAATCTTCTCCTCGCCATGCCATACAATGACTAGCCGCTGAAGCAGACAGGAAGCGTGAGTACGTCGCGCTTGTAACTCTGAACGTACGAACTGCTTTCAACTCAGAAAGGTGAAAAAACATAATAAAAGAACTCACTAATCAAAAAATTTCCCCTTACATGCGGAGAATCATAGAACGTTTGTAGGTAACTTTCCAGACTGAGAGATCCTGATTGGCGAAGAATAAAGAATGTAAATGACCTGCGGTGTACCACAGGGCTCCGTCATCAGGCCTACACTTCTGGATATAACCCATCTTGTGAGATAAGCAGACAATCTAGCAATGGTGGTCTGTGGGAATGGAAGAAAAGCCATAAAAAACAATATTAATTATGTGGCATCCAAAATAGAAACTTGGATGGCCAAAAAGGGCTTACAGCTTGCATACCATAAAACTGAAGTAGCAATACTGGATGGGAAAAACACTCTAAAAAGCGTGGAGGCTAGAATAGAAAACGTCAAGGTGGCAAATTAATATGCCGTTAAATACTTGGGAGTCATTTTTGGCCGTAATATGAATTTTGGCTTCCATCACGGAAAAAGCGGCAAGGTATCAAGCGTCCAAAAAGCTAATGCCCAATCTGAGTGGAGCCAGGAAAGACAAAAGAAAAGCCATGTGTTCTGTCACCAACTCAATCCGTTTGTACGCGGCAAAAGTGTAGTACAAATACACGAAGACCGTCAGGTACAGAAAAAGCTGGAGCAAGTGCAGAGCTAGGCTACGATACGCATTGCAAGCGCCTATGGAACCCCTGCTGGCGGAAGAGAAATCGTACAGTAAGTGGGTGAAACAAACAATGCGCAGATAGAGATGAGACTTCAGAAAATGGGAACAGGAGGAGCCCACTGGAAAGTGGACAAAAACACTTATTCCCAAGATGGAACCATTTCTAAACAGAAAGCATGAAAAACTTTTTAACCTAGTTCCGTTCAAACTAAAAGAAGATTCACAACAACACAAATTATTAATTTTGCACAAAACCCCAATTTTTTTATAAAATTCATTATAAATCCCGCAAGAAACTCAATTTATTTCGTGACATTTTCATAAATTTAACAAGAACCCATTTACTACACGTAATTAGCTCAAAAACCCGATTTCTCTTGTGAAATTTATCATAATATTTATTAAAGAGTTCATAGAAAATCCATTTCTTGCTAAAATTTTGCACAATAAAACAACTTATCCCATAAAATACATCACATTCGCACAAAAAACTGATTTATCTTATGATTTTTATTATAAATTGTACAGAAAACTCATTTATTATACAAACTTTATACAAAAAAAACAATGTATCATGACAAGTCCCGGGTATTGGTAGCTTTGTTTACAACAATTGTATGTCCCCCATTTTTAAACTCTTTCCCATAGATTTTTTGCAAAAATGAACTCGGATTTGCGTCAATATACCCTGCAGTAGTGTCGATCTGATTATTTTGTTTGTTTACCAACCCGTAAAGCCACAATAACAATACAAAATTTTTGAAAATTATAGTCCAATTCATGTTTCTTTAGATATCAACTAATAAATTGTGATCAATAAATTTTAAATCTGCTCCGGTATGAATAAAAATGCAGGTGTTTCGTAAATATTTGCTGAAATTATGCTGCAACTGTCAAAGAATCAAAGTTACCAAAACTAAGTAAAATTTTAAAACCGGTACTGATATTGGTACAGTACAATTTTGTTAATTTGCTAAACTAATTTCAGAACTGGTATGTTATTCCGAATGCGCTGGATTACAATTCTATTTTGTTTTAGCATGTATTCACATACGATAGTATCAAAAATAATACAATTTATACTTCTCAATTCATTTTAAATTAATTTTCTTATCTCTTCCCTTCATTTTATATTATCAAAATTGATAATTGAAGGAATAAATTGCGTGTGGTCGTGCTTAATATAAATTGCAGATTCCTGTAATGCTATAGGTACGTGATGAGATCTCATCTTTTTGATCTCGCCGCTCATTACAAGAACCATTGTTTATTTTTTTTTATTTCTATCTCTCTCACTCACTCGACTGGACTGATATACACGCATTGATAAATTAATAAACACATTAAACACATAAATAAAACACATAAAAGATTAACATGGAACAACAATAACGTGTAATTAACAATGTGTAATTAATATCATTAAATGTATAGAGAGAAAAAAGATAAATGAACTATTCATAAAAACACAAAATTAAATTAGTCTATTTTTTAATTGAGATAAACAGATGCCCTTTTGCTTATTATATACACCATATAAACAGTTTTTGGGCATTTTCTGATTTGTTACTACAACCAGCAAAATATTTCAAAATGGCTAGCATACATTCTAAATCAATCAAGGAATATTTAAGTAGCTACAATAAATATTACAAATTATTGCAATAAAGTTATTCAGCTGTAGATATATAAATAGTAACTGACAAATTGTAATTAATTAACATCACTTCGCGTTATAATTTCAATATATAAACAGTTGAGGCACTGATGTACATCCGTATCAGACGAATCGATAACTGTCCTGATGTAATAAATAATGAATTGCACCTTAGGCGGTGTTGGCTGCAATTTCCATATGAAATTTGCTATTTGTGAGTACTTAGGTAGCACTTTGAGTGGTGGTTAACAAACCACCGAGTATAATTTTTAAGCGTAAGGTGGTTATTTTTCAATTAACTCAATCTCGTGATAAAAAAATATAAATAAATATTTTTTCTTATTATTTTAATTATAATAATTATATCATACGGGATTTAATGAATTTTGATGTTAATCTTTTGTTGTGATATTTCTTGCAAATTTAGTTATTAGATTAAAAAAATCTGCCATTTTAAATTTGTGTAAATCAGCTTCGGGTTATTTGTAATTAATATTATTTAATTGTTTATAGTTTTTTTTGTTACCGTACCAACAATAATTGACTAAAAGAATGAAATTTATTACTTTTTAGTTAGCGTCAGAATTATTAGATAGAAAATTTTATAATAAACAAAAAAAATCTAATAAAGAACGGGTGAAAAAGTCTGTAAGCCGAAAAAATACGCTTTTTAGGTACACGTGTATTTTGCCATTTGATTCGTGAAATCGATCTGTGTTTTCAATTTTATTAAAATTAACATTATTTTATAAAAACTAAAATCTTTTCAATCAAAATGTGCTTTATAAAATTATTGATTGTTTTGACTTGCTTAGTTTAATTCTATTTATTTCATATACCGTGTAAACGTACAGACTATGCACAGCATTCTGTCTCTACACGTATTTTGCAGCATGCTAATGACATTAAAGTGGAGTTTTTAGATATTCTTTAGTACTTTGCACCGCGCCAAGCTATTCTAATCATCTTAGTATAATCATTTTGTTAAGAATAATATTTGAATATATTGTATAAGCTGTATATGTACCCTACAGTGTATATTTTCCAGTCGCTTCAAAAATCAATAAAAAATACACAATACTTTACATATTAAAAAAAAACCCAAAACTATAAAAATAATATTATCATGAAAGCAAAAGCCATAAAACATTCCATGGACAATTTTTATTTATTGTACTTACCTATAAATGCGCAGCAAATAATGTAATTTTTACCTTTTTAGTTGTTTCAAAAATCAGTTTTTTTTTTATTTGTTTGTGCAAGATCGACTAAGGATAAGTTAGGTTAACTGCATTAGCTGTATATGTACATCTTCCTTCGACTTCTTACCGCAAAAAACAAATGCTACATTATATGTGAGCTTTAGCCCACATTGTTAGAGAGCGTAAACTGAGCGTTCCTTTAATATATGTTTCACAACAATTATGATATGTGGCATTCTGGCTGTGTGCGCCGGTCAGGATATATGAGATAGAAGAAGGTTATGTGAGTGTGCCTTGTGCGTAGACAACATAGGTCATGCTTAATGTTAATACCTGCCGAGAACTTCTATATCGTCACGGAAAGTTGATTTCTTTTCATTTCTTTTCAAACAAGAATTTAAAAATCATCAAAGATTGACAACAAGATTGGGAGAGATGACCTTTGTTTCACATAACTCTTCTCAGGCTTCACAAAAATGCCGTCCTGTATCCGCGTTGACTACCTGACAAGCGACTTTACTGGCTAGGTCATTACCTTCGATACCTACAAAGCCAGGCGTCCGTCTACACAATTGTGTTTCAGGACCAATCTAGTTTGTATATCAAAACATGTATGAGCTTAATCAGCCGATTTGCTGATCATTGCCTAAGTACCAGTCAAAATTGGACAGCCAGAGAAAATGAAATGATTGGGTACAGTAGCTTAATAGCTTAATATATTACATACAAATCTACGGTGTATATACTGAAAAACTCCTGAAGAGTCAAAAAGTGAGCCTATAAACATGATCTGTTCTTAAGCCGCACTTGTACAATCGCAAAGAGATAAGACATTCCGTAATTATGTCTAAAAATTGTTTCTAAAGGCGTCATCGCAAATGATTAGTATTTTTAATAAGGTTAGGTCCAAATGAGCTCTCACTTTTAGCAGAAACAGAACGTAATCTCGAAAAATTACAGATAATTATAAAATTCTCAACTTTTGAGTTTGCACAAACTAACATATCAAAAATTATCGGTTCATATGTTCTTTTTGCAAAACAGAAACTTGGTGCAAAACTCGTCTAAAAAACTCTCGTAGCAAATCTAATGCCAACATGGATTTCAACAAAAACTTTAGTGCGTGTCGTGGAACCGTAGTCAACTCTACAGTACCTCTAAATAAAATGGACGGTTTTGACACACATTATTTTCTTTGAAAACTGCAAAAATGTTCTCAAAATTTTTTTGCCAAAAAAGCTAAAACCCTTCGGTTTGACGTTCACCATGTTCAAGATGGTCTAAAGTTAACGTGTTATAGTTGCAATAGAATCTCCCGCACTGTAGTTCACCACATTGTTGTTATGTAGGCACTTCTCTTAACACCATCAAAGCTGCAATGTCATTAACGGCTATAGCAAAAAAAGTGACGCTAATAATCAACCAAACGACATCTGAATCCCTACGCTACTTTTGAAAACTTCTATATATCGATTTAAATATCGCAAGAAAATTTTGTATAAAACTGGTCAACGGTACTGATGATATTTTGTCAAAAGTTTGAAAGTATCCAAAAACAAAACCAAACAATTGTTTTACATTTTTTCCAACAATTTTCCAAAACAGCAAATCAGTGAAGTTTGTCAAAAGCTGGTAGCATAATTTGGAGTTCTGACTTTTTCTTACTAGCGGCAAAATGACCACTTCATCCCCCTTTCATATCAGATTAAATATTTTTACAATAGTCACCAACAGTCATAAAAAAAACAGTAGTACTCACCCAATAGTTGTCTTTAAAATCTGTAGCTGCGCAAACTACACAACAGCCAGCTATCTAAACAGTACTAATTAAGATAGAATAGTCATCATCAACTTAGCATCTATCAAAATCGACCACTAACTAGTTGCACAGAATCGAATACGCAAAAATATATTAGTGTTGCGCCTCTTCCTAATAGTCGCGCACTCAACGATATTACTAAACTTGTTCTTTTTTCATTACGAGTCTTATTCCTTAGCAAATCTGTTTCTTTATTAAAGTCTAGGAGTTTAGTAATAGAACTTCTTTGTTTTTTTAAATATCCGCGTCTTTATCACCATTATATGCATGTGCTTATTTGGGCCACAATACCCCATTAAAGGCCAAACCCGTTAGTCAAAAAGTCAAAGGGTTTTGGCTTTTATAAGTAATTATTGTTATGAATAATTGATGGACTATAAATGCCATAATAATAATTAACTGAAAACCGTAATTTCAAGAGATTTTTTCACGGTCCGGTCCGGAGAGTGGCACAGTTGGATAAAACGCCTAAAACAAACGTCGGCCTTTACAAAAATAATTATGTAGTGGTCTTTCTGGTTTTTATTAGTTCTGGATAGTCAAAGATTGAAGGCGTTGGTTTTGTCTTTTTAGAAGTTATAGCAAGGCCACGCAGCTCAATCAGGAGTGTGCTTGCAACTTTATTCGGCTCTGATTAGCGGGATTCCGTACCGCGCACTAAAGTTTTTGCACTGATGTAATATTAAAATCTTTTATTCTATGAGGATCATGGTAAATGTTCATAAGTCTATTCTAGTGATGTGGTGGATTTTCAAGGAAGTACTTTCAGATCTCAAAACCGCACACTGCTTCTCGGGTACTGGGAACAATCCAATCCAATCCAAAAATTACATCCGGTATACATATTAGGTAACAAATCACATCCGATATTGTCACTTTTAAGGAATTCCGGTCACAAAAATCACATGGTCTACCGTTCATTCAACCAGCGGCATATATAGATCTTGATTGAAACGTATGTAAATGAATGATTTTCTACCCAGTAACAATAGCTCCTGCAATGTGATCAACCACTTAAGGCCCATTTTTAATTGCCTAGTAAGCTACAGTGTTTTATTGTATAGATAGCAACGCAAACAATGGAAATCTATTATTGTCTGATTGACTGTTTAACAGGCGGCTCAGTAACATTGACTTCTGTAATGTAATCAACCGCTGGGTCAATCCATTTAGCTGTTAAGGCTTTCTTTGATTGTTTGCCCGATAAGCTACAGCGTTTTATTGTCAAGATAGCGACTCTGATAATCTATCATTATCTGGTTGACTAATAAACTGGCGGCCGGCTGAAGATTTTCTTTTCTAGTAAGCCTTTGCTATAGATACTTTAGTGGCGCTGGCTTTGGAATAGTGGGTCCATCCAACCGATTTCCACTGTAGGTGGTGTTTAGGAGGACAATGTCATCCACCTCTATTCACTCTTGTAGTTGACTAGTAGAGTGCGGTTGCAGTGAGGCAACTCAAGACGTAATTTTGTACATATCTTTGGATGCCGGGCTAGTGACATCCCTCTTTTTTTGAGTAACCCGTGGCGTCGTTGTTGTACTATTTTTACAACTTTTCACTGCATTTGCAGTTGTACGACTGTCCTAACCAGCATTTGTTCTTAATAATTCTCCTTTAGTAACCCAACTTTTCTGACTCAAACTAGACAACATCTCATATTATAGGACAATAATGGTGTAGGTTTACACGCACTTTAACATATTTTTTCTGTCAGAATTTTCACTTCAAGTAATAAATTTGTACTTCCGTCAATGTTTCATTTCATTGCAACAGCTACAGTTTGTTATGCTAATTGAACGTGATTGGCTTTGGGCTGTACTAGCCGGAATATTTCTCCACTTTCTCGTTGACAGTGCCTCAGCAAAAGTAAAAGTCCTGAAGTGACAGAAATCACAAGGTTAATGGCTTAAGCATCCGTAAAGTTATAGTGCGGACCTAACAAAAATTCTTGCTCGGACCTTAGCATCCTTACCTTTTGCTCAGCTTTTTTGAAGCTGAAACACTAGAGCTTTGACCCTAGCTTAGTAGCTTTGCTTATTCCTTCGATTCTCGTATTTATATATTCCTACGATCAAAGCTCCAGTGTTCCAGGGTCGGAGTATAGAGCAATGAGCAAAGGTATGATGCTATCATCAAAATGAGAATCTTCGTTGTGTTCAAAGTCTTATAAAACCACAAAAGAGCCTTGTTGCCAGTTTGTTAAAATACTTCCAAAAAGTTTTGTTCAAAATATGTCGTCCTATCTTGTTTTCTATTTCTATTTATAGCACATATTAGAAACCTGGCCAAAAGTAGGCTGATCAAAAAGCTTCTTTACGGCCTCGAAGCTGCTTTAGTAGTTGCGTTTTATTCAAATGTCTTTTTGATCTTTCTTGAAACGGAAATTTGGAGATTTTTGCCATATATTCTCTAAACTAATTAAAATGTCTTAAGAAATTGCGTAGAAGTGTACTACAGATAATGTGCAAGCAGTTTGGCAAAAATACCAACGCATACTGCCATTGATATATAGTTAACAGCTTTACCATCAATTTCTTATAGAAGAAAAGCATTTTCCAAAATTACCTAAAATTGATACGTGACAAATATTACGAGTTGTAGTCTCACTGGCGCAAGTGGTACTTGCCAATACCCGCATTTTAAGTTTAAGCTAAAAACACTTTTGCGGCACCATAACTAAAGAATTCTTGGCAGTAAAGTGACTTCCTTTTTGTGGCATTGTTGAGTTTACAATACTTACAATTACTATGATCACCACCAAATCGTCATTCTACCGCGAGTCTGCTTCTGTACTCCAAGGTCAGGTGCTCAAAGTTGAAATATACCATGTGTCAAGTAAAATTTAAAGTCGCTTTATTGTCCTTAAACAGAGGCTGTCCAAAAATCGCTTCAAGAATATTTCCTGAGTTTTTTCAAAATGAAAGATTAAAGGATTAAATTAAACTAAGGACAAGCCCCAAAATTGACACAGGTTTGTCCTTTGATTTTTACGACTAACCCATACTACTGCACAAGTGCGTACATACAAGTATCTCATACCCCCGTACAAGTGCGTACATAACTAAAAGCCGTCAGGAAAGAAATAGCTTACTTGAAAAACATTGCAATCCTAGTATTAACAAATTAAAGACCAAGAACTGAATGATAAGTGCTTTTGTAATAAAAAAGCCGTTAACTTCAATGTTTTTCATAACTTTGTATATACATATTAGTCAAATCTTGTATTGCTATTATCTAAATACCAACTGAGCCCTTTGCCCACATTGTGCAAACCTTGATACACGCCCAGGTTGGGGGTCTTCATCAACTAGTTGGTATGGAGATTCAAGTGATACCCGTAAAGGTCTGTTATGTTAGTTAGTTATAGGTCTGTTCTAACATACGATTTGGACAGTTTGCAAACCGTCCAAACTGTGCACACAAACAAATATTTGTCATCCTTAGGCAATCTTTTATACACAGTAATTTGTTTGTGTGCATAGCTTGAACGGTTTGCAAACTGTCCAAATTGTATGTTGGAACAGACCTTATGTAGTAAACATGTGCTGAAAGACACAAATGCTAAGAGTTAGTGTTCCTTTAAAAAAAACACAAAATAATTCAGTAAAATAGCTACGTTTACAATTTAATATTTGAAAAAGTGTCAATTCTAAAAACAGATATTGAAAAACGCAACCCAAGATATTTCTTAATTTAGTTCATAACAGCATCGTCGGAAAATATATTAAAACCCAAAAATTTGCATAATTTTGCTTCCAAAATTAGAAATTGGGAAAATATCATAAACCGGACAACAAACTTTTACATGTTTTAAGAAACAATTGCTACTCAATGCAGTAATACTAGTAGATATACTTGAGAAGACAATTGAGCAAAAAAAGCATGGTCAAGAAGAGAACAATAGAATAAAGGAGAACAGACAAAGTAATCAAATACTAAATCGAATAAACTTCTAAGGCAGTGAAGAAATTAGACCTAATAAATTTAATTTAATTCTTCCTTCATACTTTTTAGTTATTATTACAAATTATTACAAAATAGGCGAGGTACTGCATATTAGCCAAATTGAAATTTTATGAATGCAATTAATATAAACAAAATCATTGACACTAATTAAATTATTCTAATTTTCATATAACACACTTGTTTTCTAATCAAATATTTAATATAATACAGTACAACATTTATTAATAAATTCAAAAAAAATAGATGTAAAATTATGTGTTGATACTATGTTTAGTTTTTCATTAATAATTCACCCATCTATAAGATTTTATTCATTCAAGATAATTTTCATTAATTAAACCAATTAATTACCGTCATTAACGCATCAATTAATTATGAATATGGCTTAATCAGCAAAAAATAAATATGAATTTATAAATAATGCATTGTGAATTAGTTGGTGGATTGTATTAATTATAAATAAAAATTTAAAACGCATGCACCTTTGAATAATTACCATGCAAAACAGAAAATATTAAAATTTATGAGATAGCAAAATATGGTTTTATAAAGAATATGTATGTATATTTTTCGCATTGCATGTTTTTAAGACAAACAAAATGTGGTAATTACGTATCATGTTGTCGACAATGTGTGCAGAAGTTTTAATTATTGTTGTTAAATAAAGCATATTTATTGTTACATCATGTATTATAGCAAGCAACGTTTATAATACAATGAAATATTTTAATCATTTATATAATTACATAATTTAAAACAATAATAATTCCAATTATTTATTATCAAACTAATTATGTGTGGTTTTATAGTTATATGTAACAAATTAAATGCATGAAATGGCGATAACAGTATTAATCTTATAATTGTTACACGATTACTACCATCATTAAGAAACAAATTGAGTACCATCAATGCACATTATTAAAAATAATTAAGACGTATTCTTACCCAATAATTCACATTTATAACAATTATTTTTCTACGTCTAGTAGATGTGCGCGTTCACTCACAACTGGTTCCTCCTATATCGGGTTGAATTGTATCGAAGCGAACTGATAAGAGACGTTGTTTGGAAATACAAAAACAGCATATAAAAAAGTCGGGTGATTATTTTATATGGATAAAATTGCTTTGTTTGTTCGATACGGTTTTTTTATGTGGGATAAAATATTACTTGGATTTCCGTATACGATCAATTGTTAAAATAAATTTATCAATTTATTTTCAAGCTAAACTGTTTCCAATTTCATTTAATAATTAACTTAAATTAATAATTGTAACAAGTTGACTTTGATGAAAAAATTTAAACCAATATACAATATATCAATTATCATTTGAATTAAATATATTATTGCAATCTTATGCTGGGCACTGATGAAAGGAGCATATCCCGGTTTAGGCCCCGCACAATTGTTATTCACACATATACCAAATGGGTCTTAAAGGTGTAACAAACTACATTAACATTGAGATTTAGGTCACTTCACAGCTATCTAAGGTTATTCGCACATAGACTAAGGGGTCTTGGAAATGTGTAAAACAAAGTACATAGGTACTAAGCTGTAAAAAATTGTTATTCATACACTAGCATTTGATGTCTTGAAGTTGTGTATTTGACATTAAGTTAGTTAAGAGCATGCTGTGCACTGGCATTTGGTGCCTTGCAAAAGGAGTTGCAAAACAACTGCTGAAGATTGTTTAGATTACTTTGACTAGCAAGGTTGTATGTAAAGCACTACAATACAATAGCAATGAGTTATGTACACATTGACAAGAGAACCTATGGTTGTGTTTATTAAGTTTTATGGTAAACCATGTATTGGTGTTATGATGAAGAATCTGGAAACACGGCTTATTAGTTCTATGTTAAAACAAAATACAACTACCAATTGAGCTATATGTAATAATTATGAATAGATTTAAATAATAAATAGCATGCAAAAACAATTGTAAACCATAGCAGTAATGTAATGATGCAAGAAGACCAGATAACCAAACCGACTCGAATGAAAAGCTGCGGGGCAAGTTAAAGTGGTGCAAAGAAAGAAGAAAACAGTTTTTCTTCCGCAGTGAAATGATGCGGTCGCATAAAATAGCATTTGAAGAAGGCTGTTAAAAATTTTAAAAAACGCTCGGTGTAGTGGTTGAGTAATTAAGTTTATATTGCATCAGTTGTTAAAAAAGCGCTAATTGTTTGCATTTCATTTCCGTCCATACAAATCGCTAAGCCAGCTGTTTCTAACTTGCTCTAAAAGATTTTGATGCCAGAAGCAAATTTTTAAAATGCGTTTAAACAACCTAGGAATTGTTGAATTTCTGTTAATAAACCGTCAAAACTTTTTCATTTTGTACCAAAAGATGTTTGACAAACTGCTCTTTGTACCATATCTGTTCCCCAATTTTCCAACAACTTTGCAAAAAGTTTGTAAATTGGGTGTCCCAAAAGACAAGACCCGCCGCTGAAAGGACGAAAAAAACATTGTTTTTCCAAAAGAAATCATTGCTCTAATTGACCACAACATTGTAGCTTTGTCGCTTTAAACCGTAAAACCGTAACAAGCTTCTTGTCACAAAACCCGCTTTCTAATTTTTTGACAAATTCAAAAAAATCTTGACTTCAAGTGCAAGTTTCTTTAATTGAAAAACACAAACTTAACCGACAACTTAGAACTCAGTAAATTCATGAAAAAATTAAAATTAGCGTCGTCTGCAAAAGTCGCCAATTTTGGATTTGCGCCTTTGATTTTGGGACGTGGTGTATCGAGTATCCTTCAAAGTTTTTCATAAAATGCAATTTTTTAAATAGAAGTTACCGGTCTTTGCGGTATTGTAACAAATTGTGCTATAGCTTCCAAAAACAGATTCGGTTTTTTTTTAATTGTTATACAATTATTAGTAGAAATGTATTGACCAAAAAGTTTTTACTTTAACAAATATTTTCCGAGGTTTGTGGCTAAAAAATGTTGCGTTTAACCGTGTTGTCCCTTTCGGGCTCCAAAGTGCAATCCAAAAACGCGTGCGCAAGCCAGCAGCGCAAAAACTTCGTCCTTTGTAAAAAAAGAACGCACAAGTCAATAACCAAATACCGCGATTTAATTTTACAGGATTCAAAGATGACTACACTTTTTTTGTCAAGATCTGCTTCCAAATATTGGCGACGTTTATCAAAAAAGGTCAAAAATGCTTGGCGGTTAGCATCAACTTGCGGTTTGCGGTGGTTGTATTTAATTTCCGCCTAAATAATCAACGATCAAAGCAGTTATAAGAAGTTAAGGTTGCCAGGTTGGCCGTTTCTGTTTTGCTATAAAAGATTTTGATGCTAACGGCCAAAGAATTTTTGAATTTCTGGTAATAAATTGTCAAAACTTTTTCAATTTTCCTACAACTTTGCAAAAATGTTTGTCTTTCTAATAAGAGTCGACGCTGAAAGGACGGAAAAAACATTGTTTTTCCGAGAGAAGGCAACGCTCTAACTGACCAAACCATTGTAACTTTGTCACTTTAAACCGCAAAACGGGTAACGAGCTTCTTGTCCCAAAAACCATTTCCTGGTTTTTTGATATTGCAAAAAAAATGTTGCTTTTGAGTGCAAATTTCATTAAAGCGCAAACTTTGTCTCAGTAAATTCGAGACAAAATATAAATTAGCTTTTGAGATGCTACTTGAGGCGTGGCGTCGTCAGCAAAAGCCGCCAATTTTGGATTTGTGCCCTTGATTTTGGGACGTGCCGTATTAAACGGTCTGAGTTTTTTATAAAATGCAATTTTTTCAAAAAAATATTTGGTTTTCTTAGCAATAAAATCAAATTTATTGACCAAAAAGTTTCTACTTTTACAAAATATTTTCAGGGTTTGTTGCGGTTAACGTCTTGCTTCCCTCCAAACTTCAAAATGAAATCCAAAACCCCGTGCGCAAACCAGCAGCGCAAAAACGTCGTTTTCTGTAAAAAGACTCAAGCGCAAGTCATAGCTAAATGCTCCAATTTAATTTTACAAGATTCAAAGATGACCATACTTATATTGTCAAGATCTGCTCCCAAATACCGGTGACATTTATAAAAAGAAGGTCAAAAACAAAAATGCTTGGCGGATAGCATTACTTTGCGGTATTCGGTGTTTGCATTTAATTTCCGCTTCTTCTTGCGTAAAAATTCACGATCAAAACCGTTATCAGGAGTAAGGTTGCCAGGTCGGCCGTTTTTATTTTGCTATATAATCAAAATTCAGATAAATTGCCCACGTACTTTTAAATTTAGGGGAATAAAATTGAAACTTTGTCCCAAATCTACAGTTTTCCGACAACTTTGCAAAAAAATAAATTAGGGCGCAGTTTTTCCGGAAGAAATCATTGCTCTACTTGACCAAACCATTGTAACTTTATCATTTTAAACCGCAAAACGGGCAACGAGCTTCTTGTCCCAAAAACCAGTTTTGATTTTTTGACATTGTACAAAAATTTGCCCCTGAGTGCAAATTTCTCTAATTGAAAAAAGGCAAACTTATCCGACAACTTAGAAATTTTAGAAAATATTAATATCATGCTACCTAAGGCGTCGTTTGCAAAAGCCGCCAATTTTGGATTTGCGTTCTTGATTTTGGAACGAGGTGTATTGAGCGTTGGTCCAAACTTTTCATAAAGTGCGTTTTTCTGAAAGGCGGCTACAGGTCTTAGCGGAATTGTAGCAAATTGTGCAAAAGATTTCTGAAAGGATTTGGGTTTTCTTTGCAATAAAATCAAACAGTTTTACAATTGACGGTGGAAATTTATTGAACAAAAAATGTCTAATTTATCAAACTCTCCTCTCCTTTGCTCACCTCCGGGTTTAAAACTCTATTCCAACGCAGCCAACAGCGCAAAAACGTCATTTTTGGGAGAAAACTGATTATGATTTTTTAGATTCAATTTTAAAACATTCAAAGTCGGCTATACTTTTTTGCCAAAATTTGTTTCCAAATACTGGCGGCAATTATGGAGCAGAAGTAACAGCCCGTTTGTTACCAAAATTGTTAAACATAAAACCTAAAACAAAAAACCTTCACATACCAAAACATAGGACTTTTTATTTTCAAATAATTATCTATCTGCCTAATTGTTCACAAAATTTGTCTTGTTACTTTTCAGTCTGATAAGATATAGTCAATGGCACATAGAACTTATCTTTAGAAAGTATTTCATGTTTTGGCCAATTCTCATGTAGCCCTTTTGTTACTTCTGCTCCTCAATTATCAAAAAAAGCTAAAAAACAAAGCAACCTGGTGATTTGCATCATCTTGCGGATTGCGTAATTTGCTTTTTCATTGCCGTTTCTTTCCGCATATATCTTTGTTGTACTCGTTTTGATCCCGGGTCAAAACTGTCTTAGAAGTAGAAGTTGTTAGACCAACCAATTTTTTGTTTGCTATAAAAGATGTCAATGCTACAAACAAGTTTTCAAAATGCTTATAAAAAGATCAAGGAATTTTTTAATTTCTTTTTTGTCTCAAATCTGCTTTACAACTTTAAAAAAAATCCGCCCAAAGCGTGAATTGTTTTGATTTAAAAATTGCTGTATTATGTTACAGTTTGGGAAAAATCAGTGGATTTGAATATAAAATTGAAAAACTACTCTCAAGTAGCGACCTTGGTGTATTGTTCTGAACTTTTCCAACTACTTAGGATTCAAATTTTAGGACATGGCATTTTTCAAATAACGACAATGACGTTTTTTTTTCTTAAACAATTTTTTGACCAAAAAACCAAAATTATATCGTTTTTCTGTTTTGACAAAATGTTTATAGTCTTTAAATTTTGTCAGAACCAGCAAAGCAGCTGTTGATGAGTTTTGAGCAAAATATTTGATTGCAGTGACCGGACCACCCATCCAAGTAAGAGTCTTCAAGATATTGGTTTACTCCCTCACCTCCCTCTTTCTGACATGTCTTAGCTGCTGGATCTTAATTAGTGATTGAGTATCCACTCAGTTGTTAATAAGTTTTGAGCAAACACTTTTATTGCTGTGTCTCGAATACCCACGTAAGTGTGAGTTTGCAGTAAATTGGTTTACTCCCCGACCTCTCACATGTCTGTATTACTAGATCACCATCAATAGTTAAGTATATGCAGCAATTATTATCAAAATTGCTTACAAAACCTAATTTGTTGCACAAAGTTGCGCAGAAATCATGTTGGAAGCATTAAATTTATTAAAAACCCGCAAATGGCTGCATAAAATTCAGGCAGAAACTGATTTATTTCATGAAATTTATCAAAAATTGAGCAGAAAACTCAATTATTATTAAAATTTATCTTCTTATAAAAATGTTGCACAAAATTCGTGCAGCAAACTCATTTATTGCGAGCAATTTTTCAAAAATTAAGCAGAAATCATGTTGGAAGTATTAGATCTATTAAAAATGCAGATAACGACCATTTGTTGCATAAAATTTAGGTAGAAACTGATTTAATTAATAAAATTTATCTAAAATTGAGCAGTAAACTCAATTATTATCAAAATTTATCTGAAATCGCTCATAAAACTTATCTGTTGAACAAAATTTTAAGCAGAAAACTTATTTATTGCAAGGAAACACGTGGGCGGGTGGGTGGGAGTCAGCAAAAATATTCATTGCTATAAGCAGCCCACTTACCTAAATGTGAGTCGTCAAAAGATTGATTTATTCCACACCTCTTATAAATCTTAAAATACTGAACACTATCGGTGGTTGAGTTACTAAAAATTTGATAACAAACACTTGGGCGGGTGCGTAAGACTCAGTTGTTGATAAATTTCAAGCAAAAAGTTCTTTTGCTGTGACTCGCAAGCGTGAGTTTGCAGAACATCGGCTTACTCCCCAACCTCTTACATGTCTTGATTACTAAGATCACGTTTAATGATTGAGTATCCAACAACTTGCTTGCAAACACTTGAGTGGGTGGGTGAGACTTAGTTACTAATCAGTTTGGTTCTAGTCTTTGACCCGGCCACCCACCCAAGTGTGAGTTGTCCCTCACTTTTTACATGTTTTCAATACTGAACACATCAGTGGTTGAGTTACCAATAACTTGATAACAAACATTTGAACGGGTGGGTCGATCAATTTAGAGCAAAAAAATCCACTCCTGTGACCCACCAAGTCTTAATCGTCAACAGATTGGTTTAGTACACCACCTCTCACATGTCGTAATTGCTAGATCACTATCATTGATTGAATATCCATTAATTTGATAACAAACACTTAGACGGGTAGGTAGGACACAGATGTTAATCAGTTTGGAGCAAAAAGTTATATTGCTGTGACCCGCCAACCAACCCAAATGTGAGGTTTAAAAAGATTGGTTTACTCCTTCACATATCACATATCTTACATTTTAAGCAATGACTATTTATTTTATATACTGTATAAACGTACAGATTATGCTCATCATTATGTTTTTACACAAATTTTGCTGCATGCTAATAAGATTAAAGTTTTTAGAAATTCTCTTAGTACCCTGTGCCACACTGTGTGTGTGTAAACTGTGGCACAGGATACTAAGACAACATACATTTTATTCATTATCATATTTGTCAAAAATCACTCAAGAAATCCATATTTCAAACAGAAATTCTTCAATTTATTAGCTAAAATTGATAAAAACCCAAGTACAAAACCACAAAACATGCCCGCGGATGTTAAATCTTAGAATAGAAATACTGTTTTGACCATTTCACCAAAAAAAGCGTAAATTATGCTTTCAGGCAATACATATTTTGTTATTTGAAGATAAGTATAAAATAACTTGGCGGTAGGCCTAACATCCGATAAACAATTTCAAGATTAAGTTATTTACAACATAACCCAAATAACTATTTTTAATATTATTAAAGACACAATATCTTACTTTTACCTTGAGAATAAACGGAACTTAAGAGACTTACTTAAATTTACCTGTTTACTTAAGTGAAAATGAATACACTGTAACAACTCTAATTATTTAGGGGCAATACATGGTAATCAGCTGACTGACATGGGGAATTAAGTAAATTTGTTATCATTGTTTTATTATTATTATTATAATACAGCTCTCCAATAAAGAATTTATAGCATTGGAAATAAACTTGTTGATTAAAAATGATAGACATTAAATATATTATATTTCATACACATTATACAAAATTAGTTGGAAGCAAGAAAAATGATTGTAAATTGTAATTATTATTAAGATATTGTATTTGTATTAATCAAATCATTCACTATATATACTTGATAAACAAACTCACCTTCTTCTGCAATGCAATGAGACCGTCCAATCTGTCCGATTCTTTTCACATGAAATTAACACATAACTCAACCTATTTCAGATCTGATTTTTTTACTGAAGTAGCTAAACATGATCTATTTTACAATTCACTCACGTAAAACACATCGCGATACTTTTAAAAACCAATTTATTATAGTTTTGATTAGACAGCGGTAAGTACTAAGCTAAACAGCTGATTGATACGCGAAGACTAGTGGGGAGAGGAAGCATCAAGCACAGTACCAACTTCAATACATACCCTTCTCGCGCATCAGAACTACCAATTGATTAGAGCAATACATTGATTGTATAATGAAAAATTATTTGTGATAATGCAGTCAGTTTGTAAGTAAAAGAGTTTGTAATTCAAACTTAAATTAATACAAAAATATATTTACTTTGAGAGAGCAAAAAAATTATTTAGTCAGTTTGCAATTAATATACCACATATATATAATTAGTTTAGATCAAAATAAAATAAATAACTAATTGATTACTTTTGCAATATCATTCACTCATTGTTTCTTGCAAAATTATTGGTCACCTTAAGATGACTAAAACAATTTTCGAAAAGTCCGGATGATTGTTTTCTTCTTATTATTATTTATAATCAGTATCCAAATTATTTAACGGCCCATTGTTCTGGGGAACTGCCCATTGTTTCTTTATCTCGTAATTTGAAGATGGTACATAATTCATATGAATAACACGAAGAAGCGAGCCCGCCTTTTATTTACGTGTGGGTGTATGAACAAAACTCCCAAAATAATACAACAAAGAATGGTTAAAATTGAAACAATGTACAGATTTTTACATATTTATATGAGAAATGGCGCTATGGATAAAAATGTATGAAGGAATATCCGGATTTATTATAAATTTAAATTTACAAGAATATATTTAGTAAATACTAAGTTGGTATGTAATTAATTAATTGAATAAATATCAATACGAATCTGTTCATGTGTTCTTATTCATCATCTTTGTTTTCGCTCTACTTAAAACCCAATTTTCTCAATTACCTGGTTTGATAGTATATACTTTACTTGTGTTTGCAAGTACTTAAGTAAATGAAGCTGTGGCTTTTGAAACAAATAAAAATGCAGAGTGCAGTTTATTTTATTCAATTATCAAAGTTTTTTTATAGTATCATTTAAATACAATACGGCAAAATACATAAGTGACACTTTAGTTATAAATTTGTGTAATTTTTATCATATTTGATGAATTAGAATGATACTTGAAGTTATTATTGTTTAAAACAATAAATTATATTGTTTAAGGAGCTAAGTTCGATAGATATTTTTTACGGTTGTAATCGTTCAAGTGAATAATTATTAGACGCAAGTAGAATACTATATTTTACCTATAATATGTAAAAATGTTTACTTTGACAAATTTCAATAAATACTGTACACCTTTCATTTCGACTTCTGGTTTTAGGTGTCCTGACATACGGAAAGGTATTTACAGTATTGGGTAAAGCGTTAAGAATTCGCTCGTACTAGGACGATGGTATATTTGCTTTCTGATTATGAGTTGGCGGTGGTGTAGTTGCTTGAAAGTTGCTGTTAGGTAGTGATTATTTGATACAACTGTATAGTCTAAGAGTAAGGTCTTGCGGTGGAAAAGTGACAGATCCGTTGAATGGCTTGTTTTAGAACTTGGTCTGTTAGCTGGCATACCAAGCCAGCTAGTAAAAATTATGTTGTTGAGTGCTACTTAGGTTGTCTATGGGTGATGCAGAGCGGAGTTCTTACAAACTTTCGGGTTGTTGTCCAAGGCGTAGTTCAACTTGAATGCATATTTAGTTGAGGTAGGTTCAACAGGTCAACTTGAAATTCTATATACAACTATGTTTGCTAGATTTAACTTTGTTTCTATGGACAATAGTCATAATTTGGTTTGCCATTGTTAATATTTAGCACATGATTCACTTCTATTTCTTGAAATTTATTATGTTTTGGTATTGAAACCCAAGATTTATGGCTTATGCTCGTTGCACCTGATTTAAAGTTGTCAAGTTTTGGTTGTTGTTCTATAAGCTGTGCAACTTTTGAAACATTTTTAATTTTTTTGTTGTGTTGATCTTTTTTACTTGGATTTGATTGTAAACTTGTTGTTGAGTTGTAATACAGGTTGCGTTTTTGATAAATTTCTATAAACTTGCTCTCAGCATAGAAACAGTATTCAAGTATGTTGCTTGGGTTGTTTTTGGAATTGGTGGTCTTGGCTTATTTAGCGCTGGTAGATCGTTAATCAGATTTGATCAAACAGTTTAAACATTTGCCGTATTGTCTATGGACCGGTATTCCTACGGTTCTATAACCGTTTTTTGGCAGTTTTAGCTTGGCAACTTTTGTCAGTATATAATTCATCTTTTTTGAAGTACGTTGTTGTTAGTTTTATCTTTGTGATTGTAGTGTTGTGGCCTTTATGTTGCTTGAGGTAGTCGTAGGGGCGGCATTGGTAACCTAATGGGGTGCAAAGGAGGCGGTGGAGTCCGTTGGTAAAAACGCCGTAGGAGAGCGTAAAACACATTAAAATTTGGTGCTTTCTTTTGCCAAGCATCTTTAGAAGAACGTGTAGATTTGAGGTTGTTTGCATGCAATATCCAGAAACAATTCTTTCCGGCTGCTGTGATGTGGAATTTGGGGCCATGCATTTGTGATAGAATCTTTTTGCTTGCTCCTGACTATTACTTTTTCTCTCTGGGTTTGCTTGAAGGTAGTCAATAATTGTGGTATGATGGGCACATAGTCGCTTTCGTAAAGTGTCAGTTTGTAAACTGTGGGCCGGCCCGGCCGTTGGTAACCAAAATGATGAAACACATTTTTTGGGCAAACGTACAGTGGTCTTTGCGTTGGTTGTTGAGGCAGATAATGTTTCTAATCATTCTTTCTTTTTAGAGTACGTAAATTTGTTTGAGCTTTTGGTTATGGCATTGGTTTAGTTGTGAAACGTTGTTTACGGTTTTGGTTTGTTTTTTTTTTTAATTTTGCGGCTATATCTTTGACTTCTATAGTTTTTCTGCTGTTTGGGGTCTTGGCATAGCCTTGACTTTTTTTGAACCAGTACGACCAGTTAGTTCCAGCCGGTTTTCTTCCAAAATAGTTTGCCATTTTGCTCTGCACCAACGTTTCGTAGATTTTCTGGATTGGCAACAGACTTTTGGTAGTGTTTACATTCAACATTGGAACTATCTCTGCTACTGCCTTTGTTTGGAGTACGTTGAAGTGTTTGCGTCGTTGGTGATGGCGTTGACTTAGTTGTTAGTACAGCTTGAAAAAACCTGGTTTTAGTTTTAATTCTCCAAATCTGTGAGTTTTCTTGTGGACTGTTAACGTTTTTAATTTTTTTTTACAAGTTTGTTTTTTGGATGCTGAGACAAGGCGTTTGGTAACACATTTATGGCACTAAGGATGTGTGTTACGGTGTAGTTGAGTTCTTTTAGTAGCAGCGATTCCTTCGTAAATTTTGATTTGGCGTTGGTAGATCTGTTAAGTCACACCAGAATTTATTGACCAATACGGTGCGTGGCCTGGCGATGCTTGGCTTGTTTTAGCCGGCGGTCTAGATTCTTTTGATTGTGTGCGATGTGCACTTTTTGGCTTACTTTTGACTACATACTTAACCTAAAACCAGAATTTTTGAAACTGCAATAATCATCAAAAGCTTTTATTCTTTTGAGTAACTGAGATTACAAAAGAACTTTCTTTAGATGTAAGTTTTTTTGTTTCTAAGTAGTTTTTGGTCTAATCAGACTTTTTAACCTGGGTTGTTACTAGATTTTTAAAAAGTGATTGATTAATTAATCAAGTTTGTTGTCTGTTCTCAAAACGCTGCGTATTTTTTAAAAAAGTATTTTATGTCTTTTCAAAATTTTGCTCAAATGTTAGCTTAAACTTTTTTTTAAGAATATCTACAGATGTACAATAGCTGGAGCATTTTAATTTGAATTTTATTTTTATCCACTCGCCCACTCATCTACTCATCCACTCACTCGACTATTTTATATAAAGAAATTGGACCTTTTCTCAATTTAGTGATAAATAACATTAGTATTTAATTTTAGTTAAAACTACTTGCTTGTAATCATTAAACTTAAATGCTTTCTTTATTTGTTAAACTATTTATTATTAAGAAATTAGATTTGTCACTTTTATTTTACAATTTAGTAATAAATAACATTTGTAGAGAGGAAAGATCTAACTTCTAGAGAACCAATACTTGGGTGGGTCTTTCCAATTGAAATTACTTTGGGTAGGTGGGTTAAAAGTACTTGTTTACAAATAAAAAACTGAGTGCCTCGCTCACCCATCCGATTATTTTATTATCAAAAGATTTTTCAATCCGCAAATGGATGAACAACACTTGGATGGGTAAGTGGGTCTTTCCAGTTAAAACAATTACAGAGAATGATTGTTGCGTTTGTTGTTTGTGATAAATGATTTCAGAAAGATTGCAACTTAAAAGAGTTACTTTGTGTGTTTTGTTATTTTAGTGGCGTAGTTATTACTTAGCTAGACGCCGCCGTTTGTTTTAAATCGGCTCTAAAAACTGTTACAAGTTTTGGGGCAAGACCAACAAGCTACGGTAGTGTTTGGGATTTAAAACGTCTTTACTGTCATTATTTTAGTTTGATTATTTATTTTCTAGGTGTTTTTGTGTTGACTAAAATTTGAATAAAAAATCAAAAACACGCGCGTTGTGCACGTGGTTTTGTTTACCTGCTTTAACTATAGCAAACAATGTCATACCGAGCGTAGCGTTCTTTCCAAATGGATCCGTTGCGTCATGTAGGCATCCAAACATCCACATGTCTTCTCTGTAGTTCGATGTGTCCAACACCTTGATTGCATAGCCCGAAAGAGAACGGCGTAAAAGTTTTGAACCATTTTTAATATGGCCCAAGCTATGTAAGGAAGTAGACAGCAACGTCTGAAGAACAGGCTACAAAAATGTAAGCGGAAAACTAGGACTAAGGTTGCCCATCACATTAACGGACATAAATTCCAAAAGAAGGAATCCCAAAAACTATTATTTAACTAGAAATCTGAGATATGCCTAGAGCAACGGTCTGTTGTGTCTTTTTGCATTAAGGTATTCTGCCTGCGGCATTAAAGAGTTAAGGGTCTATTTATTTCTGATGGAACCTTCTTACGTACGTAGCCTTGCAATCCTTGATTTGTTGTAGCCGGCGGTCCAAATTGTTCATTCACTTGGTGCATAGATCTATCATTATCATGTCAAGTTGGTTACGTCGAACAAGTGAAAGTCTTTTTTAATAATTCTTTCTGAGGCATTGGCGATGCGACTAGTTGCTCCCAACCGGCTTCTTAGGAAACAATTTGCAATCTGGTCTAATCAGTAGTTTAAATTCAGGTCTGTTAGGTTTTCTGGATTGGCAACAATAATGATACTGTTGAATGATTGCTTGGAACTATTTTGCCATTGTCTCTGTTTATAATACGTTAATTTGTTTGCGTTTTTGGTAAAAATAAAGTACTTTGACAATGTTTTTGGTTTTAGTTCTCCAAAAATTTGATTGTTGGGGACTATAGTAACAGAAGTCTATTCTACAGTGTAGTTGAACTCTTCCAGTAGGTAGGTGTGTGCAGCTACACCAGTCCCTTGTTATATGTTCATAACGTAAATTTCATCAGTTGGTATAATTTATCTATTCCAGACGACAACCATGCATTTCATGCACCTCTCGGCGCACTATAAAAGCTGTCAAAATGTTGCAAAAGTTTTCGAGACATTTCCAAAAAATTTCTAACTTTACGTCAGCTTCTGGGACTTTACACATACTCTCATAACATTGCCAAAACTTTTGGTTACACATTGTTTTAGTTTTTGGGGCATTATAGAAGCTTTTTTTGCGTTTATGACACCACTTAACGCATTATGAAAGCTCTGCGCATTGTGAATGTTCTGCCCAAAAGCTTTAAATACGTCTGAAAAGTTCCAAAAACGTTTCAAAAGCTTCCAAGATCTCAGCAGGTTACAAAAGCTTAATCTTGTTGAGGGTCCAAAGGATTTAAATAAGTTAGTTATCATTTTCAATTAATTTTTTTAATTTTTTCAAACAAGCTTTTTAGAAACTTTGAACACATTATCCAAAACTATAAAAACTTTTTGTGCGTTTTTGGTAAACCTCAGCACACTATATAAGCCCAGGTAGTAGTCATCAAAAAATTAGATAATACCTCCTCCTTCTTTTTTAAAAAGGAGACTTTTATTGCTTGCAAAGAGAAGAAATTTCAAATTTTGTGATAACAAACTATTGGGCGAGTAGGTGGGCATGAGTGACCCAAAACATTTAACTTTGGCAAAAAAGAGAAACCTCTGATTTGTTAATAACTAAGCACCCTAAGTTCTAATTACTCAATAGTAATCATGATCTAGAGTGACCCACCCACCCAAGTGTTGGTCATCAAAATATTGAGTTCATCATCCCCTCTTCTAACATAAAAACTTGTAATGCTTGCAAAGAAGAGACACTTCTAATTTTATGTTAACAAACTTTTGGGCGGGTGGGTAACCACTTTAGTTGAAACTATTCGATAGTAATCATGATCTGAAGTAACCCACCCACCCATCCAATTAAATGTTGATCATCAAAAGATTGGATATCATCTCCTCCTTCTTGGACAAAAAGTCTTTTAACACTTATAACAAGAAAAAACGTCCAATTTTATGATAACAAGTTTTTGAACGGGTTGGTGGGGACTCCAGTTGAAAATACTTAATAATAATCAAGATCTGGAATAACCTATTCGCCCACCCAGTCATAAAAAAATAGAACATTACCTTCTCCTTCTTAGACAAAGAAACTTAACGCTTGCAAAGAAGAAAACCTCTAATTTCTTGATAACAAAGTCAGGCGCGGGTAGATGGGCACTTCAGTTGAAACTACTCGATGGTAATCATGATCTGGAAAGACCCATCAGCCCACCAAAGTGTTGCTCATCAAAAAATAGGACTTATAATCTTCTCCTGTAACATAGAAACTTCTAACGCTTCCAGAAACATTTTATTTCTTCTTAACAAACTGTTGGGCAGGTGGGTGGGTAATCATAATGAGGAGTGACCCACCACCTACTTGCCTAAAGGTTGGAAATAACTTTCTCCATCTAGTACAAATAGAATTTTAACACTTGCTAAAAAGAGAAACTTCGACCTCTTAATAACAATTTTTTGGTCGGGTGATCATGATCTAGAATGACCCACTTACTAGCCCAAGTATTGGTTATCATCTCTTTCTCCTCTAACTCAGGGACTTCCAACACTTGTAAAGAAGAGAAACTTCCAATTACTTGTTATCAAACTTTTGGGCATTCCAGTTCGAACTATTTGATGGTAATTATGACTATAGTGAATAACCCATTTACCCAAATATTGGTCATCAAGAAATTAGATAAATCATCCCCACTTCTAACATAGAAACTTCTAACGCTTGTAAAAAGAAGATACTTCCATTTCCTGGTTAACAATAAGAAATCTTTGAGAGTGTGGGTAGGCATACCAGTTCAAACTACTCAATAGTAATCATAATATAGAGAAAACCACCTTCCCACCGCAATATTAATCATCAAAATATTGGATTTATCATCTCCTCCTTTAATATAAAATTCTAACGCCTGCAAAAAAGAAAAACTTCCAATTTCTTAATAACAAACTGTTGAGCGGGTAAATGGGCACTTCAGTTAAAACTCCTTGATGGTATTCATAGTGTAAAGTGACCCACCTACCTACCCAAATGTTGGTCATCAAAGATTTCATTCATCATCACCTCTTCTAACATAAAAACTTGCAAAAAAAAATTCTTGTTAACAAAGCGGGTGGGTGGGCACAGTTTTGCGCTATTTAACAAGAAATGTACTTATTTATAAATGATCTTAATGCTTTTGCTCGTTGTTGGAGTAGACCATAATATTGTTTAGATACACTTGGACGCATTTGCCTAATAACTCTGCTTGGACTTGGAACATCATTTTCTGAAGAGTGAAGAATTGAGAGGTGCTTTTGTCAAAAACGGCAAAGTTCTTAATTGTTTGTTACGATTTGTGGTAAAGTTTATTTTGCTTTGCCAAAATGCTTTAGTGTTTTTCGATTTTTTGTTAACGGGATCACCTTGTTTTTGGTTGCGTTGTTTAAATATTTGTTATTATTTTTTTAGGTATTTTTGCAGTTGCCATTATAGCTACAGCATCTTACTCTTGCTTACTCTTAATAGCATTTTTGTCTCTAGATAAGTTTGTACACAGTTCTTTCAGAAATTTTGACGGATTCGACAAGAGTTTCACTTGGCATTATTTAAGTTGAAATACAACTTCAAATTTGAACTATACTAAAGCAAGGTCATGCGGACGACAAGTCTAGACAAGTTTATTCTTTTAGATCATTAGATAAACTATACCTCGTAAACACTTACTACTTTTATTATTACAGAAAGCCTTAGTCTTTAATCTTTTGAATTGACACCCAAGAGCGACATAACCAACTCCTGTGTTTGTGATACTAGCTTAGGTGGTACTGAGATTTTTTTGTTAACTAATTACCATTGTAAGTTTTTGTGATACTTATTGGAGAGCTTTTCCGTGGGTTTTGCTATACAGTAAGTTTGCCACAAATTTCTAATCTTTTTCTTTTTGATTGCTGATTAGGTTTGGTTTTTTTAGCTTTTTGCGTCTTGCTCAAAGAGTTTTTTGTCTGTTGACTGTTGGTTAAGACAGCTTTGATCACATTATGTTTGCATATTTTATGAGTCCAAAGAAAATCTATAAATGCTTCATTCTTAGAGTGTGGTTGTTCTTCGTGGTATGAAGACGTTAGCTTTTATGCAAACTCAATCACGTAATAAAGGAAGCATGGCGCAGCAGTCTAGCTATCCGACTATTGCACTAAAGATTGCGAGTTTGGGTCTCACAACGGAAACCATTTTCAAAGGTTTATACGCTCTTCCACAACCCGCCTTACCAGCGTGAAGTTTAATAAATCCTTCGGTGATTCAGAGTCCATTTAAATCTGTAGGCCTACCCGTAATGTAAGTTGCCAGCATAAAGGGCAGAAAAGTGACTGCCGCCAAGAGTGACTTGAATACAGATAGACCAAAGTCTTGTAATTAGTGTACGCAGCAGTCAAGGACAAACTTTGATTGATAAAAGCAATGTTGGCATCAGATACAAATGTAATAAGAAGTTTTGAGAATTGTTCTTAGAGTACTGTGAAATAATCTTATCTTTTTAAGGTAAGACCAAGCAGATTTGCTTTTTGTCACCTATACACAGTTGGGAAATACTAAAAATACAGTCCAGACTGCGTTTTAACTAATATACCATGAATATATAATTTTACATTTAATTTTACTAATGCAATCAATGATCCATAATTATTTTAATTAATTGTTTAAAGTCTTAATAAAATAATGAAGCATTCCAGGTGTAAATAATTATTATAAAACCTACAATTTTTGTAATCGAGAGTAATAGCTACTCGTAAAAAGTAATGTATTTGTTTGTAAATTTGATATTCATAAATTGCTTAATACGCTGACACGTTTCGGTGTTGGGAGAATTTACATGTGAACCAAAAAATATGCTAATTTGCTCAATTAGATCTTGTCTGCTGTACTTTTGGAGGCACAGAACATATATTTCTGATGGAATATGAACACAAACATTATGGGAATGTATGTGGGAATACTATTTTATTTAAATATGTTTTATTGTAATAAAAAAATGTTATGATATTAGGATTGAATTCGCATATAATCCAATTAAATTGAAATTGTCATTTAAAAGTCTATATCCGTCTGGGGATAAACACCCAATACTACCGATTGGATGTTAATTTACGCAAGTTAGGGTGAGTTAGCAGGTCTGAGCAGACATTTGCCCTTAGGGTACGGCGCTTGTTTAAAATATATTTCAATTTACCGACTACTTGCACCCGAAACTAAATTAGGTTTGCGCCTGTAAATTACATCCAACCAGACACACATCTCTCACCCAAAACATTTCTATAATTTCATTTATATTTTTTTAATATTCAGCGTCATGTTTTTTAAAACTGCTTTAAATAATCACATGTTTGTATCTTGCAAGAGTAAATTGGCAGAAGATTATTATAATTTCCATACAAAATAAATGCTTTTGTGGTTGCAATTTTTTAATTAATTTTTAATTTTGTTATAACGTGTGGTTTTTACAATAGCCTTACAATAATAACAAATTGCATTTGTAACTATAATAAATTTTGTTGATTATAATCTTTTATAGTGTTAATGCATGTTTCAATTATATTAAAAAAATAATGTCTAGTATATAACACAAAATTGATTTTCATTTGAAACTAAAACTTTATGTAGCTTTAACATCATTTGTCCAAAACTTTTTTTTTATATAAATTGCAACCTTTCCTAAGTGATTTAAAATTGATGTGTGTAATACGAAATGACTAATAAAAACTGGACTTGATTGTAAAGTAATATTTGTTTTATATTATTTTTTTAGTAAGAATTGAGCAGGTGGACCGCTCCAATTTTTTTGCAAACAATTTCAACCTTCAACCCAATAAAAATTAGACGACATATAACATAAAGGCAGTTAGAAACGATGATGAGGATGATCAGTACAGATAATGATGATGACTTTTATAATGACGATAATGTCGGCCGGTAAAGCAGGCGCCGCTAATACAGTCCGGGATGGGGCGTAATTACAGTGCAGTCTCACATAGTCCTGACAGCAGCATCTTAGATACTAGATAAAACCTTTTTTTTTTAGTCGGCACTTGCCAGATGATCCCTTTAGTTGATGACTCGCTGACGTATGGGAACATCATCTTTATCTGTTCTGCATATCGGAACAATGAGTGGATTCGCTTAATATTTTTTTATTTATATTTGTATTTACATGCACTTGGAAAATCGCACGTTTTACAAACAGCAGACATCTAATATGATAATGGCTCTCATTAATAATCCTTCGCCTTTACTGTGATCAGGTAAAAATGCATTTGCGGTAATGTAAAAAGGAAAGGCTTTATTTATCTTGTTTGAGGAAACTAACTCTATAATTATAATGATTAATTAATATTGAATGGAAATAAAATCAATAGCCTTTCCCATATTATTTACAGGAAACTTGTATTTCTAAAACAATTAAATAAGAATACAATTCAAAAATAAACACTAATAGTGATCGTATAAGTAGCAGTTGCAATTTAGAAATTGAATTAAATTATTTATATCAATTACAAGTCTGAAATAGTTCATACATAAATAAAAAAAATTCTATAAAAAATTTTAATCCTTAATTAGTTAATGAATTATCAGCGGCGGCTGCAGGTAATTTTGATGCAATTTATACCCCTTTCATTCTCTACTTCTATTCATATAATCAATACAGTGCGTTGCAGATTTTTATTATAAACTGGTGAATGTATTTTTATGTATTGTTTTCTTCTTTATTTATGTAGCTATTGTATTTGGCAATAATATTTTTGCTACACACAACATTAACTGTAAACCATTCACAAGCAAATTTTTATTATCAAGAAAAATAAAACATGATTTAAAGTGAACTTGAGAGCAAAAAATCTGTTTAATGAGATGTTCTAGGTAGAGCGCGTGAAGAGATATATTAGATTTGGTTGAATGTGGTAATTATGCACACAATCACCTTTGGTAAAGAACGTACAATAATATTGCTTTCAGGTTTGAAATTGTATCTTGGACATTCTGTGTAAAAGTTTCTATTTCATTTCTTCTACAATTGTTGTGTGTAAATAAAGCCTTATGCTCTTTTTTTGGATGCTCAGAGATCTTTTTTTTGGCCAAAATCTGTCAATTTTTTTTTGTGGCCTTGTGTCGTAATCTTTTAAAGACGAACGTTTTGAATTTGTTATTTAATGGAGAGTAAAGTACCTACTAACTAAACCCCAACTAATGGTTGAGTATCAAGAAATGGTAGTGTGTATAAAAACAAAATACATTTATATTAATTACTCTAAAAGATACTTTACAGTTGACTGAAATTACTAGCAGATATATATTGAAAAGGTTTGGGAGCACACTTCTACTGTTTTAGAAAGAAGTGCATTGACAATGGGGTCGTTGAGGTACTTCACATATGTCATAAGTTATTCACACATAAACTAGTATAAATAACTTCATTAACGTTGAGGACATTGAGGTACTTCACAAATGTTTGCAATTAACTGCAAATAGACCGAGGAGACAAGATGAACCGAACCGACTTAAACGAAAATAGCGCAAGCTGAAGCAGCTCTAGGAAGGAAAGCAGTTTCTTTTCCGAAGTAAAATAATGCAATTGCATAAAATAGCAGCTGATGGTGGTTAGAATAAATTGTCAAAAGTTTTAAGCCGTTTTCACACACAACGGGGTCGAGTGATTTAGATTGAAAATTTTCTAACATGTTGAGTGTAATTGGACCAGATACGAGGCCTCGTTAGTATCTACAGCGCTCATTCTCTCAATTAACGTGTGCAATAGTATATATTTGTGTTTCCAGGTACATATTTAAAAGCAGTTTGTAAGGTAGTAACACAAGTAAGTCCTAAAATATTGGCCCTTGCAACCCAAAAAAAAAAAAATACATCTTTCTTTCTATATAAATATGACAGTCATTAAAGACTGATTTTAATGCGCCATCAGCACCAATTTTATGAGTGTAGTTTACTTTTTACATTTTACTGTCCTACGTATTTTATTGCTGATACATAGGTTGCTTGAGATGCATTTTTAATTTAAATACTTGCAAAATCTAAATTAACATGCGTAGGCTCTGGCTAATCTTATAGGTGTCACGTTAGATGTAATTTGCGTTTGCTTCTTTGCCTCTTTGCTTTTACTGTGTCATTGCCGACACAAGAAATTTTTAAGACCTAATTTAATACTTGTTGACTCTTGCTAGATTCTGAATAATTTGATTCCTACACAATCTTTTACGGATTTGGACAGCTTTGAACAATAGCGCATGCTAGCAAATTTTACGCAATAAAGTTTATCAAAACATCTTGATTTTATAAAAACTACGTTTTGTCAGACTAAAAAGTTTAAACATGTTTACTTGAGGAATAAAATATGGCAAAACAAATACATGTGTGTGGAAAGTAAGGCAAAAGTTTATAAAACCTGGGTACAATAAAGGGACTCATTAGAACAGGGGAGACAAAAAAAATAAAATTTATGATAGGTTGCAGCCTACGAGATCACATAAGAAGCGAAGACATTAGAGCACAGTGCAATATAGGTGATATTGTAAGATGGGCTTATTATAGGAGAGACCGCATAGACAACACTAGAATACCAAAAATTGCCAAAGAAGGAATCTCGATATTGAAGAGACCTCCAGGTAGACCCCTAATACGCTAGTATGAAAGCTGGAGCTTGGCGTTTCAACTGCTGTAACGGTTGAAGATAAACAAAATATATTCTTAAGAAAAAGAAAAAAAAATTCTTTGGTTTTGTCAAAATTTTCGAGCTACACATACAGTATCAAAATTAAATTGAAAAAACGAAATTGAATCCATTTCTTTAATTTTATCAAACGTTGAGAAAGACTGTGCTTGGATGTTTTGAATGAACTTCTTTGATGGATTTGTCAGACGTTTGGAACGTATAAAAGTTGCATTTTTTTGTATCAAACATATTATTTGTTTTCCAGAAGTTAACTAAATTGCTAAAACATAAATGGATGATGTTGTTGATGTTAATAGTCTAATAATTACTACACTGTTATTTTTTATTAGCTTGTTCTGCTTGTTGTGTTTGTATGTATGCTTTTTGCAAATTACAAGATTTTTTCTTTATTGTGTCTAGAAAGCAAAATTAAAAACTGCAAGCTTTACAGTTGTTTAATATATTATATTATTTACAAGAAGTGTGGTTGGACAGGATACAACATTTTTCATGAATTAAAAATGTTGTCAAAAAGTTTTGTGGCTTTGGGCTGCTGCTGAACCTTTATCTGCAATATTTCAACAGATTCTGCACTAACCTTTGTTGGCAAAGTATTGCTCAATTCTCAGTTTGTTTTGGCTGACAAAGCGTTGGATTTGAGTGACAAAGTGGCGGTTTTTTTGTTTTTTAGTTATGAATCAGACGTTTTAGTCTAAAAATCAAAAGATGTGTTTATATTTTAACAGATTTTTTTATCAACTTTGTCGGCGGTATTACAAAAAGGCGACTTTTTTAGTAGAATAAAACGTGCATGGTTCATTTAAAAATTTCAAGAGTTATTAGCGTTTTACTAGATTCCGCAAAAACCATGTCGGCGGGCGGTTGATCCGTTTCTGAGTCTGTTTTGGCTAATGAAATGCTAGATTTAATTGACAAAGAGGCAGATTTCTTGTTAGTTGGCTGTAATTATATCTTTTGATCAATCTAAAAATTACAAGAATTATTTGCATCTCAACACTTTTTGCAATAAGCTTGGCAGGTGGTTGCTCCGTTTCTGAGTCGCTTTAGGTGATGAGACGTGTGTGATTTTTGCAGATTTTATCTTGAGCGTAGGAATTGGCTAAAGCATGCTTAAATGGATACTCTAATTTAAACTACTTAACCGTAATAATAAAATGGAAGTCATTGTCGACTGGCTAAGTGTCGTGTCATTAAGAGATAAAATACCAACTTATTAAATATTGACGTTTGCAGGATGGACAAACATTTAATCCTTTTATGATATCTTATTGCGAAAGGTTCTGACGCAGCATTAATTTAAGTTTCTAACATCTGCGCAATGTATTTGACTAAGGCATCTTTGAAATAATACTCTAGTTTAAACTACTTTTCCGTAATTATAAACAGAAGTGCTCTACCTACCGCGCAAGTGTTAGTTATCTGTTTTAGCACATTGGTTGCATGTTTGATCATTTTTGAGGAAACATTTTTGTTGGCGTTTCAACGGTGGATTTGAATCCCTTTCTTTTTTGGCCGGCAATTACAAAAGATTTATTACAAGAAACACGCAAATCAGCTAAAATTTAACAAATTGCAAGAAGCTCAAAAATCTATCAAGATGATAGATTTGAAGATTTGCAAACCAGATAAATTTTGTTCAGTAGCATTATTATTTTTTTTTTGCTTGCCAGCTAATGGCTAATGTCTGGAGCAGAAATGGTCTATTGTTTTTTTGTTTTTTAGTAGTAATTTTTTTCAAAAGCATTTAATGTTGGAACATTATCGGTAAACCTAAACGTTTACAACAACTCTTCAATCTACACATGATTGAAATCAATAGCACTATATAATGACTTTCTGATTTAAAATTTTATTTATTTATTGGTTTTTATTACTACTCCAAACTTTTAAGTCATTAACAACGTAGATTTTTATGAGATTATCAGTTAAAGGGATTTTTTTATAATTAATATTATGCAAACTTCTCACATATAGAATAATTTCCGGATGTCAGCATTATCATTTTTGTACTTAATATCAAAACTACGGTATCTATGTATTATTTTCATATTAAAAATAAATATATAGAAAACTTGCTTATTAATGAAATGTTGGAAGTTAGTTTGCCCAAGGATGGTTTCTAAACTCTTTAAAAATCTCAAAAATAGTGCCAATCTATAAGAAAAGACCAAATACTTATATCAAAAACTATAGACCAATAGCTAGCTCTGTTGAGTACCTTTTCAAAAAACAATAGAGTCTGTTGTGATTGACCAGATAGTTTTATTTTTTAATAAATGTAAGTTATTCAATCCAAACCAATTTGGTTTTTACCAAAGCAGATCAACGATCGAAGCGGTAACTCAATTTTGAATAAACTTTGCAAAGAAATCTAAGACGGAAATAACTGTACAAGAATCTTTTTAGATCTACAAAAAGCATTTGATTTAGTTAACTATGATAACTCACTTAGTAAACTATATAGCTACGGGATTTGGGGATTAGCGCTGGATTGGTTCTAAAGCTATCTTGAAGGACGTTGAATCAGGTTCTTTAGATATGAGGAAAGGTGTTTCCCAAGGCTCTGTTCTTGGCCTAATTTTATTCATAATTTACGCCAATGAATTATAAATCAATAACTGTGTTGTTATTGCAGATGACACGTCTCTTCTGATAGCGTTAATGACACTAGACATACATATTTAAAAGTAGTTGTGATTTATAAAAAAATAGTGAAACAAATAGCAAATGAAACAAAAAAAAACAAAAACAACTTTGTACTTTTAATCAACCTAGAAAAATAATCAACAAAATGCTATTAACATATTTTATAAAAAAATATAATAGACGGTAGATAATAAGTAAATCTATTTTTTTAAATTTAATAACAAATAAATTTTATGTAAATTGCTTCTCTATCCAGTACACTAGTATTTTAAGGTATGCACACATCATCAGTATGCCTAGCATCTCACAGGTTGGAGAGACAATTTACATAAATTTGTGAGTGCTAGTAGTCTTCTTTTACTAAATAAATGTTTTAATGAGATACTAATCAAAAGTGCATATAGCAGATTGGGTTTCACAACGTTTGATATTTGGCTTAATTCTTTGAAACATTTATTATAACAAAATAAATTTAACTCAGTCTCTTAAAATTCAAATGTTAGAACATAAGCAAATTTTTCTCTATTTAATATACCTAATAAGGTAATAACTTTTTTTTTTTAATTTAATTATTTAACGTCGGTTTATTTCTGATGCCAAGTCTAATCACCGACGCCAGAGGTTAAGACTACTACATCTGGGAATTTTGCCGCAAGTTTAGGAATTCCAACCTAAATTATTGGGTTCTTTATCGTGCACGCAACATCAAGGCAGTACACGGGACCTACTAAATTTTCTCTTCTTATCCGAAAGAAGGCGTACTCATCACAACACATTTTTTCTTAACCAGAAAAACTGACTCTCCAGGGGCTTGAGGCTCGAACACAAGACCCCTGGTATAACAGTCGAGTACGTAATACCTAAAAGAACAGAAAGTGCAAATTGAGAACAAAGAAATGCACACGACATGGGGTTTTACATGGTTTGATACTTGGTCCGACCATGTAGAAAATTTATTATAAAAACATTTTTAAACTAAATAAGCTTGTAGAAAACCTAATAATGAGAGGGTTTAAAAAGAAAACGTTGGATGCAGGCGCGGACAATAAAGTTATTTTTTGTCGTCTGCGTTAGAATATAACAAACAGATACAAATAAAGTCAGGAGATAACATAACTGAAAGTCAAGAACATATAAAGTATTCTAGAAATTTTCTAGTTATAAACTTGAAGATGTAGTATTACATTAACCAGAATGAATAAGAGGCAGATAAGGCAATGAACACATTTAACAGATTGGTGCTACCTATGTTGAGCACCAGCTTCTTAAGTTTATTGCCTCATCTGCATTTTTTTAGTGCAGTGCGGGATTAGGACGTAGTAAAATAGTATGTTTTATAATTCAGTTAATAGACTTACATGGAAGAGCGGTATGATAACAAATAGAATAAAAAACTACTCAAAAATACGCAAAAGAGTTTGATAATTAGAATAACAAGCGTTTAGAAAACGGCGTTGACAAAAACTTTGCATGTAATTACAGACATAATACTCATATATTTGTTTGTACAATGAATGTCATGAGCAAAAAAGAGACTAAACCAGGAACGAGAGTGGATTATATCTGTAAGTCCAACGAAGTAAACAAAAAAAATAATAAAAATTAACACTATAGGTGACAAAAAAATATGAAAAAATGGTTTTTATGGGCAATGGATGCTACAAAACATTCCTAAAAACATATTTAAGTGTGATAGATGGGGCAACATTAAGAGAAAAACTGAATGGAAAAGTTGATTGACAACTTAACACTGAGAAACATGTTAACAAATAAAAAGAATGAAGTAATATAGCAAATATGATTACGTCAATAATAAATAAAACATTTTAAGTCACAATAAAATAAAATAAACTAGAAAAATTTCAATTTTACCGTTAGCTATACGTAACAGACGAGAAGTTTTTGTTGTTAGGCAACTACAAGAGTAGATAAATCTGACAGTTTCTAGACAAACAAAGGAGTTTTTAGAAAAAAAATTCTCTTTCAGGAAACGAAATTTAACATTACGAGTTTTAATAAACAGACTGTTATGATGCACGTATTTTGGGTCCTAGCAATGCAAACGCAAAATTACGGTAGAGTTAAAAATACACTAACGAGGTCTTGCTCATTTTGTTTATTGTTAGGTACTTTATCAAATCCTTGACGTACATACATTTATTAACAGGTGTAACTATCAAAACTGTATCATTGTTTACTACAATTGCAAACTAACAGGTACACTCATTGTTGACATTTGGGCAAAATTTTCTAAATAAACTAAAAACAGAAAACCTATTTTAACTTGACGTATGAAATGTGTGTAAGTGTAATAGAACAAAAGATATTTTGTGTATATTAAGTTGCCAATTATAGCAGCCAATTTATGTATTACGGTTGTGTCTATAAACTTAACCTAGTGCTAAATTAGTAGACGTTTAGCATCAATTGGTTTTTAGATGTTGACTTTGTTTGGATTTATTAGACGCTCAATTATGTTGGAGCAAAGCTGCTAAATAACTCAATATCATTTATGCATTTTTCTGTTTACTATGTTCCCTTGTTGTATAATGAAGCTAACATAACAACGTTTTATCCTCACAAACAACGTCACGCGTTAATTCTATGCATAAGCTATACGTGTTCTTATTTTAATTATCAAAAACAATAATTTATAGAACTGTTTTTATTATTGATTGAACAAATGTATGCAAAGCGTCTGTAAAACTTCTTACAACAATAAATGCTAATTGTCACTTATTAATTAACACTTGCTTGTACAATATTTAATATTTCTGTGAAATACATGCGCAAAGTTTCATTAACATTTTAGTAGATTAAATGCGTAAAAATGTGTTTTCTTGACCACAACTGACGTCATAGTTACCAATCATGTTGGCTTTGCCGTGACGGCAAAAAGCGTGTCTATAAGTGTATATGCACAAATTGTCCACAAGCAGACATTCATTACCAGGTGTTTTATTGTTGACTCTTAAGAAACACTATTTTGATTAAAGTTTCTAATTAAACCAGATGATCAACATTACTATTGGTGTTAAATTAATAGACAACCAGACAATTGTTTATCATTTTTCCACTTTATTGAAGCGTAAAGTAAAAGACATTCTTTAGTAAATTTTGTCTTTACGTAGAACTATTGCTTAATTATAAAAAGCAAAACTGCCAAATAATATGATAAAGAAAATTATTTTTTCTTGGTGCGGAAAATGTCTTTATGGTGCTGAGAACTGATTTTTATTAAAAAAAAAAATAGGGAAATTTATAAAGCAAATATAAAAATTTAAAGAGAATTTAGTACCCAATATGTTTACAATTTTGTTTGTTTTGTAGACTTTGTCGACGATTAAAACTAAAAGTTTTCCATACATTGTCAACTAAAATACTCGGCGTCATCGTGACACAAATGATTTTTGAACTAAACAGTACGTACTTCTTTTTATGAAGCTTTTTGAAAGCAAACTTTTGAAATATTTTTATTTGTGTGTTAGGCTTTGCGGTTCATTGAATATATAATTGCAAAATATACCAAAAATGTTTAGAAAATTAAATTATTATAAGAATTCAAAGATATTTTGTCAAAAATTCTTTGTTAACTAATTTATTTATTGTAAATTATTTATAAAAAATGTTTGGAATAATAATAATTAATTATAAAGTTTGTCAAAAGTTTAATTTATTGATAAAAAATTGAATATTTTTCAGAAATCTTATTTGAAGCAAAAATTTTATAAGCAAATTTTTAAAAACTTATTTACCGGTTTATCAAAGTTTGTATAAAAATCCCATTTATTGCATTATATAATTGAAAACGCTGTTGACCATGCATACTCCATAATAAGCATCCATTATTTTATAAAATTGAAGAAAATTATTCAAAAATTGTACAAGTTTTTTTTTTAAACAAAAACTGGCAAAAACTGAGCTAAAAACTTATTTGTAACATAAAAAATAGGTTAAAACATTAAGTTCTTATGTAAATATGTCAATAAATTAATTAAAAATTCATAAAAAAAAACAAAATAGTCTAAAAATTTATTAAAATTATTCCATTGTGTCAATTTATTGTGCAAAAGTTTATAAAAAAATGTTAACAATATCTATTTAAAGCAAAAAATGTAAAAAATCTACAAAACACTTACTTTTCCGAAAATTAGTTTCCAGCAATCGCACAGAAAACACAAAATTGGCGCGGTTCTTTTAATGTTTTCATAACAATTGTAATTTGAATAATTGTTTTTCAATTAAAAAGGGTTGCTAATTTTACATTAAGTGTGAAGTATTACGTTTAAAATATTAAGTTTTATTAATTAATCAATTTATATTACTTTGACAATAATATTGCTATATCAAAACTAGTCTGTAAAGAGCACAAAATATAATCAATTATATTTTATTGAAAGATTAATACTATTGCAAAGTTTGACAAAATAAGTATAAAACACAATTAAATCAACGCCTCATATTAACCTAATAAGCAATTAATGCTAATTTACTTTAAAAAAACTTAACAATTATCTCAAAAATAAAGTTTTAGAGACCATGTTATTTTGTTTAAAAAATTTATAAATCAACAGTATTAAAATCAATTTCTCTTATTCATAATTTACATGACAATTTTGTTGCCTTTTTAAAATTATATAACTCCTATAGATTATGAAAATATAATTATTTATTATTTTATTTTAATACCTTTTTGAATGTGTATTGCACTATTATTAAAAACATATTTAATCCAATTATTAACTATTGACAATAAAAAGCCACAGATAAAACAGAAGCAAATTATAATAATGAATAGGAAATGTGGCAGCCATTACAATTCCCATTACATTCAAACGACCAACATTTAATTTTTATGTACAATTCAAACTACCAATAAGTGGTCTAACTGTTTACAAAACATAGATAAATACCACATTTCATATCATTCAGTTATAATGACCACATAATAATTTTAATGAAAGCTCTAATAGAATTAATATTATTTTTATGTATGTATTGAATTAATAATGAGCACCATCACCAATACTTTTAAATTATACCATAATTTACCATCATTTGAAATCTCGCCGCTTTGTCAGTCAGAACACATCTTAATATTAAAAAATAAATGTGAATGCTGGAGGCGCTGAAAATCTTACACATTCCATGTATCAATTACAACAGTATTTTCCTGCTCGGTAATGGCACATTGGATCAGATAAAAAAATGGTTGGTCGCGGAGACAACTGTCCATTAGCGATGACATTAGCGGCAATAATTTTATGTTTTGCTATCTGCTTGTTGTATCTGTTAGGGGAGAGAATATTTTGGTTCGTCAAATTTGGCAATTTCAGTTAAATTAGGGACATGTTTAACCCTGGTTAGAGTCAATTATGTGTTAGATCAAGATTGGTTGACTTTGTTATGTGAAGTGGTTGGGGGTGACAGTTGCAACCACCGGTACTAGTTACCCTTTAGTTTAGGGATGTGATAAGCATAATTTGTCACAGTATACAATGTATATACTATAACATATGATACCAATTTTGCATTAAAATTTGTTATGGCTTCTTAATATAATAATAAAAATTAATCTATTAAGACTGCTTAATACTTTATAATATTTCATAATTTGCATACGTATAATATTTTAACTAGTTTTATTTTTCTTCTAGGTGAGTTCTAAGAGTGCATTTTCCAAGCTGGCTTGAAAAAATACGTAACATGGTAACAAACTTATTATTTACAACAATTTTTAAAACTGTAATTTATTTTTATTTACATTTGAATATAATAACATTTTAATATTTAATATTTAAGCATCAAATCAATTTTAATTGATGAACCTGAAGATAAATTTCAGTCAAAACAAATAGTTTAAGAAACTATTATAACAAAACTTTTAAAATAGAAAACATCCTTTCTATTATATAAACTGCAATATTTATAAAATAAGAATTGTTAATACATACAAATTTAAAATTTAGTAAAAAGTATCTTTCATTTTAAAATGCTTTTAGCACTTTGAATTTAATCCATCGAAGTGAGTTGTTTGGATAACAATATAGTAATAATACGCTGTACATTTTTTTACATATATTTTTAGGTACATTGAAACTTTTAAAGTTGAGCTTGCTTATGTCATGTTCTTTGAATATTATGCAAGCTGCTTGATGACTGCGTTTATGGGGCTAGTGACATGAAAGAAAACTAAATATTACACCGTATTGCTGTAATTAGTTCAAATTGTTATTCCAAATACTACTCTTTTTTGTCAACTTGCCTCTATAGTCCAGGAGCTAGTCAATAAGTGTTTGATGTTTGTTGGTTAATTTTAATAACGACACATGCAACTGTTTTTGTATTTTGGGCCAACTCCGGTAAATGCTTTGCTATACCAGAAGCCGTGCGGTTTTTTAGGGATCAAAAGAAAGTTTGATTTTAAAAAATTATAACGGAATAATGCTTTTTTAGTAGAATTTTAAAACTTTAAAAAACAGTATTTGGAATTTTAATTAATAATTTTAACAAAAAAAACTTCAATATGCAATTTTATCAAAAAAAAAAATTGACTTTTTACAAACTCTCATTTTTTTGCGTTTTTGAAGGTTAGGTTAGGTTAGGTTAGGTTAGGTATGTTATGTTAGGTTAGGTTTTGACTTTTTATTAAACTTTTATTTTTTGCATTTTTGGGTAGGTTAGGTTAGGTTTTGACTATAATATATTTCTAGTTTCTCCATTTTTGACGTTAAATATGTCATTTCAACAACAAAAATAACTTAAATATGTAAAAAAAATTTTAACAAAAAAAAATTTGATTCTTTACAAACTCTCACTATTTGCATTTTTGAAGGTTAGGTTTGGTTTCGAATATATAAAATTATTAGTTTTTGCATTTTTGATGTTAAGTTAGGTTAGGTATGTTGTGTTAAGTTAGGTTTCAACTTTTTATTAAACTTTTAGTTTTTGCATTTTTGACGTTTGAATATTTTAACAAAAAAAAAATTTTAGCTTTTTACAAAATGTTCAGGTTTTGCATTTTTTAAGGTAGGTTAGGTTTTGTTATGTTAGGTTAGGTTAGGTTAGGTTAGGTTATATAAAATTTATAGTTTTTGCATTTTTGACGTTAAATAAACAACAACAAAAAATGTAATTTTATAAAAAAAAAAATTTTGGATGTTTACAAATTCTCACTATGTGCATTTTTGAAAAATAGGTTAGGTTAGGTTCCATCTTTTTATTAAACTTTTAGTTTTTGCTTTTTTGACTTATATTATTGAATATTTTAACAAAAAAAAATTTTAGCATTTTACAAAATGTTCAATTTTTGCATTTCTGAAGGTTAGGGTAGGTTAGGTTTTGTTATGTTTTGTTGGGTTAGGTTAGGTTTTGACTTTTTATAAATTTTTTTGAATTTTTCTCGTTAAATATGGCACTTTAACAAAAAAAAAATTATAACTTTTTACAAACTCTTAATATTTGCATTTTTGAAGGTTAGCTAAGTTAGGTTAGGTTTTGACTATTTATAAAATTTTTGGTTTTTACATTTTTGACGTTGAATATGTTATTTTAACAAAAAAAAAATAGATTATTACAAAATTTTCAGTTTTGCATTTATTAAGGTTAGGGCAGGTTTGGTTATGTTATTTTATGTTATGTTAGGTTAGGTTAGGTTTTGATTTATTATTAAATTTTTAGTTTTTGTATTTTTGCCGTTGAATATGTTATTGAAACAAAAAAAAGTTTGATTCTTTACAAACTTTCAATATTATTATTTTTGAAGGTTAGGATAGGTTAGGTTAGGTTAGGCTAGGTTAGGTTTTGACTAAAAAAAATTTTGATTCTTAGTGTTGTGTTGTGTTTGGTTAGGTTTCAACTTTTTATTAAACTTTTTGCATTTTTACTTTGAATATTTTAACAAAAAAAAAAATTTTGTTTTTTACAAAATGTTCAGTTTTTGCATTTTTGAAGGTTAAGGTAGGTCAGGTTTTGTTATGTTGTTATGTTAGGTTAGGTTAGATTTTGATTTTGATTAAATTTTTAGTTTTTGCATTTTTCACGTTGAATATGTTTCTTTAACAAAAAAAAATTGAATTTGTAATTTTAACAAAAAAAAATTTGAATTTTTACAAACTCTTACTATTTGCATTTTTAAAGGTTAGTTTAGGTTAGCTTAGGTTTTGACTATTTATTAAACTTTTAGTTTTTGTATTTTTGACAATGAATATGTTATTTCAACAAAAAAAAAATGGCTCTTTACAAACTCTCACTATTTGCATTTTTGAAAGTTAGGTTAGGTTAGGTTAGGTTTCGACTTTTTATTAAATTTTTAGATTTTGCATTTTTGACGTTAAATATGTGATTTCAACAAAAAAAACTTAAATATGTATTTTTAACAAAAAAAATTTTTAACTCTTTACAAACTCTCACTATTTGCATTTTTAAAAGTTAGGTTAGGTTAGGTATGTTGTGTTAGGTTAGGTTCCAACTTTTTATTAAACATTCAGTTTTTGCATTTTTGACTTATATTATTGAATTTTAGTTGTTTTAAATATGTCACTTTAACCAAAAAAAAAACTTGAATATGTAATATAAACAAAAAAAAATTTTTGACTTTTTACAAACTTTTACTATTTGCATTTTTAAAGGTTTGCTTAGGTTAGGTTATGTTTTGACTTTGTATTAAACTTTAAGTTTTTGCATTTTTGACGTTGAATATGTAATTTAACAAAAAAAATTTAGTTTATCACAAAATTTTCAGTTTTTGCATTTGTGAAGGTTAGGGTAGGTTAAGTTATGTTAATTTATGTTATGTTAGGTTAGGTTAGGTTTTGACATTTTATTAAGTTTTTAGTTTTTAAATTTTTGACTTTGAATATGTCATTTTAACAAAAAAACTTGAATATGTAATTTTAGCAAAAAAAAAATTTACAAACTCTCACTATAGGTATAAGGTTAGGTTAGGTATGTTGTGTTAGGTTAGGTTTCGACTTTTTATTAAACTTTTAGTTTCTGTATTTTTGCCGTTGTATATGTCATTTATACAAAAAAAAAATTAGTTTTTCACAAAATTTTTAGTTTACGCATTTTTGAAGGTTAGGTTATGTTAGGTTATGTTATGTTATGTAAGGTTAGGTTTATATTTAATAACGTTGACATCAATATTTTTAAATAATCAAACAAACAACTGGTGACTCCAGCTAATGCAATTTAATACTGAACGTCCGCATTAATCGGTATCATTTCATTATCATCAATTGTGTTTATAAACACAGAAATATTTATTCAAATTTGTCTTTTGCTATCATGCGATGACGTGGTCATACAAAGCATACTGATAATGTTTGTAGAACTAAAACAATTGTCTATGCTTGACTCTTGCTGTCTTGTTAATTCATTTCATCACTGTTTTTGATTTTTTTTTCAACATGTAAAAAAAACAAAACCAAAAACAAAAAGCGGAGAAGGATCAATCCTCTTATTTTGAATGCAAAGGTTTAGTGATTAACATCGATATCAACAATTTTTTTATTAAAGAAAATTCTAAGCTTAAATCTAATATTTCCTTAATCCGATAAGCTGTGGACAAGTTGAATAAAGGAGATAATGCAAAATATTGAAAAAAGTACTAAAAAAATACTAATTTTAAATTCTAAAGAAACACAAATAATCTGGTTTATTTCAATCCATTCCAAAATGTCAAAACAAATAATACTTTGAGATAAAAGTTTAGTTTGTCGAAATTCTGTATAAATACTGGGTAGTAAATAAACAAGAAACTAACTTGGTTATCACATTAATAAACTAAAGAGTTACATGATAAGAATATTTAATCAATAGTTGATCCATGAACACTAAAAACTATTTTTGTTTTTAATCAATGTACCGGTCGGAATGTTGACTTACAAACTTAACAAATAAAGCTAAAAATATCTAAGCTGAGTGTTTCATATACGGCGTCGTAGAATGTTTTAGTAGTTAAAATATGTACAAAAACAAATGTGTAGTTGATTAGAATAGATAACTTTTTGTTTTCGTAAAGTAATAGTAAATAAACCACTTAAAAACATTTAACATACATTTTCAAAAGCATTGCTTTTTATTGTTAAGTAATTAATATTTTAAAAAATACTTAAATGGCTTTTCTGGTTACATAAAAATGTAAGTACTAATACATGAATATTAAAATGAAAAATATGTATTTTATAAAAAGTCTTAGTACTAGACATATTTTCTTCACAAGAAAGAATCATAGTACAAAAATTTTGAAACATCTTCTCTTATAAATATCCACAAGTTGTTATAACTTTCAACAATTTACAGCTCAACATGTTGCAAAAAAATAAAACTGAATTGTATCAATTATTATCACTCTCAGTAAACCTAGTAGAACAAAAGAGAAAAAAGAAAAATATAGCTCACTAGAAACGGTTGTATCATTTGCTTGATTTTTTGTCATGTAAACCTTTTTTTTCATTAAACTTTTTTAGTATAGCATAACTCTTAATATTATAAGAATAAAATCAATAAATTAAAAAACGAAGTCAACAGCAAAGTAACCGCAGTTAACAAAACTTTAAACAAAAGTGCCTTGGTCTCAATCAACTTTTAGAAACTTTTTTTGGTCCAAAAACATTATTGGTTTTTATTAAAATCAGCACTTATCACCCGCTTGATCTCTTACTCCGCATTAGTTTTTTTTTCTGTTTGGTGCCATTGTTTTCCCGCAATCTTCTTAATATCGTCCAACCATCTTTTTTGTGGTCCTCCTATGCCTCTTTTAGTTGTTCTTGGGCGCCAATAAACTGTTCTGATTGTCCATCTTGATGAGTCTTGTCTAGCGACATGTCCTACCCAATTCCACTTTAGGTTAGCGATGCGATGGATGACATCGGTGATTTTACTTTGTTTTTGTATTTCTTTGTTTCTTATTCTGTCCCTTAGGCTTAGACCAAGCATAGTACGTTCTATTGCTCGTTGTGTAACCCTAAGTTTTTCGGCGCTTGCTATGGTTAGTGCTATTGATTCCATGCCGTACGTTGTGACTGGCAACACACATGACTCGTACACTTTACGTTGTAATGATTGAGGTATTTCCGGGTTCTTCAGGATATGCCCCAACTTTTCGAATGCAGCCCAGCTTTGTCTAATACACATTGTGATTTCTATCGTTTGGTTGTTTTTGCCCAGGGTAATGAACTGGCCCAGGTAAATATAATGTTGTACTGATTCTACTTGTTCATTGTGAATTGTGGTTGGTTGGTTGTCAGAGCACATTACCTTGGTTTTTGAGAAATTCATTATAAGACCAACATTTTCTAACTCTTTCTTTATCTTTTAGCATGGATTTTTGGTCGTCTTCATTATCACTAATTAGAACAACGTCATCTGCAAATCTTAGGTGGTTCAAGTATATTCCATCAATTTTTATTCCTTTTGTTTCCCAATTAATTTTTTTGAAAATGTCTTCCATTGCGAGAGTGACAAACTTTGATGATATGGGGTCACCCTGCCGTACTCCTCTTAGAATTGGTATGATTTTTGTGATCATATCCTCTTTAATTTTTACTTGTAATATAACGTTATTGTAGATGTTCTTCAGTAAGGTGGAATATTTGGAATCAATTCTAGCTGCGTTTAGAGCTCTCATGATGGCCCACATCTCTAGGGTATCAAAAGCTTTTTTATAGTCTATAAAAGCCAGATATAGGGTGATATTGTATTCGGCACTTTTTTCTATAATATTACGTATTATTTGTATGTGGTCCATTGTACTATAACTTTTTCGGAATCCGGCCTGTTCTACTGGCTGGTAGAAATCCAATTTCTTTGTTAGTCGATTGGTAATTATTTTTGAAAGTAGTTTATATAACTGTGACAGCAGGCTTATTGGTCTGTAGTTTTCAATGTTGGTGTTATCTCCTTTCTTAAAGATTAAGATGACCTCTGCATTTTGCCATGTAATTGGTATTCTGTCTTCCTGTAAACATTTGCTTAGTAGTACTCTAGCAGCTTCTAAAAGGGTTTCTCCACCTAGTTTGATCACTTCGATAGTGACTTGATCTTTTCCTGCCCGCTTGTTTTTCATTCAATTTAGAGCGTTTTTAATTTCAAATGTATCTATATCCGGCATCTCCTCTGAACCAGTATTAATCACTATCGGCTCATTGTCGTTAGGGGCTAGGATGATTGATTTATATAGGTTTTTATAAAAGTTTTCTATCATATGGACTATTTCTGACTTGCTTGTTTCTGTAAGCTCTTGTTCGTTTTTAATTTTAATGATTCTCACCTTTCCATTCCGTAACTTGGATCGTAATACTCGCATATTATTGTTTTCTTCAATTGTGTCTGTTATTCTTGGTGTATTATACGGTCGTATGTCTTTTCGTACTTGTTTCGATATTTGTTTGTTTAGCTTTAAATAGCTTAGTGAATTTTTGTTCGTAGTTTTCCTTTGTTCTATTAGTTTAAGAGTGTCCGCGGTTAGTCGTTTGTCTTTGTGCGATTTAGCCTTTGTACAAATCTTTTTGGTACATACCCTGATGTCTTGTGTTATTTTCTCCGCTATCTGGTTTAATTTCATACCCTCTAGTTGTTCAATATTATTTAGTTTGCTAGCCAATTTTTCTTAATATTTGGATTTGTTCTGTTTCAAATCTTCCGATGTACTGTAACTTTTCTTCTGGATAAGCTTGTTTCTGGCGCTATTGGTGTTTATATCCAGGGTGGCCCTGACGAGCCTATGATCGCTGCCCGTATGGATTCTATTTAGCACAGCAACTTTTTTTATTTTTTCTTTGTTGTTTGAGATTATAAAGTCTATCTCATTTTTTGTTTTACCATCCGGACTCGCCCAAGTCCACTTTTGTTGTAGTGGTTTTTTGAAGAAGGTGTTCATACAGTATAGGTGTTAGTTTTGTAAATATTTAGCATAGTCTAGCCCCTTGTGTTTCTTAAGCCTATGCCAAATGTTCTCATTCCGGTTATTGTTCCATCGTCCTTTTTGTCAATCTTTTTGTTAAAATCGCCCATCTTGACTAATACATGGCTATATATATATATACCCTGTTAAATATGATAAGCAATTATGAAGTGGGGAAGCTTTAGTACAATGTTTATAAAAACGTGATGAACATGATAATCGAGTACCACAATTTGGGTACTACAATTAAATTGTGATGTAGTATACAGTGAAGTATTAGATAAACTTGTTTTTGTAGTTGTTACAGATGAAACATTGCAATTAATTAATGCAAATTGTTGATTTGACTATTATTTATTAACCGTTGCATGCAATATGAAGTCTTTGATGACCTTAAGATTGAAACGTAAAAGTACTGCAAGAATTGTTGAAAGTATGTCCAGTGTATAGTGAAAAGTTTAACAGAAGGAAAAACTTGACAATTATGAACAATATTAGCTTACACTCTTGAAGAAATTGAATAGTAAGGCTACTTTTTGTGTGATGCCTAAACTATTAAATTTTTTAACATGAACGCAGCGTCGAAGCAGTATACGTTATCTATTAAAGTTTCTGTTTTTATTGGGCAGAAAGCGTACTCAACACACAAAAAAGATACATTTTTTTTGAGATCAGAAGAAAAAAAAATTTAAAATGGGCTGCCTATACTGTTCAGTAATGTCAAGTTTTTACTGACCAAGAACCTTTTTGTTTTTTCTAAAATTGTTTGCTTGGCGCCTCCTGTAATGCTGAACTACTAGTCTTACTTTTTAGCAGTTTTATTTTGTTTAATTAAATTTAGATTTTTTTGTCAAGAAATTACTTTCAACTTTTCTTTGACTAGGTTATGTTTGCCAAAAGAGGCTGTGCGTTGCAGATTATAAGCTTTGCAATTGCTCAGCAAGTGTAGCAGAGTTTTTTTTTATACACTCGCGATATAGTGAGTCCATTTTTACTACTATTTTATGCACGTTTTTGTTAAGACCACACTGTCTGGTTATCAGTCCTGCAATCCTTTATAACCTAATTTGACTTATTTATGTTACCAAAGTTTTGATATTATGGTCTTAGAGATAGACTTGAGTGTGTCATTTTTATACAATATTTTCTAGAGCTATGTTTTCTGGTCTTGTATGAGATCCCAAAAGCAAGGTTGGTTTTGTAAATGTTCTTATTTGTCAAGCTGATTTGCCATGAGCTTTGTTTTCATCTCTTGACCCATTGATCTTTGGATCAGGTAAATTCTGCAGATTGTGACCAATGCTTCCAGACTGTTTATGCAAATTATAACTAATTTGGATTTTATTACTGGCAATTGTAATGCCTGCAATGCTGCTTGACTAATTGACATGATGGTTATAGATCTGTTAGAGTATAGCCTCATTCTAATCATAGCCTCCGTCTGCAATTTCAAAACATAGTTGCTTACGTAGATATAATTTTATGTATTAAAAACTATTTTGTGAGATTAAAAATCTTATAAGAGATAAAAATTTGTTTGGCCCTGTATTGCTTTTTGAGCAAAATCTGCCAGAAATTGTATTACAATTTTTCAATTTGACTGATACGTTGAGAGACAAAATTTGAAGATGCAGAACTTAATGAATAATCACATGGTTATAATGAATTACATACGTTTTGCACTAAATTTTTGAGTAAACTACAAAAAACTGTGAAAAAGTTAACATTTTGTTACGATTTTTGTAGTTGAATGTCTTTTGAGAGATAAAATTTAATTCTTTTGTTATACAAAAACGCAATTTATTGAAGATTTGCGTGGTAGTAATAGTTTACATTAGTAGTAAATTATTAAATAAAATGCAGAAATCTATTGAGAAGTCGGTATTTTAGTAGAGTTTGTGGGTTTGATGTGACATAAAAAGTAGTTTTTCTAAAATAAAATAAAAACTTAGAAATACTTAATTTAGTATAGATATTTGCGATTATAATGGTTTGCAAGGGTAAGGTTTTAAGCTTTTGAGGAAAATTTAAAAAAAAATGGTTAAAATAGTTGACATTTTAAATGTCTTGTTAAAAAATGAAAATTTGTTATCTTGTATTTTCAAAAAAACTATTATTTATTCACATAACATTCACATTTATTTTAACCTACTTTATCAAATTTTTTTCTAAATTTGTCTTTGCTTTTGAACTGTTATGACTAAGTGCAAAAACTTAATATATAGGCAATATTGAAAAAGTTTTGCACAAAAATTATAACAACTTTAAAGTGTACGTTGATTTCTGTACACAATTCAATTTTGCAAACGTTCAATTTGTTTTATAAATAATATTTTGAATATTGTCTTTTACAATGCACCAAAATTGTTAAACAGAGAAATTTAAAAAAAACTTTACATACCAAAACAAAAGAGATTTTATTTTCAAATAATTTCCTATTTGTCTCATTGTTTACAGAATTTGAAGCCCTGGCACTTTGTTTGTTTGATAGGATGTCCATGGAACATAAAACCTATCTTATATAGGAATATTTTATTTTTCAGCAAATTGGTACTTGGTTCTTTTGTTACTTCAGTTCCTCAATTGTGAAAGCAATTACATAATGATTTTAAGCACTAAAATATATTAGGAAATAAGTCAACAGTTTATTGTTTAAATAAGATATTGTCAAAATACGTAATAGTGGCAACCCTAGCGCAATATTCTAGTGCAAAAACTGTTTAGCAGGCAGCTTGGGTTCGATTCTCGGCAATATCTTAATTGTGGAATATATTTGATGCGGTCTCTTTTCCAAGGCAATATCAAACAAGCAAAATATTTGCATAGTAAATTCTTCTAGTGGTGTGGTTCGGATTCCACGTTAAACTGTATATCTCGCATGTTTGTATAGAACTATTATTGCACACCACAAACATACAAAAAGGGTGCTTACGCTCGTTGTGTTCCACCATTGGTAAGTAGTCTGAGAGTAAAAAAAGAATTAATTTAAAATACTTTGGTGGATTTAGATAGAATGTACCTTTGATAAAAAACACTTAATCATTAGTTTTTATGCAAAAGATACTAAATTTAGTTCTCAATTGGTATATATAAACACCATATCAGAAAAAGATCTTTTTTGCTTTTAAGATGATTCCTACCACGTACATATAAACGAATAAATAACAATTAAATACACGTTTTAGCTTATAATATTATTAGATTTAAATTAAAATTAATTTAATTTAATTTTTATGACAATTTTATTAAAATATTTTATTAAGTTTGTTAGAGAATTCTATTAGATGTAGATAGATCGTGTCATGATGTACTTTAATATTATTCAGAATAATTGTCTTCATCATAATTTGCCATAAATTTATTAAACTAATTAGCAAATTATTAATAATTATATTATGAATAATGACTTTGTATTATGCTTATTTTATCTATTCTTTGCTTCCGCTACATCATAAGTACCTTTTTTGGTCTTTGACTTATTACTCAAGGCTTGAAACATTTTTTATGTTCAATTGGAAATTACTTACTAATAATTAGCATTTCTTATAGAAAGAAAAAATTAGTTTCTAAAACATGATTATTAAAGCAAGCAAAGTTTACTACATTTGAGTTGAATTAAATTACTATAAAAATAATCAGCCCTTTCTTGCCGTTGTTCTTGTCCTAGTAGCATATAATTGGTATTATTCCTCACAACAATAACACAAGCCTTGAACTACCTCAACGTCTCGTTATGATAATTGGAAGTAATAAAACGTACGTTTCTCAAGCCTTTAATTATTCAGCTTAAACGGTAAACAAATAAACATTGGGCAATTAAAGAAATAATTAGTTAAGAAGAATAAAACCCAAAAAAACTGCATCAAAATTGCAGTAAAACGCAATTTAAAATCAACCTTCATAAAAGCAATCCTTTGGCTAATTGGACAGGTAAAACTATTAAATTTCATATCATTGCAAATAATGCTCTGAAATTTTCCCATCAGCGGCTATTTCCAAATAACACCTTCCTGTAACGACATGTAAAAGAACCAGCGGTGGCGCTAATAAAGAGCTTGTTTACAAAATAATAGATGCATGTAAGGAGCGATAATTTAGAGATGGATGGGTAGGGAAAAGTGGAGGAGCCGGGGTGAGTTGCACAGTGCGCATATGCCGACTGCGGCAGGGGCGTACACGAATTAAAATAAATGGGAAGGTAGGGGATTGGTAATGGGCCGTCCCGCCCGTACCAGAACTCACAAAAGAAGGGGAACCTATGATTTTCCGGATCGGGACTTCCCCTTCTCAGAATCAGTAAGCAATGTGATCTCAACAATAGCGGTCTTGTATTACGTATATGTGCGCACTGAGTGATTGATTGGAATTTTTTTAAATAAAATTGTGGACTATTTCGTTTATACTGAAACAATACGATAACATCGCAATGCTGACCGACATGACGCCCACGGCGGGTCAACTGTACGGCGCCCAAATACCTGCCATGTCAATGAACATGAAAACCGCTGTAAGTACTACAATCTACTAATAAATCAGAACCAATTTGTTAAATGTCAACATCCATCATTCACAACCGATCCTTTTAATCATTTTTCACTAATATAACATAACCGTCGGAATATGAAAGAATTAGCCAGCACGCGGTTTCACCACATGTTGAAGTGGTTCTCTTGATGGATTCTCTCGACGGGATACCGTATAAAATACAAATAAGCCTATAGTATATCTCAATCCCCTTTTAGTGAAGTGTGCTAATACCCGTAAAGGATCTTAATCCTTTTTATGTGTGCGCCATATTAAGTAGATGTTTTGACACGTTTCTTTCTATTATTTTATTCATCCGCTTAAACTTTTCAACTAAAGCATTTCCGGATAATACGGATCAAATAAGCGATGTTCTTTTTGGGGATTATTAAGTGGAGTAAATATTCCGTAAAATCTTTTGTTATCAGACACAAAATTTGGGTAAATATTTTGGAATAACATAAAGAAAGCTTTGGATTAAATTGTAAATAAGATATAATATGAGCAAAATAATCTTTTTTGATAAAACTTTCTATAGATTGTAGAAATGAATTGTTAGAAAGATTGTCTATTTGATGGTTATTAATTCAATTATTAGAACCAATTTGTAATCATAGTTTTAAAATCAAAACAAGCAGCTTTTAATTTATATGATTATGTAGAGAATCATTGCAACAATAAAAACAGTAATTTAAGAATGACGAGACAAAATTTAGTATTACAAGTACACATAACATGTTCAACATTTTTATTCCTAATATTATTGATCTAAACAAATTTGAATAAAAAAAGCTGTTAATCTTATATATTTCTTCAATCGACGGACAATATTTATGCATTAAATTGCCTATATTTTAAGCCTAAAATCATAATATTTTATTTGTCGGATTCTTTGATCTTGAATATAATGAATCAAATTGTTTTTCTGAGTAATAATATTTGCGGTTTTTTAGCTGGAATATAATATAGCTATTTTTTAATTGTTTTCAAATCAAGACATGTCAAAACAAGAGTTTTTCCAAGTAATATAACCGCAATTTATGAATCATGATTTGAATTCCATTTATGTAGGTATCATCATATTATAAGAGTAATTTGTTGTAATGTTACCTAAATGGTTTGTTATGTAATAAAAAATTAATAGTTTTTTTGTAATCAAATTTATGTTGGGTAATGAGATGATGAATATTTTAAATTGTTACTTTGATGCTTTGATTAATTTGTTTAAACATGTTTTGGCAAAAACGTTTCTTTTATATGAAAGCAATTTGTTACAACTTTCTGCAACTTTAATAACCATATCAGTTGATGAATATATAATAATTTGATTGGGTTTTTAATCATTAGTTTAACGTGTTTCTTCTATAAAATTAAAACCAGTAAAAATGACAAAAATTGTTATAGATAAAGATTTTAAAATGAAATCTTTTGAATAAAAAACTTGAAATATTAAAAAAATATTGTACTGCGCTCTCAGTGAATATTTTATTACTTATATGCACAATTTTGAGATTGAATTTATTATCAAAATTCTTAGAATTTCTTTGACGATATATACGGGCATTTTTTATCATAATAGAAGGATACAATTTATAATTTTTTTTATTTTAATATTGTTTGTAGTAAAATTGTAAAGTTGGTAAAAGTAATTGAATTGATTAATAATTGGAATCAAATACGAAAGGTAATAACTAAAGCTAAATAAGCGCACAATTGAGTTTTTCAATCATATCGTTTTGTATATTATATCCTTAGTTGACAGAGTAATAAAAACTACTTGTAAAAACCATTGCCATACGGATTGATCTATTTATCATTAAAAAATATCTGTAAACAAAAACCTAAACGCGCGTTTAAGATTAGTATTCTTTTAAAAAATTTAAAGTTTTTCATTTTTCTTTAAATTAATTTGAGTATTTTTGATTAAGGTTTTGTTGCTTTATATCTTTTTGCAATTTATTGCTAACAATTTAAGCAAAAAACTGCTTCTGGAGCGATTAAACTGCTCTAGTAGTAATTTATGTATTGCAATTCCTTCTTCAAGTTCACTTGTAACATTTTGCGTCGCTTTGAGATTGTAGTTGAATCAATTGAGTATACATTTTTCAATTTGCAAACATCAAGCTTTAGATTACAAAGTTAAATAGAAAATATTGTTTTGCGATTACTTTTAGAATTTTACCAGAATTTATTGTAAGCAAATGTTGCAACCTATTTATTAATAATTTTGAATCGGATGAATTATTCTCAGTAATTCGAATTTCGTGTTTTGCAAATATTATGAAAATGTTAAAGTTTTAATTTTTAGTTAAATTTAGTTTAATAATCTTTGTAGCTATTTATTGCTAACAATTTAAGCATACTTGTAGTACAAATTGTTGCTTTGCCATTGCTTCTGGAGCAATTAAAGTGCTCTAGAAATAGTTTTGCAATTATTGTAAGCAAATGTTGTAGCTTTTTTGTTAATAAATTAAAATCATATTTTACTTCCTGCTTTGTTATTGTATTTGAATCAATTGAATTGTTTTCAGTAGTACAAGTTTTTTGTTTTGTAATTATTATAAACATCTCAATCTTTAGATTTAGCTAGGAGGTTACATGTAAATTAGTTAAATTGTGTTCAGTTCAAATGTTCTAAGAAATTTTGCTTTATAATCAATTAAATTATTTTCCGCGTTTCTTTGTTGGTATGCTATTTGCGATAAAGTTTAAACAATTTAAGTTTACTTCTAATATACTATGCCACTTTACAATTATATTCAAAGCGGTTAAGTTAGATTTTAATACTTCAGTTTAAACAACTTAAGTTGCTATGTTGATTCATGATTAAATTTGAAGGGGTTTGGTTAGATTTGCTTTCAATACTTTAGTTTAAACAACTTAAGTGTACTCCTAATCTAGCATGTAGTTTCACGGTTATATTTGAGGCGGTTGAGGTTGGGTTAAGTTTTCAAAATGTTGGGTTTATTCTTGCTTGAATTAGTTTTTATTAATTTTAGCGGTTAGATTAGTTTGTTACTTTGTAATTGCTGTAAGCAAAGTCTGGAATAAAGTAGTATACTATGAGTTCTGTGATTGTATTTGAAGCGATTACATTACTATCAACACTAATTTGTTGCTTTGCGATTATCGTAAGCTACAGAAACTGTAAAAATGTGCAGAATCATGTGTGGCATTGTAATTACTTTAAGCCAACGGCGAGTTTTGCAATTATCTAGAGCAAGCATAAAGCGATTTTTGCAAATAAATTGTTGCACCATCTTATGCTATCAAATAGCCAATTTTGACACAAAAAAGTAGTAGTACTAATGATAGATTTTCTTTTAAAAACTGAAATTGTTTTCTTAAGTGTTACTTTCTGATTCAATTTTTTTCAGTACAGTTGCTTCACAAATATAGCTAGCAAGTATTAATTGACTTATGAGTTGATTTGCCATTTTTAAAACTAAATTTTCTTCTTAATATGTTATCTTGCTTCACGATTGATTGTTCTTAGTATTGGTTTGTCGCTTCACAATTATTGTAAGCTATTATTAATTGACTAAAGCTTTGCCATTTGTTTTTACAACATAATCTTACTCTTATTAAGTTAAGTTGCTTTACAGTTATTATAAACTTAGTCTAGAATCATGTATCGCTTCAGATTGTTAATTTGCAACTATTGCAAAGAGATTGCAACTTAGTTTAGAATCATAAGTTAATTAGCTTTACTTCTAATATAATATGTCGCAGAACATTGGTTTGTCGCTTTACTAAAATAGAAACTATGTTTAGAATCATGTATAGTTTTGTAATCATTTTTTGCAATTTTACTTTACTTCTAAGATAATAAATCGCATCACGATTAAATGGTTTTTAGTACTAGTTTGTTGCTTTACGATTATTGTAAGCAAATATCAATTAAATTCATGTTTTAACAATAAACTTGGACGGTCTTTTATTGTCCGCTTAAACTAAAATTGGAGTTTAAGCTCGGTTCAAATCAATTTAGTACTTTTTTATTAAAAATTGTCAGTTCTTAAGACTATTTCGACCGCTACTTTGATTTGTAGTATTTTAACAAAATCGGCAACAAATCAGTTTATGTTTTCACCAATACATTCAGAAAGAATCAAACTGTGATATGCTTGCAATTATATTTTAACCATTAAATTGTCTTCAACTAATTTTTTTTCGATTATTGTATCAACTTTGTCTAGAATTATGTATGCTATTTTTTGCTTGTCTCATGGTGAAGCCAACATAACAACGTTTTATGCTCACGGTTGTAATCATAAGCCTTAATTAAATATTATTTAACAAGAACAATAGTTTATAGATTTGTTATTTAGTTTTCAGTTATAAAACATAAAAGTATTAATAGTCAATTTTATTATATAAATAATACTTGTTTGTATTACTAAATTCAATATTTATGTTAAATTATGTTTGTTAATTAAATAATTTAGTAACGCCATGTGCCGAGTGTTTTTTACAAGATTCATAGACATTTTGGTAGAATAAGTTTGTAAAATGTGTTTTTATACAAGCGTTTAATACCAAATCTTTTGCTATATGCGCTTTTTGCCCACAACTGACGTCACACGCACCGCACTAATCATGTTGGCTTTGCCGTGTTGGTAAAGTCGCTTTGCGATTAATTTTTTGCAGCTTATTTTGAAAATGAAATTGTTTTCAATACTAGCATCACTCTTTGTATTTTTATAACTAAAAGATATCTACTAGATTCAAAATTATATTTTGCTTTGCGGTTAATTCTTAATGACTTAGTTTTCATTGTGTTGTTTTGCAAATATTTTTGAAAGATTGAATTATTTTCTAATAATCTTAAATTTACATTTTAACCTTAAATTTTACTTTGCGATATTTTTTTTTAACTTATTATTACTCTAAAATTAGTCGCTTTGCGATTATTTTTAAAATGAGTTTGTATTCAATACTAACTTGTCGCTTAGCAATTTTTGTGACCAGAAGGTATCAACTACGTTTAGAATTAAATTTCGCTTCAAAAATAATTTTTTTAAATTTAAAATTATTCTAAATATATTGTGTTGCTTTGCGATTATTTTCAAGAAGAAATTGTACTTAATACTAACTTATTGCTTAGCAATTTTTGTGAGCAGAAGACGTTTAGAATTTAATCTTGCTTTTTGATAGTTTTTTTTTTAATTTAACTTTTCTTTAAATTGCGATTATTTAAACTTCTTTCTATTTTTTTGTAAGCACAAGATATTAACTACTTTTGGAATTATTAATTTTTTAAAACATTATTCTAACTATATTTTGTTGCTTTGCAATTATTAGATTAGAAGAAATTGTTTGCATTGCTTGTTGCTTTGCATTTTTTGTAAGCAGATATTAACATTTTGAATTATGTCACCATTTATTCATAACAACTTTAACTTAGTTTACTTTCTCTTACTTTGCAATTGTTTTTGAAGTGCTAAATTATTTTCTAAGATTATATTAGCTATAAATTTGTTTAAATTTGCCTTTATTTTAAAGCAGCTTTCCAATTATATTTCAATATACTTAAAAACTATTATTGCGTTGCAAGTATTATAATCAAATATTTGCAACAATCATGCGATTAATTAAAAAAAAACGTACATTGACTCCTAATATATCATTTTGCTTAGCAATTATTTTTAAATAAATTGAACTATTCTTACAGCAAGTTTGTTTAATTATTAACTCTGTTTAAAGTAATGTTTAAAATAGAATGATCACAAACGTGTAAGAAAGAGTATTCAAAGATTTTTTTATAAAACCACTTTAATCTCATTATTTTAGTTGAAAAATACATATAAATGCAGATTGATGTGCATAATCTGTACGTCCATACGGTATATGAAACAAATAATTGCTGACATTTTATAGAGCTTTGCTAAAAACAGTCCACCGAGAAAACGGCTGAAAATTTTTAATCCAAATTTTGAAACATTATAGAAGAACGTTTCAGCTATACATTATTACTTTTTTTTATTTTTCGATGACAATTAGTTTTCTAAAATTTTTGTTTGGTTTAATTATTTATTTGCGACTTAAATATAACTTTTAATTTTTTTTCAAAAATATGAATGTATAGGCGGTTGTATGCACTTTACATTTTAAAATAACAGTTGATTGAAAAACTTATTTTATCAGAAAATTTCACATATAACAATTAATGTTAATTTAAAAACGGCGCTCTATGTGTCAACAAAAGGTTCACCGATATTCTCGTAGGTGTAATAGGATTTCAGTATGTAATGTTTGCTAATAATATTTTTTCATAACAATACTACTAGCGGCGACTAAACCCGAAAATTCTCTAGCGTTAATATTTGTTGCTTTGCAATTGTAAGGAAATATTAACTATAATTAGAATAAAATAATAAAAACAAATAATTTATATACTAAAAAGGTCATAATTGTGTGAAAAGGGCATTGCGCAAGATATTAAAAGAATCTTTAAAAAATCTACTGCATAATATGTACGTTCATACGGTATATGAAATAATTAGTCATTACGGACTATTTTGTTGGTTTGCAATTATTTTTAAAGCGGTTTAAGTTTGTTGCATTGCAATCATTGTAAGCAAATATTATCTATGATTAGAATAATGTGTAAAATAACAATAAAGTTAAACAATTCATAGATTAAAAAAGTTACGATTGTGTAACAAAAGCACGGATACACGGTAGAAGTCGACTGTTGTGAATAATCTTTACGTTTATACGGTATATGAAATAAATAATCATTTTGAACCACGGCTAAATTCTCTTCAGTACTTTGTACAAGATTCATAGACATTTTGATAGAATAAGTGCGTAAAATGTGTTTAATACCAAGTCATTTGCTATATGCGTTTTTGCCCACAACTGACATCACTTGCACCGCACCAATCATGTTGGCTTTGCCGTGTTGGTAAAAGGCGTGTATATGGTTTAAAGTCGCTTTGCAATTTAATTTTCTGCAGCTAAACTCTAAATAAATTGTGTTGCGACTATTTTGAAGAAATAATTGTTTTCAATACTAGTTTTTTTTATTTTACAAAATTATATATTGTTTTGCGGTTAATTTTTAATGACTTAGTTTACTTTTTTAAATGTTAAATTATCTTCTTCTTAAATAATCTTAAATTTACATTTTAACCTTAAATTTTACTTTACGATATTTTTTTTTAAGTTAACATTACTCTAAATATATTTTGTCGCTTTGCGATTATTTTTAAAAAGAAGTTGTACTCAATACTAACTTGTCGCTTAGCAACTTTTGTGAACAGAAGATATCATCTAAGTTTAGAATTTATTCTCGCTTATATACAATCCTATTAGTTTAAAAAAACGTACATTGACTCCTAATATATCATTTTGCTTAGCAATTATTTTTGAATAAATTGAACCATTCTTATAGCAAGTTTGTTTGATTATTAACTCTGTGTAAAGTAATGTTTAAAATAACAACCAATTTATATTCTAGAATGAACACAATCTCATTATTTTAGTTAAAAAATACGTGTTAATGCAGATTGCTGTGCATAATCTGTACGTTCATACGGTATTTGAAATAAATAGTTGCTGCGTACTATTTTGTCGGTTAGCAATTGATTTTAAACCGGTTAATGTTTGTTGTTTTGCAATTATACGGAAATATTAATAATAATTAGAATATTGTGTAAGATTAGAATAAAATTGGTCACATTTGTGTGAGGCATCAAGATATTCGAAAAATCTTTTAAAGATCCACTTTAATTTTATTATCTTAGTCGCAAAATACGTGTAGAGGCCGAATACTGTGCATAATATGTACGTTCATACGGTATATGTAATAATTTGTTATTGCGAACTATTTTGTTGGTTTTAAATTCTTTTTAAAGCGGTTTAAGTTTGTTGCATTGCAATCATTAAAAGCAAATATTATTTATGATTAGAATAATGTGTAAAATAACATTAAAATCAAACAATTCATAGACTAAAAAAGTTACGATTGTGTAAAAAAAGCACGGTGCAGGGTATCAAAAAATATTTCTAAAAAAGATTATGTTAAACTCATTATTTCGGTTGCAAAATACGTGTAGAAGTCGACTGTTGTGTATAATCTGTACGAATATACGGTATATGAAATAAATAACAATTTTGATCTTTTAAAACAATTAAATTGTCTGATATTGTTTTATGATTTAACATTATTTACCTAAAATTATTTTTAACATTTTGATATATTGCTTCTTAATTGTTGTCACTTTACGATTTTATTTGAAGCGCTTAAGTTAGCTTTACAGTAGATTAAATTAGTTAAGTTTACTTCTGTTGCATTATGTCGCTTCACTTTAAAAAGTAATATATCATGTTGCTTAGCAATTATTCTTAAATAAATTAAATTGTTCTTAGAGCTAGTTGGTTTAATTATTAACTATGATTAGACTAATGTGTAAAAAAAATAATTTATATACTAAAAAAGGGAGAAGTGTGTGAGGCGCAAAGGAATCCTTAAAAAGTCCACCTTCAACACATTATTGTAGTTGCAAAATTCGTATAGAAGCAAACTGCTGCGCATAATCTGTACGTTTATACGGTTAATAAAATTTTGCTTTTAAATTAGTTTTAAAACCAATTATTATAAGAAAATGTTATTATTTCTAAAATGCGATAATTTTTTTTACAATTAATATTACTCTTAGTTCTTTGCTATTATTATAAACAGATATTAATTCCTAGAATCATTTTTAACATTTTGCAATATTGTTTTACAATTCTACTTTGATGATTTGTGATTATTACAAGTAACATTACTTATTTTGAGAGATATATTATAAATAAATGGCAAACCAGTCTTTCGTTTGATTATTTATAATATCAATTGTGTTCATAAGAACAGAAATATTTATTCAAAATTGTCTTCGCTATCATGCGATGCCGTGGTCGTACAAGGCATACTGACGAGGTTTGTAGAACCGAAACAATTGTCTATGCTTGACCCTTGGCCGCTGTGATTCGATTGACTGATTTTGAATAAATTATTAATTCATTTCAGATATATTATGTCAATTTATTGTTATTTTTTTAAATTTATTTGTAATATATTGTGGGTTGCTTTTTTAAGTTTGTTAAAATAAAAACAAATAATCAAAAAGACCACGATTGTGTGACAAAGGTTAGGTTATTAAAAGAATTTGAAAAAAAATGCTCTTTAAATTTATTATTTCAGTGCAAAATACGTGTGAAAGTAGATTGTTGTGCTTAATCTGTACGTTTATACGGTATATAAAATAAATAGTCATTTCACTACCTTTTTGCTTTCTAATTGGTTAAAATGTCTCAATACTAATTTAGTTATGTCTAAAATGTTTCGCTATAATTTTTTTAACATAACATTACTTTTAATACACTTTGTAATTACTATAAGCAAATATTATCTATATCTTGAATAATTTTTAATATTTTGCTATATTACTTTACGATTATATTGAAGCGTCTGAGCTGTCCTTATTACTAGTTTGTTATTTTGCAAGTAACGTTACTTAATTTAAGGGTCATGGTATGTAACTTTTGTCAATGTATTACTTAAGCATATTTGTAATGTGCTTTGTGATTGCACCTGAACTTTATTATCTAATTTATTGGTGCTTTGCAATCGATTGCCAACGGCTTAAATTTACTACAATCAAACAATGTTGCTTATATCTTTTAGTTTAATCTATTTTCAGTACTAATTAGTTGCGATGTGTTTATATGTTAATTGTTTTAAGAATCACGTGAAGTTTGAGTAAGAATTTCAATCAAATTGTACTTTTTCGGCAATTTAGTTATTATTATTCCAATCCATATTGATCAGTTGCAAATAAAAAATAGGATTACGGCAGTATCCAAGCTTAAATTTATCGATGCAAACTTTAAGCCTTTTTAGGTGCGGTACGACGTTACAAAAGTCCTAACTAGAACGGTTCATATCTAGAAATTGCTTAAAAATGTTTTTATTGCGTACTAGTTTGTCGCTTTCTGATGTAGATTATAAGGAAATTTCAAATATTATTGCATTACGAGTATAGTTTCTATGCGATTAATTTTTAAAAACTTTTATGTTGATTTGCAATTACTTTTGTTTATTTGAGCAAGTTTTAATTAAAATAACGTATAAAAAAAGAATAAAAAATAAAACTTGCCTGAGAAGGGCACGGCGTAAAAAAATTCTAAATAAATTTGCTGTGCATAATCTGTACGTTTATGCGGTATATAAAACAATAAAAATGTTGGGCTTTGTTGCTGTTCAATAAATTTTAAAGCGTTTAAATTGTTCTCGGCACTGATTTGTTGTTTGCATTTATTATAAACAAATATCTAACATGCTTTGCGTTACTTTTTTTTTGCACAACTTGACATTACTAATTTATATAACTCTAACTATAACAAGTGTGGCTACAATTTAAAGTCTTGATGAAGAAAACAAATTATCAATTAATATTAACACAATATATTTGAAGCTTTCAACATAACCTAACCTATATAATTCCACATTAACGACTTTCAGATACAAATTGCTAATTACTTAGAGCTTGATATATTTGAGGCTTTCATTAAAATTTGAAAATGTTTAGTTTTTCAAATTTATAAACAATTTTCAGTAGACATTCTAGTTAATCCTATAATAATATCTTTATTTCTTTCGATCTTTGCAGAATTGGGGTTCACCACAGGTAAATATAAGCATCAAATAATATAAAATAGTATAATTATCAATATCCTATTCCGTATCCACATATCCATAAAAACGCTACAAGTAAATTAATATATAAAAGAACCCAAAATGATTTGAATGATTTATAATTTGAATGATTTGCAATTTCAATTATTTGTAATTTGATTGATTTGAAGTTTAGTTTAAAAGATTTTTTTTATGAACAAACAAATTATGATGCGGTGCTTCAATAATACTTGACTCATTGTGTTGTAGGTGTGGCCGAATTTTGTGATCTAAACTTACAGTTTTTTTTTGTTTTGAATGTAGGTAATAATTGTTTGCGTATAAGGATATAAGGTGCAGTTAAATGTTTTGAATATTAGCATGGGTAACATTATCTTATTTTTGATATATTTTAAAGAATATAAGCGTTATAATATTAACAATATTTTTTAGTTTGTCACATAGATTTTTCCTCTCTAAAGGCTTGGTTACACAGTGCTAGCTAGCATCCGAGCTGACCTAGTCAGTTACTGCAGTAAAGCTACTCGCATCGCGTTATTCCATCATAGTTACTGTCATATGCGAGTCAGTCAATACTTTGCATCCCAGTTACTATGCCAATGTTTGTTTTACTAGCCTTTCGCAGTAGCTGTCCAATGGCAGGTCAGCAACTCGTATTGTATAACCAGATTTAGAAACTACGTTCCAAAATTTGGATAAATTTTGCTTTTAAGCTTCATTCATTCGCCCAAGTGTTAGTCTTCAAGAAAAATAATGTTTTTCCCAAATGTTATTGTCAACTGTCACTAAACTAAAGTTTATGAATTATGTGAGAGTAACTTTGAATCTTAAGCCCTATTATTTTGATCAAGTGTTATCAAAAAATTGAATGTTTCTCTCAAGTTTGATGTCAATTATCACCAATTTAAGGCAAGAAAAAAAGATATCTAATCTTTATAGGATCGGGTTTAAGTCACTTATTTCATGAATTGTGTAACTAAAACCAACTCTTAAGGGAATTTATGTAATGTCAGATCATTTTAACAGTTACTGGAGTAGTTAACTTTAATAAACTTTCTATTGATGTTAGTTTTAATATTTTAGCAGTTAGTAGAAGCCAATTAATTAATACAAATTTGCGTTTTTAGTTTTGCACTAATTTTGTTATTTGTGTCCAGATTTTGGAGCATTTACATCAAATTTTTTGATCGACATTAACATTGGTACTGGACCTCTGTACAGAAGAACATTTGATGATGTTTTGTTTAAGGTTTTTCTGATACTTTAGTAGATTTAGTTTCTAATTTTTGAACAATTTTTGTTCTTATGAAATTGCAGACTTTCTGTTTTGTTATTATACAAACTGATGCAGCTTGATCATTTTTTTAAGACTTTTTAATTACTTCTCTAAACCTACTGAAGTACTGCTCTGATAGAATATATTTCACAGTTATCAAAGCTAATTAATTGATTATTTTGACAATTATTAAAATTCCAACATTTTGTTAGCAACTGGAATATTATTAATTAGTATATTAGAAAAAAGCCAATTTTAGATCAGTTTTGAAACATTTTGACAATTACCAAAAGCCACTGTTAAAACATTTTGACAGTTACTAGAGTTCCAACTTTTGGTCATTTACTAGAAACTAACTAATAGAATTTTGCATACTTTGCAAGTACTAGAAGCTACTTAATTAGTGTTTTAAAACCCAATTAATTAATGTCAACAAATATTAACAGTTACTAGAATATTGTAACTTTACTGAATTTCTATTGAAATAAATTTCAACATTTTGACACTTACCAGAAGCGATCATCATCATTTTAACAGTTACAAAAATTTTTAGTAGTAGTAATCTGCCTAGTAGACTTTTGTATACTTTTCATTTACTAGAGGCTTTTTAAATCATGATTTTGTAAAATCTATGGATTTTAGAACAATTTTGACAGTTTATAAAGTTAATTAACTGATGTCATTATAATTGGCGATAGTTTCTACTTTTAACTGATGTTAATAGTGTTTTATGCTTTTTGTTGTTGCTAAAAACTTTTGTTTAAATTTAGATTGTTTACTGAAAGCTAATAAAAAATATAAACAGCGCGCTAAGTTTTATGCCTTTTTTTACACACTATGCGCTACTTGCAAGTATCAAATAGTGAAGCGCTTGCATAAGAAATTGAAATTCATTATCTATCGTTACAACTGCAAATAAATAAATTCACATTTCTTTATTCTAAAATTGCTGCGTATAAATATAATTGATTCAGCCACATGTACTTTTTTTTAATTTAACCATTCCATCATTGTTATCAAAACAAAATATTGCTTTTTTATGTTACCGCATAAAACATGTAATAGTGATTGTACGGCTTTAGCAATGCTAAAACTATTTCCTATCATTGTCAGCTGTGATAGCACGATAATAATAAATTGTTATTTACTGTTTTTATCATGTTTACGTTATCAAATGACATGCAATGTGAAAAAATACTTCGTAACAGTTAAACAGTGAATACATTTAATAATATTATTAATTTTGATTTATTTAAGCTAGGATAAAATTCAATTGCAGCAAAAGGAAATATTACTTGCCGCCGGGAAATTTATATTCAATTGAAAATTCATTTTATTCAAAACTTTTAACTTAATATTCAATTCATTTTTATTAAAATTGGATAAAATTGTCTGCTAATACTAGTTAGATCAATAAAGATTACAAATTTATAAATAATTTAAAATTTATTCATTATATGTCAACGTATATACACGTATTTTAGTCGTTTTCTGCAAAATTTATTTTCTGTATAATAAAATAAAAACAAGTCGTTACTTATTTCTTCACACTTTGTGATTTTCTCTTTGCGCTTATAACATAACACTAATAGCAACAATAAATTAATATAAAACGAATCATTAAACTCCTCGCGCGCATTTAATAAAACGCCGATGCAATTAATTGGAATATTCGCATTGTTGCACCAATTAATAATAAATAATAATATAAAAAATTATGCTTATAATTAGACGAAGTATACGCCTTTTTGCTATTCGAAACGTGCTATTTGCTAATTAGGAATTATTCTCTTTGCATATTAATTTAATAAATTGTAATCCTTCTAGGAAATAAGTAATTAATAATGTGTGTGAATAATGTCGGCAAGATTTAATAATAATTAGATCTATTTATGATTAATGTTTATTTCATATTAATACATACATTTGAATGAAAATATTGTTCCATCATTGAAGTCATTAATTGTTTTTAATTCGAATTAACATTTGAAATATCAAATTTGCAATTGGAATAATTTGTGATTCGAATAATTTGCAATTGGAATAATTTGCTATTTGAGTAATTTGCAATTCGAGCTATTTGTAATTTGAGTTATTTGTAATTTAAACTATTTGCGATTCGAATGGTTCATAAATCTATTAAAGTATGTTCGTTTCCAGCTGTATTCCATATATTTGCAATGTTTTATACAAGCTTGATAGCTGTAAGTTTACATCCTTGTGAAGGACCACTCACTACAATCTACAGAAAACCATTACTTCAGTTTATGGTGTTTTTAGAAAGCTTGTATAGTTTTTTCAAGCAAAAATATGAAAAAGAATTTATAACATTAAATATTAAATATTGTTGAAGCTATATCCGTTTCGAAGAACCAATGTTTTTATGTTATAGTTTCAAAAAATGCGTTATGACAGCAGAAATATTATAAAAATGGTTTTTGAATCAAACAAGGTTTACCGAATAATTGAAAGTAAGTCATTTAGTCACAATCTGCAAAAAAATTTGGATTGTTTAATTTGTGATGTCATAAGAAAAATTTGTTACAAAACTACAGCATGCTTGACACCATCAATTTGCATTGTTAAAAATTTTGTGCAACTTTTGTGTGTAGAATTTAGAAATTGTGTTTTCTAAAATGTTTAAGTGTACGCAACATTGCATAAGCTGTCGTTGTATTATTAAAAATAGTTCACATAGTGAGGTTATATCCGTTTCGAAGGACCAATGTGTTTTTTGCAAAATAAAGCGGTTTAGTTGCAGAAGTATTTACTCATTTAAATTGAATTATTTTTTTCTGTATGATTAGAAACTAACGATTAAGCCTAAATTTGCAAAGAAAACTACACATGAAGCCTCTATGTGCTAGATATTATCAATTTTAATTGTCCAGTTTATGAAGCATCTAGAAAGCTGTGGGAAAAAATATGTTGTATAATAATATAATACATTTTGGCGTCAAAAACTGTTAACCTGTGGGATAAGTAGTTTTATAAATTAGATTTGCTTTATTGTATGATTGAAAGCAAGTCCAAATCTGTCAAAAAATTGACCATGTTTCAGAAAGCTTGTGGAAAAATCAGCAACAAAACTACCACATGCTGAACACCATTAATTTGGATGGTACAGTTTGTAATACTTCTTGTAAAACTTATATAGAATTTTTGGAAATTATTTAACAACATTGCATTCAAAAGCTGTAATTGTGTTATTAAACTAATCTAGTTATCACTTAGTGAGGTTATATCCGTTGCGAAGGACCAATGCTGTTTCTAGTTAACTTATTTGAAGAAATATTTCTTTATTGAGTTAAATGTATAATATTTAACTCGAAACTAGTGATTTAAGTCAAAATTTGCCTCTATTTGCTGAATATGGTCAATTTGGATTGCCTAGTTTGTAAAGCTTCTATAAAATTTGTAAGCAAATTTTCCACGATTCTACTATCTGAATTATACAGTTTGCTTTTAGAAATTTTGTAGAACTTTTGAATGTTGAGATTGGAAATATTGTTTTATAAAATTATAAAATGTTTTCAATATTGCATAAGCTTTTATTGAGGTTATATCCGGTTTGAAGGATCAATTTTGTTGTGTTCTTGTTAGAAATATTCTAATTCTGGTCAAGGTAAAGTTATGGCCTGTAGAGGCAATCTTTTAGCCAATAGCAGAAGTTCCTGTTGTAGTAATAATTTGTATTAAGAACCAGCCGTTTGTTGTTTAACTCCTTTTGCCCGTGCACGTAACAATACCAACTTTCTTGCTTTGTACTTTTTGTCGTTTGTTAGTTGAAGCTACTGTTCCGCATTTTTTGAACTTAGTGCACCGCTTACTTACCCAATTGTTTGTGAACAAGAAATTAGATTACAAGCCTTTAGGTGAGTGTGCGGGAACTTCAGTTGCAATTACTGTCTTGTAACTAATGAACTGTGTCTCACGCTTACTTATTTAATTAAGAAATTTAATAATTAACACTTGGATGGGTGGGCAGGAATTAAAGTTGAAACTATTGTCGCGCAGTCATTGAATTTAGTGCCCCGCTCACCCACCCAATTGTTTGTGGTCACAAAATTGGATCACGAACACTTGGGTGGGTGGGCGGGAACTAAAGTTAAAACTACTGTTGCGCAATCATTGATTTTAGTGCCCTGCTTACCCACCCAATTGTTTGTGAACAAGAAAGTAGATTACAAACACTTGGGTGGGTGTGCTGGAACTTCAGTTGCAACTACTGTCTCGTAACTAATGAACTATGTCCCCGCTCACCCACTCAATTTAGAAATTTAATAATTGACACTTGGATGGGTGGGCAGGAACTAAAGTTGAAACTACTGTCGCGCAATCATTGAATTTAGTGCCCCGCCCACCCACCCAATTGTTTGTGGTAAAAAAAATTGGATCACGAACACTTGGGTGGGTGAGCGGGAACTAAAGTTGTAACTACTGTCGCGTAATTATTGAACTTAGTTCCCAGCTCACCCAACCAATTGTTTGTGAACAAGAAATTAGATTACAAACACTTGGGTGGGTGGGAAGGAACTCCAATTGCAACTACTGTCTTGTAACTAATGAACTGTGTCCCTCGCACACCCAATCAATCATGAAATTTAATAATTAACACTTGGATGGGTGGGCAGGAATTAAAGTTGAAACTATTGTCGCGCAGTCATTGAATTTAGTTCCTTGCTCACTCACCCATCATTGTTTGTGGTCATAAAATTGGATCACGAACACTTGGGTGGGTGGGCGGGAACTAAAGTTGAAATTAATGTTGCGTAATCATTGAACTTAGTGCTTCGTTCACCCACCCAATTGTTTGTGAACAAGAAATTAGATTACAAACATTTGGGTGGGTGGGAAGGAACTCCAATTGCAACTACTGTCTTGTAACCAATGAACTGTGTACACCGCCCACCCAATCATTCAAGAAATTTAATAATTAACACTTGGATGGGTGGGCAAGAACTAAAGTGATGCTACCCGCCCTGCATTTTTGACCTTTTTTTTGATAAATGTTGCCGGTATTTGGAAGCAACTCTTGGCAAAACAGTCATCTTTGAATCTTGTAAAATTATTACAGAAAACAAAGATTTTGCGCTGTTGGCTTGCGCACGCGTTTTTGGATTGCACTTTGGAGCCCGAAAAGGACAAAACGGTTAAACGCAACAGGTTTTAGCCACCAACCCCAGAAAATATTTTGTTAAAGTAAAAAATTTTTGGTTAATAAATTTCTACCGATACTTGTATAAATTGTATAACAGTTAGAAAAACCGAACCTTTTTTTTGGAAGCTATAGCACAATTTGCTACAATACAGCAAAAACCAGTAGCCGCCTTTTAAAAATTGCATTTTATGAAAAACGATGCTCGATACACGACGTCTCAAAATCAAGGGCGCAAATCCAAAATTGGCGACTTTTGCAGACGACGCCACGTCTCAGGTAGCATCTCGGAAGCTGATTTTAACTTTTTCTTGGATTTACTAAGTTCTAAGTTGTCGGACAAGTTTGCGCTAAATTAAAGAAATTTGCGCTGGAAGGGTAAAATTTTTTTGCAATGTCAAAAAATCAGGAAGCGGTTTTTGTAACAAAAAGCTTGTTACCCATTTTACGGTTTAAAGTGACAAAGCTATAATGTTGTGGTCAATTAGAGCAATGATTTTTTTTGGAAAAACAATGTTTTTTTGTCCTTTCAGCGGCGGGTTTTTTGGGACACCCAATTTACAAACTTTTTTGCAAAGATGTTGAAAAATTGGGGAACAGATATGGTACAAAGAGCGTTTGCCGAACATCTTTTGGTACAAAATGAAAAAGTTTCAACGGTTTATTAACAAAAATTCAACAATTCCTAGGTCGTTTAAACGCATTTTATAAATTTGCTTCTGGCATCAAAAGTTAGAAATAGACGGCTTAGCAACCTCTACTCTAGTGATAACGGCTTCGTGGATTTGTGCGAGCGTAAATGAAATGCAAACACTTAGCCCTTTTTTAACAACTGATGCAATATAAACTTAATTTCTCAACCACTACACCGAGCATTCACGTTTTATAATAGCTTCCTTTTTTTTTGGCTTAAAGGCTAATATTGCTTGTTCTTAATTTTTAACAGCCTTCATCAAATGCTATTTTATGCGACCGCTTCATTTCACTGCGAAAGAGGAACTGTTTTCGTTTTTCTTTGCACCGCTTTAACTTGCTCCACAGCATTTCATTCAAGTCGGTTTGGTTATCTGGTCTTCTTGCATCATTACATTACTGCTATGGCTTACAATTGTTTTTGCGTCCTATTTATTATTTAAATCTATTCATAATTATTACATATAGCTCAATTGGTAGTTATATTTTTTTTTAACATAGAAATAATAAGCCGTGTTTCCAGATTTTTCATCATAACACCGATACATGGTTTACCATAAAACATAATAAACACAATCATAGGTACTCTTGTCAATGTGTATATAACTCAATGCTATTGTATTGTAGTGCTTTACATACAACCTTGCTAGCCAAAGTAAACTAAACAATCTTCAGCAGTTGTTTTGCAATTCCTTTTGCAAGGCACCAAATGCCAGTGCACAGCATGCTCTTAACTAACTTAATGTCAAATACACATTTCCAAGGCATCAAATGCTAGTGTGAATGTAACAATTTTTTACAGCTTTGTACTTATGTACTTTGTTTTACACACCTCTAAGACTTCTTGGTCTATGTGTGAATAACCTTAGATAGCTGTGAAGTGACCTGAATCTCAATGTTAATGTAGTCAAGAAAATGGATTACGAATATTTTGGTGGGTGGGCCGGGAATTAAAGTTAAAACTACTGTCCCGCAATCATCCACACAAGTGTTATTTATCAAAAAAAATAGATTACGACCTTCTTTTATGACAAATTAACTACTAACGTTTGAATAGAAGACACACATTAAATCACTTGATTACAAATACAGCAAAATAAAGTAACAGGCAAATAGTTTAGATTAGAGTGGCCCACCCATCCACCCAAGTGTTAGTTATAAAAAAGTTAGCTTACGATCTTTTCTTACGACAAATTAACTTTTGACGTTTGCATAAAAGACAAACATTAAATCCCTTGATGGCAAACACTTGGGTGAGTGGGTGGGATTCGGCAAAAATAGTAACAAACCGATAGTTTAGATTGGAATGGCCCATCCACCCGCCCAAGTGTTATTTATCAAAAGATTAGATTACGACCTTTTCTTATGACAAATTAACTTTTGATGTTCGTATAGAAGACAAACATTAAATCTCTTGATCACCAAAACTTGGGTGGGTTGCCAAAGAAGCCAAAAGTAACAAAAAAAGAATTATTTCCAAAAATAAAATTATAAAGTAACCTAACCTAATCTGGATGGTGTCTCAAAAGTTTGCCAACTAAAACAATGTAATTTTTATCAAAAATGGCAATAAGATGGTTACCAAAATAGCCCAAAATGAAACCATAAATTTAAAAAACTATTAATTTTCTATTTTTTTATTCAGTTTTGTTAATGTTTTCTTATTTTTGGGTTTATTCTAATGGCTACTTTGTTTGTTGCTTTTTTTGGTAGCAGATTTAGATTGGTTTTGTATTTTTACCCTTTTGAGCCATTGTTCACTAAGATATTGTTTAAACGTACTATGATTGTTCTATGAACGTACCATGATTGTCCACAATTTTGTCAGTCGAGCCATTGTTTTGCTTATTACCTACTTCGTTTTCAAACCTAATCTACCAAAACAGTTAAAAGTTATTGTTTAGATAATGCATTCTGATAATCCTAGAATTATTTATTTAAAAAAGAAAAATTGTTAATTGACTTTGTTTGTTTCTTTGGTTTAATTTTAAATTTAAAATGTGATATTTAAATAAATTAAAACTCACAAAGCATTTACAAAAACCTGGACTAGATTATAATTCCCGCAATATTTCTATGTGGTACATCTACTACTGATTGATTTTCACAATTTCCAGGTTAATTGTATTTCAAACTTTTACTTCTACGACGCAAATGGGATTCTCAAGACAAGAATTATCCAAATCATTTGATGCATTATTAGTTTTGACTTTAATAGACTTTTTTTTAAACATTAGCAACTGTACCAAAACATAAAAGTGCAATAACACAATTTTAATTAAATAATTTGTTATCAAAATATTCTTTATTAACTTATCACACATATCCAATTAACTTATTAACTTAATTACTATTCGTTGTTAACAAAATAACAAAATTATTAACTTTGATTGACATTTTCGTTAGCAATATAATAATTTATGATGTTGCAACAATTCAATAAAATTTAATTACATGATAAACACAAATTAATTCAATATTTACCATTAATAAACAATCCAAAATTGGTTTAAGTCAATTAGTGACATAGTTTTTAACCTACAATATTATGGTTGAAAAAGAAAAATTAATTCCTATGAATATGCATGCATACAAATTAAATAACTCACAAAAAATATCCTCAAGGCAAACTTCAACCAACCTCTCACATATATAATGAGATTTAATTTAAACGACAATTTTATAATTCAGTTTGTTATTTTTAAAAATATATAATAATCCCTAATAATATCCGTTCCATTTCACCTTCTCAAAATGCCTATACAAATGAAAAAATACTTATGGATTAGTAACCTAATCCCCTCAACATTTACAATAATTTGTGCACTATTGTAAATCCTTTCATGCTTTTATAGAAACAAGTTTGTCCTTTTTTATAAAATTCCTTTCAAAATAATTGTCAACCTATATCAACCAATCTTTTCCGACACAAAACGGTCTCTAATATACGTGTTTTATGGTTTGTATTCGTAACAGATGCCTCTTCAAAACACATGTTTGAGCAGGTTGTTTGCAATCCGATATGTTTTGTAATTTAAGAGTTTATTTTAATTTTTTTTTTCTTTCGCGCAGATTGTTTGAGATTTATGAAGGATGAGGTGGTGTGATGATTTCTTAGTAAAATTTATTAATGGCTTCAGATTTTTTTTATAATTTCTTGTCTTGAACATGTGATTGTATTTTTGTTTCAATGTCAGAAATAATATATTATATTCTGCTACTGAAGTTACAACAAATTAATTTTCTTTTGATTATTTGTTCCAAATCTATTTTAACATCTTTGAATTGCTTACTTGACCGAGTTATTAATTAATCAAAATTTAAATACCAGTAGTCCGGCACAGATTAATTTCCAACTGTTTCTGTTATCTTCCCTGTGGCAAGGTCCGAGTTTTTCAAGTTACTTCCACTCCTCACCACACCTAATCATCATTCCATACATAAATTACGTATGTAATGAATTTATTAAATATATTTGTAGCAAATAACCTTTAATAGCAAATCAATTAGTTTAAGTAATTAGTAATTTATTACTGCATGCAAAGAGAAATTATTATTTATTTAAATGGTATAATGCAGATAACATTGTTGCAACAAAATAAGTAATTAATCTGATTCCTAATGAGCACAACTGTTACTCCAAATCAGGCGTTACTTTATTTCTGCTGCCAAGATACAGTCTTTGAGACTGTGGCAAAAAAACATCGTCCTTCACAGCAAATGATCAAAAGCAAACAATTTCACATTTTACAACCATTCTTTGCAATTCGTAAAATCAAACAATGGTCCTTCGAATCGGATTATCCTCACCGTCTAAGAGTGATTTGTGCATACGTAATAATACTTCAACTGCCAATACTCATTTTTTAGATTTGCGCCATAATAAATTATATTTTCAAACAAGGTAAAATCTTACAAACAAAAATTTACTGTTTATAAAGCAACTATTTTATAGCAAATTAATTCATAAGCATTTTGAAACATTTACAAAGTAGACAATTCAAATTAATAATACGTGAATACATAGAAAACTTATCTTGGAGATTTGTACTAGATTTTTGCAACTATAACACAAAAATATTGGTCCTTCAAAACGGATATAACCTCACCAGGTGATAAGCAAATTATTTTCAATAATTTAATATCAACTTATGCAAAATTAAAAAAACTTTAAAGTTTATAAAACACAATTTCCAAATTTTACATTCAAAAGTTTCAGTAGCTAAAAACAAACTGTACAATTGTAGCACATTTTTCCACAAACTTTCTAAAAACTTTACAGGCTGGACTATTCAGATTGACTATATCCAGCATATAAAGGCATTATGTGATTGTTTTTTGGCAGATTTGGTTTTAAAAGCACTTGTTTCCCATCATAATATAACGCTAATTTGATTTAAGAAACCATTTCTTCAAATGAATTAATAATTTTGCAACCAAAGCGCATTCTATTGCTAACACAAAAATATTGGTCCTTCAAAACGGATATAACATTACTAAGTGATAACTTATCTTCAATAATACAATAACAGTTTATGCAATGTTGTAAACATTAAAAAAAAAATTGTACAGCTCGAATAGATATTATTCAGCCTCATGTGTTTTGTAGCAAATTTTTTACAAGTTTTATGAAAGTTTTACAAACGAAACAATTTATATTGATAATATCAAGCATATAGAGACCTGATGAAAATTTTTAAACTTAAAAGCACTTAAAAAACTATTTCTTTAAACGAGTTAATACTTCTGTTGCTAAATCGCATTCTTTTGAAAATATAATATTGGTCCTTCAAATCGGATATAACCTCACCAAATCAAGTATCTTCAATAACACAATGACAGCTTATTCAATGTTGTAAACATTTAAAATATTATGAAACAAGCTTTCTAATTTTTTACTTTTAGAGGTTTTCCAAAGTTTGAGGCATTATGCAAGAATTCCCTTTCCCATCTGTCTTTTATACATATTCTTCAAGTCACTACCTTCTTTTGTGCTTTTGTCTGTTTTGCGCGTCAATTATAAACAAACAAAAAACTAAACATTTAAATTGTATTTTGAATTTTGATAAAATTTGGCAACATTGTAGCTAAACATTATTACTACAAACTGCAAAAAATTTAACAAAATCAACTCGTCAACTTTAACATAACCTCAAATTTAATTACCCGTCATCGTTAAATGTGTTTATGTTAGGCATAAACAAAAATGTATAACATCAAAACTATTCGATAAATTTTGATCAACTTTGGCAACGCTGTAGCAAATCATTACTACTACAAACTGTAGATTCAAAAAAACAATTTTGACATAACCTCCAATTTAGTAACCCGCCATCGTAAAATGTTTATATGTGAGGTATAAACAAAAATTTATAACTTCAAAATTGTACATTTGATTTTAATCAAATTTGATGACATTATAGCCAAACATCATTTTTACAAACTGTAAAAAATTCAAAAAAATTAACACAGCATTTTTGACATAACCTCTCTAATTTAAATGTTTACATAAGAAGTATAAACAAAAATTCATAACTTTAAAATTGTACATTTGATTATGATCAAATTTGGCAACATTATAGCCAAACATCATTTGTACAAACTGTAAAAAAATTAAAAAAATTAACAAAACATTTTTAACATAACCTCTAATTTAATAACCCGTCACCATTGAATGTTGATATGTTAAGTATAAACAAAAATTTAAAACTTCAAAACTATTCATTGGAGTTTGATTAAATTTTGCTAAACATCATTACTACAAACTATAAAAAAATTAATAAAATCAACAATGTAGTTTTGTCATAACCTCTAATTTAGTAACCCATTACCGTTAAATGTTAATATTTTAGTTACAAACAAAATTTTATAATTTTAAAACTGTATACTGAATTTTAATCAAATTAAGCAACAATGTAGCCAAACATTATTACTACAAACTGTAAAATATTAAATAAAATCAACGCGGCAGATTTTACATAACCTCTAATTTAGTAATCCGTTATCTTTAAATGTTAGTATTTTGATTAAAATTGGCAACACTATAGCTTGTAACCTAACCTAACGTAGCTTAACCTAATCTAAAAAGTATACACTAGATTTTGATCAAATTTGGCAACACTGTAGCCTGTAACCTAACCTAACCTAACCTTAAAACGATACACTGGATTTTGATCAAATTTGGCAACACTGTAGCCTGTAACCTAATCTAACCTAACCTAACCTTAAAACTATACACTAGATTTTGATCAAATTTGGCAACACTGTAGTCAAATATCAGTAGTAGAAACTATACAAAATTTGACATAACCTTCAATTTAGTAACCTTAAATGTTCAATGTTACGTATATGAAAAATTATAACCTCAAAACTGTACATTAAATTTTGATAAAATTTGGCAACAGTGTATACTAACTTTATTATTAGAAATTGTAGAAAATGTAATAAAATCATTATCTACTATACAAAAAAACATTGTTAAAAGCACCCCAATGACAAAAAAAAGCATTTTAAATTTCAATTTTTTTTTTCATTTTTGGTTAATATTTACGTTCTATAAATATTTTACCACTAATATCATAGATATAAAAACCCAAACTTGTAAACGAAAACAACTGTTTCTGTGACCTTAAAAGATTCCATATTCTTTGTAAAACTATTTCCATTGAAATCATCTATCAATTTACAAAATTTTTACCAGATTTCTAAAAATGTTACAAACTGTATAACCCAAATTGGTTTTCAGTATATGGTAGTTTAGTAGCAGATTTTTTCCACAAACTTTCTTAAAGCTTTACAGTTCATTGGTTACGAGACAGTAGTTGCAATTAAAATTCCCGCCCACCCACCCAATTGTTTTGAACAAGAAATTAGATGACAATCCCACCCAATCGTTTGTCATCTAATTTCTTGTTCACAAACAATTGGGTGGGTGGGCGGGGCACTAAGTTCAATGATTGCGGGACAGTAGCTTCAACTTTAGTTGCCGCCTGCTCCCCCAAATGTTTGTGATCCAATTTTTATATCACAAACAATTGGGTGGGTAGATGGGGCACTAAGTTCAATGATTGCGCGACAGTAGCTTCAACTTTAGTTTCTGCCCACCCACTCAAATGTTAGTTATTAAATTTTTTTATTGGGTAAGTGGGCGGGGAACACAGTTTATTGGTTACGAGTCAGTTGTTGCAGTTGGACTTCCTGCTCACCCACCCCAAGTGTTTGTAATCTAATTAATGATTGCGGGACAGTAGCTTCAACTTTAGTTCCCGCCCGCCCACCCAAATGTTTGTGATCTAATTTCTTGATCACAATCAATTGGGTGGGTGGGTGGGCAGTAAGTTCAATGATTGCGCGACAGTAGATTTAACTTTAGTTTCTGCCCAAATGTTAGTTTTTAAATTTCCTGATTGGGTAAGTGGGTGGGGAACACAGTTTATTGGTTACGAAACAGTAGTTGCAATTAGAGTTTCCGCCCACCTATTCAAGTGTTTGTAATCTAATTTCTAGTTCACAAACAATTGGGTGGGTGGGCGGGGCACTAAGTTTATTGATTGCGGAACAGTAGCTTCAACTTTAGTTCCCGCCCACCCCCCAAATGTTTGTGATTTAATTTCTTGATCACAAACAATTGGGTGGGAAGTTGGTTGGGGCACTGAGTTCAATGATTGCGCGACAATAGTTTCAACTTTGGTTCCTGCCCACCCACCTAAATGTTAGTTATTACATTTCTTGATTGGTGATTGGGTAAGTAGGCGGGGAACACAGTTTATTGGTTACGAGACAGTAATTGCAATTGGAGTTTTTGCCCACCCACCCGATTGTTTGTAATTTAATTTCTTGTTCACAAACAATTGGGTGGGAGGGCGGGGCACAAAGTTAAATAAATGCGGGACAGTAGCTTCAACTAATAAATGACCAAAAGTACAAAGCAAGAAAGTTGGTAGTATTACGTGTACGAGCAAAAAGGGTTAAACAACAAATGGCTGGTTTTAAAGCAAATTATTACTACAAAATTTCTAAAATAATTCAAATGAATAGCGTCCAGCATATGGTTGATTCGTGGAAAATTTGCTTATAAATTTTATAAAAGCTTTACAAACTAGAGAATCCAAATTGACAAGTTTTTAGCAAATTTTGACTCAAAACACTTGTTTCAAGTTAAATAATATATATTTAACTCAATAAAGAAATAAATACATAATTGTATTTGGGGGAGCACTCTAATTTAAACTACTTATTTGAGTTCATAATTTAGAGTGTTCCATTCACCCGCCCATACATTGTTTTAGGTTACAAACATATGGGCGCATATGAAATTTAAACTTCTTGCTTATAACCACGATTTACAAAAACTTGGGCGGGTAGGCGGGGCACTCAAGAAATTTTGTTTAAATTTTGATTTAGTGTCCACAATCTCTTTTGTGTAATATTTTTGCTTAATGTTCGAGTTTCAATTTTGATAAAAAATTTAAAGCACATTTATTAAAAAAGAGCTGAAATTTGCTTTTGTGATACGAAAAATTGGTGAAATAAAGCAGAATTTGCATAGTCAATCTTTAATACGTTTAGTTCACAAAAAAAAGAAATAGGCTTACCATAGCATCAAAATTAAATTAAATTTAGACTACAAAAAGTAGAATTTGGTTTATTTAAGATCTACAAAATATGATTCAGAACGCAATCTTGAAATTTTAAGTCAAAACATTAAAATAACTAAAATTGTAGACTAGATTGTAAAGAAGACTTTAAGACAAAAGCAGAATTCTAAAAAATATATACTTTATTGCATTGTAATGCAAAGAATACAATAAATGACCAAATTCTGAACGCAACTACATTTCAGTCTTAATTCTGTTTATGTAAGTAATTCATAAAACTTTTTGTAAGCTTAACAGACATTAAATTAAAAAAAAAAAAAATTAACGTTAGAGAATTGCCGTGTTTAGTCGCCCCGTCCTGTTGGGTTGCTACTTGTAGTATTATTATGGAAAAATATTAAATCTTATCACATGTACGAAAATATCAGTAAACCTTTCTCTTTAAAAAAATATTAACACGTACAGCGCCGGTTTTAAATTAAAATTGGTTCTTATGTGACAAAACGCCATCTAACTCAATATCCAAACAATAAGATATTAGTCATCACTCTTTTTATATGTTGAACTTATATAAAAACGCCACTTTTTAAAAATTAATTGCGGAAAAACAACTTATTGCATCAAATTTCTACAAATTTGAAGACACAGATTGGACTTTCTTCTACAATGTGTGAAAATTTTATTCAATTATATTCAGGCGTTTTCTTGCCGAGTTTGATTCTGCGAACCCTTATAATAGCGCAACTATTCTCCCCCCTTTACTGTAAAATTATTTCAAACACCGATACCCCCATAACAAAATTTTGTCTGCATCATCATAACAGATATCCATATACAAATTTAATAATTGACCCCGCATAAAGTACAAAAAAATCGTGCACAAACACTCACACATGATAATTGAGTTAAATTTGACATACACACATACAAAACAGACACAACTTAATTCCATTATTAATTTAAGTAATTGCAGTATAATGTTACATACCATTTAACAAAAAAACAAGCACAAGTTTAACGTCTCGTTAACAGCTCAGATGGATGGATTAGATGCGGGTGTCATGTTAAATAAAATTCATCGATATTTTAATAATTTCCGGGTGCAAAATGAAATCTAAAAATAAAATCGTAATTAATTCTATGAATTTAAACGCCCCTTTGGAAATGCGACGGTAGAACGCGAAGAATCCGTCCGTTTCGAGGAAAATCTGTACATTCACGAAGACAAAGTGCTTAAAGTTCAAATATCCGAACCGCCATCACTTAATTTTACAAAAGGCGACGACGTCGAGACAATAAAACTCTTTAATTTACGACGTTTTAAAATTAAACTACAAAATTACAGACAAACACTAATAAATTCACGAAGCGTCAAAACATATTTTAATCAGTAAATAATATTAATAAAAAAAAAATACGTTGATCGTGATCGTAATTATAATTTCATCGCATTACCATCACGTCAAAGTGGCATCATCGCCTTGTAATTTCTATTTTGAACATTTCATTTGATAATCGGAGCTGGGAACAACGCGGCTCGGTTTTTATAATATACCTGAACGGTTCTTCTCCGCTTCGTTGGAGTTCTTTCTTTTTTTTCATTAATTTTGTTTTGAAAAGCTGGAACGATTCCCATAAATTAATTCGTTACAATGTTTTTGGGTTGTTTGACTTAATTTTTATGGGGTCGTTTTATGCCGGATTAAAACACCATTTGTATGTTTCGCGTTTACTTAAAAATTTAACCGTATAAATTCTATCCTTATGTTCCTAATTATATAAATGTATTTAATTATATCTAAATCTTTCTTTATTTTATCTTAGGCTAACTTCAGCCCAGAGTTGAACTACATAAAGCAGGTTGGTAAAGAATTACTTATTAATTAATTGAAAGTAAAATTTAAATTAAATTTACAAAAAATTATGCAGACTAAGTCGGTCACAGGTAATAAGATTTATGAAAGTCAATTTATTTATTAAATGGTAGGAAAGTGCGTGACAGAGGCCGGTAATGTATTCATATACCTGTGTGACGGAGAGTATGGCCTCTTAGGTGTGCCAAGAAAGGACTTGATTGACATTTGCTACAAGTCCTCAAGCTATTCTTAGCGCCTACGTTCGAATAATTATCGCAATACCGTTTCCTCTCCGTACAGCACAAAACGTTTTTAAAAATATGTCACACTTGAGATAATCCTTTTAGTGAAAGAAAAATGTATTTAGGATTAGTAAATTGACTTTGCAAAATGAATGTTTGAGTGCAAGGTTGATTTTAAAAGAAAGATTACAACTTTGATAAATGTCAGTTAATAGTATGATTGCGTTTAGTAATTATTACTATAATTTCAGGAACAAATTATAAGTTTTCTTGTATTTGCATGTATAATTGTATAGGTTTTTATTAAATATTGTTAGATTAGATGTGTTATGTTATCAAATTACAAATGGCCAATTGATTGTTTGTTTTAATGATAGTAGAAAACTTGGTAATAGTTGGGTTATTTTTTAATTACATGAGTGAGTTTGGTTGTTGTACATTACAATTTTTTAAAACAAATATGTCATGTTAAAAGCTATTTCAGTAGTTCTAGAGTACTCTGCGTTCACTAGCAATATTTTCTTTATAGTATTGGTTCCATGGTTTTTATAATTTAGTGGTTATTAACGATCTTAAAGTACATATTCTGGAAAAATGGTTATAAAAACAGCGACGCTATAGAATCAAGAAACGGTCAGTATCACATCACTGTGATGATTTAGTACTTGTTTTAAGATCATAGACATGAACGGATTAAACATAGTTACTGCAATCTGAAACTACATCACTCACATTAACTTTAATTGGTTTATGGACATCAGGTTAGGTTAGGTTAGGATAGGTTAGGTTAGGTTAGGTTATCACACACATTACCTTTAATTGGTTTATGGACATTAGGTTAGGTTAGGTTACAATCCAAATCAGCAGCTTCTTTTTGACGGAATTTTTGAGCAGTTTTTAGCATTAGTTTTTTGTTTGTTTTTGTAGTAAAGGTTTTGTGCCTTGGAGTAGATTTCTGAGCTACTCAGTCAATTTTGTCAATTCTGTCTGCAATCGACAAATAGTCAAACAATCTTTGAAAGTATGATCAAGGTTTAGATATCAAAATCTAAGTGTATTTGCAAATTTTTTTCAATGATATAAACAAAATTCTATTATGATGTAGCTTTAACAATTATTTTTTAGATTTCAATTTAAGAGTATGATTATTATTATTTTTACATAAACTTTTACTTTTGCAGTTTAATGCAAAATTTACATGTCACAACTATGCTCTTAGTATTATTTTATCTTTCTTTGAACTTTTGTTTTCTTGCATCAAGTTTTTAGATTGATAGTTGATAACAGCTTGTTTGCTGTGTGGGTAGCATTATTGTAAATGCTTGGATAGTCAGTGCATGCTTCTTGAAGGTGTATTTTGCTTTTCTCTTTTTGATTTCTGTATTTTAGTTTTTTTGTTGCAAATGTTACTTCTTGCATGTTGCTCATAATGCTTTGCTTGGGATTAAATAAGTTAAAGTAGTTATTGGGTTGAACTTTAGCTCTTTTCAACAAACAAAGTTCTTAGGTGAATAGTTTATAACAGAATTTTTGCTTTGTGGATAGCATTATTGTAGATTCTTAGATTATCATCAGTGCTTTGCTCTCCTTGAGGATTATTTTGCTTTTTTTTTGGTTTTTGGTTTTTAGTTTTTTTGTCACAAAAGTCACGTGCTGCATGTTGCTCACAAACAGGGTCTTTCTTGAGATTAAGCAAGTGGTTGATGATTGAAAGTTTAGGAAATTATTTTGTTCTACTTCTTCTAAAAGTTTTAATTGGTTAACTTCTAGATAGGTTGCCATTGTGTGATGAAACATTTTCACTTTATTTGCAGTCAGCGAAGCACTGATCTGTAAACTGCGTGCCGTGGTAGAATACATTAGGAAAAGTAGTATCAGCAATATACTTTAGTTTTCAAGATTTGGCAGGTTTGCGACGGGTGCACAAACAGCTTTGGTTTATTGAGTGCAAAAGTACATAACCATTAGTACAAACTAGCTTTCAGACCGGCGCCGCGTAGGTCAGTATGGATTAGATCACGGAGTGGTAAATTGCTCTTCTTTTAGCGCTTTGTACGCTTACGTTTGGCATGATCTTCATTAGGGCAGTCATGGTCTTCTCTGCTTTGCCGATGGTGTTTTGAACGTGGGGGCCAAAGATCCAGAAAGATTCTTTGACGATCAGTGCCTCAGTTTTCTCCATTCGTTGTCTACTGCCTTTAAGGCTTTGTTTGCAGTCTTCTGCATCTCCTGCATGTTGTTTGCTCTGACCACCACCGCTAGGTCGTCGGCGTAGGCGACCGTCCTGCATTCCATTGGGAGTTTTAGGCTCATCACGAGGTTGTAGACAACATTCCACAGGGTAAGTCCTAGGACGGAACTCTGCGGAACTACCTGCGTTAGATTAGGTTAGGTTAGGTTAGGGCAATCATGGTCTTCTCTGCTTTGCCGATGGTGTTTTGAACGTGGGGGCCAAAGATCCAGTTCAAATCCAACCATACTCCCAGGTACTTGACGGATTTTTCAGGGTTTCACCTCTTAAGACAAAGGCGGTTTCGGTCTCTTTTCTCGTTCCTTTGAAGATCAGTGCCTCAGTTTTCTCGGGAGCTAGTTCCAGGCCGCTTTCCGTCATCCATTCGTCGTCTACTGCCTTTAAGGCTTTGTTTGCAGCCTTCTGCATCACCTGCATGTTGTTTGCTCTAACCACCACCGCTAGGTCGTCGGCGTAGGCAACCGTCCTGGGAGTTGAAGGCTCATCACGAGGTCGTAGACAATGTTCCACAGGGTAAGTGCTAGGACGGAACCCTGCGGAACTACCTGCGTTAGGTTCATCTCCTTCCCTGCGGCGATTAGAATGGTTTGTTCCCCTAGGTAGCTTGCTATGAGATCTAGGAGATGCTGGCTTGTTCTTATCTCTGTTAGTCTTTGGTTGATTTGCCTCCAGCTGGCGGTGTTGAAACCGTTTCTTACGTCCAGCAGATTAATGGCGGTCCACGCGCTTGAACTATCTTCGCAAAGCTCTCTTGCCTGTATGATGGCGTCGACTGTTGAGCGGCCCTTTCTGAATCCGTTTTAGCTTAATTTAACCTAACCTAACCTAACCTAACTTAACTTAGAGGAGGAAATGTTTTATGCACTGTTAGTCCACCTGGGTCTGTGTGATTTGACTGCCTATTAAGAAGAGCTATTTCCACTAAAACCTTTTCTTTGTTTCTCTACAACATGGCAGCATTTGCCGCAAGGCATTCTATTATCAGTGTTGCTGTCCTGTACTTCTGTATCATTGTTTAAGTGTTACTTCTACCATTTTGTTTTTCTTCTAACTTGTTTTTTAGTTTTTTATTGAAAATATTTGTTTTTAAAAAGTTTTCTAGTCTTATTTCTTTTTTCAGTTTTTGTTTAGCCTTTTTCTTTTCTTGTTCTCATCTTTTGCATTGGAACACCATGTGCTGTGCTAGGTCGATTTGATTGCAATAAGAACATTGTCCGTCAGTTCTCAGGTAATAGCGTTGAAGCACCCGTGCCCGGTTAGTGTCTGTATGAGATGGTGGTTTATTTTTCCGTGACACCTTGAATACCACGGCCTTACATCCGGTATTAGCCTACGCAGCCATTTGCTTTTGTGGGTTTTTTTACTGCTCCTGATATTTGTCGATAGTTTTTTCCCAATAAAGTTTTTTTTGTCTTTTGGTATCCAGACGGTTTTTTCCATTTCTCGACTAAAAGTCCGTAGGGGATTATTCTTCTCTCGTGACTCTAAATTTCAAGTAGAATTTAGTTTTTGCTTTTTTTTTAAGTTTGAAACTGTTTCTACACACCGTGGTTGCATATAATAGATTGCTATTGCCGTCGTCCGTATTATTTTTTTGTTCTCACTTACTCTGCTAATATTAGGGAGTATTCTACTGAGTTGGGTGGTTACTTCTCTTTTTCACAAAAGACAGGTTTTTGTCTAGGGTTACTCCACGGTACTTTATGTGGTCTCTTGGCTTTATGATGACATGCCTACTACAAATTCTATTTTGCTCCTATTTTTTGCGTTCTGTTAGGAGCTGTACTTTGATTTTATTTGTTAGCTGCAATTTGTGGTCTTTTAGTCATTTGTCAATTTTTTTTAGGGTGTCATTTGCTGTGTTTATTAAATTAGCTTCCGTTTTTTTGACTATGACTGCAGCTAGGTCATCAGCAAAAGCCAACAGTGTAACGCTGTCTAAGACAATAATATGTGGAACCAAAGACTGACTCTTGTGAAACCCCCGCTGTGATTTTTATCTCTCCATTTTCATCCACGATATACCTTTCGATAAGGTAATTTTTTACATTGCCCACTATTTATGGTGATTCTTTTTTTCTCCTCTTTTTGGGTTGCTATTCCAAATAGTAGTGGGCGTACGGTTTTTTTTTTCTTCTGAAGCCAAATTGGTGCTCAGGCAAGTTCTTCTTTTGCTATAGTTTTCTTTTTAGTCTGGCTGCGATTAACTGTTTTAGCAGTTTACCCATTGTGTTCCTAGGCAAATTGTGTTTTTTGATGAGCACCAATTTTGCTTTCTTTAAGTTAGCCGGGAATTTTCTTTTTCTTTAAGCTTTAATCATCACATCCACTATTTCTTTTGGAAATGCTGGTGACGCGAATTTGATTATTTTGCTCGGGTTACCGTCTAAGGAAGAGATTTTTTTGTTTGTAATTTTTTTTTGTGGCGGTTTTTCAACGGAAGTTGTTTTTGCCATCTGTTTCTCTTTTTTCTTTTTTTTTTCAACGCTTTTCCTTCTGTTTCTGTTTTTGCTTTTTTATCATAGTTTTTAACCTTACCTAACCTAACCTAACTTAACCTAACCTAACCTAACTTAACCTAACCTAAACTAACTTAATATACTAGTAATGGCAAAGGTATTTTATGACCATATTCTTTTTTAAATGCGTAAACGTTTCAAAGTTAGGTTAGGTTAGTTCAATATCAATAAAAGTAAAACAGTTTACCAGTTGAACGTAACATTAATATATACAATTAATGGTCGGCAGTAAGTACATGTATGATTAACAACGATAACAAAAGTTAAGCAACGGCCATAGCAGCCAAGACTTATATGAGTGACCAACAAAGTGATGCAGAGCGTAGCGTTCTTTCCAATATGAACAACTAATCTAACCAGCAAAGATCAACTGTAAATATGATCAAATTTACTAATTGAGCCAACAACAAGAACATGTAGCAAAACAATTTTAAAAATTATTTGATCCTTGTTAAACTATAGAACATTAACCCAGACAAAACCACACAAAAATTGAACTACTTCTCAAAACTTATTCAATTACTAGAAGATTATTGTGAACGCTGAGATCCTAAACCAAATTAGTATATCGGTATAACGATTTGTAGTTGTTGTTCTCATGAGAAAAAACTTCATGTAAAGCATTGAAGGTTCACCTTGAACGCAACAACGCATTAGAAAAGCTTTTATTACACATTGTTGCAGTATTGGCTTTCTTTTTATTTGTGCACTTAAAATTAGAAACAAAATTTGTGTTTTAGCTATATTTTAATAATGATCTTGTTTGAATATTGGATATCCAACTATAGGTTCTGTTTCTTACAACATTGTCAATAGATTTAAGAATTTTTGGGTATTGCTACCGTCGCCTAAACATTTTAAGAAATCCAACATATCTGCTGCTGTTGTTTAGCAAAAACAGACAAAGTAAAGGCAGAAAATATTAATTTTTATTATATTCTGAAACAAAAAAGAATGTTGCTGACAAAAAGCAATTTAGATAAAAAGGTATACAGAGTAGTTAATTCTTAGACCATAGTGAAGCCAGCATAACAACGTTCTATGCCCACAAATGACGTCACGCGTTGTTTGTAAGCATACACCAAGTAGTTAAATTATACTGAAGAAAAAGAATAACAGATTAATTATTAAATTACACTTGTTTTTAATTTACCAACACCATAAGTCAAAACTTTTATTCAAGATTGATACATATTTTGGTAGATTAAATATGTCATTAGAGAACAAAAAGCTATTTTGAAAAATTTGTTGTTGCTAATACAAATTTACTAATAGGTCATTATTAAGTAATTTACATATGTTACATATGTGCTATGATACATTATTTTATATATAATAATAGCAAATTTGCTCATCATTTAACTAGTTTTACAAATTATATTTTATTTATTATAAAAATATCATTGCATTTTTCTGTTATTAATATTCTGGTTTGAAGCCTGCTTTTTATAATAATAAAACTTGTAGACATATATTTTTCTATTTCAGTCATGCGAAACCAATTTTAAAAGTGCAATATAATGAAGCAATTGATGACATCTAATTGATTTTGCTTGAAACATATGGCGAAAAATTCATTTTCGTGTGGGGTTGGTTTATTAAATAGAACTGCGGCTTGAGCCACTTATCGACCGCGTTGAACCATTACGCACCACGACACGTCTCACTTCCGGAATATATTTTTTTCTAAATGATAAATGCGTTGAATATGGCGCCCCAGTCACACACACATTTGTCATTCCGAACCATTATTTATTTAGCCATCGAACAAAACGAGTCGCATTACAAGTAGTATTACAACCTAATATTCAAACAACAATGTCCATAAAGAGGATTATAAACACATAGCCATCCATAAATCTTTTTTTTACCTGACTATGGTTGCCTGTTACAGCTTCTCGGAACACAAATAATTACAAGAAACTCTCTCGCTAGACGGTAGCGCTTATTAAGTTTTAATCAAATTTAACCCTACGGATATCACGCGAGATTGACAAATAATTATAACGTGACAGGAGCGAGCCAGTAGCAAGGTTCCTTTTTATTTATTCCGTGAAATGTACACTAATCGGTATGAATTAATGAAGCCGATGCGCTCTTTTGTGCAAGTCCCAGCGTGGGCACCCTCAAGGAGTCGACAAAAAATTAATGAGTTTTAAGGACCACATTGTATTAACTCGTATTTTGTTGATAGCTTCACAAAGTCACCTACCACAGCTATAAATAATATCTATAGCCATAAGCTATATAAACCAACTTATGTAAGCGCAAAATTTGTTAAATTTCAGAATATATTAAGATCATTTTATAAATATATTATAACTTGCAGCACAGATGAGTTTCAAAGTCTGATAAATATACTTTTTTTAATATTTTAACATATATATTCCTTGTTTTTATCTGTAATGTTACTATAAAATTATAATAAGGCTGGTAAATTATATTATCTTTTACAATAAAAAAATGCGTGTAAACTTGTAAAGTTACTTAAAAAAATTAAAACAAGCCAACCAGTGCAATTATATTTATTACATCAGTTTGCAAACCAAAGGTGTCAATTAAATTTAATCTGCACTATACACAATTACATATAAAATTAATCTAAAATTTATGTAGAATATTCTAAATTAGTTTATTTTAGCTTCTAAAAAAGCTCACGATATTTTGGAACAAAGTTTACAATACATTATAGATCTGTTTCAAGATGATTTGCTAATTGTGCACAGTACTACTCTATTTATTAAACTTATAATAATAATATCTAGTCTAGGAAGGTAGTCACAATACTACAAAATATTTGCTGTTTTTTTAGTTTATTAGTTTTGTAAATAGTCGGTTAAAGTTCAGTACTGTACGGTTAATCTGCTCAATCTTGTTATCAAGCAAAGTTTCTAAGCAATTTTGCGTTTTTATTACAGTTTTTTACTAAATTGCTTGGCATCCTTGCTTGATAACAAGATTGCTATCTATCAATATGCATAGAGAATTGGATAGAATGTTTGTAAATTGGTTTGTTGCTGACAGCATGAATGCCTATGCACGCAACTTTGAGGCAGTACACAGGACTTACTAAGTTTCTCTTCTTTTATTAACCATAAAAACTGACTTTCTAGATATAGGATCTAATAATTTGGGTTAGAATTCCTTAATTTGCAACAAATTGACGATCGGGGGTTTTCAAATAAGTGCTTCGTATGAAGTTTTGCCTCTGAAATTAAGCAGGAGCCAATTTTCCTGTAGACTTTTGAAGTCTCGGGGGTTGTGGCAAATCAATCTTAACTTTAGTTCTGAGTCCACATAGCTGGTTTGACTGGAGTGGAGTATGCTTGGGAATTAGTTGTTGTGTTCTTGCTTTCAGTCAACTTGATTCTAGTGCGTAGACGAAACCTTGGTCAGCTTTTTGCGTTGATTCCTCAGATGGTAATGGCGCTGTGTCTTTATCTGAACTTATGTTAGCTGCCTTTTGAGCAACGACAATCTTACTATTAAACCTTATTAAAGGAGTATCTATCTAAACTTTAGATTTGCAATTTAGTAAACAAAATTTTATTAATTTTATTATTCCCCTTCTGATATGTGAAGTGGACAAAAACGACTAAATAAAAGTTATTTCTACCCGCACTTCTACACAAGTAGAGAAAAGTCAGATGGGACAGACGTTTTATACAAGTCTACGCGCAAGTTGTTCCGATTACAAAGAAACCAAAAACCTTTTCAAAATATTTTTTTTAAATTGAATATTGCTTTGTTGCTGTACTTCATGAGCGGGTTTTTTACTTTTTTTTGAAACCTACCAGTTTTTTCAAATTATTTGCACAAATTTGAGTTTTTACGTTAAACTTGATTTAGGCTTTAGCTCAATTCAAGGCTTACAAAGTATAGGGACGCGGTTTTTGGGCTTGTTGAGAAGAACATTTTGAAGTTGAGCATATTTCAAAATTGACAAAATGAGTTTTTTTTGTTATTAATTTACGCTCTGCAGCAAATAGAGCACGAGTTGGCCAATATTGCAAAAACTTAATTATCTTATTTGGATCGGTTATAGCAAAAAAATTATGAGCAACCAATTTGGTTTCTTTTAGTACTGATGACGGCGAAAACAATCTAGCATGGCTGAGGTGCGAACCGATGTTGCTAGCAAGCATTTTTTGCTTTTTTAGACATACTCTGCGGGTATTTAACAGTTTTTTCTGGAAAACAGTTTTGCACGGTGTTGGCAGTCAATTGCTTGAATGGATTTTTCCGTTTTTTTTTAACCAAACTGTCGCAGTTTGTTGCTACTAATAAGAAAAGAGAAGATTTTGATTAACATAGAAAACATAGAACATTACTATGCTGCAGGTTCTGCAAGATTTTTGAAAATAAGTGAATAAATTATAATGTAAAAAGAATGTTAAGTGGAAGAGCAGCAATTGTGCTGAACTTTTTCACATATTCTTATTGTATATAATGTATATGAACTAAAACAGGGCCGTCGCGAGAAGTACGGCTGCCTGTGTGCTAAACATAAATTTAAAGTAAAGCTCATGGGTGTTGCTAAGATGATTCAAAATTATTTTGGATTTTTTGAGACTTACCGCAAAGTATTCAGAACCTACAATTCCATCAATGCTTTATCTTACAATTGAATATACTATCCAACTAGCTTCCCCCCTACATGATAAACCTGAAAATTCTAAAAATGCTTGTAGACAAACATATGTTCAAAGATGTAATCACCAGCATATATACAACGTTTTAGTTATGTTGGAAAATATGTGTTACGGTAACAAATCAAGATACTTGATGCCCAATTTACATTTATTGGGAAAATGTGTAGGATCTATATTAACAACAATTAGAGAACCTATCCCTAAAAACAGCTAAAACTTTAAGTCATTAACCGTCTTTTTAATGAGTTTTTTGAAAATTATTTTGCACAAAATTACATTTTTATTATTTTTTGATCTAAAAAGCAGCATTTTTTGAAAATTTTAATTTAAAATTGCTATTTTTTGTTTAAATGTTAGTCTAAAACAGTATTTTCTAGTGTATTTTCTTTTTTTTGCAAATATTAATTTTTTTTATTACTTTTTAGTTTAAAAAGCATTTTCTATTAAGTATTTTGTCAAAAGTTTTTTAACTTTTTTATTACTTTTTGTTTTAAAATTCAGTTTTTATTAAGTTTTTAATCAAAAACATAATTTTTTTAACGCGTTTCAGTCCAAGATTGATTTTTTTGTTAAATTTTTAGTCTTTTTTGAACTTTTTTGCAAAAAATCACATTTATTTGATTACTTTTTGTTTTAAAATGCAATTTTTATTCAAAAACATTATTTTTTGAACACGTTTTAGTAAAAGATTGCTTTTTAATTAAATGTTTAGTCCAAAAGCAGTCTTCTTTATAGGTTTTTGCACAAAATCACAATTATTATCACTTTCTGGTCTAAAAAGTTATCACATTCCAGTCTAAAAAAAAAGTTTTATTCAAAAACTGCGTTTTGTAAAAACATTTTAGTTCAAAATTGCTTGTTTTGTTTTATTTTTAGTTGAAAACAGTATTTTTATGAGTTTTCTCTAACTTTTTTTGCACAAAATCACATTTTTTTAATTATTTGTTGGTCTAAAAAGCATTTTTTGAGTATTCTTATACAAAGTCACATTTGTAATTATTTTTTAGTCTAGAAAGCATTTTCTATTAAATTTTTAGTCAAAAACAACGTTTTCTAAACACTTTAGTTCAAAATTGCTTCTTTTGTTTAATTTTTAGTTCAAAACATTATTTCTGATAAGCTTTTTTTAACTTTCTAGCATAAAATTTTACTATTTTATTAATTTTTGGTCTAAAAAGCATGTTCTATTAAGTTTTTAGTCAAAAACAACGTTTTATACACACTTTAGTACAAAATTGTTACTTTTGTTTAATTTTAAGTTTAAAAGAGTATTTTCTAATGAATTTTTTGTGACTTTCTTTTATAAAATCACATTTTTTAATTACTTTTTGGTCTAGAAAGCATTTTTTATTAAATTTGTAGTCAAAAACAACGTTTTCTAAAAATTTAATCAAAAATTGCTTTTTTTGTTTAATTTTTATTCCAATACAGTATTTTCTGTTGAATTTTTTTTAAACTTTTTTGCACAAAATAACATTATTTCATTAATTTTTGGTCTAAAAAGCATGTTCTATAAGGTTTTTAGTCAAAAATGTAATTTTCTGAAAATCTTTTAAAATTGTATTTTTTTAAGTGGTACGTCTAACGTCTCTGCACTTCAATCCCTCCTTTTAATTGTGCATCTTTAATTGTTATTCTTTTGATAGATGCATTACCATAGTTATCAAAAGCAGGTTCAGGTCCATTAAGCAATTTTGTGGTTTTTTATTTGCTAGTCCGCATTAAAATTAATTTCTTCTTTTTCTTGTTTGCAATTCAAAGTCTTGTTATCTGCTTTCTAGCCTTCTATTGATGCTGACGTTCAGCTCTCCATTCATCTTTTAAGTAGTCTGTCTAGAGGTTTTCTACTTTGGGATCTTTGGTTTTTACCTCATTTGACAAATTTGTTGTACTTCATTCTATCCACATGGTCCTCTATTGCCATCTTTGTGATTTGACCAATCTAGTTATTTTTTCAGTATTTAGTTTTTTTTTTGATAGTGCTGCTTCTGATTTTATTACGTAGTTTACTGCTTTTATTGTTCTAAGACTTTTTATTTCCGTGCTCTTAAGTAGTCTTTTAATTTTAAATGTTTCTGCATTGGTTTTAGCAGCGTAGGTTAGGATTGGCCGCACACAAGTTTTATAGATTCAAACTTTGCCCTGTTACCTTTTATATTCTATTTTTTTAGAATTCAGATTACCAAAAGAGCTCCTAATGTTTGACTAAAAAACATTAAACAAGAAACTAACAACAAAGTCTAACCATCATTGAGCCAGAGAGCAATTTACGACAAAAGAAGTCTAAAATAGCAGAAATAATATTTTGATAAAGCGACTATTTATGTCACAGGAAAAATAACTTAGTCACAGATACATATTTGGCCGTTTTATTTATTTGGCCGCCGTGTGCACCGCACAAGCCGCACAATATGTTGCGGCGGCTCTGAATTAAAGACTCACTAATACTAATACCAATACTACTCCTAGTCTAACCAATTAACCAATTATTTTCTAATGCTTTCTTTCTTTAAAACGGCTTTGCGCGGTATTGGTGGTTGATTGCTTTATAAGATTTCTCCGTATTTTGTAAACTAGACTGCGCCGGTTCCGTAACTATTACCTCAAACCTAAACAAGTTGCGGATTCGGTGCAATTGCTGAACTATAAACGTACATATCTTGGCACGTTTTTGGAGCAAACAAACAAAAAGTTACGTTTTGGGGTTTCCGAAAAACTGGGTCCAGCGGGAGCGTACTATGCCTTGTTATTTGTTTTGTTAAGCCAATTTTTGAGAATCGCAAAAATTAAAATTTAAAACATACTGGGATAGTTGTAAATTGTAGACGTCATACTAAAGGAAGGAACGTTTACCGGTGCTTGTGCCGATAGCATACTTTCAAATGCAATAAAATTTCTTTTTGATTTGTATCAAATTACGACTAATTAATTTTTATTCTTTGATGCTTCTGAAGGGGTAAACATTTATATTTTAAATCAAAGCATCACCGTCACTACTAATACAACATTTGTTAGTTTTTTGTGTATCTGTACCATTGCTTCTATTTTAAATAATCTTTTACCAAGTTTGAATCTATATCTCTTCTTCTTCTTCTTCATGTGCCATCTCCATTCCGGAGGTTGGCTGTCATCATTACTACTTTGATTTCGCATGTTTTCGGCTAGAAGTACTGTATCGTCAGCGTAACGCAAGTTGTTCAGTGGGGTGCCGTTAACACGTATTCCCCGCCGTCTTCTCTTTCGAGGGCCTCGGTGAAGATTTCTTTTGAATAGATGTTAAAGAGGAGTGGAGAGAGATCACATCCTTGTCTGACTCTTTTCTTGATCTCAACGGTTTTCGTTAGATTGGATTGGACGCGAACGGACGCACTTTAGTTTAGGTACAGTTTTACTATAATTTGTATATCTCTTGTGTCGAGGTTTTTTTGTTCAAGTGCTTCTATTAGTTGTTTGTGTCTCACTTTATCAAATGCTTTATTATAATCTATAAAACAGGCGTATACCTTTTGGTTGACATCCAGACACCGCTGCATCAAGACGTTGTAGGCAAACAAGGGTATCTTCTATTCCTTCTTCCAGTTTCTTGTAAATCCTACGGTGGATGACTTTGAGAAAGATCTTTAGAGTGTGGCTCATTAGGCTAATCGTACGGTGTTCTTCGCATTTTTTGGCATTATGCTTCTTAGGAATTGTGACAAACGTTGACTGAAGCCATTCTTGTGATATTATTCCTGTTTTATAGATCTTATCAAATAGGGAGGTTATAGCATCTAAATGTTGCTCTTCAATCATCTTAAGCACATCTGCAGGCATATCGTCAGGGCCAGGAGCTTTTCCATCTTTGGCTAATTTTATTGCTGCTTGTACTTCTTCTTTTAAAATAGGTGATCCAGTGTTATTCATACTGTTGGTAGTTATCTCTTTTCTTTGATCATTGAAAAGGGATTTGACGTAATCTTCCCATAGTGTCAGTTGATCTTCAATATCCAGCACAATGTTTCCTTTCTCATTTGTAAGGATTGTATGTCTTTGTTTCCAACCAATTCCAGTGAGTTCTTTTAATTTCTTATGCATGTTATGAGAGTCGTGCAGTTTCTGCAGATTTTCTATCTCAGTACATTTCTCTTTCAGCCACTCTTCCTTAGCTTGTCGACATTTATATTTGATCTCCTTCTGTACTTCTTTATACTTTTGTGTGTCTGAATTCTTTAGTTTCTCCTTAATATTTCGTTGGTCATCCAATCTTTTTGGTTTGTTCTTTTCTCAGCTTTTAGATGTTTCTTACAAGGTTTTATGATGGCTGACATAAAATTTTGAGTTGTCGAATGGGTGTTTATTAATTTATTTAGGTTTTCATTTATCTCCTGGTGTACCTTCGCTTTCACGTTATTATTTCTTAGTAGGCTGGTATCAATAGGTCTTTGGTCTGACGAGACTTTCAGCTTTTTGAGTTTCACCATAATCTCAGCAACAAGAAGATTATGATCTGAGCCTATATCTGCTCCTGGGTATGTTTTGGCAATTTTCACTCCATTTCTGTATCTCTGATTGACAAGAATATAATCGATTTGATTCCTGACTATACGTTCTTCATTGTCTCGTAGCGATTTCCAAGTGTACAGGCGACGTTTTGGTAATTTGAAAAAGGTATTAGTTATTACCATGGATTTTTCTTGACAGAATTGTAGGAGACGATATCCTGGTTCATTTCGTTTGCCCAATCCGTACGGCCCAATCCACTTGTCATATGAACCTTGTCCAATCTTTGCATTTAGGTCCCCCAGGAGTACAGTGACATCTTTGTTCTTAGTCAATTTCATGACCTCATCAATGTCTTTGTAGAAGAATTCCACTTCTTTGTCATTTTTATCCGTTGTCAGGGCGTACACTTGAATTAGGTTAAGAGTTGTAAAAGCAAAACACGGGGAGATAAGGGTATAAAGTTCTTCACAGATCTCCTAAGAGTTTTGTCAAGTATAACCGCAACTCCATGACGATGTTGACTGTCATTACTTCCTGAGTAGTAGATGGTTTTGTCTTGAAGCCTACTTTGTCCGCAGTTTATACAGCGAGTTTCACTGATTCCCATTATTTGGATGTTTAGTCTATTCATTTCCAAGATTATGTTGTGGCTTTTTCCTAGGTTGTACATGCTTTCTACATTCCATGTTCCAATTCTGATTGATTTTTGTAGCAGGGTGTTTTTTGTGTCTGTTGCATTCCTCATATTAGTCACAACTGTTTTCCCAGGAGATCCGATCGGAGGACTTACTCCGGTATTATTTTTAGTCCTGACTTTAGTCATTATGATAATGCAGGGAATACCACTATTTGGTCTTTATTGCAGTGTTTTTTTGATTTCCTTCTGCATCCTCATGCCGTTCACTACCTAATGTAGTTCATCCGCCTTTTGGGTTGATTTCTCTGCCCAAGGACAGCTGTTGGGCAGTTAGGTGAGACTGCTTATCCCGGCAGTCGTTCGTATGTAAATGGAAATATTTTTTTTTAAGTTGATAATTGCAAGTCAATAATAGGGTTTTGTGCAATTTGTACAATATAATTTGTTTACTACTTCAATACTTATAATGCCTATATAAAAAGTTCTACATTTAAAATGACGCGATCTTGTTCTTGTGCGATAATAGTTCTACACAAACATGAGGGATCTACAGTTTGCGTGGATTTGAAAGAGCAAAAAAGGGGCACTTACTATACTTTTTCTACGGCCACAATACTTATCACAAATAAAGAAATAAATAAATAATTTATTAAATATCATAATTTGATAAATATTCTATTACTTTACCGATGGTTCTGTGTATAATAGGCACTTTTTCGCACGTATTATACAAGCGTAATATAACATATCTAATAGCATACTTTTTCTTAGCAATACCAGATATATTTATTTGGATTTTTGTACATTGAATCGACACAACTTCATCTATGTTATAATAAACTAATACAGAATACAAATTTACTATAATAAGTTATAATAACTGGATTTTTAATACTTATTAAATTGTAATAAACCTTGAAAAAGTTAATTTATGATTAATTGTTAGTGAAAAGTTACATAAATATATTATTTTATTAAAATCAACTATCAATCTTATTGATTGATAGTATAGATTTATTGCAATTTAATATTAATTAATTACAGAATCATAAAATTAAAAATTAAGCCATAATTTAAATTAATAAAAAATAAACAAAATGAATAATTTATATAAAGTTCCCACAATATTAATTATTAAAAACTTGAAACATATTGATAGTTTGAAGTTCGTTGTACTACCTTGAGTAAGATGTATCATAGAAAAGGGGGCCATTGTTTAAGCAAGCTACCGGTGAATTTGACAACATAATAAAAGGCGCCTTTTATCACGACGTCAAATTTGAAAAGTTGGACAATAATCGTCCGTAGCTGGTTCTTCCATTCTTTATCATCTAAACGCATTATGTGATACGTCACTTTTTTTTTAGTATTCTTTTAAAGAAATACCGCCGGTTAATAATTATTTCACTTGATTAATTTTGGCTTCGTTCATGGAACTAAACGAATAAATATCAATCATGGTCTTAATTGTTTTTTCTGTCTCGGTGATGTTTGGTTGAGTAAAATCTTGGCATTAGGACTTTGCGAATGTTCATACCGTGTTTTAAATTAGCTTCGATTAGTCAATTGGACAGACGAATGCAGAGGCATTTGAGTTAATTTTGCACATTAAAATAACTCCGAGTTTATTTTTATTACACAAAATTGAAATAAATTTGTAGTACAAATAAAATAATAATTTTCATCCAACCCTAGCGAAGTAATACGCTTATAACGTCATGTTATAAAATACAGCTCCTCCACCATATGCGTCCCTCCCACACACCGCAGCTGTCTCGTTAACCAATCAATTCCTCATTGTAATTTTCATGTTCTATTTGTGTTTATTATGTGTCAGAAGTATACGATTATTAAAAACGCATTTCATGCGTACACATACAGTACAATTTTCTATATTATTAGACACTTTGATAAATATCTATGCTATTACATGGTTATTCGGTGCAAATCGATATGAATATTTTATTTATCTATTTACCCTAAACGAATTGTAATTACGTTTACACCAGAATAAATAAAATATCCCATCGATTTGATTAATATGCATTTTTATTTAGTTTACTATTGTAACAAAGTGGTTGATGTTATGAGTCCCTAAAGAATCAGTTTCGGAAGTGACCATTGTATAAAAGTAGCCGCGCTGTCAGAATGCAGGACCATAAAACTCTAAAACTAACTATGTCCTTAGGCAACTCATGCATATAAATTTGTTTCACCTACGTTCCCAATCTTGTTTATAGCCGAAACTCGTTAACTTCGCCTTTCTGTTTCTGTTTATTTATCGTGTAAAAAACTAAACACCGGTAGCTGGAGCCCAATTGCATACCACCATCATATGTATTAACGCGATCTGTTCGGTGGGAGCTTCTTGAATTTAGCCTCAAATGTTATTTATAGGGTTGAGATTTATGTTGATTATTTTAAAAACACCCATAAAAACTTATTAACCCGAAATAATCGTAAATTAAGTTTTTTTTTATCTTCTTTTAAGCCGCACATCACTCATTTGACATTTAATTATGTTTCTTTTTTAATTTTAATAATTCATAGGAAAAAAATTATGTAATTAAGCAAGATTGTAAGGGAAATTGATTGTCAGGACGTTTTTTTGTTTAGGTTTTTAATATTACGTTGCAAGAATGTTTTAATAAATGCATTCTTTTTATAATTACTCAATTAGGACTTACGTTAGTCCAAATAATTAATAATTGTTAGCACATATTTAAAACACAAAATGAAAAAAAAATTTAAAACAAAAATTGGTTGCTTAACAAAAAATGTACTACATGAAGCAGGTTTATAAAGTCAACAACATTGTTTAAGAAATTAATTACAATGTCTCTGATGGATAAGCCACGTCCTACGTAAATTCTTTTGACCCAAAATTTGTTGTTCAATTTAGAACTGAAACTTTTTAGCGTTCTTTAAAAGATCTACTACTTGATGCAGTTTTATACTGTCAACAATACTATTTAATAAATCATTTGCAACTTCTGGATATGCCAGATAAGTCTAAGGACTTTCTAACAAAATAGTAAATTGATAAATTTTTTTAACCAAAAATTTGGTTGTTCAAGAAAAAGTATTTAGAACTAAAAATGTTTGGATTTTTTTTTTTTTATTTGGAGCAGGTCTATAATGACAACATTTGAGGTGGTAAAATCCGCAGATTTTCTAAAAAATAATGTTGAAAGTGTATTATTGGGCACCTTTGTATTAAAATCACAGTAAGCTGAAGAACTCACACAGATGGTCAACAAAACAAATTTGTAGTTCTAGGTGGAATGGTTAAACGACAGTGTTGATGTTGAAGTGTTGAACAAGTGGTCTGCTACAAACAACTAAAAAATAATGTTGCAAAAGCTACTTAAAGCAACCTAAATATTTGATTTAAATTAATTTTGAAATGTCTGGAAAGTGAAATATATTATTGTCTTTTAATGGACTTCCAATGATCTGAGAATAGTCTGTAAAGTTGTTAGCAATATGTTCAGGACTTAGGATAATCTGAGAAGACCCTATAAGAGTTTGAAATGTTTTTAGGGATTATAAAATAATTATAACGAGTTTTAGAATGTATTAGAGTTTTTAAGAATTTTGCAAAAACCTTATAGAATCAAACAGCTTACAATCTAGTCGAACATTAATTGCCCCAGTTCTGTGGTAAAGTTTGTAAACCAACAAAAAGAGTTTATATCATGTCAAGCTGGTCAGATGTTATGTTAAAGTATTGGACATGTTAACTTGGATTGTTGCCATTGGCAGTTTAATTTTGTAGTTCAATCTGCTGTTTGGTTACCTGTCTTTAAAATTAAGCTTTTTTGTGTACAGTTAAGCCGTCGTTTTGATATATTTGCTAATTCTAATTTGTTAGTGGCAAATTTGATAGTTTTGTTGTTGGTCTTAGTACAAAAATTGAAAGAGACAGTTTTGAGTTTTGCCAACAGTCTGGCCAGTTTGAGATGAAATTCAATCAATGACTTCTTCTTTTTATAATGGCGTTGGAGATCATCATGTCTGTATTTTTTTAATCAATTTTTGGTTCTCTGCTGCTCAAAAAAATTCTTTTACTTAAAGGCCTGTTCAGCTTTTGATTCTAAGTCACGATAACTGTTTTCTACCAATCCAACATCTTCATTTCAACTTTCTTTCTAGTACGAACTGTAACAAACAATATTTTGTCCAAAATAACTAATTTTAAACGCTCGCCATGTATTAGCTGAAGTATTTGTTCATTTGAAGTGTGAGGTGTCTAGAATATTTTAAGCATTGTGCGGTAACACCACATTTTGAACACTATTAGTTCATTAAAATCAGTTATCTTTAGGATTTTGCAATCATACAACAGAATAGACCACACATAGAATTTTAGGTATCGTTAATGATTCAAAAGTTTTGATTACTCAATACAGGTCTTGATTTTGTGAAAGCTTTTGTTGCGAGTTTTACTTTTGTTTTAGTTTCTTTTTTGTTGTTGAAAGTAGAGTTACTCAAACTACCCAGATGTTTAAAGTGTTCTACTTTCTACTTAGCCTTAGTGGTCTGCGCAAAAAAGTCAAAGTTGACGTATTTTGAATAAACTGCAAAAATAAATAGTTTGGATTGGAATGGGCTACAGACCCACCCAAGTGTTACTTATCAATAGATAGGACCACAAACTTCTTTTTTGTACAAATTACTTCTGACGTTTACAGAAAGTTCAAACATGCAATCTCTTGATGATGAACTTTAGGGTAAATGGGTGGGCTACTCCATACTATAATAACCAGACAATAATTTGGATTGGAGTGGCCTACCCACCCACCCAAGTGTTAGTTATTAAAATATTGAATGACAATCTTCTCTTGTGACAAAATGACATCTGGCGCACGCAGTTAAGTCTAACATGCAATCTCTTGATGACAAACACTTGGGTGGGTGGGTAGGCTGCTCCATACTATGATATCCAGTCAACTGTTTGGATTGAAGAAGCCCACTTAAGTATTAGTAATTAAGAAGTTAGATCACGACCTTCTCTTGTGACAAAATGACTTCTGACGTTCGCAGAGAGTTCAAACATGTCATCTCTTAATGACGACCACTTGGGTGGGTGGGACACTCCAAATCATGATAACCAATCAAAAGTTTGGATTGAAGTGACCTACCCACCCACCCTAGTGTTTGTTATCATTAGATTGAATCACGATCTTCTCTTGTGACAAACTGACTTCTGACGTTTGCAGAGAGGTCAAAGATGCAATCTCTTGATGACAAACACTTGGGTGGGTGGGTGGGGTACTCCATATTATGATAACCAGTCAATAGTTTTTATTAAAGTGGCCCACTCAAGTATTAGAAATTAAGAAGTTAGATCACAACCTTTTCTTGTGACAAAATCACTTCTAAAGTTTGCAGAGAGTTCAAATATGCAATCTCTTGATGACGACCACTTGGGTGGGTGGGTGGGACACTCCAAATCATGATAACCAGTCAATAGTTTGGATTGAAGTGGCCCACCCACCCACTCTAGTGTTAGTTATCAAAAGATTGAATCACTATTTTTTCTTGTGACAAAATGAGTTCTGACATTTGTCGATTGTTCAAACATGCAATCTTTTGATGACAAACACTTGGGTGGGTGGGTGTGCTACTCCACACTATAACCTTCACAACCTTCTTTTGTGACAAAATGACTTCTGAAGTTTGCAAAAAGTTCAAATATGCAATCTTTTGATGACGACTATTAGGGTCCAAATAATAATAACCAGTCAATAGTTTGGATTGAAGTGGCCCACCCACCCACTTTAGTGTTAGTTATCAAAAGATTGAATCACTATTTTTTCTTGTGACAAATGACTTCTGACCTTTGCCGACTGTTTAAACATGCAATCTCTTGATGACAAACACTTGGGTGGGTGGGTGGACTACTCCATACTATGATGACCAGTCAATAGTTTGGATTAAAGTGGCCCACCCAAATGTTAGTAATTAAGAAGTTAGATCACAACCTTTTTTTGTGACAAAATGACTTTTGACGTTTGCAGAGAGTTTAAATAAGCAATCTCTTGATGACGACCACTTGGGTGGGTGGGTGGGACACTCCATATCATGATAACTAGTCAATAGTTTGGATTGAAGTGGCCCACCCACCGACTTTAGTGTTAGTTATCAAAAGATTGAATCACTATCTTTTCTTGTGACAAAATGACTTCTGACATTTGCCGAGTGTTTAAACATGCAACCTCTTGATGACAAACACTTGGGTGGGTAGGTGGGCTACTACAAACTATGATAACCAGTCCATAGTTAGGATTAAAGTGGACCACCTAAGTGTTAGTAATTAAGAAGTTTGATCACAACTTTCTCTTGTGACAAAATGACTTCCGACGTTCGCAGAGAGTTCAAATATGCAATCTCTTGATGACGACCACTTGGGTGGGTGGGTGGGACACTCCATATTATGATAACCAGTCAATAGTTTGGATTGAAGTGGCCCACCCACCCTAGTATTTGTTATCAAAAGATTGAATCACGATCTTCTCTTGTGACAAAATGACTTCTGACATTCGCCGATTGTTCAAACATGCAATCTCTTGATGACAAACACTTGGGTGGGTGGGTGTGCTACTCCACACTATGAAAACTAGTCAATAGTTTAGATTGAAGTGGCCCACCCAAGTGTTAATAATTAAGAATATAGATCACAACCTTCTTTTGTGACAAAATGACTTCTGACCTTTGCAGAGAGTTCAAACATGCAATCTCACTTTATACTATGATAACCAGTCAATAGTTTGGATTGAAGTGGTCTACTCACCCACTCAAGTATTAGTAATTTAGAAGTTAGATCACAATTTTCTCTTGTGACAAAATGACTTCTGACGTTCGCAGAGAGTTTAAATATGCAATCTCTTGATGACGACCATTTGGGTGGGTGGGTGGGACACTCTATATTCTATGATAACTAGTGTATAGTTTAGATTGAAATACCCCATTCACCCACCCTAGTGTTAGTTATCAACAGATTAAATCACAATATTTCTGACAAAATGACTTTTGACGTTCGCCAAGTGTTCAAACATGCAATATCTTGATGACGACCACTTGGGTGGGACACTTCATATCATGATAACCAGTCAATAGTTTGGATTAAAGTGGCCCACCCACCCACTCTAGTATTAGTTATCACAAAATTGAATCACGATCTTCTCTTGTGACAAAAGGCTTTTTGACGGTCGCAGATAAGTCAAATATTTAATCTCCTAATGACAAACATTTGGGTGGATGTGTGGACTACTCCATACTATGATAACTAGTCAATAGTTTGGATTAAAGTGGTCCAACCAACCACCCAAGTGCTACTTATCAAACGATTGAATGACAATTTTCTCTTGCGACAAAATAACTTCAATCTCTTGATGATGAACAGTTGGTTGTGTGGATGGGACACTCTATACCATGATAACTAGTCATTAATTTAGATTGCAGTGGCCTAAGTAATCCACGCCATCAAACAAGCCAAGGCGGGCAAAGCAATGGGGCCAGACGAGATCCCTATAGAATTACTGAAACTTTTAGATGAAGATGCAATTAACACTCTACTGCAACTCTTTAACACTATATACACCACTGGCTTCATACCCCAAGAATGGCTCCTTTCCACATTTATAACCATACCAAAGAAAGAGAATGCCACACAATGCTCTGATTATAGAACGATCAGCTTGATGAGCCATACACTGAAAATCTTACTTAAAATTATCCACAACCGAATCTATAAAAGACTAGAAGAGGATATAGGGGACACTCAGTTCGGGTTCAGAAATGGGTTCGGAACAAGAGAAGCCTTATACGGGGTAAATGTACTAACCCAAAGATGTCTAGATATGAATGTAGACCTATACATGTGCTTTATAGATTTTGAAAAGGCTTTCGATAAAGTCCAACATCAAAAATTACTAGAGCTCCTTCGGAAGAAAAATCTGGATACTAGGGACTTCTGCATAATTCAAAATCTGTACTATAACCAACTAGCTAACATCAGAATTGATAACGAAACCAGCAAAGATATCAAAATATGCAGAGGGGTGCGACAAGGGTGTGTTTTGTCTCCACTATTATTTAATTTATACAGCGAAGAGATATTTAGAGAAGCCCTAGAAGAAGAGGAAGGAGGAGTAGTGATAAATGGCAACATACTAAACAACATAAGGTATGCTGATGATACGGTTTTTCTGGCTACTAACATGGAAGACCTACAACGACTTGTGGAAAAAACCAACACAGTCTGCAATAAATGGGGCATTAAAATGAACTTAAAGAAAACAAAATTTATGGCAATCTCAAAAAACAACAACATCGTTGACAATCTAAGAATTTCTAACACCAATATAGATAGAGTAGACACCTACAAATATCTCGGCACTTGGATAAGTAGCGACACAGACCAAACTAAAGAAATAAGAACAAGAATAGAGATAGCCAGAAATGCATTTATAAAAATGAATACCTTCTTCAACAACAGAGATCTCTCCCTAAATCTTAGAGTAAGGATGCTACGCTGCTATGTCTTTTCGATTTTACTTTACGGCATAGAAAGTTGGACACTAAAACAAGCCCACATAAACAAGATACAGGCTTTTGAGATGTGGTGCTATCGAAGAATACTGAGGATATCCTGGGTCGATCATGTAACAAACACCGAGGTACTTCGGAGGATGGAAAAAGAATGTGAAATAATCCTTAGTATTAAGACCAGGAAACTAAGTTACTTCGGACATGTAGCCAGGGGACCAAAATACAGAATTCTCCAAATTATTATGGAAGGGAAGATAAAGGGAAAGCGAAATGTAGGGAGACGCAAAACTTCATGGCTTCGAAATTTGCGCGAATGGTACAGCTGCAGTACCACAGAACTGTTTAGGACAGCAGTGAATAGAATGAAGATAGCATTGATGATTTCCAATCTCCGATAGGAGTGGAACAAGAAGAAGAAGAAGACCTACCCACCCAAGTGTTAGTTATCAAGGAATTGCATATGTAAACACTCAGCGAACGTCAGAAGTCTATTTGTCACAAGAAGTGTGAAGTTTGTGATCCAACTTCTTAATATGTAACACTTATATATAGAGTGTTCCATCTACCAACCTAAGTGTTAATTATTATGAAGTTGGATCACGAGCTTTTTTTGTGACAAAATGACTTCTGAGATTTGCCGAGTGTTCAAACATGCAATCTCTTAATGATAAACATTTGGGTGGGTGGCTGGGCCACTCCATACTATAATAATTAGTCAATAATTTGGATTAGAGTGGCCCATCTACCCACCCAATTAAGAAGTTAGATCACGATCTTCTTTTGTGCAATTGGGTGGGTGAGCTGGACATTCTATAGCACTATAACCAGTTAGTAGGTTAGAATGGATGTCTTCGAAACTCTTTTCTGTTAGTGCCGTATTGTTTGCATATTTAATATTATTTAAAACTACTGGAGTGGTCATGAAGTAACACTGGAGATTTAATTTCTTTGTCTTGGTACAAGAGAAGCTTTGTTTGGGATATCTGTTCTTCTGCAAAAATGTAGTTTCAAAGAAAGAGCGTATATGTATATTTCATTGACTACGTTTAAAGCATTCGACTGTATAAAGCATGATATACTAATAAAGATACTTATGACCAAAAAACATTGCCAGCATAAAGAATTTATACGAACATCAATCAGCAGCAATAAGGGTCGAAGATGTTATGACCAGCGATATCCCTATTAAAATCACCAAACTACTGAACAATCTCAGATATGCAGACGATGCGGCAATATTTTTAGACAGCTCCGAAGGTTTACAACGCTTGATTGACCAAATCACGTCAGAAAGCAATGCGCTAAAACTAAACACAACAAAAACCAAAGTTGTGGTGATTAGTAAAAGACCAAATGATTAAGCTAATTTGGGGGTATACAATAATCAGATAGAACAAGTTGCTAAATTTGGAATCCTTGGCTGCTGGATAACTGAAGACTTAGATCCAGTTATAGAAATGGACAGTACAATCTTCCTCAAAATGAAGAAAATGCTATGCAAAGGAAGCCAAAATCTTAACCTGAGATATTGTTTTGTGAAAAGCTACCTTCAATCTGTGCTGCTTTATAGTGTTGAGGCGTGGACACTGAAGATCAATATCATGAACAGACTTGGAAGCTTTCAAGTTGTGGACGACATAGAATACCCTAAGTGGAGCACATCACAAACGCATGGGAAGAAACAGAACTACTAGGAATTGTAAAAAAGCGAAAGACAGCATTCTTTGGCCACATCCTTAAAAAGATTAAATTTAGTCTGCTCAAACTTATAATGAAAGGCAAGATAGAAGGCCAAAGAAAACACTCCTGGTTCAAAAACATAAGAAACTGGACAATATTAGACTCCCAAATCTTATTCATACCGAGAAAAGATAATCCATAGGTTCCTAAACTATGTTCAGTGGAACAATTTTTTTCTTGGGCGGGTAGGTAGGGTACTTGAGTTAATGATTGCGGACAAATAGTTAGAGTTGAAGTACCCTACCCACTAGTCTAAGTGTTTGCAGTCAAGAGAATTGTAGTTTTGCATTTTTGCAATTGCCAATAGTTACTGAATTAAAATGGCAAATAGTAATATTCAATCTGCAAACAACTAACACTTGAGCAGGTGAGTGGGGTACTTTAATTTATAATTGCATACACATGGGTTGAACGCCCAATGCATTTGTAATCAAGATATTAGGTGTTTTTTTCTTTTCACTAAATTAAAAGAAAAAAACTTTGAATTGGAGTTTGGGTGTATAGAGTTTTTTGTCCAGAGTTTCTGCATTGCAGTTTCTTGGTCCTATTGTACATCTCTGATTATTACTCCTTAAGTAGTTTTGTTTCTTTGATAAATTCCGTAAACTTTTGCCAGGAGATTGAGCTCTTGCTAAGTTAGTCTGTGTTTTCCAAAATAGACCTTGCGCTTCTACTTAGAAGATATAGTGGAGTTTCTTTATCCTACATACATCCGCGACATAGAGGATCCTTTTGGATTCTTATTCTATGCATATTTCTGTTTAAGCCACAGTTGATGATTGATTGATTCATTGTGAAGCAAATTTAGTAACTATTAACGTTTGCAGTAAGTTTATAGAATTGATAACTGGACTGAGTTTTAGCAATTTTGTTTGGCTTATTGCAAACGTTAATAATTACTAAATTTGGTGATTTAATAGGCCACTACTACCTGGAAAATTTGCTAAAAGTTGGTCTAATCCAAAGTTAAATACTTGGTTTGGTTTGAAACAAACTAAACTTGCTCTATACTTTATTCATAACATTCATTTCTTTATGGTAAAAGTTTAGCTTGCTTTTTTCTGAGATTATTTTGTAATTTGAACATTATTTTTAAAACTAAAGTGGCTTGTATAGTCTAACAATTTGGACTTAAATTTTAAGTAATAACTAATAAAAAAGATTTGTTTAGAAATTGTTTTGTTTGGTTTTTTTGGGTCATTTAGAAAAAATTATTAAAATTAATGCCAAAATTAAGATTGCAATCTGTTGAAAATTGATTTAAATTGTGAAATTGTATCCATCTAGCATGGGTAAAATCAAAAGAAACTGCCCAAAAAAAAGATTTTAGAATCAACTTTAAAAAGTTTGTCTGCTGTAGCTTCTGAAGGGTTTTTTTGACCAACTCTGTGCAATCTTTAGCAAGAATCCAATATTTGTAGAGCAATTTTTGCTCAGCCCGTTTTGTAAGCAAGGACACGTGGATTTGTTCTGAACGCCTTTACATAATCTTGTTCTTTTTGCTTTTTAATAGCATTGTAAACAACTTGAAAAAGGAATTTACTTAAAATCAATATAATTGAAAACGCTAGAAGCTGGTTAATTGTTGTTGTTTCTAGGATTAGGAAGTTAATAAATTAAAGCTGATTATTTTGTATTTTGTAAGAGCTACTCAAAGATTTCTATTTTTAAGAAATTGTTTTGCTTGGAATAAATTTAATTATTTTGATCAGCTTTGACTGAACAATTTGCATTCTAAAGAAATTGGGCAAGAATATGTTTTTTTAATAAAAAAGTGATCCAATTTACATGTAATTTAGCTAATTATAATAAAAAAGATAATATCATACAAAATAATAATTATATTTAAAAATTGAATGACAAACAATAATTGAGTAAAATCCAGTATTGCTTTTAAGGAGTTCAATAAAAATTTCAAGTTGTTGGCTGATAAATGAACACAAGACTAATATTGTATAATACGAGACAGCATACACGCTACTCATCAAGAGTCTCCGATAACATTTCCCTTCCTTCCCAACCCAACATTGTCTAGTCATTACCAAATAACATTTTAATGCAGTCCATTAGTGGGAATGGGTCCGTAATGTGCGCCCGGACTGCTAAAAGGTTAATCAAAGTTCAGCCGCGCGTCTTTTTCTGGGTACAGTAGCAATAGGGGGACCTGTGGAAGAAGAGAAACGTCTCCGGGTCGATATCACCGCCGCCAATCACAAAAGCCACTGGGCGTCGCTTCTTGTGTCTTTCGCTACTGGCATATAGGCCCTATCCTGTGGCCCATCACTCACAGCCACTGTCCTCCGGCGACCGCAGGAATAAAAGCCATATAATGGATCCAATGCGGTTCCGACTACTGTAACCCTCTTCTCGATCGACTTTTCTGAGAGGTTGTCTTGATGTCGACGTTTAATTACTTCCTATGAGAATATAAATTTATGGGACTTAGAATTAATCGTTATTAGGTAATCTATTAACAGGAAATACATCAATTAGCAAGATTTTAATCGCAGTAGCAGATTATTTTAATGTATTGCATACAATGTTTCAGTTTTCAATCGAAAATAGATTTAAAAAACTTAATGCTACAATAATTATGGACTTAAAAAAGTCATTACAATCATGAGCCTAATTTTTGAATTGCTTATGTTAAGAATTGCATTTATTGTTTATTAAGGTCCGATTTTACAATTAGAAGCTCAAAATTTTGCTTAATATTACTCAAACTATTACAAACGACAATGCCACTGAATAAGTCCAATTTACAAATTTTAGAAAATATTTAAACTCATAATTTGTTTGAGCTTTTAGTAAATTTATTGAAATTTTTGTTCGGGATTAGTATTACTAAATTTTACAATTAGAGACTTACAAAGTTCTACTGGAATTTACTCAAATCATTACAAATTTTTGTTAATGATTGGTACCAGTAATTTCATATAATTTATACACATTTAATAACATTTATGTACACGCTGCTCCCTCTGTTAGAATAAAGTTGTACTATACCAGACAAAGTTATGAGATTTGAATGTCAGCGTAACACATTTTAGTGTACATTTGTTCCTCTAAATTATGTGTGAAAACTGATATGCGTGGGGCGCCATCATTAATAGATAAACAGAATCGTATCTCATAATAGATGTAAATTGAGACTCGTCTCGAATCGTGTCAAATTGGCCTTCCTCCCTTCCCAATTAATAAAATACTATCGCATGCTGCCGAATAAAGATGATCTGTTTGTCTGCATCGTGTTGCAACTCGTTTAATTCGATAAGTATCGGGACTGATGATGACGATAATACGAGACGTGGCCATGAAACGGGACCGCAAACTGTAGGACTAATTAGCCGGCGAGAGGGTTTAATTAGTGATGGTGGTCATGTGACGAGTACTTAAAGGGTCCGCGAAGTTCGGGCGGCTTTAATCAAGAGAATAATGAAAAGTGGCGCCTGCCCGTCGCCTACAAGACACGCACAGCTACACAAAAAGAATTAAAAAACTCACGGAGTAGCCGTCATTATAAACAGAGTCCCTGAATACTCTAATGGTTGGAACGAATGATGATTTTCATTCTTGTTGTATTATTTGGGTTGATTTTTTTTTATAAACACACACACAACGTGATCTTTAATTTTTTATGTAATTATTCGATTTCATTTGCATGATAATCACAATCCGGCATCTAGAAAATAAAAATGTTTGTGGTAATTAAAACTACAGTTAACACCGCAAATAGTTTCCAACCTACGGTTCTTAATGTTAATGCTGGGAAAATATTTTAACATAATTAACACACCCAAATTTATTACTAATCGATCTAAATGTTATAAACAAACCAATTAATTTGAATGAGAAAGTTGTTATTAGAATTATGATTCTCTAAACCTAATCTAATTTTATTTTATTTGTTTCAGGAACATCCAAGCTTGAGGGGTACACCTTTAGCAATGTTAGCAGCGCAATGCAACAAATTGTCCAGCAAGAGTCCGCCTCCTTTAGCAGATGCAGCTGTTGGTAAAGGATTTCATCCGTGGAAAAAGAGTCCACAAGGTGCTCCCTCACCTGGATCGACGGGGGTATCAACAGCAAGCTCCCTACCACCGCAGCGATCATCGGCTTCGAATACGACGTATTCAAGTAGGCCGGTGATGACTTCATGTTCAAGTGTGCCGACGACTGCTTCGTATGGTAGTGATCTCTATTTCCCCGGTGCCACAACACAACCAGCCGTGGCGGATAATTCGCACGTCCACCACCACCAATCCTCATTATTGGGGAAAGTGGAAGGAGCTGCAACAGCGCATCACGCGGCTCTAGGTTCCGTATACTCTAGACATCCTTACGAGTCCTGGCCATTCAACACCATGTCCAGTGCTACACACCACGGTGGTATAAAAAGTGATACGGTTTCATCCGCGAATGCTTGGTGGGATGTCCATTCGGCAACAGCAGGAAGTTGGTTAGATATGAGCGGGGCGGCTGGAATGCACGCACAAATGGCAGCGGCTAATTACACATCAGATTACTCAACATTAACACATTCTCTGGCAGCATCAAATCATTTATTATCATCAGGACAACATTTATTACAAGACACATATAAATCAATGCTACCAGGAGCGCAAACTGTAGGCGCATCCTTTGGATTACACGCGACAGGCTCAGCACCTTCACCAACCTCCGGTACAGGAAGCCTACCACCACAAGTACCTTCACCAAGATCACAACGCCGCTATACAGGCAGAGCAACATGCGATTGCCCCAATTGTCAAGAAGCAGAACGCCTAGGCCCTGCTGGTGTACATCTAAGGAAAAAGAACATACACAGCTGCCACATTCCCGGTTGCGGAAAAGTCTATGGAAAAACATCACATTTAAAAGCCCATTTAAGGTGGCACACAGGTGAAAGACCATTCGTATGCAATTGGTTATTCTGTGGAAAACGATTCACCCGTTCCGATGAACTCCAAAGACACCTACGCACTCATACAGGTGAAAAAAGATTTGCGTGTCCCGTGTGCAATAAGCGATTCATGCGTTCAGACCACCTAGCAAAACACGTGAAAACCCACAACGGTACAGGCAAAAAAGGTAGCTCAGAATCATGCAGCGATTCTGAAGAGAACAGCCAGAGCGATTTAACCAACAATGTGAACTCCCCGGCATCATTAAACCACACACCACCACCCGTAGCTCCCCTAGGTGGTCTCGATATGGGTATGGAATCAAAACCACCAGGTTTAGTTTGAAACCGGTGGGGTCCTACGCTGCTCTATCCGAGCTATCGTTAGCGGCGAGGCCCCGCCGTCAACTCTAACCCAGTGATGTTTATTATTTTCTTTGTTAATATACTTATATTTTTTTGTATTATAATCGCTTGTATATATTCTGTGAATGGACAGTGCTTTAGTATTCCTTTATAATATTATTTTAATAATTATTATTATTTGCTTCGATTTATTACTATTTGTAAATATTATAAATATTTAATTATTCTTAATCGTATAAAAAATTTAAATAAATGTAATTGTATTACGGTGATTGGCCGTTGAGAAACGTGTGTTAATGAGTGTAACATATCATATATATTGTTGATAAATTTATATCCGTTGTTTTTTTTTATGTAATGATAACTCTATCTACATATTTTTTCTCTCTATTGTATTATTAATTGATTGATGTGCGTATGAGAGACTTATTTTTATTGATTATATTATTATTATGCGAATATCATGTTTCTCTTCTTGCCAAAGAATCTGTAATCTTGTAAATTGTACCTATCTGTAAATTATTTTACGAGCTTTTGTGAAACACGTTGACAGTAAATATAATTTTCAATCTGGAATTTTATTTGTTTATTATTTTCTTTTTATATGTTTTTCAGTTTGCAGAATATAAAAAAAACAATTTAATAAAAATAAATTTTGCTTTTTTTTGCAAGATATTTAAAAAAATCTGAATCAATTTAATAAAAATATATACATATTTTGATCCACTTTATTACTTGGTAATTAGAATAAGTGGAACAAAACTATATTATGCATCCTATCAACTTTTATTAATCCTTTTGATAATAACTTAATTAATTCTATATTGAATTTTAATTAACTTCTAATGGTGAGACTTGGTTTAATGTATTTCAACTACAAGGCTAGTACATTAGAATTATAAATTGACGATAGAATAGATTGGTAAGTACTAAAGGTAAAGTATTATTTTTTTTTTAATAAATTATAAATACAAAATTTTTAAATTGTTTCTTCAGCAAAATATGTTTGTCTGTATAGTAAGCAATCACGAGTTACTGAAGAAAATATTACATTGTAACATCAAACTTTGGTTACTGATTTTTAAATGAATAAAATAAAATTAATTTGCATTGTTATTGAGCCTTGGGGTACACCAGTTATCGACATAGACCGGAATAACAGAATTACTGAAAAAATATTAAAAATAATAACAAGAAACTGTTGTTATCAATCTTTAAATGGTTAAATAAAATGAAGCATTTAACTTTTATTGTGTATGAGCTTGTAAGATTTTTAAATTGTTAAGAAAACATTTATAAAGCTGCAAAAATTTTGTATGTTTAACCAGAGGCTTTGTCAGTATCTACAGCGCCTCCATTCTTTCAATTAACGGGTTCGGAAGTATAAATTATTTTTTCAATTTACAAGTATACAGTTTATTATGAAAGTAATGCGCATAATTTTATTATGACGCGACTATCCATCCAAGCTCGGTAAAACCGGTCGGGAAGTGTGGTGGAAGATCTGCTTTCCCAACGCAGCCGGTCGCCGACTATTCTGAGCGGAAAGACGTGTCTTTGTTTTTTGACTTTGTAACACGGCGCAGTTTTGGGATGTCAAGAACTTTTGGATTTAATTCAAAATGAGTCGGACTTTCTTAACTCTGTTGTAACCAGAGACGAATCTAAGATGTTTAAGTACGACCCAGAACCGAAAAGGCAGACCAGCGCGTGGTACATAAAATTATCTTCTCCGCCCCAAAAAACCGCAAATGAGCAAGTTTTGCATCAAAACGTTGCTCATTATTTTCTTTGACGTCCGAGCAATCGTTCATTTTGAGGTTATACCGCAAAGAGAAACCTTTTACCTCAAGGTGCTTAAAAGATTGAAACGCGGGTTTGCGCTCGTCAGGATTGACATCAAAGACACGGTCAAGCTCCACAATACTCCCAGTCAAACGGCATCGTTACCAACTTCCTGCAAAGCAAAACCTTGGTGGTTCCCCAGCTCTCTTACAGTCCCAATTTATTTTGTTTCCCCGACTGAAGAGAGAGCTGAAAGAAAAGCCCGTAAAAAACATCCTTTTTCCATCATTTCTGTCAAGGAGTAGCAGACACGTCTCTGAAAGTGTATTGATGTAGGGAGAGAGTATTTTGAAAAATTATAAGCGTTTGTACCAGTACGATCTGTAACAAATCTTTTGGATCTAAAGTTTTTAAGTTTTAGGTCTTAAACGTTTAGGTAAGATTTCTGATAATTTCCAACATGAAACCACATAATTAACACTAATCTCGTTAGTGTTAGGAGCCAACCAAAGAGTTTCAGAAGACATTGCATAGCTCTTCATGTATTTTAAGGTTGTTTATAGATTTTGGACGTCTTGAAACAATAAAATGTTTAAGCAAAATAACCAAGTTTGCAAAAATTATGGCAAAACTTATTTTTTTCTTTGGAATTGGAACGCCGGTGGTCTATGCATACGCTAGGTCTAGTTTTAAATCAAATAGACAGCGGTTAAATGGTACAAAATTGTCTACTTTTTTGCCTTAAATTTACGTTCTAAATGCATCAGTTGGTTTTTTCTTTTTTATGTGACCTATACGAGGTTTGGGACTGTTAAATAACAAGACTGCGATTGCAGAAAGTGTGCTGAAGGGGTAGAGAGGAAACAAATGTAGCATTGGATAGCTACAAGTGTCTACTATTCTAGTACAAAAACACGTTTTTGTTGCTGTAGTAGTACTTTTTCTATAGAGGTTAGAAAATAACTTTTTTTTTTCAAATCAGATCAATGTGAAATTTATCGTTAAATTAAAAAAAAAAACTTTGACTGAGTGCTATAAGTTGTTGAAAGAAGCCTATGGTAAAAATTCTCTATCTCGTGCGCGTGTTTTCCAATGGTATAAACGGTTTTCTGAAGACCAAGAGAGCACCGAAGATGACTCTGTTTCTGTTTCAACTAAGCAAACAGTGATCAAAATCAATGATATTGTGCACGGAGATCAAGCATTTTGATGATTGCTGAGACTGTAAGCGCCAATAAAAAAACAAAAAAAAATTATATAACAAATTGAACATGAAGAAAGTTTGTGCAAAATGGGCCCCAAATACTGTGTTTAGCTGCTAGATGCACTTCAGTGCTTAAATACGCGCCGTACTTCCTAATTTAGCACCTTATAACTTTTTTTTGTTTCCGAAGATCAAGTCTGCTTTAAAAAAAAACCCGGTTTGAGTCGATAGAAGAGGTGAAGCAAAAACCGGCGAATCTTTTAAATGCTCTTACAAAAAAAGACTTCCAGCATTGCTTTGACCAATTGAAAAAACAAATGGAACAGTGTGTGGCATAGGAAAGGGTGTACATTGAAAAGAAGCATTTGATAATAGAATAGTTTTTACAATAAAACTCTTTTTCATAAGCAGTCTTGTTATTTAATAGCCAAACCTTGTAAAGGGTCTTCCATTAGGAGCGCCCCCATTTGAAATGTAAATTAAACGAGCAATTGATGAGATATCAAAGATCTGTTTATTGTGGGTAGAAGGTGACACTATACCATTAAGAATGGAACAGAACATTGTTCAGATGGCCACCTCTGGAACGCCGGCACAAATAGAGACGCTGGACTCAATTTTCCATCATTTTTTCACACAAATCTGGCAATATGTCAGCAATGGCTCTTTCAATATTGGTCTGGAGCTCCTCCAATGTTGTTGGTTTGTTGCTGTAGACCACTGACTTAACGTACCCCCAGAGAAAAAAGTCTAGGCGCGTTAAATCGCACAAACGAGGCGACCATTTGGTTGGGCCGTATCTTGAAATAACACGGTCTCCGAACTTGGTCTTCAATAAATCGATTGTTTGGCCGGCTGTATGGCATATGGCCCCGTCTTGTTGGAACCACATATTGTCCACATCAAAATCATCCAATTTGTCTAAAAAAAAACGGTTAACATGCCCAGATACCGATCGCCGTTGACCGTGACCTGCATTGTTGAAAAAGAAATAAGGGCCAATGACTCCGCCGGTATGAAAACCACACCAAACAGTGAGTTTTAATGGATACAAAGATGACTGGTTGATTTCCTGAAGATTTTCCCTTGCCCAAATGTTTATTAACAAAACCGTTTAGCCAAAAATGAGCATTGTCACTCAGGATGATTTTTCGATAAAAATCATTATCCATCTCCATCTCGTCTAAGACCCAATTAGTAAAATTTCTGCGCAGCAAATAGTCATTCGGCTTCAATTCTTGGGTTAGAACGATCTTATACGGGTGTAGGTCAAGTTCTTTCCGCAAAATCCGCCACAATGTTGTTTGGCTGATCCCTAACTTCTGAGATCGGCGTGAAATTGATTGTTTTGGTTGTTCGGCTACAGAAGCTCGTACAGCGCCAATATTTTCTTTGCTCTTGGCTGGTCTTGCTCTTTTCGGCGTGGGAACATCTAATAAAGAGTAGGTCGACTCGAATTTAGCCACTAAACAAACCACAGACCGTTTATCCGGACGATTATATCGACCAAAAATCGAAGTCAACGCACGTAAAGTTGCGGTGACCGAACTCGAATGTTTGTAATAAATTTTAATAATTTACAAACGTTGCGCACACGTGTACTTCACCATGATAAAATGGTATAATGTCTCAAACAAATTGACGTTTATAATATGGAGCTAACTTTACACATGTTCAAATAGCAGCTATTCAAAACAGGGGCGTCCCTATTGAAAAACCCTTTATTATTAAAACGTTAACTACCATCCAAGTCAACTAATTTTTGTTCACAACAACTTTATATAGAGTGTTTGAGTTGAGTTGGTTGTTCTAATCTCAGACAACCCAAACTGAAACTTACTAGACGTTGGCAATCACATTAGCATATTCGATTCTATCCTTGGCTGACCTAAACAGTTTTCGATAATGTCCATATTTTTACTCCATAGTACAAAACACAAAAATTAATAGCATCAAAAAGTTTGTATTTTTGTTTTGATATTTAGAGACATATTGCTAGCACCATCTTTAGTTGATTGTTAAGTTTTTTCTTTTATATAGAAGGCAGCATTGATGTTGCGTTTGCTAACAATTATAATTTTTGTTTTTATTTGTGTTTACTTCTATGCCAAACAGTTTGCTTACTGTGATTACTCAATTGATCAGTATCTGTACACCTTCTTTGCTTCTTGCTATTACTGTAGTGTAATCTGTAGAGCCGACGCAACTTATTCTGAATTTAGCGGCCAAAAATGTATTTTAATTGAATATTAAGTTAAGATTATTAAGAATAACTTTATAAACCTGCAAATGTTGCAAATTATGGGACATTGCGCAAATAAAATTTTTGTTCTCGCTCGCGACTGCATTATGGTAACCATCTAATGTTTGTTTTCCGCGCTCTACAATAGATTTCTTTATTTTTTGACATGGTTTTATGTTACTTCTTTACAAATGGTGGCTGTTCAGTAAATGTTTTTTAAAATTGCAATTTCTCCTAACGATAGGGTAGCGTTTTTTGTTAGATAAAAGTAATTTGTTTGTGTAAGATGAGTTTAGCATTGAAGCGTGTCATTGCCATTTATGCCATTTTTGATAATCCATACTAAGGTAATCACTCTACTGTTTGGCACTGTAGTTTGTTGCTGATTTTGTTTGATGGATGGTTAAGGTTTAACAATTGTTACTAATATTAAGAAAGAGAAATCATTTCATAAAAACAACTTTGGGCAAACTATGCCATTGGAGCTTTGTTTTACTTTTTTGGAGACTTTTGAGGCAGAAAAGCATTAAACATTAGAAGCAAGGTTTTAATTCAAAACACCCGGCGTGGAATAGTCGTACAACTAACGTAAAAGGTCAAGCATTGCAAAACTACGTTGAGTCAAAAGGCTATCAAATCATGGGATCAGATGAACCCATTTACTACAGCTTTGTTGGTCATTGAGGGGACGTCCTAGATGTAGTTATACTAAAAAACGTCAACTAACAAGTCAAAATTATTACAATCAATGATCTAAACTCCGACCACATTCCGGTAATCCTGGATTTTTATAAAAAGGGATCAAACAGGGGGGGGGGGGAAAGACGATTTGTTAAAAAGAATAAAGCATAGTTAGGCCAGTTCCAGTAAGTATTTTTTTAGGTTTCAGTTGATAACCCACTTGGACTATCTCGCAATCAAAAGACAAAGAAGAAATGCTGCTAAACATCAATGACAAAAGCATTGCAACTTCTTAGATTGTAAAATTCTTAACGCTCTTTGTAAGAAAGTTAAGTCAACACAAAAACCAGTGCTGGCAAAAAACCTTAGAATCGACTCCAGAAGAAAATCTAATGTGGAAGATCTCCAAAGTCTTACGGAACATAAAAGTCCCATTACCTGCTATCCATGATGAGAACGGGCTTTAATATTTTATCGAAGAAAAGGCCAAAGTACTTTTATAAAAAACACAGATACAGAGCACGTCGAGAGAGTACACCAAAAAGTCGATAATTTTTTGGCAGGCCCAAATGACGACATTCCGGCTCGCATTAGAGGAACTATTATAAAATTCAAAGTTTGATCCACACCAGGTCTTGATGGTATTTCAAACAAAATTTTGATTTTTTTTTTGCACAGAACAATAATGATTCTCACCAATATTGCTAATGGGATCTTACGTACAAGGCACATTTCAAAAGTTTAGAAATCTAAGAAGGATTAAAAGTTTTTCCAAAATTACTGGCCAATTAGTCTCCTATGCACCTTAAGCAAGATCATAGAAAAAGTAATCCTAGATGATATTCAAAAATACGCTATAGTAAATTGTCTTCTTTCCTATCAACATGGGTTTTGGCGTAAATACTATGTCGTACATTAGCTAAAACGCTTGACAGATCACATTACCGAAAGTTTTAGCCTGAGAAAAATCACGGGGGTAGTATTTTTTTAACAAAAGTTTACTGCTAAAACTGCCTAGATTTAAGTTCTCATTGCGTTTCATAAATCTACTAGCTTCATATCAAATGTCTTCTGATGCTTGGAGCAAGAGGAGCAAGATTTTAATTCAAAACAGCCGGCGTGGGATAGTCGTACATATAACGTGAAAGGTTGAGCATTGCAAGACTACATTAGTCAAAAGGCTATTGAGTCATGGGATTAAATGAACCTACTCACTACAGCTTTTTTGATCATCGAGAAGACGTCCTAGATATAGTAATACTAAAAGACGTCAACTTGCAAGTCAAAATTATTACAATTAATGACCTAAACTCAAACAAGGGGGGGAGGGAGGAAGACGGTTTGTTAGAATAAAGCATAGTTAGACTAGTTCCAGTATGTATCTTTCAAGTTTCAGTTGATAACCTACTTGGACTATTTTGCAATCAAAAGACATTGATTCGAAGAAGAAATGCTGCTAAACATCAATGGCAAAGGCTTTGCAACTTTTTAGATTGTGAAGTTCTTAACGCTCTTCATAAAAAAGTTAAGTCAACTATCAGACAGCACAAAAACCAGTGCTGGCAAAAAACCTTAAAATCGACCACAGAAGAAAATCTAATGTGGAAGATCTCTAAAGCCTTACGCAACATAAAAATCCCGATACCAGTCATGCATGGTGAGAACGGGCTTCAATATTCTATCAAGGAAAAGACCAAAGTATTTCTAGTAAAAAACTCTATACTTGGAAAGCGCCAAGAGATAGTGCAGATAACATCATTAGGAATCAAATTGATTACATCATGGTAAACAAAAGGTATCAGAACAGCTTTCAATCAGTAAAAACTGCTCCTGGGGCAGATATAGGGTCGGATCATAATCCGGTGATAGCGTTATTCAATGTTAGGCTCAAAAAACTAAAGAGATCCACTAAAACAATATCTGTGGATATTCGAATGCTAAAGAACGAACAGATACGTACCGAAGCCCAGCAAGATCTCAACAAACAAATGAAGAGCATGCGCTTGGAAGAGGCCAACAACAACATACAAACAATCGTTACAAACCTAGAAAGCACATTAAGGAGCATCAAAGAGAAACACCTAAAAGTAAGCACCGTAAACAAAAAAAAGAATGGATGAATGATGAAATCCTGAGTATGATGGATGAAAGAAGAAAGACAAAGAACTCAGATAAGGCAAAATACGATAAAATAGACAAGCAAATCAGGAAGGAAATCAAGAAAGCAAAGGAAGATTGGTTACACGCAAAATGCCAGGAAATCGAGTTTTTGGACAGCAAGTTTGATAGTTTTAACATGCACAAAAAGATAAAAGAGGTAGCAGGAACATATAGAGTAAAAGTTGATGGAAGGCTAGTAGATCAAGATGGAAACATAATACTTGATAAACAAGAGAGAGTACATACCTGGCAAAAATACATCGAAACGCTATTTAAAGATGAAAGAAACAATCCCACAGAGAATACGTGCACATCTGGTCCGAAAATATTAAGGGAAGAAGTTGTGAAAGCTATAAAGCTTGGGAAAGAGGGTAAAGTACCTGGTGCGGATGAAGTTCATATGGAAATCATTAAATTATTAGACGATAGTGCCATGGACACATTAACAACCGTGTTCAATAAAATATACGATACTGGAGAAATCCCAGATGAGTGGCTCAGATCAACATTCATCAAAACACACAGCCAAAACTTGCGGTGATTATAGAACAATATGCATTATGAGTCACCTATTAAAAACCTTCCTGAAAATTATTTATAGTCGTATATATCATCGATGTGAGGAACAAATGCCCAACACTCATTTTGGGTTCAGAAACGCTTTGGGGACCCGGAAAGCCCTATTTAGCATGCAAGTACTATTTCAGAGATGTTGCGATATGAACTGTGACATATATGCATGTTTCATAGATTACGAGAAAGCCTTCGATACAGTTGTACATGCAAAGTTAATAGACATTCTAACAGAGACTGGCATCGATGAGAAGGATATACGAATCATAAAAAATCTCTACTGGAACCAAAGAGCAAACATCAAGATTGAAGGAACTAACTCGGAAAGCGTAGCTATACAAAGAGGAGTTAGGCAGGAATGCGTGATGTCACCCACGCTGTTTAATCTGTACTCAGAAATGATTTTCAAAGAAGCTTTGAACGAAGTCGAGCGAGAGATAGCTGTTAATGGAGAACTACTGAATAACTTAAGATATGCTTACGATACGGTAATTTTTGCTAGCTCCATGGAAGGATTACAAGAACTAGTTAATAGCATAACATCTGCAAGCGAACGGTATGGACTAAAAATAAATGTCAAAAGGACTAAGTGTATGGTCATCAGTAAAAACGTAATCAATCCGGGGAGACTACTGCTACATAATGAAAAAATAGAAAGGGTTGAAAAATTTACGTATCTGGGAACTTTGGTGAACGAAGAATGGGATCATTCAATTGAAATAAGAAGTCGTATAGAAAAAGCCAGAGCAGCATTCAGGAAACTAAGTACCGTTTTAAAGAATCACAGTCTAAGTATCAAACTTAAACTTAGATTAGTTAAGTGCTATGTCTTTCCCGTACTCTTGTATGGAATGGAATCATGGAGCTTGACGGAGGCGTCAACGAAGAAAATAGAGGCGTTCGAAATGTGGACTTATAGAAGGATCCTTAGAATCCCCTGGACAGCTCATGTTACCAACGAGGAGGTGCTAAGAAGGTTACAAGTAGAGACAGAAGTAGTAAAGACGGTGAAACAAAGAAAATTAGAATATTTAGGACATATAATGAGACACCCGGAAAAATACGAGCTACTACAACTGATTCTACAAGGAAAGATAAAAGGCAGAAGAGGACCAGGAAGAAAGAGGATTTCGTGGCTGAAAAATTTAAGGACCTGGTTTGGCAAGACAACCACTGAATTGTTCCGTGGGGCCGTAAACAAGATTCAAATAGCGTTGTAGATAGCCAACATCCGGTAACGGATAGGCACGATAAGAAGAGAAGAATTTCTATAGAGAACACAGATACAGTAAACGTAGAAAAAGTACACCAAAAAGTTGATAACTTTTTGGCAGGCCCGGCTGACGACACTCCGGCTTGCATTCGAGGAACTATATCAAAACTCAAAGTTTGATCCACATCAGGTCTTGATAATATTCTAAACAAAACTTTAATTTTTTTGTTGCACAAAGCAATAATAGTTTTTGCCAATGTTGCTTATGAGATCTTACGTACAAGGCACATTTCAAAAGTTTGAAAAAACTCCCACGTCAACATCGCAAAATCTAGGAAGGATTAAAAGTTTTCCCAAAACTACTGGCCAATTAGTTTCCTATGCACCTTGAGCAAGATCATAGAAAGAGTAATCCTAGATCATATTCAAGAACACGCGGAAGTAAATTGTTTTTTTTTTTATTAACATGGGCTTTGGCGTAAATACTATGTTGTACATTAGCTAAACGCGTGACACATCACATTACCAAAGGTTTTAGACTGAGAAAAATCACGGGGGTGGTATTTTTTTGACAAAGGTTTACTGCTATAACTGCCTAGATATAAGTTCTCATAAAACTGCTAGCTTCATATCAAATGAATGAATCTCTTGATGACAAACACTTGGGTGGGTGGGTGGGTGGGACACTCCATACTATGATAACAAATTAGTAGTTTAGATTAGAGTTAAGGTTTTCAGATTGCTTTGGTTCTTACTGATATAAGTATGCCACCAAAAGCTGTTTGTTGATGCTCAGTTTGTCGGGTGTCAGTTTTTAAATGCATGCAGACAAAACGAGTCATTTACTATAAAAATTGCGTATTGGGAGAAGGCTCAAAAGAAAGCAAAATTTAATGAATTAAATCAAAAGATGAAGAGAGGAGAAGATATAAACGGTATTGATATTGATTAATAACTAGTTCTTTAAAGAGGTGTTAGAAAAAGTTGTGAATGAGATTTATATTTTAGAATTGCATTGAGACCATGCATAAAACCAAGTGGAATAGAATTTGAAAGCACTAAGATTGTTAGATTATTATAAACCATTAGTTTAAATAATTTATGTAAAAGCTTCAGGTTGTCCGTAAATACTGTCTGCTGTAGAAAATGTTTCTGATCTGAATGCTAGAACAAGCAGTTTCTGGATTTCCAAATGTTGTAAAACATCAAAACTTTTTATGTAGTCAAATAACAAAACCCAACTTATATATCAAGAAACATAAAATAGCAATGATGTGTTTACCACAAATTTTGCAAAGTTTGGCACACAAAACAATAGTTTTGATAATAAATTTTGACAATTTGGAAGCGTTGCTCTGTTGTTAAACGTTTCATGATAGTTTGACAGATTACACTAAATGTTGACACTTTGTTGTTGACGCAATTTAGAGATTGAAAGTTTGGCCACACTAAAAAATCACTCTTTTGCTATCAAACTTTGTGTAACCAGCAACAACTGCGTCAAATACCGTTTATCAAATGCTTCTAGCTTACGGCGTTAGTTCAAGAACTATTCTCTAAGCTATTCCAATCATCTTAGAATTTAATAAACTGCAAGAACATCAGATAAGTTGTATAGATAGTAAGGTTTCTAGCAAATACCAAACAGTACAGACTATGTTTTGTAGCTAAAGATGTAGCATTAATTAATAATAGTAGTTTTTTATAAAGAAAACAATTCTCCATTGTAACATGGTCACATATTTTTACATTACAAGTGGATAATTGGATTGCAAGTTTTTTAAGATGATTTTTTTTTGTCTAATCAGTGATTTTTAATAACTTTTGTTGCAATTTAACCGATTACTTTGAGCGGCGTTTTTTCTAATAAATAAATAATTATTATTTTATTCTTAAAATCATTTTGTAATTTACAAAATAAGGAGCAATTAGCCAAAGTTTTTTTTTGATAGATAGATTAATACTATATTTGCTTTCAGTTCATTTACACTTTTACACAATTAATGCTTTATATTATACCTACGTTTAGATTTAAAACTGATACCTAAGCACGGGTTGGGTGCTTATGTAATATTAACCAAATATTTCAATGTAATATATCATAAAAATTAAGTAATGAAAATTATTCATTAGAAACATTACCCTAATTAAAAGCAACACATAATAATTGGCGGCCGTTTCATCATTAACCGACCGCCCAATGGTCACAATTCCCAAAAGACTTAATAAATCCACAATAGCTATCGCATTACTCGACAACCCAGTTTTAATGAAATTATCACAAGCCCCGTTTGCGATTGAACATAATTCTAACAAAGTGACACAGCACGGACCATTCGTTTCTATTAAGCGGCGGTTTGTTATTGAATGAATCAGCGGGAGGCTTCTGATTAAACACAGTCTCATGCACTCTTACCAATTGCGGTTTGATATTGCGACCCTCTTCATTTGTGCGTACCCTCTGATATTACACTCACCCGCTGATTGTTGACATATTGGCCCTTTAAAAGCGCTGATTAAAAAAATTCAAAAGTATTGGAAACAAGCACATAGCTTAATTAGAGTTGTATACGTTGTTTAGTGAAGTGTAGTTCGGTATTCTAGAGCTCGGTCGGTATGTTTGAAGTGTGCAAGTTGATGCAAGTCAGCACGGCCACTGTTACATGCACCATCATGATTAATTTAGTAGGATTGTGCGGATCATCCCCGTCAAACACCCTCTTCTGCTGCCGCTATTAGCCCTCCCAATCACCAGGTATTCGATCAAATGGCTAAACACTCACTCTCATCACTTGATAGATCAACTCCTAATGAGTGTCTGTATTATGTTACATGTTAACCGCTCTATCTCATTATCATGACATTGTAGAAACTACCAGCTTTTTTATTTGCTTTACACAATGCCCGGCAGCTTCTTTCAATAAAGTTATAAAAATATTCGCACAGGACATATAAATCATTTTATATTTTGCACGTATGGTGTTATTAATTAAGTTCGTGGAAGACAGCACGTGGATGTGATCCCTTTTGTAAGAGGATCCTCGTTGTTACGTGATACATCCTGCTGTGTAACTGAGAAACGGTGCATCGCACGCGAGTTCGACGAGGGGTCCGCAGAAACGGTCCTCTTTGATCTCTCAGTTTTATGGTTATTCTGAAAATCAGTCCGCTTCGACGCTTCGCACAATCAAACACAGACGTTTGCTGATTAGAAAATCAGCGAAGGGGATTGTGTTTATAGAATGAATGATATATATGTTTCAAGCCCACCCATCAAGTTTACAGGTTATGGTTGATAGATTTTCAGAGAACTTAATATGTTTTCTGAGCTTAATATATTTTTGAATATAATACATTGTATCAACGCCATAAATCTATTTCATGACTTCTAAATAATTATAATAATATATTTTGTTAATGTAATTTAAACTACCTTATGTAAAGCTTATCAACCCTTTTCTTTCATAGTCGATAACATAGAACTTCAATTACATTTTTATAATTAAGATGTAGAATTACATAAGAACTAAAATAAATAAACAAATTAAAACTCTTACCATTGATTGTCACTATTGGTAAATTTTATAAAAAACAAAAATTGGATTATAAATCAAAAATTTGAGTTTATCTAAATTTGGTTTTAAGTTCTAGTAAATGATCTTAGTATATAATTTAATTAAATTTATTACTAAAACTATAATAAATAATAATATTTGTCTTTGAAAAGTAGAATGATATTAAAATATGTTTACATAGCAAGTTGTCCAACATTGATGTTCAAAATAATCCAACATTGAAGTCTAAAAATGGGTATATGGGTAACTTAATTACTTTTCGACTAATTTGAAAAAAATCGACTTTTTAAATTTTGCTCAAATTTTAAAGGATCAAAATATGGGTGAAAAAAATAAGATTCCCAAAATTTTAGACCTTAGAATATCGCCTGTTCAAAATGGCACATGTAAGAAGATTAAACATTTTACAAAAATAAAATCTTTGTCAGCTTATTTTGTATCCCAATATTTAGGCATTCTTATCACGTATACTTCAAAACCCATGTTTGTACATTCAATGTTGGAGCAGTCATTTTTAAATATCAGTTTCAAACATTATTTAAAAAAAAAACTGTAAATTTAGGAAACTTGCTAAACTATGCTTTCTTTAAACTGTTCCAACTTTGTCAAATCTTAACAAAATTTGGTTCACGAGGTCTAAATTTTTTCGTGTGTTCAATCTTTCTTTAAAGTGATCACACAAAACTTATAGAATCAATACGTATACACCACTATTTTGATGCAGGAAAATGCACATGTTTTTGCTATCTTCAAAACTTGTAATTTTTAGATTCCAAAAAAGCGCTGTTACATTATGTCGAGTTTAGTCAAAATTTCAGTAAATTCTTTTCAGACCAAGAAGAAAAAAAGGTTATCTATATGAAAAATTTTACATCGGGCATTATCAAAAGGTTTTTAATAGTCAAAAATCGTAATAATCGACGATTTCTTCAAAAATGTTAAAAAAAACTCGATTAAAAGTTAACCGTTCCCCCACAAATTAAAAACTAAAAAAAAATGCATACATTTATCAACTGGCCAAATTATGTAACTGCACTTTGCGTTGCTTTTAACACAACGCGCGTAGCCCATACTCGTGCAATCAACATTGTCTTTATTGTCACTAACGTTAGACGTTAGATTTGTTTATTGCCAAGATAAACAAGTCTTTCTAACGTGAAAAACAGCAAAAAAACATGCATTGGCAAACAAAATTGGCAACATCATGCATCTGACAAACAACCAACCCCAAAAGAAGTAGTTAACTACCATTAAACATTGCTCTAGGTAGACACAACATTTTGCTACCGTACCGCAAGTTTAGAATTAATGCGTAAAACTTCAAAACTTTTAAAAATCTTTTACCACAATAAAGAATACTTTTAAAACCTGTATTAACATATAGTATCACCGTGTAGGGATTTGCCAGTTACCTCCATCGGGTGCGTCCCCATTGGAATTGAGGAAAGCTTGTCGAGAAACTTCCGAAGGGTAGTGGGAAAATAAAATACTCACCATAAAACAAAAACTGGACTGGCCTTCCAGGTTGGGGGTTGGAGCGTTGGGATGGTTCCTCAACATCCGTAAAAAAACGTAAAATACTAAAAAGCCCGCAACTAGCCTCGGAACGAAAGACAGAACACAAGGAAAACGACCTACGCAACAAAAACGGTACATGAATTTTGGAACGAGGAATGTTCAGTCAATCAGGGACAAGGCGGAGGAAATAGAAAAAAAGCTGGAGCACCTAAACATCAACATCGCAACGGTCACAGAGACAAAAAAGAAAGGAAACGGAGTGAAAAACTTAAATAACTACGTACACATTTTAAGCGGAGTGCCAAAGGAGTTTAGAGCAAGTAGAAGAGTATCTATCTTAATCAGGAAAAAGTTCAAACAGAAAATAACTAACTGGACAGCACACAACGAAAACATCATATCAGTCAATATAAACATACTGGGACATAAAATTAAAATTTTCAGTGTATACTCATCAAAGACAGCCTGGTAAATGAAAAATTCTTTACTACACTCGAACAACTAATTTCGGAAACGGGCCAAGATAGGGAAATAATCATACTGGGAGACCTCAACAGCAGGACAGGGTCCCAGAAAAGTAGCAACATAATTGGTCCATTTGGGGAAAACACTATTAACGACAACAGACAAAGAACTATCGACCTTTGCAAAACATACGTCCTAAGATCATGAACGGATTCTACAGACACCGAGACATACATAAATACACATGGGTCCAACACACTAGAAATCTTAGATCAATAATCGATTATCTCATTGTAAGACAAACATCCAACCTAAACGTAAACGATGCAAGACAAGAAAGATAAATAAATACGGTGGATCTTGACCAAAGAAACAAGAGACAGAGAAATTTACGAAAAATCAAAAAGAGAAGTAAGAAACCTAATCAACTACAACAAAAATCTGCTATAGGACAACAAGTGCAGAGAAATAAATACATAAATTAGAGGTAGTAAGAGCAGCAAAGCCTGGAAATTTGTAAAAACACTCAAAACCAACGAGACCGGACATGCTTTAATCCAAATTATCCCAACGCAATAATGGGTGAAATACTACAAAAATCTTCTTACAAAAGATAGGACAGAATTCAAACAAAATATGTCTTCGGGGAGAGTAGGAGTTGACGGTAAACCGATAACAATAACAAAAGAGAGAGTTATGAAAGCAGCCAAGCAACTTAAAAACAATAAATCACCGAAACCAGAAGCACTGCAGACCGAGCTTCTAAAAAATGGGACGGAAAAGCTGTATACCAAACTAACCACTATGTTCACAAAATGGGTAAACGGAGAACCAATATCGGAAAAAGCTAATTAGTCGCATATAACATCAATTTATAAGAAAAGATTGAAAAAAGAATGTTCAAATTACAGGGGCATAACCGTTACCAGCACCCTCACCAGACTGTACGTCAGAATACTAAGAGACCTAATAGAAGAGGAGCAACCCCACATATCTGAAGAACAGTCAGGTTTTCGAGCAGGAGACCATGCAACGACAACCTATTTGCCCTGAAACAAATCATAGAAAAGAAAACTAACACCTACGAAGAATTACATCTGCTATTTGTGGATCTAGCCAAGGCATATGATAGAGTACCACACAACAAATTATGAGACGTTCTACACCAATCATCCATTAACACTACAATTATAAACGCAATAAAACACCTATACAAAAACTCAACTTGCAGGGTAAAGATAGGCGAAAAACTGTCGGAAAGCTTCCATATCAGCAAGGAACTCTGCCAAGTATGCTACCTATCTCCCACATTGTTCAACATATACATTAAGCATGCAATGAAGCAATGAAAGAGGAAATGTAGAAATATGAAAACTCACCTATTCCGATGAAACGATGCTATACACGTTGCAATTTGCGGACGACCAGGTCGTAATAAATAACCATGAACATAAGAAAGACCAAGTATATGTGCATTGGCGGGAAAGCAGAAAACCAAGACTTGGAGAACCACGGACATATTGACCAGGTTAACAAGTATAAATATTTGGGCGCATGGTTCCACGAGTCAGAAACAAACAACAGAAAAATAAGACAACGATTAGCACAAGCAAAAAAGCTAATAAACGCGCTAAACGTACTGTTGTGGAGTAAAGATATTAACACAAAGAGAAAGCTAAATATATACACGATGATTAAGAGCAACCTACTATACGGATGCGAAACGTGGAGAACAACTAAAGTATGGGAAAATAAACTTAGGGCAGTGGAAATGGATGTTATAAGAAGGTCACTACAGGTATCCAGATTGGATAAAATCAGGAAAAAAGAACTAAGGAAAAACATAGATCTCAAAGAAGACATAATCGAGGAAATCCAAACTTGACAATTAGAATGGTATGGATATGTCCAGCGTATGCAGCAAATAAGAATACCAAACCAACCCCTAAAATGGAAACCCCTAGAAAAAAAAACAGAAGAAGAAAATTGAAAAAAAAATGGGAGCAAGGAATTTCTCGAGCTATGAGCGAGAGAAACCTGAAGACTGGACAATGAAAAGATAAGAGAAAATGGAAAGCGGGTATCGGACAACGTTGCAGAACGTTCTAAAACCAAGAATATATATATGAACGTGTTTAAGACAGTGTTTAAACTTTTTAGAACCTTGCAACACTCAAACTTTTAGTAAAACTTTTGTGGTCATTTTTTGATTATAAATTATTTTTTTCTCAAACAATAATGCCCCGTACCCAAATATTTACATTACTTAGACACTAAGGTCAAGTCTCAAAACTCAACAGAACACCGGCATCTTTTGTTTCCTGCTACCTAATGCCACCATTCACGTATTTTACGTAACCTAACCTAACCTAACTCATTTTTTATGTTAAAAGAAGAAAATCTTCAGCTAAGACACTATCAGCTTTTGCTGGCATTAATGTCGGGTTTCTACCAACTAAAAACCTCTTTCTGTTTACTAGTAGTAATGCGGAACTTCACATATCCGATCTCAATCGTCCTTGATTGTTGGCACCGATTTTGCAAACTCGTTTATTGCATCCCACATAATTATTGTCTTCAGCATATGCCCTACTAGGTTAGCCGCCGTTAGAAGTTTGCCAAAAACCTCTGTTATTAAGGTTCTGCAATTGGCCCACTGCGGGCATTGAAAGAGTATGTTCCGCGTTGTCGCTCACCAAGCCACAGTACTTGTATTGTTTGCGGTTTTTGATTTAGTAAAAATATTGGCCAAAGCACCCGTGACTGGTAAAGAGCTGTTAAGGTTGTATGAACATTTTTTGTGCTACCGGTTTATCCATTTGATTATTGTTAGAGTATGGCGGCATGTCCATACCGCTCACGAGTCTGCATTGGCCACCTTTTTATGGTTTTTACCCTATTAAATAAAGTCGCTGTTAACCTGGGAAATCTCTATTTAGCTGCATAGTAGATTTTTTCCCGTTCTTCTGCTCTTAAGTCTCTCGGCAGTACCGCCGCCAATACGTCAACTGCATCTCACTTTGTGGTTTTTTGTGCTTTTGCCCTTTCCGCCCAAGTTAACGCGGAATAGAGCAACTTGGATCTGGCTACGCTCACCAACAGCTGTCGACTCGCCTGGCTTAATCTTCTGACGTTTGGCATTAGTCAAAACACTGCTACCACTGCTTTTGTTGCAAGTATTTGAGGCATTTACCGATTAAAACGGGCTTGCTTTCTACTGTTATTATCTCACCGCTTTTTTGGCAGCTACGCTTGGTAAATAACCAAACTTCCTTGGTATTGTGGGTGACCAGTTTTAGACCGTTGGCTGCCAGCCACCCCGACACCAGCACTATTGCCTTCTCCGCGTTGCCAATCATACTGTCAATGAACACGTGGATAGATACAATTGTAAATCAGTTGTATTACCTCCGAGCGTTTGAGTTTGAAGACTTCATTGTAGGCTATAATTTATAGGAGTGGCCTTAGCATCAGTTCTTGCGGCATTTTGCCTTTCACGTCTACTCTTAGGTAGCTTCATACTACTTGCATAATGCCCTCTAATATTGCATTTTGGTTCAGTGCATTAAGTGTGACTTGCCACTGTATAGAGTTGAATGCATTCTTTACATTCAGTGCCACAATAAAGCAATGTTGCTGTTTCTTTAAGAGGCCGCTGTTAGCAGCTTTTGCCGCGTCTTGAACCGCTTGAGTTGCGTCTACCGTTGATTTCCCTTTTCTAAATCCAAACTACCTAGGGGATAAGTCGTCCGTTGTCTCCAGTTTCTCGTTAAGCCTGTCGGCTACAATTTTTTCCAGAGTTTGCCAGCCCCCTCTAATAGACAGATTGGCTTATATGGATCAATTTCCACCTAGCTAGAAACACGCCGTTCTGCAGGCACTAGTTGTACTGAACATCCAGCGGGTAGCACTCTACTATTGCCTTTATAAGTTTGTTTGGCAGCTCGTAGAGACTAGAGAGTAGCGGTTTTTTTGTTGGACAGCTTTTTTGCTGTTTCTGCCAGCTCATTACATTTGATGCGTTGCGGCGTCTAAAAAAATTGGCTTATTTGCATTGTAGCCGGAATTGTAGTAGAGGGCGGGTTGTGAAAAAGGCTTCTATTATAGCTGTTGTTCCGCATAGGACGTGTGCTTCTGGTGCTAGTGATTTGGCTCTCATCTTTTTATCTATTGTCCGGTACGGTAGACTCCATGGATCTTTGTCCACCTCGGCACACAGTTTATTTCAGCATTTTCTTTTGCTGGCCTCAATATTAGTTTTAAGCTGTTTTTTTTTTGGCTTTGGCTTTGGCTTTTGTCTCCGCTTCGGCTACTATGGTGACCGTCTTTTTCTTTCTAGCTCTGATTATGTCCCGGCGGGCTTTGTGACATTTTTTTCTAACTCCCATTTATGTTCTTTCTAGGTACTCCGCCGTGAATGCCGCTTGGATGGCACCCATAAGGTTTGCGCAGTTTTGCTTTGTGTCAGCTTCAGACTTTGCGGTTTTATTTTACCATCTGTTTTGCAAAATTTGTCTACTGTCCACCTTGCTTTCGTCGGTGAGTATGTTCGTGTTGCCACAGTGTTGCGGATGTTAAACATAATGTATCGGTGGTTGCTTAGTGTTGCTTGTATTTGACTTCTGATGTTCTCAAGTTTGTCGAGCCACCTGAGGAATTTATTCCTTGACGCGTTTGGGGACACATAGCAGCTGCAGCGACATTAATAATCTTCTTAGGCTGATATGCTAAAAATCTAAACTAACTAACATAGCAGCTGTAATTGTAGATTGCGTTTGTTTTGATCCAAACTATGCTATGCGCGGATGTGCCTCAAGCTTCAATTCTTTTGACCATGCTACCCAAATCTTGGCGTATAATTTATCGCAAGTTCAAATCCCAGTTCTAACAAAACATTTTAGAAATTGTGTCATTTATTAATTTAAGAAATTAGTTACTTTTACTAACAATCGTATAACTGCCAAAAATAATCTAAAAAATAAACATAATAATACAAAAGATTTCTATCATTTAAAACTACAATAATTTGATTTTATTTTTTCTTTTTAAGTACATGTACACAAATAACTAAAAATATATTAAACGCATCAGAAAGTTAAATAAAATATAATGTATTAAGTTATAACTACCGCCAAGCTCTGCAATGTTACAATCTTTTACCAACTAATAACAATCCATCAAAACTAACAAACATGATTAAATCACAATCTAATAAACGCTTAATAAAACAAAACCGTGAAGTAAAAATAAAGTGCCCCTTGCAAACCCTCTAGCTGGTGGTATAAATTCCCTAATGACGCGAGCCGATATCAAATTATCCGTCGAAATCTCTTCCTCCTAAGTGAATTTGCTCGGATTATTTACTTTACTATCAATAGATAATTCAATGAAATTTGTCATCTCGCTTCCCCTATTAAGTACTTGATTTTCGGGCTATGAAAATAAGGGGGCGCCCCTTATAACGATAATTTATTCCCCTGCACAGTTAAATCATCCCCTAATGCATATAACTAGGGTTAAAATTGCGGTGACTTATGCACGTTAATGTAACATGCAGTTTGTTGATGTGATTTTTAATTCTGTTTTGGGATATGGCCTATCATATATATTTACAGAAGAGATTATTCTCAACAAGGGGATTTTGGCCAAGTGCAATTAATTCTTCAGTAAGTGCGACTAAAATTAAATTTAAATAATATATTCAAAAATTATATTTTAAATCATTTCGTCTGATATGTGTAGATTTAATTACAGTGATTAAAGAAAAGTCACCTAGTCAGCTTCTTCATTTGAATACGGATTTATCAGTAGATCTGGCCCATTACTTTCTGATTGACTATAGTTAAATGGGTTTGTTACGACCATTCATTCACCATCCACCTGCTCCACAAATAATAAACTGGAATATATTTAAATGTCCATAAATTAAGTAACACCTCTATATAAGAATAAGAGATGCAGATGAATATTGATTCTAGTTGAGTTTTAATAGTTATTTTAGTGTTAACAGATGCATTCGTTGTGTTGGATTGAAATTATTCAGATTGAAATGAATAAATGTCTGTATTAACATGATTTATATTACAGATGCATTGTTTTTTTTAATTTAATATTTTAATTTTTTATTGAATATTAGAGCCGATCAAGATTCTATAAATGTTAATAATAAATTTATAAATAATATGAACTAAAATTTGGATTTATTTCTTGTCACAACGACAATTAATTAATTGCTTTAATTTCCATTACATTAGAGGAAAATACAATCAAAAGAAAATTCAATTTAATTATATTAGCAAGAAAGGAGTATAATATTGCAAAAGATATTAATTATGATTAATTACAGATCAAGTACACCCTTAATAAAATGTCGCTAAATATTAGAATCTCTTTGATGTATTTCAAGCATTTTAATTAAAAGGAAGTGCGTGAAATAAATAAAGATATAATAAGGCATAACAAATTTTTAAGAGAGCTAATGTAGCATACAGAATGTAGTCGCAACACTACACTAAATATTTTTTGTCAAGTCTTATTAACTGGTGTGATATACTGCCCCACGATATCCACGCAGGAAATCGCCGAAAATGAAAAAGTGTTTTATGACATCTTGTCATCTCATTATTAAAAAAAGGAGGATGGAATTACCGAGCCAGACACGAGTGTGTCATTGTGGTTAACGCGTCTTAATAAATTATCCACTCAACGCGTTAGTTATTTAAATTGGCTTGAAAAATCGACGTGATTTTTCACAATTAGTGTTGTTTGTTTTTTTATTTTACTGAGTAATTTTGTTATTTTAACAAATTATGAAGGGTAATTAAATGCGTGTTTTAATTAGATCTAACTTCTGTTTATAATTTATATCGATTTTTTTTAATATTATGGTGAATAAAATTAATGTGAATATTAATTCATGCTAAAATAATGAACAGCAATTACTGGATCTATGCTGGTGGTATCGCAGATGTTGAAGTTTATGCCAGGTTGTCGATTATTCTTCGTCAAAAAATAATAATTATGCATTTATAATGAGAATAATATATATTGGAAATACATTAGTTATGTAAATATATTTATTTGGCTAACACTTATTTTTTTTTTCTTTATTATCCATTATACTTTTGAATACAATCAATCTGAATCGATTATTCAGAAAAAAATCACAAAGCATTTTTAAAACATATTATTAAATATTTGTAAATAAACTTTTCTTTTTTTATTATAATTATCTTTTTTAATTCCGCTGGCTGTACAAACTAAAATAAAAATACAATTAATTGTTACTTCTTTTTGTGCTTTCATAAAGTGAGTGGATTTGTTTTTGAAATTTGTACACTCAGTTTTGTCTATAAAATACTTCTACACAATGTTATTCAATATTGCCAACCGACAAATACTAGTAGACATCGGCTAAAATATTTTGGATTGTATTTTGAAATGTATTTTTTAGTAGCTCTGGAGCACTTAACTATAAATAGTTTCTACTTACATTAGACGTAGCGTCTTTTAAAGTAACTCTTTTGTTTTGTTAACGGCGGTTCTCCATAGATAGAGTTTGAGGCGGTCGTTGTGGCTTGTGGTAAATATGTCGGAAAAGTCAAAATTTATATGGGATGTGGCAAAAAGCCAACAACATTGAGTGTACTGAGATGCATAGGTGGAAAGTGCTGCCACAATTTGGTATTATTACAAACAATACCAGGAGTTGCTCTTGCTTTTCAATCACTTCCTTTGTTGATTCCAACCCAAAAGACAAATTTCTTGTGCTAAGATAATAGTTTGTGGATGAAAGGTTCTCGGAATACAATCTCTTTGTGACAAGATTTGGAATAAGGTTTTTCCATGTCAACATTTTTGTTGCTGAACAATCTCGCAAGATATCTAAAGGATGTTATTGCGTTGACGGCACGGCTTAGCATTGTAGATAGTGACCTGGTGATCTAGTGATCTGGTGGTACTAGGCAAATATGCCAGTCAGTATCTGTTCTGGAGCTATTTGCTCTAGGTTTTAGTCTACAATCGTCGGAAGCGGTGCTTAGCGACAGTTGTTAGACGATGACTGAGAAATAAGTTATTAATGTGAGGTTATGTGAAGCTTTTGGCTTGATTTCCTTTTGAGTGGCTGTTTTTTTACACAATTGCGTCTTAAAGATGACCTAGTAGTTACTTTCCAGTGTACGATAAAGTTTCAAATAAGATATAGCAGCCTATACATTTTTGTTATGGCACAAGACTGCTTAAAAAACACGTAAAGATTAAGAATTAGGTTACAATTTACCTCATAGAGGCAGCATCAGAATTAACAAATCCACAAATCTTCAAAAAATAATAAAATTAAAAAGTTTATGTAGTCTCAAAACTATCGAATTTTACGCTACAAGGTTTTATTAACATTAATGCCACTTTTTTTGCAAATCACATGTTTTCAACAATTTCCTCTACTTTTACAACTTTGTTTTACAATTAAAAGTATTACGGAAAGGTTGTGCGTCTTTAAAGTACGCACTAATAAGTTGCACTTGTCCGGAAAATAAAATAGTAAAACAATCTATTCTCTTAAGAAATTACTTCCAGCAATGAATCACATAGTAAGCTCAGTTCCGGTTCACTATTGTTACTATTAAGTAGTCATGATTAAACTTTTTATAGTGTGCATAGGTTTACTATTACTGGGCTTTTGAGTTTTGCGTGCATCTGGCTTGCGTAACGCGCCGGGTTCAAGTTTAAACTGTTGCGTCGTTATTAAGTTGGAGTAGACAACTGCTCAATTTTGATTTAATTTATGCGGTTAACACTTTTTGGTTTGGGTAGCATGGTTCTCTCTAGACGTGGGTATCTAAGCCTTGGGCTAGCTAAGGTCTTCTTGATGCTGCCATATGAATTTAGTTTCATAAAGTGCCAGTTGGCCAAAAATTGTGGTTAATTTTTTTCTAGGCTTTTTTAAATTGTCTAGGTCAATCAGATAAAATTTGAATAGATTAGGCAATTGCAAACCCAGATTTAGAGCGAAAACGTTGATAGTTTTCTCTAAAACGCTACAGTAATTTTGTTATAACTAGCAAATTTTGTTTGTTTGTTCACACTTCCTACGTTTGAATACAAGTCTTACCAACCAGTTTCAATTAGATACTTGACGTTAAAAGTACTAGATGCAGACTACGATTTGTTTTTATTATCTCTTAAAGACAGGTTTTATGACCTTTTAACTCTAATTTTTTTTTCAAGTTTTGTTTGGTTTTTATCGGTTTGAGAAATGTCTCGACATCATCCAGTAAATTTTGCTTAGGATTTTATGATGTTGAGTAAATCATTGCTGATTATTGCTTGGTTTGTTTAGAGATGCAAAGCTTTTTTTGCTGCAAAAGTTTTAACTTACAGTAGCAAAACCTATGTAGATTATTTTCATGTCAATCCAAGGTTTCTTTGCAAGGTTCCAAAATGTACAATTTAGAAGTTAACTTTTTAAGAAGTCCTCTAGTTGGTAGGAGCATAAGAAAATTGTTTTGTTAGTATGGAACGTAAAGGATAAACTTTCTGCAAAAAATCTAAGTTAGAAAAAGTCCGCAAATGTTGAGGGTTCTTTGTAGTGATAGGTATGTGAAGTTTGGACGTTTTTACTTCAAGTTGCCTCACGTTAAGCGCCAATTGTTAAACTTAAGTTTCTCGAAAGCAAAAGCTAGCGAGAATTTTATATAAATGCCTTCCCGGGTGAGACGTCTGGAAATAGGTGATAGGTAAAGAAGATTGATAAAATACTCTCTAGAAAATGGCATTATAAAACAAGTAGTTATGTAGGTGGTAGATTTTTCTTAGTAGTTTTTGGTCCTATTGTTGGTTGAAAAATTTGATTTTGTAACCTCAAAGCTATGTTAACATTAAATCTACGCCTCTTGCGGATTATTCCGTAAAACTGCATACGCATGGCTTCAAATTCTTCTAACTCTTTAGGGGAAACTTCCAATTTTTATCTGTATAGAAAAATAAAACACAAAAGTGTCTACAAAGGTTTCACTATAAGTTTGAGTATTACGGTTTCAAAATGTTTTTAATACACAAGCTATTTCAGATTTGTGATTTTAGCTATAGTTTCCGTGGTATTTGGTATTATGGTAGGGGCACATATTTAGCAAATACAACCAAGTTTGGGATTCACTACGCGGTACTACTAAATTCAAATTTAGTGGATCTGTGGTTTGGATTTGTGTTGCCCATCTAACTGCCCAAGAGTTTATCATCTATTTTTTTTAACACAAACGTTTAAGCGGGTGGACGGGCACTAAGGTCAATTTTACTAGGCGTGTGGTTTAGATTTGTGTTGCCTACCCACCCGCCCAAATGTTTATAATTCAATTATTTGATCACGAACTCTGAGTCAAAACTCAGTTTAAATTTTGTGGACGTATGGATTAATATTTATTGCTTTTTTGTGTGTGTTTGTAATCTAGTTACTTGATTACAAACACTTGGATGGGTAGGCGTAAACTAAGTTCAAATTTAGTGGACGTGTAGTTTGGATTTGTGTTCCCCACTCACCCGCCCAAGTGTTTGTGGTCCATTTTTTTTAATCACAAACACTTGGATAAGAAGTTAGTTTAAATTTAGTGGATTTGTATTGCCCAACTACTCGCTCAAGTGTTTGTGATCTATTTTTTTTAATCACAAACACTTGGGCGTGTGGGAGAAAACTAAGTTCAAATTTAGTGGACGTGTGGTTTAGATTTGTGTTGCCTTGTTACACGCCCAAGTGTTTGTGATTCAATTTTTTTGATCACAAACACTTGGGCGGGTGGACGAGAAATAAGTTCAAATTAAACGGACGTAACCGCTCAAGTGTTTTTGATTTAATTATTTTGTGGGCGTATTATCGCTTTTTCGCTCAAGTGTTTGTAATCTAATTACTTGATTACAAACACATGGGTAGGTAAGTTCAAATTTAGTAAACGTGTGGTTTAGATTTGTGTTGACTACTCACCCGCCCAAGTGTTTGTGATCTAATTTTTTTAGAACACAAACATTTGGCCGGGTGGGCGAGAACTAAGTCCAACTTTAGTGAGCATTTATTTTAGATTTGTGTTGCCCACCCACCCGCCCAAGTGTTTGTGATTAATTTTTTTTCAACACAAACACTTGGGCGGGTACTACTACGTACGAGTGATTTAGATTAGTGTTGTTTTAACTACCCGCCCAAGTGTTTTTGATTTAACTGTTTGATTAAGAAAACTTGGATAGACACTAAGTTACTAATTGAGGTAGAGCTAAAGTGTGCAACTTCTTTGTGACACTTTCTTTTGCCAAATTTTGTGACGTAAGTCACCTGGGTGGTTGTAGTTGTTTAATATGCTTTGTTGACAAATAGTTGTCAAAAAAGTCAACTTTAACAACTATTTAATGTATCTTAAGTTGCTGCGGTATATATTTTATGTTTTTTTATTGTGATTATTTATCAAATACTTAAGTATATTCACCAGGTACTTTTTTGTATTGTCTAAGTGATATATGCAGGCTTGTTGCGCCGCTAGTAAATGCAAATGTAGTTAAGCTCGGCAGTCAGTGCTATTAAGTTTGATGCTCACTCTAAGAATTTATTTAGCTGTGCGTATCCTATCAAAAATTGATGTATTTCTATATTTGTCCTGACGCTACTAAGCATCTTAAGTCTTAATCGTGTTCAGTACTACAAAAAGAAATAACAACCATGCCGCATTGCAAACATATTATGCCAACCCAAGCTCATTTTACCCTTATTACTCTTGGTCCCTTAAAAAGCCACCAACATAAACCAATAAACCGGCTTCAAGCATAGCATTTTTTTTGGAAACTATGTAAAACCCTTTAATTTGAGGAAATATACTTTCAAAAAACTTATCGTGGCGGATTCATTCAACAAAAGTATTTCAAACCTACCAACTAATTCTACTCCGTTAATGTTAACACTAAAAAATGTTTGACTTTACGACGTTTACCCCTAGAACCAAGAAAGTGGGCAAACCGATCTTCTGCGTCTTCCAAAAAACCCGTAAAGTTTAGAGGCAAAGAACGCCATCCCCAAAAACTGAAATGGAATAGTAGTGTTCCGTTAGGGCCCACAACAGCAACTCATCCTACGTTGACAAGATATATTGTTTTTCATGAGTACTGTGTTGCAAGAGGCACTCTCAGAGTGCTCACCACGGGATACGACAGTACCTTACGGTCGTATCCTCTAAAACTAGGTGCAAACGCTGCCCCATTCTAAGCCTTTGGGCAAAAGGAGTACCGCTTAGAATTAGTTAAGTACAGTTAAAACCTGAAACGGCGACTCATCTCGTAACTTTTGTACTGGGAGAGATAAGGAGCTCTACCGGTTCTAGCTGCTGATGCCTGCTCGTATGGCGTTGGTCTCCTAAAGGCTGTACCGTTAGTACCTTAGTAAATAAGGGGATCGAGTTTTCTATAGATTGCGGAGCATAATCCTTAAATGGGAGAGAGTTCAACCGCTGTACAACCCTGTCCTACTGCCTCCCTGGCCACCGTGTCCTGTGTTTGGGGTTACGCGTGGTAGGCAGCCTCGCTGACAAAAAAACATTTTAGTCATAATAGTGAGTGTAAGTCTATAGGTAAGCTCTCTACTTTTGAAGCGTTTGAAATACCGGCTAGAAGCATGAACAAAAGCGGATCTAACTTGTAGTGTAATTGGAAACCCACGGTTTGATTGACCAGTCTAGCAGATAAACATGTAGGTAACGCTGCCACCATGCTAGGGAGGTTGCACTAGAGTGGTTAACCCCAGATCCCCGGTGTGGTAGTAACTATAACTATCTGAAGGTGGTGACGGTTAATAAGTTTCAATTTTCTTTTTTGGCAAAACAAGACAACCCAAAATTGCAGCTTGTACTCATAGTACTATCTTTGTAAAGCAGAAAAATCAAAGAATGCTTGATGAGCTGGTTTAATTTTGCAGAAAAAGCCGTTATATGCGTTTTAAAAGTTAAGCCTTTAACAAAATTCATTCTTAAGTACTCATTTATATAAAATATCAAATATTATTGTGTGAAGTTAGCGTATAATTTTAAAAGAAAAGTATAGTTTTGCTTTTTTTAGGGTTGCATACTGCGTTGCAAATATTGGCTATTCCTATTAGTAGTTCAAATTGCCAAAACGTCGCTGCTGTAACAATTCTTTGAAGAACCAAATTTAAAGCACAATTGCCTGTAGCCTAATCTAACCTAACCTAACCTAAGTTGTACTGAGGTCCGGCTTATGTAAACTATAGCACAACATTGTATTCGCTACCTGAAAGTTAAATAACTAATGTTGTCAATTATTTCTAGAAGACAGTCACTGGTTGAGTAATAATGATTAAAATCATGTTTGTTGTTTTGGTTATCTCAACATGTTTTCTAAGAAATTAAGTTAACTTATTGATTAAGAAAAACTAGTTGACTTTTGAACTATAATTTCCAAAATGTATTAAGCACAGTTTGCTGTACTCGGAACTTTACAAAAAATAGACTATTAGAATAGTATAGTTTGTACCAATAAGATAATATTGTACTTTATTTTAAGAATTAAACAAAAAAAAGCATATTTCTTAGAAAGCATTTAAAAATATATGTTTATAACAACTTTATTGTTCTATTTGATAAGTTACTGTTTAAGTTTTCCAAAAACAAACTGAACCAGCCTGTATAAATAAATATATATAAACGTTTCTTAAAAAAAATCAGTCAAAGTATAGAACTAAATATGTACTTTAATAGTTTTGTGTCTGATGTAATTTATTATAATAGTGTTGAAATATGATAAAACAATACACTAAAAGATGTGTATTCTATTAGGTAATGATTGTCTATCTATAAGACTAATCTCGCTCATTGAAATGCCATTTGCGATAATCTAGGTGCGTCCTAAATGGTAAACAACACATAATAATGGAGCGACGCTTTAACAATCCCATTGTCAAACAAACTTAAAATTCATCCTGAAGTTCAAAGGTTTTCACGGGGTTTGATCCCGTCAGTGTCGCGGTGTCGGCTCTTCGCACGCGTCACACCGCCGCTTCATTCACAGTGAGGACACCGCCAGGGCGGAATTTACAATGTGATTGCCGCTTTGTATCCACGCTCCATCAAAGCCAGCATCCATTCAATTCTATATTCAGGGATTTTAAATTAACCTTTATTGTATAATATCGCCCTTAAATCTTGGCGTCTTTATTAGGGGTGGGCTAATTATCATTCCGTAGTAACTCGATATGACCCCGGCGCGTAGCTTATTTGCCTTTAGAATTTCACGTGTCGTTGCTTCTTGTGTAAAAAAAGGAAGGCCAAAAAGGGACGACTTTTCATTAATCATGTCTTTATTTTTTTAAGCGACGTGTCTGAATCATGTCAGGCGGTTTATCTTTTTAAGAGAGCCGTGGTTCAGTGAAATATTTGCATACCGTGTAAAGATTGCGAGGAATAGTTTTAAAATATGTTGTAAGTTAATTAGAACCGAATGTTATTGACTGTGAACAACATAGAGAACTGATTATGTCTGCTAGTTGAAAAATTATTGAAGAAATTAAATGTTGCTCTTATTTTAATTTTATATATAAAATAAAAATTTGTTTTTTTAAGTTAATATGTTGATCAAATAATGATATTCTATTGATGTTATTTTATATTTAATTTTAATTAATTAATTGTGTATTAACAAATTAGTAAATATACAAAAAAAAAATCAATAGAATATCATTATTATTAAATCAATATAAAATTCTATAATTAAAAAAGCAAATTTTGGTAAAAATCGAAATAAAATAATCTTTTTTACAATCATAGAGTTTTATCATTATTAACAAAATAAAATAATATATATTTCAACTATTCAAACAAAAATAATTGATATCTAAATCAAATTGTATTATAATAAATTTATTTTATCATCTATATCCATTAATAATATAGTTTAATTAATTATGACTTAATTACAGAAAATTTAATTACACGCTCGTATGTTTTCTTGAATAATAAATTTATATTTATGTGTAAAGAAAATGAAAATAAATTGCGCGAAATAAAGTCATTCCAAATTATTCGGTGCAATTAATATTAATTAATCACCTTTAATTGCATGCGGATCTAATGTCCTGCGTTAATCAATCAATTTGTTAATGAAATGCGACACCTGCCTGTATACTATTGCCACGGCATGGTGATGAATGGATCGACCAACATCATAACATTGAATACATTTTTTATGAATTTATAATGATACATTTGTTTATTGTTAGTTTAGTAATTATAAACGTTGTAGAAGCGTTTCATACATAAACTCAAACTTTACAAAAAAAAAAACAGTTATGACTGATAAAGATTTCTACAAAAAAATTATTTTTTCCCAAATAAAGCTCTAACACATTTGAAGATAATTCTTAATTGTGATTAAGTCATCAGAATTATTATTGGTTTAAAATTAAGATATTTTAATAGTTGAATGCATGGATACTTTATTAATTTCACTGATATTTTACGGCGCTATGAAGAAAAGTTGTTGATAGGTCCTCTAATGGTTGCAAGTGGTGTCGGAGGCTATAATAGTTTTTTTGGTTGACGACTACAAAACTTTAATGATTTAGTGTACAATAAAACAAATATTTCTGCTGTCTGCAGTGAACTCAAAAACAAAAAAAACCACATACTTTTTTAGATGTTTTGCTCTGGCTAAATATATATATATATATATTAATGGAAGCTTATGACAACCGATATGCTCTTAGATGGGAGCATGTAGCGGCCAAAAGGTAACGTCGCGGCCGGCGTCATATGACTCTCCTTCTAAATGAGCATCTCGCAGCCACGTTTGCGTTGCTTATATTATTTTTTGTTGAGTTTTGCTGCAATATATCTGTCATCGTGCTCTATTGTAATATAATAAATGTGTTTGCTATTTCAGTTGAAAGCCTTTTCAATTCGAATTCTTTGTCCACAAATGATTTGTTATAATAAATGCGACCTTAAGCCATTTTTATAGTAGAATAATTTTGATTAATTTAAAAACTTTGCGGTACATAATTAAATAAATGTAATAATAATAAAAATAAGTTTTGTTTATATTTTTACTCATAGAAAATTTAGTAACAATCGTAGTTGTACTATTCATAATACAATTGCAAGTAAATTTAATAGAACAGATGTAGTTTGTTAAGTTTAAAAATTATCAGCACTTAATAAATTTTGGAAAACATCAGCAATCAACAAAATTGCCAAATACGTTTAAAAGTTGCCAAAAAGGCTTAAATTTTAAGTATTTCTGTGGATACATTGCAAGATATCTCGGAGCGTAGTGCACGGCACATCCTAAAATTTTTAGAGTATCTTTTGCACATAAAGTTTATCATTATTCGTAAATAACTAACTCAAAAAATTTGAAAAAATTTACATGATCAGGATTCATGTTAAGAAAGCCATTTTCAGTAGTTTGTGCAACCAAAATTTTTATTTCATACACTTGACTCATGCATGACAATTTTATTTTTGTTTAATTTATAGTTAAGTTTTAAATAATAATTAATAAATAAGTAAAAGTTGCTCAAAAATTAATTTATAACGTAAAGAATTTTGTATACTTTTATTGTTTAAACATTGTATTACTAAGTGCATTTAAATGTACAATAATAAAAAAATAACCTTTATTTACGTAAAATTTTAAATGTTGTAGGCTTAAACATTTCAAACTATTTGTATCAATATACATTTGCCATTATAACCTAAAATTTTAATAACATAACTAGGTAGTTTAGTAGTTTAGTAGTTTTGTAGTTTAGTAGTTTAGTAGATTAGTAGTTTAGTAGTTTAGTAGTTTAGTAAATAATGTTTATTAGTTGGTTAGTAGTTGTCCAAAAGTTGTTAAATAGTTGATAAGTAGCTGTTTAATAATTGTTTAGTAATTGTTCAGTAGTTTTTCAATAGTTTTTCAATAGTTGTTTAGTAGTTGTTTAGTTACTGTGCAGTAGTTTTTCAGTAGTTGTTCAGTAGTTGTTCAGTAGTTGTTCAGTAGTTATTTAGTAGTTCTTGTTTAGTAGTTCTTGTTCAAGAGTTGTTCAATAATTGTTTAGTAGTTGTTTAATATTTGTTTAGTAATTGTTCAGTAGTTTTTCAGTAGTTGTTTAATAGTTGTTTAGTAGTTGTTTAGTAGTTGTTTAGTAGTTGTTTAGTAATTGTGCAGTAGTTTTTTAGTAGTTGTTAAGTAGTTCTTGTTCAGTAGATGTCTAGTAGTCGTTGAATAGTTGTTTAGTAGTTGCTTAATAGTTGTTTAGTAAGTGTTCAATAGTTTTTTAGTAGTAGTTAAATAATTGTTTAGTTATTGTTTAGTAGTTGTTTAGTAATTGTGCAGTAGTTTTTTAGTAGTTGTTTAGTAATTGTTAATTAGATGTTTAGTAGTTGTTTAGTAGTTCTTGTTCAGTAGTTATTTAGTAGTTGTTTAATAGTTGTTTAGTAGTTGCCTAATAGTTGTATAGTAGTTGTTTAGTAGTTGCCTAATAGTTGTATTGTAGTTGTTTTGTAAGTGTTTAGTAGTTTTTCAGTAGTTGTTCAATAGCTGTTTAGTAGTTTTTTAGTAGTTGTTTAGTAAGTGTTTAGTAGTTTTTTAATAGTTGTTCAATAGCTTATCAGTAGTTGTTTACTACTTGTTTAGTAGTTGTTTCGAAGTTGTTCAACAGTTGTTTAGTAGTTGTTTAGTAATTGTTTAGTAGTTGTTGAGTAGTTGTTAAGTAGTTGTTTAGTAGTTGTTTAGTAGTTGTTTAGTAGTTGTTTAGTAGTTGTTTAGTAGTTGTTTAGTAGTTGTTTAGTAGTTGTTTTGTAGTTGTTTAGTAGTTGCTTAGTAGTTGTTTAGTAGTTGTTTAGTAGTTGTTTAGTAGTTGTTTAGTAGTTGTTTAGTAGTTGTTTAGTAGTTAATAAAGAGTTGTTTAGTAGTTGTTTAGTAGTTGTTAAGTAGTTGTTTAGTTGTTGTTTAGTAGTTGTTTAGTAGTTGTTTAGTAGTTGTTTAGTAGTTGGTTAGTAGTTGTTTAGTAGTTGTTTATAAGTTGTTTTATAGTTGTTTAGTAGTAGTTTAGTAGTTGATTAGTAGTTGTTTAGTAGTTGTTTTGTAGTTGTTTAGTAGTTGTTTAGTAGTTGTTTAATAGTTGTTTTATAATTGTTTTGTAGTAGTTTAGTAGTTGATTAGTAGTTGTTTAGTAGTTGTTTTGTAGTTGTTTAGTAGTTGTTTAGTAGATGTTTAGTAGTTGTGTAGTAGTTAATAAGTAGTTGTTTAGTAGTTGTTTAGTAGTTGTTTAGTAATTGTTTAGTAGTTGTTTAGTAGTTGTTTAGTAGTTGTTAAGTAGTTGTTTAGTAGTTGTTTAGTAGTTGTTTAGTAGTTGTTTAGTAGTTGTTTAGTAGTTGTTTAGTAGTAGGATAGTAGTTGTTTAGTAGTTGTTTAGTAGTTGTTTAGTAGTTGTTGAGTAGATGTTTAGTAGTTGTTTAATAGTTGTTTAGTAGTTGTTTAGTAGTTGTTTAATAGTTGTTTTGTAGTTGTTTAGTAGTAGTTTAGTAGTTAATTAGTAGTTGTTTAGTAGTTGTTTTGTAGTTGTTTAGTAGTTGTGTAGTAGTTATTTAGTAGTTGTTTAGTAGTTGTTTAGCAGTTATTTAGTAATTGTTTAGTAATTGTTTAATAGTTGTTTAGTAGTTGTTCAGTTGTTTTATTAATTGTTTATTTAGTTGTTTTTTTATACAGATTAAAAAAAATGATACTATTATTTATAAAGCCTGTTTTATTTAACTAACTATAGAATTTATAGAATTAATTAGTTCTAAAAACATGTTATAAAAAATAACTTTTTTTAAATTCTCAAAAATTAAGTAAATTAAGATAGTAGATTTTAATAGAGAAGAATTTGAATACTTTTCTGGGGAAATATAATTATTATTTGATAATTTGTATTCCAAGGTGAATGTTCAGCCAACCTAATTATTTAGAGTATAGTAAATGTTTAATAATTATGCAATGGTTTATATTAATTATTGATAATGATTCGAGAAAAAATGTTGTCATTTGATAAAGTATAAAAACAAACTGAAAAATGACAAGCCATATGATTGAAGATTGAACACAAATTATAATTTATAGCCCTCTTTTTTACTTGATCTTATAAAAAAGACATTTTATTTTAATCTGATTATGTTTTCCCCACATTTTTTCTACTTTCTTAAGTCGGCTTTTGTTAGTCTAGCCAAATAGTTATCGATTACCGGATTAGTGAGGTATTCTCAGTAATGTTTAATAAAATTAATTCTTTTGTATTATATTATTGGGCACCAGTAAATTAAAACTCGATTATTCAGAAACTTCAGTCGTGTTGTACGTATTTTAGCGCTGTATGTACTTTTTGAGTTTAGTTTTTGGTTATTCTTATTATTATTATTATTGTTATATTTTTTTAAGTGATATTGTTATTGTTGTTACATTTTTTGTTTTTAAAGTGATATTGTTAAGAGTTAGCAAAGTTTTTGAATTCAATGTCGTCGAGAACGAAACACCTGTTCAAACTGGCACATGCTGTGCAGAGGTAAGTTACTTTAATATTATTTGATATAAGTATTTGTTTTTAATATCATAGTTTTGGATCAGTTTATGTTAAAATAAATCACTTCAATATGATTTAAAAGTACTTCTTTTGAATTTTTGTCATGTAATTAATAATGATTCAATTTATTATTATGAATAATACTACAACTTCTGTATAACCAAATATAACCATTTATTTATAACTTTTTTTTAGAAATTACAGATATTTTAATTTGCTACAATAATATTGCCATCACAAATGATTTAATTTAGAGTTTTTGTGTAGTTCAGTTATACAAATTGCTCGAATAATAGCTTTAAACCTTCAATATTGTTATTTTACATATTAAAACTGAATTAAAATAAGCTTGATATGATCTGCATATATTTGATGTACAAGTATAATAATTATGTTTTTTAAAAATATACTGTAATCTGCTAATTGTTGATTTAATGTACAGACCGGTCTGTACATTTTTTAATAAACAAACCTAACCATAACTATTTATAAATAAATCAAGTACCTAATTATATTATAAACATTTTAGGTTATAATGGCAAATGTATATTGATACAAATAATTCAGTTTTAATATATAAATTAACAATATTTAAGGTTTAATGCTATTTTTAGAGCAATTTATATAACTTGAACTACACAAAAACCCTAAATCAAAACATTTGTATTGGCAATATTATTGTAGCAAATTAAAATATCTGTGATTTCTAAAAACAATGTCAAAAAAGTTATAAATGAATGAATATACTTGGTTATACAGAAATTGTAATATTATCCATAATAATAAATATAAATTGAATCATTATTAATAATATGACAAAAATGCAAATCAAGTACTTTTAAATCATAATGAAGTGATTTATTTTAACCCAAACAGATCCAAAAACATGATATTAAAAACAAATTGAAAATATATCAAAATAAATAATATTAAAATAACTTACCTCTGCAAGGCATGTGCCAGTTTTACAGGTGTTTCGTTCTCGATGACATTGTCCAAAACTTTTATAACACTTAACAATGTCACTTTAAAAGCAAAACATGAAACAATAATAACAATATCACTTATCACAAAAAAAAATAACAATAATAACAACAATAACAATAAGAATAACCAAAATCTGAACTCAAAAATTCAAAATGTGCATTCAACGCTAAAATACGTGCAACACGACTGACGTTTCTGAATAACCTAGTTTTACTTTGCTGGTGCCGAATAATATAATACAAAAAGATTAATTTTATTAAACCTTACTGAGTATTAATATTGGAACCGCTACTAATACGGTAATCGATAAGTATTTGGCTAGACTAACAAAAGCCGACTTAAGGAAGTAGAAAAAATGTGGGAAAAACATAATCAGATTAAAATAAAATGTTTAAAAAAAAAAGATTATTGTAGAGCTATAACTTATAATTTGTCTTCAATCATATGGCTTGTCATTTTTTAGTTTGTTTTTATACTTTATCAAATGACAACTTTTTTTCTCAAATATTTTATCAATTGTTAATATAAAACATTGCATATTTATTAAACATTTACTATAATGTAAATAATTAGGTTGGCTGAACATTCAACATAAAATACAAATTATCAAATAATAATTATATTTCCCCAAAAACCTGTTCAAATGGTTTTCTTTCAGAATCTAATATCTTAGTTACTTAGTACTTGGCTTTTGAGAACTCAAAAACGATATTTTTTATATCATGTTTTTAAAACTATTTATTGCTATAAATTCTAAAGTTAGATAAATAAAACAGGCTTTATAAATAACCGTAACATTTCTTTTAATTATATATGAAAAAAAAACAACTAAATTAACAATTTTAATAAATCAACTGATCAACTATTAAACAATAACTAAACAACTACTGAAAAACAATTACTGAACAACTACTAAACAACTATGAACAACTACTAAACAACTACTTAACAACTACTAAACAACTACTAAACAACTACTAAACAACTACTAAACAACTACTAAACAACTACTAAACAACTTCTAAACAACTACTAAACAACTACTAAACAACTACTTAACAACTACTAAACAACTACTAAACAACTACTAAACAACTACTAAACAACTACTAAACAACTACTAATCAACTACTAAACAACTACTAAACAACTACTAAACAACTACTAAACAACTACTAAACAACTACTAAACAACTACTAAACAACTACTAAGCAACTACTAACCAACTACTAAACAACTACTAAACAACTACTAAACAACTACTAAACAACTACTAAACAACTACTAAATAACTATTAAATAACTATTAAACAACTACTAAACAACTACTAAACAACTACTAAACAACTACTAAACAACTACTAAACAACTACTAAACAACTACTAAACAACTACTAAACAACTACTAAACAACTACTAAACAACTACTAAATAACTATTAAATAACTATTAAACAACTACTAAACAAATACTAAACAACTACTAAACAAACACTAAACAATTATTAAACACATAAACTAAACAACTACTACACAATAACTAAACAACTACTAAAAACTACTGAACAACTACTGAACAACTATTGAACAACTATTAAACAACTACTAAACATCTATTAAACAACAATTGTTGAGTACAACAACTACTGAACATCTACTGAAAAACTACTACACAACTGTTAAACAACTACTTAACAATTACTGAGCAACTACTGAACAACTACTGAACAACCACTAAACAACTACCAAACAAATACTAAACAACTACTCAACAACTACTAAACAACTACTGTACAACTACTGAACAACTACTGAGCAACTACTAAACAACTACAATACAACTACTAAACAACTACTGAACAACAACTGAACAACAACTAAACAACAACTACTAAACAACTATTAAACAACTACTGAACAACTACCAAACAACAACTAAACAACTACTAAACAACTACTCAACAACTACTGAACAACTACTGAACAACTACTGAAGAATTAGTGAACAACTACTAAACAACTACCAAACAACTACCAAACAACTACTGAACAACTACTGAACAATTACTAAACAACTACTGAAAAACTACTGAACAATTTCTAAATATTTACTAAACAACTATTAGGCAATTACAGTACAACTATTAAGCAACAACTACTAAATAACAAGTACTAAACAACTACTAAACAATTACTGAACTGCTACTAAACAACAACTACTAAGCAACTACTAAACAGCTATTGAACAACTCATAAACAATTACTGAAAAACTACTAAACATTTACTAAACAACTACTAAACAACTATTGAGCAACTACTAAACAACTACTGAACAACTTCTAAATTACTACTACACAACTACTGAACAACTACTAAAAAACTATTGCACAATTACTAAACAACAACTATATAACTATTGAACAACTACTGAGCAACTACTGAACAACTACTACACATAAACTAAACAACTGCTACACATTAACTAAACAACTCCTACATATTAACTAAACAATTACTAAGCAACTACTGAGCAACTACTAAACAACTATTATACAACTACTAAACAACTACTGAACAACAACTGAACAACAACCACTGAACAACTATTAAACAACTACTGAACAACTATCAAACAACTAGTTAAGAATTACTCAACAACTACTCAACAACTAATAAACAACTACTGAACAATTATTGAAAAACTACTAAACAATTTCTAAACAACTATTAAACTACTACTGAACAACTACTAAACAACAACTAAACAACTACTAATTAACTAAACATGTATGCCCATATTAATAGTCAGAGATTAAAAATCTCGGATTGATCCTAGATTTATGAATCCGAAATTTATTTTGATAGTCGTTGATTGGCTCTAAGGTAATTCACGGATATTGTGACGGTGCAGAACGAGTTGAAAACTATGCAACCGTCAATATAATTCTAGACTTAAATAATCTTGGGACCACCCAAGATTATTTGCATATTGATGGTTGTATAGTTTTCAACTCGATCCGAGAATTAAGCAAGGAATACATTGGCTCAATGCAACTAAAGTTGCCGTCACAATATCCGTGTATTGGCTTAGAGCTAATCAAAGAACAGCAAAATGAATCTCGGATTTTTGAATCCACTCTGACTATTAGTACGTGCATTAAACAATTAAACATGTAAACAACTACTAAACTACTAAACAACTATTGTATTCTCACGTAATTACTTATAATATTAAAACACAATTAAAGTTATTGCTAATGTCTATTAATTAGATTATTTATTCAATCAAGTTCTAAAACCCATTAATATCTCAGTTTTTGAAATAAATATTTTACTAAATAATAATTACATCTGTTAGTCTTTAAACAAGCTTCTAAAATCCATTTGTTTTTAAGAAATCTGTTATGATATGTTGCATCTAAATTTAAGTGTAACTACAAAAAAAAAATGTAGGCAAGCAATAATATTCTGTAGAACAACTACACTGTCTAGCTTGTGCTATTAAAGCATACAATAGAAACCTTTTCTTATTTATAGACCAAACTGTAAAATGCAATGAAAAATACACTAAATACAAAAATGATTTAACACACAAATAAAGTTGTTGTTGATTGATTTAATTAATCTATTTATTGAATCAAGTTGGAAACAGTATTGTTATTTTACTTTTTTTAAATAAAGATGTTACTAATTTTAATTATATCCGTAAGTTAATAACGAGAATCTTTAAAATTCATCTTTATAAAATGATAATTAATATTTTGACATTTAAATTTAACTGCAATCACAAACAAATTTGATTAAGGAAGAAAATAAATTTTGTAAAACGAAATAATAATAAAAATAAATAATTATGTCTAGCTTGTGCCATTAAAGCAATACAATGGAGACCTTTTCTTATTTACAGACCGTAAAACCCGGCGGGCGGTCTGCCGTGTGGATGCGCCACAAGCTCCCATGCAAGCCCGGCCGCGATATGCTCCCCAACAGATAGATAGATATATATATATATATATATATATATATATATATATATATATAAGAAAGAAATGTAGTCTGCATCAACTTGATCAACTTTTTCGGCCAATTGATAGGTGCTATGAGTTTTGGATGGTGTTGCCAAAACGTTTAATTCTAAAGAAAGTAAAACAACATTGTTACTGGTATCTAGCATGTACTTGTAACTGGTAATATGGTAAAATTGATTGTTAAAACCAAGTAATAACAAACAATGTTTCAATAAAATTTGATTACTTTTTAAATTATACTTTATAGTAAACTAATGCTTGTCTAAAAACCACTCTTGATAGCAAGGCTTGTATCAGTTATTAAGCGATATTTTAAGTTGTCTTGCAATTAACTTAGGATTTATACAAGGTTGCTCCTTAACAATAATCAAAATATTATCTTTAGATTTAAAATTTGATTAAATCTATAGTTACCAAAATCATTTTTGTAACTTGCCAGTTTTCTTATCTAACCGTTGAACATAAAAACGAGCTGTCATCAGTAAACTTTGCCTTAACTCTCCACATGCCAGTATCATGTCCAAACGATGTCTTAGCAAATATAAACAACATAGGTCGGTTCTTTGCTGAGGGAAAAGAGTAAGGTTTACCACTGAATAAATTGCAGTGAAAATAGTTTCAACCTGCCACTCAAATCTAAAATCTAGAATCCAGAATGACAATGTAAGTGTTTATTTACTACCTTTCCGTTATAACTATATAATTATAGGTACATACTCAAAAACAGCTATAAGGTATGTAGTAACACAAATGTAAGCCCTAAAATACCTGTTGCAGCTTATAAACTATTCTTTGTTTTTGTAAAACTATTTTCAGATTTATCAAATTTGTTTAAAAACCATTAGTTCTTAAGACATTTTAGTAAAGTTTTTGAAGTCTCCAATTCTATTTTGTAATTTTGTTTTATTATTTTATCAACTTGGGTATATCTTTTAAAAGTCTCAAAATCTAGTCTAGTTCTTTGCCCAACTTTAGGTTTGGTAAAGCCAACTATCATAGTACAACAAGATAGCGGTGGCTCAAAGTAGTAACTATTGAGGTACATAATACTATTTGATAAAACTTACTTAGTAGTATCACCAACACCAAATGCAAGCCAAAACGACGATTTAGAAGCACAAAGCCTGAAAGCCATTTGTGGTATCTTTAATTCTGACAGTATTGATAAATTATAATAAACTCTGATACTTCTTAAAACAATGTTTTTATTAGAGGTAAGCAAACAAATATTAAGTGGAACATGTGTTAAAATGCAGCTGCTAAAGCCTTTTTTGATACACTATACTAAAAACATTGTTGATAGATATTTTATGTAAAGTGCCTTTTCACCCAGTAAGAGTCACATACACTTGTGTTTCAGGGTATTATTGCAATAAATTGAATATTTTTTTAATTATTTTTAGTTTCCTAAAATTTATTTGTAGTGTGGTGGCATTACAGTTTTTATTTCTGTTTAAAAATTTTTAGATTTTAAGTAATCACACAGTTTACAAAATTTTGAGCAATTTATTGCATCTTTCTAAAATTTATAGTGCTTATGAAGCGCTTATCTTAAGTGTATTGTATCATTCTACAGTTATTTTGTTTATTTTAGTATATTTCTTTCTTTAAGTCTTTTGATTGTTGAATATATTGTGCTTTTCAATAGCGTTAATTGATAAATTCACTAAGATATGCAAACTGGGATAAAATAGCATTCACAATATATGGCCATGACTGAGTCTTGTGTACGGAACAAAAATTTGATTTTGCTCAAACTACTGAAAATGCAATTCTCTACATAAGTCCTGATCTTATGATTTTTTTTAGATTTTTTCAATAAACTATTTTTAATCAAAATTTGAAAAAAATGATTTTTTTGCATTTTTTTACATTTTTTGATCGTTTGTAACTTTTAAGGGTTGCATTTTTAAGAAAAAAACTGTAACAATTTTTTTTTCAAAATTGTACAAAGAAACATATTTTACAGACAAAATTTTTTTTCTTAAATTTTAAAAATTATGCAAAATTTAAAAAATTTTTTTTTTTTTAAAGATGTGAATTTTTTTTAATATATGAAAACGTGCTTTTATATGTGCAAAAGATACCCTAACAATTTTGTACTCACAAAAATACCTTAAAATGTTTTAAATTTTAAATTTATTTATTTTCTGCAAAATTTTCAAAATCCAAAGAAAAAAAAAATTGTCTGTAAAAACTTATTCTTAGACAAATTTGAAAAAAAAAATATTTTTTTCTTAAAAATGCATTTTCAAAGAAGTAACAAACGAATAAAAATGTAAATTTAAAATTTTAGCTTTTTTTCGCTATTTTTAAGTATTTCTGTGGATACATTGTAAGATATCTTGGAACGTAGCACATGGCACTTCTTGAAATTTTTAGGGTATCTTTTGCACACATAAAAGCACGTTTTTATCCTAATTTAAAAAAAAAATACCCATCGTCTTTAAAAAAAGAACTGTCTTAAAGATCAACAAAAGTTTCAAAATTAAAAAAAAAAAAATTTGGTTATAAAAAATTATTCATTGGACAATTTTGAAGTAAAAAATTTCTTATAATTTCTTTTTAAAAACTCAATACTGAAAAGTTACAAACGATCAAAAACTCACTAAAAAAATCTAAAAAAAATGTAAAATTTTTTTTAAATATTTTTAAGCTGTTTTGCTATTTTTGAAATTTATTAAAATTTTTACACAATTCATTCATTTTCAACAGTTCATGGCTAGACTTTGAGGTTTTCTGACATTTATTTAAAATTTTATAAACGGATTTTGCTAGTTTTCAGTTCTAACAATATTTTGATATTTTATAGCCAAATTTGGCGGTTTTTGACTTTTATAAAAAGAATTTTGAACTTTTTAACAGTTATTACCAAAGTTTTGCTACTTCTAACAATAATTAATGTTTTATAGCCAGATTGATGCTTTTAAAGTTTTAAAAAGATATATACATTTTTAACCGTTTTTGACTGGATTCTGGTGTTTTCTAAAAATGTTTTGATTTTTTAAACAATTTGCAATTATTAAAATTTAAAAAAATGCATTTTTAGCAGTTTATGACCCAGTGTTTTCTCACAATATGTTAATATTTCATAGCCAATATTTGCTATTTTAAAATTTTTATAAAAGAATCTACTTTTTAACAATTCATCTCCGAGTTTTAGTGCTTTCTGACAAAATTTTGATGTTTTAGGCCAAAATTTGCTATTTTTACATTTTATCATAGTTTAAGACCAGCTTTTATGATGCCTAACCACAGCAATTGCGACACTGTCACTGTATCAATGGGACTTTTTAACCGTAGGTTATGGATGATCTCAGGATACTTCGCCCAGGAGAAAGAAAGTCCCCCAAAGGGCTTCCATGGCATTATCAACAAAGACAATTAAGTAGGGGACGGACGTGATCATTGGAGGGGATGCCAATGCCCATCACACCATATGGGGCAGCTCGGACACATATAACAGAGGTAAGTCTTTACTAGAATTTATACTAACCTCCGACCTAGAAATATGTAACGTAGGTAACACTCCCACCTTCACTACAGCCGTAAGAGAGGAGGTACTTGACATTACACTCGTTTCCAGTAAAACGCCTAACCTTGTAAGCAGTTAAAAATAGTCAAAAGAACACTCCTTTTCTAATCATAGGTATATAGAATACAGATACAATCAAAGCCGAAGTTTGTAGACAAACGAAAGACTGACTTGTGTAAGTATAAATCTACTCTATCTGGTCTTCTATCGGAAAAGCCGCTCCCAACACCAAAAACAGGGGATGAGCTAGACAGAACTGTAAAGCAGTTTACATCTGCCTGTAACAAGGCCATACGCACATTATGCAAAGTTGTGAACAGGAAAGGTAACAGAAAACCACGGTGGTAGACACCGTTAACAAGCAACCTAAGAAAGAAATGCAGGAGGCTGTTCAACAAGACAAAAAACACTAATGAGTGGACTGCCTATAAAAGCAGTCTGCGGAATTTCAAAACGGAGGTTAGGAAGACCAAAAGGTCATCTTTTGCTCGGCTTTGCAAACAAATAGAGAAACCTTCAGAAAACAGCCGACTGCAAAAAATATTATCTAAGAATCCGGCAGTCCAAAGCTTCTTACAGAAGCAAGATGGAAACTGGACAACCTCATGTACAGAAACTAGCTACTCATGGATACACACTTTTCAGGCAATGGAATAAGTGTAGTGGACTCCACCATAACTGCTCTACCTCAGTATCAGGCTGAGAGAATTGTAGGTGGAGACAAGTTAATCTGAAGCATCAAAAGCTTCAAACGCTTTAAGTCACCTGGACCTGACGGGATAAGTCCAGTTGAGCTGCACAAGGCCATTGATATAGTTATACCTTGGTTGGATACTATGCTTAAGGCGTGTATAAACCTCTTATACATCCCAAAAATTTGGAGAGAGGTCGAGGCGGTATTCATCCCAAAAGGAGAAAAAGCCTTACACACCTCCCCAAAGACCTGAGACCAATCAGCTTATCATCGTTATTGCTAAAGACGCTTGAAAGACTGATTGACTTGCACATGAAGGAGGCACTACACCCTGAAATGATGTCAAAGTCTCAGTACGCATACACAAAGGAGAAATCCGTGAAAATGGCACTCCACTCCTTGGTAAACTAGATTGACACAATATCACAATAGTTGTCTTCCTCGATATAGAAGAGGCATTTAACAACGTAAAGCCTAAAGCCATAGAATCAGCCTTAACTGGACTAGCAATAGACAACGCTCTATGTCACCTGATCTAAAAAATGCTCCGTGAAAAGAACATCAGAGCCTTAATGAAAGAATCCCACATAAAAAGAAAGGTGAGTAGAAGAATCCCACAAGGGGGCGTCCTCTCGCCATTGCTTTAAAACATCACGCTAAATGAGCTGCTTCTCCAACTTAGGACATCTGGCTGCAGGGTCGTTGCCTATGCGGATAACGTAGCAATAACGGCATCAGAAAAACACCTCAATATAATGTCGCAATTTGTTGATCAAAACTAGCGCAATGGTGCAAAAGGTGTGGCGTAGATGTCAACCCGGCAAAAACCGAGCTAGTCGTTTTACAAAAAAACACAAAGTCCCAAAATTCAAACTCTCAATGCTAAAGAGCACTGAACTGACAATCAAGGAGAGCACCAAATACTTAGGTCTTATACTAAACCAAAAGTTATCATGGAAGCTCAACATAGAAAGAAAGAGTACGGAAAGCAACGGTGGCGCTGTAATTTTGCAAGAGAGCGGTAAGAAAATCCTGGGGCATTAACCTCAAGATTACCTTCTATTATTCTCGTATTCATATGGTGGCCGGCACTTAATAAAAGAATCCATCAAATGGCGCTTTCAAAAGTGCAGAGAATGGCGACGTTTATGATAACAGAAGTCATGAGAACGACGCCTACAAAAGCCTTGGAGACAATCCTGGGCATAGCCCCGGTCGATCTAATGGGCAAGCAACTTGCCATTACCACAGCACTCAGACTAAAGTCGGTGCAAATGTTGAAATCTGATTATCGTCGTCACGCCGGAATAATTAATGAATTTAAAAGTGTGCCCAAAAACAGAGACCGCTGTCTAGCAACACCTGCTTTTGGCTACAGTCTTATACCACATACCCTCTAAAGAGGAGTAGATGGAGAAGAAAGACGGCTTGCGAAGGGAGGACAAAGTTGGTTGCAAAGTTTTCTCCAACAACCTCAACCTCAGAACCAGCCTACGCCTGCCAGACTACTGCAGCGTTCTTCGGAGGTAACCGCCATAAAAAAAGCAGCAGAGTAGCTGATGGTAAATAGGAACCCTGGTAAACAGATCTACATTTACACCAATAGTTGCTCTCAGGGCAATTACTAGCGTGTGCACCAACTCAACAGTGGTCTCTGACTGTCGGAGAAAGCTGAATGAGTTGGCAGCACACACAAACTTGAAACTTATGTGGGTACCAAGCTACAACGGGATCCCAGGTAACACAGAAGCGGATGAGCTTGCAAAGAATGGCACAAGCCTGCACTCAACCGAAGTATTACAGAATATTGGTATTCCATTTGCCTCGTGCAAAGAGACCATATCCGAAATAACCTGGAACCTAGCGAAGCGAAGATGAAGACACCTGCAAGGTAACCAGGCAAGCATGGCCTCACTGAAACAGGAAAAGAAGCACCAACATCTCTCTAAAAAAAACAATATCAGACTGGCAGTGGGAGTCATCACGGGACACTGTCCCATTGGAAAGCAAGCTGAGAGACTGGGTATAGCGAAGCGGGACTACTGCAGAGGCTGCCTGAACGAGGAGGAAAAAGAAAGTGTTTAGCAATTTATGCCAATGCCCTTCTCTGTCCGCAACACGATTGCTCTTCTTAGGCGGACCTTTCTTTGATGACCTCTCTGATCTCGCATCACTAGATGCGCAGACTCTCATGAGTACTAAGAAAATCCTGGGGTTAGAAAGGCCAAAAAATCATCTTTTGCTCGGCTTTGCAAACAAATAGAGGAAACCTCAAAAACCAGCCAACTACAAAAGATATTATCTAAGGATTCGGCAGTCCAAAGCTTTATACAGAAGCAAGATGGAAACTGGACAACCTCATGTACAGAAACGTTGGAGCTACTCATGGATACACACTTTTCAGGCAACACGGCTCAAAATGGTTTGACAAAATTCGCTGAAAAGGGTTGTACTTTAAGTACTGTGGTAACACAACAGGCCCATCTGAGACCGATGTGAGCCTTAGCTGCCACTTAAACCTAACCTAATCTAACCGTATTATGATACCGGATATTATAACACTGTATCAGTTTTTATAATCAATTTGTTTATTGAACAATTAATAATCAAACTATAACTTGATAAATAGATAAGTTATTTCTTATTTCAGCAAACTATACGCATACTTAGTCCAACCTAGCCAGTGTTTGCATAATGTTTTCAATTAGAGTATTATTTATAAATATATAATGCAGTATGATAATAAAATGCTTTTAAAACTAACAATTACTTATCTGTGTCCATTAGTTACTTGCTGTTCTTAACACTAAATTATTTTACTTTTGTGCAGTTTTGTGTGGTCTATGTTATTAATATCTGGAAATTTGCCTACTCTGATTAACATTTCAGAATCTAGAAGTTTGAAAATAAGATACAGTAAGAAGTCCAATAAATTACCACATCCACTTAATATGATGTAGTAGCATCAAAGGCGAAAGTGAAACATTAACTGTACGTATAATACATTGTCACAGATGAATTAGAAATATCATATGCATAGCATCATTTGTCATCTCAAAATACTTGCATACTATAAATAGTGCAGAAGATGACATGCTGGAAACACTTTGTCATATCCTCGGGTGTGTATGTTTGTACGGTTGTTTTTGTCGTTCGCAGTTATGTACTTTAACGATCCGTCGAGTTGTCTGCGACTCTATATATACGGGTAGTGTGCTATAAAATGATGAATAGGTGCAAGGAAGATATGTGTGTAAAGTTTTACCATTCACTCACACACATTTAAATCCAGCTGCTGCTTGTTGCGTTTTATTGTTGCGACTTTTTCCGGTGATTTGATATTCGGAGAGAGGATATGAAATATGAGTGGGCAAAACTTATTTTCAACGAAGACACCGTTTTACTGGATTAAAATGAAAATATTAATGTGATATGATATTTTATGTTGTATGTTATGTATTCCTAAGCTAACATTCTGAGATAAATTATTCAACGTATTGATTAATATGTAGGGCAGTAACAGGCTATTTTAAATTCATAGCAAAATTTCAACACTTTCAAACTAATAATATTACAAGACCAAAATGACATATTAAAAATTGCATTTACCTTTTCCGACATTAAACCTATAGTTTAAATCCTCTCTAATAATAATCAATTTAACACTTCCTGATTGTTAAATGAAAGTTTATATTTAAATTATATTAGTTGAAGGATGAGCTCAATTCTACTGCCATTGTTTTAAACCAATAGAAGATAAATCCGCATTCATTTTGCATGTTAATTAAAAAGTGTGTACTAACATGAGTTTGGTATACAGGAGAGAAAACAGCAACACATGGCGTGTAAAATCGCTGAGACATCTGTCCCACAGACTCCGCAACGAGTTTCCCCATTCAGACAACCGCCTCCTGGTGAATAGCCTCTCTGTGTGACAGAACTCAGTGTCAACGTCTGTGGGCGGAGAAGAACCAAACCCACAAAACCATTCTTTACATTTCACCTTCACCATATATTAATTAAACGAGCACGCGTTAATAAATTATGAACTCCTATCGGGGTGACAATAAATTTACGTTTTATAAATAAAACAGCTCGCCTTGTCAACAAAAGGTAATATAATAGAGGTGTGTGCCTTAAAGAAAATGAAAAACAAACAGAACTTTATAAAGCGATTACTTCACACATTTTTGAGCACGTCGTTGTAGATCGGTATCACACCTCACTGCTTCTTCATTATTATTATTTGTTTGTTGATTTTTGTACCTTTGATAAAACTTAATTCAATTAAAGGGACCTTTTGTTTCTTTAATTAAAGAATAATCGGCGCCGCGGGGTGTTTCTAACTTTTTCGCGGTGCGATTACACCAGAGGAGCCTTTTATGGCAATCGTGAACCCCATTGTGAACGTTGGATTTTTTCTCCTTATAAATACTATTGTTAGTCTATATACTTTCGATACTCGTGCAGTGTTAAAGTTTCCACCGCCTCTTAACACCTTTTACCGCCTCTTGGTGTAGTTATCCGCCTGCGGGCGTATCGTTCCTCCTTTCAGAAACGTTATTTCAAGCCCATTGTGTTATACAGTTTACTTTTTTTTTCTGATATTACTTTAATACAATTGTTGCGTATTTTTTTAATTGTATATATCCATTGTTTATAACGGTTTTTAATTACTAGAAAATATAATTAATACTGGAGATTAATAAATTAACGTTATATATTTCTCATGTAATCTAATAAATAATCAGAAACTACAGTTTCATAAATGTTAAATACGTAAATAATAAATAGAACTATCTTCTAAATCTTTTGCATAATATCTAAGGTTTAAAAAAGTATGCAACGTTGATCACTTATATGTGAAGCAGTCGGACAGTTGTACGCTTTATAAGTATAATTGGCAGTTCACACAAGAGAATTGTCAAGACAAAGTTGACAATTTATATGTAAAGCAATCAGACAGTTGTACGCTTTGTCAGACAACTAATAATAAATTTGTCATACTTACTGTTGACAGTTCATGTAAGACAGTTGCTTTATAGAATTAACAAACAATATTGGTTGACATAAAAAATATTACTAAAAATATGATTAAAACTAAAATAATTACTACTAGTACTAAATAGGTCACATATGCATAGTAAGTGCAAACAATAGAGTAATAATTTCATTCATTTTTACAATAAAAATTAAGAAATTAACCTTTGTACTAAATTTTCAGTTTTTGAATTTCTGATGATAAGTCTGTAATATTAATAAAAAAATAATTTTGGCAATTTACTAAATTTTTAGTTTTTGCATTTTTAATGGCAAATCTGTTATTTTATGGAAAAAAAAAATTAATTTTTAATTTTTTTTAATTTTTTAAATTATTTTATTTTTTAATTTTTTTTTGTTTTGTATTATGGTTATTTGGTCATTTTAACAAAAAAAAAATCGGTTTTTTACAAAATGTTCCCTTTTTGCATTTTTGAAGATTAGGATAAGTTGGGTTAGGTTAGGTTGGGTTAGGTTTTGACATTAAATGTCATTTAAACAAAAAAAAAATTTTGGTTTTTTACAAAATTTTTACTTTTTGCATTTTTAAGATTAGGATAAGTTGGGTTAGATTAGGTTATGTTAGGTTAGGTTTTGACTTTAAATCTGTTATTTTATGGAAAAAAAAAATTAATTTTTAATTTTTTTTATTTTTTAAATTATTTTATTTTTAAATTTTTTTTTGTTTTGTATTATGGTTATTTGGTCATTTTAACAAAAAAAAAATCGGTTTTTTACAAAATGTTCACTTTTTGCATTTTTGAAGATTAGGATAAGTTGGGTTAGATTAGGTTATGTTAGGTTAGGTTAGGTTTTGACTTTAAATGTCATTTAAACAAAAACAAAATTTTAGTTTTTTTACAAAATTTTTACTTTTTGCATTTTTGAAAATTAGGATAATTTGGGTTAGGTTAGGTTAGGTTAGGTTTTGACTTTAAATGTCATTTAAACAAAAAAAATCGACTTGTAACAAAATGTTTACTTTTTGTATTTTTGAGGGTAAGGTTAGATTATGTTATGTTATGTTATGTTATATTATGTTAGATTATTTTAGGTTAGGTTAGGTTAGGTTTCAACTTTTTTTTAAATTTTTGGTTTTTGCATTTTGAATGTTGAATACTATCAATGAAAAAAAAAATTGAGTTTTCACAAAAAAAATTTTTTTTTGCATTTTTGAAGGTAAGGTTAGGTTAGGTTAGGTTAAGTTAGGTTAAAAAAAAACAGTAATGTAGGAACTATCGAGCACTCTGAGATAGTAAGTAAGTATTCTGCCAAGGTGGAGGAGATAGATGCCCTTAAAAAAGACTACAATTGAGAGATTGAATCCCTAAAGGCGGAATTAAGAGACAACTATGTACCAGCGGACCAAGTAGAGACACTCAGGGACAAAATCAACTCCTTGAAAACGCGGAAAGACAAAGCTAAAAAAAATTGGAAAAGCTTTTAAGCGAAGTCGAACCCCTAAAAGCTGATGCAAGGGAAAAAGCGGCTCTTATAAATAAGCCGGGGCCAACTAATGTATTGAGTGTGCCCTACACACTACTACGCAAAAGGTCAAACAGTATTTTATCTACTGAGATGGCTGAGATGACCAAAACAAAGGACGCTTCAGTCCAGCAAAACATGAAAGCGGTTTGCCATAGATGCAAGCGGCTAAAAAATATGGAGGAGTTAAAAGAAGCCCGGCTGCGGGAGAAAATCAACGAAGCGGACTCTCTAAAAATGACCGACAAAGATCTGAACAAAATTCTAGGTGAGCGATAGCCGGAGGACATCACTGTGGTTCCCAGTACAAAAGAAACCCGTTTAAAGGGACGGAGGACGTACTAATTTTCTTTGATGAGGCTTCACAAGTATCAAGTACTGGTCTTGCAAGAATAACCGGAGATAGGTACCCGGAACTAATTGAGCTGCTAACGGATGGGGCTCTAAAAGGTCGTATCGAAACCGGCTCGAGTGTTAGGACTACAAGTAAAGGAAAGAGGGAACAGAAAGTTTATGCTACTCAAGTGGAGGGCAATGATCCGGCGGGGAAAGTTAAAGCTCTGGAGGAAATTCGGGCCCAGATGGTTAAAAAAAATGCGACTCAGGCCAAGCTGTCTGTAGCAGCAACTAAAGGGCACGACTGGCATGCTCTGAGAAAACTCTTAAATATGGTCTTTAAAGAAACGAACATCATACCCGAGGTTTTTGTTCCTGTTGGCCTACAGAAAGTAAACTCAGACACTGCAAAGAAGCCAACCCTAAGTAAGCCCCAAGTAAAAAGGGCGGCTAACATATACACCGACGCAATTATTGTTAAGGCCAGTAGCAGTGGTAGTACCTACGTCGATCTACTTAAAGATTTCAAGGCAAAGGCGAACCCACAACAGGAACGCACTTATGAGTGCTAACAAGTAAAATACTCGATGAGGGAAAGAATACATATTCCAAGGTGCACCAGCTGCCTCAAACTAGGGCATACTAGAGGGGCATGTACGGAACAAAGCACCGACAACCCGGGGTGCTTAAAGTGTTGCAAGCCTGGACACCAGGCTAAAGATTGCACAGACGTCGCCTTTTGTATACATTGCAAAGCCGAACATAGGTCGGATTCGACTTCATGCCCGGTTTTTAGGAGATTAATGGCACATAGCAGGGGGGAGCTCGACAAAGCGACTCAAGATGCTTAAGCTCCTACAAATCAACTTACAATTAATTATTGTCCGAAGTGGGAAGACTCAAGAACAATACTAACTGACACCTTTAGCAAAAAACCAACGGCATCAAATATTGTAAGCCATATGCTAAAGTCAACCACAAACTGGAATGCGGTAAACAAAATTGCAGTCTCGGTTCTAACACGAAAGGACCTGGATGATAGGGAAAGGATCAAAACGTTGAACCTAAATCTGGTTTAAACCATTGACCCCAGTGTAATGTGAAGTAATGCCAAGAGGTGATCCCGCATTACATTGGTAAAGAGAAGGGGGTTGTTAGTCGGTAGGAACCCGACACTACTGTCAGTGTCTTAGCTGAAGATTTTCCTCCTTCGGTAAAAAAAAAGGTTAGGTTAGGTTATATTATGTTATGTTAGGTTAAGTTAGAATAAGTTTCGACTTTTTATAAAATTTTTAGTTTTTGCATTTTTGATGTTAAATATTATCATTTCAACAAAAAAAAAATTGACTTTTTACAAAAAAAATTTTTTACATTTTTGAAGGTAAAGTTAGGTTAGGTTATATTATGTTGTTATGTTAGGTTAAGATAGGTATCAATTTTTTATAAAACTTTTAGTTTTTTGCATTTTTGATATTGAATATTATCATTTTTACTATAAAAATGAACTTTTTTACTAAATTTTCAATTCTTACAAAACAAAATTTTTGTTTTTTGCATTTCTGATGATTAATCAATAATTTTTATATAAAAAAATTTCGGCTTTTAACAAAATTTTTAAATTTTGAATTTCTGATGGTAAATCTGTAATTTAAAAAAAACAAAATTTTGGCAATTTACTAAATTTTCAGCTTTTGCATTTTTGATGGCAAATTTTATTTACTGTTTATATTTTGTTTTGTTTTGAATTTTTATGGTTATTTGGTCATTTTAACAAAAAAAATTTCAGGTTTTTACAACATTTTCACATTTTGCATTTTTGAAGATTAGGATAAGTTAGGTTAGGTTAGGTTAGGTTATGTTAAATTACGTTAGGTTTTGACTTTATATATCATTTAAACAACAAAAAAAAAATACTTTTTACAAAATGTTCACTTTTTGTATTTTTGAAGGTAAACTTAGAATCGGTTAGGTTATGTTATGTTGTGTTATGTTATGTTAGATTAGGTTAGGTTAGGTTAGGTTAAGTTAGGTTTCAACATTTTTCTAAATTTTTAGTTTTTACATTTATTATTATCATTTTAACACAAAAAAATTGATTTTTTACAAAAAAAAATCTTTTTGCATTTTTGAAGGTGTTTGGTTAGGTTATGTTATGATATGTTAGGATAAGTTTTGATTTTTTATAAAATTTAAAGTTTTTGGATTTTTGTTGTTGAATATTATCATTTTAAAAAAAGTTATGTGAAAAGCAATTTTTTTTTGCATTTTTAAAGGTAAAGTTAGGTTAGGTTATATTACATTATGTTGTTATGTTAGGTTAAAAAAGGTTTCAATTTGTTATTAAATTTTTAGTTTTTTGCATTTTTGATATTAAATATCATTATTTTAACAAAAAAAAATTGAATTTATGCAAAATTTTCTTTATTTGCAATTTTAATATTTTACATAAAAAATACAAAAATTAAAAATTTAATAAAAAGTCGAAACCTATCCTAACCAAACCTATCCTACATAAATTAACATAATATAACCTAACCTAACCTTAACTTCGAAAACGCAAAAAAAGATATTTTGTAAAAAATCAAAAAAAATTTAATTCAAAATGATAATATTCAAAATCAAAAATGCAAAAACTAATAAAAAGTCAAAACTTATCCTAACCTAACCTAACCTAATATAACATAAAATAACCTAACCTAACTTTACTTTTAAAAATGCAAAAAAAGAATAACATTTTTTTTTTGTTAAAACGATAATATTCAACATCAAAAATGTAAAAACTAAAAATTTAATAAAAAATCAATACCTAACTTAACCTAACATAACAGAACATACCATAACATAACCTAACCTTATCATTAATAATGCAAAAAAAATTTTTGGTAAAAATAAAAAAAAACTTGTTAAAATGTTTTCAACATAAAAAATGCAAAAACTAAAAATTTTATAAAAAGTTGAAATCTATCCTAACCTAACATAACTTAACATAACATATTATAATCTAACCTAAAACATTACCTTCCAAAATGCAAAAAGAAAAAAATTTGTAAAAAATTAAAAATTTTTTTTGTTAAAATGATAATTATCAACTTAAAAATGCAAAACCTAACCTAACCTAACCTAACATAACTTAATATATAATAATATAACCTAACCTAACTTTAACTTCAAAATTGCAAAAAATTATTTTTTGTAAAAAATCTAAATTTGTTTTTGTTAAAATGATAATATTCAACATAAAAATGCAAATAATTAAAAATAAAAATAAAAATCGAAACCTATCCTAACCTAACTTAACTTTTTTTTAATGAGAAAAACGCATAATGCTCCCTACACATTTGATTCAAAGTGTACGGGAGTGTGGGACTAGCACCTACCAAAATACTTCATATCTTCTCGCTACTAGTCGGGATACCTCGTTGCAAGGTTTAACATCGCCTAGCAGCTGGGGCCTGGACAGCAATCAATTACGCTGTACAACAGACTGCAAGCTCTTCTGTCTTGCTCTCTCTTCTTTCCTATTCATTAGACAGCCAATAAACGTATGCAGGCAGTTTCAGTTTTTGCTGCTTTCTACCATAATGCAAAAAAAGAAAAAATTATAAAAAATTAAAAATGTTTTTGTTAAAATGATAATATTCAACATCAAAAATGCAAAATCTAAAAAATTTATAAAAAGTTAAAACATAACCTAACCTAACTTAACAAAAAGTCGAAGTCTATCCTAACCTAACTTAACCTAACCTAATGTAACCTAACCTAACCTTCAAAATGCAAACAAAAAAAAATAATTTTTTACAAAAATTTTCTTTTTGCATTTTTAAAGGTATATTATGTTATGTTATGTTAGGTTAGGTTAGGTTAGGTTAGGTTAGGATAGGTTTTGACTTTTTGTTAAGTTAGGTTAGGTTAGGTTAGGATAAGTTTCGACTTTTTATTAATTTTTTAGTTTTTGCATTTTTGATGTTGAATATTATCATTTTAACAAAAACCTTTTTAGATTTTTTATAAATTTTTTTGCATTTTTGAAGGTAAGGTTAGGTTAGGTTATATTATGTTATGTTAGGTTAGGTTAGGATAGGTTTTGACTTTTTATTAAATTTTTAGTATTTGTGTTTTTGATGTTGAATTTTTCTTTTTTCATTTTTGAAGGTAGGGATAGGTTAGGTTCTATTATATTATGTTATGTTAGGTTAGGTTAAGAAGCTAACTACCATCAGACACAAGCACTCACATGGATGCTTCAACCACATGGAAATATATTAATCATTTTTTCAAGGTAGTGATATCAGACAAGGAGAAAAAAGGAAGAGATAGAGAAAATGAACAGTAACAAATAAAGATGTAGCAGTGAAGCTGAAGACATGCTGAATGGCGATTCCGACTTCTTTTTGGAAAGAAGCGGTGGTAGGAGGTTTTTAGCCGGTGAACCCTGGCACTACCTGTAGCACAGAGGTACAAGTGTCATAGCTGTGGATTTCCCTGCTACAAAAAAAAAAGGTGAGGCTAGGATAGGTTTCGATTTTTTATTAAATTTTTACTTTTTGCATTTTTAATGTTAAATATTATCATTTTAACAAAAAAAAAATTTGATTTTTTACAAAACAAATTTTTTATTTTTGAACTTTAGTTTAGGTTAGGTTTCGACTTTTTATTAAATTTTTATTTTTTGCATTTTCGATGTTAAATATAACATTTAAACAAAAAAAATCGACTTTTTACAAAATGTTCACTTTTGTATTTTTGAAGGTAAGGTTAGGTTAGGTTATGTTATGTTATGTTATGTTAAGTTAGGTTAGGTTAGGATAAGTTTTGAATTTTTATAAATTTTTAAATTTTTAAATTTTAAATGTTGAATATTATCATTTCAACAAAAAAAAAAAAAATTTTTACAACATTTTTTTTGGCATTTTGCAGGTAAAGTTAGGTTAGGTTATGTTATGTTATGTTGTTATGTTAGATTAGGTTAGGTTAAGATAGGTTTTAACTATTTATTAAATTTTTAATTTTTGCTATGTTGATGTTGAATATTATTTTAACAAAAAAAAATTTCATTTTTTTCAAAAAAAAAAATTTTGCAATTTTTGTTATGCTAGATTTGGTTAGTTAGGTTAAGATAGATTTCGACTTTTTATTAAATTTTCAGTTTTTGCATTTTTGAAAATCTATCATTTTAACAAAAAATAAAAAATGTTCAATTTGTTAATAATATTTCAGTTTTTGCGTTTTAGATGTTAATATCATTTTAACAATTTTTTTTTTTCACTTTTTCACTTTTGGTGTGTTAGGTTATATTAGGTTAGGTTGGAGAATGTTAGAGACAATAACATTTAAGGTGCTAGCATAGAGTTAGCGTCCGGGCGAGTATTCTTTAAGATATGCTTGCAATTCCAAGAATACAGATAAGTCGCCAAGTGGAAGGGGGTTTATTGGGTGAGAGCCCCACAATCACGCTAAAATAGCTTCACAGTAAAAAAAAAAAACTTTTTATAAAAATTTTAGTTTTTGCATTTTTAAAGTTGAATATATTATTTTATCAACAACAAAATTTCCCTATTTTCACAAAATTTTCACTTTTTGCATTTTTGAAGGTTAGGTTAGGTGAACTTAGGTTTCAACTTTTTACTAAATTTTCAGTTTCGGCATTTTTGATGGTGAGTGTCATTTCAACAACAACAAAAAATTTACTTAATTTTTTCTTTTTGCATTTTTGAAGGTTAGGTTAGGTTAGGTTTCAACTTTTTATTAAATATTTAGTTTTTGCATTTTTTATTAAAATCTAACAAAAAATAAAAAAAATGTATAGATTTTTTACTAAATCTTTAGTTTTTGCATATTTGAACCTAAATCTGTCATTTTAACAAAAAATGAAAAGACTACCCTTTTTACTAAATTTTCAGTTTTAGCATTTTTGATGTTGAATATGACATTTCAACAATAAAAAAATTTTGATTGTTCACAAGATTTTTACTTTTGGCATTTTTGAAAGTTAGATTAGGTTAGGTTAGGTTAGGTTTTGACAATTTATTAAACTTTTGGTTTTTGTATTTTTGATAGTAATCTGTCATTTCACCAAAAAAAATGTTTTTCCAATTTCTCACTAAATTTTTAGTTTTTTCTATATCACAAATAACTAAAAGTCCTACTCATAGTTTTGCAGATGATAGCACCTTTCATACTTTATACTTTTCAAAGACCATATTGACAAATATGACATTGTTTTAAAATTTCTAGTTTAAAATCTGTAGCCTCAATAAGCAAAGACCTTAAAACAATATGGAGTACTCTTAACATAATCCAATTTAACTCTAAAAAAGCTAAACTTCTTACTGTTTTAAAATCAAAATTTGAGGTATTATTAGTACCAAATATTAAACTATTTCTTCAATTTGTTTTCTAGATGTTATAATCTCACATGATCTTCTCTGGAAAGACCATGATGTTGACGTAGCTTTAAAAGTATCTAGAAAACTAAGATTATTTAATAGATGTAAACAGTTTTTTACTTCTGTTCAGCTTTTGCATATATCTAAAACTTATATTTGTCCTTGTATTGAATATTGTTCCTAAGCATGAAAAGGAGTATTAAAAACTACTCTACCTCTTCTAAACTCTATTCAGAAACAAGTTATACCAATCATTGCCGATTCAAAATTGACTAATGATTAAGATACTTTACAATACCGGCGTAATGTTGCAGATTTTTGCATTCTCTATATATATTTCCATGTACATTGTTAAAGGAAATACAAGACACATTGCCATTTAAACAAATATTTACTTGTAGTACAAGGCTTGCTAGAAATTCTAACAAATATTCATAGTTCAGAGGTATAAAACCGAAACATTTAAGAAAGATTTTTTTAACTGTAGTATTGACAAATGAAATAAACTTTAAAATTTAGTATTTTCTTAGACTTATTAACTACAAATATTCAAAATCAATGTTCACAGACTGCTTAAATGTAGTCGTCAATGTAATAGTTTCAGTGTGGTTTTACTAGTTAAAATTCAAAGATATTTTTATGTTGTTGTGACATATTAGTAATTTCTAAATTGCTCATTTTGGAACTATAAAAAAATTGAAACTAGTCAATAAAAAAGATATAAGATGCTAAATGAAAAGTAAAATATATTTTAATAAAAAAATAATACATGTTCCATTAGAACATATATTTCATTTGCTTTTTAAACGTCTTAAATAATATACACATTTTTAAAATAATCTTTTAATATTTTAAATTCTTTTATTACTTATATAATTAAATTTAAAGTGAGCCTTTCATAAAACATTTTAATTTTATTTATTTTCACATGCAAATCTTCAAGAAAATACAGTTACTCCAAAAAAGTTAATTAAATTGATTAAATCATCTCTAATCCTTAATGAATACTGAAATTTAAATCATTTTATTTTAAATTTTTCTATTATATATTTATATAATACATAATAATCCGGTTTACAGTTTCAATAATAGAAAGAGAATTTATAGGAATAAGTCTGCAATTACATTTAAAAATAGTATTATAATAAATAATTTATTACATTACTATTATTATTCAATTTTTATATAATATAAAAATAATCTATAATTTTGTTAAAATTGTTATATTTCAACTATAATAATCATATTACATAAATTGCTTCAATTCATATAATATTAAACCACAAATTAAAGCTTGCGCCATCTATGACTGTAAGCCGGAACCTATATCCTACAGTGCTGCGGTGTGCGTAGAACAAACCACCAAAAGCCCTTTATAAAAAAGAAGCACATTGATTACAATAATTATAGCTACCAGTTCGGCATCTAATAACACATTTAAGGTTATTTATTAAACAGATGATACGTATACAAGGCAACTTATGTCCCACAAACAGAAATCAAATCGTAATTTTTATATAACAGCAATTGGGTTATGATAGTTGATTCCCTTTTAAATTTATTATAATAATAGTTAATTATTGGTTGCACGGACATTATTTTTTACGTAATGACCCATCGTAGTTTCGTCTCTAACTGTTATTTATGATGGTTAACTATTGTCATTACGTCTGCTACAACAATTTTTTTGTTATTTTAATATGAAATACACGATCATCTTTCATTTTTTTTACCAATTGATTAACAATCGATAAAAAAATAGGCATAATAATTGCTGGTAAATTATAGGAATAGGAATCATAGAAAGAAGCTGCGGCGATTTTATTATAGGATTTAAATTGAGGGAGAAAATTGTTCAGCTTGAATTTTATTGGACGATATAATTATGTAGTTTGTTAGAAACTAATGTTATTGAATTAATAATAAATTTTATTACATATTTAACAAATATAAAGTATTATTAAGATCAGTTTAGTTTATACTATTGTAAAACTTGTAAACTAAATTGTACTGTTTATGAATCTCATCATGTAGAAGAATATTAACCAACAATTTTATGAATCAACAATTCAAAACTGAAAAAAATTTAAGCAAGTTTTATAAAGTTTTAAACTTTAAGCAAATTTTATAAAAACTGCATCAAACTGTGTTTCTGTAATCAGCATTTTTGAAAATTAAATGAAATTTTTTTAATTTTTTTTTTTAATTTGAATCAAATTTTATAAAAATTGCAGCAATAACAGTTTACGATACCAAAGTTGATGCAGATTCACCAAAAAAAAACCTTTTAATTACTTACATTTATGAAGAATTTTTATATAAAATAGTTGCTTGTTTATAATAAAGATGTGAATAATATAAAAATTGTTGAAAAAAATTGATACAATATATAAGATCTTATGACGTTAGTACAATTGAGCGTTTCTTTAAATTTTCTATAGTATGTGAATTCAGTAATAATTCCCATTCTATCCATCATCACACAACATTTCATCATCAATGCCATCCCAGCTAAATACATTCTGAATGGGTGACCTATTTTGAAGTGGGCATTTAGACAATGCTAATACCGTAATCCGTGATAAAGGGTCGAACTGTAGCAGCGTATAATTTGCACCAGTTGTTGGGGTAAGTTGGTATTGTTCTGTATCAGGGTGGCTGTGACAGCTACAGTCGTATGTTTGTCACGTACTTCCTGCTGATCAGCAGTATATTTCCCGTGTGTGCGCGTGGCTTCGGCATCAAATTTCATAACAAATCACGGCGGCAGCATCGAAAGCGAGTAATTTATCAAACATTATATTCACTCACTGCACATGATAATAATTTATCGTTGACAATAATCAGTAATAATTAATGGGTTGTGGTTAAATAGCTGGATTTATTGATATAAAATAATTTAACTTCTACTTTTAAAACAATATTCTTTAATTTGAATCTAATTGATAAAATTCAATTTATATTTGAAATATTTCAATATATTTTTCTACAAAAAACTTTTATTACATCGATAAAGAAACACTTCTATCTTACTAAACCATCAATTCAACCCTAACGCAAGAACTGTAGTTTTAAGAAAAACTTGTTGCAAGTTGCATAGTCTTTAAATGTTGTACTTCTTTTTCTTTTATTTAGCGACTAGATACCAAACAAAACTAAAATAAAATTTATTGTCTACAGACCTTTAAGAAGACGTAAGAAATATAAGCAAACAAAACTATTTTAACATTAGCTTAGAGTCTTAGAGTCTACATACCTTTAATCTATTCTACTCTTTCCTAGACGGCTTATAATCTATGCTATCATAAGTACAATGAGAAGCCATGATTTATGATTTATTTTTATAGATTGTAAGATTGTTTGTTTTGTAGTTTGCTCTAAAACTTGCTCACTTAAGCAAAAATCCCAGTTTAAACTACTCACTTGTAATTATAAACTCGAGTTCACGCCCACCCGCCCAGTATTTGTTATCAAACAATTGGATAAGAAAGAATTATTAATATTCACTCTTTTGATAATAAACGCTTGGGCGGGTGGTATTGAACCCCAGTTTATGGTTACAAGTGAATAATTTAAACTGAGGTTCCCGCTCACACGCCCAAGAGTTTGTTATATTAAGATTTGATAAGAAAGAGTTGTTGATATTTAAGCTTTTGATAACAAACACTTGGGTGAGTGGACGGAAATCTCAGTTTATAATTATAAGTTAGTAGTTGGCATTCCCGGCCAAACGTTATGATTGGAGGTTAGTAGTTATCCAATTTTTGTGTCAGTCTATTTATTAGTAGTTTAAGCAGGTGTGACATCAGACTAATGAATCAATTGGTTTCTAATTTGGTGTTGTCTTTTTTTGTGCAATAGTATCACTTGCACTGTTTTCTATTCTTGGGTCACGTTCTTGTTAATTAAACATTTGTTGAGTAGAGAAGTAACTTTTTTATCAAATTTTTGCTGCCATCTTGGTATATATTTATAAATATGTTGTCTTGGCCCGTGGTCTTTAGACTAATTTTCTGCTATTCTTTTCTAAATCAATATTTTATATTCTTTTACTCGCTTTGTCATTTTCTTTCTTTTTAGAAGATGTTTTAGTTTTATATAAAATTCTCCTGTTATACAAAGAATCTTGGTTGTGAATTTTTATGCCGTTAATATTTTTAGTTACTTCTTTTACATGATTTTCTTGCGTTGTGTGTTATTACAGTTCATATAGAGTAAAAGATTTTGAACAACAAAATGAGTAAGACAGAGCTGTCCATTGAGTCCCACTTTGTTTGCAATCTACAAATCAGATGTAGAAGAAAAACTGAGGTTGGCTTAAGCAGGGGAAAGTAGTAGTTGATAAAAAGTGTGGTTGCTAGCATATGCCGACGACATGGTAATACTGACAAAAGAAGCCAAAGAAATAAAAGAAATAATGAGAAGTATAAAAAAATATTTAAGAAAAAAAAATTTGGAAAAAGTAGAAACAGGAAAAAAAGCAATGAAGTATGAAGAAAGAATGAGACAGAGACACACATGTATAATCTTACAAGAAAAAAAAAACAGAAAGCATAAAATGGAAAATTAATAGAAATCAGAGAAAATTATTACAACAGAAATAGTTACGTTAGCCAAGAAATTAAAAGAATGAGAGAAACAAGGCACAAAATTATGAAAAAAGATAAAACACACAAAAACTAGAAAGGAAAATACGAGTAAAAAAGTCTAGTTACAACGCAAATTATGAACAGGTTATAGAAAGTGATATGCCAATGTACCTAGAGAGCGATAGATAAAAAGATGCTTGCAAGATTCAGATAGGGAAGATAATAAAAAGCTAGTGTCAAGATTTTAGATAAAAGTGGATTTAAAAATGCTTTCATTTTCTTGTAAAAGTTAAAGTAGATAAAAAATTTAGGTGATGTTATTGCTCTGACAATTCCTTACAATATAACTTTGAGGAACAAATTGTCTTTTTGCAGCAATTGTAAAATACTAAAGAAGACGTGTGTTCCAACGTTGCAATTAGTTTGTGTACTTTCATCAAAATATAAACTTTTGGAGTCGTAAAAGGCTTGCGCAGAGATCAATGTAGATTAAGATTTTATGTATCTTTATAAACGCTTTAGGCTTTTTTCAAACGCATATTCAGCCGCTCAGATTTTAAATACAACATTTTGAATCGGTATACGTATACAACCGCTTTTAAAAATATAGTGATTTGAAATTGCTGAGTATCCCGACGCAGACATTCAAAATGGGTCTAAAAAGTTCCGTTTAAATGTATTTATTTCCTAAATCTGAAAGTCTAAATTTGCATGTAAAAAGAACTTTAGATGTTTGTTGTAAGGTAAGCTTTGCAAAGAAAAATAAATCTAGATTCAAAACAACACAACTTTAACCAACCCTTGTACCTAGATTAATTTTAAACTGTTACCGGTACTTTATACATTTATTGGCACCAAGATACCGGCAACTAGTGCAGTTGTAATACTAATGTCTACATTTAACTAGCAAACAAAAAAAAAACTTATAGCATAGTAAACAAAAGTAAAAAAAAGTATACACTTAATTTGGATTCCAAAATAAAAAATCAAGTAAACTATTATTTATTTTACAAAATTCTTCAAAAATTGCAACAAAAAAATTGTGAAAAATGTGCATAAGTTTACACAAAACACCTATTTTCTGCATAAATTTATCAAAGATGTGCAAAGTAAATAAAAAGTAACGCAAAAAATTTATAAAATATTTACTTTATTAAAATTGTCTCATAAAAGTAATTTGTTGCACAATTTCATCAAATTTACAGTCAAAAATTGTACAAAAGATTGATAGATTGGTATCTCATTTATAGTAAAGCTTGTTAAACAAATTTACAAATCTTTTTTTCTTCTTTTTACATTACTGAAGGTAGGCAACAATTATAACAAATTCTTCTCAATCTATTAAGCTTTGATCAAATAGCTGGAGTCTACTTCTGACCAGTTTCTTATGTTTTTAAACCAAAAGTGTTTACTGCAGCTTGGACCATATTGGCTATCTATCAAAGCCCTCCATTATAAGTTTTATTATACTATAAATACTACTTTTTAGAATGTTTTTAAGCTTTTTCAACAATTTCTAGTAGCTTTTTGTTTTTTCGGCAGCGTTTGTGATGTACTGTACCCAAAATATTCTATGCATCCGCCAAAATGTGCACATCTCAAAAGCTTCAATTTTGTTCATAGTATTGGTTCCAGTTTCCACGCCTCAGCACAATGAAGCAGTAAAGATGTTTCATTTACATTTATTAAAAATGCACAAAAAAATCAATTTACTACAGAGAATACAAAATAAAAAACCAATTTGTTCCATAAATATTGTGCTATTAGTTTACTTGTTTAACAAATTTAGATTATCTCTCCAAAACCAGAAGTTGGTTTGAAACACCTTTCATTAATTTGTTAAATTAGTAACAAAAAAACTTTATTGAATTTAAAGCTTCTTTTAAAATTCCATGCTTCTTCTTATGCCTTGCTCGCTACAAACCTACGCTCGTCTTGTATGGTGTGCGATAATAGTTTTACATAAACATCAAAACACAGAAATATGTAGAGAACTGTAAAAAAATAAAGCACACAAAACTATTTTTAACAAAACCGTCATATAATAACTGAAGCTTAAATAAACATATGCGTCTGTTGAACAAGTAAAAGTATACAGTTTAGAAATTTTGTTAAAAAAACAAAACTAATTAAGAAGTACCAGAGGTACACAATAAGATTAAAAGCTTGCAATACCACCTAAAAAATGTATATTTTTCTAAGACAAAAAAAAACATTCTTTTGGGTAGTCTCTAATATGGTCTAAAAGTTGGTATTTTTTGAATGTTTCCAAAACTTTTCTTAATAACCAACACTTAGGTGGGTAGATGGGCCACTTCAGTTTAAACTACTGATTTGTTATCAAGTTTTGAAGTGACCTACTTACCCACTCAAGTGTTTGTCGTCACGAGATTGGATGTTTGACTTTTCTGCAAACATCAGAAGTTACTGCATCACAAGAGAAGGTTGTGATTCAACCTCTTGATATTGGTTATCACTTGGGTGTGTAAGTGGGCCAGTCCAGTCCATACTATTGTTTGTCATCAAAATTTTAAATGTTTGACTTTTTTGCAAACGTACGAAGTCACTTTATTACAAGAGTAAGTTGTGATCCAATCTATTAATAACCAACATTTGAGTGGGTGGGTGGGCCATTTCAGTTCAAATTACTGACTCGTTATTAAACTATGAACTGGCCTACCCATCTACTCTAGTGTTTGTCATCAAGAAATTGAATGTTTGGCTTCTATGCAAACGTCAAAAGTCACTTTATCACAAAAGAAGGTCGTGATTTAATCTCTTGATAACCAACATTTGGGTGAGTAAATTGGCCACTAAGTCTAAACTACTGACTTGTTATCATACTATGAAGTGACCCACCCAGCCACCCAAATGTTTGTCATCAAAAATTTTCACTTCATTACAAGAGAAGATCGTATTCCAATTTTTTAATAACCAACATTTGGGTGGATGGGTGGGCTATTTCAATTCTAATTACTGATTCGTTGTTAAGCTATAAAGTGACCCACCCTAGTCTTTGTCATCAAGAGATTAGTAGTTTGGTTTTTCTGCAAACGTCAGAAGTCACTTTATCACAAACGAAGGTCGTGATTTAACCTCTTGATAACCAACACGTGAGTGGTTAGGTGGGCCACTCCAGACTAAACTACTGAGTCGTTACAATAGAATAACCCACCCACCCTCCCAAGTGTTTGCCATCAAAAATTAAATGTTTCACCTTTTTGCAAACGTCTGAAGACACTTTATCACAAAGAAAGGTCGTGATCCAATCTTCAAATAACCAACATTTTAGTGAATGGGTGAGTCACTCCAGTCTAAAGTATTGAGCTTAAATATTTAAGCAAATGTAAATTCCTCTCTTCCTGCTAAGGTTTGCTTGCGCAATTTTGAGTTTGATCTATTCTTTTCTTGTGTTTTCACAATTGCTCTATAGCAGGAAAGCTCATAGTCTTTGTTTTGTGCTATTCTTCTTTGCATAGATAGTATTTTAGAAAATTTTGGCAGTCTCTGACCTTATGTTTAATCTCTCCGCATTTGTTACAGACATTATTACAAATTTTCCAATATCAGTGCCAGCTTTTATAAAGATTTTAGAGATTTGGCTCTGAACTAATGCTTTTCACCGTTTTATTGGCTTTTTTTGACAGCTTGAGATAGCTATAATAACTAAGTAGTGAATTTCAGATAGTAAAAGTGGGCGCAAAAACAGAAAGTTTGTCCAGTAACACTTGGGTGATGGGCGGGTACATTCTGTATGGATTGTGGGCGTGTGATTAAGATGTTGGTTTATTGCCATTTTATTATCTACAAACAGTTGGGTTGGAAGACGGGATGCATTTTTATAAGTTTTAGAGTATGATTTTTTTGATCTTCTGCCCCACCCACCCGCTTAAATGTTGCTGGTTCAAAAGCTTGTTTATTATTTTAACATCAGTAATGTTCCTGAAGGCTTAATAACTAAATTTTCAATCTTATTTGTCATTAAAATGTCAAAAAGGTGCAGTTATCTTTTTTTTTTCACACTTAGGTGGGTGGGCGGGGTACATTTTAATAAATTGTAAGCGAGTAATTTTTTATTTTGTGACCCATTCACCCGCCCAAATGTTGGTGTTTAAAAAATTGGTTTATTCTAACACTTAAGATATTTATGCAGCTATACGAACTAAGTAGCAAATGTAAGTACTCACTAAAATGTCAAAATGACGGCAATTATAATTTGTTTGTTTTGTAAACTTGAGTGGGTGGTTGAGATACATTCTCATAGATTGTGGGTGAGAAATTTTTAATTTTCTGCAACGCTCACCTGCCAGAGTGTTGGTAAGTAATAAGAAATTAATTAATTCTAACTCTAGCAATATTCTTGAAGCTATAAGTTGTTATTAATATGTCAAAAGTAAGCGCAATTATCATTTTTTTTGCACAAACACTTGGGTTGGGTGGCAAGGTACATTTTTATAGATTGTGAGTAGGTAATTTTATATCTTGTGCCTCACTCACCAGCCCAAGTGTTAGTGATTAAGAAAATAGTTTATTCTAATCTTTGCGATGTTCTTGCAATGTAATATCTAAGTGGTAAATGTCAGTTGGCACTAAGATATCTAAAGTGGGCGCATTTATAACTTTTTTGTCTACAAAAACTTGGGTTGGGGGTTGAGAGGCGTTTTTAAAGATTGTGGGCAAGTGATTTTTAATCTTATCTTTGTCCACCCGCTAGTGTAATTATGAATATAAGATTACTTTATTCTAAGCAATATTCCTAAAGCTATAATAATTCAAAACTAATGTCAGTTGTTATTAAAATGTTAAAAATAGGCGCAATTATTTTTTTTCCCACAAACACTTGTTGTTGGGCGGGCGGGGTACTTTTTTCTAGAGTTGCAGTTTGGATAGTTTTTTATCTTGTGACCCACACTACCCACCCAAGTGATGGTAATTTACAAATTGGCAAACTTACAACACTTATGGTGTTCTTACAGCTATAACAACTGAGTAGTAAATGTCAGTTGTCACTTGGATGTTAAAAGTACTTACTAATTCCACAATCACTTAGATAAATGAAGGGAGAATATATTTATGGATTATGAGCATGTGGTTTTTAATTTTGTATCTTGTCCACCCGTCCTCGTATTGGTGATTAAGAAATTGGTTTATTCTTGTGAAGCTCTTGCGGTTTTAATAACTAACTAGTGAAAAAAAAAGTGGCTGTAATTACTAATTCTTCGACATTCGCTTGGCTGGGTAGGCAAAGTAGTTTTTTTATTAAACATTTGTGGTGTTCCTGCTGCTATAAAAACTAAGTAGTGACTGTCAGTTATCACTAAGATAACATAGGGCGCAATTACAATTTTTTTTTGTTGACTTGGGTGTATGGGTGGAGTACATTTTTCATAGATTGTGGGCGGATAATTTTTATTTTTGTACCGGGTAAAATAAAAATAAAAATAATTACATTTTACTCATCATACAAAATCAACGCAGAAAAAAACAGTCTAAATCAAAATAAACAGAGCTACTAGAGAAGTACTAACTAAAGATAAACCATAAACTTGTAGTACAGAAAACAATTAATTTTCAGGCAACGAATAAAAGACAAGTATTATGAGTGAAATAAAAAAAAAACAAAGGTCTAAAGAGTATTAAAAGACCAAAAACAAGCAATAACGTTAAAAAATTACTGAGAAAATAAAATGCAAGATTAAGAAGCCGTACTAAATACAGCAAAACGATTTTATTTATTATTGATTGACTCCGGTGCTATTGTAATCTTTAGCATCATTTGTATACTTTGGTTATGCCCGGGTATTTTTTTATTTGTCTAGCGGTCTTGCAAGATTATTATCACATCAAATGATTTCTGTATGCAATAACTTTTTGTAAAGTCTAATCTCATCATTAATATATCTTCTTCTTCTTAAGACATTTGTTATTTTTGGTCTAAAAACCTTGAAGTTCACAGTGTGTTCATTTATTTGTACTCAGTAAGCAATTTTACTTGCTTCCATCATTCAACCGTGTGTAGTGGTGGTAACAAGAGTATTACTTTTCACTTTTGTTTACAATTTTTTTGCGGTGAATTCTTTCCTATTGAGGCTGATTGCTTCATATCTAAACCTCAAAACACTGGCAGTCAGAATTTCTGATCATATATCTACTTCTTGACATGTAAAAGCAGAGGTGCCTCAAAGGTTTATTTTATCACCGTTGTTGTTTAACTTATACGTCGCCGATATGTTTTTGGGATTGACGCACGGGGTTCAAATGGCACAATTTGCTGATGACACAGCTCTTCTTTATTCTTCAACATCACTCGATATGATCATTATAAAGCTACAAAAAACCAACGACAACCTGAATGAATGGTTTGACAAAAGGCAAGTCAAAGTAAACCCAGAGAAAAGCAAAGTTGTTCTCTTCACACCAAAAAAAGCACTCCCGATGAGAACGTCAATTTTAACAACGTTCCCATACCGTGGTCTGATTCTGCTAAGTATCAGTCTGTTTTCGATAAAGCCAGATTGGCAAAAAATCTTCCTGTTGCGATGTTTCGTCGAAATAGCGGCATGTCAATTCGGAACAAAATCCGGCTTTACACTTTTACCATTAGGCCTATGCTAACTTACGCATTTCCAATCTGGAACAGGGATCCGCGCTGTTATCTCAATTGTCTCGAGGCATTCTAAAGTTCTACTTTAAGAAGCCTTCTCAGTGCTCCTTGATACTGTCGTAACAGGAAAATTTGGGCGGACCTACAAATGCCTCTTCTGCGCCAAGTACTTCGATAATCTGGCGTTTCATCCGTACCCTAATTTGGCCCGACTTGCCGAACCAGATAGAGAGACTTTCATTTATAAACGCCCGGTGCACGTTGTAGCTGCACTCTATTTAATAATACTAACAAGGATCAGGTCAACCCACTATCTCTTCGCAGCTTATAGGGTTTTATACTAACTATATACTAGTTAAATCTAACAAAGGAAGATACAGGAGCCGTAAGGTCTTAAAGTTTAATATTGGGCGGTTTTTAGTCGGTAGGCATTTCAACCCGAGGAAATGAATCCAACACTTGCCAGTCTTATTTTTTTCCATTTTTGTATGTTTGTAACTTTGCCGTTTGTTTGCCGTGACTTTTTTTGTATCTCTACATTTACTTCTTTTCTACTTTTGTATTATAGTAGGTTGTCCACCCAAACGGTAGGCAACCTATCACTACTAAAAGTGATTTGCTGACAAGAGTACTGTAGGCACTGCAAACCCGTATTAACACTTTTTTTTAATTCCGGTTTTACCATGTGTTTTTATTTGTGCAATTTTATGGTCTTTCTACATATAGGTGAGCTATACAGTAAAATTAAATGTCTTTTGGTGCTACTGGTCCCAAAATATTTGGCATTAAGCAACTGATGTTTGCTGCTACTGCCTCCGCTCTTCCTGTGGTTTGCTTTACAAGGTACGTTATGCTCATATTCATATATTTAGTATTATTGTTAAGTATTTTAGGGTATCATTGTGCCAATTTTAATGCTATCAACTTATGTAGTAGTATGTGTTATATGTTTGCTTTCAGTTAGCATGATCGCTTTGGTTTTGGCAGGTGCTACTTTCATCTATTTACAACTCATCTATTTGCTCACCTCTTAAATTTTCGTTGTTTCCTATTCTTGCCTGTTATTATTACAAAATTATTTGCATAATCTATAGTAGTAACCCTGTTACTCTGTTGGGCGTTTTAAGATTAAGCACTGGTCAAAAAACATGTGCCCAAAGACCAATCTTTGTGAGACACCACATGTGTTTGAAATATGTTTAACATTGCTACCACTATCTCCGCTGGTATTCTATCTGTGCCAAAAGTATTTTTTGTTTTCATTTTGCCTACTGCAGTTTTGAGTTCTTTCTCTGTAAAAAGTGATTCATTTTTTTGCCTTATTTGTGCTATTGACCATTTTATGATTGTTTCAAGAACAGTTTGTTTACCCAATTTAGCGTTTTTTTATCGGTTAACATAATCTTTAGTTGTGTGTTGAGCTTTTTTCTCCTTATGGTATACCTTTTTTCGGCTCGGTTGATTTCTGTTTTTAAATTATTTTTGTTGTTGGTATGTCCGTTTTAATTTTTCTTACTCGAGTTTAGCATTTGCATTAGCTTTGACTATAGCTTTTCTTTCCTGAATGCAGATTTGTTTGAAATTTGCCACTTCTTTGTTCACCACTATGTAGCAGTTCTTGTCTGACTTTTGTGCTTCTCACTTATTATTTACTTAATATCTTCTTGCATTGTCATTTTATGATCTTAATTAAATATACTTAACTAAAAGTCTCAAGATAAAACTTTACATTAGTTTCTCATCTCATATGTATTTGTGTCACATATGATAGACAATTAATTGCTGCCACTATTCTACATCAGACAATATTAAAAATGCGAGCATTAATTTTTAATATTATACTTTAATTTATCAACTAGTATAATTAGTTTGTCGACCTAAACTACATGACACAGTCGTATAAACTGGGATATGTTTTCGTCTAATAAAACGTATGCCAATCCTCTAGTAGCATCAATATTTTTGTTGAGTTACAAAGAATACAAATTATTCTGTTCCATCAATTTACAGCTTTTTCTTAACTCTATAATTAAAATTTATTCAATTTCAATATACAAATGACTAATGTTTTAGACCTTGTGTCTATTCGTAATTTTAGGTTTATTCTGGTGATAATCATAATTGAAATTTTATTCATTATACATTTTGTAGCACCTTCTATGAATAAATAATATTTTGTGTTTAATTAAATTAAAATAAGTTATTAACCTATTGGAAATTTACTTTAATTTATATATTAAATAATGCAAGTAAATCTTCAATTCAAGATCCATAACTAATCGTTATTTCAACCGTCAAACCAACCAACAAAGTACTTTTACAATTTAAACAACTCACAACCATTAAACTTATTTATTTACATAACTAGACAAGTGGGAATATATTTGTGCGGTTGTTAACATGAATGGCACAGAAAGAGATGACTCCAGATATACTCCAAACAAGAATAGAACAAACGTAAGTTATTCGCAAAACTAAAACTCGAGTTGTAAATCATCCAAAGTTGTGAATGAACAAACATGAATACTACAAACATACTACATAATCTATAGTAGTTTGTCTTGTTATTCTTCTTCATAGGTGGCCCCCATTCAATATTGACAAATGCTTCATATACAATGGAAACCAAACACAAACTTTTTCCCCATTTATCATGTATTATATTAATTTTTATTAAAGGGAATCCTATAAATATTATACCACCCACTTTATATTTATTGCCAAATTTATTTATGATTATAATAAAATAAATTTTAAATTGATTGCTGGTTTAGTAATATAATAATTATTTACATTAAATAAATGCGATGATTAAATAATTTTGGTTAATGGATCAATTTCTTCTATAGCAACAAAATATGCCTTAAGTAATTGCAATGCTTAATCAAAGTAAACTTCTCAATTATGTCTACATTATGTTGAAATAATGATATATTTACGTCAACCAGATGGGCCAACCACTTCCTATATCCTGAAGTACACATCTTAATAGTTGTGTTCTCAATATGTATTGCGGTCAGGACGAATTTTCACTTAACAACATATGTTGGGTGGTTGGGGCTTTTTTAAGAATCCGTTGTATTGAATGATAATAGGTCATGTAAAACAAATTAATATAAATACATAGAAAGTTTTTATTATGTAGTTGAAAGGGTATGTTTTTCTGTATTTTTACACTGAAAGGCGATGAAATAAAGCTGAGAGATATTAATTTGACCATATGCTTGAAATTAGTTTTGAAATGCAAATTTTTACAGTTTATCGACAGGTTTCAAATTATGTCACCTCAGGCTAAATACATTTTAAGTAATAATTAAAAATTATGATTTTTGTTATTATTTAAAAAGTGTTTAAATTTTTTTAAATATTTTGAATTTAAATACTAAAAAAAGTACAAAGCAGAATGCATAATAATGTAAATGAATATTGTAAAAAAAACAAGTCCAGAAGTAATGAATTAAAATCTTAATTTTTTATAATTAGGTATGAACGTTTAGAATAGTATTTTTATTTCGGTTAAGAAATTGCTAATTTATGGTCAGTTAAAATATGTAAATATAAGGGTTACATATTGTAACGTTTCACACTCTTCAATATTTTATAATAACAAATATCCCCATGGGATGTATATTCCATACCTCTGGGCTGAACCCAGAACGAAATTTTTAATGCAACATTAAAAGTAGTTCATATTGTCAAACAAAACTACATGAAAGGGAGGCGGTTACGGTAAACCGGCGCACGTATATCATCCGTAAAAGCGACACACACCCAACTAGTGAAAAAAAATCTAATACAGAAGCATCATCACATTAAGCAAGACGCAATAAACATTCCAGGTGTTTGTGTGTTCACACCTCCTTTTATGCATGTCCATTGTGCAGATCGCATCCATAACCCCGCGTATGTCAAGGGAGGTTCCCGCTGCCAACCTCTGGAATTACACGATTTGATACACAAAATAGTTCACGTATATTTTTATAAAAGGTTATTTTTATGGGGGGCGCCCCACATGGATTTTTCGGTCCGAAAAGGGCGGTTACGGTTATGCGAAAAGGTGATGTTAACAATGGGCCAACTGATGTTGACAAATTTTCAGCGGCTGCCGGATAATTTTTCATCAATATTATATTATACTGTTATTTCTTTATAAGAAAATATATATAATTTTTTTGTTTGTTCCTTTTAAATAAATTATGATTTGTTATTAATGTCTTTATCATATGCAAGTTTTCTGTTATATTTATGTCCAGTGATTAATTATTGTCTGGAATAATCATAATCAGAGTAAGCACCATGCTTATAAAAAATTAGTTTGCTTATTTATCAATTTGTGAATGATAATGTTTCCAACTTTCTACATAAATATAAATGTATTCATTTAAAATTTTGCAAAAAATTACTTTACTACCATCTACTGGTTGAAAAAGATAGCTAATAAATTTACCAATTATTCCTAACATGAAACAAAAACATAAAGAAAGTTTATTTTTACAAAACAATATTTTCAATAAAAATATTAACATTTTTACACAATTTGTAATTAGTTAATATTATTACATATTATTAAAATTGTTTTTTTTATATAATCTAAAAGTTGTGGATACAGATTCTTCTTTATATTATATTTATGCATTTACATTACTTTACATTAATACACATTTTAAGTTTAAAGAAACCTCACGCATGTTTTAAAAACGTTTAAATTCGGTAGTAATGTCTTTAAAACTTTTGTTGTTATCGATTCTTTCACTGTACTAGAACGATTTTATTGTATTACTAAAACGACCACATTATAAAACATTTTACTAGTCTTTAATGCATTTTTAAATTTGAAAAAGTCATATACTTGCTTATTTGTATCTAAATTTAGTAAATTTATTATAAATTCTTTGTAATTGTGCAATGTTTATAAAACATTTAGATAACATACACATGTTTAAGTTTTCTAATTAAAGTACTAAAAAAAGGTTTAAAACTTAGACTGTTTAGAACTAAGAGATGTAGAATTTTATGTAACTATCATAGATTCTATTCTACATTATTTTTATTTTATTAAAAAATGTTATTTAAGATTATAAACTTACTGGTTTTTAAATGCAGCCACATTTTTGTATGTAGCTGGTTTCATAGCAGTTGACGTACAACAACAAAAAACACGTAAAAAATGTTTAATTTATAGATCAAAATATTGTTTAATGACAAAATATACAACCGTTGGGTGAGAAAGATGTCTTTGCATTGACCTAGATGCTCTAAAAAAATCTTCTGGGATTAAATTGTCATATATAATAAAAATTTTAAGATTATCTTGTATGTATTTTGCGAGATATTAATGATTTATTTTTTTACATTAGATTGATTTTCTCCGTTATTAAAAGAAAGACAGTTATGGGTGTAGCACAAAATTTTATCTCTTAGTAAAGGCTTTGAGACGGAGATTTGCCTATGAATACCATCTACGTTTAGAACCAGTAGGGAAGCTAGGATTGTTGAGCCTTACCGCCAAATATTGAGATAAGCCCCTTTAGAGTATAAAGTATTTTTTTAACATTGTTTGCTTCTCTGTTTGTGTGTTTTTTTGAATTACAATAAAGTAGTTTGGCCACTAAACTTGAATATTTTATTTAAGAAAAGTTGCTATATACTATATTCAAATTTAAGAAAGAGCCTTAATAAACATTGCTGCATTCTTCTTTCACTTCTATACACCAAGGGTTTTTTAATATCACACCAGTAAAACCATTAAAAAGAATTAACGAAATAGTCTCAAATATCTTTCAAATACAGAATTTCAAGAAAGTCACATTAAACACAATAAAAGATGCAAAGAGTTAAAAGATGAGATTGTAAAACCTTCATAGAATTTGGATCAAAATATTTTATGTCAAAAATTGATCAAAATTCCAAAAAGCAACAACGCAGAAAAAGCAAATATTTTAATTTTAGATTCTTACAAGAATGCAAGAAAGAGAAAATGAGAGCAAGAAATGAAAAGCTAGGGAAGATCAAAGAAAATTATTACAATAGCAATAGGTATGCGAACCAAGAAATTGAAAGAATGAGAAAATCTGGAAGAGAGACATGGTACCAAATTATGGAAAGAGATAGAGATATACAAAGGCAAGAAAGGAAAATGCAAGTGAAAGAGTCTAGGTACAACGCAAATTATGAACATATTATAGAAAGTAAATTGCCAATGTACTTAGAGAGCGATAGATATAGTAAAAATGACAAAAAGACGATTGCAAGATTTAGATGTGGTAATGAAGAGAGAGTGACAAAATTTTGGATAAAAGAGGATTTGAAAATGTGCAAAATGTGCGGAGAGACTCAGGAAACTATGGAACATATGTTGAAAGAGTGTAACGAAATGAGAAAAGAACAGATGCAAAAAAATAAGATATTAAAAAGGGACGGAAGAGGGGTGGAATAAATGAAAACAGTTAAAAAACAAAAAAAAGAAGTTGACGAACAGAGAAGAAAATATTTTAAATTGTGTTAATTTTATAAGGATTAAGTTTTATTATTTTGGGTTGTAAATGTATTTGTAAATGTAATTTTCAAGGCCAAAAGGCAAGAAATAAACGTATTATTATTTTAGTTTCAGATTTTTGCATCAGCAAACCGAGACTTTTCACATATGTTACAACAACAAGTAAAGGTATTTGATGCCCAGTCCACACTTACTGGGAAAATGTGTAGGATCTATATTAATAAAGGTTAGAGAACCTAAAAACAGTTTTCTGGAACAAACAGTACTACCGTACATCCATTGTACTGGAACGATCTTTTTGTGTATGTCAATACACCGGCGCACCACTATTTTTTACTCTTATTTAACTTACAAAAATAATATAAAACCTATTTCATCAACAACGCCAATTCGGTGTCTTACAAAAAATTTACGGATATATACTTAAAAAAAAAACACCAACGGATGTGTCTTTGAACAAATTTAAACTGCGTCAATCACCGTATTGACAATGTTACAAAGTGTTGCAACTGTAATGACATTTATTTAATTTACAAAAATGACATTAAAAACAAAACATTGGCAACGCCGTCAATCTATAAGTTGAATAAAAACATCCTATCGACTGCGCCAATTTGGTGTCTTACAAGAATCTTTAAATATTTTTTTTTAAAAAGATATCAAAGACAGTGTTTTGCATGTTCTACCGTAACAAACCAATACGCTGTACCGCATATTACGATAACAAGTAAGACTTTTTCCGTTGACATCAATTGCGATGATGTATATACTCATAAAGGTCAGTGAACTAGGAATAAGATTACGTCAACGTGCCAAAATCACTGCAAACAACTGTCGTGGTTATACATAAGCTTAACTACAGAATAATTCTTGTCTCAAATCAAATGGTATGCCTAGTATACAAAAAAAGACAAAAAAAGCTAGTTGATAACTATAGAGGAATAACATTAGATAATACAGCAAACAAGATATACGCCATGACGCAAGAGGAAAGATTAAATAAATAATTTGAGATGAGAGGAATTTTGCCGGATGGGTAGGCAGGGTTTAGAAAAGGGAGAGGTACTATAGACCACGTATATATACTTAATCAAATAGTTAAAAAAGAATTAACTGTAAAAAAAAGAAAAATATATGCATTGTTTGTAGATCTTAAGGCGGCTTTTAATAGTGTGGATAGAGGAAAATTATAAACATGTCTGAGCGAAAAAGGTATTACTGAACTGAGCATCTATTAAGAAGAATGGAAGATGTATATGCAGAAACGGTAAGCAGAGTATCTGTAAATGGTAGAATGAGTGAAAGTTTTTGGACAACAAAAGGTGTGAGACAGGGATGCCCACTCAATCCAAGTTTGTTTGCTACATATATTGCAGACATAGAAGAAAAACTAAGTCTTGCCTAAGCGGGTAGAGTTGTAGTAAGTAGAATGAAAGTAAGGTCGTTAGCATACGCAGATGATATGGTGATTGTGGCAAAAAAGCAAAATAAATAAAAGTAATAATTAGATGTTTAGAAAAAAAAAATCAGAAAAAAATGAGTTAAAAGTGTATGATGTTAAAACAAAAATTTTGATGTTTAGAAAAAGGGGAAAAAAGCATAAGAAAGAAGATTGGAAATAGAAAAGAAAAAACATGAAAGAAGTAAAATAATTTAAATATTTAGGATATGTATTTAGTGCAAATAACAGCGAGAACAAGCACATACAAGAGTTAGCAAGAAAAACAAACAAAGTGGTAAAACAAGTGTAAAGAATAAATAAAAGAAAGTTTGAATGTATGAAAATAAAAGGGACAATGTTTGATAGTCTAGTTAAAAGTATGATGCTTTATGAGTCAAAAATTTGGGGTGGAAAGAACAAAACAAATTAGAAGCAATACAGGCAAAGTACTGGAGATGGATACTGCAATTATATAGAAAAACTCCAGCATACATTGTATTAGAGGAAGTAAAAAAAAAAACAAAATAAAACTAGAAGCAAGAAAAGAGATGTTCTTTAAACATTTTTAAAGGTTTCTTTTAATTTCTATTCTAAGCATGTGCTTATTTAGGCCACAGTGTCTTGTTATTTACCTTTACTCATATGTAATACCACGTTTTTTTTGCATTTTGTTGTTTCTTCTTGTATAAGATCCCAAAAGCAGATTCAAGTATAATAAATGCCATTTTTTTTTTAGCAAATTGATCTGCTTTAATATTTTCTTCTATTTTTTTTTTAGATTTTTGGTGTTTATAACCGGTCATCATTATCATCGTCTTGTTTATTATTTTGCATCTTCTTTTTTCTCGTTTGGTTTTGCATTCATCATTCCTTTAATAAACAATTTTTTCTTAATGCATATCATTATAAAGAACTAAGAAAAACGTTAAAAAAAATATGTTTTGCAAATGATATGAATTTCGTTGAAGTGCATCATATTCCAGCGTTAAAAAGTTAGTGTTGATGCTGTAGATCCGTTTTCTTAAGCAATTATTGATGAATTTCTAACAATAAAAGCATTTTTCAACAGTTTATGTTAATTCTTTTGCAATAAATAACAAAATTAAACAATTTTTAAAAAGTTAATTTTAATAAGTGCGTTGAAGAGTTAGTTTTGATGCTGTAAATACATTTTTTGAGCAAAGTTTAATAAATTTGTAGCAACAAAAGCGTTTTTGTTGATGTTTATGTCAATTCATTTGCAATAAAAGTTAAAATTAAACAATTAAAAAAAAAATACTTTTAATGAAGCCGATTAAAAATTAGATTGATGCTTCAAATAAATTTACTGAACAATATTTGATGAATTTGTAGCAATAAAAGCATTTTTAAACAATATTTATTGCTGTTTGTAATAATTTTTTTGCAATGCAAAATTAAACAATTATTAAAAAGTTACTTTCAATAATTGAGTTTAAAGGTTAGTTTCGATGCAGTAAATGCATTTTTGAGAAATTTTTGATTAAATTGTAGCAATGAAAGCATGTTTGGACCATTTTTATTAACTGTTATGTTAATTTTTTTGCAATAAAACCCAAAATTAAACAAACTTTTAAAAGATAATTTTAATAAATGTTTTTAAATGTTAGTTTTGATGGTTTAGATGCATTTTGTGAGCAATTTTTGATAAATTTATAGCAATGAAAGCATTTTTGTGCAACTTATGTTAATTTAAAAAAAATAAAAACTAAATCTAAACAATTTTTAAAGAATTACTTTTAATAAATGCCTTGAAAGGTTAGTTTTAAAGCTGTAAATGCATTTTTTAAATTATTTTTGATGAATTTGTAGCAATAAAAGCATTTTTGAACAATTTTTGTTAATGTTTATGTTAATTCCTTTGCAATAAAAGCAAAAATTAAATAGTTTTTAAAAAGTTTGTCTTAATAAATGCGTTAAAAGGTTAGTTTTGATACTGTAGATGCGTTTTTTAAACAATTTTGGATAAATTTGTGGCAATAAAAGCATTTTTGAATAATTTTTGTTGATGTTTAAGTTGATTCTTTTGCAATAGAAGCTAAAATTAAACAATTAAAAAAAAAATTACTTTTAATAAATGCGTTTAAATAATTAAAGTTAATGCTATAGATGCATTTTTAAGCAATTATTGATGAATTTGTAGCAATAAAAGCATTTTTGAACAGTTTATGTTGAGTTTTTTGCAATAAAAACTAAAATTAAACAATTGAGGAGCAGAAGTGACAAAAAGGCTAAGTACCAAAATTGTTAAACAAAGAAATTGAAACAAAACAGCAAATCAAAAAACTTTTTATTTTCAAATAATTACCTATCTGCTTGATTGTTTACCAAATTCAAAGTCCTGGTACTTTAACTATTGATAGGATATAGTCGACGGCACATAGAACCTATCTTTAGAAAATATTTTATGTTTCGGCAAATTGGCTCTTAGTCCCTTTGTTACTTCTTCTCCTTAATTAATAAAATAAAAAATCAAAAAACGAGTTGATAAGTTAGTTTGATGCTGTAAATGAGTTTTTTGAGCAATTTTTAATAAATTTGTTGCAATAAAATAGTTTTTGGACAATTTTTGTTGCTATTTATAATGATTCTTTTGCAATAAAAGCCAAATTTAAACAACCTTTTAAAAGTTATTTACAATCAATGCGTTGAAACGTTAGTTTTGATGCTGTAAATGCATTTTTTCAGCAACATTTGATACATTTGTAGCAATAATAGCATTTTTGAACAACTTTTGTTGATGTTTATATTAATTCTTTTGCAATAAAAGACAAAACTAAACAATTTTAAATAAGTTACTTACAATATATGCGTTGAAAAATTAGTTTTGATGCTGTAAAAGCATTTTTGAGCAATTTTTGATAAACTTTTAGCAATGAGAGCATGTTTGAACCATTTTTGTTGGCGTTTTCGTTGATTTTGTTGCAATAAAAACCAAAATTAAACAAATAAAAAAAAAGTTAATTTCAATAAATGCTTTTAAAAGTTAGTTTTGATGGTTTAGATGCATTTTGTAAGCAATTTAAAGTTAAAAAGTTAGTCTAATGTTGTAAATGCAATTTTTAAACCAATTTTTATTAATTTGTAGCAATAAAAGCATTTTTGAACAATTTTTGTAAATGTTTATGTTGATTCCTTTGCAATAAAAACCAAAACTAAATAGTTTTTAAAAAGTTGCTTACAATAAATGCGATGAAAAGTTAGTTTTAATTCTATAAATGCATTTTTTAAACAATTTCGGATAAATTTGTTGCAATAAAAGCATTTTTGAACAATTTTTGTTGCTGTTTATAATGATTTTTTTGCAATAAAAGCTAAAATAACACAATTTTTAAACACTTAATTTTAATAAATATTTTTAAAGGTTAGTTTTTGATAACTTTATAGCAATGAATCCATTTTTGAGCAACTTATATTAATTTTTACATAATAAAAACTGATTTTAAACAATTTTTAAAAAAATGCTTTTATTAAATGCACTAAAAAGTTAGAGTTTATGCTGTAGATGCGTGTTTTAAGCAATTATTGATGAATTTGTAACAATAAAAGCATTTTTGAACAGTTTATGTTCATTCTTTGCAAAAAAACAAAATTAAACATTGTTTAAAAAGTTAATTACAAAAAATGCGTTGAAAAGTTAGTTTTGATGCTGTAATAGCATTTTTTGAGCAATTTTTAATATATATGTAGCAATTAAAGCGTTTTTAAACAATTTTTGTTAATGTTTATGTAAATTTTTGTGTAATTGAAGCCATAATTAAAATTTTTTTCAAAAAGTTACTTTTAATAAATAAGTTTAAAGGTTAGTTTTGATGCTTTAAATAAATTTTCTGAGCAATTTTTGATAAATTTGTAGCAATAAAAGCATTTTTCAACCATTTTTGTTGCCGTTTATAATGATTTTTTTGCAATAAAAGCCTAAATTAACCAATTTTTTAAAAATTACTTTTAATAAAAGCGTTTAAAGATTAGTTTTGATGTTTTAAATGAAATTTTTGAGCAATTTTTGATAAATTTGTAGCAATAAAAGCATTTTTGAACAATTTTTGTTAATGTTTATGTTGATTCCTTTGCAATAAAAGCTAAAATTAAATAATGTTTTAAAAGTTACTTACAATAAGAGCGTTACAAGGTTAGTGTTGATGCTGTAGATTTGTTTTTTAAGCTATTTTTGATAAATTTGTAGCATTAAAAGCATTTTTAAACAATTTTTGTAGATTCTTTTGCAACAAAAACCAAAATTAAACAATTTCTAAAAAATTAATTTCAAAAAATGCATTAAAAAGTTAGTGCTGTAAATGCATTTTTTGAAAGATTTTTAATTCATCAAAGCAAAAAAAGCATTTTTAAACAATTTTTGTTAATTCTTTTGAAATAAGAGCCAAAATTAGCATCCCGAAAAGGCCACTGGATAGAATATGTTATATACAGAGAAAGATTGAAGTGCAAATAGAGATATGCGACGCTAAAATTGAATAGATTCTTAAATCCCAACACATGCAGACCATGTACATGTACATTATAATATCATGGCTCAAGAACTGCAAGAATTGAACTAGAATAATTTTTTTTTTAAACTACGCTAAGCAACAATAAACAGCACATTACATATTATCCAATATATAATAATTTACTAACGCATAGGTGTACGGCAATAGAAGATCAAAAGTCTGGTATTAAGAGTTAGTCCCAAGTATTTTACTTCTTTTGTTACCAAGGCTTACAATTATTTGTATCTAAATAGTTTTGAAATATAATTTTTGCAGTTTTATGTCTACTTTCTATCTTTTTATCTTTCTATCTTGCTATTTAAAGTTACAAAATATAAAACTTCTTCTAACCTTTAAACAGCAAAACATTACTAATTCTATCTAATTGAAAACATGCTAGCTTAACATACTTAAGTAGTGTGATTTAAAAAACAACTTTTAGTAAAATGCATTCTATTTAAAATAAAATAAATAACCATTAAAAGGTTTAGTGTAACCTATTCAACTTGACTTGGTTTGTGTATATTTTGGACTAGGAAATGGTCGATCATATGGTTTCAATTTTCTTATATTAGTCAAAATTTGGATAAATTAGATTTTTTTAAAGAAGATTTAAGAATCTTTTAATACAATCGTTGTGCAACTTTATTGTTTATATTTGTCCCTTATATCTGAATTAGACGTTTTAGTATTATGTGTCATTATGAGCAATGTTTATTAAGAATATAGATTACAATGCTTAATAATAAAATTAATTAAATACTTTGGTAAATAGCGTTTGTAACTCAAAATTAGTAAATAGAATCTATAGAATCTATTTAATATTATTAATTTTATTAAAAATATTATAGTTGAATTGAAAATCTATTTATGATTATTTTTTAATAAGTAACATTTATGTCATATTGTATTGTAATAAAATGTTTTTTAGCTATTCAATAACATTATTCAATATCAATATATTATGTTATCTAGTCAATCTTCAAATGAGTATAATTATTGCATTCAAACAGTGATAAATACATTAATAGCACAAACAAACAAGAAATAAAATTTCGAACAATATAATTAGATAGGGATATCTACTATACAATTATTCAATTGTACAATGTCTTCATCCACGGCATTTCTCACTTGGACTATGTAAATACTAAACCATCAGCTATAACAAGCGCAGAATAATTAAGGTGTAAGAAAATAAGTGTCGTGATAATATGTAAATTGCCACGAACAAAACGTTATCATGGCTCTGTATTCTTTTATCGAAAGAACAAAAATGAGTGTATTAATTCGCGTCCATCCTACGAAGTTAGCAGGCGACTCATTACACTAATTCTAGTAACAATGCCGGTCTAATGTATACGTAGTGTGCATTTATTGGGGCCACAACACGCCTTAATCACTACTGTCGATTGCCGCTTCCTCGTTGCAGCAAATTAATGCATAACAATTACAAAAGTTTTATATCATGCGACGACGTTCAGGTGGATTATACACACAAAGTAGGTATACTTTCAAATTGTTCTTGTCGATGTGAAATTTGTAATTAGAAATTTTTAATTCAATCTTTTATATTTATTATTAAAAATCAATATTTTAATCTATAAACTTCTCGCATACCACATGTAGTAATCGCAATTCCGACATGATATGTATGCACGCCTGGAACGTTGAAAATACAAAATTGTCATAGCACGACTCACCAAAATCGTGACTGGCAAGCGCCAAAAGATTCGGCACTTTGTCCCTATAATCTTAAATGTTAAAAGCGCTCAAACCGAAAAATAATAATAATAAAAAAGTAACAACTGATTTTCCGTGGGCTGTATGCAGCAGCGATGAATTTATAAGTGTGTATGAATAATAAAAACTTCTGTAATTTTTGCTTCGCCATATGCTATGCATTATTTGCGTAAAATCTTTATTGTTATCAAAGAACAAAAGAATAAATATCTTGGAGCGATTAAAGTGAGACTGTATTCGTGTATCAATAACAATTTAAATATACAATATAGTTAACATTGTATAATAATATACCAACATATGGAGTGTTGAAAAATATGTTTAATTATTTATTTCTTGAATAACAAACAACTTTATTTAACATTTAACATTTTTATTCTTGTTTATTATTTTATAGACAGACAAGTTTATTTTATAGCATTTTATCCAACTTAGTCTTAAGCAGATCAAAGTTTTTCTTACTATTTATGGAGAAAGTGTAAAAGCACTCTACTTAGTGTTTAAATTATGTTATCTGTCTATAAACTTCAATTTTCAAACTACATTTTCTCATTAGTTTAAAGCAAAGTTTGCCACCCATTAAACGCCAGAAAAAAAAAAACGTTTGCTGGTTTTAAATATATTGTTATCAAAACAAAAACCGGAAAAAACAAAGCGTTATACGCAAATTTTCACCAACAGTAATAGATAAAACTACAATTTTTTTTTTTTAATTATTTGCTTGAGTACTTTTATAACAATTTGAGCAATTGTAGGTTGTTAACTAATAATGCATTATTTCTATACAAACTTATTTTTTTCAATATTAAATGATCCTTTTAGTCGTTTTCTTTATAAAACATGCTAATAAAAAATATTCTCAAAGAATCCAGAAGCTGGAAAACTTTACTCACATGATGCACGACTGTTATAAAAACAGCTAATCAAGAATTCGTATATTACCAGCAACAGAAATGGCATTCGATTAATTTGTAGCAACAAAAAAATCTTGATAAAGAAAGGTGTTACTTATATACATTTCAAATGTCTGACAAGATATCTGTTAATGTGATTATTCAAAACATTTTATTTTGCAATGATCTCGCTTGGATTTACGTTTTCTCCGCAACTGAATTGAGAAACAAATTGAGTATCTGATGCTGTAATAGTTTGTCTAATACATATTCCAATAGACTGCAACATCTAAGTTTACTTAACCCTGTCCCGGATAACAAACTAATTGTCCCAATTTGCATATCAAATAAATTTTAAATTTCAAATTTTGCATGTAACATTTGGTTTTGCATTGGTAGTTGTGACGCAGGCAATGGTTTATGTATCAATGATTAAGAAGTGGTTTATCTTTATGTTTTAGTTGTGTTCCCAAAATCATGTAAACAAAATTTATTAAAACTGACTACGATTTAGCTTTCAAATACTCACAGAGCAAAAACTTTAAAAAAAATTATACCACTTTGTTGATAGTGCAAAACCGAAATCATGATTTGTCTAGAAAAATATTGGTTTGCTACTACGTACATTTTTTTTGTTGCTGGTTGAAAATGCAATGCTACAATCCATTTCTGTTATTAGCAATTATACAATAAAATAGTTAACATATTACAAAAATATAAAATAGTAAGACTTGGTAAACAATTATCTTGGTCTCTATTCTTCAGTCAGCATAGATTTACTCTTAGGTGGGTTCTCATTTAAGAGTAAAAATTTTGTCTGCAAATGCATTTTTTAGCAAAAAACTTCTTGTTATTAAAAAAATTGCATACAGACCGCAAACTTTTACTTTTAAAAGCAACAATAAAAAAACAAACCAAACAATCATTTTTGCCAGATAAAATTTTAAAATTCTAATAGTGCACTGCACTAAGAAAAAACCGCGTTATGTTATTTATTTCTTGAGTAGTAAAAGAGTATTTATTGTAGAATAAAGCTATAATGCTGAAATTCATGTTTTCCATTCCAGCAAGTATATGTACAAAACTACAAATTCAAAAACTGTGTTAATTTTGTAGCTAATTTTCACTGACCCGGTCAAACAAACCGTGCTGTGGTATTTTTTTATACATATAAAAGAAGAAATCTTCAGTTAAGGCACTTTTACAAAACCAGTACGCATTACTTCATAAAGCTTGAATATGTTTGTCTTACAATTTGTTTGCGTTAATTGCATTTCAAGATCTTGCTAATAAAAGTAGCTATTTCTGACCAGTATTCTTTTGATTTTAACTTGTTTTTTACTAGGTTGTTACGTGTCATATAGTTTTGCTTTATGCCTTGTCTGATGCCATCTCTGGCATGCAAATAGAGTGTAGTGGGCGGAGTTCAGTTCTCTGCAAAAGTAACAAGCGTTAGTATCTGCTTTTTAAATCTTTTTAAGTATTGTTGGATATATCCATGTCTTGTCAAAGTTTGGGTGACGTTATAGTTTATTTTACCAAATTTTCTACTCGTCGATTTTCTAATATTTTGGCCCCTGTTTTACATATTATTTAAAATGTTTATAAAAATTTAACTATAGAACAACAAAAGTATTTTTTACTTTTTAATTATTTTATTTTTTTGGCATAACGTAATCCCTTCAACGCACTTGAGTTTTGCTATCCGTAGATCCACTACGTTACATCTATTACTTCTATCGCAGATCTTACATATGTGTTTGTTTCTCTCCTCTGCCAGTGTTTCTTTCAATACTCTTTAAGTTAGTATCATTATTTCCATGTTGCTTTCAGTAAGAGTTTATGTTTCTGCTCCGTAGATGGGGTGGTCAAGATGTATTGGTCAAACATTTAAGTTAAAGCTTTGAGTTTGACATTTTGTTAAATGCGGTTTAACCTAGCCTTTTTCTTCTGTTAGTTTTTGTTGCTTGGGCTTCCGTTTCAAAGGTGAGTAGTGGCCAAGGTATACATACATTTTTTGACTACTTTAAATACGTTTTTCTGGTTGTGTATAAGTGTGTCAATTTGTCTGTTGGCCATAATTTTACACTTGTTGTTAATTATCTTTAATCTTAGTCGCAACGTCTAGATATTGTACCATTATTTTTAATTCCTGTTTGATATGAGGACAATATTGTCAGCAAAGCGTAAGTTTAAATAGTTTTTTCGTTGACGTTTTGAAAGCGATGGTGTCTTTTTGTCAAATTTGATTAATTGGTATGAGGTTTGTTGTGTCAAATGTGTTTACCGTTAACTACGCGTTATTGTACATGGTCTTAAAATTAATTGCGGTAGATAATTTTGTATCTCTGCAGTGCCTCAATTTGTGCTCAGAATTCAACGGTGTTCAACGTCTTCTCAAAATTTATAAATTTATATAATATATAAATATTTTCGGAATCCTGCCTGTTCTAGTAGTTGGCATACCTTTAGGCAAAATTTTTGTTAGCAGCGTTTGCTGTTATTTGGTCTTCCTCAGCGGCCTTGCCTCTTTTTATGCTATATAGAGTAATTTTGATCTTGTTTTTATGATTTTCTAGATAATCTACAGTGATATTTAGTATTGCTCTATTTTTGCAGTTTCCAAGATCTAATTTTTCTACTTTGTATAAATATAAATCTATATTGATTTTAGTATGTATTGTTTGGTTAGTTATTATTGTACTATGTTTATTTATGAGTTGTATAAGTTGTCTTTGTCCTTCTGATGTTTTTATATTAATCGCTTTTCATTATGGCTCTGGCTATAACTCTTTTTTTATATTTCTGTTGGCTTTTCTCAGATTATTGGCATTTTGGTGTATAGCCATGTATAAGTCAAGTGTACGGATTTTTTTGTTTCTGAAACTACTAAAAATGCCTTCCTCTACATGAATCCTGATTATGTGATTTTTTTCAGATTTTTTCAGTGAGCTATTTCTGAGTAATAAGCAATCAAAATTTAAAAAATTGTTTTTTGCGTTTATACATTTTTTGATCGACCAGGTTTGATGATGTAAGTAAAGGAACAATTACAAAACATTATTGTATTTTTGATGTTGAAAATAATAAGATATAAAGAACAATACCTTGGACTAAATAACCAAACATTAAAGTTTATTAAATAAAGTAATAAGTTCTGACTCAACAGTAACGTTATGATCTAGTGCAAGGACACAACTTTCTCTTGCAATAAAATGACTTTGACTAACGTCCGCATAGAAAATCTTTTTAATTTCTTGACGACAATTACTTGGCGGGTGAGTGGGATACTCGAAAGCATAGTAACCAGTAAATAATTTAAAAAGGAGTGGCCCATCCAACCGCCCAAATGTTAGTTATCAAAAGATTGAATTACAACCTTCTCTTGCAACAATTGTTGCAGGACGTGAAGGTTTTGAGGTTAACGTTTCAAATCTTTAAAATATGTCTTCAGACTCCAATTTTAGGTTGTTTGCAAGTGTTTTAACATACAAAAAACATTGACCCGATTTGCTTGTAAGGTCACTTGAGTTTTAGCGCTCTCTTGTACATTTTAGAAACTTTCTGACACATTTTAAGCCAAAATATAATGTTTCAGACTCAAGTTGTTGTTTTGATCAATTTTGTCCGCAAGATTTTAGCCCGGATCTTATGACTTCCTGATGGTTTAAAATATATTTTGGGACTGTTTTAAGTCTTTTTTTGGCTTTAGTTTAGTTATAAATTTGTATTTTCCCATTTTTTTAAATTTTGTTAAGTTGTCAGAAGCAAAAGATCAATTATTGTTGGGTTAGAGTTGGTTGTGTGGTCTTTCTAATTATTGCTTCAAGTAACTCCACGTTGAGCGCTTTTTTAACTTCAGAAGATTGAAAAAAAACAGTGCAAGTAATTTTTGTGTTGTTGAACAACACTGTATACAAGTTAGTTTGTGTTGTCAAAGGGACGCGATGTTACATTAAAGCAAAAACAACACAAACTGCAGTGAGTAGTTTGAGTTGTGCTTCAAAAAGTGGGAGTACTGTAGTCGGAATTGTTCCGTCCGGATAAAAATTTATGGAAGTAGTCAATAGCAGTTTTCTCAGCAGGTTTTATAGACATTAAAAGTAAAGTTAGGCCCAGTTGTTCAAACTGGTAGAAATTATAAAAGATTACTTTTTCAGACCAAACTAGAGTGAATAAAAAAAAAGAAAAACACAAAATTACAGGAGGGGTACCACAGGAGTCAGTGTTGGGTCCTCTAAAATATCTTATGTTAAAGTTAGGCATTTCCAAAAAAGCGGCATAAGCTGATGATTTAGCAATAAAGGTAGTCGAAAAGATGCAGTTATTGCTGATTGAAAAAAAGAAATAATAAATTTTGTATTAGGGCAAAACACTATAAAGCTAAAAAAAAGTATTAAATACCTAGTGGTAATAGACAAAAAACGTTTGAGGAACAAGTAAAACTGGTAGTAGCCAAATCTTAAAAAGCAGCCGCTTCCGTTGGAAAGATGATGGGACAAATTGGCAAAAACAAAACAAAAAAAGGCTTTTGGCGTCAATCATGCTATACGCTGCACCAATATAGAGTGATGCTTTCAATTTTGATAAAAACGATGAATAGCTTGCAGACAAATTTGGCCATTAGAGTCAGGACGGCGTTTAAAACAATCTTGACAATAAGTGCAATGGTCCTAGCACGCAAAAAAAAGTAACACAAAAGAAAAAAAAAACAAGCTAAAAACAAAATATTAAAAAAATGACAGGAAATGTGGGCAATGGACGTAAAAGAACAGTGGACCCATGAGCTGATGCGTTAGACCATATACACTTATACACTCGCCGCGTGCTATTTTTGCTCGTTGGATGGTGAAGCTAACATGACTGACGTCACGCGCTAATTGTGAGCATACATTGTCAATTACCAAATAATAGCGAAGTAACCAATAATAAGATTCATTGACATTTTAATAGATTAACTGCATAAAAATGTGTTTTTATTCATGCGTTTAACACTAAGTTTCTTCCTATTGCCCACAACTGACGTCACGCGCACCGATCATGCATTTTTAAATTCCGCATAGCAATTAAATTTATTAATTTTTTTAATAACAAACAGTCTGGTGGGTTTGTGGGACACTCCAAAGCATAGTAACCAATCAATAGTTTAAATAGAGTTGCTCACCTACCCGCCCAAGTGTTAGTTATCAAGATATTAAATTGCAACCTTCTCTTGCAACAAAATGACTTCAAACATCCGCATAGAAAACAAACTTAAGTAAGCAGCTTAGGTTCGGTTACCGCAGCGGCAATATCTAGTTTGTCGAATATATTTTAATTTGGTCGTCTCCTTCACAAGACAATGACAAACCAGCAAAGTATTTGCCTAGTAAACACCTCTAATAGTGTAGTTTGGATTCTGAGTTAAAACTGTAAATTGCGCATGTTTGTGTTAAACTATTATTGCACACCACAAATATACAAAAATGGTGCTCATGCTCGTAGAAAACACGGGCACTATAACAAAAAAAAAACGATCACTATTTTGATAAAAAGTTTGAGTGGGGGTGAGCTGCCTAGCAAGCCGTAGGTATGTGCTGCAGCCCAAGTTCTGTTTTTTGTGCTTTTGCAATGATTCTTTCGTATTTCGCCTATTTCATAGTTCAATAGTCTGTAAAGCTGGCCCTGGGTCCGCATAAATTTAGTATTATATTTCCTAAGGTTATAGCCAAGTTTTATGCCTTTTTAACCATCTAGTGACATAGCGCCTTTGCTGTTGTCATTTCTGCATTACATCTTTATCGTAATATTTGCAGGTTTTCTGCAATATGCAAAAAACACCGCTTTCGTTTTTTTTTTTCAAAACTTACTCCAGTTTTCTTTTATTAAGTTATTTGGTGATGCATTACATTGATTTAGGTTTTTACTTTACTATATTCAAGTATTTGACATATATATTATGCAATTAAGCATACTTCTTTAAGCTTATTTAGCTATAAAACTTTCTTACAATAAGTATGTTTTATATCTACTAATCTCTGTAAGACTATGCAGTTTGTTTGCAATTCTTTTGTTTGACTTATTTTAATATTGCAATTTTCTAAATAACCTATAAACATTTTTTAAAGATTAATAATGCCTTTTCATAGTGAACTGTCAAAAACAACATATTTTTTGACGTCTAGAGTAACCAAAGCACAGTATTTTTAAAGTGTGTATGCATTTCTGTTGGTTTTCTTTGTTATCTGCATTATTTTTTTAATTGCTTCTATTTAAACCGTCCTTGCCTAAACTCAAATTGAGTGTCAACAAATCATACTTTATCTTTTAGTTCTTTAGTTAGTCTAGTGATTAATGATGATTGCAGACATGGCTAATAAATTTTGCTTTTTTGTGGCCTTTATATATTAACTTGTTTGTACTTGTCTGCGTGTGTCACAATTATTTTTTTACCGGTACAGACGGTAAATGAATTGGTCTTTTTGTTCCTGCTTATTTTTAACATTCATAATATATTCTTTTGTAAAAGGTTTCCAAGTCTTCTAGTCAACTTGGAAGATTTCAATTTTTAGCCAAGTCCCTATGTAAAAAATCTTTTGCTATTTTTAGAATACCTATGTCAATTAGTGATATACAAAGTCTTTGCATATGTTTTTAAGGCTTTGTTTTTAGCTTTTTAGATTTTTTTTTGTTAAAATATTTTTTGTCCGTTATACCGGATTTTTAGAGTATCTTTGTCTTGTTATGTGCTGTAGTCTATTGTTGAGGTTGCGGTCAAAGATTTGTATTAGAGTTAATTTGGTGAGATAGCTCAGTTGTAGAACGTAAGCGTAGCACGCCAATAGTCCAGTGTTCAATCCCCAAAATATGACTAATAAGCCGTTGGCCCTTTCAACTCTTTCAAGCAAGTCGCAAGACTTCTGGAGCAATGTAAAATAGTTGTAAAACGCACTATAAAGATAAAGAAGAACACACTTTACATCTTGTCGTAGCTTTCTAGTGAGTTTAACTGTTTTTGTCTTTGTATAGTATACACGATACCTCAATGGCCACACAGATTTTAGTTGTTTTTGTTTTTTTTAAATCTGTATTTATCCTCTTCTGAATCAAAATTTTCCAAATCAATTTTTACTTTCAATTTTTTTGATTTTTTTGTTCCGTATTTTCCTTTTCAGACACAAGTTTTCCACATGGCAAGATCTTGTTTTGCTAAGTGGCTAATATCTGATTTTTGTGAATTTATTTGTTTTGTACTTTGTTTTTGATACTTAACTTTGTTTGTTGTTTTGCGTGTTGCCATAGTCTTCAAGTTATACGTAAAGACTAATAGTATGCATTATTTGTATACCTCTTGTTTCAGATTTATGGGAGTTGCTCAAAATTTAAATATATATCCTAGATTTGCCGTCCAACTCAATATTATCCTTTCGATCGTCTAGCAATTGCCAATTGTTGATAAAATGTTTGTACTGCATGCGGTGATGGTAGTTTTTTTTTGTGTAGTACAAAGTAGCTAGTTAGAGCTTGTGAAGTAAACCCAACACTATGCAATGTGTCTCTAAAAAGGTTTCCTTATAGACCAAAAAAAAAATTAATTTTATTTCCTCAAGCCACTTGGCCAAAACTTTGCTTTTCGGGCTTGAATCCTTATCTAGTGTTCTTAGCATTAAAATTGCCACGCCATTATTAGGTCCTTATTCTGTTAAGTATTAATTTGTTCCAAATAGTCTTAAAACTTATGTAAGCTTACATTGTTGAGTAGCCTTTTTTAGATTCACTGCGAGTCACTTTGACGCTGTTTTAATTGCTTTATCTTTTCTATTGTCTAAAATCCATAGGGCTTTAGACTTAATTTTCTTGTTTAGTTTAGCTACTACATCTATATTTTCTACTAAATAGTCAACATAAGCAGCTGAAGCATTAGTAAGCAAAAACTGTTAATGTTGCTAAAGTTTTGGACATGATTTATGATTCTGCACACTACCATTTGCAAAACAATGTTCAGCTTCATAAAGTGTCGCCAAGAAAATGTTAAAGTTTAACCTAGAAAGCCTAGCATCACATTTCTATGCCAAAACTCAAAAAATTATACTTAGCAATCTTGTCAAGAAAGGTTATACTTTTTTGTAGGCAATTAAAGTATTTTTAAGCTAAATGTAGTCTAATAATGGGGTTACTGTTACTTGTGCCTCATACTCAAAATTCTTAAAAAAAAAATCTGATTTAGAAGTATAATACTAAGATAGGACTTAAATCCAAAAATTATTTCTTTAAATATATGATCATAGTAGAAAATATTAATCAATTTTGACACGGTTAGTATTACTTGCCACTTTCATTCAAATACATTTTAAATTTACTTAAAAAACTTAACAAACTTACTCATTCAAAAAAAAGTTAAAAAACAAGCTTTTGCACTGACAATGTACACCAAAATATAAAAAACTATAACTGAGCATTTGTGTAACTTCTTTATAGTCAGTCACATTCATCACATTTATCAGTAGAAATAAATAGTATTCAACTGTTTTAGCCCTGCAAATAATAATTGAAGCAGATAATTAATATAAATATTACCAAAAATTTATTGCATTATAAAAAATATAATATAAGTAAAAAGACAATTTAATTTGTAATTCTTCTATACACTTAAAAATCTAGCAATACTTAATTTAAAAATTACTTACAAATAAATAGACATTTTTTCAATTCATTAATCAATTAAGAAAGCTGTTTGCTGATTGCTATCGGTTTAATTTATTTGATTTTTTGTAATTCAAGCAATGTTATTAAATAGCTTTTATAAATTTTAAATTTGTCGTAAAATAAAATTCTAGTAGTCCTATAATTATTTACATTATATCTACTTTTATATATACTTTCTGAACGTGTTTATGAAAATCTCACACAAATAGTTACATTAAAGTATTTTGATACGCTGTTATGATTATCAAACAACATATTTTTAAAAAAGACGCAAACAACAATTTGTTAATAAACAAGCAAGCGAATGTAGTCATAATATTCATACCCGATTATATAATTAGCCGGGTTACGTTTTCCGGAAGGTACATCCTCCAGTTGCATGGTCATGTCCTATAGTATGTACTTATGTGAACATAGCACATGGATCTGCTACTTGCTTTCTATAATTATTGATATTAGTACTCCATACTCCTATTATTTACCGTCCATTGTACAGGAAAAAATAAGTATGAAATTATATACAATTTTTGTAAAACATATGTGATGAAGAGACGGGATCCTATTGTTATATATTGGTATTGAAACCTGCTGTTCTTTTTTCTGTGCTTGATTTAGACATGCGATTGAGTTTATGTATAATAAATGAGTATGTAATATGTATTTAGTTCGTTATACTACGCGACCTAATTTAAGTAAACAATATTAAAATAAATCAAAAACTTCATAAGCATAAAAAAGATGACATAACTTACGACTTCTGTTATTGCAATGACAGTTACAATGAATGGCAAACATATTGCATTGTGGTCGAATGTAATGTAAACCTCAGGAGCGGCGGCATTGACTTTACATTTTCGAGATGTGAATGAAAGTAGCTCTCCCCAAGCTGGGTAATAGCTATTAATGGCCCTATTTCGTTTGAAATATGGGACCCACATTCTCCCCAGGGCTCAATCACAATGGACCGCATCAGATTTTAAGGACATATCGTTCTATTATGTTCCTTGTGGTCTCTAGATAAATATCGTTTAACTTTTGATCATTATCACTATAATGTTTACTTACAGGTCGATTTACAAATAAATTTTATTATGTAGTATTTTTAAATTAATAATAATATACTTGCAAACCAGTTATTTTAATATGTTATGTTATTGATCGATACAAACAAATTTAAACTTGTTATTGTGTGTGGTACAAGGAAAATAACTTCCATGTCATAGGCATCTGTAATATTTTTATGTGAGTCGAGTAGACGTGGCGAATTTGTAAAAAGTGGCTCATACCCCATAACGGATTGGGCCCTCGAGACAGCTGCCAAAGGGACATTACGTATTTAGTTTGTCCCTAAAATATGTGCACCATAATATAGAATCAAAGCCATGACAAATAAGTATAAATAGAAAGAGGCGTGCATATAAAATATACTTATGGAAGAGAACATTAAGTACAGTACTAAATGGTTATACATCTTTCACTTATTGAAGGAGGGAGAAAATGTATGGTTTTTGAATCTACATATATTTTATAACAGCATTCAAATAAAATCAAAATCTTATTAAAATAAAAATTGTTTATTTTCTCATATCAATTTAAGATATATAGATTATATTTTGTTATTCATTCACAATAGAATTGCAACTTAGATTCTAATCAGAATGTAGTCCTTCAAACATTCACCGTAAATATAGCTTGCAAAATTTATTAAAGTGAGTAAATCCATGTGAGAACTAATAATACATTATTGAAATATTCCGAAAACTTGTAATAGTTTTTTTATTTAAAGAAATGATTATTTTAAATGAAATGAAACAAATGTAGATAGTTATATTTAATGTTTGGATAGTTTAATTTTGTGCTGTACTTTACAAATTTAATTTTGTTGTAGTGCAGTAAGAAATATGAAAATTTGTTTATTAATAAAATAGTTTACAAATATTGACACTTTTTATCATTCTTTATGGAACGTTTTCTATTGTATTTAGCAGAAAATTTACTTTTTTATGAATGGTAATAAATTTATTAAAATATGCATAATCAATAGAACTATAAGTTTCCAAGAACAACGTAATTCAGTAACAATTTTTAGAATTTAAAATAAAACATTGCAAATTAACTTTTTTTAATAATTTATGGCCAGAAGCACTGATAGCTATATGAAATAATAAAACAATTTACTATGTTAAAAGCTTAAATTCTAGATAACCTAGTTCTATCTTAATGTATTTTTTCATTTCTTCCGATTAGAAGTTCTGTACATCATTATTACGCGGATTATGTCGTCAGCATTTCCGAATATCTTATACTGCTGCAGAAACTTTCTAGTATAACTTATTTTTTAAATTTTATTAGCAAAAACCTTTTAAAACTGCCACTAGTATTTTTATTTCTACTTTACCTTGTATTGAGAAAACTTTTCAATCTGTTTTCATACATCAAAAACTGAAAAAAAAAACTCTAAAAAACTCATTTGCGTGTCTATTTAAACGAGCATGTAAATTAGTCAAATAGTTAACAAAACAATGTTCATAGTTTTAAAAAATCAATAATCAGAACAAAACAAAGCGCTTTTAAAGAGCGTACTAGACTAAACGGTCCAACAAATCTATACTAGTCATAGAATAATTTTAGTGACAAGTGACAATTAGAATATCTGTGCGTAAAAAACTTTAGTGCGCCTAGATGAGCACTAAAAGTTTTGAACAACCTATATTAATTGAAAGATTTGTCTAAAAAATTATAAAGTTTTGGTACTACAAGAAAAGCTTAAAATAGTTTAGGAATTGTATGGCTTCACACAGGGGCGCCTCCCTGCAAATATCAAATATATTGCCCCCATTTTTAGATGTTAAAAAACATAAATAATACTAAAAAATCGTCTATGCACTTTGTGCGCACATGCTTTGAGATTACATATATTGCTTAAAGTGAAAAGAGACTAGTCCTGTTCTAAACTGGTGTTGATGCCTGATATCTGAAAAATAAGAATTAATGTGAGCTTTTAGGCTATTTTTCATGAAAATAGCTATAGAAAATAGTGACCTTTGCAAGGGTGCTGCAGTGCCACTAAGTTTTGGCTGAGGTAGTTAAAAATATTCTCTAAGGTTAAGCGTGGTCTCGGCCCATCGTACCAGGTAGATTTCTCTTAGTAATTGACCGGTGATAAAAAGTTCTAGCAGGGCTTTCCTTAGTAATAAGAGTGTGGCTATTTATGCTTTTAAAAAAAGGTTAGTGTCTCCCGAAGACAAAAATGCTCGGCGGATAAGGCTTTGCGGTTTGGTATGGGGTTGTTCTTCCATATCGGTTTTTCTGTGTTTTATTTGTACTCTGGTAAAAAGTGCAACCGTAACGTATAGTGCTGTAGTAGCACCCAGTCCAAAAGATATCTTCTTCGTGGTCGTTGACAAACTGAAGTGTGGTGTAACTATAGTCACCTGGTATCAGTAGACGGAATTTCTTTAAACAAAATAACATAACAATTTAATATTTATAAGAGTAACAAAGAAGTGTGATGCTATTAGTAAAATGAAGCTTCTACTTGGTGTATCAATTCCCCCTGGTCTCTCAGACTGAGTTTCTAAATTCTTTCAATATAGAGACGTTTCGGTGTTGTCAAATGTTTGTTTACTGCACTATTGTTTGAAGCAAAAGTAATTCGTTTCCGCGCAGTTCCGCTACGGTAAAAGCACATATAAACTCAAATTCAATCTCTTGCACATATATGGGCAATGCATGCGTTGAAGGCTTTGGAGAGGCAACAACAAAAACAAGATGGGTTTTTACAAAACGTCTCTGTTGCCTAGTTTTTTTTTCCATTTTTTATTTTTTTCTCGGGGTTGTTGTTGTAGGAACGGGAAAGCAATATGCATTTGATTGCCTCACATTGAGCGTTATTTGTTACTGGCTGGGTTCTCGTAGGTTATGAGTGTGCAACCATGTATGCCTTTAAAAAAAGGTTGGTATCTCTTAAGAACAAAGTTGCTTGGCGGAGAAAGCGGTTTGGAAAACGTGGTTCTTTCTAGATTTTAGTACCTGAGCCTTACGCAAAATATTATCATACTGCCCAGTATTGTTCTATAGTATTCCAGGTTCGCGCTTAGTAATAAGTTTGGATTCAGTTTCTAGGTGCTTTTGTGATTAAATCAAACTCTTGCAGATCGGAGCTGGGGGCGTAGCTGGATCTATCCAAAGTTGATGAAGTTTGATTTATTTTTGCTTTCTGACGTGCGAAATTGGACGTTTACATTTTCAGCTTAAAATTTCCTTACGTTGGGCGCTAATGGTTTGTCAAAGGTGGTTACAAGCAACGGTTCTAAGTTAGTGTTGATGCCTGTAAAGATACAAATTAATGTGGCGTTGTGCCTACTACAAAGTGTAGAATAATAAACCAAAAAAAAAAAAACAAAGTACTTCAATCATTCTTTTTGTAATGTCTTAGCGGGGCAAGACATTAGCGGCATTACGTTGAGCAACACAAAAATTTGTTCTTTAATTAGCACCGTACTCTAAACGAGTATGTACAGGGTGATTATAAATGTTAAGGATTATGTAACTATCTAATGTAGTCTCTAGTCTACTTGTATACATTCTTATAACCTTGCTTGCTTGACAGCTGTCAAAACAAATAGTATAGTAAACAATTTAAAAAAAAACGGCATATTTAAAGTAATTACATAATTCCATTCATTTATATACTGCCTGTATAAGCAACTCGCACTTTATGTAATTGTGTATGAAAACAAAATGTTAACAATAATATTACGTAAATGTGGATCATTGTGAGCCAAGGCGTTTTTTGACCTTGCTTACCGCCAAGCGCCGTCTCTGGCTCCAAAAAGCAAAACTGCAAAAAAAAAAACGTAGATTTTATCTGATTCAGTTATAAAAACTTTCTAAACGTATAGTTGTACTAATGCAAAATTAATGTGTGGATAGAGCAAATACTAGGTCTCATGAGTTTTACAGCGCCTTTATTTTCATAATTAACTAAACCCATTTATTAAGAGAATCGAGTAGTATATATTGTTTAATTAATTTACAAGTAGATATTCAATGGTAATAACTCAAAAGTAAATTTGATTTAATCCTTAGGGGTAAAAGTTATTTATGGTAGGAACAACTTAAAAAAATAGTTAGTTTTTATCAAGCGTCTCGTTAAAAAAAATAAAGTTTAAATTTAAAAGATCTTAAACGGCTGAAGATAAAAGACGTACAAATCTCTTTGAAAGCAAAGAAAATAACAAAATTAAATTTTTCAAAAATTAACACTAAAAAAACCTATTCCGGCACAAAAAAAAAGAACATATAATACCTGAAATTTTTTAAATGTTTACACAAAAGATACAAAACTATCCTCACCACACACAGCTAAAACAGCTTGGCCCACATCTCCATAACCAATGTCATTGCTCTATTTTTCGAAGATCGATGCAGCAACTTATTAGACGTCGTGTCGATAAGATTGATGACATCAAACGGAAATCCAATTACTATCTGAACAACGCCAAAGACATAACACCTCCAATCACAAAACCAGCCAAAGTAGCTAACATTTGTTGGTAGATAGCAAAAAAGCCCCAAAATATGACAATATATTGTATACTGCAATTAAGAACCTACCTAAGAAAACCGTTGTCTAACGAACATCATCAACAAAATACTGAGTACTGGTTATTTCCCCAATAAATGGTTTTTCCCATGCCAATTAAATCAAAAAACTTTCTACAAAACTACAGTTCAGTTTGCTATCAATTCTAAGCAAAAGAACCATTCTTAAACACATCAAGCTTGCCCGAGTGAAGAACCATATTTTAGAAAAAACTTTAACATCAAGAAATTAATAGGAACAATCCTGTTTGATGTAGAAAAAATACCTAAATTTCCACACAACCTAAGAAAAATTATTTAAAATTTTCTGGCAAGAAGAACATTGCAAGTAAATAAAACTCTATTGTTTACTAAACAAGGTCATCTCTCTCACTATTTCTTTATAATATATACGTAAGAAACATTCTTTTAATGACCACCATACTAGCTCAGTGTGCCATATTTCACAGTTTAGTACTGACTAAACTAGTCACGCGGAAACTACAGCAAACAACCTACTCAATATCAGATTGGATAGAAGAATAAAGCATAAAAATCAATCTTATCAAAAATCAAGCGATCTTGTTGTCAAAAAATATAAACATAAACAATATACCAATTCCATGGATAAAACAAGTAAAGTATTAGTCAGAAACTCTTCTCCTCTCCTACTACACAAACAGATAAAAACTAGAACAAAAATGACTTTGTATAAATCAAACATTAACATACGTCGCACTAGTGTGGGCAAAACATCACAAACTTGACAATCCAAATCACTCAGAATGATCACAGGTGCCACATGGTACATTAAAAATAAAAAACCTGATTGAAGATTTGCAAATCAAAACTTTACAAAATCTTATCAATAATAAACACATTTTTTTTTTACAAAACAGAAGTTCACAATAACTCAAATATACAAACAATCACTCAGACTACACAAAACTTAAAAAACCTATCAATATGATTAAACCACCAACCGTAGCCTCTCAGTATAGTAATGGATTCTCACTAAACTATCTACACAGCTACTGGGGCTAAGCAAGGTAGTACGGTGTAAGTTCTAACACTTTTTAGCAAAACGTTCTAACAATTTATTTTAATAGACGGATAACTAGATTCTTAGTGTATCATAACCACTAGATCAAAACCTTAACGATTGGATTAAACAATCATAACATGTATAATAATAATAAAATAAAGTATACAACTATAATATAATATAATATAATAATAATGAAATAAAATTATTATTATACATTTTTTTGTTTATTAATCTAATTAATAAGTCGTGTTTTTGTATTTGAATCAAGCATAGCCAACAGTTTTAAAAACTTGAGCCACTTAATAATTTAAACATATTGCGGCACATAAAATCAAAAAACTTTGGTTTGTTTAAGAACTGTACAGAAAACTTTTTTAGGATTGCAAAAATGATTAAATGTTATAATAAAACATTGCAAAACAAACAAACAAACAAACATACAAACAAAATTTGGGTATAGTCAAAAGAACTATCTGATATACATCGATGAGACCAAAAATCAAAATAACCCAGATCTGGAATATGTAAAGATAGAAGCCGGGAAACTTTGATTGCGCTATTCTAGGAAAAACATGACCAGTGATACTTTTGTCAGTAATTATATTAAAGCTGTCGATGGCCTGCAATCTAGTCTAGAAGCATTTGCTACAAACAAAAGTATGGCTGATCAAGATACTAAAAAAATTATGATATAAAAAAAATCTTAAATTAGTCCACTATTTATAGAAGAAAAAAAAACGCCTTTTTTGTTAGAATAGTTTTAGCGGTATGAGACTTCCGCGTCTAAAGCGCAAATTGTGCGTTGCATAAAAGCGCCCGCACTGTTAAAACAAATTGAATGGCACTTGACTGGAAACTTTGCTTACATTGTTTTGCAATTTTTGAAATCTTTTATTTTTTGATTTTGCAATCACTTTCAATCACCGAATTCTGGATTAAGTCGTAATATCAAGTCAGTAATCCTTTATATAGACTCTATTCGGGGAAGATAATAAACGTTTATTTTTTGCCTTTTGGCCTTGAAAATTCTACAACTTAACATAACATTTACCATAAAAATGTAATTCACTTCTAATACAACATATAATCTTAATTACCCTAAATACTGTTTTTAATTAATTATTTATTAGTTTCGTTTTAGTTTGTTTTCTTCTTTCTTCAGTACCTCATTTTTCCTCATTTGCTCTTCTCTCATCTCATTGCATTTTAGCATGTGTTCTGTGTTTTCCCTCGCTTTTCCACACATTTCCTTTTCCTCGTCCATCCAAAATTTGCACACTTTCTCCTCATTTCCACATCTGAACCTTGCAATAATTCTTTTTTTAAATTTTTCTATGCGTGGAAGAGTGCCGGGCATGTACATAATTCATGTGTGTTCTTAGTTGAGAGTGCTTTGCTAAAATCTCTGTATTAGTTTGCTAGTTCTTTCTCAACAGGCGCAAGTAATAATTAGTAGTAATTGGGGTTTGGTGTAATCATTGCATGCTTTGCCTGTTTACAGCTTTGGTTGTTGAACTACCATACTTTAAAAACACTGTATTTTTAGTAGGGTGTTTATACTTTTTAGTAATGATGATATCCAAAGGTATAATCCCACGTATCTTAAAAGTTGGCCTTTTATGTGACTGAAGGCTTCCTTCAGTTTTAACGTTGCCTACTTTGTTGCAATGTCTTTTCACCCAGGAGTGTTTAATGTTATTTACACAAGCTCCCAGTGTGAGGACATGATAAAATTCTAATATTATCTTTGATGTTATTTTAGGTTTCTTTATAGCTAGAATTGCTGTTCCACTGTCGGTTAGGATAAATGTTGAGTAACTATTTCTATCACCCCGTACATTATCTCGGCTTGAAGGATAGTCGTATAAGACCCTTTCAATTATTATTTGACTAAAATACTTTGGAAAAATATAGTTTAATCCTTTCTAATTGTACTGGTAAAAAAATGAATTGATTATCAACTTATATGTGGAAATAAGAATGACGCCAAAGTTGTTTTCATTACAAAACTGGAAATCAAGGTAGCGGTCAGCGTGCTCTTAAGTCTTAATTCATAGCTAAATACATTTAAAATAATATTTGTAAAGTTGTTACAAACTGATTCTGGGTAACTTAACTACATTTACAAAACCTAACGCCAAATTAATCAAACTTGCTAAAAAATACCGTATTTAATAAAACTGTGGTAAACATTAAAATTATATCATTTTGCCACAGATTAAATTTTGATTATTTCTACAGGTACATATATCCATATATAAAATTTCTCAAGCAAGAGTACTAGTATTTTAAATGTAATATTTAGGAATTATTTACTGTTATATATTTATATAATATTTTCACCCTTGAACATTGAAGTGTTATAAGCTACATAATACGAGCATAATTGTCTCTCCAAGACGATTAGTAATGAAGTAATCCGCTGAGACAATTCAAGTCAATGTCGCAAAGACACTATATCTATGGGCATACTATAGAATAACATAAAAATACCTTTTCATTTCAACGAATGAAACAGATTGTATACAAAAATATAATATAAGAATAAGAATAAACAGATGTAATTTTGTGGTATTATATTAAGTTATTTTAATTATTTGTGTAAAATTGAATTTTGAGTTATTTGGTATGAAAAATTAAAACATAAAAATTGTGTTCTTTACCTATTTTAATTGCAAAATTAAATACAATTAAACTTTGCCATATAAGATGATTTGCTTTGGTATATTTTATCACTGTAAACGCATATCTTAGTCGTACTAAATATGCACAAATGGTCACAATTTTGATATTACAAAAACTTGTCTATAGTACTCAATTCTATGATCACAGCAGAAAAAATTCACATTATGTATAAGTTATCATATTAATCCTGTAAGCGGTACTAAAATTTATACGATAATAGTATTACATTGTTTGAAGAAATAATAATAATATTTACGCATTGTATTTATTATTATTATTATTGTTATGTATAATCTAATAAAATCAACAAAACATCATAATTAATTCAACACTTTCGATAAAATTTTCGATTGCAATAAAATAAGCTTGGATAATAGTATACAATACAAACTATCTCTTCTAGAACACCTCATTACATTTCTTTTGTTTAAAGAAAGACTTTCATTAATCATCCAAATTAATTATAGTATAAAATCGTCACAATTACTTTCCAAACATCATAAAAATAATATTTTATTGTCACCAGAATTAAGAATAAAAAGCATTTTAATAGTATAGTATTACCACTTGGCAGGTGCCAAATGTGCCCACTCTAAAACCATTATCAAAATGAAAACTTCTACAATCCCGGAACTGACTAATTATAAAACGATGTTAGCTTACATTTAACAACCTAAATGAATTTTATTATCACCGAAAACCATTCCGACAAACACATAAAAACACTTTAATTGTACCGAATTTTTCAATTAAATTCCTTAACAATTGTCCATTTAAATAGAATTGATTATCGTGCGGTTAACGCCCCCAAAGAAATCCCAAAAACATTTTTCGATACAATAGATGCGAAAAACGAATAAAACCGCATTTTTAACTATAGGGTAAAAAGGACTAGATAATGGTTTTTTTTATTATTATTTCATTCAAAGTTAAGACGTATTCTATTACTAGCTTAATAGTAGATGGTTGACTCTTTCAAAAAATTTGGTTTTATTGCCCTAATTATGTCGTAATTGATAGTTTCGTCCATTCGGTTCTAAAATAAATGTGTCAATAATGATAGCTCTAAACATTAATGGGATTTTATTTTATTTTTTTAAAGGATACCTTCATCAATGAAATTTTATGTTTAGGGTGGATTTAATCAAAACATAATAAAGCGCCCATTATCGATACATCCAAATATGCGACATTTGAGACGTGAAATGTCAATTAGCTAGTTGTGCCAGGGTGGTTTTATTGAGGCCCAACACAGTGGAAACATCAAAACGTGTCCGGGAGGGTATCTAACTGTATATCACTGCATACGTAACGCCGTTTTCAATGGATTTCGCACCGTACCCAGCCATTTAGTGATCAATGGGTGGAAAATTTATTCAGGAGTTATCAGTCCTTTGTCATACTCCCTGGGAAACAAGGGATGTCATTGCTCCAACACGTCGACTCTATACGAATTGGCCGTGCGACCGTGCTCATTGTCGTTCTGCGTAGTAATTTATTATTATTATCACCGCATTAGGCGTATAAATAATTAATAGTTTACTGATTAACAACTATATCGGAAATGTTTTAGTTATCTATTTTCTATTAGAAAAAATGTTGTTTTTATATGTCGTACATGAAGTTTTTATATTATTTAAACTGAAAATAAGAAGCTTATTAATATATATTTTTTTTATTAATACATTAATACATCATTAACTAATTTTTTTTTAATATATTCTTCAAACACTTTTTACTGCTTATATGATGAGTTTTAATTGGCAAATTTGATTAAGAATTAGAACATAATCCGTAGTTATTTGTGTTTAGTTGCCATAAGCGACCCTACGGTGTGAAGATCATAAAACCTTTATTACATGCCAACATTCATAATTATATTATATTTCATATTAACTATATCAGCGGGTAACAAATTATAGTTTGCATCACCGTACTGGTACATAAAGATAAAAATAACGTCATTTTTAAATTTTATATTATGATACAGTATACAATTATTATTTCTTTAATATAAATAGTTTTTTACTACTGTAATCACTATTTTGTTAAGAAAAAAAATAAAAAATCTTGTTGGGTACAAGCAGTGTGATCACATTTTTGTACATGGGCCAACTTAAAGACACTCTTAAAAAGTCAGAATCTAGTTCAAGATGCTCTAGAAAAAAATTTATTAAAAAAAATATTTTATTTTATAAAGCTTCTTTGCAAGATTAAAGTCACTGGTTTGATATCCTACTCTGACGTAAATTATTTGTTTATTTGTTAACAATTTATACCTCTCAAATGATTGATTTCAGTTATAAATCATTCTTTATGCATTAATTAAATCTCATTTTTTTAACGTAATGGCTTTATAATGATAATTTAAAAGTTATTCTAAAGGTTTCTAGACGATCAATATTATCATCAATAATATTGATCAATATATTGATATAGACGTTGCGCAAACTTTTTGTTAATTACTGACACTTCTTCAGTCAACATGTGGAATAAAATAAAGCAATTTGTTTGACCATTGCTTTAGTTATAGCTTTAAGAAAGAAAGAAAAAAAGGCGCAGTTAGATGAAGGAATGGTTAAAAAATAAAATACTGTTAGGTTAGGTTGTACAACAAAATGAATTGTCTCAATTATTATGCAATCTTTCAATATGATCTACAGATGGTCAACATTATTGTATAATATCAATTATTGTGCAATATATTGACTATAATATTGAACGTCTAGGGACCGCTTTAATCATTCAAAGTGATCTCAAAATAGTCAGAAATTTTTAAAATATTTCTTCAAACAGTTTTAAGTTTACCAATGTTTGTTCAAAAGTTTTCCAAGTACAAATCCAAGAAAAAAATAAGTTCAATGCTTTTGAAGCGCTATATCTTTGATATAATGAAAATATGTTGTGCAAGTGATAACAAATTATTAGATAATATTATGCAAAAAAAAAATTTGCTAAATGGTGCAGCTCTAGCTCAAACAAAATGAGTTTAATTTTGAAAAACATCTTTGCTCAATTTCACTAAAGACTCTGATGTTGGTTTTTAGAGCAAACATCTGTTGTGATTTGTTAGTATCAACCAGAGATTTTTTGTAGACTAATATAAAATATTTAGCTAAATTAAACCACAAAATCTTAGCAGCCAGTTAATGGCAAAATTGTGCAAAGTTGTTGATCCAATTTTTGATGATGTTTGTATAAGTACCCAGTAGCAAATTCTTATTATTCGGTTCAGATAAATAAAACTACAACATGTTAATTCTGTTACAAAATTGCATGTTAGCATTTCCAGCATTGTTTCTCCAAATCTACAACGTCTTAAAAAGTTGATTTGCTGCAGTTCTTAAACAACCATAATCTTTACAGATGGAATTGCAGGTCTAATACAAGGTTCTGCAAATTGTTTCAAAAAACGCAAGCGTGATGTATCGTTGAACAACTAAAGCTGCTTTTTACTGCCTTTTGCTTGCAATGTTTTTTTTAAGGTTTGTTGTTTAAAAACTATTTACTTACTTCTAGATTTCTGGATTTTGAGTTGGAAAGTAAACCAAAGTTTACTGCACGTAGACCTTATTAAGCCCTTTGTACATCTTTTGTTAAAAGGGGTAGTAACAAGCGTAGTGATTCCGCCCACCTACCCAAATGTTTGCTATACAAAAATTTGAAGTTAATACTACCTCAGCTGTTCTTGTTTCTAAGAAACATGACAGAATTACTGATAAATTGTACTAATTTAGAAAAAATAGGTTTCCTACTTTTTACTAACAAACACTTGAGTGGGTGCTTTAAAAATGTGTTCACGCCCCCCTGGCCCAAGTGTTTGTTGTATTGAAATTAAAAGTTACTACTACCTGCCGTGTTCCGACAGCTAAGAAACGTGACTGAATAACTGACAGATGTCGTTAAGTTACAAGAGAGTGGTGGTGTAGCAAGCTTTTTGATAACAAACACTTGGATGAGTGAACGGCTTTCCAGTTTTTGAATATTGAATCGGTGGTTTGTAAAAGTGTTTTTACCCAATCACCCAAGTGTTAATCTTCTTTTCCTAGTAACTAGTTTCTTGATAACAAACACTCGGGCAAAAACACAGTTTTTGTTGGTAAGTGTTGCTGCAAAATCTGCAAACCGGAGCAAGTATTTTTGCAATCACATACCCGTCTTAAAGATTTTAAACTAATTTTTGTGATTAGTTACGGATTAGTAAGAGAGCAGAGGTTGGTTACTGTTAGACATAAAATGTTAATTCAAGTACTCCATGCCTGCTCCCCCAGCACCTTCCGCATTTGATTCAGGTAGATGTCATAATTTGAAAACACACGACTATATTCAAGTACTTTTGGAGTCTTTTCTAACAAAAAAAAATAAGGTTTTTACTTTTTTCTGTTATTTTTAAGTTTTGTCACAATATTTCTTTTAATACTTTTTAAAATAATGTTATCTAAAATAAACAGACGAATGGTAAATTTGGTCTAAACTCTCTTTGTTAGCTTTTATTGTACCACTAATATGTTACGCTTTTATATATGTTATCACCTGTACATAAGTAGGTGGGCAACTCCAATTGAAAATATTGACTGTCATCATGTTCTGGAGTTGACAACCCACCCACTCAAATGTTAGTTATCAAAAGTTTAATTTATAAACACTCGAGTAGGTGGTAGGTTAAATCTAGTTAAAAGTATTGTTTGTCATGTTTTGGAATTACTAGCTAAAGTGTTTGTAAACTAATCTTTTGATAAGAAACACTCGGGCGGGTGGGAGGGCAACTCCAATTGAAAACATTGACAGTCATCATGTTTTGGAGTTGCCCACTTGCCCACCCAAGTGTTAGTTATTAAAAGTTTGATTTATAAACACTCGGGTAAGTGGTAGGTTAAATCCAGTTAAAAGTATTGTTTGTCGTGTTTTGGAATTACTAGCTAAAGTGTTTTGTAAACTAATCTTTTAATAACAAACACTCGGGCGGGTGAGTAGGCAACTCTAACTATAAATATTGATCGTCATCATGTTCTGGAGTTGACAACCCACCCACCCAAATGTTAATTATCAAAAGTTTAGTTTATAAACACTCAAAAGGGTGGTTGGTTAACTCCAGTTGAAAGTATTGTTTGCCATGTTCTGGAGTTACTTGCCAAAGTGTTTGTAAACAACTAATTTTTTAATAACAAACACTCTGGTAGGTGGATGTGCAACTCCAGTTAAAAATATTGACCGTCATTATGTTCTGTAGTTGCCCACCCATCTACCCAAGTGTTAGTTACCAAAGTTTAGTTTATAAATCTAGTTAAAAGTACTGTTTGCTACATTCTGGAAGTACTCTCTAGAGAGTGAATGTAAATAAATGTAAAATATTGACTATCTTTATGTTTTGGAGTTGCCCACTTATTCACCTAAGTGTTAAATATCAAAAATTTAGTTTATAAACACTCGGATAAGTGGTTGGTTAACTCCAGTTAAAAGTATTGTTTTTAATGTTCTGGAATTACCCGCCAGAGTGTTTGTAAACTAATATTTTAATAACAAACATTGAGGCAAGTGGGTGGGCTACAATTAAAAATATTATTTAATATTTGCCCACCCACTCACCCAAGTGTTAATTATCAAAAAGTTAGTTTATAAACACTCAGATGGGTGGTTGGTTAACTTTAGTTAAAAGTATTGTTTGTCATGCCATACAATCCGGCAACGGTAGCCATCTTTTTTTTTTTTTTTTTTGTCAGGTGGAATCCTTTAAGGACACTCGATGAAGTTCTTCCCCCATCCAGTAGTGTGCGAGTCCCGTGCGGGGTGTGCAGGCACGGATACGCACTAAAACACCTCTTCAAAGAAAGTTTTGGAATCACCGTGTAGGTATGCCGTCAAAACGTTCCCGGTCTGTCTTCTATCTCGACTTTCTTTCTTCCTCCTCTTTCTTCTTCATTATTTTGCCTATCGATCTTCTGGCGTGCTCGAAGTGATCGTTGTTTTCCATCATGGCTTCCACAATATTATCGGCATTGAGACTTTTCCCAAACCATAGCTCCATTTCGGTCCTTTCCGCTACCCACCTACAGCATTCAAATAGCGTATGTTCCGCATCATTCACTGCGTTGCAGTACATACACCTGTCGCTTTCGTCTTTACCAATTCTTCTGGTATAGGTCTTATATAAGCCATGCCCTGTCCAAGCTTGGGTCAGAAAATAGTCCGTCTTTCTAAAGCTGCACTTTAGCCACTTTTCTAGGTTTGGTATAAGCCGTCTGGTCCACTGCGCTACTCTTACCGTGTTGTCCCATCTGTATTGCCATCGGTTGATGGTTACCTCCCTTTCCGCAAGTTTTGCCTGTTGTGTTACTGCACCCTCTCTCTCATGCAACCTTTGCCTTTCCTCTGCCAGCAGGTCAATCGGAATTGATTCGGTTACAACTTGCAGAGCATCCGCCAAGACTGTCCTATATGCGCTTGCGACCCGCAATAGCGTCTTCCTCTGTACACTGATGAGTCTCTGTTTGTTTGCTTTCACTTTCATCGCTCTGTACCATATTGGTGCACCATATAATATTGTTGACTCGACGACGGAGTTCAACAATTGCCTCTTGCAGCTCGACGGTCCGCCAATGTTTGGCATAATTCGAGCCAGGTTCGCTCGTTTTTCGGTTTTCTCCACCGTCATCTTTATATGTTCGGAGAACGTGAAATCATCGTCAATAATTATACCTAGGTATTTTATAGATCTCCTGTTTTGTATGGTGGTGTCTCTGTATTTGAAGGTAACCGCGCTCCTAAGACTTCTCTTGCGGGGACCCTTCAACATTACCGCCTCTGTTTTCTCCGGGGCTGGTTCTAGGAGGTGTTTGGTTAGCCATATATCCACCATATCTATGGCGTCATTTGTTTTGCTCATCAGTTCGTAGTTGTCCTTGGCTACTATGACGAAAGCAAAGTCAACTGCAAAGGCAATCGCCATTACCCCGGCTGGTCATTTTTTCCTAAGGATGCCGTCGTAGACCAGGTTCCAAAGTAGTGGTCCTAGGACCGACTCCTGGGGGACCCCTGTCGTTATATCAATTACCGTGTCTTTGTCAATTTGTAGTTTTCGCTCGCTTAGGTAGCTTGCGACAATGTTTTGCAAGTACTGCGAAATGCCCTTTCTGTTCAATTCCTGCCTGACCTTATCCCAGGAGAGAGTATTAAAAGCGTTTTTAATATCGAGGGTAACTAGTGCTGCCCATTTCTCTTGACTTTCTTCCGTAAACTCGATCACTTTTTCCACGGCATGTAGGGTAGATCTGCCTTTTCGGAAACCGTATTGGTGTTCGGAAAGACCTCCTCCTTTTTCAACTTCTTCTTCGAGTCTGTTTCTTATCATCAGCTAATAGAGCTTGCCGATGGTATTTAGAAGACAGATTGGTCTAAGTTTTAGGTTCTCCGGAGTAGAAGTGCCTTTTGGAATCAATATCAGTTTTGCGATTTTCCACTCCGCAGGGAAACTTTGCTTCTGTAACAGTTGATTTAGCATGTTCAGCAACCAGTCGCTTGCTACCTTGCCGACTTCTTTCAGAGCTTCTGAAGGAATATCGTCAGGTCCAGGAGCTTTGTCCAGTTTCATCGAGTTGAGCGCTCGGGTCAGTTCTTCCTCGTTAAACAGAGTCAGTTTTTCCACTATTTCTACCGGTTGGTGTTGATAAGGCCTCTGGGGGAAGAGTTCTTCCGCTACCTTTACTTTTTCCTCAGTTGGTAGTTCATACGGTACAAGGCGACCCATTTTTTTCAAACTAATTTTATAGGCGTTACCCCATAAATCTTGGTTTAGCTCGTCACATAACTTTTTCCATTGCTTCCTTTTCTCTGACTCGATCTCTTTGCGGAGTTCTTTTTTGAGTGCCTTGTAGACGGATTTAACTTCGTTAGCCTCGTGCTCGCTGTACGTTCGCCCTGCTCTCAGTCTCGTAAATAACCTTCTAGTTTTCAGGCATTCTGTTCTTTTGTCGGCAATGCGTTTGTTCCACCAGTATGGTAGGCTTTTTGACCTGGCTTCGCCTACACCTAGACTACCTTCGAAGGCTTCCTTCATTAGAGAGGTATACGTTTGGAGCGTCACCTTTTCTTCCGCGTTACCTTCAGTCCTCCATGAGATTAGTTCTTTAAAGGCTTCCCAGTCGTGCTCATTTCTTATTTTGAACCCTCCTTTGTGCTCTACCTGGTTGTTTATTTGGAAATATATGTAGCTGTGCTCCGTTGCACTTTCCTTATCCAGAACTTCCCAGTTCTTAATGCGTTTTCCCACCGATTGTGTTGAGCAGGTCACGTCTATGAAAGATCTGGAGTTTCCCCTGACAAAAGTCGGGCGATCCCCATTATTGTGCACGATCATGTCCAATGTTGCGAGCCAGTCAACGAAATATGCGCCTCTTTTGTCCGCCACTGGGGAGCCCCATTCATGCGCTTTCGCGTTGATGTCACCGAGTACGATACATTCTTCTCGAGCTTTTTGGGCTTCTTGCATAATCAAGTCAACGTCTGTTTTGTAGTTTTTAAATGTTGTATTTGGAGATAGGTAGCAGCAGTAGACAGTAAATTTTTCCATTTGTATAACCAGGAATCCTTTCTTCCTTTCCACTTTCTTTATTTTTGTTCTTTTGTTTTTGAAGAACACAGCCACATTTTGCCTCTTATCTATTTTCCAGCCCGGTTTGTTTGCCAGCCTTTTATTCGGTTCGCTAGCTATTATAATATCGGCGTCCACTTCTGAGGCAGTAGCGTAGGCGACGTCGTGTGCGAGCACAGCCCTACTTAGGTTAGTTTGAAGGATTGTCAGAGTCATTTTTATTTTGTTTCCTTGCGGGACCCGATTTTAGTTGTTTCCCCACTTTTTAGTAATTGCCTGTAATGTGGGCATTTGGTCTGATCTGTGACCCTCCACGTTGCCTCCTCAAATTATTCTGTTTTTGCTTGTTTGCACTTTCGCTGGTTCTGTTCTCCTCATTGTTGGGTGAAGCAGGGTCTCCAGTTTCCGTGTTTGATGTAGATTGCACTCGTAATTCCATTTCTACGTGCTGGTCCTTCACCTTTGGTTTTTTAAAGGCATTACAGTCCTGGTCAGCCCCCGTCCCAATTTGGATCAACATATCCGCTATTTTCTTATTTGCTTCCGCAAATGGAGATTTGTTAACTCCCGTTGGCTTGGCAGAATGCAATGTACCCGCAGCCGCGTTGCCTGTTGCGTCCTATATTGCCCTAGTAGGTGATCTACTCATGCTTCCCCTCCTGCTGTGCGCCTTTAGCAGTTTCAGCTCGTAGTCCGTCATTTCTACGGTGGTCGTGTCCAGTTTCCTCGTCGTGTCGTCATTTACATTAATCGTGGTCAGTTGTGTGGTGCTTGGGTCGTCAACAATTTGGGGCTGGGTGCCGTTACCGGAGGTAGCCCCCGTTGCCGGTAACTTATTCTCCGAGGCTTCTAAAAAGACTTCCATTGTGCCATTTATAGCTGCCGCCAGCTTGCGTTTTTCTGCTACCCGCCAGCTGTAGGGTGGTTACACCCCCTGCAGCAGAGCCCTACCGGATCACTACTAAATTTCATGACCTACTACAGGGGGGGTTCAATATTACATTCACGCGTTCACATTCATACCTTTATAGCAAGAAAGATGGTTTGGCTACCTAGCCCTCGATACCTAATAGCGTCGGTAGCCGAAAATGATCAAGAGTAGACCGAAGAGTTGACCAAAGAAGGTCGATAGATCAAAGAAGGAAAAGGTAGAGGAAAATTGGTAGTCTCATTGCCGTAGCAAGGCCACCGTGCAATGGTGTTGGTCCGCGAGTGCAATCCCCTATTCGCCACCCGGGGACGCGTCTGGAAGGGGTTAGCACCGTCCCCTACCCTCAAATTTTGAGGTCCAGGACCGGTAGCCATCTAGTAAGATCACTAATTGGGTAGCTTGCACTACCTGTAATCTAAGCAGTTTATATTTTGAAAAAAAAAAAAAAAAAAAAAATTATTATGTAATCTAAGCAGTTTATATTTTGATCAAAAAAATAAGGCTTTAAAATTTAATTGAGTGCTTAGGACAATCATATTCTCTAACACAGTACTCATGTTGCTAGTTTTTTTCAGCAACGTCTAATAATAATCCAAGAACTTGCGTCAAAAAAATGCAAGAGTTTTGGGTTTCATTTCAATGATGAAAAGCTAGCCTAGAGTCAGCAGGTCTGCCGTCGGAACACCTGGCGCAAGCAGAGATGTAAAATTAAATAGCACCTCCAAATTGTTTACGAAAAGCTCAAAATTTGTATATTATTAGTGAATTTAATCTAAAACACGAATCCAACCTTCAAACAGCAAAATAACATTACAGAACTTTTAATACTATGATTTTAAATGAAACTATTCAAAATTATATTACTTAGCAAAAATATTTTACAATAAAAGAAAAAGAGAATTTTAATGATATAGACTTATATCTTGATTTGTAAATGGTTCAAAATATTCATAAAAAATGTTGTCAACAATAGAAATAAACTTTAAGCAGAATGTAATTTTTTTCTTATTGTAGGTAATGCTTAGAAAATGTGTTTGCTATGTTTTAGTCTTTTTGTACAATATTTTTGTGTTAAGGTATGTTATAAACATGGTATTTATTAGGCAGCAAATCAGTTATTATAACTTAGTTGTGTCAACATGCAAGCATTTTATGGTTCACTAAGCATTCATATTCTTTTAGACACAAATTAAATGTTAATCTCCAAACTAGCAAATAAACCTGAAACTTGCATAAGTAAGCTAATACACACATATTATCAATTCCAATATTGTAGAATGTTTTTCTAGTGTGAAAAACTAGCAGCAATGCAAAGTTTATGAATTACGCTTACGTTTATAAATTGAGTTTAAGTTTATTCTTTGATCATTTTTGGTTTTTTTATACATTTTTGATATAATGGTAAAGTGTTGTTTATTATATATTACCTTTTTTTAATATTATATTTAAAATTACTACTAATATTTCTAATATAAAATATATAAAGAAGAGACGCAATGTCCTCGAATGAGACAGTTTTAAAGCAATAATTTCGAATAAAGCCTAGTTAAATAGGTAAATTTATACGAATGCCACAACGACATATGTAGCGCTCGTTACTATTTGTTCAATCGGACAACCCAATAATAACATTAAAAAATTAAATTTATGAAAAAATTATCCTAATTAAAAACATCCATAGACGCGTTTCGAGGTTTACCTCTCATCAGTATGGCTCGAAACGCGTCTATGGATGTTTTTAATTAAGATAATTTTTTCATAAATTTGATTTTTTAATGTTACTAATATTTCTCATTGATAATGTATTTGTAAATTACTTGTATGTATATATTTTATTAAGTGTTACATACCATTATTATGAGAGTAAAAATGTATGTGATTGAACTTTCTGCTTATTAAAATAATCATCAGTCATTGTGTTAAATGTTAATTAAGTTTAATATAATTGTACTATATTCCATATTAATCTACATACATACATTCCTGAATTTCTTTTATGGTTGAGTATATCATTATTTTGCATATATTTTTTAATGGTGTAGTCGAATAAAAGTATATTTTAGTATTTGAAATTATACTCTTTATCGACAGTTCCCTTATTATTTTTATAAACGCAAGGTGGATTTTATAATGGTTTAATTGCAATTTTTTTAATGAAATTACTTTTTGTTACGAGACTGCTAGTTATAAATCGCGTGGTTAAAGGCTGTTAAGCTACCGAATATAAAAATATTTTCATTTATTGTATTTTTTAATGATATAATATGGCAAAATTTGTAATTTTATTTTATTATTGCGTTTTAAGAATGCGTTGGTTTGTTTAATGGGAAGTTAAGGGTTTGTTTGAAATTTAGTAGTTATTTTAATTTCTTCATAAATGAAGTCAAATATTGTGTGGTGTATAGTTTTTATGATTATGTATAGCAGTTCTATTTAAAATACAAAAAATGTCAATTTTTTTACTAATTTTTCAACAACAAATACGTTTCCTTGGCGTCAATGCAAGTCTTGCGTATTCTATTAGAGATGTATTGATCATTAGTAATACGTCTTAAGACTATGTATTATAAAGTGTAGAACTTCAGAAGAGAATCAGTCACATTTGCTAGGTCATCCAAGTATTGAATCGCGCGTGCAGCGCCTCGAAGTGGTAGGTATATTATCTTAGTCGTTTATTCCGATAAAGTTAAATATCTTCTTAATATAATATGTCAATTAACGGTAATACTGTCAAGAATATATAACAGCACACGTCTAATATTTGTGTTTTTTTTGTTAATTTTGCATTTTATTTTTTGTGTTAGGTGCATTTGCTCATTATCAATAGTTAAAGTATCCTTATTTGTTGACTTTTTTAAAATCATTGTGTTTTAGTTTCAGTTGCTGTTGTTGGTTCAGTGCATTGTTTTTAATAAATTTTGTCTTTCTTTAAGTCTAGTCGTATCGGTGGCTGCTGATTGATATTTTATTTACCAGGAGTTCCAGCTATATTTCGATATTTCGATATTTTTATTATTTTATGGTAATATACCAAAAAACTTTTTAGTAATTCACAAAATAGGCGTCAGTTTTTTTAAAGTTTTTTGCTTATTTAAACGATGCATGTAGTTAAACCAACAATCCAAACTAACATTAATTACAAGAAATCTTACGTTACATAAAGCCAAAAGTTTTGGCGCCACAATACACACACCATAACTTTTCTTATATCAAGTAAAATACAATTGGCCAGTACATGTAGACTATATTGTTACTGTTTTTATCATAGTATTTTGGATACGTTGCTACTGATGAAACAGCTTTTTTTATAAGTTAAAAAGTTATGACTTTAAACAGTAGATTGAGTAAAATAGCAGCAGAAGCTGTGGTAGTTCCAACGTTTTTTTTAAGTTTTTGGTGAAGTGATACCAGAATGTAGTAGTTGCAGAGTTAGTTTTATCTTTATGTTACAAATAACTAGGATTTATGTTTTTTATAGGATTGCGTTTTTTGGTTCTTATGAACAAATACGTGCAAATCTTGTGCAAAATTGCCTTTTTGTGTAGGTACTTGATACACTTTTGTTGTGTCTTTTCATGAGTTTTTAATTTTCTAAGTAATATATTGTTAAGTTGTAATTAGATACTAAGGCTGGAGTACTAGTATATATTCTTTTATCATGGAATTACAATATATTAATTTGCCAGACATTTTAAATTGTTTTTAAAATTATTATTTTTTAATTATTTAAATTGTGTCGGGCACGATGTTAACAATGACAAAATTGTCTGGCAAGATAGATTTGGAATGATAAAGTGACATAAAAAATTATGAAATTTTTTTTTTGTCTTAAAATTTTTTGAAAATGCTCAATTTTTACCTCTTCAGGGAGGTTGCGCTACGAAGTATACGCAACCGCTCCCAGCTGCCAGACTCAGCGCGTCCCAACCTATCGTCAATAAGGAAATATCCAAAAACTAGCCGAACTAAAATGGTTTCTCAAAAACGTTGCTAGCTCTCGTACTATGAAGAACAGCCTCAGTTATAGTTTAAGCTTGTCGACACCTGGTTTTTACCTGGTCTGACTTTTGCATAAACAATACATACAATAGGACTATACAATTTGTTTGTAAAGTCAAATACTTTTTTTAAAAATATTGACCAATCTACCAGACACAATTTGAGTTTTAAAATATTAAATTTAGGAACTGAGTGTTTGTATTAAATAATGTAAGAGCTAGCATTTAGTTAAGCATTTAAAAATGATAACACTCAAACGTTCACAGTTATAATAAATAAGCGTATAAAAAAAAAACTTACGTACAGGTAAAACAGATATAAAATTGCATCATATTGATGGTACAACAAAAGTTAACAAAAGAGTTTAGACCAAATTCACTATCCATTATGGAAAGTTAAAAAAAATATAATAAAAGTATTAAAGAAAATTGCTTTATTTACTTCTACAAGTACATATACACCTATCTAGTCACACCGTTTTCTTTCGAAAAAAGCAATAGCACTGTACAATAGCTTTTTTTGGTTCTTAAACTTTATTTTGTACAATTTGTTTCAATGTTATATGCTCCCTTATTTTTTTTACTTTCAGTTTTTTTGCACGCATTCATCTACAACATTTAACCTACATTTACGTAGTTTTTTTCTGCATTTTGATTTAAATACAATTTCAATATAGATTTGCTTTGTATCTTCACTTATTTTCCCAATATGGCCAAACTAACGTAAAATACTAAGTTTGTACTGTTCTATCGGTGTTACTTTTAAGTGTGGTCTACTTCTACATTTTGATCCAAAAACTGTTTTATCATAGATTTGTTGTGGTATTCTATACTTACTCAATTTATTAACTTGACCAAACTAATGCAAATTACCCGCAAAGTTTTGAGAAAGACTTCACAATACGTTTGTACCGGTCGATATTATTTTTAAACATTTTTGTTCATTAAAAGTAAACGCTGATATTAAAAAAATACTTCTTACTCTATATAGCTTCTAACTACATTCAGTAAGATTTATTTTTATGCAAAAATCATGCAAAAACTATCATAATTTTTTTTTTTACAATATATTCAAAACATTGTCTTAAAAGAAAACTTCAAGTGGAAAACATTAGGAAAGTGTTGGGAAAAATTGAAGATCAGCTTTAGTCTGCAAATTTGGACAAACAGGCATTAAATATTTGAGTCAACAGTTTATGTTTAACGGTAACCAACCACTAATCTCTCACTAATCCGAAATTAATTGCAACAAAGCAATCAACTCCAAAACATGATACCGGTTAATATTTTCAATTGGAATAGCCCACCCACCCGCCCGAGTGCTTGTTATAAAAAGATTAGTTTACAAACACTTTAGCTAGTAATTCCAAAACATGACAAACAATAATTTTAACTCGATTTAACCTACCACTCACTTGAGTGTTTATAAATCAAACTTTTAATAACACTTGAGTTGGTGAGTGGGCAACTCCAAAACATGAAGACGGTCAACATTTTCAATTGCCCGCCAGAATGTTTGTCATCAAAAGATTAGTTTACAAACACTTTTGAGGGTACTTCCAAAACATGACAAACAATACTTAGTAACTGGATTTACCCAACCACCCACCCATGTGTTTATAAACCAAACTTTTGATAAGTAACACTTGGGTGAGTGGATGGGCAACTCCAGAACATAATGACGGTCAATATTATTAAATAGAGTTGCCCACCCACCCGCCCAAGTGTTTGTTATCAAAAGATTAGTTTACAAACACTTTAGCTAATAATTCCAAAACATGACAAACAATACTTTTAACTGAGTTTAACCTACCACTCACCCAAGTGTTTATTAATCAAACTTTTATTAACTAACACTTGGGTGGGTGAGTAGGTAACTCCAGAACATGAAGACAGTCAATATTTTCAATTGGAGTTGTCTACCTACCCGCCCGAGTGTTTGTTATCAAAAGATTGGTTTACAAACGCTTTAGAAGGTCTTTCCAGAACATACAAACAATACTTTATCTGGATTTAAATAACCACTCACTCGAGTATTGATAAACCTAATTTTTGATAAGTAACACTTGGGTGGATGGTTAGGCAACTCCAGAACATGATGACGGTTAATATGTTTAATTGGAATTGCCCACTCACCCGCCGTCTTTGTTACCAAAAGATTAGTTTACAAACTCTTTAGCTAGTAATTTCAGAACATGACAAACAATACTTTTAATTAGATTTAACCTACCACTCACCCGAGTGTTTATAAACCAAACTTTTGATAACTAAGACTTGGTTGGGTAAGTGGGTAACTCCAAAACATAATGATAGTCAACATTTTCAACTAGAATTAATGTAGAATAATAAAACCCAAAAAAGTACTAAGTTGCAGAAGATATTTGTTGTGAGTATTAAAAACGGAGTAGGTTTAAACCTGCATTAACTCCTTGAAGTAGGTGTAAACTTTGAATTACATGTAGTGGTATATATGTGGCACAAACTACTTGGATAAATACGTAAATAACGTGAAGTTTGTCAACATAAATGCTAAGGAAGAACACAAAAACTCCACAAAGTGGCTACCGGTAGTAATTCAAGAAAATAATATTTGAAAATGTCTAAAATTATATTTTTTAAATACTTAATAGTAATTACGTCAATTGGTTATTTAAGCAACAGCAATTTTATCTACTCATTTATTGTGGCTTCAAATTTGGTATCTTAAAGTGTACATAGTGTCCCAAAACATCAACCACCTACAACCACCTAAAAAAAATTGTTCAGTAAACCATAAAATATGTAAAATTTAATAAAAACCTACAATTGAACAAAATGTTGTCCGTAGTCTTAAAATAAGACTACGTCAGTCACCCAAACAAGGCAAAGTTAACCCAAAACCGCTTTATTCTTGTAACATATTACTTCTGCAAGTTTAGTAGAATAATACAAGCAATATTATTTAAGCCACAGCATAAAAAAATATTAAAGCAATACCACTCCAAAGAAGATCATGGCAATAAAGGAAAAAATCAGTTGTTTGATGACAAAACTTTTTGTGATTATGAAGTTGCCAATCTTATACAGTCAAACATATGTTTAAATAATACATTTAATAGACCAGTACGTCTTTGTTTAAAAAAAAAAACAAAAAGTTGAACAGTCTGTGGATAATGGCTCTAGCAACTTAAGCAAGCTGTTCATAATTTGCTGAATTTGGATACAATTAAACTTTGATAACTAATCCAAAAAAAATTTTGTTCTGATAACAGCTTAGACTACGTACTTAACCAGAAGAGGAAATAAAAATAAATTTGTAAAACTCTGAAAAATATTGCTATAATAGTATTGGAATTATCAAAACAATCTTCTTTGGGTTCTTGAATTATTAAACATTTTTATCAAATATTTGAATGATGACTTAAATTGTTGTAATTTTTTTTTTCATTGTTCATTTGCAACTGGTTACATCCATAAACAAAAAAGTTTAAAAACTACATTTTTAAATAATTAAAAACAATGTAATGAACAAAATGAAATAAATGATAATTTATATAATAACAGTTGTTTTAAGTGATTATTGCATTTATTAATATAAGAATTCATAAAATGTTTTAAATAACGTACTATACATAATATTTAAAAAAATATGTTTGTAAATTCTTGACTATACTAATAGTGAATTTAATAATCAACATTTTCTAAATCAATATTTTCATATTCCATTCATAAATTTAAAATGTTATATATATAACATTATTACTGTTTACACAATAGTTAATTATTTAATAATATTAGAATTTATTATTATAAATTCTCTAAATTTCGAGTACAAAGAAATTAAGGTGTGGTAATGTATTTTAAAATATGACATGACAAGTATAACTATTTTCGGTATTCCATTGTTCTCTCCAGACTTGGTGAAGCATCTCCGTGTCTTGTTCGCGTGCCGGGGCCCCACCTGCGGTCCCCCCACACACCGAGCCAATCCACTACCAGAGGGAGGAGCACTGCATATTATTACACACGGTGCATTACATATTCATATAATACAACCATTTTATTTTGCTGCATCATTACCTTTTGCGCGATGGACTCGCTGATAACGCGTTTTATATACCCTTCTTGCTGGCTACCATCGTTGGGGTAGGTATCCACCACAACGTGTAGTGCAGAATTCACTTTTGCTTGGTTCTTTCAAATCGTTCGTGACCATACGCATCAGCCTGTATATTGCGGTGTTTTATAACATGGCTTTCATTACATTAGCATGATTTCTTGATGCGATAAACCGCGTGTACTGACCTTTAATATAGTGCTATGGCTTTCGGTAATGTTGCCAGATTGGCTGCCTCGCAAATCAGATTGCATCGCTTTTGCAAAAATATGGCTATTATTTGTGTGGGATTTTCAAGGAATATTTAATGCTTGCAGAGTGAATTGGTTGCGATTTTCTAGAAACGATATAATTAATTCCTTTTAACATGAATCTATATTGCAGTAGAAAAGATTTAAGAGAATTATAGATATAATTACAAAATGCTGATTATAAGACAAACATAATATTTGAATTGAATAATAAATAATAAATAAATACCTAATCATGCCGATTCATTATGTTAACTGAAATATGTCATTGTTTCTATAGTTTCCTTCTTTTTATAATACAAAATCTTTACTTTTACAATTACTGATTTCCTCTTTTGATGTTCAATATTGGTTATTAGTGTTAAACTTATTTATATCTTCTCCTTTTGTAAACTTTTATGAGCATTAGGTAATTTGATCAGAGTTTTTGAATAAATAAACTATTCTAACAACCTTACCAACCTAGTTCTAGCAGGACAAACTTTCTTCCAAGTATCAATGATAAAATAAGACAAAATAATAAATGTTTGAAAACTTGAAACCATAATTGCCAAAGCTCTTTTACACGCAGATTTGCCGCTCAGATTCTAAATGCAAAGTTTTGAATCCGTAAACGCATACAGCCGCCCAAAATCATTTGCAAGTATAGTAATTTGGAATCGCTGGAGAATCCCAACGCATGCATTCAGAATCGCAATTCGGAATTCGCCGCCCAAATACGTCTAAAAGGTTTTATTTAAAAGTACGCATTACTTGAATCCAAGTTTCTGAATCTGAGATTTAGAATCTGCTTGTAAAAGAAGCATAAAGCTTTATCTGAGATTCTAAATCTGCCTGAAAAAAAATCTTAAATCGTTGAACATATTCACAATAATCTACGGAAGAGTAGGATTCAAATTTAGTATTACAGCATGAGAGCACCCAAGCAACTAACCCAAGCTGACAATAAGAACTTTTGAATAAAATTCTATATTATATTAATCTTGTCAAATTTGTCAAAGTTTGATTAAAATAATTATATTTTTTAACATTTAACGAGCTTTTATATGTAAAGCACGTTTTTATTCATATTAAAAAAAAAAAGAAAATACTTATCACCTTTTTTTTTAAGAAAAACTATCATTTAAAGTTTTGCATACTTACTTCTTCTTGTTCTTAATTATCACCAAAATCCAACAAGCTGTCCTGATACACAAAGAAATTTTTTTTTAATTAAAAATTGTAAAGATCTTATATAATTTTATTATTAAAAATACCACATTGTCTCCTTAGAATCCACCAAAAGTTAATGTGAAAAATATATTCAGAATTTTTGATTGTGATTTGTATTTTTTATTTGTTTCAAAAACCGACTTCTGAAGCTACATGGAAAGCTATTTCCTTGGAATTTCAGAGTAGATAGAATTGTCCACACTGTATAAGCAGTATAGACGGTAAGCACGTTTAGATGGTGGCCACACAACACAGCGGGAGCTTGTATTTCAACTTCTTCTTTTTCTTTATGTACCGTCTCCATTCCGGAGGTTGGCTATCATCATTACTACTTTGATTTTAGAAACAGCCGCCCTAAACAAATCAGCTGACGTGACCTTAAATCATTTTCTCACATTACTAAGCCAAGACATTCTTCTCGCTCCGATAGATTTTTTTCCCACAATTTCTCCTTAGATTATAAGTCGGAGAATCTCATATTTCAGATCTCTCATGATGTAGCCGAGATATTGCAGTTTTCTTTTTTTCACTTCCAGTAGGATCTCTCTGTCTTTCTCCATTCTTCTCAGAACCACCACGTTGCTCGCATGTTCTGTCCATGATATTCTCAACATATTACGGTAGGCCCACATCTCAAAGGCTTCTAATTTCCTTTAACAATACACGTTGAGGGTCCAAGCTTCCACACCATATAAAAGGACTGGGAATATGTAACATTTGAGCATCCAAGTTTTGAGTTCCAGGCTCAAGTCGCGACTACAGGGCAGTTTTTTAATCTTTACAAAGGATGCACGGGCTTTCTCAATGCAAATCCTTATTTCTGCGCAGTAGTCTACGGCGCCGTCGACGTTTGTACCTAGATAGTTATACCTCTCAACTCTTTCCAGCCTTTTGCTTTCTACATGCAAATGTTCATTTGGTGCTTCAGTTTTGGTGACAATCATGTATTTAGTCTTTTTAACATACGAGTGTCCGCCCATATTCTCGACTAACTGTGACGACGTTATTCAGCATATTTTGAAGGTCTTGCATGTTTTCGGCGAGAAGTACTGTATCGTCAGCGTAACGCAAGTTGTTCAGTGGGGTGCCGTTAACATGTATTCCGCCGTCCTCTCTTTCGAAAGCCTCGGAAAAGATTTCTTCTGAATAGATGTTAAAGAGGAGTGGAGAGAGAACACACTCTTGGCTGACTCCTCTCTTGATCTTAACGGTTTTTGTTAGTTTGGATTGGACGCGAACGGACGCACTTTGATTTAGGTACAGTTTTACTATTATTTGTATATCTCTTGTGTCAAGGTTTTTTTGTTCAAGTGCTTCTATTACTTGTTTGTGTCTCACTTTACCAACTACAAAAGCACTTTCAGCATTGTGTTCCTTGGCGTTGCAGACGCCAACTACAACTTATTGTACGCTAATGTTGGATGCCAAAAACGTATTTCTGATGAGAGTGTTTTCAAGTTTACTTCACTGTACAAAGATCTAGATAACAACACTGCACACGTACTTAGATGCAAAGCATTACCAAGAAGAACGAAACCGGTACCATACTTTATAGTGGAAGATGACGCTTTTGCTATGTCTAATTATTTGATGAAACCGTACCCTAGTCGTATATTATACATTCCGGAAAGAGTGCACAACTATAAGCTGAGTAGAGCTAGAAAGATAATAGAGAAGGTTTTTGGTATCATGTATTTCAAATTCCGGGTGATTCTTAAACCGATAGCTTCACAGCCAAATAAAGTACAGTCCGTTGTATTGGCTTGCGTCTATTTACACATTTTTTTACGCAGGAATTCAGTTTCAAGGGATACCTATACTCAACCCGGATAGTTTGACTTGTACGATGTTGATAGAAATGTTTGTTTGTTCTTGCTTTTAGACGCCAAGTGGCGTCTACTTTGTCAAAATGTTAAGCAACATGTTTAACGTTGCATGAGGTCTCCCATTTCAATAAGAAAACTTTAGACCTGCAATTTTTGATCTCGGAACAGGCCCGTAGACAAAGTTTTGTCTATAGACATGTCTACGTAGACAACCTGAGACTCGTCTTAGAGACCAAAATCGCACATTTCTACTAGTAAATACTAGGCTTAGCTTTCTAGCATTTACCGTGATAGCAACTTTCCTGTACTTGACTGTTTTTCTTAAGCCCCTTTTGTTAGAATTTATCTTTACATAATTCATTCTCCTAATTCTGCAATATAATCACATATCAAAGGCTTTTCTCTAATTGTTCCTGTCTTGCATAGTAAGACTGGACATATTTAGCACTGTAACATTTGTGTTTTGATATCACTGCTAGAGAAGAATTGCTCCATTTTGACAAATGTGGTTTGATAATTGTCTATCCTACTGCTAATTTTGATTGAATCCTAAAAATAGCAACATTTGATTATAAAATATCAAAATATTGATGAAAATAGCAAATCTGGCTTATAAACTGTTGAAAAGTAAAAAAAAAATTTATAGAATAGCAAAATCCGACCATAAAAAAAAGAAAATATTTTCAGAAAGTACCAAAATTTTCATTAATTGTTAAAAAGTGCAACATTCTATTATAAAAACTAAAAAATAGATAAACTCTGTCATAAAACATTAAAAGGTTTTTAAATATAATAAAAATCCGGCCAAAAACTCTTGAAAATTGCAACTTTTTTTCATAGAATAAAGATATTGTCAGAAAGTATCAAAATTCACCATAAAATGTTGATAAGTCAAAAATGGCAAAATTTTGTGGTAAATTGTTAAAAAAACAAAATAAGTGAGAACCAATCCAATAATTAAGTAGTAAACAGTTGAGTAAAATAATAAACAAATTAATAAAGTGGATGGACCATGTTTTAAAGTTCTACTAAGTTTTTTGCCTTGTTGTCTGCGTATCTTATATTGTTGATTGGTTTTTGGTTAATTATAATTTTAGTTTTGTTTAAAGCCTTTTTTATGATTGCGTCTGAAAAAAACATTAAAAAACAAAAGAAACAAAATACATCTTTATCATACTCTTCTTCTAATGGCCATTTTTTCAAAGAACTCTATTTCAAATGTTATGTTGGTTGTTTGATAAAAACACTGATTTTTTATTATTTGTCTGTATCCATCATCAATGCCTTTTTCCTTCAGTAGTTTTATTAGTTTAATATCTTACTATATCAAACGTCTTTTTGTAGTCAGTAAAGCACGTACATACATCTTTATTTACGTCAAAGCATCTTTGTACATTGATTTTAATGTTAAATAACCTGCGTTTTTGAACTTAAATTAGGTTTTAACCTAACCTAACCTCCAAAGTTTCTCCCACCAAGGGGCGCACGGTCTGGTGTTGGCCAGACCACGTTTACCAGTCCCTGAAAAGACTTGGCTCCATAGTGAAGATTAGGTTAGCGGAAAAGGGTAGAAACGGAAATTGTTATGTTGGTAACTTACCATCGCCTCACCCCTTATATTGCCTTATCTTCTCTGACTTTTTCTTTCTTTTTCTTCTTTGGTCTTTAATACTGTGGTTAGGAAAAACTCTACTGCACGCCACACACTTTTACTCTCTATATTTTTTTTACAATGTTAGATGTACCAAACCTTCCAATCTCAAGGTTTAACACTTCTCTATGTACACTCCAACGATCACACTTAAACACAGTATGTTCCGGTGTATCTTCTTGGCCGCAGTTCACGCACTTATTATTGTCTTGTTTTCCCATGCGGTGTAGGTTGGAACTGACTTAGAAAGTAGTTAGTCTTTCTGTGCGGGCATTCTAGCCAGTCTGCTATCATCGGTATCAAACTTTTTGTTCATTGAGCCTTGTCCGTTGTTTGGCTCCATCTCTCCTGCCACTGTTGTCTTGGACACCAGTCTGTCCTTTTTTCTTTATTGTGGGCCAACTGCTCTACTTGTAAGTTTATAGGCATCATGCCAGTGATTATGCACAAGGCGTCGTAGCTTGAGGTCCTGTACGCACTTGCCACCTTTATTAGTATTTTTTGCTGCACCCTTCCACCGTGTTTCTGTGATTTGCACAACCCAACGCTTGGTGCCATATCGCTCCGTACTTAAAAATTGACATGGCTACAGTATAGTAGATTACCCTTCTGCAACTTCAGCAGCTACTTACGTTTGGGAGTATGCGCTGCAAAGCGGTCACCAAGGCTTCGGCACGTTCTGCCGCTCTTTTTACGTGTAGGCCAAAGATACCTTGATCATCAAACATGATGCCTAGGTATTTTACCACCTTCTGATGACAAGTCTTGTTCTCTCTGATTGTAAAAAACACATCTTTTTTTGCTCGTGGGCTTCTGGTCACAATGGCCTCCGTCTTTTCAGGTGCTAGTTCTAAGCCATTTTTTGTCATCCAGCTGTCAATTTTTCTAAGGCTGATGTTTGCGTTGTTTGTGAGGTCTTGTTCGTTTTTTGCTCTAGCGCCAGGTCGTCCGCATAAGCTACCGATTTGCATTCTAGTGGTAACTCAAGTTCCAGTATTCCGTTATACAAAACGTTCCATAACGTCGGCCCTAGTACTGACCCTTGAGGAACCCCTTGCGTTAAAAGCTTTTCCTCACCCGGTCCTATCTTAAGGCTTCTTCCTTGTAAATAGCTGTTGATTGTTGCTGTAAGGTGTGAGCTTATTCCAATCTGTTGTAGGTTATTTATAATAATGCTCCATTTGGCCGTGTTGGACGCATTTTTCACGTCTAATAATATTAAAGCTGTCCACGTCCAGCCTCTCTCGTTATACAATGCCTTAATTTTTGCAACGGCATCTATGGTAGATTTTTTTCTTTTAAATCCGTACTGTCTCTCGGAAATAGCTTCATACTTGTCTAGTTCCTCTTCGAGCCGGGCTTTTATCAGGTGCTCATACGTTTTGCTCACGACACTAAGCAAGCTTATTGCCCTGAAGTTGTTATTACCTTTTGGGAGTAACACCACGTTTGCTATCTTCCAGCACATTGGAAAATTGTTTTTCCTAGTACACTTGCTGTACAGGTTGATGATTTTGTTTGGTATTTTGTCGGCTGCTAACTTTAGCACTTCTGTGTGCACGTCGTCCGGGCCAGGAGCTCTGCCTCTCTTCAGCCTGGTACAAGCTGTCTTTACTTTTATATTACTAAAGATTGGTGCTTCTTCTCCTTGCAACTCCTCCAGCATCTTGTCCGTTACCTCCGGAAAAAGGTTGTCTAGTATCATCTTTTTTTCTTTGGTGGTCATTGTAACCGCCCCGGACTTGATGGGTCTGTTTCTAATTTGTTTACTAGATCCTTCCAGCATTCCTTTTTGGCTTTGCCTATTTCTTTATTGTATCCCTTTCGGGCCAATTTATAGATTTTTTCTAACTCTCTCAAGTTTTCCGGGCTGCTAACTTTTGCTCTATTCTTCTTAACCTAACCTAACCTAATCTAACTTAACCTAAATTTGGTCTTGCCTAAATGCGACCAGTTTCTCAGTTTTGAAGTAATTTTGTAATTTTTTTGGGTTTCTTGGGTTTCATTATGAATGTTGAAATGATCCATTCTGTTGGTACCATTCATGTAATATGTGTTCTGTTGAGTAGTTCAGTTAGTACTTTAATGTTTGTGATTAATTTTATTTTGTCTGGTCCTGTAGCTCGACCAGACTTTTGTATTTTTAGAGCTAATCTTATTTTGACATTAGTGATATCTAAACCATTGTGTGTTTACGTATTTGACCTGATGTTGGTCGTTAAATAGTTGTTGGATATTCTCTTTCTATGTTTTTAGCTTCTCTTCAATGTTTTTAATAGGGTGACTATTTTTATCATTCATTGTTGAGTAAAAGCTTTGTCTCTATGTTTTTATTGGTTTTCTTGTCAGTTGTCTTTAAGTTATTGTTTATTACAGTTGCTACTTCTTTTTTTACTAAATCTTTGAGCATTGTTAAGTCAAGTATCTTTTTGATAATTTTCTGTTATTTTTCTTTAACTTTAGTTTAACCGTAACAACAACAGTCTAATGCTTTTTTTTTTTTTTAATGAGTTTAAAATATTCATTAAAAATTGCATATAATAGCTATTTCTTACTTAATCTTGCAGAAGGTTTATCAAAATGTAAGCAAAATTTGCATTTAATACAAAATGTTTACACAAAAATCTTATTTGCACATAGAAAAATAGGTTAGAACACCAATTTATTATTAGGTATAAATATAATGTTAGCTTCTCAATAATCATTTAGTTTGTAAGTCAAATTAAGCAATTAAACAATTAATATTTTCTTAAAGAATTACTAATTAATATCTATCATTGAAACAAATCACAATTAATTAATATAAACGTAAAGAAACTATTTGCAAACCTTATTACCATCCTCTGTCAATAGAAGCACTCAAATGCTCAACACTTAGTTCATTAACACTACATAAATCAATCAATAGTAAATTGCAATAGAATGTAATTAATGTAAATAATTTAATACCGACCCGCACAATACATTAAACTCGACTGAATGTGCCTTTGAGAGATGACAATGCGCATTTTATTCTCTTTGTTGATAACGTTAAAATAATCTTTATCTGCACAGAAAAAATGATTAAATTTCGAACGGAGTATAAAAAAAACAAAATAAATGAATAAATACATTGATGTAGTTTTAAAATAGAGCAATTTTAAAATATATTTATGAACAAAAGTTATGAGATATATGGATTCTATATAGAAGAAACATTAATTGTTATAATTCGTATCAAAAATATCATAAATAGACAAATCTTAAAACATAAGAGAAGAATAAAGCTAATTAAAATATGTAAAGTAAGATTTAGATTTAGGTAAAGCATTCTAACAAGTACGTTATCACCATACTTTTTAAATTAATTATAATGAATAACAAAAAAAAACTGTGTTATCCATATATATTTTAATAACCTAGCGAACAACATTATATTGACACTAGAAATAAAAACAGTTTTAATTATTTTCAATCATTAAATAAACTACTTTGCATATTCAATTAAATTGACTCAGAAATGATAATTGCAACTTAATAATACATCACTGATATAATAAACTGTAGTGTTGAATGAATTGCGGTGTTAATGCATGCGCGAAGAGTGTATAGTTAGTGTGATCGCGAGTAACGAGATTTGTGGCCAATAATATCTCAGATAACAGATCGAGATTCAAGATAATTGCTAATAATTTGGCCAGAAATAACATATCGTCGAGTTTACTGTTATTATGTGGTTATATGATTGGTGTACGTATAAAATTGATAGATTTGTAATGTGGTTTGAAACGCGAACCGAAAACAATAATCGTAAATTGTGAATTGGATTTGCATGTATGAGGTATTGTATTTATGTTATAATTGCAGTGGATCGATTGCATTTATTATGCATACAGTTATTTCCATTGTTTGATGTATATTTTTTTAATGGCTTATTAAATATTTGCATTAGTAGATTAATTGCTTTTAAATAGACAAATTATAAGTTGAGAAAAAATAATAATGTACTAACACAAAATATAATTATAATTAATTTTAATATTATTATAATAGAAATTATTTTATACATATATTGTATATTAGATAGAATACTAATTAAATCGATTAAAGCAGTTTTGCAAAAAGGATTGTTATTTGAAGCCGTTTTAAACAATGCAATTAAAATCATAGCTTCAATTTACAAAATATAATACTTTTAACCTAAATTTATGATAAAATTATTAATTTAATTCAAAAAATTAATAAAGATTATCAATTAACTGTACAGAGTTAAATTTTTTATAGTACTCGAAGTTTTACTTGTACAAAACTACTTTAAATATGAAAAATAAATAAATTTTTAAATATGGTACTAAATATCCGAGTAAAATACATAAAAAGTAATTTCAGTCCAACAGAGTAAACTACACAATCTAGTGCAAATTTCTAAATTGAATGCACTTGGATTACAAGCCAGTAGTTTCAATTTGAGTGTCCCGCCTAACCGCCCGACTGTTTGTAATCAAGGAGTTGGATTTGATTCTACTCTATGCAAACGTTAGAAATTATGATTACAAGCAATTAGTTTCAATTAGAGTGCCCCGCTCGGCCGCCCAAGTATTTACAATATAGAATTGGATGTTTCTGCTCCCTGTAAACTTTAGAAAACTTCAAAGTTAGAAAAGAAGTGTATGATATCAATTTTTTAATAACTAATGCGGATAAGTGGGTTACTTCAAATCATATATATGCTAGTAGTTTTAATTGGAAGCTCTAATGTTTATAATTAATAAGCTTCTATGGAAAAATATCAATATTAATTTTTATTTTATAAATTGTGCAAATTAAACTTAAAATTTTTGGTAAATACGACAGTCCCGTCGGATGTCTAGTTCATCAGAGTCATGTCCGTCAACATTTATTAAGTTTTTTTATTATAGTACAAGTTCTTTTTTAATTGAATGTTATTTTAGTCGAGGTCATTTTGTTATAGTATTTTTATTAACGGATCGTGTTTAACTTTTTCAAAAACTTTCTTGTAATCAATGAATCCAATGAATAGGTCTAAGTTCATATCAAGACATTGTTATATTATGACACGCATTTCAAATAAAGCCTCTCTTGTATCTAAGTTACTACAAAATCCAAACTGTGTCTGGCTTTCTTAATATTAGGGAAAATTGGATATATTATCTAATTTTTTTGAGACATCTTTTTCAGTTATTTTGTTATTCCCAAAATGTTATTTTTTTTAAATAAAATCTTTTTCTTTACCATATTTTCTAGGTATTTTGAAACGTAATCGTGTTGATCTATTTTTACCTCTTCTGTCACACTTGAGTTTTCTACTCTTGGATCTAGAATGCCTACATCTTTCACGGTCTTTTGAAGAAGTCTTTTGCTTTCTATCTATTGAACGTAAACGGAGCTGACCTTTTTTTCTTAGTGGTTTGCTTTTTTTACAATTTTTTTAATTTTAATCTATATTTCCACAAAATTGAAATTTTGATGGTTTGTTATCAACTGCCAATTTTTTTTTGTTTTGTTTTACAATCACTTTTTTTTCAACGTTTTTTTTGTTTTTAGATTTACCTCTAGATACTTTGTTTGTTCTCTATCTATATCTCTAGAATAACAATTTTTTTTTACATCTTTTCTAGAAAATCTTTTTTTTTTAATTTTTTTTTTATATCTGTCTTTAGACCTCTGCCTTTTACGTTTTGTAGTTTGTGTATGAGATTTAGATCTGAATCTCATGCTCATTCTTTAAAGTGCTGTAAAATAAAAATAAATGTAGCTGGCATCTTTGATGTTGAAAGGTGCGTACCATTCTCCCTAGAAAGCATAAACTACCAAGAAGGTAGTGTATTTGATAATAATTCATTATTGGTAAAAATTGCAAAGATTAAAGATTATCTTTTCTGAGCAACAATTTTCACTAACCGTATGTGTTTGCTGCTTTTGTTGTAAGGGAATACTGTAAATTGAATTTAATTTATGATAATGTTGCAATGTACTTTTGTGATTGCCAAAGTTTAATGAAAATTTGTCTATAAGTCTAGAGTTATGAATAGATGTTGCATGGTAAGACTTTAATGAATTGCAGCCCAATTTTTTTTGCAAAAAGTTGCAAATCATGTTAAATTTATAATAATACTTGCAAAGTTTTTTTTTATTTTGACCAAAGTGCAATAAAAATTAGTCAATGTTTTTGGGTATTGTGTGATAAAGCTTTGGTGCAAATTAACTATTTTACAAAAATCTGCTATTTTGATGCTATTCTATCAATCCTTCTTGTTAGTTAGTTTGGTTTTAAAGATTTGTTTGCCTAGTTTAATCAAAACATTTTTATTTATTGTTGACTATAACTTTAGTACAATCTTTGTTTTTTAAATAAAATGATCATAATAACTAGATTATTGCTGTTAATATCTGTTTGGGGTTAGAGTAAAAAAAAAAACTAAAATTTCAAGTTTGTGCAATGGTTTTTTGCAAGACTAAAATTTTGCCATAAGGTTGTTACAATTTCAGTCATGTCATTTCTAAATCTCTAATTTATATATCTAAAAAAAAAAAAAAATTTTCTTTGCTTAAATTTTTGGATTGTACTTCTGGACACTGCTCAGAGCTAAAATCTTAAAACACTAAAGTTTTTATTCTAGTTTGGTACACTTGTTAATTGCTCCAATTGCTTCCAAAATTTGTATTTATGCATCAGTTTTAAATGCAATTTTTCTCAAACTTAGAAGTACATGTTGACTGTACAACTTTCTGTGATGCCTTGTCATAGACAACTTACTACACATACTGTCAATGATTTCACTATTCTTGTACACGGGACGTTTAACGCAAAATAATAAACCAAAGCAAAACGGCCATTGTACCGACTGCGGAGCAAACAACACAGACCTAAGAAACTTGAAAATGTATGGAACTACGTTTCCAATAACAAACTTAGTAATGTATTTGGGTTTCAAGTTTGACACCATGTTAAACTTCCACATACCACACACACCTAAATAGTAGAACCACAAAAACCGTTCGGATGAAAACAATGAAAAGACGCACATGGGGACTGACACCTAATATAACCAGATGGCTATATTTGGTAGTGGTTGCACCTATGTATACATACGCTTGTATAAAAAAAAAAGCACTTTGAAGTGTACGGCCAACAAACTAGGCAAAGTTTAGAGGCTAGCATTTCTGCTGATAATAGGGTCAATAAGAATGACGCTCACATCAGCTACAAAAGTACTATTATTGTTATGGCTAATTAACTTAATAGTAATAGCGGCAACAAAACAAGCAAACAACAATACATGCAGATAAATAAACCTTGGTATCTAAAAACTTAGCATAACCAATGTATTGCATAAAAAAAAACTGTAATGATAAAGTTGGACTTTATTTGGAGTCATTGCATCAAAAAGACAAACAAAAAATACCTGAAAACACTTAAAGGAATTATCTGGTACACAAATAGAGCCAAAAACAAGAATGGTTGTACAATCTACAAAGACAAAAACCAAGAAAGCAAACTTTTCTTCCCACAAATATGATTTGGTTTTCAGGCAAAGATGGCTGCCATTAAATGGTGCCCTAGAGACATGATTGGACAGATTAATTACTATCATGTCAAGTAGTCGATTTGTGTTGCAAGCACTGCAATTGCCAGTAAAATTCAAACTGGTTATGACTTGCATAAACAGTCTGAATGCAGTGGCTACAATCTACAAAGTTAACCTGGTCTGAATACCAAAAAGTTTTATGGCAAATCAGCTTTTCACAGAAGAAGCATTTTTTAGACCAAAACTTATTTTTGAGGTTCCATACAAAACTGGAAAGAAAAGCTGTAAAGGATTTATACACGCAAGAATATTCTTAACAGGACTATTGCATATGATGATAGCATAAATAAATCAAATCAGACTGCATACAACAAGCATATGCACAAAATGGGAATAGGAATAGATCTTTTATGTTCCGGGAGTGTGAAAAAAGATAAGACTTTGTTACACTTGTTGAGTAAATGCAAAGCTTATAAACTGCAACGCACAATTTTTTTTGCCAAACACAACCTAAGCAAATTGAACTGAAAGTGATACTTTAGCACAAGATTTTGGATTTTATCAAAAAGACAAAGCTGCTAATAAAGTAAATCATTACAGGTGTGCAACAGGTCTAGCAAGACCGCAGTGCAAAGAAACGCCAAAAGAGAATAACCTCAAAGAAAAAAAAAATGTGGTGGTTTTACTTAGCAAAAATCTAACACTATTAATTTGTTTTTGATGCAAAAAAAAATGTTAAAACACATTTAAATGTACTACCGTAGAAGCTGATTAGGTTACATCAACTTGCCATTTTGTTGACTGCTTGTAGAGAAATAAAGTTAAGTAGTGAATTTTTTTTTGTTAGTTTTTTAATTAGTGTTTGCCAGTTTGCCGGTGTTAAGCCGTTTTTTTTTTTTGGATTGTTTGGGCAACGTATTAGATGCTAACAGAATTGTAATTTTTGTTTTACCTATCAAAGTCGTCAAGAAAGTTAGTTAGTTATGTGTCGACTGTTCCAACTAGAACAGTCTATACCAAAAAGAAACTACACAGTCGTACTCGACTGAAAAACCTCACAACGGATAATTAAAATTATCATTGCGCAAAGTTACAAATAATTGATTGAGTTTAATTACTCAATTAATTATCAACTCCTTTCTTTTATTGAATTGATTAGTCAAAAAATTAATTAACAAACTAAAATTTTTGGAGTATGGATGCCAACATGAGCAATACCAACATCTTCCAGATGATTTACCGACAGCCCCAGAAAAACGTAAAACTAATTGAAAAGAAAACAGTTAAGATCAACTCCTGCAAAACCTTCTTAGTGACTCTAGTAAAAGGCCAATCAAAACAAATTAAACATCTATAATAATAAATTTTAGCAAATAAAGCTCGACACAAAGAAAATGTAACGTAAGCAAGACATAGAAGCTAACATAAAGACCACTTTTCTCTTGAAAGTTAAGTTTAAATCAAATCTTGACGCATAACTTGTTGCAGGTTTAATTAAACCCCAGCTCTGGCAGAGAATTTTAATAAAGTATAACATTTATTAATTCTTCTTCTTCTTTCTTCTTGATGTGCCGTTTCCTCAGTGGACGTTGGCGATCAATCTGGCCCATCTAATTCTATCTACCGCGGTTCTAAATAATTCAATTGAAGTCTTGCCGGTCCATTGACGCAAGTTCTTCAACCAGGAGGTTCGTCGTCTTCCTGGTGATCTTTTCTCTTCAATTTTGCCTTGCATAATTAACTGCAGGATTTTGTACCTTTCACTGTTGCGCATAATATGGCCGAAATATGACAGTTTTCTCTGCTTTATCGTTTTTAGAATTTCTCTGTCCTTTTGCATGCGCATAAGTATAGTTTCATTAGTTACTCGGTATGTCCATGAGACCTTAAGCATGCGGCGATAGCACCACATCTCAAAACTTTCTAATCGCTTGCTGACCGCGTCAGACAGTGTCCATCCTTCTACTCCATATAAGAGGGTTGAGAAGACGCAACATCTTAGAACGCGTGTACGAAGTTGGAGGCAGAGGTTCATGTTGCATAATATACTCCTCATTTGGTTGAAAGCTGATCGTGCTTTTTCAATCCTTATTTTTGCCTCTTGACTATGGTCCCATTTGTCGTTCAGGTTTGTTCCTAAGTACGTTATTGATGATACTGTCTGTAGGGGCATTCCGTTCACGTAGAATTGTGCGTTCTCGTTGTTTTTGCTTATAATCATAGTTTTTGTTTTTGATATATTCAGTCTCATATTAAGTTCTTGGCAGGCGTCGACTACTCTATCTATTATCTTTTGTAGTCCGTTAGCGCTGTCGGCGATTAATACAGAGTCATCTGCATATCGCAGATTGTTGATGACCTGCCCATTTATAATTATTCTTTCCTGATCTTCTTCCAGTGCATCTTTGAAAAGTTTCTCTGCGTATTGGTTAAACAGTTGCGTAGATAGCACGCAGCCTTGCCTGACCCCTTGCTGTACTGGAAATTGTTCCGACAATCTTGTCTCTACGCAGATGCGTGCGATCTGTTGTCTATACAGGTTTGATATGATTCGTGCATCTCTTTCGTCTATTCCTGATTGATGTATAATTTGCATTAGCTTGTCGTGGTTGACTCTGTCGAACGCCTTTTCACAGTCGACAAAACATGCAAAGACGTTGCAGTTCACATCTCTTGCTCTTTGGATAAGTACATTTAGACCGAAGAGTGCATCTCTGGTACCAAGGCCGTTCCTAAACCCAAATTGCGTATCACCTATGTCTTCTTCCAGCCTGTTATATATACGGTCGTAGATAATCTTAAGGAAAACCTTTATGAAGTGACTTGTTAGGCATATTGTTCTATAGTCTTCGCACTTTTTAGCGGTGGTTTTTTTGGGTAGTGGTATAAATGTTGATGTTAGCCATTTCTCAGGAATGTGTCCAGTTACATATATATGGTTGAATAGTTCTATGATGGTGTTTAGGTGTTCTTCCTCTATTAGTTTTAAGATGTCTCCTCGAATCTCATCGGGTCCCGGTGTCTTGTTATTTTTTAGTCTTCGTATTGCCTTGATCACTTCGCAACGTGTTATGAGAGGTCCAGTTGATGGTGGGTTATTACTGGTATTTAATCTTCTGTTGTCATCAGTATAAAGAGATTGTATGTATTCTTGCCATCTTGTTACTTTATCATCCATACTTAGCAATGCTTTGTCCGGTTTATCGGTGATGATGTTGTTTTGTTGAGACTTACGTGTTCCTGTGGTCTCTCTTATCTTTTTGTACATATTTAGTGCATCATGTTTTATGTCCGATTCCTCCATCTCGGCACATTGCTCTCTCCACCAGCTTTCCTTGGCGTCTTTAATTTTCCTTTTAATGTGACGGTGTATCTGCTCATATTCCGTTTTGTTCTTGTTTTTAGCTTTTCTACGCTTTTCCATTAGATCTAGGATCTCATCTGTGATCCATTTATTCTTCCTGATTCTTTGCGTAGTGAGTAGGTTGTCATTCGCAACTGTTGTCATGATGTTAGTGATTGATTCTATTTGTTGTTCTATGGTTTGAACTCCGGGGTTTTCAGGTCTTACAATGTTGGACATTTTCTCTGCTATCTGTTGTTTCATATGCCCTATAACGTTTGGGTCTTTTATCTTTTGCATGTCAAGTGATTTAGTTTGTGTCCTAATTTCCGTCCTCTTTAAGCTCAATTTGAGTGTTGATAATAATAGGTTATGGTCGGTATATACATCTGCTCCGGGGTACGTTTTAACCGATGTGATGGCGTTTCTGAACCTTTTATTAATTGTAATGAAATCGATTTGATTCCTTACATGGTTCTCTTGAGTGTCGGCCGGCGATTTCCACGTGTACAGCCTCCTAGGAAGCAGCTTATAAAAGGTGTTCATTATAGCGTGTCCGATTTCTTTGCAGAATTGGATTAGCGTTTCTCCTCTCTCGTTTCTGCTTCCTAGCCCATACATGCCCACAGTATCTTCTTCTGCTCTCTTTCCAACTTTTGCATTGAAGTCTCCTAGTAGCACTGTGATTTCTTCTTTCTTTGTTTGCTTCCGTGCTAATCTTATGTCCTCATAGAACTTTTTGATGTCCTCTTCATTTGCATCTTCCGTGGGCGCATAGACCTGAATGATGTTAATTTTGCATGGACTTGAATTTAGCTTCATTATTGCTACTCTGTCTGATATCGGTAGAAATCCTAGAATTAATTTATTTACTTCTTTTGTAACTATGATTGCAATGCCGTTTTTGTTCTGCGGCTGTACATCGCCTAAATAATAAATATGGTAGTCATCTGTTTGTGATTGGCCCGTATTTGGCCATCTTGTCTCGCTGCAGCCAAGGATGTCTATTATTATCCTTCGCATTTCTTTTGTTATATTTGTTGTTTTACCTGCCTAAAACATGCTTCTAACGTTTCATGTTCCTATTCGCTGGGTCTTTATTTTGTATGTTGTTGCTTTGGTTAAGTTTGGTTATGTTATTTTTGTCTTTGTGGTATTGTTCAAAACTGTCCCTCCCGGAGATCCGAGTGAGGGACTTTTTACTCCGGTATTATAATTTGCTCTGAATTTGGCTATATTGATTGATTATACTAGGGATATACATGTGTATCTTTAATGTAGTGGTCTCCCGTTGCCTTCTACATCCTATGCCGTTGACCATACTTATTGGTTCATTCGCCTTTGGGGACTTTTTTCTCCTCCCCAGGACAAGAGGTTGCCCTAACTCATGCCAACTCATCCACCCAAAGCTGTTGGTTGGCAAGAGGGGGACTGCTTATACCGACAGTCTTTCGGTTGTTGGATGCAGTTTAGTGTCATACCCAGGACAATTAATTCTTGACATTAGTCAAATATTAGTGTATAATTAACCATAATTACACTTAAGGGCCACCAATGCCATCAGTCACTAATGCCAAGAAACTTTAATCCGGCCGTACTTTAAAGTCCAGTCAACCGATTTGGTTTAACAACCAGTTTTGTAAGTTTATTTTCAAGACTGTTTAATCCGTCTGCATTCTTTGAAAGTAATGGCACAAACCGCTTTTTGCTTTTGCGTATTAAACGTAGTAAATTAATACCGTTTAAACTCGGACTTTTGTGCAGCAACCGCACATTGCAAACCCAACAATGTGCATTACTACACATAGCGCTAAAAGAAAGTTATTTGAAGTATAAATTGCATCAAAGCTAATGTAGTGCAAACAGAGCTCATTGTTTTAGAGCAAGAATTGGCAAACCTATTTTGAAACGGGCCAGACCGTAAAAGTTTTAAGTTTTAAATAAGGAAATTTCTTTTGAATTTGCTTCAAAATTTAAAAAACGTTGTTGTAACTGTAGTTTAACTTTAGAAAATCCACACCATTTTTTTTATGATGGCATTGCGTGTATAATTGTATGGCGGGCTGGATAAAAAACCACAGTAACGCACATGAGAATTTATTCTTGCAAAATTTATGGTAGAGCAAAAACAAATCAGTAAATATTTATAAAATTTGTTGTAAAACTATAACTAGTCATTGGATATTTATCAAAATTGCTAAATAGTAGCATGTAACAATTTTAAACAACAAAAAATTATAAAAATTGTAACAAGTAATATGTTTTTAAAAGCAGTAATATGCAAAAACTGCAAAATTCTTAATCGTAATCTATAAAAAAAAACAAAATTAATCAGTTGAAACTTATAAAATTTGTTGGATAATAGCATATGACATTGCCAAACAAATAGAAATTAAATTGTAAAATAATCAAGATAATAAGCTTTTATAAAGTTTAATGTGCAAAAATCTAAAATTCTTAGGTAAAGACTAAAAATTTCTGTTTTGGGTCAACTTGTATAACCATCTACAACAACCACAGCAAACAACCACCACTCCGTACTGCCGTAGAGTACTACTCCAGATCAAAAACCCCGTCAATTACCGGGGCGGTGATTGACAAAAGCCACTATGACTAAAAGTAGTCCAGCACAAACATGACATACCACCTCAATTGTAACAATTTGGCAATCACATTGAGAAAGCAAATTTTGAACAACTATGTAGAATGCTCAAACAATTTTTGGTCTTGATGCTAATAATTCACAACTTCAATTATTATTGTGATATCCAGATAGTTATAGCGCATAAATTTTACCTTTAAATGCACACATGTCCAAATTAAAACCGTCAACAACTTCACTACTAAAATCAAAGAAGTGTTAAAGTATTAAGCAATTTAGTTCAAAACCTGCCAGAAAACTATCAACAAAGTTGACTACAAAACAGCACAATCAGCTACAATTACCTAAGTCACGTACACCAAATGTCATAAAGAAACGACATTTTTGGCTTGGTTCTGCAACTAGTTGCAAATATTAGCTAAAGTCAATCAAAGTTGCTTTACGACACACATTATACTATCAAGGAACCGTCCCTTTTGCATCCAAGATGTACCGTATACAATTTTTACAAAAACTAAGTACTGCACTCTCCCATAGACATTGAAGGTAACTAACCGAAAAAACCTGCAACTTACTACAAAACATGCGTAGCTCACACTTTTGAACCACACACTCTCATTATAGTAATCAACGACAACAACAATGATCAACAAAATACTCCAAAATAAAAATCTAAAATCGACACAACGTGACACCTTAAACATTGTAAATTAAAACCTTGACGGAAAAGACCAGCTCCTTAAATAGACAATTTGCACTACTAAATTACATTGATTCTTAACAAATAACTGCGTTTAAACTTTTCAAAACAAACCAAACCGAATAACCTAACAATAACGCCCCATCCCTAAACTTTGACAATCTGTATACCATCTTCTACCACTTTTACAAAAATTCTCAAAAATTTATACAACCAACAAAGATACAGCACAATAAAAAAAAGTGTTATAATATCAAACTTTTATGCTGCTGCAATAAGTATCTGTCAAACCATCATTAGACCTGCATAAACAAAAGATTTCCGTTTGGACCATTAAAAGATAAACTCGACACAACTTCCCAACTACCGACTACCCGACTTTTGCTATGCCCTTAAACACAAACCAATTTACGACCTCTACACCGACGGCAGCACCGGCAAAATTGTCTACGCTCTCGGATTTATATAACCCTAATATATTACACCCACAACTATAGGGAACTATCTGACTTCTGAAAAAGATTACAAGTTTTGTAATGTATTCTTAAGGAATAATTTAAACTTGAGCAGATGGGTTAGTACATAGTAGAAAAAGCTACCCACCCAAAATTTAAATTTGGTGCTTTCTTACCCACTCAAGCGTTGGTCTACGCCCTACAGTAAGAAATACGCTTTAAAAAAAAAACTTTTTTTTAGCTTAGGAGCTTTCCTAACGCTTGTAAGCTTTCTACAAAAAACGCGCAAAACACAACACTATCTCTAATTTAAATACGATAATATCAAAACTGTTTTACCTGTTGTTCTTCTAACTGTCTGGATGTGTGGGTTAAACACCTTGCTTAACTGCTGTTTTTTTTTTGCTGATTGTTTGAGTAACTTGGGTTGTGTCGTTATTTCTTTAAGTGGAACAAAACGCAAAAAAAAATTATTGAAACGGGTTGTTTGGTTATAATTATTCAGTGACAATTTTGAAACATTATTATTGTTGGTTGTTATAGTCGCATTTAAAAACAAGATACTATTATAAAGTGGGTAAATAGCTTTTAAATAATAAGGTCTTTAAAACCAAAATTTGCTTGACAAGGTGTTCAAATTGAACTGATTGAAATTATTAAAAATTTACTACAAAAATGGTGAAAAAATTTCAGTCAGTTTGCAAAACTAAAGCACCTTCTTAAGTAAACCTGGTGGAAAAATTTGAGCTGTTTGGACAAGTTAGTGATGTGAAAAAATGAAACCGTGTGCATCGCTCAAGAACACATGAGAATATTGCTGATGTAGCCCGTAGAGTTGAAGAAAACTCAGGTTTGTCAATTTCTCGTCGATCTTTAGAATTAGACATTCCGCAAACAACAGTACTTTGCACAAAGACTTAAGTCTTAAGGTTTTTAAAGTTTAGTTAACACAAAAACTCAAACCGATCAATCACCATAAACGTCGTATCTTTGCTGATTGGGTCCTTCAAATGCATCAAAATGATTCGGAATTTTATCAAAAAATTATCTTCAGTGATGAGGCTCTTTTTCACCTTGGAGGCTAACTTTAATAAGCAGAATTGTCGCATTTGGGGCTCAGAAAATCCAAGAATGATTGTTGAAAAGTTTTTGCATTCTCAACGTGTCACTGTTTGGTGCGGTTTTTGAGCTGGCAGTGTGATTGGACCCTACTTTTTTAAAAATGAAGCTGGTGCAACTGTTACAGTGAATAGATGGCGCTACCGAGCTATGATTAATGATTTTTTAAAACCTGAGTTAGAAGATATTAATGTGAACAACGTTTCTTTTCAGCAAGAAAAGCAATTTTGCAAGAAAAGTTTCCTGACCGTGTTATTTCTTAAAGAGGTGATCACAATTGATTGAGATCTTGTGATTTAACACCTTTAGACTTTTTTCTTTAGGGCCACGTGAAAGATAAGCCAATGCTCCACAATTGATTCAAGACCTTTAACATGAAATTCGTGAAGTTATCGAAGACATACAGCCGCAAATGTGCGAATTAGTCATGGAAAATTTCATGAAAAAATGTGGTACTGCAACCATAACCGTGGCGGCCATTTGACTGATATCGTTTTCAAATATTAATGGCATACATTCCTCTTTACAATGAAATAAACATTTAATGATTTTCTCCGTTTTTTTAAATATCAAAATGAAACCTCTTATTGGAAAATATTATCAAATAGCAATGTGCCAGTAATGTATAAAAGAAAATAATTTTGTCTTTTTAAAAATACTATACCTTCCTGCGTGACTCTGGTTTTATGCACATCTAAATTAAGTAGTAGAGTTGATCACCAAAACAGAAAATCAAATCTCAATTTGTGCACCACCACGTGAAGTAATGGCAAATAGTATTTATTAATGTTCTTTATTTAAAATTTGAAGTAACTACGTAAACTATTAACGTAATGTTTAAATTATTTAATCTTTGTAGCTTGTATAATTTGTAAAAATATTCATTTTTGTCTTGCAAAAATGATAAAACACTCATTGAAAAATTTATAGTACTAAGAAATTCCGTTGAGATGTTAAATGAACCTTGACTGGAAAAATTATGTTACCTAGTAGGGTTACTATGGCCTTTAAGCAACTATGTTATATTTGCATTATTAACGTCCTAAATATGCATTAATCTTGTACACTTTGTAGAACCACTTAAAACTATATTTATCTTTATAAATAGACAGCTCAGTACGGGCAATAACAGTGACAGTGCAGATTTTTGAGTAGAAACATAAAACGTTAATTTATAAAAATTGCATTATAATCCTTGAATGAAATGTATCTACGTGTACAAACAAATTTATTCGAATTACATCGATATTTTTATCTGCAACCACTGTTTTTGTTTGTTACTTGTATTTATGTCAGATTATTTAAAAAAAATGCATTTTTATAAAAATATTCGTTAACAATTAATAAAGATAATTATTGCTATTGTGAAACAAAAATGTCTAAATAATATACTTCTTCGATTGCTTACCTGTAATTACTGTAAAATTATAAAACTCTTTATATGAAAATAAAGTGGATTGAATTGTATTAAAATTGAATAGATTTAGAAATAGAAAAGACCTTTATAGAACGTGCCGAAGAATAATAGTCGGGTTAAATAATAATCTGTAATGTGTTGAAAAGCATAGAGATTTATTATGTATCCACAAGGACCACCAACTCAAATAACTACACGTTGTATTATCTACAATAAAAAAATGCGTTGATACGGACAGATGTGACAGCGTAACCGTCGGCCACGTGATATCCAAGTGCTGTGGTAATATTACGCGCATGCGATATCCCACCGTGTCCTAAATGCTTCTTAAGATGAAGAATGGCCCGTGTAATTGCTACGTATTAATTCAATTTACCGGCACTTCCTGTGTGTATAAAAGAACCCTTTTGCAACATCCGGGACCCACGGAGTTTGGAATTACAGGTCTAACCCTACAATTTCGTCCACAAAAGAGTATGACGGGTTGGGGACCCTTTCGATAAAAAAATATGGCCGGTAAAACACCCCCTATTTATTAGGTCCAGTTTCAATTTTATTTTAACCGTTCTGGTTTTCGTTAGAAAGGGCGGTGACATCTTGAGCAATCTCTTCTTGTACGCCTCTTTACTGCTTCTTCAAGATACACGGACCACACAACTGGTTACACATGCTTCTCATAAAACGCATGTGATTCATAAATCCTATTAACTAAGTCGCACTATGGTGGTCAGCTTACGTAGACGTGTTTGTTTTATTTGTATAGCAAGGGACTATATAAATAATGCCTGGTAGTAATAAGTTATATGGCAAAAACATGCTTGTTATGAATAATAATATATAAATCTCTCAAGAAATCGAGTTGGAGAATTAATTGAATAACATAACTATTTAGTATGGAATTGATGGCTTCTCGTAAATTGCTACGTTAGGATTTATTCGTTTTTAATCTCAGGAAGTGAAAATGTAATCGTCGGCATCTTAAGAGATTATATGAAATAGCAGTTTTGCTGTCGAGTTGTGAATTTGAGTAATAGTCTGTTGATTTGTTAGCTGCTTACTAGAGTTTGCATATTAAATTTGTGCACAATTTTACAAAAAATTCTATTTGTGACATACAATTGTAACAACATTTTTATAACTTCTTTAAAAGTTACTTTTTTCTATTTAGAAGCAGTGGCGTAGTTACAAATTTTTCATATTTCTTAGCTTGTTTTGAAAATTTAGTACTTTTTTGATTGTTTTTGGTAGGATTTTGTTTTTTTTTAACAATGTTGACTGTTGATATTTTATGGTCAAATTTTGCTATTTTTGATATTTTATTTTAAAAAATTGGCACTTTATAACCGTTTATGCTAAATTTTGGTTTCTTCTAACAATCTTTGTTGCTGAATTTTGCTATTTTTGAAACTTTATTACGTTTTTTACCCTTTTTACTAGTTTATAAATAGCACTTAATGCTTTTTGATAATTGTGGCAAAATTTTGCTTTTTTGACATTTTATGAACACAACTTTGCAGTTTTTGAACTGTTTTTGGCCGTTTTTTTTATGTTTTAATATTTTATGACTAGATTTTGTCATTTTTAACTTTTTATAAATAAAATTTTGCATTTTGCAACAGTTTATGACAAAATTTTGATGTTTTTGACAATATTTGTATACTTTATGACCACCGGATTATGCTATTTTTGACATTTTATGAATAGAATTTTGTTTTTTGACAGTTTATGACCGCTTTTTTTGACAGTTCTAATAGTTCATTACTGGATTTTGCTGTGTTTCACTTTTTATTAATAGAATTTTGAACTTTTATCAACAGTTTAGAACCAAAACTTGCTATTTCTTACAATATTTTGATGTTTTATAGCAGGATTTTGTTATTTACATTTTATAGCCGGGTTTTAGTGTTTTTTGACAGCACTTTAATGTTTTAAAGCTGGATTTTACTATCTTTGACATTTTATAAACAATTCTTTTTACTTTAAATCTCTTTTGGTCAAATTTTAATTCCATCTGAAATTATTTTTATAATTATGATTGAATTTAACTATTTTTGACTTTTAATAATAAAATTTGGCACTTTTTAAACAATGTATGACCAAATTTTGATGCTTTATTACAATATTTTTATACTTTATGGCTAGATTTAGGTGTTTTTGGAGTTTCATGAAAAGATTGCTGCACTTTTTAACAGTTTATAAGAGGATTTTGGTGCTTTTGGCAATGTTTTAATTGATTCAAAGCCGGATTTTGCTGTTTTTGAGGTTCTTTAAATAGATTTTTGCACTTTTTAACAGTTTATAAGACGATTTTAGTGTTTTTTGATAATTTTTTGATGTTTTAAAGCCGGACTTTAAATTTTACTGATTTTGATATTTTAACAAAATAATTTTGTACTTTTTAACTGTTTTTTGTTTTCTACTGACAATATTTTAATATTTTACAGGCGGATATTGTATTATTTTAAATTTTTTCATAAATAAACAGATATTGTTGTTATTATGTTGATTGCTTTTTTATTTGCAGTTTAATTTTGAGTAGCCCAATAATTTATACCATATTTTATATGTCTTCTGTAAGTACTAATGTGTAATAACAACAATAAATACTAAACTATTCTAACAAATTACAGCGTGAGTAAACATTTATTTACTAAAATATATAGCTACAAATGAAACATTACAGTTTTTACAATAATCTGATATAATCGCATTTTAACTCCAGTATGAAATTAAATAAACCGACATTAAAAACAACCATATAGTTACACATCCTCCTATCCAGCTGAATGAAAACATCAACAGTTACACCGGTGCCTCCAATAAATACATACAATTCCAGCGGCCCTAACATATATTATTACTTCGACAATTTTACCTTCGAGACATTTTTTTATACAAGAATTAGAAAGAATGTAATTCAATATGTGCAGTTCCAAGTAGAAATCTTTCATATAAAACACTAATGCATATAATTCAAGCTTTTACACGCATAATTATTAAGATATTCGTTACAGGTTGTTTTGCTAATTGAATTGAAATTAATGTAATATTGTCATGCATATAATGTTATACGACATTATTTAAATAATACCCTTCGCGTCCTGATTCTCATAGATGAGCTTGAAAAAATTACAAATAATCACGCACATTAAAGACGACAAAATAATAATGTTTACATTGACATTTCTTGGTATTATTGTTACAATACGTAACAATTCGAAATCGAATCATGTTGAGCGTATCGTCATTATTTATAAAAATGATAATGTTTCCGCCAGTTTTGTTTTCACTGAAATACTCAGGGTATAATTTCAAATTATCGGAATGTGTTATTAAATTAGGTTATTTATTCAATGTTATAATATAATAAAAGGACTGCGCCATCATTCCGGCGAATTAAATAAATTGATTGAAATTATCCAATGGATATATGAAGGAGGGAGCGGTTTCAAGAAACGTGTTTTCAAACATGGTTATTGGTTTAATAGTCAAATTTTTTGATGATTATAGTGGGATTGAATGCGTCGAGGAATTGGTTGCTATTCGGTTCGGACAACTATCAATGCAATTATTATAATTGTGTTTTAGTTTTCTTCTTTAAATTTTGATATTAGTTGTAATTATAGGTCATATTTTATAAATATTGAGTTAAATGTATTATATTTGTTTATAATAAAGTAGTCTACATATTTTTTAACAGTTTGACTAATGCAATTATGTTTCAAATTTTATTCTACATTCAACAGTCTTTGATTTCATATAACATATAAAGTGTTTGATGACGTATTTTCTAAAACTTAATCAACCGACAACAGACCATAAATCATAAACATTTATAAAACTTATAACGTTCAATATAAATTACGGCATTGACACTTTAAGCAACAAATATATTCAGAAACATTCATAATTTTATTTTATAGTATATGTTTCGATGATGCTTCTGAAGTATAAAGCTGATATAAGGTGTTGGTTATTATTATGTTTTATTTTTAACAAATCTCGATTGATTTGTCTCTTCAGTCACTCCAAATACCTACAACAGTCATTTTGCATTTAGATCTTCTATTATAATAAGTACTTTGATTTTTTGATAAGTTTGTAGACTTTATCTAATTCTTGGTGAAATAACTAATTGTATCTTTATCTTAGTCTGCTCTGCGGACAACGTTTACTGGAAGTTTAGTTTAAATTAGTTTTAGAAATTGTCGACAATTATTGCCACTTTATATTGGTTACTCATCATTATCATTTTCTGCGTAGTGCATTGTTACGTTCTTAGTGATATGTTTTTTTTGGCTCTATTTATAAAACGTTGCTTAACCCAAGTATATTGATGTTAATTTTTGAGATCTTTGTCATCAATAACCAATTGTTTTAATATTTTTTTTATTTTAAAAGGTTGAGGTAGTCAATCAAGTGTATATTGCAGTTGACATTCCTGCATGTTTAAAAAAGTATTTAGACAAAGCTTTCTTCGTGCCTATCGCATTAACAAAGCCAAATATACTCAAATTGGTTCTTTACAAAAATCTGTGTATTTTGTGTGTACTATTTTAAGACATATTTTGAAGAAAATGTTCATATAGACCGTTTTTTACTTGTCCTTTGTCTACTTTTGGATTGAAATCTTCTAATTTAATAGTGACATTATGCTTTTTAATAACTTTTAGCACTGACTCTAGTTGTCTGTAAGAATCAAATATTTTGTCGTAGTTTTTATTTGTTGTAATTTTACTTAAAGTAGGAGAATAGTTGCGTAATTATAAGAGCTTACAGAATCAAACTTAGCAAAAATACGCCTAAATATAATTGAATAATTTTTTTTACATTAGAGAAAAAAAAATCAATCTGAGCCCTCAAACTTGAAAAAAATGTATGCAATAAGTCGTTTTTCTAATTACAATATTTTCTTGCAACAAAATGTCTTTTGACGTCTGCATAGGAAACAATCAATTATTCTCTTAATGACAAACATTTAGGCGGGTGGGTGGGGCACATCAAAATTTAGTAACTAGTCAATAGTTTAAAATAAAGTGTCCACACACCCACAGAAATGGTAGTTGTCAACAAATCTGATCATGACCTTTTCTTGCAACAAAATGACATCCAACGACCGCATAGAAGACAACATTCAATTTGTTTATGACAATTACTTGAGCGGAAAGGTAGAACACTGAAAAGCATAGTAACCAGTAAAGAGTTTAAAATAAAGAAGCCTACCCGCCCGCCCAAGTGTTAGTTATTAAGAGATTAAATCACAACCTTCTATAGTCAGCATAGAAAACAAACATTTATTTTCTTAATAACAAACACTTTGGTGGGTGGGTGGGGTAGTCCAAAACATAGTAACCAGTCAATAGTTTAGAATAGGGTGGCTCATTCACCCGCTTAAATGCTAATTATTAAGAGATTGGATCACGACTCTCTCTTACAACTTCTAACGTCCGCATAGAAAACATCTAATTTCTTAATAACAAACACACTAGTGGGTGGATAGGGTACTCCAAAGCATAGTAAGAAGTCAACAATTTGGAATAGCGTAGCGATTAGAAATTCTGACATCTGCATAGAAAACAAGCAATCATTCTCTTAATGACAAACACTCGAGCAGATGGGTAGAGCACTTTAAAACATAGTAACTAGTCAATAGTTTGGAATGGAGTGGCCCACCCATCTACCTAACTGTTAGTTGTCAAGAAATTGGAACACAACCTTCTCTTGCAATAAAATGACTTTGACTAACGTCCGCATAGAAAAACGATTTTAAATTTCCTGGTGACAATCACTTTGGCGGGTGGGTGAAATACTCCAAAGCATAGTAACCAGTAAATAATTTAGAAAAGAGTGGCCCACCCAACCGCCCAAATGATAGTTATCAAGGGATTGAATTATAACTCTCTATTGCAACAAAATGACTTTTAAAGTCAGCATAGCAATCAAATATATTAATTTTTTTAATAACATACTGTCTGGTGGGTGGGTGGGTGGGGCACTCCAAAGCAGAGTAACCAATCAATAGTTTAAATAGAGTTGCTCACCTACCCGCCCAAGTGTTAGTTATCAAGATATTGAATCACAACCTCCTCTTGCAACAAAATGACTTCAAACATTTGCATAGAAAACAAACATTTAATTTCTTAATAACAAACACTCTGATACGAGCAGGGACAACGCTACCTGCGCCCCCGCAAATTTTAAATATGTTGCCTCGGTTTTTTAAAATGTAAAAAAAACATAAATAATACTAAACAAATTATTACATTTTTAAATTCATTTTACAATAGTAAAAAAATTTGCCAACCAACAAGGTGAAAGGTCGTTTGCTGACAGCTATGAACTTGTCCCTCTCAATGACTGAAGAAAAATCTATCAAAAAGTCAATAATTTCTTAAAGAACACTTACGACAAAACACCTTCTCAAATCAGAAAAATTATTTCAAAATTAAAAACTTGATCTGCTCTTGGCCTGACAGAATTTCAAACAAAACAGTCAAATCTTTTTTGCATAAAGCAATAATGGTCTTCACCAACATTGTTAAAACAATTGATTGCACGTGGCTTTTCCCAAAAACTTGAAAAGACTTTCACGTCATATACATTTTAAAACCTGGAAAAAACAAAAAAAATAAAAACTACCAATCAATCAGTCTTTTATGCATCTTAAGTAAGGTTATAATAAAGGTGATTTTAAACATAATCTAAATCACAAAAAATTTAACAAACTTCTCCTGCCCACCGACATGAGTGTTGACAAGACTATTCAGTAGTCCACCAAATAAACCAAGTGACTGACCACATTGTCAAAAGTTTTAGACTGAGAAAAAGGTCTGGCAGAAAAGTCTATTTGCCAAGCCAGACAACAGTAAAAACTCCTAAATGAGACCTATTATATCATCAATTTTTAAAGTGGATTACCTCACAGCTTAAAAGGCATCATAACAAACCATGATTTGAGGAAAGTTTACTCTGTAAATTTCTTTCAAAAAGTGAGTTAGACAGTCTTTAGAAGATTTTGTTTTTAACTCAAAAGAAAAGTCGGTGTAGTCAAAGAAGACTACCAGCCAAAGTAACAACAACACCAAACATACAAAAAATAAACCAGAGAGAGGACTATATAATATCCGGGTTCAGAAAAATCTATCATATACCCACATATTAGTTACACCTGCAAGCAAACTTGAAAGTAGTTCTTTAACCAGCCAGCGTGCAAATAGCGGATTATAAACAGATCACTAATCAGTCACAATTACAAAAGCAGCTCCGCTTAAGAAATTCTAATCAAAGTTCCAATATAAAATTAAAATAAAATTGTGAAACAAGTCCCCAACACAGCAGTGATTAGTTTACCTCCACTACTTGGTCCACACGTGTTTGTCGGCGTTGCACATACCGTTTTTAGAGTTGTATTTCAGCCGGTTACTTGAACTGATCTATTGCTTTTCAAAGCCGATTCACTAACCCCTCGTTACATCTAAAAGTTTCTGAAACAAAGAATTACTATAACAACCTAAAGGCTTCTTTGCACTTGAAAAACATTTCCAGAAATTTGCCCAAAACCCGGTAGACAACAAAACTTAAATATTCCAAAAAAATTCTGCGCAAATAAAACTTATTGGCCAAATTTAGTATATCATCATATCTTATTAGCTATAGTAATATGATTCTATATGTTTTCAAAATTATTTAAATTTTTTCAAAATTAATAATTGCAGTAAATTACAGAAAATGATTAAAAATAAATGTAAATGTAAATCATTGAGGGCCACAGCGCCCTTGACGTATTGCGCCCCAAAACGGAATGGGGCACTCTAAAGTATTGTAACTAGTCATTGGTTTGGAATAGAGTAGCCTACCCACCTTCTCAAGTGTTAGTTAATAAAAGGTTGGATTAAGGCACTCTCTTGCAACAAAATGACTTCTAACGCCCGCATAGATAACAAACATACAATTTCTTGATGACAAACACTTGGGCGGATGGGTAGGGCACTCTAAAGCATAGTAATTAGACAAAAATTTGGAATGGAGTAGCCCAACCACTCGCCCAAGTGTTAATTATCAAAAGATTGGATCACAATAGTTTGAAATGACTGAAATCTAATTGTTTGGATATTAAGTTGGTTGGCGTTTTGTCAATATTAATTTAAAACCGGCGTACATGTTAACATTTTTCTAAAAAAAAAAACGCTTACCGACAATTGCCAAACCAAATTAACCTAAAAAAAAAAACAAAACTTTCAAATCAGCTGTCACAGATGAGAGTATTGCCAATTTAAAGTTTGCGGCCTCTAAAAAAACATCCTTTACTTTAAACTAATTGTTCACAATGAAAATTTTTGTTAATAGCTTAGTTTACTCAAAATAAAATTTGGTCGGATTAATGGCATTTGGTTTAGTTAAACAAAAATCCGGCATGCATTGTCAAAAATCAACTACAAAATTTGACAAAATTAATTGAAAAACCGTAAGTTTTGTTACTAATTTAGTTTTCTATAAAATAGAATTTGACCGAGTTAAAAAAAAGCAAAAATCTGGCCAGTTTTGTCAAAAGTCAGGTAGTTTTTATTCCAAAAGTTCAAAATTTTATTGAAAATTTGATCATTTTACACAAAAACCGTAAATATGATTAATAAGTTTATTTTAAAGTAAGATTTTAGTAGATTAGAAGCAATTTCTTTGGCCAAGCGAAAATATGACAATATTTTAATATTTTTAACTTTTTATGAAATATTTTTTTAGCTTTTTAACAAATTTTTAATGTTATTGACATTTTATGAACAGTTTATAACTGGATTTTAAATAAAAACATTTTAATATTTTATGTAAGAACTTTATTTTTGAACGGATTTTGCTATTTTTGATATTTTATAAAAAGTTTTGCATTTTGTAATAGTTTGCAGTCAAATTTACTATTTTTGATATTTTATGAATAAAATTTTGAACTTATTAATCGTTTTGATTCCTATTTTGATTCTATTTGAAAATGTTTTAATGTTTTATGACCAAATTTAGCTATTTTCTAACTTTTTATAAATAGAATTTTGATGTTAATGAATAAATTTTGGTGCTATCTACCAATATTTGTATACTTTGTGGCCGGAATTTGCAAATTTTAACATTTAAAAAAAAAATTGCTTATAACGGTTTGTGTTGGTGCTTCTAACAATATTTTTGATATAATATAGCTGGATATTAGAATTTTTAGTATTTTATGAACAATGTTACACTTTAATAACAGTTTATGGCCAGATTTTAGGTTTTTGTCATTTTATGAACAAATTTTTGCATTTTTTTGGGCGTTTTTTTTAATATTTTATTGTTTTTGGCTATTCATATGAGCAAAAGAGACCAGAACAGAAGAGAAATTTAAAAAAAGCAATTTTAACTAAATAAAAATTATCTTTACTTTGTCTATAAGCCGTAAAAGCAATAAAACCAATTTTTTATTTTTAGTGGGCTAGGCAGGCAAAAAGAATTAAAAAAAAAAATTTACCGCCAATGTTGATGTATTTTGATTTAAATTAATTGGAAAATATAAATATGTTTTGTGTATTTGGGTTTTAAGGATTCATAAAATCATTTTTTTTATAGGATGATTTGGTTTATATTTTTTTTAAGCTTATTTTAGAAGTTTAAAATTTTTTTTTGTAGCTTGGGACTTAAAATGTCGGCATCACCCACAAAAGGCAGGTGCCTACTGACTAAACTTTCTCCCGGTAAATTGCCTGGAAGTTCGAGACCTTAGCTCGTAAACCTTCCGTTGGTAGATAATGAAATACAAAAACCAGTGTCGAGAAGAGCCCTATAGGCTGAGGGAAGAGAGTAGGAATTTTAGAAAATGTAAATCATTTGATTAACGGGGCGCTTGTGTCGCAAAACTTTCTTGTCTGGCTTGGCGAGTCGGGGCAAATCAGAATTAGAGTGAACCGCAAAATTGCTAAAGTACTTTGCGGCCAAAGCTTTGATATGTCTGAGCAATAGAAGAATACCAAGATAGCTTTGGATATCACAATTTCGGACAAACCACGTTCCCGTAAGCATCCGCAAGGTCGAGCCTTGAAACAATTCTAAACTAACAAGATGCGTCATTGCGGCGATTCTCCAGATGGGGCACGCGTACGTCATCATGGGCCTGATGGTAAACGTATGTAACCGGGTTTTATTCCGGACAAAGAGACAACTGTTCCGCCGCAGCATCAAAACCAGAAAATGTTTAGCTAATTTATCGAGAATTGACTGCACGTGCAACTTGTACGTGAGCTTTTTGTCAAAGGAAATTCCCAGATATTTAGCAGAATTGGACCACGGTTTGGAAACGTTGTCAAGACACACGTTCTCATGAAGAGCGTTTTGTCGCCGTGTGTAGAAAACGACTTTGCTTTTTTGCGGATTCACTTTGACTAGCCAGTCATCTAACTAGCATTCTAGGTTGGAGGTAGTTTTTTGTAGCCTAGAGGTAACCTTGACGAGTACAGATTTATCTGCGTATTGTGCGATTTTAACCCCGTGCTTTAATTTCGAAGACATGTCCGCATCGAAGAGGTTAAAAAAATCCAGAGCAAAAATGAAGCCTTGAGGAACCCTTGTCGTGATATTATGCGTTTTTGAGCCTTATAAAACGTAGAAGGAATTTGAAATTTTTGACTGTGGAGTTTGTAGAGGAGACTCTTATGCCAGACATTGTAGAAGGCTTTTACTACATCGAAAAGGACTATGTGGTTTTTTTTACATTAAAGCCCTTAACAATGATATCAGTTACCCGATTTAACTAGTGGACTAAAAAATGTTTTCAACAAAATCCATGCTAATGTGATGAAAGTTATTAAAATTAACGTGATCCTGAAAATGTCTAAGATAACCTTTTTTATGACCTTGTTTAAGATGCATAGTAAGCTGATAGGCCGGTAATTTTAAGAAAACCGACGGTTTTTTCCAGGTTTTGGTATGTTAATAACGATTGAGCTATTCCAGCCCGTAGGAAAATGCCTACTGCAAAAGATTCCATTAGCAATATTAGTGAGTATCATTATCAAGAACCATTTAAGCGCTCTATTGGAGAATCCGTCAGAGCAAGAAGCAGACCGGACTTTTTGTCTTTTTATAATCTCGCTTCTTCGAAACGGTCTAACGCATTGAAGCGGGGCGGCGTTTTCAGCGGATTTCAAGGCTTTCCTAATTACCCGCAGGAGCATTGGAGTTCCAGGTTGTCAGCAAATGCTTCGGCTTTTTCTCATACGAGTACTGTATCCCATTTTTGCCATAAATAACTGAAATGGAAACCCGCCTGTTCTATAAGAATTTGGAAATTTTCCACATTAGATGGTCATCTTCTGTGAAGGATTTTAAAGTATTTTTCAAACACAACTCTTTGTGCAACCTTATGGCTTTTCTCACCTCACCATGAATAGAGTTCAATGTCAGGCAATCTAAGGGGTTGCAACAACGCTGCCTAAGGTGCCTGGCGGCATTTCGTCTGCAAATAAAATCTTTTACGTCTTAAAATAGTCCAAAAGGATTATCAACGCAAACCTGATAGGTTTTAGAGGCTTTTTCCGAAGCCTGCTAGACTTGGCGCGTAAAAAGTTTGACGGTTCTATCAATGTCCGCAGCCGTACTCACCGGAGTCATGCTACCAATGCTCTCTTCCAGAAATCTTAACCCTCTTCCGAAAAGCTCTAGCAAGATCGGGAGGTGGTCAGAACTTATTGACTACTCGGATGGTGTGGTCAAAATTGACGATTTTGAATACAGCCACATCAAGAACGTCCCTTTGGTGTCTTGCGCAGTGATAGTAAGAGAGTTTCTATAGACCCACTACTTGTAACCCTCTTTGCTCTCAGATGTTTAACAAATACATCTTTTGTTGCTTAAATCAATTTTAGGCAATTTTACTGTTTGTTTGATAGTGTTTGCAATTGCGGCAGAAATTTTAGCTCAATCTATCAGAGCCAATGTTTAAGAATATTATTATTTTTGGCATTCAAACATAAAACCACCCAGCGCTCATCAAAATTTTACAAAAAAAATAATTTAAGTACAACACTGACTTCTTTTTATGTAGAGTTGTCCGCAGAATTCAAATTTTTAATAATATTTGGTGCATTGTTTGTTCTGAGCGATGCTCAACGTGTGTTTCTAAAAGTTTATGGTAAAAAATAAGCCAATTTTGCAGTTTTTTATACATAAAAAATTTATATCTTCAAACTAATTTATATCAAAATACGTTTGGCTGTTAATAAAATTACAAAAATGCTCCTTTTTGCCCAAACAACTAGAACCAAATTATTGGTTTTTTGTGTTTTGCGGCGTATAAAAAAGGCGTAGACTCAAAATGACCAGGATTGGATTCTACAACATATTTCTGAATGATTTCACTAGTAAAGTTTGATTTTGCGTTAAAATTGCAATTTTTAAGTCGAGTTAAAAAACGAAAGTTTTATGTTTTTATAAACCAATAAATAAACTAATAATAAGTTATAGAAACAAACAAAAAATACTAAAGCAAGTTTCTTGACTTACTTTTTCCCCTGCTCTGGTCCATTTAAAATAGAATTGCCTAAAAAGAATGTTACATTTTTTAACAATTTAAGGTAAATTTTAGTAGATTTTGACAATATTTGTATACTTTATGACTAAATTTGCTGTTTTTGACATTCTATGAATAGAATTTTACACTTTTTGACAGTTTTTTTATATCAGTTTTTGCCAATAATTTGATATTTCATAACTGGATTTTGCTTGTTTTGAAATTTTTTAAACATTTTGACATTATTCAGTTTTAAAATCAAATTTTGATTTCTTGTAGCAATTTTAATTTATAAAATAAAATTTAAATTTTTCAAGGCCAAATTTTGCTATTTTTGACATTTTAGAATAATAATTTTAATTTTTTTAACAATTTTAAACCAAACTTTAGTGTTTTCTAAAATTATATTATGGCAGCTTTAATTTTTCAACAGTTTATGGCAAAATTTTGCTGTTTTTCACTATATTTTAAAATTTTGTAGCCGGATTTTGCTATTTTTAAGATTTTATGAAACTTTTTACAGTTTTCAACAGTTTATAGCTAGGATTTAGCCAAATATTTTACACAAAAACCGTAAATTTTGTTAATAATTTAGTATATTTCATAATAAATTACGGCGGATTAGAAACAATTTGTTTAGGGTAGTATTAGTACTAATCCAGTTTGCAAAATTTGTAGTCATAATTGAGATTATCAGATTGGTTTGAGTGGAAGTGCTTGGTTGTCTTGTTTTCTAACTCACAATGCTTTGTCAGGAGTTTTGTTATCGTTTTTAGGTCTTGCTAAAAACTGTTTATTTTTACATTTATAAACCTAAAACTGCATTCCAAAAAAAAAACATTTAAATCAAAAACTTTGATTAAATTTATTTGATTTGTTTGTATAGCTTGAACACATGTAATTTTTCACTAGAAAATAGGTTCTTATTTAGAAAACTCTTAATGCAAGTTCCAAATGACATGAAATACTTCCTTATTATCTTTCCAACAATTTCCCTGAGGTGTTGATTTCTTTAAGCATTAAATTCATTAAAATATTCACAAAATGTTTGTAAGTAAGTGAAAATGGTGGTAATTTATGAGCAATGTGATTTTTCCATTATCGCCGTGAGGTATAATCAGCGTTCCGGACGCTTCCAGTTAAGCGCAAATGACATTTTGATAGTCGGTTTGCCAGGACTGTCCCTAACTATCTTAACGAGAAAAAGGCTACACGATATCGCTCACTTATGAAAACTTTTATTTCATTTAAGGCCCTCTAATGATCTCGTCTAATTAGTGTTATTCGCCTTAATTGCATATGCGATTCGCACAACCATATTTCTGTTATGATTTTTCTTTAGTAAAACTTAATGAATTCCCAGTGCAGATTTTTTTTATAGTCCCCTTTTACGGCTACCTAGAAATGTCATATATTTACTTAATAGTGTGAACGCGAACGGCACATTTCAAAGGATGCAGTTTTTTTAATTGTTTTATGCTTCTGAAATTATACAGTTGAGGATCATGTGTTTTGCCGATATTTAAATAAAATATATTTGCAGTTACGTTAATGAGCAATAATAATATTATAGCTTCTGTGACTAATATCTAATTAATAAAATATAGAATATGAAGCGGTAATTTTAAAGATTAGATGCTTTTACAAAATTGTAAACACCGTCTTACACATGTTTATAATAATTATGTAACTATACTATTATGTTTCCATCGCGTTTCAATAGTAATTTTATAATAAGTAATAATTTATTAAAGCTTGTTCGTATTAGTTATATTTCCCTAGAGAATAATATTTTGCATTTACATATGCGTTTTGTGATTTAAACAATTATTTATCAATTAAAGAATAATTACTAAATTCTTTTAACTCAATATATGTACTAAAACGTTACATTTAATTGATATTGCAGATGCAAATTTAAGCATAACGTGCTTTATGGAAGTTAAGCAAACATAAATGTAAATGATTATTTATTTGGAAACTTAGCAGTCAATAAATGTATCTTTTCTGATCATCATACAAATATTGTACTTTAAATCTAAGAATTCTTGTCCTTAGTTGTCATCAAGTCAAACCATCACTAATGTCTTCAGTTGTGGATAGTTCAGCAATTACAAGCTACAAATCTTTTTGAGCAATTGAAAGAAAGTTTTAATGCTAGATCTCATACAACACAAAAGACCTAAACATACAATTCTGAAGTTGACTGAGAAACGTTACTACATCCTCCTTAATCTCCAGACATGTATGAGACAGTTTGAAACTCGTGTTTATGTGTTAAATGAACTTTACATCCATCCATGGGTTTTTACAATAACTAAAGTGTGATTTTCGTTGACAAAAAGTCATATTTTACAATCTAAAACCTCTTGAACTTTTTTGGCCACCTGATAAATTAATTTATAAAATATAATTTATATTTTGTATTGAAAACTTATTAAGTTTTCCACAAACTGTTATGTAAATGTGCTTTTAAATAGAAGTGCTGCTGTTAAATTGTGTCAGTTTTACGACAAGGTTATTTATTTTTACACCCTTTTTATCATTCTACCATACACAATTCTCAATTAGCACTAAAATTATATTTGCCGACTATTTAACACAAAGTCTACATTTGGGTATTTTTGCAAAGTGATTTACAATCAGCAACAGAAGGATCGGCGTCAGCAGCAGATAGAATCGTTCCCGTACCCAATATGTTACTCGGCAACCGCTAATGAAATTATGACATACGATGAAATAAATCTAACCACTAACTCATCTATAGATTAAGAGGGGGTGGATACCCGAATGTTATGCACGGAGCTTCTTTACCTGCCGAGTTGCAATTTGTTGGGGGCACTTTAATGCATTTGTCGGCGTGAAACAGAAACCTTTCCGATGGCGCCATAATCTCATTTCTTTGTTTTTAGCCTTTTCTTTTTGTTCTAATTGCCTTTTTGCTAATTTTACGACCCGACAAGGAGATGCGAATTTGGTTCACCTTTTTATGTTTAATGTTCACCGGTTTTAAAGTGATTTTTAATGATTGTTTTAAAAACTGTTTTACTAAATATTTATAATAATTTTTCTTGATAAGAAAGACAATAAAAAATTTACGATTGTGCTATTTTTATTGTCGTTAATTATAGTGTGTTTTCGTTTTGTTAAAACGCACTCTGATGGATGAAAAATTCATATTAAAGCCCATTTGAATATTAATGAACGGCAAAAGTTCTTATGGTAATAATTGACGACGGCATGTTTATTTAAACAAAAGTTTTGAATCAATAAGATAGGAAATTATATGTTTTAAGCCGGACAACATACACACGCATCACTTATCTGCATTAAATAATCATTAGTGGTGTATCGATGAATTTCAATATACCCACCACATTTCTTCATTAGAATATTATCCATATTTGATAAAGTTATGTGAAATGTGGATGTATTTAATTGTGGCCAATTTACGATACTTATATAACAAAATGTTTCTAAAATTGATTAAATTGTTTTCATTTATTATGATAAGTAAAATACCAAAAGAAATAACAAAATATAAAAGACATACTACAATTTAAAATTAAACTAAAAGAACGCTTAAAGAATAATCAAAAATAAAAATAGTAAAAATTAGCAATAAAAAAATTTATTAATAGAATTAGTGGTTTTTTTTTTAATCTAATTTATTAGTCTTGAAAATTAAAACTAAAAATTTTAATGTACATAAAGCAAATTTTTTTTTGTTAAAAAAATTATTATAAAAATACAGTTAATGGTCAAAAGTTAATTCTATCTAGTATTTTGGAAAGTGAAAAAAAAGTTTTTTTAAGTTGAGTTTTTTTAAGTTGAGTTTATTAAATTAATTTTTTTGTAAATTTTAAATATTTTAATTTTTAGTTTTTTTTTAATAATTTTTAATTTTAAAAAAAGGTCTCAAATTTTTCCTAAATAAAAAAAAAACCTTTTTAAAAATTTTTAGTTTGTGAGAACTTTATATTATTCTTGTATTTTTAAATTATTTTTATTTAAATTTTTTTTTGTTATAAATTTTAGTTTAAATTTGTAAAAAAAGTAATATTTTTTTAAATTTTTTTTTTTAATAAATGATAAAAAAGCATTTTTTGGACAAATTGTGCATTTTACTGAATTTTGTTTTGTTTTAATAAATCCACAAAACAACTTAAAGCTACAACAAAATGCTTATCTTTTTACACCACTTTTATTAAGACAATATTTAGGTGCTATAAAATATAATTTTTTAACAGTTTTTTGAATTTTACTCAAAATAAGAGTATGGTGATTTGAGCTTAGAGGTAACTGAGATATGAGGTTTTCTATAAAACATGTAAAGTTAAATTTACTTTAAGCTTTTGGTAGCATTGAAGGATAATAGCGTTTACATACAACAGCTAGTTTCAAATACTAAGTGTTATGGCTTTTATGCAGCATATTTCTAAATTTTGTAAACTTCTATAACATAATTTTTTTGTAAAATATTTACAAATTTGCCTTAAGTATTATTAACATTACAATTAATTTAGCATAAATTAGAAGTAAAGCCAAATGCTTGGTCATAGTTTATGAATCATATTGCTATATATACAATAACTTTTTAGGATGTAGTGAGATGTTGGCATTAGCAATTGGCCTTTGAAAATGACATTTTGTACTCACTAGAGTATGTTATTCATTTCAAAATATACATTTTGCTTCTTTTTTTCATTTTATTTATTTTTTGTAAATATTTTCCAAAGGCTTCATGTCTGGTGTGTTGTATAGTAACACGTCGCCGGATTATTCTCTATCCATTCTTTTGTTTTTAGTATTAGTTCTTTTGTCTATTGTATATTCTCTTTCCCATATTTTTGCTCCTTGTTTATTAGTTATAAAGTAATTAAGATGTTTAAACGCTTAGTGTGGTGGTTGAGTGATTTATTTTTTGGTACATTAATTGTTAAAAAAACAAATTTTATTAACTTTGTTTTGAGCATTATAAATAAAAAATAAAAACTCTAAAATATTTATAAATCACAAACTCATAGAGAAACAACAAATAAATAATAAATCCTAAATAAGTGTACAGTGCTAATAAATATATCTATAGCCAAGGCCTAAAATTTATAACCAAATAAATACTAACCAAAATAACTAAAAACAATTCAGACTATGTATTGTAGGAATTATTCATAAGTTTGTAGATATATGTAGATGACGTGACTTAACATTAAATAAGTTTAGTAATTTTGTTTAAATGTACAATATTAGGCAAGGCCTTTATGCCAAGTTTTGACTAAGTTTAAGAGTGTTTTATTTTTTTCCAGTTTTAACCAATTTTGAATAACCTTTCAAAAATCATTATTTTATCCCTGCCAACAATTAATATTCAATTAAACTTTTTCAAAATTTATTTTTAAAATCAACCATGTTTGTTTGAGGCCATTTTTTACAAATAACGGTCAAAATGAAGCATACAGATTTTTGATTTTGATCACTTCTTTTTAACTATAAATTTGGATCAAGCAGAATGTAGATTTGCAATAACTGTAGTAGTTTAGATTTTAAAAGTGTATAATTTTTTTTTAAAGCATTTTCTCATATCTAACCCCCATTTTTTGGTCAATAACGTCACAAAATCTTTTTAGTCAAAAACTGTGTTTTTATAAAAGTGATAATTGAAAGTCAACCAATTAACAAAAGTAAAAGGTTACAAAAGTGTAACTAGTAATAGGCCAGGTCGCGTTTTAATCATTTTTTTAATTTTTGAGCACTGGCTTTATAAAAGCAAAATATAGGTTTTTAAGAGTGAGCCAACAATAAAAATCACAAACAACTATCGATAAAAACTAATTAAACAAGTTTGTAGACGGAAAAACTAACTATGGATAGTAGACCCAAACAAGTATATAAATAGTAATAGACTACAAACTAGTCTATAAACAATAAAGACCACAAACAACTATAGATAAAGATTCTAAATAGATGAGATAATTAATAGATGTTTGAATAATAGGCCAACACAAGTATATAAATAGCAACAGACCCTGAATGAGTCATGTATGAACAATAAAGACTTTAACGCCCGGTTTCTCAGCATAACTTAAAACGTAACTAGATCTTAAGCTGCTCCTTAAAATGCAAGTTTGGCTTATGCTGTTGCACCATATCAAAATTGCATCTTATTTGCATCAAGCAGAGCTTAAGTATGTTAAGCATTGAATCATTAATTAAAAAAACTTTAATAAACATCATCGGCAAACCTTTAAAAACTTTAGTAGTGCTTTTGATTTTTATTAATGCTAATCAAGCTTAACTACTGCATTAATTGTCGAAAAATTTGATGTTTTTAAAACTACAAATCAAGGTTTTTAAATTTTTTCAATCCAATTCAGGAAATAATTATCTGTCAAGAGTATTTTCGACGACTATAAGCCAAAAATACCAAACAGCTCAACGCAATCTGAGCTCACACGGCCAGTTATACTAAAATCTAAACTAATCCACGCTATCAACAAAATAACAGAGCTGGACGACATCTACACAGAATACTTTAAATAAATACAAGAAAAAAACATAGACGTAATCTTAAAGCTGTTCAACGGCATTTACGAGATCAGACAACTTCCAGCAAACTGGTTAAAGTCAACATTTTTGCAAAGGGTTTAGTGAAGACCTAGTTTTGATTCAATAGTAGGACCGCCACACGTAAAGCAACATTCTGTCTAAACAATTTGGTACAGTACTGTTATAACTATTGGAAGAACATCTTTCTATATTTAAAACTATCAACCACGTACGTCTCATCAAATACTTAAAAAGTGCCAGTATAGACAATATGTAACAATAATAAAAAATCTGTACTGACAACAGACGGCTAATGTCAGAATTAATAACCAAACCACAAAAGAAAAACTCAAAATTAAAAAAGAGGTAAGACAAAAGTATAATTTGTGAAATGCTATTTAACTTCTACGTCGAATAATACTCTTGGAAGCTTTTAATAATTTGAAAGCACAAGATACCTACTCTGTGACAAAAACCTGAACTTCTAAATCCGCTTCAGAATAGCTTAGTAAACATAGACAATAAAGGCAGCATCCACCAACAAAATCAAGACTTTCAAAATGTGGACTTTAAGAAAAATTCTCAAATTTTGTAGGTTGTCTAAAAAAGATAAAAGTGAACAGATACCTATTTAACCAAAGAATAAACACCAAATGCCTCAGCTGATTCTTAAATAAAAGATATAAAGCAGAAAAAGCGTTGACCCTAAACAGCTCTTATGGCTCCGGAACATAAGAAACTAGACAAAAATAAAAAACATCCAGTAAAAAACAATTTGCCAAGGCACATGGGTGTATAACAACAGAAGAATAATAGATGTGATGCTCAAAAACCATGTATAATTCCATAGACAATACCGAACATAAATGTTGAGAAACTATTGACAATATAGATAACGATGTATAATTCTAAAGATATAAAACTGACCATAAATGCTTATTCTTTTTCTTCTTTTTGTGCCTTGTCTGCTGTGGATATTGGCAATCATTACGGTTATCTTCACCTTGTCGACGGGTCTTCTAAACAGTTAGATTAAGGTCACTCCAAACCACTGGTGCAGATTTTTAAGCCAGAATATTTTTCTCTTTTTTAGACCTCTTATTCCCAACACTTTTTCTTCCAGAATAAGATGAAGTATTCTACATTTTTCTTTGTGTCTCATAATATGTCCAAGGTATTCTAATTTTTCGGTTTTCACAATCATTATTATTTCAAGATCCTTTCCAACTAGTCAGTCGCATGGGCTAAAGTATCTATTTTCTTTTCATTATGTTTCTTTTTTGCTTACAGTCGCTATACTTAAGACAACTACGACATTTATCTTTAGCTGTCGATGCATTTGTTTTACGTTATTTTTTAGCAGGTGGCGGTAGAGTAGCTGCAACTACACTTTTTGTCGCTGATTTGGTGCACCTTTTACCTTCCATTTCAGAACTCAAACCGCCTTGCTTTCTTTTTGTGGTCAATCAATGGTAGATACTAGAGGAGATTTTGATTCTATTTTTATTATTTATAAGGTTGACGTTGACTGCTTTAGTGTTGAATGTCTAAAAGTTTTAAGATTGTCTGCTTCAGTGTTTTATAAACCTTTCATGTAGAGATAAAGAATTTAGAAAATGGATTTGGATAGAACAATCTATAAGATGTGGGGTAGGATGTGGTGTTAGTCAATTTAGAGTAGAGTATAGTTAACTAATTGGTTAAGCGCTCGCTTGTAAAGGAAAACTTTTTTACTTGGTTTAGTGAGTCGGGCCAGATCAGGATTGAAGTAAGCAGCAAGATTGACGAAGTATTTTTTGGCCAAATGATAAAAGTATTTAAACATTAAAAAAATTGTTTTAAATTTTAAAACTTTAAATGAACTATGAAGCTTTAAAAAGCATCCGCAAAATCTGCGGCGGTTTACCAGATAGGGGCGCATAAATCAATATTGGATGATAGAAGTGTACGGCCAAATTTTGTTCCGGAGCGACAAACCCTTGTTCCGCCGCAACATCAAAACAAAAGATTTGCAATTTGTACGTGAGTCTTTTGTTAAAGGTTATTCTTAGATATTTGGCAGCGTTGGGTTTTGATATAGAAACGTTGATAGAATGGACGTTCTCATAATGAGTGTTTGTTGCTATTTTGCTATTCTCCGGATTTGCTTTGACTTTTTGTGGTGGCTTTTTGTACCCTAGATGTAACTACCTTGGGTGCTATTTTTACCGCGTTTATTCATCACAAAGACTTGTGCGCAACAAACAGGTTGAAAAACAAAGAAAAGATTAGAGCCTTATTGTTGTAATTTACCTTGAGGCAAAAATGTAATTTTTAAATTTTACTGCCAGACCTTTGTACAAAGCAAAACCTAATAAGACGCAGAAGAAAGTTTTATCTGTGCAGTTTATAAAAAAGATCTTTGTGCTAGACTTTATTGAAATTCCGTGGTCTTTTTCGGTCCAAAACTTTTGAAAATGTAATCAGTTACGCAAACTTATGTTGGTGGATAGAGAGAGAAGATTGTTAGCTTTTGTGTAGTTTTAGATTATTTTTTCTTTGACTTTATTTAAGGTGCATAGCAGACTGATAAGTCTGCAGTTTTATTTTTTGCAGTTTTGCTTAGGTTTTGGAATGTTTATCACCAGTGAGCTTTTCCATTCTGTAGAAATAAGTCCGGTTTAAAGAATTGCATTAGCAATGTTAGTAAACGGAATTATTGCTTTATGCAACAACTATTTAAGAACCCTATTTTTTATTTTGTTGGAGCCAGAAGCAATTCAGCGACGCATTGTTGTCAGCAGTTTTTAGAAAATTGTTCGTTTTTAGGTAAACCCTTTGACGTGCTCCAAATCCGTGTTCTTGCTGGTTTGAAGTTGGGGCTATTTGCAAACGCTTTGGCTTTTTTTGAAAATGTATTGAATTTTATTTTTGCCAGAAATTGCTAAAATAGAGATTTGTCTGTTTAGTAAGGTTTTGAAGATCCTTTACATTAGATTATCATAGATTCTAAAGTGTTTTCAGTACAAATTTTTCTGCAACTTTTTCATAAAGCAAGTTTAAGATTTTGTGGTCTCTATGGTCACGATGCTTTTACCATTGATGCTTGGCAGCATTTCTTCTACAGATTATTGGGGCAAACCTAATGAATTTTAAAAGCTTTTGCCAAAATTAGTATATTTAAAGTGTAAAAAGTTTGACGGTTTTGTTTATATCCTCAATCGTTCTTACTCTTTCAAATATTGTAAGAAAAGAGACCAATCCGTATGTGATTTAAATTACAAATTAAAAAAATTATAACAAAACATAAGTATAAGCATTGATTGCAGATTAACCTTGACTGAAAGTGTAATTAATACATTTTACACACAATCAGTCAAGGTGCTTAGTATAGTGGCCTACAATACAAAATGTAGCAAAAAATTTAGAACAAGCCACAAATAAGAAAAACAAACAAAAAAATTCTTAAAAATGCAACTGTAAAAGTAAACCGCAACTGCAAGCACGCTACGTTAATAATTTAATTTTTTCTATTAACTTTGCTTTAAAAAAAAACAATACTTTATTAAATGCTAATAACATTAGTAACTAATCTGGTAAAACCTATAAGCAACTATAGTCTGCAAATCAACAATTATAACACGGGTGCTTGATCAAAATGTGCCATTTTTAATTTGGTTGGTCAAAAATTCTCAATTATTTTTCTAAAATACAAATGAAGAAATTTGTATGAAATAAATATTTATTTTTTCAATACACTACACTTAAACAAATAATTTTTGTGCATATTTTATGTAATAATAAATTGTTTAGTTAATTAATAATTAATATGCCTGAAAATTATTATTAATTTTTCTTATCTAATATCTAATTCATAATCAACATCCTCTTGGATATTAAAAAAGAAAACTATTAAATCCGTCAATTTCTCAACAATAAGTACGATAAGATCGATCGATAGAATACGTGTGGGCCGATTGAAAATCTCCCAAGAAAATCACTTCCTCGTACACACATAAATATTAATGAACGTATCTGATAAATGAATTGCCCATATTTATACACATGAATAGAAAACATGTACGTACGTGCAGTGTCCATACAGGCAATTATAATATAAATTAAATGTAATAACACATAAATAAAGCGCACCTCAACGTGTATATTACCTATAATTATATAGGAACGTAGGCTTTGATCATTGAATTAACTTAATTAAAAGAATTTTTTTAATAATCGACAATTACAAACTCTCGACGCATTCATATCATTTTCTTCTAATGCTTTTTAATTAAAAACAATGGTGGCGAATTGCAAGATATAGATATGGAAATTAATAAAATTGCTGTAATTATATAATTTGCAGAACATTCTCACTACATTGAGTGCAAAATGTTACTAAGTAAGCACAATTACAATGAATTTATTAAGGAACCAACAATTGAAAAATTATCTTAATTAAAATTTTCTGTCCATAATTTAGAATTAGTAATTTATGTGATTTTAATAAAATTATGAAATTGATAGTTAAAATTTTTCCTAAAATGTGTGCTTTTATAAAATAAGTAGCTGTAATCTGTTATTTAATAATTAGATCTTACGCAGGAAAAATGGCATAGCATAACAATTAGATATGTAGATTTTTTTGTAGAGGTAATTATTTATCAGCTATGTCATATTATTTCGTAGAATTAATTAATTTTGTAGTTGCAAATTATGCTCTGGGAAGAGTTAAGTGTATGGTTCTGCGGGAAATTAGCATGTGATTTTTCAATGCGTTTTTATTCTGGGAAATATATAAATTTAAAAAAAAATGTGACATGGATTTTATTTCCAAGACATTAATTATAGAATTAGGGTTGATTGTGCTAACATAGTATTATATATATATAGGGACATATTTTATAGAAATCAAAATGACTGTTTTAATCACAAGCCATATTTTTTATTAATAATGAGTGGACTTAATCCTGTAGCATGAATAAAATTACCTTAATTATTTACTTTTTAACTAGTATTAGTTTTTGGCACATCTGCGTCATTCACTAGAAGTTCTTGTTTACTAAAATTATGTATTCTATTTTGGGGAAGTTGCAGGCTTATCTTTTCTAATGTTAATTCAACATCTACGATTTGCTTTGATGTTATTAAATTATTTTTTTTACACCTTTTTTGTTTAATGGATTTTAGTTATTATCTTGTATTCCATTATTTAATTCTTAACATAACAAGTTTTATACTTTCTTTTTAAGTAACATTTTTTGTATATTTGTTTCAGCTTCTATATCTTGTTTTGGTTTAAAATGTTTTTGCTGTGTGCTTGCTTGAACTTTTTTCTTGACTGCTCATACTTTTTTTTACAATTTTGTTGACAACTCACTAGTTGATATCTTCATATTGATGCTATTGTAAAAGCTAAACTTCTCTTCATTGCTCACTTTTTGTTTCTGTATGTAATCATTATCATCACCCAGCTACTCGCTTCCACTGACGGATATAGACTTTCACTAAAATCTATTTTTTTTGTACTTATTAAGGCACTCTTCTTGGATCATCTGTCTGTCTAGTCGGCGGTTGTTTTTCCAATAGCCGTTCGTGTATCTAGCAAGGTATCTTGCTTATCTTTATTTCAAAATAGACAGAAAGAGCAGGACAACATTCAGGCGCTCATGAAGCGGTTAAATACAATTGGTATTCATGCGTCAATAGACGCATCAACTTCCGCCGCACGTAAACTACCAGCTCACACGCTTTGTCATGTTTAAGGCATTCCACGTCTACAATATCCGGGACTCCTAGAACAAGACCATCTTAGATAAGAAAGGGTTTGCAACCGTGCTCAATCAAAACAAGAAAAAAAAACTTGTCGTCACGCAGAAAAATAATTGATTATTTAACAAAAGCTAAGATATATTTTGTATTAAACCGAAACGGAAAAAACCCTCAAAGTGAACTCTTTCTCAGCCAAGGATTACCAACTTGCGGCAAAGAGTTTTGATGAGGAGAATAGCTTAAGCTCTTTGAAATAAACGTACACTGCTGTCTTTTATTTGTGGCAAAAAAAGTCATAAATAGAATTTAGAAAGCAAAGCCAAAGCATTTGCTAACAGACAGCCTTAAACTTCAATGTAGACCGGTTTTTGACAAAGACTTTGGACCACGTGGATAAAATTTACAAAAAACTAAAACAGTGTATTTAACGCACTGTTACCATTTTAATTCTAGAATTGGTTATGCCATTTAGGTTAAGAAATATTATCACACAATTTAAACCGTGAGCGGGCACTAAATTTAAAATAGTCTTTAAGGATTTTGTGATGTAGTGCTATGCCGCAGACTGCGTGTTGGTGCGTAGAGAGCGCTATCTACGGATACGTACAAGATTTGTAATCTTCTCTAGAAGTCAGATAGTTTCATAGTTTCCTACGGCTGTGGCTGTAATACATTAGGGTTGTATGTAGCCAGAAAACGTGGACAGTTTTGCTGGTGCTGCCGTGTGTAGAGGTTGTAAATTGGTTTGTTAGAGGGGGGGGGGGGGGAGCATAACAAAGGTTGGTACGTAGTTACGGTTGGGAGGTTGTGTTGAGTTTATCTTTTAATAGTCCAAACGGAAAACTTTTGTTTATGCAGGTCAAGTAATGGCTTGACGGATACTTATTGTAACAGCTTAGAAGTTTGATAATTTAACACTTTTTGTTATTGTGCTATGTCTTTGTTGGTAGTATAAATTTTTGTTAAAGTGGTAAAAGATGGTATTCAGGTTGTTGACGTTTGAGTATGGGGCGTTATTGTTGGAAAAGATTTAATTTTTACTTCGGTTTGGTTTGACTAAAAAAGTTTGCACAATTGCGGTATAAACTTAAGGTTAAAGCGGGAGTTTGGTAGACGTTTAAAGCTTGCACATTAAAGCATTATTTATTAATCAACAACGCAAAAGTGACGTTTAAATCTTATTTGTCAAGAATCAATGTAATTTAGAGGTGCAATATTGCAAAGTGTCTATCTAAGGAGCTGGTTTCTTTTGTCGGAGTTTTCAATTACAATGTTATTACAATTTTGTGATTATTTTGAGGTATCTTTCTAATCATTGTTGTTGCCGTCGAATTCTATAATGACGATGCTTGGTGCTAGAATGTAAATTACGCATGTTTTGTGGTAAGTTGCAAGTTTAGTTTTAGCAGTCGGTACTTTGGTAGTGCGATGTGTGTTGTAAAGCGACGTTGATTGGTTTTAGCTAATGTTTGCAATAGGTTGCAGAACCGAGCCGAAGATGTCGTTTTGATTGTAGCTGATTGTGCTGTTTTGTAGTCAACTTTGTTGATAGTTTTCTAGCAGATCTCGAAGTGCATTAGTTGGTACTTTAACATTTCGTTGATCTTGGTAGTAAGTTTGTTGACGGTTTTAATTTGTGTGCGTTTAGTAAGTAGAATTTATGCTTTATAAACTATCTGGATATCACAATAGTAGTTGGGGTTGTGGATCATAAGCATTAAAGCTAAGAATTGTTTAAACATTCTACATAATTGTTCAAGGTTTGCTATCTCAATGTGATTGCCAAATTGTTTAAATTGAGGTGGTATGTCATGTTTATGATAAACTACTTTTAGTCATAGCGGTGATTAACGGGGTTTCCAATCTGGAATAGTACTCGACGGCATTATGGAGTATTGGTTGTTGTGGATGGTTGTACAAGTTGACACAAAAAGGAAATTTATTCGCACATTTGTTGCGTTTGAGATGTTTTTAATCTTACGGATTGAATAATAGTTGTTACTAATACGTCAGAGGTGAATTCTTTCTTTCTTTTTTAATTGTATCTGCTAACGCTCTTTACTCCTTGCTCTTCTCAACACTTCTTTATTCCGGATCTTGCCTGATCACTTAATGCTCATTAGTCTCCTCCAAAGCCGCATGCTTCTTACGTTTTTTATCTTTTTTGTCCAAGTTTCACATCCGATTAGGAACACACTTCATATAAAACATTTCACAATTTTTTTTGCTGGTTATATGTTTAACTTACGCTCAAAATTTTGCTTTTTTTTCTAAAAACTTTACTATTTTTAGTACATCGGTTACTCCAGTTTTTTCTCATTTTTTCAAGTCTTCTTTATTGATCTCTGCCTGGTTTGAAGTTTGTTAGCTTATTTGCGTGTTATTGGTCTTGTTTTAAGGCTGAAGATAAGCTCATAGGACTCAATAACATTAAATATTTGTATGAAATTAAATGTATTTAGAATATTGAAAATGTTTGATTACTTTATGTTCAATTTGCTTGATAAAATTTGGCATGAATACAGTGCTTAATAATGCTGGAAATGCGTTTTTATCAATAATTGTTTATTGTTTTAAATAAATTAGAAGTTCTAAAAAGTGCATTATTTTGCTCTAATTTGAAGAATTATTAGCTATTATGAATGCAGCGCAAAATAATGCCAATTTAATAAATAGTATTTTGACAAAAGATGAATTTTTTTAAAATTAAAAATTAAGTTTGGTTTTAAAATGTTGAGAAATAAATCATATTTTTAGATAAAAAACTCCAATAAAAATAAAATAATATGTTTTGATTTGTTTTAAGTAAATTACCTTAAAAAAAACTAGAAAACTGTGCACAATTTTGTCCAAAATTGAGATTTTTATTTTGATATATAATACAGCGCCAAATAATGCCGGCAGTATAAAAATTGTGTTTTAAAAAAGTGTATTTTTCATTTATTTTAAATGAATAAATTTCATTGAGGTTAGGGTATTTTAATAAAAATTTTATACTATATTGTGCTGAATTTACTTTTATATATTAAGACCGGTTTTGGCGGTTAGGCCATTATCAGTTTTTTCTTTTCTTTTCACAGGTGTTGTGTGTTTCGGGTGGTGTGAATTTGTTGTAAAGGTTTGGGAAAAGAAGGCGCCAAGCGTCATCGCAAAGTTCTCCGTGATAACATCCAGGGCATCACCAAGCCGGCTATCAGACGTCTGGCCCGTCGCGGCGGAGACAAGCGTATCTCCGGTCTGATCTACGAGGAGACCAAAGGAGTCCTCAAGGTTTTCCTAGAGAACGTGATCAGGGACGCCGTCACCTACACCGAGCATGCCAAGCGCAAGACCGTGAGCGCCATGGACGTCGTCTACGGCCTCAAGAGGCAAGGACGCACCCTATACGGATTCGGAGGTTAAGGAATATATCTACCTTGGCAGCGCAGCAGCAGCAACGACCACCGCCGCAACCCAACTTTGCTTGTTTGGCAATGTCATATAATATTATCCAACAAATTTTATAAGTTTCAACTGATTAACTTTAGTTTTCTTATAAATTACGCCAGAATTTTGCCGTTTTTGCATATTACCGCTTACAAAAACATATTAGCTTAAAAAAAATGTTACAACGTTTATGATTTTTATTTATTTGGCAATGTTTCAGGCTAATATCTAACAAATTTTATAAATATCTATTAAGTCGTTTTTGTTCAACTTATAATTTTGCAAAAATTTTACCGTTTTTTTTAATTCTAAAGCTTACAAAAACTTTTTATTTTAAAAATATTATAAATTTTATGTTTTTTATTTATTTGGCGTTGTTATATATCTACTATTTAGAAAATTTTATAAAAATTCTTTGACTGGTTTTTGTTTTACAACAGATTACGCAAGAATTTTACCGTTTTTTGAAGTTTAAAGCTTGAAAAAAATTTTTATTATAAAAATATTACAACTTTTACAATTTTTATTTGTTTGGCGTTTATATGTGCTACTATCTAGCAAATTTTATAAAAATTCTTTGACTAATTTTTGTTTTACAACAGATTACGCAAGAATTTTACCGTTTTTTGAACTTTAAAGCATACAAAAAATTTTTATTGTAAAAATATTACAGTTTTTATATTTTCTATTTGGTTGGCGTTGTTATATGTTACTATCTAGCAAATTTGATAAAAATTCTTTAACTAGTTTTTGTTTTAGAACAGATTAGGCAAAAAAACTACCGTTTTTGGAACTTTAAAGCTTGCAGAAACTTTTTATTGTAAAAATATTACAATTTTTATATTTTTTATTTGTTTGGCCATAATATGTGCTACTATCTAACAAATTTTATAAAAATTCTTTAACTGGTTTTTGTTTTTGAACAGATTACGCAAGAATTTTACCGTTTTTTGAACTTTAAAGCATACAAAATTTTTTTATTTTAAAAATATTACAGTTTTTATATTTTCTGTTTGGTTGGCGTTGTTATATGTTACTATCTAGCAAATTTGATAAAAATTCTTTGACTAGTTTTTGCTTTACAACAGATTAGAGAATTTTTTGGATTTTAAAGCTTATAAAATCTTTTTATTGTCAATATACCTAGATTATACTTTTTGATATTTATAGTAACAATTTAAAAAAATGTGTTTTAGTAAGTCTGCAATTAATTTTCAAATAAGATTTTATTTCAAAAATTTATATGAATGATTTGATTTTATTAAAAAACAGTTTTTTAATTTACAAAAAATAGTTTTAACTTTTAATAATAAATAAATAAAGTTTATAAATTAGTTAAATCTACTAACTTATATTTTACTTTCAAGACACATTTAGAGCTACCACTGGAACAAATTATCAAAAATATATAGCAATTGCAGTTCTACAAAAGCACAAAAGTATATTTTGATCAACATACTAATAGAGTTGTACAGATTATTTAAATTTTTATATGCTCCAACCATTTAAAATTAAATTAATTATTTTAAAAATATAAGTAATCATCAAACTAGCTCCCAAAAGTTAGATAAGATAATTTTCTTTTGAAAAATTACCGTCCGATTGGTCTTCTGTTAACCCTAAGTAAGATGGCAGAAATTGTAATTTTAGATAGAATTTGAAATTACACACCGGTTAAAAACTTGTTGCCAAATCATCAGCATAGTTTCAGATTTGGAGTCTCTACAACCCATCAACTAACTAGAGTTACAGACCAAATAAAAACTGGTTTTTGTTTAAAGCATGCTACGGGTGTCATGTTCTTTAATGTCAAAAAGATTTTTATATAGTCAGGCACCAAAGATTACTTGTAAAACTGCGTAACGTTTTGTTTCTTCTCGGGAATTTACCTAAAACAAATAGATCTAAACTCAGTAAATAGTAAACATATTCAAATTATACTTCTTTATTGGATTTTGATTTTGATCAGCAAATTAAAGATTCTAGTTGTGGGCTCAGTTTGTGGTTTGCTACCTAAATTACAGTTTTTAAAGATGGTTGCCAAGATCAACAAAATAAAACATTGTTTCAAGTTTAATTTTAAATTAATCAAACTTATTGCTTCTTATCTGAAAGGAAGGACACTGGCCGTAAAGCTGTTTAGGCACGTGCCTACTCCTCCAATTAAGGCAGGAATTCTTCAATGTTCAGTTTTATTACCAATGCTTGTCAATCTGTATGTAACCGACATACCATGCATCAGTTAAAGTGTAAAAAATGCTCAGTATGCAGACGATATAGCACTGTTGTTCACTTCAAGAAATCCGAAAGTTATTACGATAAGATTTTAAGCTTGTGAGGCACATAAAACTTAGCTTCGGTACTGGAGAGTAAAAATCAATATGAAAGAACAAGCTATTTTTTTACCAAATGTCACAAACATACTTTTTCTGAATACGTTTATCTTAACGGTGGTCCAATTCTATGGATAATTACTGCAAAGTATCTAACAATAAAGCTAGATTGTAGACTTACTGTCAAAATACACATTAAGACTATCTTGAATAAGGTCAAAATGGCAAGTAATATGTTAACTTTACTTCTACGCAGCGACAGCAACAAAATTTCTACAAACAATTATTTAAAACAAAGAATCTCAACAAAAGGAAATTGAATTTTTTTTCCCAAACCTTTGCCATTTTAAAATAAAAAAATAATATATGAAGTTCTAACTAGCGTTTTATTTTCAGAACACAAGATTCAATTCATTTTTAAATATGTTTATCACAATGAGTAAATTATTACCAACAAACATGCAATTACAATTTTTATACACTCTTAAAAACAATATTCAAATGTAACAATTTAAGAAACTTGATTTGATAAATCTAAAGCAAAGTTTGATTAATTCAAGTATATGAAAGCAGATTTATAATTTGCTTATATAATGTAAAGAAAACCTGTACATGCAGTTGAAATATGCAATTTAATAATTTGTAACAATATCCATAAAATAAGCCATGACTATTTCCTGTCATTATCAAACGCTTATAAAACTGCAAATAATAAAAAAATATATAAAATTCTGCATCATAAAATGGCTGCCGCGCGTTTTTGTAATTACAGACTTGTCGGCGCCGCGAATGGGAATTAAAATTTTCAGCTTTTATAAATTCATTCATATCAGATGTATGAAAACACTTTTGCGTGATCGTTGCAATTATAAGCGATTATTACGTATGCATTCGTAAATTATAGTTTTCGCGTAATAGGCTGGATATTTTTTTGTTAGCAAAATCGTGTTTTTTTCTTTAATTTTTTTGTTTATAAATAATAATAAAAAAATGGCTGTTATTATTATGCACCGTGGTAATTTCAATTGCGTTTGCGAAAGCGTGTAATGTCGGTAATTAGTACGTGATAGCCAACTCAAAAAATTTACATGCGTGGAAAATTAACGTTATCTGGATTGTGAAATTCTTTTACATAATGTATTTAAGCACGCAAATTAAATTTTTGGGTTTTAAAAAAATAAAATTATTTGTTAAACGATGTTACATTATACAATATTTTGATAAAATTTAGATAAAATGATTTATACAACTATTAAATAAGTAAAAAGTTAAACAACAAATTATTCTATGATACATATCAAATCCATTCATTCCGTATAAAACTTGCTGCCCATCCCACACACATACACATATTTTGATTTATAAACAGCAAACAATGGAAAGATGAACTTTCTATAAGAGAGGTCAATGAATAAAATATGAGTCTTATGTGGGATGACATATACGCGACATCTTGACCTCTGCTAGGGATAATAAAGGAGGGTTGAAAATATAAAGCTATGAATATAAAACTTTTGCCATAATTTATTTCGAAAAATATTATTTAAGGGTTGCAAACAATTCCCTGAATCTAAACTAAAAGGGATGCATATTTAAATCAAGGTCGGATCGTTTTGCTTGAGTGCTTTTCGTAGAATACATTTTCATTTAGATAAAGCGTAAAATTAATGGAGTAATTGGCAATACAGTTTAAGCAAATCGGAGCAAATTGGGATTGTAAATTGTTGACGAAGATTGATGATTAAGACACGGAATGTATTATTGTTTATAATGCAGAACCATTTAGAAATAGATTTATTTGGAACAAATTGGATTATGTTTAAGTGCAGCAAGCAATTTTTAGATAAAATCAGTAAATTTCAATTTAAATTGTACATGCAACTTCTGAAGAACAGCTTTAATAGTTATAGTTGGGTATTAAATTATTTGAATTTGATAATTACTTATATTTCTATAATAATTAACTTAATTTTAATCGTTAAAGCAAATAAAAATCTAAATAATCTGTAAAATCTTATTAGTATGTTGATAAAAATAATTTGCTTTTGTTTTTTTGTAGAATTGCAATTTTATTATTACATATTATTGATAATTTGTCTCGGTGGTAGCTCTAAATGTGTCCTGAAAGTAAAATAAATATTAGTTTTAATTAATTCTAACTTTATTTATTTATTTAAAAGTTAAAAATGTTTTTTTTTAAATATAATTAAAGTATTTTTACGGTAAAAAGTTTTTATACGCTAAAAAAACGGTAAAATTCTTGCGTAATCTGTTATAAAACAAAAACTAGCCAAAGAATTTTTATCAAATTTGCTAGATAGTAGTATATAACAACGCCAACCAAGTAAAAAATATAAAAATTTAAAAAAAATTACCATTAAAAAATTTAAAATCCAAAAAAACGGTCAAACTCTTGCGTAATTGCTTGAAAAACACAAAGTATTTAAAAAAATGTTATCAAATTTGCCATATAGTGGCATATAATAACGTCAACCAAATAAAAAATATACAAATTGTAATATTTTTTTGATAAAGAGTTTTTGTAAATTTTAAAGTCCAAAAAACTATAAAATTCTTGCTTAATCTGATGTAAAACAAAAACCAGTCAAAGAATTTTTATGAAATTTGTTTAATAATAGCACATAATAACGCCAAACAAATAAAAAATATAAAAGTCGTGATATCTTTACGATAAAAAGTTTTTGTAAACTTTTAAGTTCAAAAAACGGCAAAAATCTTGCGTAATCTGTTGTAAAACAAAAACTAGCTAAAGATTTTTTATCAAATTTGCTAGATAGTAATATATAACAACGCCAAAAAAGTAAAAAATAAAAAAATATACCATTAAAAGTTTTTAAAGGATTTAAAATCTAAAAAAACGGTCTAATTCTTGCGTAATCTGTTGAAAAACACAAACTATTCAAAGAATTTTTATCAAATTCGCCATATAGTAGCATATAATAACGTCAACAAAATAAAAAATATAAAAATTGTAATATATTTTTGATAAAATTTTTTTGTAAATTTTAAAGTCCAAAAAACTATAAAATTCTTGCTTAATCTAATGTAAAACAAAAACCAGTCAAAGATTTTTTATAAAATTTGCTTGATAGTAGCACATAATAACGCCAAACAAATAAAAAATATAAAAGTCGTCATATTTTGATGATAAAAAGTTTTTGTAAATTTTAAAGTTCAAAAAACGGTAAAATTCTGGCGTAATCTGGTGTAAAACAAAAACTAGTCAAAAAATTTTTATCAAATTTGCCAGATAGTAGTACATAAACATGGCAACTAAATAGAAAATATAAAAATTGTAATAATTTTACAATAAAAAAAATTTGTATGCTATAAAGTAAAAAACAACGATAAAATTCTTGCTTAATCTTATGTAAAACAAAAACTATTTAAATAATTTTTATAAAATTTGCTAGATAGTAGATATATATCAACGCCAAACAAATAAAAAATATAAAAATTGTAATATTTGTTTGATAAAAAATTTTTATAAGCTTTGAAGTTCAAAAAACGATAAAATTTTTGCAAAATCTATGATAGAACAACAACGAATTAGTAGAAATTTATAAAGATTGCTAGGTTCTAACCTAAAACATTGCCAAATAATTAAAAATCATAAACATTGTAACATTTTTTTTAAATAATTTATGTTTTTGTAAACTTTAAAATGCAAAATTAATGCGTAATCTGTTGTAAAACTATAACTACTTATTGGGTATTTATCAAACTTGCTAAATAGTACCTTATAACATTTTCAAACAAATAAAAATCATAAAAATTGTAACATTTTTTGTAAGTAATATGTTTTTGTAAGCAGTAATCAAAATTCTTGAATAATCTATAAAAACCAAAATTAATTAGTTAAAACTTATAAAATTTGCTAGCTAATAGCATATTATATTGCCAAACAAATAGAAATTATAAAAATTGTAAACAAAGTATAAGATAATAAGCTTTTGTAAGGTTTAATGTTCAAAAACCCAAAATTTCGTTTTGTGTCAACCTGTACAACTATCCACAACAACCACAGCAGACAACCCAACACTCCGTAGTGCTGTCGAGTGCTACTCCATATCGGAAAAACCGTCAATGATTAAAGGTAGTCCGGCACAAACATGACAACTTATTTCATTTGTAACAATTTGGCAATTACATTAAGATAGCAAACCCTGTACAACTATGTAGAATGCTCAAACAATTCTTGGTCTTGATGTTAATGATCCACAACCTCAACTATTAATGTAATATCTAGATAGTTTATAACACACACAAGTCTTAATTAAAACCGTCAACAAACTCACTACCAAAATTTAAAAAATGCTAAAATATCAACTTGAGGTCGTCGCAAAAAGTACGGCTAAACATAAATATTCCGCTATTTATAGCATATAAAGTAAAGTTCATGAATGTTGCTAAGATAATTCAAAACTGTTTTGGACATTTTGAGACTCACCGCAAAATATTTAGAGCTGTACGCTCTATTCCATCAGTGCTTTATCTTACAATTTAATATACTATCTAACTAGCCCTTTTCTCTACATGATAAACCTAAAAATTCTAAAAATGTCTATAGTCAAAGCAAAGATGTAATCACCAGCATATATACAACGTTTTAGTTATGTTGGCAAATATGTGTTACGGTAACAAATCAAGACCCTTGATGCTTAGTCTACACTTAATGGGAAAATGTGTAGGATCTATATTAACAACCTTAGAGAATCTGTCCATAAAAACAGCTAAAACTTTAAGTTATTAACCGTCTTTTTCATGAGTTTTCTGTAACTTTTTTGCACAAAGTCACATATTTTTTACTTTTTGGTCTAAAAAACAGGATCTTTTTAAAACTTTAATTCAAAATTGCTTTTTTTTATTAAATGTTACTCTAAAACAATATCTTCAAGTGATTTTTTTTATTACTTTTTGGTTTAAAAAGCATTTTTTATTAAGTAATTTGTCATAAACAGCATTTTTTAACACTTTTTAGTCTAAAATTGTATTTGTTTAATTTTTAAGCTGAAACATATTTTTATGACTTTTCTGTAACTTTTTTGAACAAAATCATATATTTTAATTACTTTTTGTTTTAAAATGCAGTTTTTATCAAATTTTTAATCAAAAACATCATTTTTTAACACGTTTTGGTTCAAGTTTTTTGTAACTTTTTTGCAAAAATTCCATTTTTTTATTACTTTCTGTTCAAAAATGCAGTTTTTATTAAGTTTTTTTTCAAAAACAGCATTTTTTTAACACGTTTTAGTAAAAAATTGCTTTTTCAGTTTAATCTTTAGTTTAAAGCAGTTTTTTTAATAAGTTTTGTGTAACTGTTTTTGCACTAAACTACAATTATTATCACATTTTAGACTAAAAAGTTATCACTTTCCAATCAAAACAAAAGTTTTATTCAAAAACAGCATTTTTTTAAAACAATTTAGTCCAAAATTGCTTGTTTTAATTCATTTATAGTTGAAAACAGTATTTTTATGAGTTTTTTATAACTTTTTTATTACTTGTTGGTCTAAAAAGCGTTTGTTATTAAGTTTTTAGTCAGAAGCATGTTCTGAACACTTTAAACCAAAGTTTTTTTTTTGTTTAATTTATAGTTCAAAACAGTATTTTTTATAAATTTTCTTATACAAAATTACATTTTTAATTATTTTTTGGTCTAGAAAGCATTTTCTATTAAATTTTTAGTCAAAAACAACGTTTTCTAAACACATTAGTTCAAAATTGCTTCTTTCCTTTAATTTTTAGTTTAAAACATTTTTTCTAATAAGCTTTTTTTAACTTTCTAGCACAAAATTACATTATTTTATTAATTTTTAATCTAGAAAGCATGTTCTATTAAGTTTTTAGTCAAAAACAACGTTTTTTACACACTTTTGTCTAAAATTGTTTTTTTTTTGTTTAATTTTGAGTGTAAAACAGTATTTTTTAATAAATTTTTTGTGCTTTTCTTGTATAAAATTACATTTTTTAATTACTTATTGGTCTAGAAAGCATTTTTTATTAAATTTGTAGTCAAAAACAACATTTTCTAATTTTTTTTTAATTTTTATTTCAAAACAGTATTTTCTGTTGAGTTTTTTTTAATTTTTTTGCAAAAAATTACATTATATTATTTTTGGTCTAAAAAGCATGTTCTATGAGGATTTTAGCCAAAAATGTCATTGCCTGAAATTCTCTTTAAATTAAAAATAATTAATAAAAAACAATTTAAAGAGATTTTTAGTCTCTGCACTGCAATCCCTTGTTTTAATTGTTACTTTTTTGGTGGAGGCATTACCATAGTTATCAGCAGGTTCAGGTCTATTAAGCATTTTTGTGGTTTTTATTTGCTAGTCCGCTTTAAAATTAATTTCTTCTTCTTTTTGTTTGCAATTAAGAACCAAGTCCTGTTATCTGCTTTTTAGCCTTTTATTGATGCTGGCGTCCAGCTCTCCATCTAGGTAGCCTGCCTAAAGGTTTGGGATTTTTGGTTTTTACCTTGTTTGGAAATTATATTGTAGTTCATTCTATTCACATGGTCTTTTATTGCCATCTTTGTGATTTGACCCATCTATTTTTTCAGTATTTAGTTCTTCTTTGATAGCGCTGCTTATGATTTTATCACGTAGTTTACTGCTTTTATTATTCTAAGACTTTTTATTTCCGTGCTCTTCAGTAGTCTTTTAATTTTAAATGTTTCTGCATTAGTTTTAGCGGCGTAGGTTAGGATAGTTTTATAGATTCAAACTTTGCTTCTTTCTTAACCTTCTTTATTTTAATTTTTTTAGAATATAGATTACCAAATGTGCTCTTAATGTTTGACTACAAATAATTAAACGAGAAACTAACAAAGTCTAACCATCATTGAGCCAGAGAGCTATCTACGACGATATTTTGATAAAACGACTATCTATGTCACAAAAAAAATAACTTGGTCACAGATACAAATTTACATTTTTTTTTAATAAATAACGTTAATTCATAATCAATTCAAATACATTATTGGCCGCTTTATTTGTTTGGCACAATAAGTTGCGGCGGCTCTGTATCAACCAAGTGCAACTATAAACAAAGTTGACTACAAAATAGCACAATCAGCTACAATCACTTAAGTGACGTACAGCACATAGACAGTCAACACCAAATGTCACTAAAAAACTACATCTTTGACTCGGTTCTGTAACCAGTTGCAAACATTAGCTAAAACCAATCAAAGTTGCTTTACGACATTCATAATACCACTAAACAACCAACCCTTTTGCATCAAAGATGTACCGGATAAAAACTTGACTATATCTAAGTCAGGATTGTACTGCATACTTCCATAGACATTAAAGATAACTAACCAAAAAAACCTGCAACTATATGCGTAGCGCACATCCTTGCACTAAACACCGTCATTGTAATAATCAACAGCAACAACAATGATCAACAAGACACCCCAAAATAAAAATCTAAAATTGGCACACCTTAAACATTAAAAACTAAAACCTCGACTGAAGAGATTAGCTTCCTTTGCACCACTAAATTACATTAATTCTTGACAAATAACTGCAAATAAGTTTTGGACGTCATTTTTGCACCGAACCGAAATAAAACTATACCTTTTCCCAACAATAACGCTCGACAACCTGAATACTATCTTTAATCACCTTAACAAAAAAAATAAAAAATGTATACAATCAACAAGGACACAGCTTAATAAAAATGTTTTAAAATATCAAGCTTTCATACTGCTACAATAAGTATCAGTCAAGCCATTATTCGACCAGCACAAACAAAAGTTTTTTGATTGGACCATTAAAATATAAACTCAACACAATTTCCCAATCTAAACTACGTACCGACTTTTGCTTTGACCCCACACACAAACCAATTTATGACCTTCACACCAACGGCAGCACCGGCCAGATTGTCCACGCATTCTGGCTACACACCACCCTAATGTATTACACCCACAACCGTAGAGAACTATCTGACTCTTAAAAAAGATTACAAATTTTGTACGTACCTACGGAGAGAGCTCTCCATGCTCTTAAACCAACACCGGTCTTTAAAGAATAATTTAAACTTAAACCCAAATGTTAGTTATTAAGAGATTTATTATTAACTCATTTTTTGAATAAGAGATAACTAACATATTGTTTCTTGATCACTTGGGCGGGTGAGTGGCATATAGTAAAAGAAACTACCCGCTCACAATTTAAACTTGGTGCCCGCTTACCCACCCAAGCGTTAATTATCAAAATATTTATTGTTAAACAATTCTCTGAATAAGTGATAATTGACGTATTATCTCTTGTACAATTATAGCTGCAAGAACACAGAAGGTGGTTAAAATAATAGACTTTTTAATGACCAACAATGGGTGGGTGAGTAGGCCACAGTAGAAAAAATTACCCGCCCACAATTTAAACTTAGTGCCCACTTACTCATCCAATCGTTAGTTATCAAGAAATTTAACATTTTTCTGAATAAGTCGTAATTGACGTATCATTTCTTGTACAATTATAGCTTCAAAAACACAAGAGGAGGTTAAAATAATAGACTCTTTAATGACCAACACTTGAATGGGTGGATGGGCCACAGTAGAAAAAGCTAACCGCCCACAATTTAAACTTTGTGCTCGCCCACCCACCAAAACGTTAGTTATTAAGAAATTTATTGTAAAACAATTTTCTGAATAAGTGATAATTGACGTATTGTCTCTTGTACAATTATAGCTGCAAAAACACAAGAGGAGGTTAAAACAATTAATCTTTTAATGACTTGGGCGGATGAGTAGGCCACAGTAAAAAAACACTACCTTCCCACAATTTAAACTTATTGCTAGCTACCCACCCAAGCATTAGTTATCAAAAGATTTATTAATAAACAATTCTCTGAATAAGTGATAATTAACGTATCGTCTCTTATACAATTATAGCTGCAAAAACACAGGTGGCAATTAAAATAATAATCCCTTTAATGACCAACACCTGGGAGGGTGGGTGTGATACAGTAAAAAAAGCTACTCGCTTACAATTTAAACTTGGTGCCCGCCCACTCACCCAAGCGTTACTTATTAAGAAATTTATTGTTAAACAATTCTCTTAATAGGTAATAATTGACGTATTATCTCTTGTACAATTGTAGCTGCAAGAATCTCAAGAAGAGGTGCGGGTGAGTAGGTCACAGTAGAAAAAGCTACTCGCCCACAATTTAAACTTGGTGCCCGCCTAACCACCCAAACGTTAGTATCAAGAAATTTATTGTTAAACAATTTTGTGAACAAGTAATAATTGACGTATAGTTTCTTGTACAATTACAGCTACAAAAACACAGGTTAAAATAATAGATGTTTTAATGATCAACACTTGGGTGGGTGGGTGGATAGGTCACAGTAGAAGAAGCTTCCCGTCCACAATTTAAACTTGGTGAGTCTACTCGACAGAGAATCCTTAATATTTGTACAACACATTGCCAGGTAGACAAAAACCAGAAAGAAGATATTAAAAAAAACACTTTAAAATAATGAAAGAAGACAAAATAGCAAAGCAGAAACATTTAGATCAAACACAAAACAACTTTTTAAACCGCTGGCACAAAAGCTGGACATTACTGGCAAAAAAAAAGAAAGAAAAACAAAGCCAATTTCTAAAGTATGAAGAAGAAAACAAACGTTTTTTTTTAAACAGTGCCGTTTCTGTTTTGATCCAACATTACTTGCAATTTATCAAATATGATATTATTTTGGTACAAGAGCGGGTCAATAAGTCCGTGATTTTTTAAATTTTTTGCCTTTTAATTGAATGGGCAGCACTGCTCCTATCCTTTTGATAGGAGCAGTGCTGCCCATTTAATCTGTCATCTGACTCTTGTCAAAATTTTAATAAACTGCGTCATTTAGTTTGTGTTTGACTGCCATTGATAGCAGTTCTTGTGATTTGAAGAGAAAATTAAAAAAGTGAGTTTTGTGTGGACAAATTTGTGCGCCGTTTTGTAACCGTGGATCTACCACAACACACCAAGGACCAAACAACAGTTAAAACAGTAGGTTTCTTGGAGTAAAACGGCGCCAAAGAAGGCTAAGGTAGGTTTGTAAACCAATAATGTCAAGGAAACCGTTTTTTAGGATGCACGCGGTATAATACTTTCAAAAGAGTAAAATAATTAATGGCAAACATTATGCCAACTTATTGGGTCAATTTAATGAAGAAAAGTGAAAAAAAACGACCGCATTTGGCCAAAAAAAAAGTTCTTTTCTACCAGGACAATGCAGTTACACTAGCAAAAATTTATGAATTAGGCTACAAATTGCTTCTTCATTTATTCTATTTTCTGGATTTAGCTCCGAGTGATTATTTCTTGTTTCCAAACCTGAAGAAATGGCTCGACGGAAAGAGATTTGACTTCAACAATAAAATCATCTCACAAACAAATACCTATTTTGATGACCTCAACAAATCTTATTTTTTGGAAGGGATAGAAAATTAAAAAAACGTTAGACAAAGTGTATAGAGCTCAAAAGAAAATAGGTTAAAAAATAAAATGATTTTTTATCCAAAAATCTGTGTTTTATTTAAAAAGTCACAAACTTATTAACCCGCCCTCGTATTACAAATTTGTTTCTTATGCTTCTAGCATTCTAGAAATATATAGTCAGATTACAAACTAGTTGGCGGACCCTGTATATGTAGTTTTGTACTTTATATTGTTTACTTTTTAATTATTAGTATTTAACTTATTCATTTTTTTTTGTTCTATACCATTGGTCAATATAGCGGCGGTTTTTCAATAACTCCGATTAAACTATAGCTGTGACCTCTACATAAGTTATTTAAAAAAAAATTACACAAAGATTAATTCTCACTTACCAATAAAGTAAATGACGTCCGTAATAGACCCAATTAGCATGTTTTAAACGTGTGCATAATGAAATGTATGAAAATAAAATAAAAAGTAGAAGAATAAATTATCTTAATAAATCTAAAAACTTTAAAGACAATATAACATACACAATAAAAATACAATAAATAATTGAAAGGGTTGATAGAAAATATACAACCATCATTTATAAAATAAATAAAAATGTTTTATGTATAGAGGTAAGTTATTTAAAAGCTTATTATTTTATACATGTTTACATATTTGTTTAAATAATAAAAAGCTTAAGCCTTGATTGTTTGCTAAAATACTTTTCATTAACCAAATGTAGATAAGCATAATAATAAATGACGTGTTTGGAATAGATGTAATAAGGTTCCAAAAAGAGTGCGATTATTTTGATTTCTAATACACTATCAATGTCGTAATAAACTTATAATAATATTATAAAATTATAAAATTAAAAATATAATATTTTAAAACTGTTTGTAGATTAAGTTGAAACTACATTCATAATTTTAATATTCAGAATAATAAACTTTTATATAGGTCTTGTTTTAAAATTACTGTTATGCAAAACAATGAAATTTTAATAGTGCAAATTATATAATAACTAACCAGTACACATGAGAAAATTTTCACGAACAACTTTAGAATACTATATAATATATCCTCCATTAATAAATTATGAGATAATTTGTTTTACTTCTGTTCTTTATTATTATAGCTGTATTTCAAAAAGTGCGATTTTGTAAAATGTAATCAGTAAAAGAAATAATCTTCAAAAATAAAACATGATTGCTCTCTTTTGTAGCCGCAAATCATAAATTCTCAATTTCGAAATTAAATATGACACTGAATATCGCCCCGCTTGTCTCGAAAATGAAATAAGAGTGGTATATCTCACAAAGGGGGCCGTCGTCAAAGTTGCCGCTTTGGCGCCTCGAAAATAACTTTTTACCGAAACTGGACCGGCCAGACATTAGATGGGACCTCCTAGTGCGTTGGACAGCTTTGCTGACACATGTCACTCTTTATCTGACATCGGAAACAACCGAAACGGTCATAATACCTAATAAAAAGGTGTTTCTATCGATATAAAATAGTTAACATTGTAGTTTTCTGATAAAGTCGACAGATTCGTGTAATAATCACGTGTTGTTCTTTTTTTTTCTCTGTGTGGGTAGAAAAAAAAGGGTCAAACGACCTGCCAAAAACCACATAATAAAGATTAGGGATGTATCTGTTTTGGGGTTTGTATTGTCGGTGTAGTGATCTTGATTAGAACACATGACTTTAATAAGAAGATAATTAGATTAATAATCAAACATATGGGCATCATATATGAAGGTAGAAAGTTTTATTAATATGTGTGTGTACTAATCATATTAGCGTAGTCCATACCTAATTTAATAATATTATAAGAATCAAAAGCGTTTTTATTTTATTAATTTTACCACTATAATCATACTCATCGGCAGAAAGACGTTGCTTGATAGCCTTTTTTATATTCATTTTTAGTTTAGTTCTAAATGAGTTTTTTTCTTTATAAAACTTTGTATGTAAATGTATGAAACAAATTTATTATTTGATTAATGAAAAACAAATTATTGAAATGATAACAATGTTTCTTGTTTGCTTACACAAGCTGCTATAAAAATAACATCGATACAAACTAATTGAAGTTATAGATAATCTAACAGTCCCCTAAACTGCTACGACTGGTTAAGTAATTGTACGTACAAATATTTAATTTTGTTTAATCAAATATATTTAATTTGTTTGAAATGTATTTTTTTTTTTAATTTTATTTAGTTTGTAGTGAAATGATTGAATTAATTAATTTTTCTGTTATCATCAACTTGTTTATCAAAATTAATGTATATTACAGTTAAGTGCTTCCATCTGTTAGGTAAAAATGACACTTTTTTTCTAAAATTTTAAATGTTAGCCACAATAAAGAAAAAACTAAACTATGTACACTGTTTACATGATTAAAATACTTAAACTAATTAAATTCAAATATATTATAAAGAATTTATTAAGTTTATATAAACAAGACATATTACAAGATACGATTATTGACAGAAATAACTATAAAAAATAATATTTAATAACAATAATTGACAGAGAACTATTTGGAAAACACAATATTTGGTAAAAAATAATTTTAAAAAAACTTTTTTTATTGAAAGCTAGAAAACTCAATAATTCACAAGAACATAATTTGTATTACACAGCTTTTTTGTTTCTATTTTATTTATTCATTCTAATATAAGAGCGTTAAGAGATAGATTAGCTATAAAGTTATAAAAAGTATAATTTTAAAAGTCATATTTGAAAGATTAATAATAATATTATTCTACATATTTTATCATCATTATAAAATTTAGAAAAAACATAATATTTATCTAATAGAGCTATATGCTTCAAATATAAGTAATATAGTTACGTCAATCTTATTGCATGTGCAGTAGCAGTGTTGTTGCCACCAAGTTTTTAAGATTATTTATTACATAACCGTTATTTTGAATAGCCTCAGTAAGTCTTTGACTGACTGACTGCTTGCATAATAATCCAGTAAATTTATATTTACAGAATTACAACACGTGTTTAACATCTGTATTTTGTAGAGTATCCTAAACTTTACTTAAAATTTATTTATAGTTGATAGAGTAGTAAAAATCTTGTGCATTCTATAAGGAAGCAACTTCTAAACAGGAAACAATCTATATTGCGTCACTGAACATTTTTAAATTTTGAACAAAAAACTTTGGTTTAATATCGTATCAATTATTACTTGAGATCTCCAAAAGTAACTTTTCAATAAGTCACAAATTTGATTAAAACTTTAAGAAGCTAAACGCTTTTAGAAGTACGGTGTTGAAAAGTTTTAAAGCAAAGCAAAGAAATTTGTTATTGTCATTATTATTTAACATGGTGGTAAATTAAAAAGTCTTAATTTAGTTTTGTTGCTTTGTGCATAAACAGAAGGTTTTAAAAACAAATAGATGAATTTGGTTTTTGGTACTAAATATAAAGCTAAAAAAATAAAAATAATATTCAAGCTTTAGGTTTTGGTCGATTAGATTTCTTATCTGATGCATCAATGCTTTTTGGCTGAGTTCCAAAGTGGAGATAATTTAATCAAAAATTACGCTTTTACAAATTTTCTGTTAAAAAAATAGAAGTGACGCGCTTGTTTAAGATACATGTGTATATAAAAAAAATTGAAAAATTTAAGCGGTACCAATTAAGATCCTGAAAAAAGTTTATAATACTAACAGAATTCAAGACGTTGCTGAAGATAGGTTTGAATATGGCTTACAAAATTCTTGGCTTAGTTTAAAAGTTTGTCATTGTGGTCATTTATAGCTGCTTCTTTTCTAAATATTAACTTGAACGTGTTAGATACATAAGCTTAATTATATTTAGTTCAAAGCTTTGTTGTTAGTTATTAAACAAAAAAAACGTTTTGTTATGTAAAAACTGTAGTTTTTTATGCTTATACAACTTTGCGTAGAAAAACGCCCAATATATGAATTATACAGGCTTGGTTGTTTTGTTCTCAATTATGCATTCTCTACATATTTGGCTGTTTTCAATTCCAAACGTATGCATGTGTTTTTAGGTTGGCAATTATAATATTCTTTATTGAAAATTGTAGGTAATTAGCATTTATACCTAATTGCTTTTAGTAAAATTGTAAAGTTTTTAAAAAATAATGCGTACCAAGATTCAGGTTTAAAAAAATTTTGGAGATTAATCTTTTGCGCTTTAACCAATTAGCCTTAATGTTGCTTACTGAGTTGGAATGTCCATTCATTCAGCATATGATAATATAAAACACTGCCAGATTGTCTTTTTATCAGTGCGTTTAATTAGAACATATATTGGGTTTCAGCCACAGAATTTGGTTTATAACTACCTTTCCATTTTTTATTGTGTTTTTTGGTAGCAGAACAGAGCGGAAACGCTTCTGATGCTTCAACTATATTAGATAATTTGCTCAAACTTGCTTTGAAAGTCTATAATATTAAGGTAACAATATCAAAGATAATTAATGATTTAAAATCTATCTTTGTAAATATTTGGTCACCACTAATTTATGAAAAGAAATTTCAGTGATTTGTCTAATATCTTCTCTAATCAACGCAAAGTTTGTTGTCTTTCATACTCTGACGTTGCGGTTGCAACGCGGCATTGCTGCAACGCGGCATTGCTGCAATGCTGAGCACACATTAAACTATCTAAAACTTGCAAATATACGTAATATAAACTAATTTATATTTTGTATAATTTTTTGATTTTTACAGTAAGACAATAAGCTAATTATATTACTTTTGTAGTTTTCTGCGGGCCGGTCTAAATTAAAAAAATTTTTTGTAATTGTTTTTATAAAAAAGGTTTCTGAAATTTGGACATAATGTATATGTTTTTTTAAGAATTAACATAATCTCATCTGACCATTTCATGGTAACATAGAATTACAACTGCGAGCTTATAAAGTTGAAGCCTAAAAAAAAAATTTAATAAAAAATTGTCCTTATTTACCCACATGCGCGTTTCAAGTGCGTTTTGTGCGAGTTTGGAACCACAAACAATCCAAACGAGCGCGGCAAATTTCTTTGTATTCGACAAAAAAAAAGGGCAACAAGCAGGTGGCAGCAAACTGCTTGAGGTACGTTGCATTGCTGCCGCAGTGCATCGAAGACTCTGCCAAACAATCAATCACAATTCAAATCTTGTTGCAGCACTGCCGCAGCGCGCTCGTTTATCTGTGCCATAACGCTTTGCATATCTTTAACTTGTTTATACATAAATCGGGTTAGAAATATACGGATCAACTTCAATTGGCTTAATATCAACCCAAACATTTTGTGTGGCTGAGATAACATCTTCAAAAACTTTTTAATGTAAGAATCCGTTAGGTAGTATGATGATTTGTAATGTAACGGGTTTAACCCAAACCAAAACTCAAAGCTTAAACTACTGCGCTAAATCAACACGGCAAAAAAGTCAACAAAATTGATATTGTAAAACAGCTAATATTGACTATTACACAGGCTCAACATAAATTAACTGTTTTTGAAATGCTAATGACTAAACACTTAAGTGGTGATAGAGTTCAGATGCTACTTAAAGTGTTGCTTAAAATGTTAAAAATAGTTTATTTTTTTAGATACAAAAGGCCAATGTTTTAGAGTTTTTGTCTTTGAATATATAAATGTAAATTAATTACATAATTTATATTACTAAACCCGTTAATTGAGATAATTGAGGCGCTGTAGATAGATACTGACACTTTCATATTAAATGTATATGGGCAATTCTATTACTTTTTGATTAATTTGAAAAAGTCGACCTCTTTGATTTTGCTCAAATTTTCAAGGATCAAAATATAAATTAAAAAAATGAGGTTTCTAAAATTGTTCAAAATAACACACATTTGAAGGTCAAATTTTTTTTTGTAAAAACGTTTATTTTAGCTTATTTTGTATTTCAATTTTTGGAATTCTAAAAAAAGATAAAAAGATCTACGATGGCTCAAATTATTCCTTATTACATGTACTTTAAAACCCAAATTTTTATGTTTAATATTGTGGCAGTCATTTTGATATATTAAGCTTCAAACATTATTCTAAAAAAAACCGTAAATTTAGCAAAATCGCAAAATTTTGTCAAATCTTAACAATATTTAATCCACAAAGTCTAGATTTTTTCGTATTTAATCTCTTTTTAAAGTGATTACAAAAGATGTATAGAATCAATACGTATACACCACTATTTTGATGCAGGAAGTTGCACATGTTTTTGCAATCTTCAAAACTTGTAATTTTCAGGTCCCAAAAAAGCACTGTCACCCTATGTCAATTTTAGTCAAAATTTCAGTAAATACTCTTCAGACTACACAAAAAAGGCTGTTTATATAAAAAATGGTAAATCGGGCATTATCAAAAATTTTTAAAATTCAAAAATCGTCAAAATCGTCATAGTTCTTTAAAAAATCTAAATCACTTTTTGTCTATTTTTCTTTGTTTTCGAAATAGTCAACAATTACAAAATATTTAAAAAACTTTATATTTAGCAAAAAAACACAAACAAAACAACATTACTTTAACAAGTGTGCATTGATGCTTGTCAAAACAGTTTTTTTTTTGGTTTAGTTAGTAAAATTTGATAAAAATGCTGTTCAACAACGGAGAATACGCAGATATTATTTTTGTTTAGGGGTTCTATAATGGTAATGCCTTAGCAATTGAGATTTCTCGACAGAAAGCAACTTTCTCGACGCGTTTTTTAGAACAAATCTTTACCCATATTATTATCCAAAGTACAACACCTACAACCAAGCAAAGCATTTTCTCAATGGCTTCTTCATAATGCCTATTTTACCATTTTTTTTATAAATAATTTTTTTTTGTAGTCTGAAGAGTATTTACTAAAGTTTTAACTAAAATCGACATATGGTGACAGTTTTGAAGATTGCAAAAACATGTGCAACTTCCTGCATCAAAATAGTGGTGAATATGAATTGATTCTATAAGTCTAGTGTGATTACTTTAAAGAAAGATTGAACACAAAGAAATCTAGATTTTGTGGAGAACGGCATAAACAAAGCATAATTTTGAAATTTTGCAAAATTTACGGTTTTTTTTTTTAAATAATGCTTTAAGCATGATATATCAAAATGACTGCCCTAACATTAAATATACAAATATAGGTTTTAAAGTACATGTACAAAGAAATATTTTGATCCACGGTAAACTTTCTTATTTTTTTCCAGATGCCCAAAAATACAAAAAAATGCCGTTTGCCAATTTTGACAATTTTTGAATATTAAAAAAATTTTGATAATGCCCGATACACTATTTCTCATATAGATAACCTTTTTTCTTGTGTTCTAAAAAGTATTTACTAAAATTTTGACTAAAACCGACATAGGGTGGCAGCGTTTTTTTGAGACCTGAAAGTTACAAGTTTTTAAGATGACAAAAACATGTGCAACTTTTTGCATCAGAATAATGATGTAAACATATTGATTCTATCTTTTTGCAGATCAAATTTTGTTAAGATTTGACAAAGTTAGAACGGTTGCAATTTTGCTAAATTTATGTTTTTTTTTGGAATAATGTTTGAAGCTTGATATATCAAAATAACTGCCACAATATTAAACATAAAAATATGGGTTTTACAGTACATGTAATAAGGAATAATTTAAGCTAATTATCTTTTTCCAGAAGCCCAAAAATTGAGATACAAAATAAGCTAAAAAAAAGTTTTATTGTGAAATTTTTAACCTTTAAATGTGTGTCATTTTAAACAGATTTACCCTTATATAATAGAGCATATGATTAACATAATTACGATAAAAGTGATAAATCAATCATTCATAACAACCCGTCATTGTGATAAATCTTATTAAATGTGCAGTGGCGGATTTAACAGGTGTCGGAGTTGATGGCTGCTATAAGCTCCGCTGTCATCAAAGCCCCGCAGTTAATTTTTAATTTATATCTAGAGAGTTAGATCAAATGTCAGGTTTTTAAGACCTAGACTAAAGCTTTATGCTTGAAGATTGTTAAAATGTTAACTTGTACATCCATCATTATAACACAAGTATGTGTTAGGATGTAAAGTTAGCAAGGCAATATAAATGATGTGCCAGTGTGTTGCATTCTTTGTCTTCTACAAATATCCGTGGAAAAAGAAACACTTTGGAGATGATAAGGTTAATATACTAACCTCGGCTGATAAATACTCGTCTTGAAGCGGAAGATATTCTCAATTTATGTTTGTTTTGGTTTGCTTGGCGTGGATAAGCACTGAGTTTTGAGCATCTCTTATGGAACAAATAAATTAAGTGTGAAGAGATCTTGGGGCAATTGCGTAAAATTTTTCAGCATCAAATGCTGTAATATCAAAAATGCCTTTGTCAAGTCTATGGTGATGACTAACTGGTCGAGCTTGCTAGGTTTGCAGTTTGCAGACAAAGTTGTCTTGGTTAATTTTTTTGGGTTTGTATTCTATGATCATGCAGAAGTCGTCGAGATGTAAACACCTTCTTTATGTTGCTAAATGCTGCTCTAGCTTGCTCGATGCGGGGTTTTATTTCCTGCATGCTATTCTACTTATTGCTTAATAAGCATCTCAGATATCTGAAGCTGAAGACTTGCTGAATCCTTGCTAATAACAATAGCTTTAATCTTGCTAATATTTAACTTAACTTTAATTGCTTTTAGTCACTAGCTTATCCAAACCTAACCTAACATAACCTATTCTAAACTTTGAAAATACAAAATGTGAACATTTTGTGCAAAGTGAAATTTTTTTTTTGATAAAATAACATATTCAACATCAAAAATGCAACATCTAAAAATTTAATAAAAAGAGAAAACCTAACCTAACCTAACCTAACCTAACAACCAAACCTAACCTAACTTTCAAAAATGGAAAAAGTGAAAGTTTTTGCATTTTTGATGTTAAATATATCATTTAAACAAAAGAAATATTTCAATTTTTCACAAAATGTTCACTTTTTGTATTTTTGAAAGTAAGGTTTAGGTTATATTATGTTATGGTATGTTAGGTTAGGTTAGGTGAGGTTTCAACTTTTTTCTAAATTTTTAGTTTTTGCTTTTTTATGTTAATTATAATCATTTTAACAAAAAAAAATTGATTTTGTGCAACATTTTTTTTTTGCATTTTTGAAGGTAAGGTTAGGTTAGGTTAGGTTAGGTTAGGTTATGTTTTGTTAGGTTAGGTTAGGTTAGGATAAGTTTAAATTTTTTTCTAATATTTTATTTTTTGCATTATTGATGTTGAATATTATCATTTTAACAAAATTTTCATTTTTTGCACTTTTGAAGGTTAGGATAGGTTTGGTTAGGTTAGGTTAGGTTAGGTTAGGATAGGATTCGAATTTGACTTTTTTCTAAATTTTTAGTTTTTGCATTTTTCATGTTGATTATAATTATTTTAACAAAAAAAAAATTGATTTTGTACAAAATTTTTTCTTTTTGCATTTTTGAAGGTAAGGTTAGGTTAGGTTATGTTTTGTTAGGTTAGATTAGGTAATTTTTCACAAAATGTTTACTTTTTGTTCTGAAAGTAAAGTTTAGGTTATATAATGTTATGGTATGTTAGGTTAGGTTAGGTTAGGTTTCAACTTATTTCTAAATTTTTAGTTTTTGCATTTTTTATTTTGATTATAATCATTTTAACAAACAAAAATTTGATTTTGTACAAAACGTTTTCTTTTTGCATTTTTGAAGGTAAGGTTAGGTTAGGTTTTGTTTTGTTAGGTTAGGTTAGGTTAGGTTAGGATAAGTTTAAGTTTGTTTCTAAATTTTTAGATTTTGTATTATTAATGTTGAATATTATCATTTTAACACAATTTTCACTTTTTGCATTTTTGAAGGTTAGGATAGGTTAGGTTAGGTTAGGATTAGAATTTGACTTTTTTCTAAATTTTTAATTTTTGCATTTTTCATGTTAATTATATAATCATTTTAACAAAAAAAAATTTGATTTAGTACAATTTTTTTTCTTTTTGCATTTTTAAAGGTAAGGTTAGGTTAGGTTATGTTTTGTTAGGTTAGGTTAGGTTAGGTTAGCGCTATGGTGTTGGCGCGCATGGTTCCATACACATTGCTGGCCGAAGAAAGGAGCTACATAATAGGCAAAGGGAAGCAAGAGAAAGATGTGGCAAGAAGAACCATTGAGAAATGGCAGGAGATGTAGACGCAAGACAAAAAAGGAAAGTGGACTCACGAACTTCTCCCAGATATAAGGAGATAGGTTGTAAGGAAACATGGAAACATTTCCTTCCACCTGACACAATGTCTGACGAGCCATGGATGCTTCAACAGCTACTTGGTAAAAATAATAAAAATTGACACAGATAACTGCACGTATTGTGGCCAACCGGATACGGCAAAGCATACGCTGCTGGAGTGCAATAGGTGGGACACGGAGAGAGAGGATACCGAGAACGCCCTCAAAATTAAATTGAATATACAAAACCTTATTGAACTAATGCTGGAAAGCAAAGACAATTGGTGCCTAATAAACAGCATGGTAGACAAAATTATGTCAAGGACGAAAAAGGACAAAAGGGCCCAAAAAAAATTAATTAAAAAGAGAAGAGAACAAACTAAAAAACAAAGTAGGTAGCAACAACAAAAACCTAGCTAAATGAAGAAATGCAAAAAGCGGATGCCATGAAGCTGGGGAGATGAAAGAGAGGAGGGTTAGTGGGTAGGGTCTCTACTGAATTAGGGAAGGAGTCCCACACACCTCTGCATTGAAGAAACGGTGCATAAAGCATTACTCCTCTCTCTAAAAAAAAAAATTAGGTTAGGATAATTTTTAATTTTTTCCTAAATTTTGCATTATTGATGTTGAATATTATCATTTTAACAAAATTTTCACTTTTTTCATTTTTGAAAGTTAGGATAGGTTTGGTTAGGTTAGGTTAGGTTAAGTTAGAATTAAAATTTGACTTTTTTCTAAATTTTTAGTTTTTGCATTTTTCATGTTGATTATAATCATTTTAACAAAAAACAAATTGATTTTGTACAAAATTTTTTCTTTTTGTATTTTTGAAGGTAAGGTTAGGTTAGGTTATGTTTTGTTAGGTTAGGTTAGGATAAGTTTAATTTTTTTTCAAAATTTTTAGTTTTTGCATTATTGATGTTGAATATTATCATTTTAACAAAATATTCACTTTTTGCATTTTTGAAAGTTAGGATAGGTTTAGTTAGGTTAGGTTAGGTTAGGTTAGGTTATGTTACGTTAGGTTAAGTTAGGTTAGGTTTTGACTTTTTATTAAATTTTTAGTTTTTGCATAAGCTTCTCTTGGATAGATAACAGTACAAAGTATTTATATGTTAGGTACAACTGAATACAAATTAACGTTATACTAACAAAAATCTGCGCATTTTTTGTGAGCGATTTTGTAAGTTTTTTAATGCCAAGCTAGCTGTCGTGCTACATAAACAGTAAAGCATGTCATCTAAAAGTATGCCAGATACCACAAAAGATGTGTGTTGCTTTATAAATGTCTTGTGCGTTTTTCAGCAGATGGATTAAGTAATGTAAAATAAAAATTACGCATAAAATTTAATTACTATTTAATATGCAGAAACTTTTTAGATTTTTTCTATTTTTGTTTTGATGGACGTGTTTACCGGTTTTTGGGCAATTTTGTGTAGTGTTATGTTGTAGAATGAAATAGCTGAATGTTGAATGTCTGTTTGTTGCTTGTTGGCTTTATTGAAAGTTTTTTATTTGCTTTTTCAAGTTTTAAAAGCAAACATGTTAAAACTTTTTAGAATGTTTTTGACAGAAAATATAAACTCCCGTAAGACTACAAACCACTGGATTAGTTTGGCTTTGAAATTTGCAAAATTATTTAAACAGACTAGGCATCTATTGACGGTTTTTAATGTAAATGGTTCATTTTCAAAATAAACACAGTTTTTTAACCGCCTACACAATTGCGATACTTACAATTTATTAGAATAAAACTTTTGCTGAAGTTTGGTCAGTTTGGCACTGACATAAGATACTTCATAATGTTGTTTTTATTTTTAAATAATACTGTTTCAAACCCCAAGAATAATTGGTAGCCTAGCTCGGAGTCAGCCATTTGATGAAGTCAAGTCTGTCATGGCTTTAAACGCCAGTTTTTTTGTCTCTTGTAGTTTCATAAACAAAGCTAGTCTTAAAAAAATGTATTTCCTGAGCAAGGTTAGAGTATAGACAGGTAATGGTTTTAGAACTTTATGAACAAAACTAGTCTTGAAAATTTTATAATGTGTTTTCTAAGCCAGGTGCAAATAGTCTAAATTAGTAAAATTGTTTTTTTGTTGTTAGGCTTTAGATGCTTTCAAATAGCAGCCAGATTATGCAGTAGTGGTTGGTTGCTTTTGAAGTCAACTTTGATACTTTAGAGTTTATTTAAGGTTTGTGTTAAGGTCGAGTCGGTAAAAGTATTACGTTTTTTTACTTTACGTTGGATGCCATTTGTTACCGTTCTAAAGATTTAAAGTCAATCTGCTAAAGATAAAACATTCCGCAAATAGTGCGGTAGATACATCTAATAAGTCTCCGTTTCAAAGTGCAGAAACTGGTGCCAAAATGTGCAGTGACATTAAAAAAATCTCGGTTTGGTCAATGGAGACTTGCTGGTCAAGTTGGGGTTGTTTGGTTAATTAGCGTTAATTAGCGTTAAGACGGCGTTAAGGTCGTCTAAGTAGCCTTGAATTGCAACTTTAAAACAATTGTCCTCAAGCGCTTGTTGTTTTACGTTTCTTTGCTTCAAAAAACTAAGAGTTTGTTGGTGTAATTAACAAACTTATCATAATCCGGTGCTTCACAATAATGATTAGTCTTTAGTGAATTTGATAAAATTTTTGTTTTAGAGGCTTCTTTCATTAGAGTTTCGGACTAACTGACTGTTTTTTTTTGTATTTTTATATACGTTTCGTTGGTTTGCTTTTGATGAGAATGCTTAAGTTGGTAACAGCCATAAAAAGTGCTTAGATTGTAAGAAGTTAGATGAGATGAACTAAGCCTGCCACACTTTAATTTTTAAAAAATTGACCAAGCTAATGATCTTGCAGTGTATATTAGAGCGGCCAACTCAGTTTTAACTTGAGATTTGAAAAGTTGCAACATTTTTAATTGACTAATGTATTCTTTACTAGTTTAGTGGTTTTTTGCACTTGTAGCACAAGAATTACTTTGTTAAGCTTTAATGAATTGACAAAATTTGTTGCAGAATTCTGTTGTTATATTATTTATGGAGTTTGTAATTTTTAAAGAAAAGATCCAGAAAGACAATTTTTAAGATTTTTTTTAAGCTTAGAACCAAAGTAACTTTTGATATAAGTAAATTTATTATATCAAATTTATAATAAATAATTAAAAGCAATCTACAGTTTTAGATCTTTGATCCATCGGTCTTAAACAATTAAGAATTAATCTTGTTATAGATTTTAAAACATTTTACCAATATAAAGTAAATAAAAAAACCAATAAAAGATTTACAACGATTCTTTTTGTATAAGGTAAAAACCTTTGATAACATATTCAACTTACAAATTTCAACTTAAAAAACACAATCAATGGTAATATCTAAAGCTTTTACACAATGTAAGCCAAATTTGACAAAATTTTGATACAGCAGGTTATGCTATTTAAATATTTAAAACATCTAACGACAATAACAACAAACGGTGACATTAAGCAATTTACGTTTGTTGTATTTAATTTTAATTGTAAGTTTGCAGAGCTTAGTAAGAAGTACAATTTCTTTGGTTTTAACGTTCTTTATCAGCTTGGATGCAGTGTTATAATTTGACTAAAAAACCTTATACGGTCAAATTTTATTAAAGAAATTAATCTGAGATAATCACTCTTGAAGTACAAACAGGTTTAAGCCTTTTTGTGTCCTCCACACGGAATAACACAGAAATTGATAGATTAGTTAAGAGCTAAGAGATTAGAGAACAAATAGCTTTGAGTTGTTTAATAAGATGATTTTTTATTATTAATAGTTAATAACCTTGATAGAACTAAAAATGTTTGACATGGCTGATAGCTTTTTGGTAAAATAAAAAAAAAAATTTTTGTTTTTTTTTTTTTTAATTCTTTTTGACAATGATTTTTTTATCTAAAAATTTAAAATCTAATTAAACTTTAATCACTTCCTTATCTTTAAAGGTTATTGGATCTATCTTGACTTGACTTGAGTATAAGCAAAATTCAAAAAACTCGTTTTCAGCAAATGCTTTAAAATTGTGGTTAGTTTAAACGTTATCTTGCTGCTTTTAAAACTTTTTGATCTTCTCAGACTCACTCTTGACTAGAGTGACTATAAATTTTATCAATTATGCAATTCTTTTTTTTGTTGTCTAAAGTCTTAAGTAAATTGCTTATCTTGCCAAACTGCTTATTGCAAAGTTAGATAAATAACTTCTTCTTGCTGAGAACTTAAATATATTAATTAAAACTAAATCTATCAGGCTGTCGGCTGCTTAACTGCTGAGTACAAAACAGTTTCCAGCAAAACTTGAATTTGAGAAAAATCCGTGTGGTGGATCAATATTAGGTTAAATAATGTTACCTCGCCTAGTTAGAGTTTTTCAATCTAGAACCAATTTACAAAATTATCAAAAATACTTTTATTGCAAACGCTTGCTAGTGTATAAATAATAACATTAGCGTCAGAGAAAGCATTTTTCTTATTGTAAAATTAGTCAAAAATGTTAGTGTAAAAGTAGATACTTTACTATTACTATATTACTATTGACTATGAAAACTGCAATTTTCTAGTATTATTACACTTTCATTTTGATCACAGTCAATTATATTCATAATGACCACTTATACTAATCAAAAATTATAATTATTAAACTTGACAAAATGTTTTTAACATTGTGATTAATTCAATATTTATAATTTTTGAATTATCAAATACATCAGCACCCAATAATAAAATAGAGGATTGATACTCTATAAGTATGTACACATGGTTGAAAGTAATTGCCGGTGGAGGCAGATTAAAATAATTTATTGTTGTGCAATTGAAAATGCTGGTAAACACCTCTATATTATCCATCGACGTGATGAGAATCGTCGGCGTCGAGATTATTGTTCTTAGCATTTCACGAACAGCCCCGCACTCTCTGTTCATAATCATCTACCACCACCGATAGAGTGAATATTTTATACAAGAAGAGAGACGAACGCCCAATTTAAATATCTCCAATAAACTGTTCGCAATCATTTAATGCATTTTATGGATTCGTGCCGAACGTTTATCTGTATTATAGTGGTTTGATAATTTCCATATAGGTTGATGATGGTGGACGACGCCATGTTGCTGGTGCTGCTGGCTCTTGATTATAGTCATATTACGTTTCTTGATTTGCTACCTCAGGCTGTCTACATCGCTATGACAATATACCTTTATTATTAGCTGACGGCTCTTGGATTGTTTGCGAAATACATTATGCTTATTTTATGGATGAAATTACACTTAGATAATGGTCAAGCCATATGCTCGTCTTTCATGCAAAAAAAACAAAAAGTTTTGCTTGTAATTTCGTAATTGGTTTAATTAAATACAGTCACAGCGTAATGCAATGCTGTAAAATATCCATTAGAATGTTCGCATTCCTTCATTATGCATTAACGACAAGCATGCAAAATTTTATTTCAACTATAATTGAAGAGTGAATGTTGGCTATTTTTTGCAAATAAAATATTTATAATTGCAATTTTATATATCATACAGAATTATAATTGAATTAAGAGACAAACAAAATAATCCATTAAGACCATAAAATATTCAAAGGCCACAACTCTCCCATCAGCGTTAATGTGCCACTGAATTGCGTTAAAACACGAATGACAGATTTAGTAATGCTCACAATGAAAACCCGTGGGTAGTAATCCCATTCTATTTCAGCATTGTTAATAAAATTATAGACATTTTGACACAAAAATTAGTTATAATTACATAGGTTTGCATATAAAAAAAAGTGTAGCACTAGCAGCGACGTTAATGGGGGGTGTGTCGTAGGGGGGTTGTTTAGTCCAAACAAGGGCGCGTGGCCACCTCCGAAGCATTCCAAATGAGGAGGCAGATCGCAACATTCCAATCTCATAATGCGTTTATAGATATATGAAATAACAAGCATAACCCTAAGCATTGTAAGGCTCCATGTGTTATAAGGGAGGTGTAACGCCTGCACCGCCTCCTTTTGCAAGGACATCGTGCACCAGCATACAGCTGCAGGATTGTCACAGGAGGAATATAACAGTTAGTATGTAGGTAGAGTTGTCCCGTCACAATTTTTGACCCGTGCCGCGCTAATAGCCGCAATACATTGTGCAATCCTGAATGAATGCCTTGTACCGGAAGGTAATTTGATACTTTTTTATATGATTGCATTATGCAATTTATTTTAATGATACGTTTGTTTCCGTTGTGGGCGAAACACCCCGAAAATACAATGAAGCATTTTTTTTCCTGCAATTAACATGCGAATATTAATTGTAGACGATTTATTACGTTTAGACACATATTTGTGTTATTCTACATCTTTATATGAATGAATTGAAAATAAAATAATGCTTCTATAGAAATTTTTATATAAATAAAAAACTTATGAACAAACTGAATATTTATACATATATGGAAATTTTATTTTATTTATTATTAGAAGTTTTTTTTAATTTGCATTTTATATTGTCTAATGCATTTTGATCTTAAAAGCAACTTTAAATGTTTTTCTCTATTCAATAAATTGAATAATAATAAAATACGAAAGGGAACTAGTCACAAGTTAATTCTAAACCTTACCACTAACAAACGAACAAATCCAACAAAAATATTGACATATGCAGAAGAGTAAGCATATGTATTTGTTTTGTCTAGCTGCTTTTTAACATGTAATATAATTTTAAAGAAACTCTTGTTAAAACAGAAAACAATCTATTAACTTTTGTTACGGAAACAATAGTGTTAAATGACCCAAACTATGATCGTTTCTTATTTTTTGCAAATATTGTAGTTGCAATGTAATAAAACTGTTTAGAATAATAACAGAAAATAAAGTTAACATTTTTTTTATTTATTGTTAGAAATAGGTGTTACAAGCGTAGAAGAAACTCTACAAAACCAACATATTTTAAATATTGAGACGAGAGTGTAGGTGGACCAGATACTATGCCTCGTCAGTATCTACAGCACCTTTATTCTCTCAATTAACGGGTGCAATAGTATATATTAACACAAGCGTACGTCCTAAAATATTGACTTTTATAATAAAACAAAAGAAATGGGTCTTTGTTGCATGTGGTAAAACCTTATGTTGGTTTGTAGTTGGGTTTGTTAAAAAATCATTTTTTTTTCGGGCAACTTCCTTGAAAAGTTTTTCAAAACAAAGTAACACTAAGAGTTTTGTGTGTTTTATAACTCACAATGTCAAAAAATGCAATGAAATCAGAAAAGTATCCGAAGAGTTTTTTGTAATCATCTGATCAGAACAATTAGTTTAGAAAACACTTAGTGCAACTTGAAGTTGCTTAGTAAATTAACATTAAATTAGCACAAAGCTCACTCAATTACGTAGCTATCTAAAAAGACTATTACAGTAAGAGTTTATGTAATGCAACTAAGCGCAAGTGCACTTACGTTAGGATGTGATGAAAGCAATGAGGCAGTTGTGGAAGTAAAATAGCTTCCATCAGTTATTGGTATTGGTTTTCAAAACGTAGTACTGGAGAGTTTTAAAAAGTGTTTTTGTAGAACTTTTGTTTGCTGGTTATGTCTCGACTAGCAAATGCTAAAAAATGTTTATTTTTACAGTTTCAGGTTGTTGCATGAGTAAAGGTGATTACCTGCAAACATAAAAAACAAAATTAACAAAGATTTTGAAAGTTGTCCACCTGCATTTTGTTTATGTTTTTAGATTAGTTTATCCAAAAACATCAATTCCGGCAGCAGTTTAAAGAATTCTTAATAAAAAAAAGTTAAACATTGCCCAAGAGTTGCCAAATAAGTGGTTTGTAAGAAGTTTGCTAATGCAATTAAGCAAAGATCGTTCTCTTAGTTGGTAATTTCTTGTTTAACGGTTTTAAGTTGGAGCTTAAAAAAACAGAATCCAGGCAGAAGATTTGTCTTAGAAAAATTAAAATGGTTACTGTGTAATGGCTTCTAGTTAACTTGGTTCCAACGCGTTAGGGCTTAAGATAGTTGACAAGCTGTGTTTCTATCTGGAATTTAAAAAACTATACCTTGGCCGTTCTTATAAGCCACTACTCTTGCAACTGCATTTTTTTTGTATTAAAACCTTAAAGTGGTCTTTGTTGTAGTGCTTTGTCTTAGAGCGGCAAATAGTCATTGATGGAGAACGGTTAAAATTTATTGATATAAACTTTTGTTGAAAATTTGTAGAAACTTTTTATAATCTAAAAACAATTTTTTTTGCAGCAAAAATGATTTTTATTGGTTAGATTTATTTTGAAACAAACTTTTTGGCCGTCGCTTTGATTAAAACCATTTTTTTTTTTTGGTTTGTAAGTAATAGCAACGTTTTTTGGGAAATTTGTGCTTTGTCAATGTCAAATTCTTTAAAAGACTCTTGATAAAAAAAAACTTTTGGGCTGTTCTCTGCTGTTTTTTTTAGGATTCTTTTAGATTTCTAGGCCGTGAAGTATGTTTTTAACAAAGCTTTACAGGGTGCTAGGTTAATAGTTTTGTTAGTGCGTTGTTGGTGTGAAACCAAATCAAGTAAAATAAATGTGTCACAGTCCTTTCTGAGATTATTGGCAATAAAGATTTGTAGACTCTTCTTCAGCTCTCAATGTCAACGTTAAAGCGGCTTGGCTTAGAAACGCTATATTGTGGTGCAAAAATTTACAATTTTTGCAAAGTTTAGTAAAAACCTGACTGGTAATCTGCAGTCCGTTGTTGAACATGTCTTTTTGCTGGTGCTTATGTCTATTATTGTACGTAGTTAATCATTTTCTAAGATATGTTAGTTGCCTGGAGATGCAGCAGATGAGACAATCACATTTGATGTCTTCTGTAAAGTTTGGCTTGTAGTATACCTTCCGGATAACTTTTAGGGTTTTGTTTTGTTTGGAATATTTTGCAGTTTTTTTTTTCTGTAGTGGTGTTAAACAACATTTTTGCATTGTTAGAAGCACGACTAACTAGTCTTTTTTTAAGTTTTGATTGTGGTTCTATGTTTTCTATTTGGTGTTTGCTGTCAAAATTAGACAAAAAATTTTTTTAGTTCTAAACGTTTTTTCTATTTTTATTGCTAGAAGTCTCTTGGTTAGTTGCAGTTGCTGGGCACTATGCTAGGCACAATGCTGATGGTTTTTTTTTTGGCATTGGAATATGAACCATTTTGTAAATTAAGATTTGGACTCAAATAACAAGTTAGCCAAAGTAAGTACGCTTAAAACATTTTGATTCTTTAAACTTTTATGTCACACCTGGCATAGCTCTTTTTATCACGTATGATATGTTAACATTTGCTGTAAAGCAGCTTTTGTCATTAATAATGTAAAGAACGTTCTTTGTTGTTATCACTTACAAATACAATTCTTCTGCTATTTTTTATTTTACTACTTGCAAACGTAAAGTTTTAATGCAAAGTCTTCTTTCTTGTAAATGTTAATAGCACAATCCGCAGAGTAGGCAGTTTGTACTGTTTGTTATCTTCGTTGCTTCTCAGGCTAGCGTAATAGTTTAATAGATTCTGGTAGATTTTATGTCACATTGTGTAGTTTGCCAATGGATTTGTAAGGCAGGTTGCAAATTGTTTTATTTCTGCAACTTTTTTTCAGGGCGGTTAAGAACTTTGATAATTGTGTTTCTACAATTACGCAAATTTTGTTGTTGCTTCTGTTACTTTCAAGTTTTCTTGCATAAGTGTGGCCAGCATCGTTGTGTTTGTCAAGTTGAAGTTTATTCTAATCATTGGCTTTTAAAATTGATTTATATTTTGTGCAATGTTTTTTCCATCAGTGTTAAGAAGTAATGCAAGACTAACTTGAAACACAGCTTGTGAACATAGGTCTCTACTTGTAAATTAATCTTTTTAAATTGTTTGTTCTGCTTAGGGTATTTATAGTGTAACCCCTCAGTCAATTGTTTTGTGTGTTAAATTAAATGATAAAGCCCAGTTTGGAGTGCACTGCAATTTTGGGCAACCAAAGTTATTGTAGTATTACTAATATACGTCTTTGTCAGGGTAGGTTTACTTGCCGTGATCAAATTATGCAAGATGCCTGCTTTTTGTTGCATCCAAAAATCATAGTAATGGACTTGCTCTTAGAGAAGTAGTTTATGAAGTTGGTGCACAATTGCTCTAGTTATACCAACACGTTGGAGGGTAATTGTTACGGATTTGAGTTTTAATTTTTAAAAATTTACCCATCAGAAGTTGAAGAGTTGCTGAGTTGCTCTAAAATGTTGATCCAGGTTTTATTGTTTAATAAATATTATTTTTAACTTTATATCATACTGAAGGTAGTTGAAGGTGTTTAGAAAAAATAATCTATTTGGTAAAACCAAGAATCACGTAGAAAAATTAGTTATTGATGTGCAAGTATAAACTTGTTTCTGTCATTGTAAGTTGTTTTAAGTTAAATGTTTCTACATGAAAAATTTGTTGGTTTTGTTGGAACTTTGGGGAAAGTAATTACAGTTGATGCAAGGTTTACTAAAGTCAAAATTTTTGTTTCAAGAAATTGTATTATTGAGGTTAGGGTATTTTAATAAAAAAATTATACTATATTGTGCTGATTTTATTTTTATATATTAAGACCGGTTTCGGTTTCGGTTTCGGTCATCATCAGTTCTAAAATATTACATTAATTATAAATATATATGTGTTACATAGATGATTTTAACAAAACTTACTTTTCTTTTCACAGGGGTGCGTTCCTAAAGTACTTGGGCGAGTGTGAGAGTGACCCAAATGATCACCTTTGCCGTTCCTAAAGTAGGGGTAAAGGGAAAACATTTCACTCTTGCCGGCGTTCATACCGTACCCATGTTACCGTCCTCTGTGAGCGGGGGAAATATCACACCCGACCGAAGTTAGTCTGCTTTTTTATGTTATCTATGGTTTGCTTACGTCGTTATATAATTTACATTTTGAAAATGGATATTACAAAAATTTCCATTTGTTCACATGAAATAATAAGAACAGAAACAGGAGCAATTAAAATAATCCATTAACGGAAATGATGAAATGCATATTGTTCTGACTGCATTTGCTAATGGAACAACAACAGCTAAAATTTTTCTTCTTTTATTAGCTTGTCCTATATTAAATAATAAATGTTGTTTATATTTGACGCATTGACGTTTGATTTTTGACAGATTTACCCAATGAAGTTGGCCTTACTTTAATACCCTACCCTAAACACGCCCGACTCGTTCATAAACTCTATTCCCCGTTTGATCATGTGACATCACACTCGCCGAGGTGCACTCTCCCCTCACTCCGTGTTTAGGAACGCAGCCCAGGTGTTGTTGTGTGTTGCGGGTGGTGTGAATTTGTTGTGGTTACTGTTACATTAATTGGTTATTGTGTATTGTGGTTATTGTTGTCGAGTGATTAACTGTAGTGTGGTTATTGTTTTTTAAAAATGTATAGATATGTTGGTATGGGTTATTGATTTGTTCGTTTAGGCATCTGTAATTTTTATTGTTTTTTAATTTGTCTATTTCATATGATTCTAGTATTGTCATTTTTAAGCCTTTTTTACATTGGTGTAGGAGTTTTATATTATTTTTATTTTTGATATTGAAAGTGTGTTTGTGTATTTGTAAGTGTTTGGAAAAATGATGGCCTAACCGCCAAAACCGGTCTTAATATATAAAAATAAAATCAGCACAATAAAGTATAAAATTTTTATTAAAATACCCTAACCTCAATTATTTTAAACTGTACAATAATTAGAAACAAATACTATAAATATGGAAAATACATCCAATCTGATCAAAAAATATTACAAAGAAGAAAAAGAAAAAATGAAAGTACTAGAACATCTGAAATTCATAACAAAATGCAAAAAACTAAATTTAATACCACCATTTGCAAAAATGAATTTTCACAATAATATCAGCCAACACACAAGAAACAGAATAACGAAAAACATCTTAAACAAAAAACTACATAACAAATATAATAAATTGAACAACATTCAAATTAAAAAATATTACATATTCCAAACCATGACAAAAAACTTCCATTATTTAGAAATAGAAAATATAATAAATAAAATTAATAAAACTATTGCACCGATAAGAACAAAAAACAAAGAAAAGAAAAAACTGAAAATTAAAAAGTTAATTAAAATCAAACAAAAAGAAACACAAGAAGAAGTACAATCAACAGACAAATTCAACAACATACACAAGTTTCATAACAAATTCACAAATCTTAGCAACATTACACTAACCCCTAGTGAAATAAACCTTCTAAACAAAGGCTACAAATATGCAACAAAACCCAACATCAATAGTTTGCACCTACAAGCAATAGAAATTGACGCTGCAATATATGGTCACCCAGCAAGAAAATCAATAAAAGGAGAAGCAATTAAAATTCTTAAACAAGAAGTACATAAAGAAGAAGATAAAAGAAAATCTCCACACAACCTAACAACCGAGGAGAAAATAATAAAAGGACTGAAAAATAAAATAAAAAATAACAACATTACAGTAACAACAGCAGATAAAGGAGCAGGTTTAGTATTTTTACAAAAAAAAGAATATAACAACAAAATACAAGATTACATAAAGGCCAATAATTTTACAGAAATTGACATCAACACCAACACAACCCTCAACAAATTAATAAAACGCACTAAAGACACAATAGAAAACACTATAATAACAATTAACAAATATAATCCCAAATACAACACTTTAATTCCAATGAACCCTCAGTTACCTAAATTATATGGCCTTCCCAAACTACACAACTACTACTAACATATTAACAAAAAACTTACAAATTACACCTAAACACACAACTATCAACTCTATAGAACTAGCAAACACTCTAAAAAACATTAAAATAGAACTTAACAATACGATAATCTTCTTCGACATCACCAACTTGTACACAAACATACCTATACTTGAAACTATTTCTGCATTACAAAATACATTATCAACACTAAACATAGACACTGAAGAAATAAAGAACATAATGGAAATTGCAAAATTTCTCACTTCAGAAACAATTTGCACATATAATGAAAAAACATATAGGTTAACCGATAGACTACCAATGAGAGCATCAAGCTCAACTATCCTAGCAAACATTTTTCTCAATACAATCGAAGAAAAAATACTAACTAACAACATCCCACTACACAATAACATAATACTATGGCGTAGATATATAGATGACATATTTTGTATATTTAGAGGGCAACCAAATGACATAAATAATTTACATTCATATATTAATAGCTTAACTAAAAACATACAATTTACAATAGAAATAGAAAATAACAATCAAATAAATTTTCTTGATCTGACAATAATCAAAAACAATTCAAACAAACTAGACTTCAAAATTTACAGAAAACATACCAATTCAGGCATAATAATCCCTTTCAACTCAAATCACAGTTTCAACAACAAATTTGCAGCTTTTCACTCTCTAATACATAGAGCACTATCACTTCCACTATCATCTACACATCTACAGCTTGAATATAATACAATAAAACAGCTAGCTATAAATAATCAATTTTCCCTCAGCACAATAGACAAAATAATTAAGAAACATACACAAAAAACACTACTTGACAACATATCACTTCTTACACACAACACCAAAAACACAAACAACCAATACAGAAAGTTAACATATTACAACAACACCAGTAACAAAATACAAAAACTAGTGTACAAATACGATCTTAAAGCTTCACTATCTAACCCTAACACTATCAAAAATAACATCAAATAATGTCAAGTTGACAATTTTTTGCTGTTCAAATTATAAAGTAATTGGAGTGACTACAACACCTACAGTAGTAAATGTAAGATTTAACCATCTATTGAATGGAGCACAGAAAAAGGGATAGAAGAAAAAGCAGTTTGAAGCCGATTTAGGTCAAAATTAGTATTGTGAAAATTAAAAAGGTTAAGTGGAAGAGCAGACCCAGTCTGAACTTTGCCCTTTTCTATTTATATGATTTGTATATAATAGAAATAAAGTATAATATTATTATTATTATTATTATCTGCAATCAACAACATACATCAGACAAACTGACTAAATCAGGAATATACCAAATCAATTGTCAAGATTGCACAGCTTCATATATAGGACAAACTGGTAGAGCACTTAATTACAGACTCAAAGAACACACTCACAAAAATCACAACTCCACTTTTTCCAAACACTTATAAATACACAAACACACTTTCAATATCAAAAATAAAAATAATATAAAACTCCTACACCAATGTAAAAAAGGCTTAAAAATGACAATACTAGAATCATATGAAATAGACAAATTAAAAAACAATAAAAACTACAGATGCCTAAACGAACAAATCAATAACCCATGCCAACATATCTATACATTTTTAAAAAACAATAACCACACTACAGTTAATCACTCGACAACAATAACCACAATACACAATAACCAATTAATGTAACAGTAACCACAACAAATTCACACCACCCGCAACACACAACAACACCTGTGAAAAGAAAAAAAAAGTAAGTTTTGTTAAAATCATCTATGTAACACATATATATTTATAATTAATGTAATATTTTAGAACTGATGATGGCCTAACCGCCGAAACCGGTCTTAATATATAAAAGTAATATCAGTACAATAAAGTATAAAATCAGAAACAAATACTATAAATTGTATTAAACTGATTTTAAACTTTTGTTTTTTATTAAACTATGTTTGATTGTCTACCTCTTTCAACATTGCAATTTTGGTATTTTTGTGGTAAAACCCAAAAGCCCTAGCTATGCTACTGCCAAAATGTGTTTTGTAAATCAAATAAAATTGATTAATAAAATAATTAGACGACATTTTTAAAAAATAAAACGATAAAAAATGAAAATAGCGCTTCAATAAAACAAAAAAGTTGTTAAGAAGTTTTGAAGGCGGTTTGTGCTCTTTGTATGATACCGCACAGAGACTGATGCCGCACTACTATGGTTTCCTTATGTACAAAACTTCAAACTTAACTCAAGCGGAATACAAGCTTATCTCCTTCAAAAGCTCAACCCAATGCACCTGCTTCTCAAAGACAGACTCCCGCTTCTCGCCGTTTTGTTTGCTTGGCTTAAGCATGCAAAGCTGATTTAAAAAAAAATTATCTTTTAGTCTAAAATTTTTTAATCTAAATTTTAGACATAGTTGTGGTACAAGTTTTCCACAACTAATATATGATTGAAGTATTTTTAATATTTTACAATAAAACATTATAAGTGAAACAAAAAGCTTTATGCATTGGCCGGTGCAAATTTTTAAGAAGAGTTTAGTCAGTAAGCTACGGTGAAAGTAAATCCAACAAAAAAAAAGAAACAATTAGCTACTACTGTAGTTGGCATAAAAGACCACTTTTTGATTTTTCTGTTTTTGGGTTCCTAGTTTAAAAATTTGTCATTTGTCTGCAGCACAAACTTAAAGCCTAGTTTTGGTCCTGCAATACTGGCTTCCAGCACTCTCTCTATCTCTTTGGTAGTCTGCCTAGTGATCTTTGTGTTTTTGGTCTTTTTAACTATCTTGACTATTTGGTGATCTTCCGTCGTATTGTTGTTAAAATATAATGCAAAGTCTTCTTTGCTGTAAATTTTAATGACACAATCTGCAGGCTAAGCAGTCTGAATGATAATGTCTACTTGTATTGTTTTGTCGTCTTGGTTGCCAGTGTAATAAATGTTAATAGACTTTATATCACCTTGTGTTGCTTTGCCAATGAATAGAGTAGTACCCGTAAACCAGGTTGCAAATTGATTTGAAATCTCTAGTTATTGCTTTAACTTCTAATACTTTTTTCAAAACGGTAAAATGTTTTGATAGTTGTGTTTGTAACATCACGCAAATAGTTTCTTTGCATAAGTTTGACAAAAGTTGGTGTGTTTGTTAAGTTATTGTTTACTCTTATCTTGTTTGTAAATCTAATCCATGTTTTGTGCAATGTTTTTCAGATTGCTAATAAGTAGTGGTGCAGGACTAACTCGATATCGTGTCAACATAGGTCTTTACTTGTAAATAGTCTATTTAAGTTGTTTGTTTTGCTAAAGTTTGGTTTGGAGTATATTGTATTTTATTTGTAGCTGCGGGCAACCAAAGTTATTGTAATAATACTAATATACGTCTTCGTCAAGGTTGGTTTACTTGCCGTGATTGATTTATGCAAGATCTCTGTTTTTTGTTGCATCTAAAAGTTATGGTAATAGATTTGCTTTCAGAGGAGTAGTTTGTAGGGTTGGTGCACAATTGCTTCAGTTATAGCAGCACGTTGGAGCTTAATTGTTGCCGATTTGAAGATTTAATAAAAAAATATTTACCCATCACAAGTTAAAGAGTTGTTGTGTTGCTCTAAGATGATGATCTCAAAAGTTACTATTTATTGTTTAATAATTTTTTTTTTAAATTTTATGTGATACTGAAGGTGGTTAAGCATGCTTAACAGAAATAACCCTCTAATAAAACCAATAATCACGTAAAAATATTCAGAATAGTTAATGATGTGCAAGTTTAAACTTGTTGTTGGCGTAGCATCGTTGAATTTGAATGTTTCTACGCAAAGCGTTTGTCGGATTTGTTAAGACTTTGCAAAAAGCAATAACAGTTGCAAAAGTTTACTAAAGACGGAATATTTGTTTCAAGAAACAATGTTTTGGCTTTTTTCAATATTTTGTGGAAAACTAAAAAATTTTAGCTATGCTACTACCAAAATGTGTTTAGTGAGTCAAACGGTATTTATTACTAAAATAATTAGACGATATCTTTAAAAAATAGAATGATCAAAAAATGCAGAAAACAGCGCTTCAATAAAACAACAAAAGTAGTTAAGGCGTTTTGACGACGCCAATCTTCTTTAAAGGCTTAACCTAAAGCACTTGTTTTTTAAAGACAGACTTTTGCTTCTTCTCGAAGTACTCCCAACGCCTTCAATATGCAATCTTATAAACAGGCAACGGAAAACGGACTTTGTTAGTCAAAAATATTAGCTTTTTTTGGCAAGCAAAGCTAATTTAATAAAAAAATATTTATTTTTTATGTAAATTTTGCCCTAAGTCCGTTAGTCTGAAATTCAGACAAGGTTTGTGGTACAAGTTCTTCTCAACTGCTATGTATCGCCTGTGGCACATCACGTGCATTTTGAATATTTTTTAATCAAATATTATCAGTGAGGCAAAAAGGTCTATGCATCGGTTAATGCAAGTTTCTAGGAAATTTAAATTGAAAAAAGTTTAGTCGGTAAGCAACGGTAAGGGTAAATCCGATACTAAGTTTTTAAGAAAATTAAAAAAAAAATAAAACAAACTTCCGTCACTACTTAGCTGCAAACGTTTACGGAACTATAAAGAGGATTCTGACCGTCTTCCTCGACTGCAACATTCAAATCCCAAGCAACACGACCTTAAACAATTTTAACTTTGCAATGCCTTTTAATTATTAGAAATATGATTGTTTATACTTCAATACCAACGACTTCACCGGGAATAAACTCTCGGAATTGAAGATATTACGTGCATAACCAACAAATGTCCTAGAGGTGACTTGTCTAAGATCCACTTGCACACTACGCTATAAGATAGTTTTTAAAGTTTGACAAAACTTTGGCAACTACCCGGGTTGTGCAAACACCTGGCTACAGTTACGTACCTAACCAAACACACTGACCATAATCGCAGTGCGTCCTTGATTCTTTAAAGACTTTACTACGCCGCAAATCTTTACCAAGTAAACCAAGGGTTGTATCCTACTTATGACCTTCTGGCAAAGAAAGTAGCAATATACCTACCTTGGTTGGGACACAGTGCACCACAACACCAGGTGGAAAACCAAGACTACAGATTTCAAAATCATAACTATTACATCAAGAAAGATAATACATAGACAGGGAGCGGTAACTTAAATTTACGCATTGTGCAGTGGCATAGCTATTAGTAAGCAAGCGTCTGCACATCTATTTTAAAACAATATATTCTTATTTCATTTTGATATTTTATAAAAAAAAAATTTGCACTTTTCAACATTTTATAGCAGAATTTTGTTTCTTTTTAATGCTACGTTAATACTTTATGGTAGATTTCATTATAGAAATTTTGGTTTTTTCTAAAAATATTTACAATAATAACAATACTTACGGCCAAATTTTGGCAATTGTTTAAAACTTCAAGACTAGAATTAGTTATTTTTGTATAAAATTTTAAGTTTTTTGATATTTTATGTCTAGATTATAGTTTTATTTGACAATATTCTATTAATTTATAATAATTTTTGCTTTTTATAAAAAGATTTTTTCCACTTTATCACCAAAACTTGTTATTTTTATCAATATTTTGATGTTTTATAACCGGATTTTGCTATTTTTGATATTTTATAATTTATTAAATTTTTTACAACAATTTATAGCCCGATTTTGATAGTTTTTTGCAATGTTCAATGTTTTAATCCCGGATTTTTCTATCTTTAATATTTTATGAACAAAGTTTTAATCTTTGATAAACCGTTTTTGGCTGGGTTTTAATTCTATCTAAAAATAATTTGACCAAATTTAACAGTCTTTGACTTTTATTAATAATATTTTGCACTTTTTAACTATTTATGATCAAAGCACTAAGTTTTCTGAAAATATTTTTACACTTTATGACTGGCTTTTGCTATTTTTAATATTTTATAAAAAGAATTTTGCACTTTTAAACAGTTTATAAGCAATTTTTGGTGCTTTTTAGGCTAGATTTTGCTGTTTTTATCATTTTATTATTAGAATTTTGCATTTTTTGGCTGGATTTTGGTTCATTTAGGCAATAATTTAACAATATGTTGATTTTTGTGGCCGGTTTTTGACAATAGTTTAATATTTTAAAACCAATTTTTGATATTTTTGACAATTTATAAATAAAAAATTTTATAATTCAACAATTTATGGCTAGATTTTGCTTTTTAAAATAATATTTTAGTATTTTATAGCCGAACTTTGCTATGTCATAAATTTGTTTACATTTTTCAACAGTTTAATGCCGGGTTTTGGAGATTTTCTAAAATATTTTGATGTTTCAAGACCAGGTTGAGTTTCATTGACATTATACAATTTTGCACCTCAAAAGCGTTTTTGATTTTTCTTAAAATATTTTAATGTATTATGACTGGATTTTGCTAAGTTTAGACTATTTATGAATAAAAATAGCACTTATTAACAGTTTATGGTTTAATTTTGGTGCTTTCTAACAATTTTACATTTTTTATAGTTAGATTTTACAATTCCTAACAGTTTATAAACAGAATTTTAAACTTTTCAGCAGTATATAGACAAATATTGGTGTTTTCTAACAACATTTTGATATTTTATGACCGGATTTCGATACTTTTGACGTTATAAATAGAATTTTGAATTTTTTAACTGTTGTATGGCCAGTTGTTGTTGTTTTTAAGTATATTTTAATATTTTATAGCAAAACTTTGCTATTTTTGGGATTTTATAAAAATGACAAGTCTAACATAATTGTTGCGTGTGACGTCAGTTGTGGACGCATGTATAAAAACATTGAGTTTTGTAATAGGCAATTGGCGTTGCTTAACTATTTAATTGACAAATACGTATTAAATTTTAAAATAAAAATAAGTGTTGTTTGACAATTGAATATTAGCATTTATTGTTGCAAAAGATTTTATAACTGATTTTTTTCATAGTGAGTTGCAAACATTCGTTTAATAATAGCAAATTCTTAAATGGCAAATTTATTAATTATTGTTTTTGTTAAGTAAGATTTAACCACTCATAAAGCTTATGCTCACAATTAGCATGTGACGTCATTGTGGGCATAAAACAGTTATGTTGGTTACACTATACAAAAGCAAAAAATAGTACACTGCGTATCTATAAATGTATATGGTAACTAGCGTGGTTACAACCCCACTTGTTTGCGACTGCAGACAATCAGCCATTATAACAATTACTATATTATTTTGCAATAATCAATAAAACATTCTCAGTTTTATCAAAAAGATAGTGCTTTTAACTATCACAACAAAAGACAATTTTGGTTTATCATAAAACCAAATTAGTTTTTCAAACTTACATACCATAAACTAAATTTAAAATTTAAAAAATATTTAAATAAATTTGTTTGTAGAATATGTTAAACAAACGCATCCTCAATTTTTTTTTGCAATTGTAATAATTAATTGAATTCTATTTTAATATTTTTTGCATGTTTTATTAGCATTGATAACTTATGTAGGTAATTTACTAATAATAATTTCACAAAATTGTATTTGAGACCTTTGAATGTATATTAGCTCTGTATATTTATAGTAAAATTTGAAATATTTATAAATAAATTATAAAAATTAGTAATTTAATTTTGCTCAATAATAATTATTCACAATACATAATTAAATATACATTTATACGAACATGAAAATGAAATAATAAGACGTTACATAATCCGTCCTAATTTATCATTGCAATGTCCATAATTGCACTTTAATTGACCACCATTTTATAATATCACCCCTGTAGATCAATGATACAAACATAAATTAATGCATTTTTAATTAACAATCCCTTTCTCATATTCCGATCCGCGAATTACGTTAGGTCGACCAGTTGTTAATACCCTTGTTTGCATAAAACAGCCCATCCTTTCTGCATAATTTTTATCGTGTCATCCAATCCCAATTTTTTAAGTTTGTTATTATCATCCAATTATCTTAATGAAGACGGAATCATTTTTGCAAATGCATTTCCAAATTGCATACCGTGGCCTTTATTTATCAGTGAGACATATAATTTGAGATGTCGTGTCTGCATTCCATCAAGCCATATCTTCAATTAATTTCACAACATCATTTACGGAATTAAATGGATTTTACACGAATAAATAACGATGGCGGGAACGGGGGTTGGTTGGATATAATTCAATCTGACTGAATTAAAAAAAAAAAAAACAGTGTATACATGTTTGTTATTCAATACGGATTCCATTTTTAATTAAGGGAAATGCTATTATTTTATTTATGTCATGTTCGGGGCGGTGAAGAAATGCATAAAATTGCACTCTAATTAAAAGTGGATTATTGATGAGTAATTAACGTGCAGATGCAATGTGAATGTTCTCATAATACTAGAAATGTCTAATTGTATTTTGCAAATAAAATGAATAATTTATGTTACGTTAATTATGTAAATTAGTTCAATAATGAAATGTATACATGTTGTAAGGTCAACATGATGGTGTCAAAAATTGACATGTACCAATTATACTTTATGGAAGTCATGTGTTTGAAACGCAGAGGGTGGTCCATTCTGTGCAGTTATTGATGGAAGTATTATTGGAGTAAAGCAATCATACTCAAACTATGCTACGTGTATTTCTTGTGATACACGACACCACACTTGCTGGTACGCAAAGGCATCTCTATGCTTTTATTTGACTTATTTTAAATACTCTTATTGTGCAGTTGAGGCGTGTAGATTTAAAACCGTAATCAATATTTCAAAAACTTTAAAAAAATGTCACAACTAAAGTAATTCTTAATACTGATTTCTGTGCGCTTTAAGTTGTTATATACAAAACATTTTTTAACATTGTTATAAATTTAAATTAATTTGATCAATAAATTATTAAAATAAATCAAATCATAGGTTGCATAATGTCTGTTTTTAAACTGAATCTTGACAAAATCTTTTCTTAAGTAAAAATTAAATTATCAAAGCTCAATTTGATTGTATTGTATAAACAAATGTATAGTATCACGTGCGTAATTTGCTACAAGATGACATTTATTAAGTTGGTAATTTCAAAAATTGGAGATTGTACTTTTTAAAACTACACCACTCAATTATTTTTTTAATTTATTTAAAATAATTAATTACTAGTATGCTTATTATTTTTTAAGAACGTTAACATTAAATAATTCATATAAAGCACAGCAGTGTTGTTATGATTTTGTTAACTATATCTACGTAAAATTTCACAAATTAAATAAATTCCAAGCAAGAGTAGCTATTTTATTGTGCATCTTTTACATGATTGTCGTATTCTTTCTTCCTCCACATTAGTACATTATGTCTTAATTTATCCGCAGTTGTTGGTTTCAACTATAAACTATTTTTTTCAGTCATAGTTTACATAATGTGTTCAAACGAGCTTGAACCAAAAAGTATAGAAAGTTTTATATAAGTTGCACTTGCAATGCTTTCGGTATACTACTACTAAAATATTAGTATTTCTATATTTCCTAAACATTTTTGAATATTTTAAGTTTTTTAAATGTTTGCAAGTACATTTAAACCCCATTTAATGTTTCTTAAGCACTCGTAATCTTTAGCAACTTTCCTATGCTAGCCTAAGCTTTCTGACAATTATCAGCAATAGCAATTAACTTGTGTTAACTTTCTTAAAATGATCAATGCTATCAAAATCGCTTCTAATAGTACTTTTATAAAGTTTATTAGGTTAGAATTGACTACGTTTTAATATTTTTTTAATTTTAATGTTGTTATTAGTTTAATTTTGAATATATTGATTAACTATTCTCTAAGCGTAATATGATTATGTATGACTTTTTTGCTTACTAAAACTCTCCTAGGTAAACGTGATTCTACCCACAGCAGCCAACAAAGCACTTATTTAATTTTTTTTTTTACTATTAATGTAGTCCAAGCTTTCCAAAACATATTTGATTGTCTTCTTTCACCAAAACTCTTATAGACACAAGTAACTAGTTGTATAGAAATCTTTAAAACACTTTAGCTGTTCTATAACATTCTTTTTGGGTTTTTTATGACACATTTAAGTCCTGCAAAGCTACATCAAACAGCTTTCTAACTAGCATTCAACATTCAAGTAACCGTAAGTTTTTAATTTTTTTTTCTTCTTGCTTGTTAAACAGTCTTTTAATTGTTCTTTTTTAACAAAGCTTTTCTAAACACAAGTAAAAGTAGTAGTAGTAGTATCAGCCTTCCAGCCGTTCAACGTTCCAGTTACTGTAAGTTTACAGACAAACATTTTTTCTTTTTTCTTTTAGTCCGGTTTTGGGTGATAGAGTTTATCTATTTTTACCGTTTTTACTCTTTACTGTATTGTTAAACAAAAAAAATTTTTTGCATACATTTTTTTTAGGTTTGTTTTCTTTACACCTTTCACATTTTGCGTAGATAGTGTTCAATGCAAAAAAAAGCTACCTGCCACACAATTTGAAAGGATTTATTATTAAATACTTCTCATGCATACAATTTTTGCTAAAATATAAGAGGTAAGAAAAACAATAAATCCTTTAATGACCAACACTTGGGTGGGTAGGTGGGACACAGTTAAAAATTCTACCCGCCCAGAACTTAAACTTAGTACTTGCTTACTTACCGTAGCGTCAGTTATCAGAGGATTTATTATTACAAACTTTACTTGCATACAATTTTTGCAAAAAAAGAAAAGATATAAAAGATACAAAAATTGTTTGATAACCTATCTTTGGGCAGGTAAGGGGAATACAGTTAAAAAAGCTACCCGCCAACAATTTGAATCCAATGCCTATCTACCCACCCAAGCGTTAGTATTAAAAGATTTATTATTAAATACTTCTCTTGCATACAAGTTTTTCTAAAACATAAGAAAAGAGAAAAACAATAAACTTGTTGATGACCAACACTTGAGTAGATGAGTGAGACACAGTAAAAAAAACTACCCGCTTACAACTTAAGTTTATTGCTCACCTACTCATACAAGCGTTAGTTATCAAAGGATTTATTATTAAACGCTTCTCTTGCATACATGTTCTGCCAAAACTTAAGAAATGAGAGAAACAATAAATCTTTTGTTGATCAACACTTAAGCGGGTAGGTAGGACACAGATAATAAAGCTACTTGCTTATAATTTGTATTTAGTACCTGCCTACCCACCCAAGCATTAGTTATTAAAGGATTTATTATTATATACTTTATCTTTTACATGCTATGAGTGTCAAAACATAAGAAGTAGAAAAAATAATAAATCCTTTGATAGCCAAGACTTAGGAGGGTGGGTGGAACACATTTAAAAAAACGATTTGTTTACAATTTGAACTTGGTGCCTACCCATCTACTCAAGCGTTAGTTATTAATAGATTTATTGTTAAATACTTCTCTTGCATAGAATTTCTACCTAAACATAAGAGGTAAAAAAAACAATCAATCCTTTGATGACCAACACTTGGGTGAGTGGGTAAGACAAAGTTGAAAAAACTACCCTACAATTTGACTTTGTGCCCGCCCACTCACTCAAGCGTTAATTATCAAAAGATTTATTATTAAATACTTTTCTTGTATACAGTTTTTGCTAAACCATAAGAGATAAGCAAAACAATTAATTCTTTGATAAACACTTGAGCAACTAAGTGGGACTAAAGAAGTTACCCGCTCACAATTTGTTTATGTATAAAACGTTTTAATAAAAATCTTTGTTGAGCGCCAAATGTTACTCTGACAAATTGGCAGTGGTAACTGAAGATTTTTCTGTAAAAGAAAATTGGCGCTAAGGTTGATCTTCATAAGAGTTTTAACGATACTGTAGAACAAACTGTACAAGTTTTTGCAATTATTTTTTGCACAGCTAAAATCAATTTGAATGCGGAAAACGCTTAAGTGTTGCCCACATATGTGCCCAAAGCGGATACAGATACTTATTTATTTACTTATGTGTCACAAGTACACAAATAAAAGCAGTATTCTTGCAAGATTTTACAATAAAATTAAATTTATAAAAATATAGTTTTTTGCAACTAGTCGAAAATAAACTCAACCTAAGCTAACAATCAAAGTATAAAATCTTTTAAGAACAAAATTTTTTGATTGAATTGAGCTAGTAAAAACAAAATTGTTTAAAGTATGTTGCAAGCATTTGCAACCACTAGTGTCATCAAATAAGAAATTTTTTTAACAAAACTTTTGGACCAAATATTTTTTTGAAACCATTTTTGCAATGAATTTAAGCCAGGATAAACATACCTAACCAACAAATAAAATTACATAAATTTTTAAATTGTAAATCAGGCAACATGCATTAAAAAAAACAATCATACATATTCTCTGTACGTGGACTAAGAATAAGAATACACAATACAAAACAAAATTGAAAACTTTTCAGTCTCAACTTGGATCATTTAACTTATAATTAAATATCAGGTTTGCAATTTAATCCCAAACTGCTCTAAGCTATTATACTTTTGTTTCTGACCTGAAAGTCATAATAAAATAATAAAATAGACTTCAATTGTGGATAACCGGTATATAATTTTGGTTAACCAATACTGCTAATCTATTCCAAGGAAAACAAAACTGTACAGATTGACAGCATGACCAGCTATAATTTTACACACTAACACTGAGCAAGAACAAACCTTTTGGCTGGATAAAAATTTTGTTGTCTTATATTACGGGACAAGACTGATACGCTTTGAGTCTTAAAACCAAAAAATAGTTTTACTAAAACCAACCCAATATCATAACGACAGCGCTTTTCACTTAAAAACAGAAGACTTAAGCAATTTTAAGACTAATACTAAGACTTTTAACTACCATCAGCTAATTGTTAAACTGTAAAATGTAAAATGTATGGACAAGCTATCAAAATTATTTTTTTAAATTTGAAAAAAAGTCAAGCAAAAACGTTTATAAAACTTAGCTCTTTCAAATTTGACAGATTACTAAAAATCAGAAAAACATTTAAGAAGAGCATGCAAGCTTCTCAATAAACTACTGACGTTTACCAGTGCAAAGTGAAAGTGGTGGTTGCTGCTGTTGCTTCAAAAGTTTTGTTTTGTTTCTAAACCACATTTCCAAAACCAAAACTAAAAAATAAGCAAAAAAAGACTCTATAAAATTACATTGGCTAGTACTTTCAATGTGCCCGTTTATCCGAAAAAAGTTTGAAAAATGCAGCAACATATTTAACAAATCACTAGAGCAAGCCAAAGCAAAATAAAGACTGTTGCTGATGCAATATTATGGTTTTATTGTCAAATACACTTTTAAAATCAAAACCAAAGAAAATACAAAAAAAGGGTCATGTAAGTAGATTGATAATAGTAATGCTTGTCTTGACTCAAACCCTGACTAAAACAATAAATTAATGTGCTAGTTATTTGCGGACAAACTTACTTATTTTTATTGTTTACACAATTTTGTTTAGAAATTGATTTATTATTATAGTGATGCGCACTAGGACAAAGCTTGAATTTTGACAAATTTTGGTAAACGCCAGGCAGAAGTTTATTTGAATGCCAAAAATTATAGTATTCTCTAATTTTGGCGCTGATTAGATTAAGTCTAAATAATACCTCGAGCGCGATAACTATCAAATAAAGAGTAAAATTGCTCAAAATTAGTTTAAACAAAAAAAATGTCTGCATTCAATGTGGTTTTTTACTAGATTTAGTATTAATAATACTTTATTCACGGTATATACAAAAACCATTTACATCTACATCATTATATACATAAATAACGATGAATTACAAACAATATTACAATTACACAAAAATATATAAAAGAATATTGAAAAATAAAAGCATGGAAAAAAGTATACATAAATAAAAACAGAATATAAAATTATTCATCAACACATTTTAATTGACACTTAAAACTACATTTTGAAACACAAAATAAATCAATATTATTAGAGAAACTATTAGCAATTCTACACATTCTACCAATTGGATTATTAAATCCATAATTGGTAGAATGTATAGATTCTCTAAATAATGGAGACTGTCTGGTTCGGCGATTATTGTTGGGGACTTGAAATGGAAGAGTTACAAGTAGCTCTTGGCAATCAATCTCAGACATCATTAGTCCACGTAAAAATGATAAATCGGCTCTTTTGCGCCGAATTTTCAGCGGCGGAAGATTATATTGCAATGCAATGAGGTTAAAATCGTAATTTTCGGATGAAATGCCTAATTTGTACGATAATAAACGAAAAAATTTGTTTTGAATACGTTCTATATTGCATATATGAACGCTGTAGTATGGACACTAAACTGACGGAGCGTACTCTAAATGAGAACGTACTAAAGCGCAATAAAGTAATTTGAGTGTGCTAGGAGATAGGTCAGTAGACATTCTGTAAACAAATCCTAACATTTTCATAGCACGGTTGCACATATAGTTTATATGCTCAACAGAAGTTAGTTTTGAATCAAAAATTACGCCCAAATCTTTTATTTGTGTAACATGCTCCAAAACATTATTATCGATAGTATAGTCAAACGATACTTTATTTAAAGTTCTGTTGAAGCTTATCGAAAAACATTTATTTGCGTTAAACAACAAGTTATTAATAAGACACCATGAATGAACAGAATCTAAATCATTTTGCAAACTAATGCAGTCCTCGATAGATGATATTCTTTTATAAATTTTAAGATCGTCAGCAAATAAAAGATAAGACGAAGAATTAATAGAATAAACAAGATCATTAATAAAGAGTAAAAACAGAATTGGTCCACAATGAGATCCTTGAGGAACCCCAGAAGGAACAACAATTGGTTGTGATAAAAAGTTACTAATTTTCACACACTGTGTACGATTTTCCAAAAAGCTCGACAACCACGCAACAACAGATTCATGAAAACCCAAAGCCCGAAGCTTAGCAATCAAAATACTATGATTAACGCGATCAAAAGCCTTAGAAAAATCTGTGTAAATAGAATCTACTTGAACTCTTGATTGAAAGGCATTCAAAAGATCATTTTCGTAACAAAGAAGATTTGTAAGAGTAGAACGACCCTCGCGAAACCCATGTTGCTGTTCCACTAAAATGCTTTTGCACATCCATTGTATTTGACCAGTTACAATTTGATCAAACAACTTAGGAATAGCAGACTGGATGCATATACCTCTATAATTAGTAATATCCTCCTTAGCTCCAGATTTATGTAAAGGCATAATGTAGCTTTGTTTCCAAACTAAAGGAAACTTAGCTTCATTAAGAGAAGCCTCAAAAAGTAAGTGCAATGGCATAGAAATTAAATAAATACATTGTTTTAACAGCATAGATGGAACACCGTCCGGTCCAGTGCTAAAGTTACATTTAAGGTTCTCAATCCCTTTAAATACATCCAACAAACTAATTGAAAATGATCGATGTAATACGTTTTTCTTAAAGTCAAACAAAGGAGTTGGATGAGTTTGTGTATCGTAAACAGAGGAAAAGAATTCAGCAAAACTATTAACATAGTCATCTCCATTACTGCAAGTTTTTTGTTTATAATACATTGTGGCTGGAAAATCATTAGTTTTTCTAGAGTCGCTAACAAATTTCCAAAAATGTTTAGGGTTACTTTGAATGTTGTTTTCTGTTCGAGTAATATATTGCTTGTATAGACATGTACTGAGATTTTTACACGAAGTACAAATTGATTGAAACTCGTTGTAATCAGACAATAGTCTTGAAGATTTATAACGTTTATGAACAGTTTTTTTGAGTCTAGTAAGTGAAATCAATTTTTTATTAAACCAAACCGGAAAATTGTTTTCTCGCCATTGTTTTTTGGGAACAAAATAGTCAATAGCAAAATGCAACACAGAGTAAAATAAATTAACGCAATTATCAACATCACAATTATAAAAAAGGGCGGACCAATCAACATTCAACAAAAAATTATTGATTGCGTTAAAGTCGGCATATTTAAAATCATTAAAAACATAATTACACATTAAAATATCACGGCTAGTATCACATTTTACATCAATCACATAAGCAATATGATGTTGGCTAAGTTTTAACAAAACATCCACAGCTTTAATCACAGAAATATCACAGATGTTAGAAAAACATAAATCTAAGAACACACCACCATCATTAGGTATAGAAATACATTGAGCGCAGTTTAGAAATCCATAACAGTTGGAAACAAAATGAGCAGAATAAGTATCATTACAAATAACACTTATGCCTAACTCATCATTAACCCATACCGCTGCGGGTTGATTATAATCGCCTAGTGAAATTAGTTTACTGTCTGGATATTTGTCAGCGATAGATTCAACGGAATAACAGTGATCTAAATATTTATCCCATGCCGAGTTAGGTGGTAAGTAGACTGCACTGATAATATATGATACAAACTTAAACTTAACAATTACAATCAAATGTTCAACACTTAAAAATGTAGGTTGTAATAAAGTACAATTAAAACAAGTTTTAGTAGCAATTAAGACACCTCCTCCGTCAAGCTTAGGGCTTGTTAATGAAAAGCGATCACATCTAAACAAACTGTAACCAATTAATTGTAGCTCCGCATCGCTGATGTCCTGATTTAGCCAGGTTTCGGTCAGTACAATAATATCGTAGTTGGATACAGCTACAGCCAGCATAAGTTCTTTAAGTTTAGTTTTTATACCCCCGACATTCTGGTAATAGATGGAGATACCGCTGGTGTTTCTGGTGACGGGTTTAGATTGTTTGCTGGATCCAGATTTCGAAAATCCACCGAAGATGAAGCAGGAACATTATTAACTCGCCCATAATTTAAAAATTTCTTGACCGCTATATTTGCAGGCCAAAAATCTTTGCAAAGAATAGATCGAGCATGATTAGCTGGAACAGAAACTTTAAAGCTGCTGTAGTTTCCAGATTTTACTTTTAACTCAACAACATCAACTGATATCGTAGAAATTTTAGATTTAATATGATTTACTATATCAGTTTTATTAGTTCCACGTCTAAGTTTAGAAACATGTACGTAAGAAGTAGACACATAAGCCTGCAGTTTGTCATTGGTTGGGCCACAACCAAAGATAGTTTGAGTTCTTGGTTGAGTTTTTTTATTAGTTTTTCCCTTAACAACAGAGCTTGCTAAAGAAGGAAAAACTGCAGGTTGAATCAATTGCACCGTATCATTAGTGAGCGGCGCAGTAGTGGGAGCAGTTAGTTGTTTACTGCGAGCTTCGTATTGAAGAATAGTTTTATCTTTTTCGGTGATCTTCTCTTCAAGATAAGTAATTTTATCTAAGAGTAATTTATTGCTCGACCTCAACTCATCACATAAAACTTGGTAATGAGTAATATTTTCTTTATAAAGTTTAGGAAGTTCGGAATCATCCAATTCAAATAAATTACCGCAATTACATTTCTTGTAACGAATAGCGCAACTGTTATGGAAGTTAACGCCACAATTGCTACAGGTTACACCTGATTGTGCAACAGTTTTGCATTTACACTGCATAATAACCGATACAGTTACAAAAACAAAAATGACTAGAGCAATAAATAAATAAAAACAGGATAAGGTTGATACAAGGACACAATTCACACCGGTGCGGTCGATCACTGGTGACTGACTAAAAACAAATACAGGTAGACCACGGTAAGGTTACACAAGAGACAGCAGGATTATAAAAATTAATAATAAAATTTTAAAATTACACGTTAAAAAATGGAAGTTACGCCACTGGTACGAATAGTTAAAATCACCGCCACGGGAAGCGCGACAAAACAGTAAGCGGGAAACTATAATTCTAGGTTAAATACATTTACAATAATAAAAATAATTAAACCAGTGAATTTTCTTAAAATTGTAAAAATGACTGGTTGCTAATATAATTACCAGCCGGAATGACACAAACTTTAGAATTATAGGCACTAAATTTCACACAAACTGCACAAGTTAAAAATTAATAACATTACACACACACAGTGGCGTAACCCCTGAATTGCCTGTATTGCAACTAGAAAAAAAGTTAAATAATGTCACAACTAATAAAAAAAAAATGTTGGGTGGGTGGGAAGTTAGATATTTTTTTATTTGCAAATGTAATTTGTTATTAAATTAGGAAAAAGGTTGATAAACCCAACTTTTTAATGAGAAACTATTGAATGAGTCAGCAAACCAACCAGCTCATTGGTTGTGGGCAAATAACTTCAATTAGAGTTTTCCACCCACCCACTCAAATGTTAGTGATCCAGAAATAGCATTTTTTTTTCTTTGAAAATGTAATTTGTTTGTTAAATTATAACAAAAGTTTGATAAAACTCAATTTTTGATAACAAACACTTTTAATTGAAGCTTTTCTTTGCAAATGTAGTTTGTCTATATATATATGTATATTAAGCAAAAAGGCTGATAAATTCAATAGTTTGATAACAAACAGTTAGGTGGGTGGGCAGGCCACGCAGTTTATTAGTTGTAGGCAAATAATTTTAATTATAGTGCTCTACTTATCTACCTAAGTGCTATCCAGAAATTGATTTGGGTAGTTTTAATTGAAAAACCTTATCTACCTACCCAATTGTTTGTGGTCCACAATTTGGAATTTTTTTTTCTTTGCAAATATATTTCTTATTAAATTAGGAAAAAGGTTGATAAATCCAAGAATTTTTTTATTTTTTTTTTCTGCAAATGTAACTTTTCATTTAATTGAAAAAACAAGTTGATAAATTTAACTTTTTGGTAACAAATATTTGGGTAAGTGGGTGGGCTACTCAGTTTATTGATTGTCGGCAAATAGTTTTAATTAAAGTGCTTAACCCACCCAACCAAGTGTAAGTGATCCAAAAATTTGATATTTCTTTTTTTCATCTTTACGAATGTAATTTGTCATTACATTTGGAGAAAAAGTTGATAAATCCAACTTTTTAATAACAACCTGTTGGGTGGATAGGTAGCACACGCATTTCATCTACCCAATTGTTAGTGATCCAGAAATTAGGTATTTGTATTTTTTGCAAATGTAATTTGTTATTAAATTAAGAAAATAGATGGATGTATTTAACTTCTTAATAACAAACAATTGGGTGGGTAGGCGGGCTACTTAGTTTATTGATTGTAAGCTAGTAGTTTCAAATTAAATTGCCCCATCCAAATGATCCAAGAATTAGATATATCTCTTCTCTTGAAAAGAAATTTGTCATTAATTAGGGCAATTATTTTGTAAAATTATTTGACGTTTGATTTAAAAACATAAAAAATAGTAGAAAGCAACATTTTATAACAAAAAAAACTAATTTTAAAAGTTTGTTAAAAACATCTTTTGTTGCTTGAAATGGTTTTAAACGATATTATACCTTGTTAAGTAGTTTTTAAGCTTGCAGCGTAATTTAGATTCAATATATTGAGAGTAGAAAATGAAAATGTTTTTTTTTGGTATGCAAACATTATTTTGCAATCATCAAAATTTAACAAAAAATGTTAAAGCCTTACCCTAATGTAAACACAATTGGTAAATTCTTTTGCTAACTACAATTAAACGAGTAAAGTTGTCAATCTATTGTCTAGAAGACTTCTTTTTCTTTGTGTACCGTCTCTATTAGCATATATATGGGCCACGATATTGGCATATTTTTTCCAATTTGCACCTGCTCTTAAAAGAGTAGCCAAGTTTTTTTTCTATTTTGCTCTCTATAACAAACTTAAGAAATTAGTATATTTCATTTCTATGTATATGTCCAAGGTTGTTTTTCTTTTCTTAATATTGACGAGAACCTCTCTTTTTTGGCTCATCTTTCTGAGGATTTTGTTATTTGTTACACGGTCCGTCAAGGGTACCTTTAGCATCCTACGGAATGTCCAGATCTTAAAGGGTTTCAGCCAATTTATTGTTGCGTTTAGTGTCCAGTTTTTAACTCCATATAATAATATGGAGTATACAAATCTGAAGAGTATTTTTAGGTTTAAGCTTTTGTTGCATAGTAAGTTTCTCATATTTATAAAACTTGCTCTGGCTTGTTTGATCCGGCTGCGGGTTTCCTTGTCTGGATCTAAATCTGATTGTACAAGACACTCTAGTTATATAAATTGTTCAATCGGTTCTGCTTGTTTTCCATGTTATTTATTCTCGTGTTTAATGTTCTGTTCACTACATTGATTTTTTTTTGTGTTGATTTTTAGAAAACTACCAGGTAAAATAGTTATCACTTACGTAGTGCTAACCATTCTAACTATTTTGTTTTTATTACGTGTTTTTTTGGCTAAAAAAACATCTTCAAAACAAAGAAAGCAAAAGAAAAAGTGACTGCAATTCTATGCTCTTACCTAGACAACTTAGGAAGACCGCAAAGAATTTGTGCCAAGTCTAAAAATTGTTTCTTAAAAAAAAGTTAGCTAAAAAGTTATTTCATCAAAACTGTTGTCAACCTATCCAACATCTTAACTAAAATTAACAAAGCACAATTAAAGATGCTGGATAATACTCTACTTTTGAAAAAGCACCACATACTTTAAAAAAAATGTCAGTCACAGAAGAAATTTATGAAAATAAATTACATGTTTATAAATTAGCTTATCAAGATTTCTGTCAGCAAAGATGCAACTCAGTAGTAAGAGAGATGCAAAACACAATAACAATAATTTAAGAACTATAGATAGTAAAAACTAAAATTTGTGCATTTAGCCGACAATGTCTTTTTAAATCTTACTAATGGTAGGCTAAGGTCGTGCATTTATGTACCTAAGCCAGAATCTTGATTACTGTAACAAACGATTAATGTCAGAGTCTTCAATAAGCTAGATAACGTTAGGCCACTCACTGGCAATATAGTGCTATGTATGCACAAGAAAACGCTAGTTAAAATTATACTTGTAGATCTAAACTTGGCAAAAAATTTAAATATAAGGATTGGTCCATATCGCACCCTACAAAAATCTATTTTGACCAACAAAATAAAAAAGATTTTTTTTAAATAAACAATTTCACGTTTGAGAACATTAGATAACAACACAGTTGACACAGTAGTAAGCACATATTCATTTTTTTAAGCTTTTTAGTCTAAGAAAAATTTTGCAGTTTATTAGAAATCTAAAATCTTATTTTGTGTTGAGAACAAAATAGCAACAATACCAAAGCAAGTATTCATTGATAAGATAACATTTTTTGTAAATTAAAACTTAATGTGTTACAACTTATATGCCTATTAATTGTTGTTTGATTGCGGGGAGTGCTTATAGGTGGAGTAACCTCAAAACCTTACATAAATTCAATAAAAAAAATATTTTACAAACTTTAGTATTCAAATCTAACGTTGTTATTATTATTCAATAAAATTCTAATATTGAAAATCAAAATAATAATAGCTTTATTTAAGCACATAGAAACAGCATATTTAAATCCCCATAAATCTTTTCACATAGCGATATGAGTAAGCAGCATTTCCAATATAAATTACGTACTAATTATCCAGTAATTATGACATAATGTTCATCCAAGTGCATTTTATAATAGTAATTAATACCATAATACTTAAACAGACCGCTAATTAAATATGTACAATTTTTAATCATTTTTTCCCTATAAAGTTCATCCGACTATAAGCAAATTGGCGCCGACGTGTATTCCGATAAGTTATTATAATGGATCTTGGAAAAAAAAGAATATTCATCCATTATTAACAACATTTTAAATTACAGATTGCATTCTATATGCTATCCTGTGATCTTTTCTGCCGTGTAATTGAAAATATATTTCTGTTTCATGGGAATAAAGATAACGCAAAACATATTTTTTATTCAATTTACTAATTGAAAGGTGATTGCAAAAGGGATCTATCATTTGATTTAACAATTCCCATTTCAACCCATTGCTAGTTTGCATTATTGATGCTCCAAATGCCATCAAATCAAATTACTTTGATGCAAAAAAAATATTATAAACTTTACGTAACATTTAAATATTGTATTTCAAATAACTTTGCATTTCATTCTAATTATATACATATAAATCCTTTTTATTTAGTAAAGGGATTAGGTATAAATTTGCATACAATTTATACATAAAAAATAAATCTAATTCTTTTTATTAAAAATCAACTGTAGTCATTCAGCTATTGAATTATTTATTGATGATTAATAATAAATGTCTTATTACTCTAATGGATTTTATTTTTTAGATTTGATTGTAGCTTTTATTTTAAATATTTTACTATATGGAAATATTAGCTAACTATAAACTCATAGTGAATACATAAGTTTATCTCAAGCAACAAATGCAAAAACTTTTTTTAAAATTTTTATTTGAATTATTATAACAAAACTTATTATTAGCTTGATCAAAACAATTTAGTATAATATTGATTATAAATATTATAGTAAAATATAAAATCAGATTAACAATTTAATAAAAATTCAAATTTAAAACAATTGATTGATTAACAAGGTCTTATAACAGGTACATGATTAGAATAACAATTTCAACCTTCCAATGATCTATGCTGCTATCTTCCAAGCCTATGTTTAAGTTTTATTGGAAAATAATGCGATTTCAATTATATAGGAATTAACGTGCAATATGCATTATTATAATTTCAATATAATTCAGATCAATCGGATAATAGTTAGGTTAACTGAACATTTTATAAATAATAATACAATAAGGAGAAAAACTATAATTTATAATTGATTAATGATTCTACTGTTTACTATCTAAATTGGTGTTGAAGTGTTTAAATATTTATGTTGTAACCACCACTATTTTCTATTTCTAATTAAAATTTATCAGGACTAATAAAATACTATGATTGACAGGCAATTCATTAGACCCTTACACATTATTGACACATTACAATTCTATTAGCGGCATGTAAATATAGACCTCCAGATAAAAATCGCATTGTTACATTTTACTAGTTGAACTTCCTGTCGGCGAGTCGGACTCGGACACTAAACGTAATACATCATTGCTACACTTTCCGTTCCTTTACGGTGAAAAGGAACCGACGTCCGGATGTGGAATTGTAGTAGGCATTGTGGTGGGTGCTAGCCACTATAGTAGCAAAGAATAAAGAAAGAAAAAACGCAACAATTGCGGTTTTATTTAAACTGTTCGACAACAACTTTTTGATGTCTCTTTCGGCGAAATGTCTATGCCGAAAGCGTTTATGTGTTATTCGATGTGGACAATGGGTGAACAGTAGAAAAAAAAAAGATCAATAAGAAATTGTATGTAATTTATATGTAATTTGTGTTTCGGCAGCTTTTTATGTGAAGTTTGAAATTATGTTAGATATATATTATGTATTGTAAAAACAATTTTCTCTTTAAAATGTTATTTGATTTCGTAATAAAGACTCGTTTGCATATTTAAATATTAATAAATCAAAAGCAAAGCATATGTATTTATGTAATTTGTTCCTATATTGAAGGAATAAATTATTTTATGTTTATACATCCTGCTTCGTACTATTATATCAAAAAATGAGTTTTATAAGACAAATTTTTATGAGTCTTTATGACAAAAATGTATTAAAAAAAAATTATTTGTTGAAATCAAACGTTTGATGTTTATATCATTGATTTATTTGTCTTTTTTTTCTATTATCAACGTTTAAAAACAAAATGTAAATTATAAAATCAATGTTAAGAAGCTTGAAACATTTTTCTAAAATATATTAATTATTTTCTACGTAGATAGGTAGGAAGAAACGGTTTTATAGCCGGCATGATTGCTTGATTTAAACCCTATAGATTTTTTTCGCTGGAGATATTTGAAAACTTTAGTCTACTATAATATTTATGCAGTTTTAACACGCTGACAAAATCAACATATTGCTACTTACCTTTATAGGTTAGGATAGGTTAGGTTAGATGAGTAGTTTTCTTTCTTTGAAGATATTTGAAAATATTTGAAAACTTTAGTCTAATATGGTCTAATGTGGTATATAAAACCTTCTAAACTTTTTTACTAATGAAGGTTGATTTTATTTATCAAAGTATGTAACAGCCAAAATTTTGAAATTAATTTTTTTAGAGATGTGATAAGCAAGATTGTGGCACTACTATACATATACGACATAGTAATACTGATGACTAACAAGAACTTTTCAAAAATTAAAAAAAAAAACGAAAAGCACGGATTAGAAGTAAACTCAAAAAATACTAATTTTAAATCCTTCTTTTTTCCGTGCCTTATCCGCTGTGAATATTGGCAATCATTATGGCTATCTTTACCTTGTTGACAGACCTTCTAAACATTTGGATTAAAGTCAATCTAAACCACTGGTGCAGATTTTTAAGCCAAGATATTCTTTTCTTTCTTGGACCTTTTTTTCCCAGCACCTTAAATTCCAGAATAAGTTGGAGTATTTTATACTTTTCTTTGTGTCTCATAATATGTCTAAGGTATTTTAGTTTTATGGCTTTTACGGTCATTAATATTTCAAGATCTTTTCCAACTCTCCAAAGAACCAGCTCTTGCTCTTTCGATTCTGCATTTTATTTCGCTAGATTGGTCTCACTGTTGGTTTATGCAGGTGCTCGGGTATTTGTCAACCTGTTTGATAGGTATGTTGTCGAAAGTCAGGTTTACCGGTGGTGGATTGTTTTTGGTAACTACTATGCATTTGCTCTTTTTTGTATTTGAACAAATTCCGTGTTTTTTGCTAGTAGATTTAATATTTTTTATTATAAGTTGGAGTCCTTTGGCACTAGTGGCCATTATGACAAAGTTTTCTACATATCTGATGTTATTGAGGAGTTTATCGTTGACTATGATTCCCTCCTCTACTTCATTCAGTGCTTCTTTAAAAATGTATTTCAAATGTATATTAAAAAGCATAAGCGAAAGCACACACCCTTGCCGCACACCTCTACATATTTTTATTTTCTTTGTTTTGTGGTCTTCTACTCTTACTTCTGCTGTTTGTTGCCCGTATAGTTTAACTATACTGCAAATGTTTTGTCGTCAGCTTTTGTTTTCCTAAGTATAATGATCAATTCTTCATGTTTTACCCTATCAAAAGCTTTGCTGAAGTCAATAAAACATAGGTATACATCGCAGTTGACGTTTCTACATTGCTGAATCAGAACGTTTAATGCAAAAACTGCTTTTCTGGTACCTACGGTTTACGAAACCTAAACTGTGTTTCCTTGATGTGTGCTTTATTTTTCGCATTGTTTTGCTGTTGGTTTTTTTGGAATAGTGACAAAATTAAATTCTTGGTTTTTGTAATAGAATATAATGACATATCACCGTCAGTCAAAACCAAAAACAACAAAACAAGAGTGAGTTTTTTTGGTTTCATAGAATACTAAAAAAAGTTTAAACTGTTCTGTTCTTTAACCAATAAGTTAAGCAACTTTTTGAAAAGTATCAAATAAGAAAAATACAACAAAATGCTTTTTATAAGCTAAAATACCGTTAGCGTGCAGACTAACCAAAAACTTTTGCTTTAAACATAACATTGTATCCTTGCTTAGCGCTCTAACCTTATTTGTTGCTTAAATCCTTGAGCAAAAGCATCAAACTAGAATCAAAGCTTCAGTGTCACAGTGTTAGAACGTTGAACAATGAATAAACGTACAATGCTATAGTTAGAACAACCTTAATTAATAAATGAAACACTATTAAAATCTACAAAATGGTTTAAATCAACTGTGTTTGAATAAAACTTAAACTACATCAACTATATTCACTAACAAACCAGCCAATGCTGTAGACAGTACTATAACAATTAAGTTTTTAAAACTACATCTAAATTGCAAATTTTAATGGCAAATTCTTATAATCATTTACTTGTCAAAATTTTGGTTCTACTTGCTTAAGGTTTTAATTTTTTTTTATCTTGATAAATAACAGATTGATGCCAGTTTTTATCTTTATTGCACCAAAAAGTGTGTTTATTATCAACAATGTAGCGTCGTTGTTTAAGTAACAAAAATCAGGCACTCAAAAAGTAAAATTTTTGTAAAGTGAGTTTACTAATACTAATTAGAAACAAGGTTTAGCCTCAGTTATGTGCCTTGGCTACTCAATTTACGTGCTTAAATAAAAGTATGCTTATTTTATAGCGACAGTGTTTGCCAAGTTACGGTACATTTTTTATTTACATTTTTAAATGTTTATAACATTTTAAACTTGTTTACTACATTTTATTGTACCACTGCTGATTGGTCATGGATTACTTATTCAACCTATTTTTAAGTAACCTGTAAACATATTACTATCTGCAATTTTGCTAGTAGTACTTCAAGGTTTTGTCTATAAGAAGACTCAAGTACAATCATTTGTTTTGTTTGTTTTTACCAAACATCTGATTTGGCCCTAAATTATTACAATACTACATGTTATACCTAAAAATCTGATGATAGTAACAAATTATATTAATCATTAAAATTTTCTGAAACATTGTTTTTATTTAAGGAAGGTTAAAAAATAATAAGTGTAATTAGTATCAAAATTCTTTACCAGCTTTTACTTGTTTTGCTCGTTTGTGCTGCTTATTTTTGGCTCTTGATACAATATATATTATAGACGCTTTAAAAAAAGTCAAACATACAAATTTGCTAAGCCGACAGTTTAACAGGTTGACTGCGTTACTGGTCTTTTTGACCAGTGCTGAGTGGTGCAGTGGGAAAAATATAAAACCTTTTCTTCAGTAAATAAATTTTCTTTTTTGAATTTGTATTAATCAACAGATCCAATGTTCCATAATAAATTAGTTGTGATAACCATGACGCATTTATACATTTTATACCAAAATATTATAGAAGTACTTACCGCAGGACAGATTTATGTCAATGATAAGAGCATAGTTTAAAAAAAAGATTAATGTTTAAACAGTATATTCCAAACAAAGCACATTCTTATAAAATCAAATTATACAAACTGTGCACTGTTGGCGGATATTCAAATAGAAAATAATTTTAATGTTGACTACAAATCCAACATACAGTACCACTTGTTTACCTACTGATAAAAAAATTATGGCAAAACGCTGAAGTATGTCTTCTTTTTAAGAAAGGATAATACAAAATTGGAAAACTAATCAACTAACTCAAAAATTTTACTTTTATTAAACGGCTAAATAAGCAGGTTTCAGGCGAGGCTACATCACGACCGACCACATTCAAACATTGCGTATACTGATCGAAAAATGTTTAGATTACAATATTTACTTCCACATCGCTTTTGTAGACTATCAGAAGGTCCGTGACTCTTTCGAATCATGGGCAGTACTCCAATCAATAGACAATGCTCAAATTGACTTAAGGTACACAAACTTTTTTAAATACATCTACAAACACGCAACCCTACACTTCAAAATGGAAGAAGATTTGATGAGAAGGAAAGTACCCATCAAAAAAGGCGTCCGACAGGGCAACACTATCTTGCGTGGGAGAGAAAGAGAGTAAGCATCAATCACCTTCGCTTTGCCGATGATATTGTCTTTATTAGCAATGACCTAGAAAAATTGGAAAAAATGTTACGCAAACTTGACAAAGCCTTACAAACTGTGGGCTTGCAAATGAACATGCACAAAACAAAATGGTCACCCTCAAGAATTACACTCTAGAAAAAGTTGAGTAAACCAAATAACAGAAATCCCCAGCTTTTATGCAAATTAAAATACATCCTACGAGAACCTAAAATTTCAATAAACCTAAAAAAAAAAGTTTATAAAGGGTTTTTCAATAAGAAGTTTTATTTTGAATAGCAGGCTATTTGGGCAACTGTCAATTTTTAAACTATTATCTTTTGACATTTAACAAGTAAAAACTACACCATTATTAAAATTTTCTACAAATATAGTGAACATTTTTCAGTCACAGTTTGCAAAACTAAAGCACTTTTGGGTCGTCGTAAAGCACTTTCTCGGCCGGCAATAGTAAATCTGGTGGAAAAATTGGAACTGTTAGGGCAAGTTTGTGATTTGAAGAATCAAAACCGTGTGTATCGCTCAAGAACATATAAGAATATTGCTGATGCAGCCCGTAGTGTTGAAAAAAAACTCAGGTTTCTCGATTTCTCGTCGATCTTTAGAATTAGACATTTCACAAACGACATTACACTGTATTTTGCATAAAGACTTAAATCTTAAGGCTTTTAAAGTTCAGTTAACACAAGAACTCAAGCTAGTCGATTACCATAAACGACGTATCATTGCTGATTGGGTCCTTCAAATGCATCAAAATGATCTGGAATTTTATCGGAAAATCATCTTCAGAAATGAGGCCCATTTTTACTTTGGAGGCTACGTTGATATGCAGAATTGTCGCATTTGGGGCTTAATAAATCCAAAAATGGTTAATTAATAGTGCCTTTATACAAAAGTTTTGTAAAACAATTGACAATTGCTGTAATATTGATGTTTATCTGTCTTTCAATCAAGCTGTTCTGTTGTGTTTGTCTTTTTGTCTTGCACGGTTTTGACAATTCTGTAATCTTTTATGCGAAATATATGTTTATTCTACTGATTTTTTTTGCTTTTTTTTAAACCCACCTTACAATTTCTAAAGTATTGCACTTATTTTGTTATTCTACATTAGTTTTTTATCTATAAATAAGTGACTTGTGATGGTTCTATGAGTACTTATTTTTATACTTTGCCAATTCTTCATTTGGTTGCTTTTGTTATGTTATTTTTCTTTCAAATAAGATATTTTTAAAGTTTTGTCAACTTGATTTGTTCCATATTTGGATCCATAAGTAATAAAACTTTAAGACTTGGCATTTGGTTAGGCATTTTAATTTTTTTATTTTTGTGGTGTTATGTTGATTGTTTTGTATTCTTCTCAAAAGATGTTTAGTACCCATTATAAGTCATCTTCTAATTCTATTGGTTTATCAATGAATAGTTTCAAAAGCAACCATGTTTTTTGAAGTTGATTCTGAGTAATAATAGGTTGCTTTGGTTTTCTTTCTCAATGCTCCTGTGGTTGTTTAATTTAATATCTTTCTTAATTTTTTCTATGCTTCCTAAAACAAATCACTTTTTGCAATAGGGTTATGCTTTATCTGTAGAATCAGCTTTTGCTAGTTTAAGATTCTTTTACTTTTATTTTTAAATGGCTAAAAGTTATGCTTTTCTGTTTTTGCTGCTACTCAGTTTGTTCTACATTTTTATGATCAGATTGTGCTCTGATCTCTAGTATTTGATTTGATCTTGTGTTTTTGTTGCTAATAATGTAACTTTGCTGTTGAGTGATCTTAGGTTCCAGCATCTTATTCTGAGTTGAGGCTTCTGTTTTTGTTTTCTTGTTTACTACGCAACAATCCTATTTCTTGCATGTGTCGTTAACGTGTACTCTTCCAGTTCTAATATTTGTTGCTTAAGCTTGTAAGATTTTACTGTTTTTTTTTACATAAGGCAGGTGGCTGGCCTAACCTTAAAACCCTTCCCTTTTATCCAAGCTTGGGACTGGCAAAGAACATCACCGAGCTACTCGATCCACCCGTTTTGTTCTTTGGCAGAGTTGACAGTAGTTATAATAATTATATATATATATATATATATGGCCATAAATGAGTCAAGTGTACGGAATGAAAATTTGTTTTTGCTTAAACTACTGAAAATGCTTTTTTCTACATAAATCTTGATTATGTGCTTTTTTTCAACAATTTTTAGTTAGCCAATTCCGAATAATATGCAATCAAAATTTGAAAAAAACAAGGTTTTTGAGTTTTTTACATTTTTTGATCATTTGTAACTTGTCAAGATAGCATTTTTAAGAAAAAAATATTAGAAACTTTTTTCTTCAAAATTGTCCAAAAAATAAGTTTTTTCCTAAAAAAATGACTGTTTTTTTTTAATATGAATAAAAACGTGCTTTTATATGTGCAAAAGATACCCTGAAAATTTCAGGAAATGCCGTGTGATACGTTCTGAGATATTTTACAATGTATCCACAGAAATACTTGAAAATGGCAAAAAAAAATGATTAAATTTTGAATTTACATTTTTTGATCATTAGTAACTTTCCAGGATTGCATTTTTAGGAAAAAATTATATAAAATTTTTTTTTAAATTGTTTAAAAAATAAGTTCTTACGGACAAATTTTTTTTTCTTTAAATTATGATAATTTTGCAGAACTTTAAGTGACTCTAAAATTGAAAAAAAAAGAAAATACCTATCATGTTTTTCTTAAGAAAAACTCACTTTTTGCAAAATTTTTACAATTTAAAAAAAAAATTGTTTGTAAAAACTTATCCTTTAGACAATTTAAAAAAAAATTATTTAATAATAATATAATTTTTTCTTAAAAATGCAATCCTGAGAAGTTACAAACGATCAAAAAATGTAAAAAACTCAAAACCTCAATTTTCTCAAATTTTGATCGAAAATGGCTCACTGAAAAAATCTAAAAAAAATCTAATAATTAGAATTCATGTAGAGAAATTCATTTTCAGTAGTTTGAGCAAAAACAAATTTTTATTCCAAACACTTGACTCATACATGGCCATATATTTATCAAATTAAAAGTTTAATTTTTAATAATATATAAATAATTTAACTTTTTATTTATTGTATTGAATGCTTCTTAAAGTTTGATATTTTAATGTCATCGTCAATATAATATTGTAGTTTGATTAAAAAAATAAATAAATATTTGACAGTTTATTTAACAGATTTGAGAAACATATTTATTTTCAAATTGACAGTTAACATATTATAATGCACATTTTTAGATAACTTGTAAAATATAAAACAAAATTTAATTTTCATATTGACAGTTGACAGTTTATATATCAGATTTTGCAAGATTTAAGTCCTTTATTGGCATAATCATATATACTAATAACACTCAAATAATAAATAAACAACATCCTTCTTTAGATTAAACAAACAAAAAAAACAAAAAATTAAAAACTTTACCCTGATGGATTCACTTTGCGCTTTGTAATTTTTTTTTTATTTTTTCTTTTTTCCATTCTTTTTTAAACATACTTTTTATTTTCTTGCCTGCATTTGCTCATTATCATCCCACTTTAGTCAATTACACTCATTCACCTAATGAGAGAGTCTCGTGAAGTGAAGAGAGAACAACGTAATAATATTCAGAATAAGTGTATGAGAAAGAACAGTGCAGCAATTAAACAAAACTGCAGTTTATATCGTCAGCTTACAACCAAAACCTGATAAGTTACATTTCTATAGTTTTGAGATATTGAAGTTTTAAAATTTAATATTACATGAAAAATGAAGGAGTAGAAAAGAAAACACATTTTATTAATGAAATTCTGATCTAAATTCTGATTTATATAAACATATATGGTTTTTCCAGTATATAGTATAGTGTGTTTTAGGCCCAGAACTGCAATTATTTCAAAAATTACAAAATTGTATTTATTTTGTTTTGGTTATAAGCCGACTATATCTGAGATAGTTCATATAACAGATTTTTCAAAATTTAAAAAAAAAAGTTTTTTTAATTCATTTTTTGATAATAATTTTTATTAAAAAAAAACTTTTTTGTTCTAAAATATTTGAATTAGTCATTTATTTTTCTTACTACACTTAGACAAAATATAACAAAATCGAGTAAGTTAAAAATAAATTAAACTATAGTAAAAATGCAACTTTAAATAAATTAATTAAACATACATTTGTAATGACACTCAATACTTTTTTTTAAATAATAGCAAATTAATATTTACTTCAAACATATTACTTGGTCTGCGTAAATTATTCAAAATTCATATTTTAAAATTAATTGATCAGCCGATTATTTGTATTATTATACATATTTATCAATTGTTAAGCTGCATGTATTTAAATTTTGTTTATATTTGTAATTTTTTTTAAATTAACATAATTTTGTTAACAAAATAAATGTTTATTTTTTTCAAATTTCATCGTATTTTTTAATTCTAATTTAAACCTTAAGCTTTATTATTATTTAATTATAATAAACTTACACAATATTGATTAAGTTTAATATAATTAATATTACACAATATCTATTAATAATTAAAGTGATGAGTTACAATTAAAAAACAGGAATGGTTTGTAGCGCAGCTAAATAGATTCTGCCATCTGCCGAGACCCCCGCTCGCCCCTCCAGGGTCGTCCACCAACGACTGTGTGCATCTGACAGAACCACGTTGTTATTTTTCCAATAATAACTGAAAAATAACTAAATAACACCTAAAGTATGTATACACATTATACCTAATAATTATTCCGCATGCAATAAAACCCTTGTGTAGTCGCATAAACATTTATTAGCAGTTTAAATGACCCACATATTGACCTTTGAGGTTAGTTTCAGTGCAATATCAACATCACCGAAACAAGCCGCAATTACGCCAAATAGTAACAAATTAAATGCATATTATTTCATATTAATTATTCCACTGCTTATTGCTTTGTGTATTTGTAACGATTTTCTAATATTTATTGCAACCGCAATGGATCTTCGATTTTTGCTCAATGTGGCGCCATCTCTGGACGCCTCTGAGAATCACAAATTTAAAATTCTTTCCTATTTATTGCGATTTGCATATTATATATCCGATATTTGCGAGATTATAATGCAAGTGTAAATCCTGCGGCGGTTGCATCGATAATTACATTAATGCCAATGCTCGAAAGGACGGCAAATTCGAAATTGCAGGCTGCGCGCTGGGATCGGTCCGCGTTGAAGTTTGTTATTAAAGGATTTTAAAATGGCCCTTATTTTTTGCACGTTACAATTTCGATATCAGATTGAAAATTGCTATTTGGCGGAAATTAAGTTGCACATTGCAAATGTATGTTATTATTGTTATACCACATTCTGCGTGCCGTATTTTTTTCTTATTATTTCGTTTCGCGTTTACAATGGGCGACGGATTTTTGCGATTGGAAATGTATGTAATTTCTAGTTTTAGCATCTTGTGAAGGGATTATTTTTTGTATTATCTGGAAACTGTTTAACATAACTGATTATAAGATGGTTATATTATTTTAAATTGTTTAATGGGGATGTAAAGGCTTTATATCAAATTTATTTAAAAATTATTACATTATGTAATGATATATTATTAAGTAAATAATAATGTTATTATTTAATGCATTCCACACATTCCTTTTAACATACCTGCTTCATTTTTGGTAAAATACCGGCTGGTGTATAATTTATAAAATAAGTAATTTGTGCGATATTGTGTATTAATCTAAAGTGTATTGCATAATTGCTTTGAATTTTGCAATTATGTTTGTTTTGTCATTGCAAAAAGAGAATTAGAATATTTTTAAATATACTTATGATTAAGCTAAGTTTGAACAAATTATAGAGGTCTTAGGCCCGTTTGCACCATGTTGGCTTAAATCGACGCTTAATTAAACTCTAGTTAATTTTAAGGGTAGTTTTTATTTTCATTGCATTGCATCAACACGTTTTAAGCGTAGTTTAGCAAACAGAAGTTTAAAATAGATTACACATGGCAACATTGCACATTTCTAGTTACTTTACGGAAACTGTTCGTATTTGTGTCTATTTCTATAATAAAAATGCTTAAATAAAATAAAACCTAACCTTTAATAGCGTATGTCAGTGTAGATTATATTAAATTTGGACGTTTTTATTCATATTGTTGCATAGTAACGGAAATAAAGCCAAAATATCAATGCAAAAAAATAAATTTTGACGTTGAATTATATTTTTAGGTTAAGTTTTTACTAAGCCGACAATATTGACCGCTTAAGTTAAGGGTCCCTTAAAGTCATAAACTCCCTTAAATATGTGGTGCAACGCAATAAGCCACTCTTAATGTTTTAAGGGCAGTTTAAGATTTAAGCGACGTTGGTGCAAACGGGCCTTAGCAAATGTTTTTGACAGTAATATTATAAAAGGAGTGGTTTTATGAAACTTCACACATGTTTCATAAAATGTTTATACTTTATAAATTTAATTTTGAATAATTTTTTAGTTAGTCATGACAAAATATTCAGATCTAAGTTAATAAAAAAAGATGTCTTCTTCAGTAATACAATAAAAGAGAGATTTTAGAAAACGATACAAAAAAAAATGTTTTGTATTTTATAAATTTAATTTTGAGTAACTCATTACAATTAGTCATAATTAGGCTAGGTTTGAACAAAATATTAACGTCTTAGTTAGCAAATGGTGTCATTCATCATCATTTCTTAGCCAACTTTAGGCTTTAACGTTTTCCATTTAATTTGTTCTTGTGCTTCTTGGATCTATCTAGATGTCACACGTTTTATGTCGTCAGTCCATTGGGAAGGTGGACGCTTTCTGCTTTTGTATGCATCTAGCCAAGGTCTCTACTTACGGATTTTTTTGGTACATTATTCATTGTTCATTTGGGACAACCACTCAATTTTCTCTTTTATATGCCGGATTGCATGGTTGGCAGGGTTGATCAGTTTCCTTTCTCCCTTGGCTCATACTATTATCGGCGTGTTATCTGCAAAGCAGATTGCCTTGTAGTTTGACTTCTAGAATGTCGTTATAGTACAAGTTCCATGGTAGTGGGCCAATAACAGATCCTTGCGGTACCCCACGTTTTAGCTTCATTATCTCATTTTTTTTTCTACAGTGAGTTTCTTGTTTTGGAGGTAGCTAGTTAGCACTTTCCTTATGTGTTTGCTAATTTTTTTCCTTTTTAGCATTTCCAATAGTTCCTTCCAAGGTACCGTGTTGAAAGCGTTTTTGATATCAATGGTTGTTAGAATACAATATCTCTTGATTTCTACTGCATAATTTTTAACCGCCTTTTTAACCTTTTCTATAGCATCTATGGTCGATCTATCTTTCATAAACCCATACTGGTTGCTAGAGATTATTTCTAGCATTTTATTTTTTAGTCGCCCAGCTATTAATTGTTCATATAGTTTGCTTATCGAATTTAGTATACATAGTGGCCTGTAATTCAGGATTAACCTTGCTTCTTTTCTTTCAGTCGTAAAGTTTCCTTGTTCGAATTTGTTATTTACAACTTTGAGAATTGAATCTGAATAAGTCTTTGAAATCAGTTTGATAATATCTGTAGGTATGTAATCCGGTCAAGGCGCTTTGTTCTTTTTTGTTCTTCTTAGGGCGTCTTCCAGCTCTGTAGTAAAAAGATGTGCTGTGTCTATGTTCTTCCATTTGTTAGTTTGGTGTACTGGAAACAGTTCTGCTGCTATCCTCATTTGCTTTTCGTTGTTTAACGCTGTTTGTTGTGATAGATTGCGGTTTTTGCTTACAATTTTGTATCCTAAGCCTCAGGTGTTTTGTTCTATCTCTTTACATACCCGTACCCATGCCTTTTCTTTAGCTTACTCTATAACTAGTTTGAGAGCTTTTTTTTTATCGCCATATTTGTCACTAAGAATCTTTTTTGTGTCTGCATCTTGGTTGTGTTTGTTGTTTGCCCTGGTTGAGGCTCGCCTAGCTTGGTTGCATTTTTTTTTGGTTTTTTCCAGTTCCTCAGACCAAAAATATATCCCACTGTTGGCTTTTCCTTTTTTGTTAAAGGTTTTATTCATGGCTTTTTTAATTAATTGCATTAGGATTTTAGTGCTTTTTGTTGTCACCATGGCTATTTCGTCAACAAACCGGCTTATCTTATAAACGCAGGCATTGGTTCGGTCTTAACCTTCCACCTTTTTCTTTTGGTGCTTTCCGCGATTTTTTCTGGTGTTTTGACCTCATAATATATATTTTTGTGTAGACTCAAGTTTTTCTCTTCCGATACTAACCAGTTTTGCATTTTCTTACTTATATCTACTGAACATAGATTGAAATCTATATACGATTTGGATGCTCCTCTAACAAAAGTTGGTTCCTTTCCATCATTGATGATGGCAAAGTTTCATTCAGCCAACCATTCCTTTAGCATTGTTCCTTTATCATCCTTTGCTTCTCTTCATAGCCTTGCTTTACAGTTAAAGTCACTCGCTACAATTATGGACTTGTTATGTTTTTTGGTACTTTCTTCAAGTTTATGTAGATATGTTTTACATTTTTTGATGTTTTTATTAGGAGACCAGTAGCAGGTTTATATGATTATACTTTTTGTTCCCATTTCGTTTTAGTATAATTTTTGTTGAATACCCAAATAGCTGCATTTCTGTCTCTATCTTTAATCTATAGATTCCTTGATATCATGTTCTTATTAGGCTCGGACACTATACATACATCTACCTGGTTTTCAAGGGCCGCCTTATGCAGTAGACCCATTGCTGCTCTGGCTCTGCCGATGTTGCATTGTAGTACTTTCATTTTTGGTGTTGTTATCGTTTGTCAGATTTTTACCGGAATTTGGACTTTCTTTTTGTTTATTGTCTTTACTTCTGCTGTTTTTAATACCTGTCTCACGCTTCTTCCTGCTTGCTCGTAGAGCCTGTTGGAATAGCGAGCATTTGCCTGTGCCTGCTTTATGCCCAGTTTCCTGGCATAGTGGACATTTTTGACTGTTATTACATTGGCCTCACTACATTTGTAGCATAGTTTGACCCTGTCTGTACTGTTGCACTCATTGGCCTGATGATCGTACATCCAGCACTTGTAGCATTTTTTTAATTTTTTTTTGTTTCCAGAATGCAGTTTGAGTATCCAATTCTAATTGCTTATTTCTTTAGCAATTTGTTTGCTTTTTCTTTAGCCAAAGTCACCGTTGTTGTTTGGGTCTTCTATCGTTTTCTTTGAGTGTACCAATTTTGAGAGATTTCTCGTTATCTTCCACAATTGCCTGTATGGCTAATGTAATGTCATTGCATCTAGGTCTCTTATAACTATGGTTTCCATTTTTTTTTGCTCTCACTTTCCTTGTAGTTATTGTTTTGTTGCTTTTTTCGATTGCTTTTTTGATGTTTTTTAGTGCATTTGCGTCTTTTTCCACGGTGATAATCATTTTGCCTTCTTTTGTTTTTTTAATGTTTGTGACTGCTTTTCCGTCTAGGTTTCCATTGAGGTTTGCTTTAACCAATTGAGGAAGAGTTTTGTAGTTTTCCGTTTTCTTTCCCGCTTTTTTGACAATTAGTGCTTAAGTGTTCCTTTATTTTTTGTGTTTACTGGGTTTATCTTCTTGTGCCTTGTTAGTATAAATCACTACTTTAGTGTCTGTATATTTGTATACGACCTCTGCCATTTTTCTTAAGGTTGGTAGACTTACAGTGTCAATCTTATGTAAGACAACTTTCTTGTCACCAGCAATATCTTTTTTTGGTTGGCCGTCAAGTCTTATTAGAATAATTCTGCCCGTTTTGCATTTTTGTGCTCTGGAGCGCACCCGTGTTGTTTGCTCTACTATTTCAAAGCTTTCTGAACATGTAGCAAGCACAGGGTATTGGTCCCCGATTTGGTACCAGTTTTTTTTACCATCACTACTTTGCATGTGTATCGTCAATAGGGTTATCTATTGTCATTTGCATTGCATTATTTGTAGCCTTTAAGATACTTCCGGCTACACCATCGGGTTTACTAAAGTCCGAGATTGAGTGTCTTCTTACAGGCGATCTGAGTATTCTACTCTTTTGGCCAAAAGCTTCCTTTATCTTGCGGTCTTTTATCATTTCCACCTAGTGTTAGTGCCGATGTTCTTAGAAAGTCCATTTGTCGCTGTTTTTGTTGTAGGTCTTGCGGTCGCTGTGCCCGCTTGTTCACACTTATCCTCGACCGCAGCTGAGGTATTCTTTTTCTGCTCTGTAAACTTGTTTGTATCGTTTTTGTGTTTCATGGTTTCAAAAAACGTTTTCCGTGCATTTTATACCTCCTGCCAGGTTTGTGTTTGTTATAGTGTTTCAGAAAAATGAAAATAAGTGAAAATGAAATGAAAAGTGTTTTGGTCCCCTAGCTTTCGTAACCTAATAGCGTCGGTTTTCATAAAATAATCCAGAGTAGATTGAAGAATTTGACCAAGTGAGGCCGACAGTTCAAAAAGGAAAGAAGAGTGAAATAATAGTTTTGCTTCCGAGGCTATCGTGCAATGGTGTTGGTTTGTGTGTACAATCTTCTATCCGCCACCCGAGGACACGCCTGGAATTGGTTTCAATTTTCCTTGCCCTTAGGGTCCAGGACCTAACCTAACGTAACCTTCCTTTTTTTTTTTTTTTTTTTCCTTAGGAGGTGTAAATCTTTCATAAGACACCCCGAAGGGTAGTGTCAGATTCTTACTGACTAAAACCACCTCCCCCTCTTCTTGCGGGAATGACGATCTTTCTCCACCTCGGGATTGCATTTAAGTATTTCATCAAGGTGGAGAGTCCCGCGCGACCGATTTCAGGTCCGCACACAGTTCAATAACATCACAACATTTTTTATGTAGCACCACTTTTTTTTTTTTTTTTTTTTGGTGGTACAATTTGCATGTTTACTCAATTTTTTTTTTTTTTTCTAACATTTTTATGACAATAACAGTCTACAAAACATACAAAAGAAAACAAAAATTTACATAAATCCACAAAACATTTATGAGCAGCTACGGCCCCACCCCCCTTCCTACTTCATTCACACCACACCATGGAGCAAGCTCCCTCTCTTCTTCTTCTTTCATACGTAGCATGGACCCTATCATGGTGGCCACAATGTCCCAATTGGACACTGAAGACAACATTACTACCACCATGTTATCCGGGTTCAAGCTCTCTTCCATCAGTTTCATTCTTGCTTTTTCACGCGTCTCCAACCATCTCTCGCAATGGAACACGGTGTGCTCAACCGTATCCCTTTGCCCACAGTACAGACATTCATCACCTTCAATCAATTTCATCCAATGCAGGTACGCCCGGAAGCAACCATGTCCCGTTAGTACCTGCGTGAGGTAGTAGTTTACCTCACCATGGCCCCGACCCACCCAACGCCTCACGTCTGCGATGAGCCGTCTGGACCATGCCGGTTCACTACCACCCCCACTCGACACGCATTCCTCCCAACTCTTCTGCCATTCCCCCCACATCCATTCTTCCGCTTCACACTTTGTAAGGCGACCCTCCCAGACCGCCGTCTTCACTTGTACCACAAGATCTAACCTAACCTAACCTAACCTAATCTTTAAAAATGCAAAAAGTGAAAAATTTGTAAAAAGTCGAATTTTGGTAAAATGACATATTCAACATCAAAAATGCAAGAACTAAAATTTAATAAAAAAATTGAAACCTAACCTAACCTAACTTTCAAAGCTACAAAAATTGAAAATTTTGTGAAAAATCATTTTTTTTTTGTTAAAATAAGATATTCAACATCAAAAATGCAAAAACTAAAAATTTAATAAAAAATTGAAACTTAACCTATTTTAACCTAACCTAACCTAATCTTCAAAAATGCAAAAGTGAACATTTTGCGAGAAATCGATCTTTTTGTCAAAATGTTATATTGAACATCAAAAATGCAAAAACTAAAAATTTAATAAAAATTTGAAACTTAACCTAACCTAACCTTCAAAAATGGGTCAAAAGGGTCCAGGAACCTAACCTAACCTAACCTAACTTTCAAAATTGCAGAATGTGAAAACTTTGTGAAATCATTTTTTTTTTGTTAAAATGAGATACTCGACATCAAAAATGCATAAACTAGAAATTTATTAAAAATTGAAACCTAACTTAACCCAACCTTCAAAAATGGGTCAAAAGGGTCCAGGAACCTAACCTAACCTAACTTTCAAAATTGCAGAAAAAGAAAATTTTGTGAAATCAATTTTTTTTATTAATATGAGATATTCAACATCAAAAATGCAAAAACTAAAAATTTAATAAAAATTTGAAACCTAACCTAACCTAACCTTCAAAAATGGGTCAAAAGGGTCTAGGAACCTAACCTAACCTAACTTTTAAAATTGCAGAAAGTGAAAATTTTGTGAAATCAATTTTTTTTTGTTAAAATGAGATACTCAACATCAAAAATGCATAAACTAGAATTTAATAAATAATCGAAACCTAACTTAACCTAACCTAACCTAACTTTCAAAAATGCAAAAAGTGAACATTTTGTGAAAAATTGATTTTTTTTGTCAAAATGTCATATTCAACATCAAAAATAAATGCAAAAACTTAAAATTTAATAAATATTCGAAACCTAACCTATCTTAACCTAACCTAACCTAACCTTCAAAATGTAACAATTGAAAATTTAGTAAAAAGTCGATTTTTTAATTTTTTTTGTTAAAATGACAAACTGAAAATTTAGTAAAAAATCGAGCATTTTTAATTTTTTGTTAAAATAACCGATTACTATCAAAAACGCAATTTTTTTATAAAAAGTTTAAACCTAACCTAACCTAAACTAACCTTCAAAAATGCAAAAAGTTACACTTTTGTAAAAAGTTGATTTTGTTTTTGTTAAAATGACAACAACCTTTATTATTAACAAATCTGTCATTGAAACTGTCATTTTTACAAAAAAATTTATATAAACTGTCAATTCTATAAAGCAACTGTTTATAATTTTTTTTATATAACCTGTCTAAAATAAACTGCTTAACATAAGTCATTGTTTTTACTATATCTCTTGTTAATGTGAAAGTTTCTGTTTTATAATTGAAAACTGAGTATGTTTTGGTTTACGTTTCAAACAGATTGGTATGTCCACTTTAAACACATGCTTAAGTTTTCCGAATGCATCTCATTCCAAACCAATTTTTTGCTGAATCACGTTTTGGTAACAACCGAGTTTTTTCTAGTGCTTTGTTGTTCTTTATTTTGTATAGTGAGACTTTCATTTCTTCTATAGTGATATTCAGTAAGTCTTTGGATCCTTGATTTAGCACTATCGGGATCGGTTTTCTTTTTATGTTTTGTTTTTGTATAGAAGTCTTTTACTATCTTTAAATTTTTTGGCTTATTTGTAGTTGTGTCTTTGTCTACTTTTCCAAGTTTTTTTTTGGTCTTGCTATCAAATTGGAGTATTTGCTTTGAGCTTTTATGTACTAGGAAACCTATTCCTTTAGGCTCGTGTTTTTTCTACCTCAGTAGTACTGCGTGTGTCCTGAGTTTAGTGTTATTTGCTTTCATCTTTTTTTCAAACTTTGTTTAGACCTTGTATGTCCCACTTTTTTTGTTTTTAGTTTTTTTCAGTTTTTATAAATTAAATTAATCATAATGGTTAGATTAGGTTTGAACAAAATATTGAGGTGTTAGGAAATGGTGTCCAATTGAATAATAATTGATAAAAATTCAAAAATTTTGCAAAACTTGATTTGGGTTTGTAAATTTAGTTTTGAGTAATTTATTATAGTTATAGGCTTAAGTCCGAACAAAATATTGAGGTTTTAGTTAGCAAATGGCTTTCTTGGCAACAATACAATAAATAGGATAATTTTAGTAACATTAAGAAAGTTTGCGAAACTGAGTTTGTTAGGTTTGAACGGCAAAAATACAATAAAAGAGGCGATTTTAGGAAAATTTGCAATAAATGATTTGGATTTTATTGTTAGGTTAGGTTTAATCAAAATATTCCTTGAAAGCAGGCGGGCTTGATATTTAATAATTTAAAAACACAATCTACTTGTGCAACCCACCCACACAAGTGTTTGTTATCAAGCTATTGGATGCAGCACCCACTGCTAATGCTCCTGCAGTTATTAATATTATATCAAAAAGATTGAATGTGAGCTGCCATTCAAGTGCACTAACAAGAAGAGTAAACCAACCACTTGATAACAAACACTTGGGAGGGTGGGCGGGAACACAGTTCTAAAAATTTTTGCTTCAATAGAAAAACAACTTATTCTAACCACCCACCCGAGTGTTTGTTATCAAGCTATTTTATGTCGCTCCTACTACTAATGCTCCTGCAGTTATTACATCAAAAAGATTGAATGTCAGATATTATTGAAGTGCACTAACAAGAAGAGTAAACCAACCACTTGATAACAAACACTTGTATGGGTGGGCGGGAACACAGTTCTAAAAACCTCCGCCCCCAAACACAAACTACTTGTACCACCCACTCACCAGAGTGTTTGATATCAAAGTATTTCATGTCGCACCCACTGCTGACGCTCCTGCAGTTATTAAATCAAAAAGATTGAATGTCACCTGTCAATCAAGAGCACTAACAAGAAGAGTAAACCGACCACTTGATAACAAAGATTTTGGTGGGTGGGCGGGAACAGTTCTAAAAATCTCTGTCCCAATAGAAAAAATTTTTGTCACTCCCCCTCACCTTTTTTTTCTTTTTTTACTAAACAATTTCTTTTATATAACAAAGTAAAATGCTTTTGCTAAAATGACCTTTATATTTGCGTACAACAAATACCGGTTTTTCTCTAACGATTTACTATTACCTCTGTTAGCCTATTTTCTAACACATTTGTCTTACAACGATTCACTCGTACTGCATCTCTCAATGAATAAATTTCTACAATATATTTTAGCATTACAATTAGTATCATGGTCTTTTTCGCTTCAGGGGTTTTTAGAATTATTGTTTTTTAATTTACCTTTTTTAGTACTTTCCATTTTATTAATTTGGAGTTTGATTGCAATCTTCAAAAACTGTTCTGGCCTACCCATATATCGTTTTTAGCATACTTTTCACTTCTTTTATTTTTTGTTTTAAAATTTCTTAATTTTTTTTTTTTATTGTTAAAATTGTGTATGTTACGTTATTATTTCTACTCATTAGTTTTTCAAAATATTTTTTTAATATTTTTTTTAATTATTTTTAGATTAACTTTCTTTTTCTTTATACTTTTTTAATGCTTTTTTTTTATTTTTCCTTATTTTGACTGACATCTTTGACAATTCCTTCTTCTTGTTTTAGCATTTTCAAAATTCTTTTTTTTTTGAGTTGTTGCAGCTTTTGTTGTGTCATTGTTTCTTTTTTGGTTTTTGATTTGTTTGTAACATAACCTAACCTAGGTTTATGCTTGTTGGAGGTGATTCTGCAACTACCGTTTTGATTACATTTGGCATTTGGGTTCCGATTCTAAAAGCAACTATATTTATTGTTCTATTGGACTAAGCCGCTAGGCAGGTTAACGAAAAAAAATAAAAAATCTACTTTAATCTTTTTTTTAGGACGTAGTGAAGTGTTGGCCTCAACAAGTGGCTTTTGAGAATGACTAGCGCATGGCAATACCTTTTGGTTCTCTGCGTTGGTTCTCCTGTTAATAGGTCTTTGTCATTGCCACTAATGTGGTATTAGTTTGAGGTAGGCTGGTTTTGGCCTTGCGAAATTTACACAGTTTGCTGCGGCAACATATGCTGTCTTTGGCCCATCTCTCTCTATACCCTTATTTTCTTTCCTACTTTCTACACTTACATCCATTTCTGCTTTCTTCCATTCTTGCGTTATTTAGATTAGATATTTGCTTTGTCCTTAGGTATCTTCTTAGTTTTTTCTATATTTTTATTAACTTTTTCCTTGTCGTATCTTCTTTCTTTCATAAATATTTTGTGTAGCTCATTTAAATGTATCCTCTTTGGTAGTCCTAGATTTGCCAGTTTTACTTCTAGTGAAATTCTAGAATCTTTGTTTGGAGTTAGCTCTTTGTGTCTCTTGCATTGTCTGTCAACCTCGAGAAGGCGTACATGTCGTATAGAAATTGCTTAGTCAATTCATTCAGTTTGCTTTTCTTGAGCAGTTTTTTTTTCTTCTCTATATCTGCAATTTTGGTTGGTACTAATGTTTCAGTAAATGTTCTTTTCTTCTCTATCCTTTCACCGTTTATTCCTTGGTGGTCATAGTTCCGTATAGTCTTGGCCTTCTTTTTTTGCTTCTATTTAGCTTTTTGCTCTTTCTTTCTTTGTTTTTTGTAGCTTTTAATTTTTGTGTTTTCTTTCATTTTGGTTTATCTAAATCTTAAAGCTTCAAACTTTTCTTTCTTTTTCCTCAGTACTGTCATTGTATAGTTTCTTAATACTCTCCATTTGTTTTCGTCACTCAGGCTTATATTAATGATTGTGGATTTGTTGATTTTGTTTTCCAATACCTTTTCTAACTTTTTTCTATCTTCCTACCACGTTTTGCACTCTACTAGCGTATGTTCTGCGTTGTCATGCGTGTCTTCTTGGCAGAATATACATGTTGTATAGTAACACGTCGTTTATTCTCTACCCATTTTTTTTATTTCTGGTATTAGTTTCTTTGTTTATTCTTCCTTTTTTTCTACTGTCTGCTATCTCTTCATCTTTTTTTTTCTTGTTTTTTACTATCAAATCTGCGGGTAGTGTTGCCGCAATTACTTCTAGTGCTTGTGAGACTCATCTGTAGGCTTTGTAGATTCTTAACAAGCTTGCTCTCGTGGATCATCTTATTTCTTTTATGATTTTTTTGTCGTCAAGGCTTCTCAACATGTTTCTGCAAAGTTAATCTTATTTGCATGCCACAAAATAGGTGTATTGTGCATAATCTTTACGTTTATACGGTATACGAAATAAATCGTCATTGCTAGAATCTAAGCACTGGGATAAGTATTTTGGTAGAAGCCTTGTCGGTCAGTTTCGGGTTTTGTTAGAAGCAAAGTTCACTCAAGCGTTTGGTATCAAGAAATTTGTTGAAAACTATTCTTCTGTTGTATTGCTAACAATTTACAATAATCCTTTTGTTAAGAATAGCTACAAGAACACAATCGGTGGTTGAAATAATAAATCTTTAAATCACCAACACTTAGGTGGGTGGATGGGCCACAGTAGAAGAAGCAACCCGCCCACAAATTAAACTTGGTTCCCGCCAAGCGTTTGGTATCAAGAAATTTGTTGTAAACTAATCGGCTGTTGTATTGCTAACAATTTACTAAAATTCTTTTGTTAAGAATAGCAAGATCACAAACGGTGGTTGAAATAATAATTTTTTAGATCACCGACATTTGGGTGGGTGGGTGGGTGGGCGGGCCACAGTAGAAGAATCTACTCGCCCATAATTTAAACTTGGTTTTCGCTCGCCCACCGAGGCGTTTGGTGTCAAAAAATTTGTTATAACTAATCGGCTGTTGTATTGCTAACAATTTACTATAATTCTTGTGTTAAGAATAGCTGCAAGAACCTTACGGTGGTTGAAGAAATACTTCTTTAGATTACCAAGACTTGGGTGGGTAGGTGTGCCACAGTAGAAGAAGTTAACAGCCCTTAATTTAAATTTAGAACTTGTTGCAAACTATTCCTCTGTTAGATTGCTGAATAACTGATAAATGGTTTCTTGTTAAAAATAGAAGCAGAAACTCAAAATGTGGTTGCGATTTTTCAACTTTGACAAACGGCTCCGGAATTTATTAATAAATATTGGAAAACAAAAATCTGAAACCAATTTGAATATTGAAAAAAAAATCTGATTCTATCTTTAGATCCATAAGAAACAAGAACCGCGCTTCGGTCTTCACATTTGTGCTTTTGGGAAACAGACGTTAGCAAGCTGCTGGTAAATTTAGCGCTATTTGGAAAACGCATACAATTTGGAAACGATTTTTGCGCACTTTAGAAATTGTCAAAAAACGGAAATCGTGCCTGTTGCAAAAAACTTTATACCCTCCTCCTCATAAAATTTATTTTAAGATAAGGACATGAATTACAATAGAAAGTTTAACAATTAACTGTAAGCTACTTTTATTACAATTACTATAGAAGCACCAAATGTTCAACTTTTTTGAAGATTTTGTCAGTTTGTGCTTTCAGTGGTCTTCAACATTTTAGATTATGCAAGAATTTGCCAATTTGAACTGCTTGCAAAATTGCTTAGCAACTTTGCTATATAGCAATATTGGTATCTAGCAATATGCATAGACAATTGGGCAGAATATACAACATAAAAAAAAACGGCGCCGAATGAGTTGACTACTTTTTAATTTCTTTCTCAATCGTCGTAGCTTTAACGGGTTGCTTTATAGACTTTACCGGTCACATGGTGTTACGGTCTTAGCTTAGGCGGTGGTTGATGGCGGTTTTTTTTTTCAGAAAAGGTTAATAAATGTGGGTTTTGTGCGTGGTTTTGAATTTCTTTTTTCCTGAGAATTTCCATAGGGAATGGAAACAGTTTTGGGGTGACTGTTCTTCAGGGAATTAGGTCCTGGAGGCGGAAGTTGTTCGAAATGCTCCTGTTATACTTTTGGGAATAAGCAATCTTGGCTCATCGTGACCAGTAAATGCATCTCAGTGGTGGGCACTTAGTTTTCAGGGAATAGGCGTCTTGGAACAGGTGGTCTCGGAATGTCTTGCACTTTGCCCGTGGTAAAAAGTGATAAAAATAGTCAATCCTCTTGAGAATTATGTTCAGGATTAGATCAGTTTCAGTCCACATTTGTGTTCTTTTGGACAGTTACTTCCGGTGTAGTTACTATTGGGTTTTGTCTTTGTTCGACTCACTATAGTTTGCGCGCTGATTACTTATCACTCCGCCTATGACCACCCTGGCGTCTGGCTTGCGTTAGGGGTTTATCTTTAAACGTGGGTACTTGAGTTTTAGGCAGACTTAGGTCATCTTGGTGCTGTCATTTAAGTTTTGCCCTATTGTTATAGAGTTCTAGGTCTACGTCAATTATTAATTATTTGTTGGTCAGTGGTGATGGTTTACTTCTGCTTGGTTTGTGTTCAGTTTTTGTTTGCTTTTCTTGGACTTCATCACTATGAGAGGTTTTCAAGTGAGGGTCTCTTGTAGGTAGGCGAATATTTTTTTTGGGTCTTTTGATGTTGAATTGGTCGTTTTTTTAATGAATTTCCATATTAAGGGTGATATGGTAAATGAGTAGGATGTTTATTCAGCTTTGGAACAGATCTGGTTGCTTTTGGTTACTTGTTTAGCTTTGCTGTCTGTTTGTGGGAAAAAGAGTATAAATTTCAAGATTTCGTTGTACTAGTTTTATGCTTTTTTACAAAGGAAACTTGTTTTTGGTGACTATATGGTTGTTTATTTGTACCATTTGATTCTAATACCAGTTCATTTGTCTTTTAATACAGTTAATCAAGTCGGCGGTGATTGGTGGTGCAAAACTGAATTGTCTATCTAAAAAGTTGCGTTAAACCTACGGCTTACCAAGAGTAATTTTGTTTTTTTGGTAGTTTTGCCTGTGGATAGCTTTATTTGACCTTCTTCAGGAGGTATATGTGCGAATCTATGTTTTAGGTTGTTTTATGGATTTAAATTTTGTTGCCGATTGTTTTACAATTTACTAGGTTTTTGGTTTAGTTTTCAGTTTAATCAGAAATTGTGGTAACAAGTTTACTTTATTTTTAGGTTTCCAAATAAAAACTAGTTTGGTATAACCTTACCTTAAACTGGTCTCGCGTACCTTAGTAGTAGCTACATAGTTTTAGTAATCTTTTACACAAATGTTGAAGAATTTTGGTATACCACTATGCTAATAGTACGTTATATGAAAAGAATGTTTTAAATTATGACGCTTTGCCCAAAGAGTACTAATTCAGAAGTTTTATGTTTCCATTCCATACACTAAATTATTTCAAACTTATTCTTAGCTATATGATAAAAACAAAATTTTAATCAAATTATTCTTTCTTTGTTTCAGAATGCCACCAAAGAAGGTCCAAGAGCCTGAGCGGAAACCGCTTATTGGGCGTATTGGAACAAATCTACGTGTAGGCATCGTGGGAGTACCCAACGTTGGCAAATCAACATTCTTCAACGTCCTAACAAAAAGTGCCGTAGCTGCCGAGAACTTTCCTTTCTGCACAATTGACCCCAATGAAAATAAGTATACTTTTACCTAATTAGCTTTTAAAAATCAAATCATTACTTGTCAAATCAATCAAAAAATGTCAACAAATTTTGTACCAGAAAACTCTGAGTTACTTGATTACACCCATGATCAAACGGTAATAGTAGATGGTAAATATTTAAACCAACTTTTGAAAGAGAAAAAAGAAGAACCATGCGTTAAAGATAGGCCTTATTGGTTTCCATATGCCAATTCTTACTATCAATATGGTGAGGATTATGATGCTGTTAATAGGATTGAACATTTATTGCATGAGAAACATTCAAAATTGACTTTAACTGATCTCGACGATGATTCATCTACTGAATCATTATTTAAATCTTATACTGATGATCAGTATGCTGAAAAACATGCTGTTAGCAAATTTCTACAAACCAACCCTGTTGGGTTTATTATATTAGGCAAGCCTGATATTGGTGAGCATCAATTGGGATTTTTATTGGCTGAGCATTGGAATAGTGTTTTAATACATCCAGAATTATTAATTGAGGAAGAAATTATGTCTGGTAGTAGAGCTGGGTTGTGCATTGAATATAATCTTAGATGTGGTAGGGCAGTTAGTATTGATGTTATGCTGCGATTGTTGGAGAAGCGATTGAAAAGTAAATCGGTGCAACATAGAGGGTTTGTTATATGTGGATTCCCATTACTACCTAACTGTTTATTGACTCCTGATCCTGTTTCTTCCGAATCTGCTATTTTTAATGTGCATGAAATTTTTGAGGAATTATTTGATGCTGCATTGGATATTACAACTGAAGCTATTAAGAATGTTTCATTTAATTCTAAAGCCAGTTCTGAGGAAATAGAGGAAGAATTGGTTGAAGAAGTAACTGAAGTAATTGATAAACGTGGTGATAAAATTTCAATTGATGTAGGATCTACACTAAATGATGTATGTTACGATTCTAATGAGCATGCTGATTATGAGGATCAAATGGAATTTATATTTAGACAAATTAGTGATCAGGATTATGTTATAATTTACATCAAATCTGATAATGAGGAGGTGGTTAATACCAGGAAGAGTTATAGATTTGATGCACAAAGTATGGAAATTGTTAATTTAAATCAGGAGAAGACGACGGAATATAGCAAATTTGTTGATATTTTTGGGGATAATTTATCAATGCAGAAATCAAAATTGCTGAAATTGCAGCGTGATATTCCGGCTGAAGTTAATGAACAATTGGAACGCTATAGATATACATCTCAGAAAGTTATCGAAAAATATATTTTACTACACAATCCCGAATTTATAGTAAAATTGGATGGACGTACATCGCCTCTTAGAATGTTTCATGTTTTAAAATCTAGATTGAGGGTGCTTCCTATTAGTCAGAGCGTTTTGGTTAAATTAATATTAGAACCAGCTACAACCGATGTTATGGTTGGCGAAGATTACCACCCTCCACCTAAAATTAATTACGATGAAATGACTCCTGATGAATGGTTTGCTGATTTACGTGTTAGGAATACTGCTGGGAAGTTATTCAAATGGTCCCTATCCGATTGGGGATATTACTGCCCGGTTGCAATGGTAGCTGGGCAGCATATACAAGGAAAGCCTAAATACGCAGTACAATTTTTGGATAAAATTTATTTTTTGCACGATCATGATTGTTTGGTGGAATTTTCACGCAATCCAAGGATGTATTTGAAGCCACCTAATCCTAAACCTAAATGTAGGGTTTATGTGATTGGGCCACCATTTTCAGGAAAATCTTTAATAGCCGACTGTATTGCTTATATGTTGGGTGGAATGATATTGAATTCACGTGAAATGTTGACCGATTATCTTGTTAATAAAATGCAAACTGCTTTACAAGAGATTGAAAAAACTTCTAATGCTGAAGCTATAAATTTGTTAAAAATTAAACGTAGAGAAACGTATGAGACGCAGGAAGCAATTAGGGTGAAGAGAGTTGAGAATTTTTTGAATGAATTAACTGAAGCTTTGCTTGCGTATATCAATTGTTCTAACATTATTAATGAATTTATTGGAGCTAAAATGACATCACTTCCAGTACCCAGTGCGATTGAAAAACCTGATGAAATTATAGAAAATGAAGCTATGATTGTACGCTTGAAGGATTTTTTTCGTAATCTCAAATTACCAATAGATAACAAAGCAATTGATTTATATGAGGTTTTATTAACAGATAGAAAATTGCTTCTGGATTATTTGCCTGAAGATATACGCGAGCCTAAAGTATTTACTTTTGATTTGATCAGCTATCAGCATCCATTTGTTTTAGATTATGTTGATACTAAGTTACGCGACGCCAAAGAAACTTATCAAGTCGTTCGCGATACTGATGCTTTAATTACTTGTTATAAAGAAACTATTGAGGCAGTTGAAGAAGAAATGAAGATTAATCCCAGAACTGGTTGGATTGTTGATGGGTTTGAAGCTAATATTGAGTTGTTTGAAGGGTTATATCCTGATATTCAAGCTGATCTTATATTTGTACTTAAGGATACTTCAAATGGAGAATATATTCAAAGTAGAATTGAAACTGGAACTCCTGACTTTGATGGGTTTCGTCAATTGTTTATGGATCATGGTTTTGATTTTTCTGATACGTACAGAGTCAGTAGGGCTTATAGAGGTATTTATGACCAAGATTATATTGATGTTGGTGAATATAAAGAAGAATTAAATAACTTTGAGAATGGTATTGAAAGTGTTCTTAATTTTATGAATGAACATAGCATTCCTTACAATGAGATTGTGTTTACTAATAAGTCAATGAATGAATTAATTGATGAAATTATTAATTGCATTCACGTTGCGTTTCGTGCTGAGGCTTTTATATTAACGCAAGCTGATAGGGAAGAAGAGATTAATGATTTTGGTGAACCACTTGTTGATGATGAAGAGTTAGGAGGCGAAGGTATGGACACCGATAATGATAATGGAAAATTCTTTGCTGAAAATAGAAGACTTGGTGATACCGGCTATTATTGCCCAATTACTTATCTAAATTATGGAGTTTTATGGAAAGGCAAGGATGAATACGCAGCAAAATATATGAACAAAATAAACTTCTTCTGTAATGCAGAAGCGTTGGATACCTTTATAATTTGTCCAATTAAATACATATTTAAATTGCCACCTACTACAATACCACCTCCAAGAATTTGTATAACCGGTGTTAAAAGTATTGGTAAAACAACTCTAGCAAAAGCATTGGCTCATCGGTTAGGATTATTTTATCTTGATTTGGAAGGTATGTTCAAATTACAAGGAGGTGAAGATGAAAATATATTGGAAGCAATATTATCACCATACTGGTTTAAAGATCCTATGAAATCGGTAGGCTTTGTAGTTGATGGTTTTCCAAGAAATCAATCAGATATTGAATTCATGTGCAAATTAAAACTAATACCGGAAGTTGTTTTGGAATTATCATGCGAGTATTATGCGCTAATAAACCGATTATTGGGTAAACTTCTAATAGAATGGGAATTACAAATGGAACATAGTAAACGCATTGAAGAAACTCATCAACTACAAGCTATGCAACAATGGGAACTCAAGCGAAAAAGAATGAAAACCCAATTAATTAATGCTAGAAAACAAGAACGATATGAATTAAGCGATACTGAAGAGGAAGAATCATTATTGAGCTACAATTCAGTGGAAGAGGCCGAAGAAATGAAGCACATTGAAGAGATACTAGATAAGGAATTACCGGAACCAATTTTCAATATTGAATGGGAAACTTATGATTTAGCAGCTGAACGATTGCAAAATGAAATAGAAAAAGCAAATCCACAACAAAGTGACCTTTATATAGAAATTAAAGAAAAATGCGAATCAGAATTAATACCTTATGAAATAATAGACGGATCATTAGAAATAATTAAAGCATACGATCAAGCTGTCCGGTTAGTCCTACCTTTACGCTATAGAAATACATCATTTTTTGAACGAGTCTACGATGTTTCCATTGAATTGGCTGAAAAATTATTAGAACTTGGTTATTATTTTTTGAGCCGATATGGTAAAACCTGCCCGGTACAAAATTACGATAAGCAGAATTATTTTCAACTATTCATTCCGTTAGAAGCAAGATTTCAATTGTACCCTATGATTCACCGCCACTATATATATTTCATAGCAGGCCCTGATAATCGGAAGAAATTTAAAGAAGATGTTTTGAAATACCTCTATCAATCAGATGATTATTTCCCATTACCCCAACTGCGTTTATCAGTTATTGGTCCACCACGTTGCGCCAAATCAACAATATCAGAAAGGATACAATACGAATACGGATTGAAACTAATAACAATAGGCTCAGCAGTACGTTACGTTTTGCAACATCTATCACACAGCATTTTAGCATTAAAAGTTGATAGCTCATTACGAGTAGGTGAAGAATTAACAAATGAATTAACAATGCGTTGCGTTGAAGCTTTAGCTTTTGATGCTAGGGCTGTAGCGTGCGGTATTGTAATGGATGGATTTCCAAATAACATACACGAAGCTAGAGAACTAGCTAAATGGAATTTAGTACCACATGTAGTACTAGATCTTCAAACCAATTTGGATTACATTTTTGAATACATGCAGCAAACACACAAACCAGAATATTCGAAAAAGTTCATAACTTATCGCTACAAAGATTGGAACGATTCTAGCGATTATTTTCGCGAACTTATGAATCGGGAGTATCAAAACATTTCAACAATTCAAATAGAACCCAGCAAATGGAAAAATTGGACGCGAACAAACGAAATCATAATTCAGGCAGTATACGAAATCAAACACTACTACAGATTTAGAGATAAAGAAATTCCTTTACACGTAGCAAGCATGCTAGTAACTCCATTTGAATTTATCTGCAGAAAAAGTGGCTTCAGCGTATACTGTCCTTGTTGTTTACACCGTAATACTACTCTAACATACGGTGGTGAACCACCAAATCGTTCAGGGCTACTACAATACAGGCATAAATATTATTGGATTTGTTCTGAACATATTTTACAATTTATTAACAATTGTACACCATATATAGATCCTCGTGTACTACAAACAATACCCTCAATACTTCCTATGCGAGTTCATGAAATTGGTGATCCAAGCATGATCTACTGTAACGGAATGTGTGTAATTTGTGCTCAAAGCCACAAACCAGATCGTGTAGAATCTATTGGTTCTGAAGAGTTTGCAGTATGCTATGGTGAATTTATTTATCTTTTTGAATCTGAAAAATGTTTGCTCGAGTTTATGAAAAGTCCACATCAATTTTCTTCGGTTAAGTTCAATTTTGGTGGGACAAAATTTCCAGAAATAACCATATCTACTTTGCCGACACTTGGTTTGTTGGAGCAATACGGTTCTTCTCATCTTGTTAAAGCAGTGATTAGTGCTAACAGTACTAGACCGATGGTGCCTGGTTTGAATATTGCAACTTCAGCTATGATTTGCATGGGTTTGTATTTGAAAATACATAATCCAAAGACGCCGGAAAAATATTTGGTTAAATATAGAGAGTGTTTTGAACATTTGATTGAGAAGAAACAAAATTTTAGAGAATGTTTGGCTGAAATGAAGAAATTTATTAATCCTTATATTCATTATCAAGAACCGTATCCTCCGTTTGAGTTGAAGATGAAGGAGAGTACTCCGTCAGCTGTTTCTACTACTAGTTTTATGAAGAACATTATTGATGAGATTGTTGATGATATTCATTAATAGTATTTTTTTTTTGCTTGATTTTGTTATAGATATTAATTAATAAATATATATTTAATTTGAGAATGATTGATTTTAACTTATGTTTGTATTGTTTAAGGAAACAATACAATCTAATGCCAAAAAATTAATTGTTAAAAAAAAGTTGAATATATTTATTGAAATTAAACTATTTGTAGGCTATATGCTCAGTTGTGGGCATAAAACGTTATGTTGGCTTCACCATGCGCATCTTTAAGTCTAAATGGTCTAAAATTTGATCCAAATATTTCAGATTGCGTTACATATTTGCATTGTTTGGTTGTAGGGGGTTTAAATAAAATACTCAGTTGTGAAGTTGGTAGCAGTGATTTTACGTGAACTGTATCATTCTTCAAGTTTGTTGCACTAACATAGTGTTGATGGTTAGAACTTTAAGTTATTTTTTGAAAAGTTGGTCTGACCATGTCTCTTGAGAGTATCTTTTTTGTGTTTTATTTATTGAAGTCTAGATTGAGAGACATGGCTAACTGAGGAAAGTAATCATGAGTTGCGGGTCTATTTCTGTAATAGGTAGAGGAGAATGAGCAGCTTCCACGTTATAGTAATTAAGTAATTAATACTACGAACTGCATAAGAAACTCGTTGAGATTGATGGTGGAGGAGTCGTGAAAGATCGCCGCTCACCGTATCTACAACAATCTTCTCTTTTTAGGCTGCTGGCATAATAGGGTGGGGGGAGGGGTTGACCATAGCGTTGTGTTTTTGCTCATAGGCCCGATTTTGGTGTATAGGTTCGATTGGCAAAGGACTTTTAGTTGGGATCTGTTATTTTAATCTTTGGTGGTGGTGGAGGTTTGTCTGTCTTCTTTCTGATGGGGGATATGTTGACATGAACTGTGTAATTTTATCTTTATCAGTTGCGGATTTATTAGCGTTCTTGAGTCTTGTTTGGTGTTGTTGTTTATCGAGCGCAGTTTGTCAGAAATCTTTGTCTCCGGAATCTTTAGGAATTTGCTGGAGTTTTGCTTATGGATTAGATTTACCTGATTGAGGTTGGTTCTATTTTAGCAGCTTTATTTTCCAAGTTCAGTTGCTTCTTAAACTTCTTTTCGACTAACGGTTTTAATCGGTTTAAGCAAGCTTTAAATACTTTTACTTTTGTACGTGCTTATGTGGATAGTTTTGCTCTGCTTGTCATTTGCGGTTTGTGGAAGTGTAGTTAGTAAACCTGTAAAAGAAAAGTTAGTGCAAAGTTTGGCGTTGAACATTGACTGGGTGTATGTTGGTTATGGTTTTTTTAAATCTTTCTTCAGTGTTTTTTTGTAGTTTTTGCGTCTACGTCTGTCGTAGCAGCAATAGTAGGGAGTGTGGGGATCTGCTATCTATGTTTGCCTTTACTTACTTTCTTTCCTATGGGCTGACGGAGTCTACAAATTGTAGTGGCTGCGGCGCGGTTTAATCCGTTGGAAGTGATTTTCTGCTATCTTTGCTGTGTCAGTCAGTTTTCTTTTTGTGGATAAGTTTATTTCAAGTAAAGCATCTTGAGTTGTAGTGGGGATGGGGGAAACGTAACCGAGTGGTTGCGCTATAAAGGTTTTGTTCAGTTTTGGTTAATGGACTTGCTTTAGTGTTGCGTGGTTTAGCAGAAACTTCTGTGCTGTTTCTTCCTTGTGCTTTGTAGATGTAGTCTCTAAGTGTGCGGCGAGTGTATTTGATGGTGCTAGATTGTTCTTGTTTTTTGCTAAACTAGCAAAGCGCTTGTGTTTTAGGATTTTTGGTTGGTATCTTACCATTGAAGGTTTGTCCGGTCTTGGTGTATAGATCTACAGGGCCGCTTAGCAGAAATTTGTTGTCGGTTTCTTAACATTCTCTGCTTGTCGAAGAGTTTTTGAGTTTAGGGGTGAGTGTATTTCTAATTATAGGTGATAATTGACGGTTTGATTTGGTTTATTTTGAATTTTGGTCTTGTTTAGTCTTAAAAATGATTGAATGATGAAATTTTTTTAAAGTATTTTCTTTTTTTGGGCAATTTTTTAGGGGTCAGGTAGGATTATATGGGCAAAAACCATTTGTTTTATGAACGCTTTACTTGTTTTACCCTCAATTGATGCAGATGCACTTCTGTGGATTTTGGAGAGTTAATTGACAGCATCGGAGGCTGCTAAATAAGTGTCTTGTTGATGCATGTCAGCAGGGATATGTTCTGTTTGTCTCGTTTCTGTTGGCTTTATTCAGCGAAATTGGACGTGAGCAATAGATGAGGTGCAAAACTATATTTCAGCGGTGCGACACGACTAGTTGCTCTCACATTTTAGTATAGGCTGGTATCTTACTTAATGTTGCTGCAGGGACGTTGCGACTGACGCTGAAATGTAAAATGATTAGTGTAGGGCTTTTCGCACGGACTTTATCAAAAGCCGCCGGTTGCGAGGGTCATTGGATAACGGAGGAGTCAGCATTACATGATGCATTTAGTGGTTTTTTACGCGGTGGTTCTTGGGGTAACACATATGGTGAAAGTTGGGATGACGTCTGGAAGGTTGTTGTTTGCGAAGTTATTGTAGCTAAGGACTTATGGTTAGATTGGTTTTGGGTCCATGGAATGTTGATGAGTTTTTTTTAATTTTTGGTTGTGGTAAGGCTTTTGTCTGCATTTTCATAAGATCTTTTTTTCGATATGGACGGTGTCAGGTTTTTAGCGTTTTTTTTTTTAATGAAGACTTTCTCCTGATGCTTCTTGTAGTGTTGTTTGAAAGATTTTTGTTTGGTGTTGTTCTTTTTGAATGTGTTCCAGAAATCATTAAGAAGTATTTTACCTATCTCTTGGTTTTTGGAATCTCTAGAAATTTGCAGAAATTTGGTTTCTTGATTTAAGTCGGTTTGATTGAGGTTTGTTTTATATGGTCTTCTTTGAGTTTTCTTAGAGGAACGTTTATTAGGTCTTGAATCTATTTGGGCTGGCTTTTTCTTCTTGGAAGGTGTCTATAGGTTGCATCGTTACACACTGTTTGTCGGGGTGCGGTAAGTAACTTGTCAAAGTTAAGTTAGAACAATGCTTGTCGTTGAACATGTATGGCGGAGACCTACTATCTGGACCAGTTTTTCCTATTTTGTTTTAAATTTTTGTATGGCGTGTACCGATGTAAGTGGTGTTATTTTCTTATATTCTGCTAATATTGCTGTAATTTGAAGTGAAGGCTGCTCTGTCTTGGTTTGGCCGGATGCCTAGAAGATTTGATTTGTTTGGTGGTAGGTAGGTATCTGTTTTACAGGTTTAATTTTTTTTGTCCACTGTAAGCCTGTAGATGCTATAGTGTGGTTTGCTTATAATAGATGAGTTTATACCAAGTAAAGCTTTTTGTATGTAACACGTATCAAAGTGGTTGCTCTATATAAACTCCACTTCATTTTTGGGTAGTGGACTTGCCTTAGTACTGCTTGGTTTAGCAGAAATAGTTTTGGCTGTTTTTTCTGTTCTCTGTGCTTTGTAGAGACTGGCATGTATACTGTTTTTTAAGGCCTGGTTACACAATACGAGTTGCTGACCTGACAGTGGACAGCTATTGCGAAAGGCGATTAAAAATAAAAAATGTTATAGTAACTCGGATGCAAGGTACTGACCGACTCACACATAACAGTAACTTGTATGATGCGGTCACACGGTGCGAGTAGCTGCACTGCAGTAACCGACTAGGCTAGCTCGGGTGCTAGCTCACACTGTGTTACCAGGCTTGTAGATGCGGCGGGTGTATTCTATGACAGTGAAAATATTAATGTATTACATAAGATTTGTTTGGAATTAGTTATTTTGGACAGTCTTGCTGGATTTGTTTTTGGATTTTTCCGCGAGTTTTGCTAGCGTCGACAAATGTTGGTACTTTAGGACTTCTAGCAAATTTTGTAGCAATTATTGTTGGAGTGATTTGATTAGTCTAAGAGTTTGAACTAACATTAGGCCTCAGATTATTTTTGACAGTTTTTTACGTTTCCTGTTAGTTCCAGAGATTTTTGATCAGTTTTGGATGGAGACTTGTGGTAAGCGTCCAGATTAGTTTATATAAGGAAAAAATTGAAAAAATTTTTAGTCTTTTTGTTTTGGGGTTAGAACTATTTGTTTCCTGAATATCTGCGTTTGGAGCTAATTATTGCAGGTGTAGATGTTGCAGAAATGGCCGCTTCCAAGTCATTTTATGCGGAGTATGTATTGTACTTATCTGGATGGTTTGTTGGCAAAAATAATTGGTTTTTATCTTGTTGGTCTGAAAATATCAACTTGAAAGTTACCACCTGAAAAGGTCCAATTTGCCGGTTCTCTTTTTTCTTGGGTTTCCATCGTTGTTAATGGTTGTGATATTGTGATATTAACATGAGAGGTTCTTGATTTCATATCTAGGCTAGCTTTTTTCTCGATGTTGCATCAGGTACATCGAGGCTTAGGCTGAAGTGTAGCCTAGTAGGGTTACTTGGTGATTCAGCCGTGATATGACGATGATCTATAGATTATACTGGTCGCCGGTTACTACATTTATTATTTTAGACGTCTGGAAGGTCATCTTTTCTTTGGAGTGCTCGGATTCCTGGTTAGATTAGTTTTGGGGTCTAATAGCATGTGGATTATTTTTTCCATCTTTTGTGGTGGTTTTTGTTGTAAGAAGATGCTTCTGGCAGGGGTATACGTCGATTTGGACGGTGTAATGTCTTCTTTATCATCTTAGGCGATTTTTTACAAATTTTTCTTGATGCTTGTTGGCTTCGAGAGAGTTTTGTTTGGCGTTGTTCTTATCAGATGTATTGCTGAAATTATCTACAAGGTTTTGTAACTGTCTATTGGTCATTGCTATCCGAACATGGCGTTTCCGGAAGGAATTTTTAGTAATTTGCGTTTGGATTTAAGATTGACCGAGGCGGAATTCTATACCTGGGTATCGAACCTGGTCGAATGTACTTTAGCTTCTGAAACAGTTTGGGCCAACCAAGGGTTTTTTGGTGCCCATAGATTGGATGGTTTTACTTTGCTAATTATTGATGGCTTCTGAATTTGAGTTTACTTGCTATTGAAGTTGATTCTATTTTTGGATCTTGTTTCTTCTCGAACTTCATCAGAGGAACGTTCTTTAGCTCTTGAATTTCCTTAGGCTAGCTGGTTTATTTTTACTTCTTGGGTCGAATGGTTTTACACTGCACATTGATATCTGCGCGAGTGCGATAAGTAAAAGTTAGTTTAGGGCTTAGATTGGGGGTTTGAAAGTTGTGGGCTTAGTTTTTTTCATTTTTTTTTTTTTAGTGTTACTTGCAGATTTGGAATTTGTGTTTGTTGTGTTTTAAGCGTTGCAGCGGCTTCGGGGAGTAATCGGGATATCGATAATTCACTAATGTTAATGGAATATGTATTTTCTCTGGTATTGGCTGCGGCGTGGTTTTTATAGATGGCTTTCTACATCTTTTGATGCTTTAATCAGTTCTCTTGTTGTGGATAAGTTTATTCCGAGTAAAGCTTCTTGAGTTGTGGTTGAGAACACGCATTGAAAAGGCCATGCTATATAAGCTTTGTTTATCCTCTGGGTAGTGGACTTGTCTTAGTGTTGCATAGTTTAGCAAAACTTTTTTTGCGGTTTTTTGTGCTTTTAGAAACTGGCATCTAGTCTGGCTTGTGGTGTGCGCAATGTATATTTCATGATGCGTTTGGGTTAAGCTTGACTGTTTTTCTGAGTAGAAAAGCGCCTGTGCTATAGGACTTCTAACTGTTAGCGGAGGCATCTTACTATAGTCTAGTCATCAGGGTCGCTTAGCAAAAATTTGTTGGCGATTTTTCAAGTTTGCTTCTTATAGGAGACATTTTTGATCAGCTGTTAGAAAAGCGTCTTTTAGCTGTTGTTGGAGGTTTCTTACTGTCGACCAGTCCTACAGTTTGGACTAACATCAGGGTTTTCTTTTTGTAGGAGAAATTTTTTATCATTTTAGATTAGAAAAACGCTTGCGCTTTAGGACTTTTTGCTGTTGTCAGAAGCGTGATTTAATAGAAACTTACTTGCGGTTTTTTGTATTTTTTGTGTCTTGTCTGGCTTGTTGTGTGCTTAAAGTGTATTCTATGCTGTATTTGGGAATGGTGATACCAGATAGTCATGCTTGATCGTTGTTTTTGGGTTCTCTTTACGGTTTTACCACCGTAGAAAAGTTCTCGTGCTTTGGAGACAACCTACTATTATCTAGTTCGACAGTGTAGACCAACATTAGGACCGCTCAGCAAAAATTCTTTACTTGTAGAAAAAAAATTTGATTAGCTGTTAGCGTGAGAAAGCTCCTGTGCGTTAGGACTTCCAGTTTCTGTTGGAGCTGTGGTTCAGTAGAAATTCACTTCCGGTCTTTTGTGTTCTATGTGTTTTGTGTAGAGATTTCCGGAATCTTAAAATAGAGTGTGCAGCGGGTGTATTCAAGGCTGCGTTTAGGAATGGTGATGTCTGACAGTCTTGCTGTGTTTTAGTTGGCTTTTTTTGCGATTATTGTCAGCGTAGAAAAGCGCTTTTTTTCTGTTATCGGAGGCATACTATCATTATTCAGTTGATACATTTATTGGCGATTCCAAGTTTTTTCTGGTAGGAGATATTTTGATCAGCTCAGATGCGAACCGGCGATGAGCGTATTTCTATAAAAGAGGAGAAAATTAAAAAAATAAATAAAAAAAACTTTTTTTTTTTTAATAAAAAACTTTTTTTTTAAATATTTTATTCTGGGGCAGTTTTCTAGGAGGCAGAAATAATTTGTTTCTTGAATACCTTTTGATTTTGGCTTCAATTGTTGCAGGTGCACTTCTGTAGATGTTGCAGAAATGTTCAAGTTGGTGGATGAGTTTGCTGCTGGTAAAGTATTCTTCTCGTTGGCTGATCTGTAGGCAAAAAATAGTAATTAGTTTAATTTAATTTTAGTATCTTGCATTCTTCTGTCTTGATTTTGATTTTTTTAGACCATCTTGGTCTGAAAAGTTTAACCGACTTTCAAAGGTCTAAATGGAGGGCGTTAAAGTTTTGTCGGCACGTAAGCAGAGCCAAATTTTGCTATTCTTTAGGCCTGGATTGTTGTTACTTGCTTTATTATGGCAGGATTGATGTGAGTAATTCAGGTTTGAAGTTTGAAGCTGGTTGGACTAACGCCATCGTGGGTAGTTGGGTTTCGGTATGGGTAGTGAAAGTGGTTGTCTCAGACTTTCCTTATAGGCTGGCTACTTTTTTAACGCAGGATTTGATGGAATGAAACGTATGATTGGCACGGAATGCATACGAAACGCCGAAAAGTCATTTTGAGCTCAGAATTGAGAAATACGATTTCAGAATTATGTTTTTGGAAAATGTTGGTTTGATAAAACCTTTTTGGATTATCTTTCATGAATCATGGTTTTCAACATTGGTTCTGTTATATTGACAAAGTCAGGTCGAGGAATTTGTTGGCAGAAACATTGTTTGGCTATGATGAAGTTTTGGAAAGACTATGTGACCAGTATGAGACCAATGAGTTCTTACCAGAATGTCAAAAGAAAAACAAAATTTTAACACTATTAAAACAAGAAACTTTAGTATATTGGCCATGAAAACGAGTGCATCTTACAATGAAAAGTCTTAAGGCGCTAAATAAAGTCGAAATAGCCAATATGATTACCAACATTTGGAATGGATAGGCACTTTTGAACAGGTTTGCTTAAACATGGATTCTAGCATATTAACCATCGCAGCATGCTAAACATAGAAATTTAATCAAATCTTTGTACACCTGAAATCAATAATCTACTGATTATAATCATCCTGCAGTATAATCAGAAACCTACACAATCATTCTTAATTGATCAAAGAAGAATTTAAGAATCTTTTTGACTGGTTGAGTAGGCAGAAGATGATTTTATATTGATAAAATAACTATTAAACTTTAATTCAATTGATGGTTGTGACTTCTACTACTTGATTATTAACTATAATTTTACATTTCATCAGTAGAAGACTCTAGTTGAACCGAAACTAGTAATATATTTGGAAGAATAAACTTGTCATAAAAACAGAAAATTATTTTATTATTTTATATAGAAATTTAAAAGAAAGTAAAAATGCAATTTGTAATACAATATTAACGATAAATTTACGATTATTGCTAAATGCGTATTTAGTATTGATTCTGTGTGGGTTTTTTTATAAATTTTTAGTCATACAGGATAGATTATTTATTGATAATTATTTAATTAATGTCGATGATGTTGTTTTAACTATAAAAATTGTTCCAGCACGTCGTGTACCAGTGCCGGACGAGAGATTCGACTATCTTTGTGAATACCACAAACCAGCCAGGTAGGTTATCATTAAACGTCATAATAAATTATTAATATATGCATGTAGGAAGCAACAGCGGTCAGCACAGTAGCGGCTTTTAAAATAAACTTATAATATTAAATAATAGAGCGCATGCATCCAATCCACTAGGTCAGAATAAATTACACATCTAGTTAATAGTTTATCCATTCGAGTGACTAAATATCACGCCAGCTCCCTATTACACCACCAATTGTAAAGTAAATCGACGATTTAGTTGATTTCACACGGCAATTGCCCGGGACATTAGTCACACGAGCTATTTAACTACAGAAAAAATCTAGCTGTAGGTGATGGCCCATTAATTCGAAAATTATCGATTTAGGCTAAATATACAATAATTTTTTTTTGGTGATTGGTCTTCTTAACGGTTAATTTTTTTGAGATGTTTTGGTCGGTGTCGTGGCTTGGAGTTTATGTAACAAGTTCCCACCGTCCTGGCGGCGCCTACAAATTGGCAGCACCCTCATTAGTCCTATAGACCAACACAATTACCTTACGCCGTACACTCCGACAAAATAATAATAATAAATAGGCCGGTGTAAATTTAAAATTTGAAAAATGCTCTGGTTTTTTTGCCGCAAATCTATTCTTACAAATGGGACTATCAAAATTAATTGTATATCATTTTTCAAAGTATTACCAACTATTAGGAACCATTTTATTTAAAATGTTTCAAACTACTATTGTTATACTTTTGTCACATTTAAGTATAATATTTATTCTATAAGGAAGATTGTTGAGATAGAATCATTGCGTGTTGAGAAACAACTAATTGACATTTACGAAATGCAATAAACGGTTAAGTGGGTAAATTTAGATTCATCAATTTTTTATCAACCTAAAAATACTGTTAATACCGAATTTTATTTGTATTGAAATGGGAATTAATATAATAAGGATTAAATAGGTGCGTTGGAAATGCAATCAATCTATTACTATTTCAAACTCTTCTTATTACGATACGAACTTTCCCCAAACACAAAATCCAACACTTAAACCGCACGCGAGTATATGATTTGAATCCGAATTTTCTGTTTTCCACGTGTACAAACTAATTCCCGACCCAATTATGACACGTTAGAAAACATTGTTAGCATGTTTTAATAAGCATTATTATAAAACTATACGTTGTATTTCTTATCGCTGTACGTAACATAAATAGAAATAAAACGTTGATATTCTTATTAAAATTAATGTATAAGAGGAAAATGTATACAACAAATAAAACTTAATATCGCGGGCGAAAAACTTTATATTTTAACATAGTTTTACCGATTAGTAATATTAGTATTAAATATGAATGTTTAGGGAGTACAATGAATCGGGCTTATAAGATCAATTTGTCAAAAAACTTCTGGAACGAATTCTTTATAATGATGGTTTTTATTAGATGTTTGTAAGTTGCCTGTAAATTTAATGGGTTAATTTGCATCAGGTCGTTCCAAATTATACATTATAGTGCCCAAACATTTATAGTAGCTTTCTACTAGAGCAAGGTGACTACCTGCAAGTCTTTTTTACAACCACGACAACAAAAAACGCATTACTTTGAAGTCCAAGACTCCTCAAAATAGAAAAATTACTCTATTTACAAAGAAATTGACCACAAAAACAAACATCTAAAACAGCCTTCCGGTGACTTGCACCAACTGAAGTATGAAAATAATGATTAAAAACATAAAAGAAAACAAAACAACTGAATTTGGTTTTATTATATCTTCTTTTGACTTCTATTGCTTACAAAAGAGCAGCTTCTAATCTTTTGATAAAGACACACTTTGGCGGGTAGATGGGCATTCCAGTTCAAACTATTGTTGGTCATCAAGAGATTGTATTTACATGCAAAGAGGAGAAACTATTCTTCTTTATTGCGCGTTTTACAGCTATTTTACATCGCAACAGAAGTCTTACGACTTGTTTAAAGGGGGTTGATGTTTTAATTTCTTATCCAATAAATTCTTGGACGGATGAGTGTACACTCTAGTTTAAATTACTACTACTGGCAATCTAAATATTGAGTGACCCACTCGCCAGCCCGTGTATTGGTCTTTAAGAAATTTGATATTACATTTTCCTTCACTGGCTAAGGAACTTTTAATACTTGCAGAGAGGACAAACACCCGCGTGGGTGGTTGGACTCTTCAGTTCAAACTGTTTTGCTTGGTAATCATCATCTGAAGTGACTTACTTACCAGCATAAGTATTGGTCATAAAAACATTTGGATATTACTTTTACCTTTTTGGACAAAGTGACTTCTATCTCTTGCAGAGAGGAGAAACTTCTAATTCTTTGAGAACAAACACTGGCGGGTTGTTTGGCTGGTAATTGTGATCAGTCGCCCAAGTATTGGTCATCAAAAGATTGGATATTACCTACTCCTTTTTGGACAAAATAGCTTCTAACGCTTGCAAAGAGGAGAAATTATAAATTGTTTTGATAACAAGTTTTTAGGCGGGTAAGTAGGCACTCACTTACTCACTTACCTGCTTAAGTGTTGGATATTACGAGATTGCATATTATCACTACTTTCTCTGATCAAGTGATTTCTAACACTTGCAGAATGGAGATACTTTCAATTATTTGATAACAAACAATCAGGCAGGTATGTGGAAACTTCAGTTTAAACTACTGGATAGTAATTATGATCTAAAAAATCAAAAGATTATATATCACTTTCTTTTTCGAAAAAGAGACTTCTAAAGCTTGCAAAGAGGAGAAATTTTAATATTTTTGATAACAAATGTTTTGGGTAGGTGGTTATGCACTTCAGTTCAAACTCTTGATGGTAATAGTAATCTTGAGTGACGCACCTACAGCCAAACACTAATATTGTGGCCGGTGACTCCGTAGACAAAAGTGGGTTGAAACCATTAAGCGAGACCAATAATAATTTAGGTACATTCACATGCAAAATCAATTTTAAATCGCGTCAGTCTAGCATGAACTGCGAGGAAAATAACATCGATGCTGCGAAACATTTATTTGTTATTTTGCGAAGCCGGCGCTACCCGGGAATAAATTCAGTTTGTGTCTCTGAGTGTATTGTTTCCCTTTCTCGCATTATGCATCCTTCATTCTGGCTATAGTTTTCTTTCTCTCAAGATGCGCGGAAACGCCTGTCATGGGCCACATTATTTGTGTTTGGCTGTACACGCCTAAGTGTTGGTCATCAATATATTGTATATAGCTTCCTTCTCCTCCGACTAAAAGACTTCTAACACTTACAGAAAGGAGATACTTTTAATTCTTTGATATCGAACACTCGGAAGGTGGCTGAACCCTCTAGTTCAAATTACTTGCTGGTAATTATGATCTGCAATGACCCACCTGCCCGCAGTGTTGGTCATCAAAAGATTGGATATCACTTTTTTTTAAATTTAATTATTTAACGTCGGCATATTTCTGCTGCCAAGGCTAATCACAGACGCCAGAGGTTAAGACTACTACATCTTGGAATTTTACCGCAAATTTAGGAATCCCAATCTAAATTATTAGGTTTTTTAACATGAACACAACATCAAGGCAGTACACGGGACCTACTAAAGTTTCTCATCTTATCCGAAAGAAGGCGTACTCATCACAACACATTTTTTCTTAACCAGAAAAACTCTAGATAGGGGGCTTGAGGCTCGAACCAAAGACCCCTGGTAATCAGTCGAGTACGCTAACCACTACACCACCCGGGCGGTTAAGGATATTACCATCTTCTTGGACAAAGAGACTTTTGACGCTTCCAAAGAGGATACATTATTAATTTTTTGATAACAATTTTTTATGCGGTTGGGTAGGCACTACAGTTTAAACTATTTGTTGGTAATTTGATCTGGAGTGACCCACCCGCCCAAGTGTTTGTCATCGAAAGACTTTGTATAACTTCTTCTTCTTTTGACTTAAGAACTTCTTACACTTACAAAGAGGAGAAACTATAAATTCTTTGATAACAAACACTCGGGCAGATCGGTGGGCTTTTCAGTTCAAACTACTTGCTAGTAATCATGATCTGGAGTGACCTAACCACTCGCTCAAGTGTTCTTCTAACATTTGCAGAGAGGAGAAATTTTCAGTTATTTAATAACAAACACTCGGGCAGGTGAGTGGGCACTCCAGATTAAACTTTTTGCTGGTTTTTATGATCTGGAGTGATCTTTCTCATCCGCCTAAGACAAAAGATAGGATATCACCTTCTTCTTCTACAAAGAGACTTCTGACGCTTGCAAAGAGGAGTCATTTTTGACTTAATGACTTCAGAGAGGAAAAACTTTAAAATTTTTGATAACAAACATTCGGACAGATCGATGGGTTTTTCAGTTCAAACTACTTGCTAGTAATCATGATCTTGAGTGACCCAATCATCTGCCATGTTGGTCATTAAGAAATTGTATATAGCTTTCTCTTCCTTTGGTTAAGAGACTACTCTTGGGCGGGATGGTGGGCACTTCAGTTCAAACTACTTGTTGGTTAGATTGCTCTGGAGTGACCCACCCAGCCGCCCAAATGTTGGTCATAAAAAGATTGTATATAATTTCTTCCTCTTCTTATTAAGGAACTTTTAGCACTTGCAGAGAGGAGAAACTTTCTTTTCCTATGACTAAGGGACTTCTAACAATTGCAGAGAAGGGAAACTTTAAATTCTTTGATAACAAACACTCGGGACAGGTGGGTGGGCTATCCAGTTTAAACTAATTGCTAGTAATTATGATCTGGAGTGACCCAACCACCTACCCAAGTGTTGGTATAAAAAATTTGTATATAACTTCTTCTTCCTCTGACTCAAGGACTTCTAACATTGCAGAGCAGAGAAACTTTCAATTCTTTAATAACAAACACTTGGGTATGTGAATGGGCATTCCAGTTAAAACTTTTTGCTGGTTTTTATAATATGGAGTGATCCACCCATTCGTCCAAGTGTTGGTCAACAAAATATTGGATATCACATCTTTCTTGAACAAAGACTTCTGACGCTTGCAAAGAGGAGACATTTTTAATTTTCTATGCGGGTGGGTAGGTACTACAGTTCAAACTATTTGTTGATAATCTTGGTCTGGAGTGACCCACCCACCCGCCCAAATGTTTGTCATCAAAAGACTTTGTATAACTTCTTCTTCCTTTGACTTAAGAACTTCTTACACTTGCAAAGAGGAGAAACTATAAATTCTTTGATAACAAACACTCGGGCAGATTGGTGGGCTTTTCAGTTCAAACTACTTGCTAGTAATTTTGATCTGGAGTGACCCAACCATCCGCCATGTTGGTCATTATTGTATGGTATAAGTTTTTTCTCCTTAATCTAAGAGACTACTCTTGGGCGGGATGGTGGGCACTTCAGTTCAAACTACTTGTTGGGAGGATTGCTCTGGAGTGACCCACCTACCCGCCCAAGTGTTGGTCATAAACAAAAAGTATATAACTTCTTTTTCCTCTGATTAAGGAACTTCTGTCACTTGCAGAGAGGAGAAACTTTCAGTTCTTTAATAACAAACACTTGGGCAGGTGGGTAGGCCCTCCAGTTTAAACTGGTAATCATGATGAATATTATATATAACTTTTTTACCTATAACTAAGGGACTGCTAACAATTGCAGAGAGGAGAAACTTCCAGTTTTTATAACAAACCTTCGGGCAGGTGGGTGTACTTTCCAGTTCAAATTACTTGCTAATAATTATGATCTGGAGTGACATAACCACATGCCCAAGTGTTGATCATTAAGAAATTGTATTCAACTTTCTCCTCCTCTGACTAACACTTGCAGAGAGGAGATATGTTCAATTCCTTAATAACAAACACTCTAGCAGGTGAGTAGGAACTCCAGGTTAAACTATTTGATGGTAATCATAATTTGAAATAACCCACCCACCTGTCTAGGTGTTGGTCATCAAGAGATGGGATATAACTTCTTCTTCTCTAACTAAAGAACTGCTAACACTTGCAGAGAGGAGAAACTTCTATTTTTTTAACACAACACAAACACTTGAGCAGGCACTTTTGTTTAAACTAATTGCTGGTAATCATGATCTGGAATGATTCACAGTGTTGGTCATTAGAAGATTGAATATAACTTCCTTTTTTTTTGGGCAAAGAGGAAAATAAAATTAACACTTGGGCAGAATGATTAAAAGTGAATAGTTTGAACTGGAGTTCCAACCCACCAAAGTACCAGTCATCACTTCTTCTTCTGTTACGTTTGCAGAGATGAAAAATATTTAATTCTTTAGTTTGGAGGTTTTTTTTATTTAGACAATACCAATAATTTTTTTTTAAGATTAATTAATTTGGGAATAGGATAGTTAAAAAAATATAATTAGCTTATAATAGGTTTTTTAATTGCTAACGTTTCGGTAACGTCGTTACCTTCATCAGAGCTTTAAAAAGTTATTATGATTGTCATCGGTATTAAAAATTTGTTCATTATTACGTACACATACACTTTAAAACACTTGATGCATCTAAGAATTTACAAGTGTTTTAAAGTGTATGTGTACGTAATAATGGACTAATTTTTAATACCGATGACAATCATAATAACTTTTTAAAGCTCTGATGAAGGTAACGACGTTACCGAAACGTTAGCAATTAAAAAAACCTATTATAAGCTAATTATATTTTTTTAACTATCCTATTCCCAAATTAATTAATCTTAAATAAATTAAAAAGGATATAACAACGAAAACAAAATACCAATAATTTGATTTTTATGTAGAATTGTTTTTTAAAAACGTGTTATATAGAAAGAAAACATTGATTTATTTGAAGACATTTTACGAAAATTGGATTTGGAACAGCTTTGCCTTAAATTTTTATTAAGTTTGGTAATTTGGAAGTTAGAATTGTTTCTAAATACGTTTTAAGAAAAAAATGTTGATAAAAATAGTTTTTTGTTAAATCTAAGAAATTGACATTTTGGAGGTTATATTGATTGTTTAGACAATACCAATAGGTGGATTAATATATAGAATTGTCTTCCGAAGACGTTTTTTATGAAGAAGAAAAATCGTTTATTTGAAAAAGCTTTGAGAGAAAATTTAACTTCGAGGATGATATTTTATAGCATTTTGTGTGGGGAGGGAGGGTGAACCGAGATAAATACGGTCTTGCACACAAAGACTAACAAGAAACCTAACAACTGAATTATGTCAATTATAACTTTTATCTCATTCTATCTAGAACATTAAGAAAGGAAATAGGATGGAAGTTGTCTATCTTGTCAGATTAAACCAAAGTTATAACAATCACACACAATTTATAACAAAGACACCACCACTGCTGCAATCTTTACAGCTCAGCAAATCATAAAGGTAAAGTTTCAAAACAAACATGATAACCGTCATCAAGACAGATCAATATGGTACAAAAAATCGATACGTAATACGTCCTGATGACGGCTATCGTGATTGTTACCATTTTGATTTAAGACTAATTTATAGAGATAGGCGGTTTTCATCTTTTTGAATGGTCACAAGGGGAGCCATATAGAAAATGACGTAGGAAACGTAGACATTGATAACGACTACGAGCAAAAACAGACAGAGATTGCTGGTTAGCAACTATGGCTACAAAAATTGCAGATTACTTTTAAAACTGACTTGTGGAGAGCTTCACTACAAAGTAAAAATATGCCAAGCTAGACCCAACAGTAGAACGAAGAGGTAAGAGCAAAAAGACCACAGACAACTTTAATGAAATTTTGGAAGTCCTGTCAACTGTTAAAACTAATACCGCAAGAAAACGGGACTCAACAGTCATTGACTAGTGATGATAACCTAGAAGATCTAAAAGGAAAACAAAAAACAAAATTTAAATAAATCTGGAACGCTAAGCCAGAGCAATTGCTACCAAGTAAAAAAAAACAACCCGCAAAAGTCAAACTTCAATTTTAACATCTTTAGAAAAATCGTCAGCGCTTGCTTTGTCAAGCTTTCTATGCCTCTAACTGATTTTGTTGGTAGTTAATTGACAGTGCTTGAGCAGCTTTCTTCATTTGTAATTTTGATGCTTTTGGTTAGGCCCTGATTCGACTAAAGTTGAATTTCTTTATATAGTTAGTTCTTTTCGGATTCTCGTATTCCAGTTAACCCGTTTTTTGGATTCAATATTGAATCAGATGTGGCTAGACAGCAAATCCTTCTCTGAAACGGGCCACTTTTTGATCATTTTCTAAAGTTGTTTCTAATATATAATCTAGAAGAATTTGCAACGATTAGCAGTGTTGGTTTTGCCTCTGAACAGGAGGTCTTTGATAATTGTAGAAAAAAATAATCTTTTTTTCAATTTTCATTTTATCTTGCCATAAGATTTCTTGTTGTATGGCAATTGTAATTTATCTCAAGAGGCAATAGCTCTACAATCTCAAACACATCTTGGTTTGTTGTTGCCATCTTACTTACGATGATACAGTGCCTGAAAAAACTCAGGTACAATTTGCTCCTTAGAGTATCTATCTTTACCAAGGCGCTTTTGTCTGAGAGTAGAATATCTTAGGTTCTTTTAGGATCCGATTTTGAGTTTGCCATTATGTTGTACTGAACTTTCAGTCTATTTAACAAGAAACCCGGTTCTGATTGTGGCTCCGGTAGTAATGTCAAAACGTGGCAGTTATTTTTTATCAATAAACTAAAATTTCATGCCGCTAATAAGGTTTTTACATTGATTCTACCAAAAATGCCGCTTCAGTATTGAGTATGCAGTTGGGGTACGACTGATGATACAATACTCGTAAAGTATCCCTGAAGGTTTTGTTTCTATTGCTTCTTTTTGTTGGTCGTTATTGCGGCGTACTGGTGCAGAACAGGTTACGGCCCTGTCATGCCTCTTTTTCTTCATCATCAGCCGTATACACGCCTCTGCTGGCGAATTGCCTTGTCTCTGCCCGTAGTGCTGTAAAGTTGCATTACCGGTGGACCTACAGTTTTTAATGGATTTTGAATCACTGGAGAGATTATATCTATTCTGAACCAGAGAAAGGTTTAGTCATCAAACTCCACGCTAACATTTCAGTTGTGAGATTCATACTTATGATCTATGGTGCAGCAGTCGGATGACTAGAACTACTGCGCAATGGTGTTGGTCCTCGTCTGCAATTTCCCTATTTGCCACCTAGCACGCAACTGGTAGGTGTAGGTGCTGATATTATGTTCTATATACATCTTGATTGTTATAATATTGTCTCAATACAACTCACAATTATCGATTGAGATTTGTTGACAAACAGGATCATGCTGCATGTTCATGTTTTTCAAAATGGCATAAATGTAAGGAATATCTTAAATTATCATAAAAGTGTAATTAATTATGATAAAGATATAGTTAGTTTTCTATATATTATGAATGATATCAAAACTGTATTAAGATGTTTAAAATAACACCCAGTTTTATACATTATTGGTATCCTATTCTGCAAATGATTTTAATTTTTATAAGAGAAACTTAAAATTTTAATAAATATTGTAAATCATCTATGTTGTCTTTTGAAATATAATTCCTTCATTTTCTCCTCTTTGCAAATATGTGATACGTTCGTTATTTTAAATGCACTTTTAAATAATGAATCACAGAAAAATTTAAAAAAATTTAAGGAAGACAAATTATACATTTTATCAGCGCTACATTTTTGTGTTATGGATTTTTTATAGAATTAATGTGCAGGTTCTGAAATAATATCTTTAAAAGCGTGTATATTTAGGGCCGTCTAGTCGCGTGGTTAACCACCATTGACTTGCTAATCTGATGTGATTGAAGTTTATTATAGTACAGTTGACAGCCTGTCAGTCGTCACGAATGTTACTATGATAATTTGAACTATTAGCTTCTACCATATCACGACCATATCGAGATCGTTTTATTTTTATAAAATAAAACATCGATAAAATGGAATTCATTGTCGAGTACACCTATTACTGTCATTTTTTAGTATTAATAATTCAAATAGCAGCTTCAATACTGAAAAAGAAATTCTATCTGAATCACTATGATTACGGATAATTTTTCGTAAAATCGTGTACCGAAATCTATTACAGTAATGTACTATTATCAACTTAAAACCAAAACAACAATATATAAATGACTTCATATAATATTTATTTAGGAGACGCTTTATTAATCCATAATTATTCTCATATTTTATTAATGCAATTATATTTCGATTAGATGGCATGGCACTGCGAAACCTCAGCGACAAATATCTTCTAAATTAGATTATAATCTCCGTCTAATTATCCCCTCATTTATTTATACTGTTTTATAAACTGAGAAAAAGTCTTCCCCTTAATTTAATAATATTTATGATATAATTTGGGTTATTTCTTATTCTTCAATTTATACGAATAGCATTATTTTTTTTTTAATAAAACGATCTACAATTTGGGAAATATTTTAATGTGCACCTTTTCTATATCAACGGACCGACACAATAATGTTATAATAATACAATTAAAATATTATAAATGTGTTTTTGTTTGCATTATTTATGAGAAATAATTGCTTCTAAGTAAAATTAGGAAATATGAGCAAAAAAGGTTAAATTAAAAAGCAATAAGATGAAAGTGCATTTGTTTGATTATGTTTTTTTGTAAGATTGCTTTCTAATTATTAAATTAATAAAGTTTTTTGAATAATTAAGTTATAAAATATGGAATTGTAAGAAGTAATTATTGTCTTTACGTTTTGTTCGGCAATAATAATTATTGTGAGGTTTATTTTTTTTAAGCTCCTATATGTAATACTACGTGTGCATAAGAAATTCTAGCGGAAATTGGAATTTTAATGCTAACGGAAATGGGAATTTTAAGACAATAAAATTTGTTCAAAATATTGGTAGTTTAACGATGCGGAATGATTAATATCCCGTATTTGTAAACTGATCGGAATAGATTCGATTTATTAGTCAACATTACAAAATAGGTGTATAGAGTATATATTCAAAATATAATAGTTAAATACAAAACAACTATTTTTAAAAATACGAAATAAAAAAGTATTAAATCTTAAAAAGGGTACGTTTGTGTTGCAACGGCACGGCGAATGGTTTAAACAATAAAAGGTTGCAAAATACGTTTAGATTCTGAGTTCTATCTATAATCTGTACGTTTATTCGGTATATACAATTATTGCGTAAGTAACATGAGTACTAATTGAGCTAAGCTATCATATTAAATGTAAATAGCAGTTTCGTGTAGCTGCTAGCGATGTTGTATAATGTAAATGAAAGCTTCAAACTTTAAATCACGGATGTTCACACATCACCATTTGTCATTTCTTACTTTGCACTTATTTAAATTATGTAATAGGTAATTAGCCAGGTTCCATCTAAAAATAGTATACACTTCTGCTATATTTGCTTTTACCTCTTCTTTCTATTATTGGTCTAGTTTGGCATATGTTTAAAGCTTTTTCACTTTTTTGGTCCTGCTCTGATTGTCAACTGTGTTTTGTTGTTTAGGTTATTGAAGCTTTGATAGAATATATGGAGTTGTGGCTTGATTGTTTGAATTGTTTGGGTGGTAGTGGTTGATTTTTTTTATCGCAGTTGGTTTATTTATGGTTTTTTGTTGTGGTCGTTGACATAATCATTATCTACGTTTTGTACGTCGATTTCTATGTGAGCCTTGTGTGACCAGATGTGAAGATGAAAACCGTCTGCCTTCTCAATTTACTCGTGGTAAGAATTGTACACAAATTGTAACGAGCAAATCATGAAGACAAAGCTTCAAAACAAACACAACAGCTGTTAGGCAACGGAGGCAATAAATGTTTGAAAAACTCGAAACTAGCCGATTATTACTTACGTCTGTTTAGAAGGAATCTGCCAACTTAGAAGATGCATAATTGATGACGAGACGATCGAGCATTGAGCTTTGTCCTAGCATACATAGGTTGGTTGTGTGTTACGGCAGCGGAGTGAGGTTATTACAAGTGCAGTGAACTTTGTCATCTTCACTTGAAATCTAGAATCCAGAAAAGATTGTATTTTGTTGCTACAGGTGGTTTCTAATTTTTGTCTCTAAATAAAGTTTGCGTTTTTTTTTTTTCAATATTTGCGAAGCATTAGTAGTGTAAGATATTCTTTGAAGGAGGTAAGGTCACAGGTCAAGATGGAGCAATTAAGCAGCCTTGGTGTTAAAGTTATTTGGCGACGGATGCTTTTCTGCATCTTAAGGATATTATTATATACTGCAATTTGCGCGGCTTAATATTATTAACTACCTCCAGTTCTTTTCCCAAACGTTCTAGGACCCTTGCGTTAGTGATATGGTCCTTCCACGAAATTTTTAGGATTCTCCGGTATATTCACATTTCGAAGGCTGATAGTTTTTTGCAGGTATCTTCGGACATGGTCCATGTTTCCATTTCATGTAAGAGAACCGGGTACACGTAACAACTGACAAGTCTCATTTTTGTTTTTATATTTAAGTCATGACTACGGAACACATCTTTCATCTTTATGTAAGCTCCCGTGGCTTTTTCAATGCGGCATTTTATTTCTACCGAATGGTCCCACTGATTGTTAATTGTGGTACCTAGGTACCTTTATTTTTTGGGATTCAGGGTCAATCCCCCTTTTTTACTTGCGTCCACGACATTGTTCATAAGTTCTTGCAGTTCCGCTATGCTATCCGCACACATCACAGTATCATCAGCATATCTGATATTATTGATATTTTCACCGTTTAACCGAATGCCAGTATTAACCTCATGGAGCGCTTCCTTAAATATTTCCTCAGGGTATAGATTGAAGAGCATTAGAGATAGTATGCACCCTTGGCGTACACCACGTTGTATGTTAATGTACTCGGTATCCTGTTTGTCGACTTTTACGGACACCAGCTGGTTCCAGTATAGGTTACTAATCACTCTAATATCTTTCTGGTCCAGTCCTATATTTTGTAGAATTTTGATAAGTTTTGGGTGTTGCACCTTATCAAACGCTTTCTGATAATCAATAAAGCATGCGAACATATCACAGTTTACGTCTCTACATCTTTGAAATAGGACCTGGACGCTAAACAAGGCTTCTCTGGTACCGAGTGCATTTCTAAAACCAATTTGCGTTGGGTTAATATTATCTTCACATCGTCTATATATTCTGTTATGGATGATCTTTGGGAATACCTTTAAAATATGACTCATTAAGCTGATCGTTCTATAATCGCTGCATGCTTTTGCATTCTGTGTCTTTGGAATTGTCACAAACGTGGAGTCGAGCCAATCCTGTGGTATGGTACCACTGTCATACATGAGGTTCAGAAATGATGTCATGATGTCTATACCTTCCCCGCTTAGTACTTTTAACACCTCTGAGTGAGTATTATCTGGGCCTACTGCTTTTCCGTCTTTGGTTTGCTGGATGGCTTTTCTTACCTCCTCCTTAGTGATAGTGGGACCCGATTCTGCATTATTTGTGTTAGGTATTTCTTGTCTTTCATCACTGAATAGTTCTGCAATGTATTCTTGCCAGGTTTTTAGTTTATCTTCTATCTCAATTATAAGCTGCCCTTGGTTGTTCATTAAGCGTCTTGTAGTTCTTCTCCTGCTGCACCTAGCTGCCTCCTTTATCTTCTTATGTATGTTGAAAGCGTCATACTTAAGCTGTAAGGCTTCAATCTCTTATTTTCTTATACCTTATTTTGTTGTTCTTATATTGCCTTCTCGGGTCCATTAGCTTCAAGATTTCTTTGTTCATCCAAGGTTTTTGTCCTATTCTTGATTCCTGTTTTAGATGTCTTTTGCTGCTATAGGTTATTGCTTTTTTTATTGTTTCCATGTCGCTTGAACAACAGTATTATCAGTTCTTGTTATTATCTGCATTTTCTCGTCTAGACATCCTCGTACTTGCTTTTTTACCGACTCGATTTTTAACTTAGTCATGTCAAGCTTCTTTCTGCAGGTTGTTGTCAGGCTTTTTCTTAGGCGAACTTTGACAGTAGCAACAACAAGATTATGATCCGAATTTCCGAATTAATGTCTGCCCCAGGATAGGTTTTGACTATATTAAAACTGTTTCTGTATCTTTTGTTAACTAGGATATAATCAATTTGATTTCTTACTATCTTTTCTGAGTTGTCGGCTGGAGATTTTCAGGTATAGAGTCTTTGAGCTGGAAGTTTGAAAAATGTGTTCAGTATCACAAAATCCTCATTAGTACTAAACTCGCATAATCTGTCCCCTCTGTCATTTCTTTCACCCAGTCTAAATGGTCCCACACATTCCGCACTTCTGTTGGACCCAATTTTGGCATTAAAGTTGCCCATGATTATAGTAATTTCATGCTTTTTTGTGCTCTTCAGTACTTCCAAGATCTTGCTGTAAAAAGTCTCAATTTTGTTGTCGTTTTTATCTGAAGTTGGTGCGTATACTTGTATGAAATTTATATTGACTGGAGTTGCTGTTAGTTGTACAAGCATCACTCTGTTGGATACGGGTATGAAGTTGTATACACATTTTGCGATATTCTTTGTGATACTCATTTCTACTCCATATTGATGTTGTTTGGTATCATCACCTGAGTGAAATATTGTGTGTCCTTCTATTACGCATTTACCGGTTCCCTTCCATCTTATTTCACTAATGCCCATTAAACCTATATTATACGGTCCATTTCTTGGATTGCGTTGTTGATTTTTCCTGCTTGGAACATACTTCTTACGTTCCAAGTGCTCATCTTGATTGTTGAGCCATTTGTCTTTAGCCTCCTCTGTTCCTTTGCGGATTGCTTTACTCTGTTTTTCCGTTGCACTATCTTTGCTTCCTTTAATATCTTTCCCCCCAAAGTTCTGATTGGGGGAATTACTCCGGAATTGTTATTTATATTGAACATTTGAAGCCATATTGATTGCACTAGGGATGTCTAGTGGACCTTTAATACAGTGGTTTCCCGTTGCCTTCTGTATTTGTATGCCGTTGACCATCGTCGTGGTTCTTTTTTCCGCTTTTGTGGCTAATTTCTTAGCCCCAGGACAAAGAGTGCCCTAACCTCTGATGGCTCATCCACCCGCAGCTGTTGGCTGTGCAGGAGGGGTCTGCTTATACCGGCAGATACTCGGTCGCCAGAGCCTCGTTTGTTATCTAGCAGAGTGTACCACGTGCAGGTGAGGTTGACATTTGAGTTCCTGATGATCGAACTCCTTACACTCCATTGCATTTTGTACTTTATTGTTTATACAGCGTTTGCTGTTGCTTCTGTTTGTTGTTTCTGATTGACGTCCTGAAACTCTGGCGAGATGTGCAAGCCTATGGTATGAGTGATGTATTCTTTGTTTAGATCCGGAGGTTATGATCGGTGGTGGAGTGATCAGCGGCATCAGGCTGGTGATCGTCAATGGAAGCTGCTTTGTTACGGTGTGGATTTTGGCACAAAAAGGCACTGGACGGAAGATACCTGTTCTTTTATATGTTTAGGTTTGGAGAAAAATGTTGCGGTCTGGCTTTTGGCGATGGAGCTGGAGACTGTGCAGGTGGTTCTTAAGTTAACGATAATTAAGGGGTTTTTTGATTTGTTTCTAAAAATCGATTTTTTGCACTAAGGTCTCAAATAAAAATTTTGACTTTTTGTCAAATGCGCGGACAAACTTATCTGCAGTTTCAACTAAAGAATATCAAAAATGTGTGTTTTTAATTAAAAAAAGAAACAATAAAATTAAAAAAAAAACGCTTTTAAATTTGTTTATGGTTCTTGCGCAATAAATTCCTAAAACTGGCTAAAAAAGGGATTTTGGAGTTAGTATACAGCTTTGGGAATACATTTTTTTATTGGGAATTGTGCCAGAGTTTGAGATGTTTACTCTTGAGACCCTTTCTTTTAGGAAGTGCGTTATGGTAATAGGACCAGTAGTTTCCTTTAAATGGCAACAAAAGGTCGACAGCGGTGATCGTTGATGTTGCTCTGCTTACTGGCTGCAGTATCTTTGGTGTTGACTGAAGGAAGGTATGCAGGCTATCCGATTACCGGTGCATATTAAAGTAACTCTGCCTAGTCATCTTGGTGGCGGATTTATGCATAGGCGGATGAGGCGGTATCATAAGAATATTAAAAAAAAATATTTGTGGGGCCCTTTACATGCTAAATTTTCCATTTCTGACATGTGTCTTTAATAACTAACACTTGGGTGGGCGGGAACTTAGTTTATAAAATGCAAGCGGTTTAGAAAGGTGTTCCTGCCCATCTACCCATGTGTTTGTCATTAGGAATTGAATGTTATACTCTGATTGAAGCAAACTTTCGGTTCTTTACATCATAAATCAGCTACTGAGTCTTGGTTTAACCGGTAGTGTTCGCCGCGACTTATATAATCGACTCCTTAGTGCCGTAAACAGAAATTGGGATGGGCCAACGATATGATTCCAATCCAGGACCTCTTTGACAACTTCTGCTATAGACTTTTTGGTACATAGGAGGAAATTTTATTGTGCATTAAATTGCAATAGAAGTCATATGGCTTACGAACAAGCTATAGTTCCTTACGCACACGTTTCTAAGCTCTTATTATGATACCACAACCAGTTAGTTGCTGTTTCTTGATAGGTTTTAGTATTTGTACTCTAGTTACTCTAGTGGAGGTGTTTGCAGTAGGTACTTTAATTTTGGTATTACTCCAAGAATATTTTTAATGGGTTCTAGAAATCACAAATGGGTTCTTCAATGATTTTGTAAGGTACTCTATTAATTTGACTATTTTATATTTTAAATATTTTAATGCAGGTTTTGTATTCTAGAACTCGATTAACGGGTTCTAAAAACTTGATAAAAAAGGTATTATTTTTTAAGAATTTACGTCCGATTTAAAAAATTATTTTCATTTACAGCGCGCCAAAAATATTCAATTGCACGCCACTGGCAGGCATGGGTGTAGTTAAAAATTCAATAACACCATGTTTATGTTTTGTGATGTTTAGTATGTGTTTAAAATGTTTATATCATTACGTATAAAAAGTTAAAGATGAACAATTAAGGTAGAACAATTTGCAAACTTTTGCACAGTGAACGGCATTGTTGAACATTGTACAAAACAAGTGGCAAATTAGTGAAAAAGTACTGTGTAAAATTCTTACAGAAATTGGCAGCTTTGTTTAGTTGTTATTAAAGATTATTGAAAGTCACAATTTTGGTCCTAAGATTGGATCCAATTGACCGATGCTGTTCAGATAGTTTTGATTGTTTGCATCGTGAATTACATGCGAGTTATATTTTAAATGGTTTTGAAACAAGAAATCCTAATTATTAGGAGTATAATATAACATTTACTACAGTGAATTACAACAATAGTGTAAAAAAGCTTGTTGCATTTATCCTATAAGATGCATTTAGTAGAGACGTGCGGTTAATTTGCGCCGCGACGCCTACCCGAACGGCAATTACTAATCAACCCCGACATTTATAAGAAAACTAGCGGTACATTAGACACCAACCAAGGGTTGCCTTAGTTGACAGCATATGCTCTGAATAGAGTACCCTTTGATCCTGAAGTTAATGAAGAGACTCCCTTATCCCGCACGCTCTACTACATTCCAGTCTCTCTTAGCATCCTAATCTGACTTGCAGATTAGACGGGGTTTAAACCCCCGGACATTTTATCTCCGAAGCATTTTCATTTTTACGGCCGGGTGTATTCTGCTGTAAAAAGACTGCAGGAAATTCAAATGGATATTACGCAGAATCGCCGAGAATATTTTCTGGCATGCATCACGACTTTTATGCTCTATAAACGGAAGCTGAAACATCCTCCGTATTCGTGTACTTATTTTATTATTTCTGATTTGTGGATATTTTATTTTGTTCAGGAAGTATTACATAAATCAAGGGAGTAATATTGTTAACATCTCATCACAATGATAAAAGAAAATTTGTTGTAAAAGTATAAATTTTATCTCCTGTCGGATGATTTATGAAATATTTTATGTGATTTTATTCAATTAAATTAGGTGATTGATACCGTTTATATATTTAGTTGCTATAAATGCGAATTAAAATCGCTAAGTATTTAACAACAACTTACAAAATAAACTGAACTAAATTTTCTAATTAGGAGCAATTAAACTCTAAAGTGGCAGCAGTAAAATCGGCACAATTAATTAAATATAACACGACAAAACGGCAATTTATTTCCATTCTTATGCAGATTTTTTAATGACTTTTAATATCAGTGCGGAGGAGAGTTCTTTCGGGAATCTAACGTTTATAGTTAATTATCGTTTATTGTCTAATGTGCGGAATTTTAATTTGCGGGCGAATATATAGGGGAAATTAAACGGTGTTGCAAGGCGGGGCGTCACCATAGTAACCAAATTATGGCGTCTCCGCAGGAATGAAAACATTTTTTACAACTAAATTATATGCATGCAAATAGTATTCAATTTTATGTTTAGCTATTATTGTCTTTAATTATAGTTATTTAAATAATTTATTGATGATCTATTGAACTTACCGGTAAAATCTGAAACTGCTTATATCTCTATAAATCTCTGGTTTATTCTTTCAATATTATATTTATGGTTTGTTTTAAATTATTGCAGTAAAGTTCCTGGATTTTTAAATGTTGTTGACATTGCCGGTTTAGTCAAAGGAGCTTCAGAGGGACAAGGACTTGGAAACGCTTTCCTTTCGCATATTAGCGCTTGTGATACTCTTTTCCATTTATGCAGTAAGTATATATTTTAGTCTTTTTTGGATGTTTTATATAGAATATAGATTAAAATAGAAATCACATATTATGTGTGACACCTCTAGTTAAGACTGCTGAAGTATTTAGTTACAGTTACTCAACTAATCTTAGCTACTAACTGGTTGTACTATTCTACTTTAACACAAATTATTTATTTTCAGGGGCTTTCGAAGACGACGATGTAACCCACGTCGAAGGTGAAGTTAACCCTGTAAGAGATCTGGAAATCATCGCCGAAGAACTCCGACTTAAGGATGAGGAAAATCTTCTGAAAAAGCTCGAGAATATGGAAAGGACAGTGATTCGAGGCAGCGACAAGAAAGCGAAACCGGAATATGTAAGCAAATGAATATTATTTTTATATTTTGAATTCCATTAAGATGGATCGTTTCGGACCCTCGCTGAGCAACCGATCTTATCCAACTGTACAAGAGCAATATTGTTATTAGCGCCGATGGTGAACTCTTTGACAGTTGGATTTATTATTTCCAAGTCCTGACTCATGATAGGCCCATTGTATGTGTGTCCAGGTACACCACACGTTTTATGACGAGGCAGTTTCCAAAATCGATTACAACGAATTATTTTAATTTATTAATGGGATTATTTGTACGTACATAAATTCAAACACGTTTTATGATAAAGAGTATATGTATCACCATGTGGGGCAATAACAAAAAGAGATGAATCTTTGCGATTCGCAGATAAATATATGCAGTTATGACTTCGATTTGTAGTGCACGGGATTTTTCGAATCATTTATATGACTTAAATGATAAAAAATACATGTAAATGATTTGAATGGTTTCGTACACTACAAATCGAAATCATCACCCACAACTTACAACGAATTCTCATGTCATTGAATGTTTTGCATCAATGATTTCCAATACATGTCTCATCTATTTATGAATTGAAACGATGACGGGACGTATTAGTTAATATGAGAAAATAAAAGATAATTCGATTAGTGTTCCCATTTGACACGAGCCGAGGCGTGGTATTTTACGGCCCCCCTGGTGCTGTACAGTACGCCAGCCGTCAGGTGATATCCTATTAGTCGGACCCCATGGGTCTTAGGTCACGGATTATACATGCTTGCCTTTATTCTGTTTGCAGGATACACTCGTCAAGATCAAGGGGGTCCTCGTCGACGAGAAGCAACACATTCGGTTTCACGATTGGAACGCAAATGACGTGAGTAATACATTTTGTTATTATTTTAAAATATTCTATCATTGTTTAAGTTATTCATTATAGATTTAAATTCAACAATAATAATATTTTAGAGTGGTATTTATAGAAAAATCTCAGTATTAGACTCGAGGGCGATCTCACAAAAATACAGAAATATAATGTAATTGATTAATCAAGCAGAGCATACAATTTAATCCCAGAAGATTTGCAGTTGTAGAATGGTGTCGATTTTGTTTTGGAAATATAACCATCTTTAAAAATTATTTTTGCAAAAATTGCAGTAACTTCATTTTTATATACCAACCTAAAAATATATATATATAATGCATTAATATTAACCTAGTGGCATGGGAGTGAAATTATACAATAATACGGGAAATTGCATATAATTCTTCTACTCTTATTTGTAGGAACTTTTGTACTTTTTTCCTTAAAATCGGCCGCCAGTAAATAAACTTACTGTAATGAAAATAGGTCTCTCTTTTTTGGAAAGGCATTCTGTAATGCGGATGAATAGCGAACCTTTATAAAAATATTGAATTTTGGAACATTTTAGGAGAATCATACAAAAATGATAAAACCCGAATTTTTTTAAAAGAACGTTTTTCGTAGTTTGTTATTACTTCAAATTATGTCTCATAACATGTGGCATGTAGTAAAAAGTGTACTAGTACTCTAACAATCACTCTAGGCTTGAAGTAGTTGGATCTACCAGGAAGTACTATGTGTGTTGTTTGATTTGTATTTTTGGAGAAGTACACAGGTGCAATAGATTTTATGTCCGAAAATGGAGAGAAAGTAGATTGTTGAAATTACTAGTGCAATTGAGTTTTTATTTCTGTTGCTTGAGATACAGCTGGTCCGAGTTTGGGTCTGCTGAAGTGCACTCTGGCGGGACCAACGGCAAAATTTTTGTCATAGCTATTTTGGATGGAAATTTATGTTGTGGCAGGTATACGTTGCTTCTAGACGTGGTTAGTATGAGGTTAGGTTACTGCAGACTTAAAAAAGGTCTTGTAGTATGTTCAATGACGCTCATAGGCTGTCAAACAAGTGATGTTTGAGAATTCCACTTCTGTACTTAAGTGGGCACTGCTATGCGCCGGCAAAGTTGTTTTGTGGCACTTGGTACTAGTGTTAACACCTCTCAGGGTTTTTTTCTGAGGGAGTCATATTGTTTTTTCTTCAGTGGTTGGAATCTCAAGGAGGTGTTTCTACATCTTGTGTTGCATGTGCTATTATTTTTAAAGGGAAATTCATTGGCGGTTTGACCAAGTTTTTTGTGGCTGGCACCAGTTTGGCAATAAGTTGCGGTGATTGTTGGTTAGGGGTTGACTTCCTGTTTAGGCGTCTAGGACTAGAATGCTCTGTTTGGCACGCATACGAAATGATGTTCTGGAAAAGATTGCTTTTACATTGATTTTGTTCTAGGTGGGTCCGTTTTAGGGTGTCTATTTGAGATGACTTATGGGAGAGAATTTAATTCTGAACATGCTGGCTGATGTTTGTTTTTTATTTTTAAAGTTGATTTGAAAAGATTGACTCTGGAAAAACCTGAAAACTCTCTTAGATTTGTGGATTGAATAACGCCCAAAGACTGCCAAACAATTATGCCTGTTCAATGAAACAGAAACGAATTTTGTGGGCAGTTTAGCATCATTATCATAATAGTTTCTGTCGTTGCATGCTTCAATGCGGCGAGAATTTGCGGTAATTCTTGGTCCGGTTTGACTTTTTTGTAGTAATGTTTCGAGTTTACAATATTACTTCTGAGATTTCTATAGAAAGTGCTACTGTAGCTTAATTTTTATCCGTTGCGAGCGGTTTTGGTGGTTGATCTTTTTTAGGATTGTAGTAATTTTTGAAGGGGTTTTATTTAAGGTTTATATATTTTTGTTTAAGAAAACGCTATCTACGGTATGTTTGACAGTTGTTAAGCTTTTTTGTAGGATATTGTTGAGAACCCAGTCATCAGAGATAGCGTATTTTTTGTTTCTCACTAATCTAGCTAATACTTTACTTTATTACCTTTTATTCTATACAGAGTGGGCGTAAGAGTCTGGGTCTATTTTTCTAGATATGAAACATACCGCAGATGGCGCGGTATGTTTGACGGGTTTTTTGCGTTCTTCTTCAGATGTTTATCGTTAAGAACCCTGAGCGTTATTTTCTTGCTTTTATGTTAGACTTTGAACTATATAAAACTAGAAGAGATAAAAGTTTTATACAGATCGGACTTAAGAGTCTGTGTCTACTGTTCCGGATATGATGGTGCTGTCTGAGGTATGTTCGATGGCTGTTTTTTTTAGATTTATTTTATCGAGTCATTCTTTTGCTTCTGATTAGTGCAGGTTAGGTTTTACTTTATTTATTTCATTTTTATGGAGATCGGGTTCAGATTGTTTGATTTTGTGGTACAGTACGGTTGTACAACAATCGGAATTATCTTGCTGTTTAGACTGTTATCACTCGTTGGCGTGACCACGTTGCACTGACCACGTTTTTTTGAAAAATCCAAATTTTTGTCGAAATGGTGTATCGGCATAGCGGCACGTGTATTGACATGCTGGTAGGGCATTTAGGCAAGCACCTTGCTTTCACAACCAGGGCGTACGGACGGGCTCCTGGAATAAGATACCAAATCTTAAGCAAGTACAAAGAAAGAGGGCGACACTAAACTGGCTCTGGAGACACAAATGGAGTAACTACTATGGACTTTACGGCAGCCCTCTTGAAGTTGACCGCGAGGTTAGAACCCCATATTGATAAAGCGAGTAGACAGAAAGAAGGTGAGCAGTTGTTAACTGGCTTGACGGCCACTTTATGATACTCCAGAGCAGACCGTAAAGAAATGGTATAAATTTAGATAGCGAGAACCTAGTTCTCGGCTGATTCAAGTGTGGTAAGGATTGCCTCCATTACCTAACTGAGTGAAGTGTAGAAGAGTTTAAGGACAGGAAGTATGCCTATACACGAACAAAGGCCTGGTTACACAGTGCGAGCTAGCATCTGAGCTGGTTTAGTTACGAGTCACTGTTACTTGCTATTATCGTATGATGGGGTTACATTCTTTAACCGCTTTAAAGCCTGGTTACACGGTGCGACTAGCTGCACTACAGTAACTGACTATGCCAGCTCGGATGCTAGCTTGCACTGTGTAACCAGGTTTTAAGATACGCCAGCAGCACGGAGAGTATTGACCATAAGACCTGGTGTAAGAAGAGTGTATTTTTTTTCAAGCGTCACTACTTCTCAGCATGCTAACGACTACGTCCTCAAACACAAAAACAAAAACTCGGCCAGAAAAGAAGAAGTTACGAGAAGAGAACCAATTTGTCAATCAATAGCGAGCGAGCTTAACTCGGTTGAGGTCGAGTGTGCTCATTACTTGTTAGTGGTGAGGACCTGCGAGTGATTAAATCTAAAGAAATTGAAGGGTCAACAAATTTTATTATTACTTGAACAACACAACCGCACCTTGTAATAAGACCTCACTCTTTGATGAAGTTAATGTTTCTAATGGCCAAGGCCATTTGGATATATTTTATTCAAATCTTCAATTCTTGTAACACACAGATCAACAGGAGATGCTCAATTTAGGAGGATTTACATAGAGCTTCTTTAGTAGTTAACGTTTTTGCTAAAGCCGATATGGTGGGACGTGAATTTGCATTTTGAAGTTGATGTTTATGACGATAGTGTGTGTTAAGATTGGTTGTAAATCAATGTCGAGCATATTCTACCAGAATCGTGTTGTGTTTATAGGTGTGGTTTCTAGCTGAGGTTTCAGTATCGCAGTTAGTTTTTTTCTCTATTTTGCAATGTGAGGTGCAATTGTAGATGTCTATGATGCAGTTATTGGGCTTGATGAATATTGGTGCTTTAACGTTTGTGACTTCTTTGACGATGGTGTATTGACGAATGTGTATGTGTGTCAAGATTTGATATAGGTCAAGAATGTTGTGTTTGAAGGTGTTGTATCCAGCTGCGATTTTAATATTGCAGATTTTTTGTATACTTATGTTTATATACAAAAAAGCTCAAAAAATATATGCATATTATTTTTAATTTGTTCCAGTCAAATTACAAAATTCCTGCATAAATGAGGAACTTGCTGACGATTACAAAATGTAAGTCTAGACAGATGAGGGACAAGGTTTAGCAAAAGACCAACAATCAAGATATTGAAAAAGAAGAGTCAAATCTCAGTCGAAAAAGATATACATAAACTCAGTCTAACTAAAGCATCGAGTCTTTACCCGTCTCTGCTTTTTTGCTTGATTTCCAAGTATTTTAAGGCATTATACTATGATTTCTTTTTGATATTTTTTTTCATGATGTTTAGTACTTTAGAAAACGCAGTTTATCTATTTCACATCTACCCAATCAATTAAATTGAAATCGGCGTTTACTTTATTCATTTTATCAACCTGATTTTAGCAGTAGCTTTTAGTATGGGGGGTGAAATTTTAGACCATATACACTTATAGACACGTGATGCGTGTGACGTCAGTTGTGGGCAAGAGATATTGAGTGCTGTGGTACAAACAAGTGATAACTGATAGTTATAAATTTATATTTATTATAGCTGAAAGTTTTATAATTAAAAATAAAAAAAAAAAATTAAAGGCACGCGTTGCAAATATTTGTTTATCAATAATAAATCTATAAATGATTGTTTTTGTTAAGGAATGTTTAACTACTTGTATGACACGAGTAATGTATGTTTATTGTACAAAAACACTTTAATAAATTATTACTTGCCATACTTGTGTAGTGGCGTGTGACGTCATTTGTGGGCATCTATAAGAGATTATAGTAAATTTCTATCAAACAAAATATAAAACTCTTTCTTATACCTCAAATAATCATCAAAAATCAAGTTTAAAAATTGTCGTTGAAATTCTTTATAGATAGAGGTTGACATTTTAAGTTTATGCAATATAACATTGCATGATGATGACTGAAAACCTAAAAATGTGAAGTTTTTTGGAAAAAAATCAACTTTTAAATTTCTGTAGCATAGTCAAATTTAGATGAAAGTTTATCTGCCAGAGCTTGAAATACGTTTTCTCATAACAATAAATCATACTATCAAAAATGCCAAAATTTGAAGAAACATTTTTTGGAACACTGACATTTTCTAAAAAGTTAAAAAAAAATGCATAAACCAGACAATAAAACTGAAATTGAGCTGAAATTATGAAATATGAATACTCAAATATGTTGGTATTAAGTTGTTGAAACATAAAATCGTTTCTGGAATAAGTAAAAGTTGCTAGATCCTAATTATTTTGAATTGAAAATATTCTTAGTTTCAAAACTAAAACTCAAATTGATTTTAATTTTTTTTATAAAAGTAGTTAAATGTATTGACATTAAGTTTTGAAATTATGTTAGAGTTACTGAAAGTTAATAAAACTGAAATATTGAGTATTGAGTTCTAAAACATAAAAAAATTACTAAAATAAGTAAAAGTTGTCAAACCTCAATTAATTCGAGCACAATTAATATAAATCAAAGAAATGTAAACATAAAGAAGTTACTAGAGTAAGTAAAACTTGCAAAACCTTAATTCTTTTGAGGTCAATTGAATGAAATGAAAAAATATTTATAGTTTTAAAACCCAAATTGAGATCATTTTTTTTAATAAATACATTGACATTAAGTTCTGAAAATGTAAAGATACGAGAGTTATAGAAAGTTACTAAAACTGAAATATTTGCAAAGAAATCATGAAAATGCTAAAGCCAAATAGAACTCAAATTGAGTTGAAATTATAAACAAACATACTCAAATATGAGAGCGTAGAGTTGCTACAATGTAAAAATGTTACCAGTGTTACTACTAAACCTCAATTATGTTGAGCTCAATTGAGAGAAATGATAGAAATGTTTATAATTTGAAAACTAAAACTGAAAATATGAAGTTAATAGAGTTAGTAAAAGTTACTAAAGCTGAACATTTACAAAATGCAGAAAAATTGTGAAAATATGCCAAACAGTAGAACTTAAGTTGAGTTGAAATTGTGAATAAATAAACTCAAACATGATCGCATAACGTCTAAAATTGAATTATTTAGAGTTTAATTAATAGAATTTACAGAAATATTTATAATTTTAAAACTAAAACTCAAATTGAGTTAAAATTGTGTACAAACATACTCAAATAATGAAGTTCTTAAATTTAGAAGAAACTAAAACATTTCTTAATGTATTTGCTTAAAACTTGAAAAAATGCTTAATCAATGTAGGTAAAAAATTGGTAAAAGTTACTAAACCCTTATCATTGCTAAGTTAGTTGGATGAAGTAAAATAATAATAGTTTCAAAACTAAAACTCAAATTGACTTAAAATTTTGTAAAAGCATTCTCAAACATATTGACATCAAATTCTGAAATTATGAAATTACTGCAACATTTCCTAAAAACTGCAGAGAAATTATGAAAATATTTTTATGTTTAATTATTTTGAGCTTTAAAGAGAAATTAAAGAAATATTCATCATTTTGAAAATAAAACTCTGATCGAGTAGAATTTTTTTATCTCAAATATATTGACATTAAGTTTTGAAAATAAGTTACTAAACTGAAGTATTTCCTAAAAGCCAGAAGCCAGAAGATAAAACTCAAATTGAGTTGAAATCATAAACAAACATAATAATATGATCATATTGAGTTGCTACAATTAAAATAGTTACTAAAACTCAATTATTTTGAGCTCAGTTGCGAGAAATCAAAGAAATATTTATAATTCCAAAACTAACGTTTAAATTGAGCTGAAGTTTTTTATAATATTGACAATAAGTTTTAAAAATATAAAATTACTAGAGTTAGTAAAAGTAAGTATTTAAAATTCAAACTATTTTTAGCTCGATTGAAAGATTTTAAAGATATATTTATAATTTCAAAACTGAAACTCAAATTGAGTTGAAATTTTCTATAAGCATGTTCAAATATATTGAAGCCAAGTTCTCAAAATATGAAGTTACTAGACTTAATAAAAGTTACTAAAACTGAAATATTTTCTAAAAATGCAGAGAAATCACGAAAATATTCATAAGCCAGACAATAAAACTCAAATTGATTTGAAATTATAAAAACAAACATTCCTATGATGGCATTAAGTAAAGAAATATTTATAATTCCAGTTATACCTAAGTTATAACATTTTTCTTTTCTTTTTTTTGCTTAATGAAACACAAATTGAGCTGAAATATAAAAAAGTTGCGAAACCTTAAGAATTTCTAAGCTAATAAAAAGAAATTTAAAAAATATATAATTTTAAAACAAAAACTCAAATTGAGTTGAAATTTTGTAAAAGCAAAATATGAAGTTGCTATATAGTTTTTGCTTTTAACCAATGAACAACGTTTGGAATGCGTTTTGCAGAAAGTTTTTTGGCTCGGGTGAACTTTTGGATCAATAGAGATCAATTAGATTTTGTAAGTTTTCCAAAACTATTATTAGTTGTTTCAGATAATATTTGAAAAAAAAAATGGAATTTATCTACATACACCAAGAAGAGTTTTTCCAAAAACTGACAAGTGCAAGGTCATTATTTTTGAAGTATCTCAGTTATCTTGAACTGATGTTCTTCTGTGGTGGCGAAATGTTTGCAAAATCTGTTCATCGGAATCTGCTAACATTCTGGCTATTCAGGTTTATTTTTGTGTAAAAATCCTGTCTTTTAAATTGCAAAATTAGGCTTGAACCGCCAACACTGAACCTAAGATGCAAAATCATTAGTATAGTCTTTAAAGACAGCCTTGATGCTTGGCTAATGATAATAAACGACTTTCAACAACAATGTTTAGCTCTGTAGAATTAAATGTAATTTAAGATATCATTATTGCATAATTGAGGGTCGATATTGGCTCAGAGATTTTAGAAGGATCTACGATGGTTTGGGTAACTATGTTGTTGAAGTAATTAATCTATAGTAAAAGTTATAATTTTGTTTTAGCGAATAAATTAAATTAATTAAATATTAAATATGAAAAAAAATCTTGGCAAAATATTGATTTACTCTGTTAAATTGATTAAAGGGAGCAAAGATGTTGATGTTGGACCAAAAATAATATCATTGTGAGTTCTACGACATGTTCTGAGCTTAAGGCGGAGGTTCAACGTGTTATTACATTAAAAATCCAAAAGTTTTGTATAGAGCTGCGGTGCTTTTTTATCTGCAATTATATTTCATACATAATCTACAAATTTTGAGATTAAAAAAATAATATGTTTGATTCCCTTTATTAAAAAATGGTGTATGTATATGTTAATATTCAATACATTTCCCCTGATTCTTATCACATCATCCCATTGAAAATCAATTTGTCAAATGATACACATTTATGAAATAACAAATAAAGTGTTGCTATTTATCCCTGAGTCACAACCTGTTAAATGTTAGCAATCTCAACACCGACTTGGCTACACGCTGCGAAGGCACCGACGTGGTGTCAGTATTTAATGTTTAGACTGCGATCACCAGGTGGTGATATTGTTGGGTAACGCGATATCATTTATTAGCTGTCACATTAGTCTGACCAGAAAAAAGGTCCACCTCATTCAATGAGTAAGTGAAAATTGAATGAAACAAATTCCTTAAAATTCCGAATCAATTTTATAAATAATGATTGTTTTTGGCGATAATAATGGCCTTCTGGAGGATTTATATGTGATTATTCTGTTATTTTCAGATTGAAGTACTCAACAAGCACTTATTCCTGACATCGAAGCCGGCATTATATTTAATTAACTTATTCGAGAAGGATTACTTCAAGAAGAAGAACAAATGGTGAGTACAACCCGTTCCGATGCACATACACACACGCTTCTTTAATGACGCTAAATAATATCATTAACCATGAATACACGATAATTTTCATTCTCGGACCTTTTGCCGATCAATAAACATCAACAAATGACCAGGTAAAGTCGACTCGCGCATCAAACACATCTCAATCCTGGCCTTTTTTTATTTATATATATTGTTGTCAAGTTTCGGCGCCGGTCCTTATATTATTATTTTTTGTTATGTCCGTAAACGCAATCTCATCCGCAGTAATGGCGGCTGGACGGACAATACCTGGACAATATGCGGCGGCTGTATTCAGTTAATTACCCCCGTAATACAGTGCATACACAGGGCTCTTCACTCAGGCAGTCGCAATAATGGCAGGCTGATTGCTTTGATCTCGCCGCGGTCGCTGTATCAATCGCGGTTGATTCGACCCACTGCAATATATAGGTGCATGTATATGTGGATACATTTACTTCACTTTAGTAACATTTGAAAATTAACAAATATTTACGCTAAGCTCACAAACATGCGTAATTAAATTTGATCTGGCAATTTACATTGACGCGCAAAGCTTGATTTGCATATTAAATAGAGATTGTGTATTACAATGGTTAACTTTTTTAAACATTGATGAAGAATGTATTATTGTACCAATCGTATATAAATTTTATATTGAATATATTTTTAGCAGTCGATATCCGATTTCGGATATTACTGTGCGGTTGCAATGGTAGCTGGGCAGCATATGGAAAGCCTAAATACGCAGTACAATTTTTGGATAAATTTAATTTTTTACACGATCATGATTGTTTGATGCAAATTTCACGCAATCCAAGGATGTATTAAAGCCACCTAATTCTAAACCTAAATGTAGGGTTTATGTGATTGGGTTACCATTTTCAGCAATATCCTTAATAGCCGACTGTATTGCTTATATGATGCGTGGAATGATATTGAATTCACGTGAAATGTTGACCGACTATCTTGTCAATAAAATGCAAACTGCTTTACATAAGGTTGAACAAAGTTCTAATGCTGAAGCTATAAATTTGTTAAAAATTAAACGTAGAGAAATGTATGAGCAATTAGGGTGAAGAGAGTTGAGTATTTTTTGAATGAATTAACTGAAGCTTTGCTTGCGTATATCAATTGGTCTAACATTTTTAATGATTTTATTGGAGCTAAAATGACATCACATCCAGTACCCAGCCCGATTGAAAAACCTGATAAAATTTTAGAAAATGAAGTGTACAACGCTTGAGGGATTTTTTTCATAATCTCAAATTACCAACAGATGATAAAGCAATTGATTTGTATGAGGTTTTATTAACCGATAGAAAATTGCTTCTGGATTATTTGCCTGAAGATATACGCGAGCCTAAACTATTTACTTTTGATTTGATCAGCTATCAGCATCCATTTGTTTTAGATTATGTTGATACTAAGTTACGCGACACCGAAGAAACTTTTCAAGATGTGCGCGAAACTGATGCTTTAATTACTTGTTATAAAGAAACTATTGAGGCACTTGAAGAATAAATAAAGATTAATCCCAGAACTGGTTGGATTGTTGATGGGTTTGAAGCTAATATTGAATTGTTTGAAGGGTTATATCCTGATATTCAAGCTGATCTTATATTTGTACTTAAGGATACTTCAAATGGAGAATATATTCAAAGTAGAATTGAAACTGGAACTCCTGACTTTGATGGGTTTCTTTAATTGTTTATGGATCATGGTTTTGATTTTTCTGATACGTACAGATTCAGTAGGGCTTATAGAGGTATGACCAAGATTATATTGATGTTGGTGAATATAAAGAAGAATTAAATAACTTTGAGAACGGTATTGAAAGTGTTCTTAATTTTATGAATGAACATAGCATTCCTTACAATGAGATTGTGTTTACTAATAAGTCAATGAATGAATTAATTGATGAAATTATTAATTGCATGCACGTTGCGTTTTGTGCCGAGGCTTTTATATTAATACAAGCTGATAGGGAAAAAGAGATTAATGATTTTGGTAAACCACTTGTTGATGATGAAGAGTTAGGAGGCGAAGGTATGGACACTGATAATGATAACGGAAAATTCTTTGACTTGGTGATACCGGATATTACTGCCCCATTACTTATCTAAAGTATGGAGTTTTATGGAAATGCAAGGATGAATACTTAGCAAAATCTATCTGTAATGAAGAAGCGTTAGATACCTTTATAAATTATTCAATTAAATACATATTCAAATTGCCACCTACTACAGTACCACCTCCAAGAATTTGTATAACTGGTGTTAAAAGTATTGGTAAAACAACTCTAGCTAAAGCATTGGCTCATCGGTTAGGATTATTTTATCTTGATTTGGAAGGTATGTTCAAGTTGCAAGGAGGTAAAGATGAAAATATATTGGAAGCAATATTATCATCATACTGGTTTGATGATCCAATGAAATCAGTAGGCTTTGTAGTTGATGGTTTTCCAAGAATCAATCGGGTATTGAATTTATGTTCAAACTAATACCGGAAGTTGTTTTGGAATTATCATGCTAGTACTATGCGCTAATAAACCGATTATTGGGTAAACTTCTAATAAAATGGGAATTACAAATGGAACATAGTAAATGCATTGAAGAAACCTATCAACTATTGGTCATGCAGCAATGGGAGCTCAAGCGAAAAAGAATGAAAACCCAATTGAATAATGCTAGAAAACAAGAACGTTGCGAATTAAGCGACACTGAAGAGGAAGAATCATTATTGAGCTACAACTTTGTGGAAGAGGCAGAAGAAATGAAGTACTATATAAGGAATTACCGAAACCAGTTTTTAATACTGAATAGGAAACTTATGATTTAGCACAAGAAATACAGCTAGAATTGTTGGTACAGATTGTGTTCATACAACAATTGCTCAAGTTGGTAGCTAATAATATGAATAATTGAAAAGTAGTATAGTTGATAAACGTAACCATAGTAGTTAGCTTACTTGACTGCTACACCTGTGGTCTCGAGTTGGAATCCCTTATCTGGAGGGTTAGTTTTTCTGGTTTATAAAAATTTGTTGTGATGAGTGAGCTTTCTTTCGGATAAGAAAAGAAAGTTTAGTATGTCCCGTATACTGCTTTGATGTTGCGTGCACGTTAAAGGTCTCTATAATTTAGGTTAGTTTAGAAATTCCTGAATTTGCGGCAAAATTCTGATGATTAGCTCTGGCAGCAAAAATAGATCGACGTTAAATAAATGAATTAACTAACTAAGTTCATAGACTGTAAAGAGTGTTTTGATACGTTTAATGGCCGTGTTTGATATTAGGTTTTTAGGTTGCAGCCACTGTGCTGGCTTTCATAGTCACTTGCAAAAGGTTTGTCTTTTTTTAATGTTTTATACTAACGATAAAGTCTGTTTTATTGTACTTCTTCTTCAAAATTCGGAACGTATAGGTTTACGGATGGGTCTTGTAGTTGTTGTGGAGAACCAAGGTCTTAGGTTTTTTTAGTCACGAAATCTTCCTTACGGCGTTTTTTCCTTTAACTTTTCCTTCTAAGATACACTGTAAAAGCTTGTACCTGTTTTTATTTTGCATTATAATGCCAAGATACTGGAGATTTCTTGTTTTAATAGTGAGGATTACTTCTTTTTTTTACATGTTTTTTTTGTTTTATTAAAGTAGCACTAGTTACGGTCGCTGGTTTTTGACTTCAGTTTAATCTACTAGATGGTAATTATAAATAATCTGTATTGACCTAGTCATTTGCTTGCATGTTGGTTATCAAGAGATTGGATACTAACATCTACTCTTACGCTTGCAGAGAGGAGTGTTGATAACCAACACTTGGGTGGGTGTGTTCTCCAGTTCAAACTACTTGCTGGTAATTATGATCTGGACGAACTCGCCCACTTCAGTGTTGGTTACAAAAGATTTTATTCATTATTATCCTCTTCTAACTAAGAAACTTCTAACGCTTGTAAAGAGAAGAAACTTTTAATCTTCTGATACATGGACGGGTGCTTACTCTAGTTCAAATTACTCTATGATAATCATGATCTAGAATGACTTACCCAAATGTTGGTCGTTAAAAGATTGCATATCACCTCTTCTTCTTCTGACCAAGGGACTTCTAGAGAGAAAAAACTTTCAATTAGTTATTAACAAATATTCTAGCAGACTTGTGGGCATTTTACATCAAAAATACTTGCAGGTAATCATGATCTGGAGTGACCCACTGCATATCACTTCCTCTTTCTTGGGCAAAGAGACTTCTAAAACTTCTAAAGGGGAGAAATTTTTAGTTTATTGACTACAAACTTTTGGGCGGGTGGGTGTACTCTTTATTTCAAACACTCTTTAGTGGTTATGATCTGGAGTGACCGACCTACCCGCCTAAGTGTTAGCTTCCAAAAGATTGAATGTCTCTTCCATAAACACTGGATCTTGATGGTGCACTGTTTTTGAGCTAATCTTTGCCGAAAGTTGTAAAACGCACAAAAATGTTTACAATTTAATTCTATTTTTTGGCCGAGATGATTTTTTTAAGTTACGTTAAACAACACAATTAGCGTTCGTATATCAAAACGTGAAGATTTACGATAGAGACGTCAATTGCTACATGACAGCACTAAGGTTACTCTACGCCTAAATTATCCCTGACTTATGATCACCTATGAGGCACCAGTCTAATAGCCAAACTAACTCAATCAGATGCCACAAATAAAATGACTAGTTACAGCTGATAGCATGCAAACAACGCCAACTGCAATAATAGGAGCAATGCTATGTCAGCGTAAGTAGACTGCGCTTAAATACATTTGGCCTCTGACACACTACAGATAGAGCAGGAAAATGGTAGAGACTTAATAAAAGCCTTTACTGGGAGCGCAGACAGACATTAGCTGGACAAATGATGACAAGAATAAACTCGCTCTTTATCTATATACACTCGAACTACTTTATCTACTGCTGGACAGAGGCTTCTTGTAGTGTTTGATTTTATTCAGTCTGGTGACTTTGTTGGCATCTGGACTCGGACTCCACTCAAAGGTACGTTTGGTCCACCTTTCATCTGTTCTTCAAGAGAGATTGCAGCAACGCTAATTTTGGTAGTAACGTATTGGGAGAGCAACGCGTCTTTGTTGTTGAGACATTTAAAAAAACGGTGAAGGTGTGATCGCGACGCATAGAGCCTTCTGCAGGCTGTTTGGCTTAGCTTGTCACGACAGAGTTGCTGACTCTAAAATTATTTGGAAATAGATCAGAAATGTAAAGAAGACGGCATCTGCACTTTGTAATAAACTATTTGGGCGACCCAAGAGTGTAAGACTGGCTACGAAGCGCATTTTCACCTTTCTGGTACAGTGAACAAACAAATCTTTTGTTACTGGAGAACTGTAATCACGGGAAATTTACCAAAGACAACACTTCACAGTCCTAAAATATTTAATTGCGCTATGTTCTTTACATGCTTTATTGGTCCGTATTTTTTTTTAAAGGGCTCAACTGTGACAGTAAATTCTGCTTGCTATTGCGAGATGTTGGAGAATTTGCCCGCCTAAAATGGAAGACATGAAGCAGAAACTTTCTGGTTTCAGCAAGATTAAGCACGGCTCATACTGTCCATCGTTCAGGTTATCTTCTGCAGGAGCTGTTCGGCTGCCTGATGGCCTCCTAAGTTGCCGGATTTGTCTTTCTGCTTTTTTTTCTGTGGAGATACCTTAAATGTGAGGTTTACAAAGATCGACCTGGAGGTCTCTGGAAGCTTTGAAGGGTGCAATTGAGTACGCAATTGCCGGAATCCCTCAAGATATGTTGACGAGAATAGCCAAAAACTTTGTGGAAAGCTTCAACATGTGTATCGCTCACCAAAGCTACCTCTTCGATAACATAATTTTTAAAACATAAAAAAACATGGCGTAGCATATACTTTTAGAAATTAACAATCTATTTTTTTAATCTTTTACCATTTACTCTCAATTCACCCGACAAATTAGGGAAATTATTCTGCCCTACTCTGTATAGATATACAGAGTAGGGCAGATGATCTATTTAGTAACTTTGTGCTTATAGTCTAGATATTTATATGTCGATTGTTCAATATGCGCTACCACGACATTTAGGCTCAAGACAAGGTTGGTCATAAATTACGACTTTTTAGTTGCGAGTTTTTTATAATGTTTGATATACTGAGTTGACCTCAACAATCAATCAACGTTCAAATTATTCAGTATTACACTAAAATTTGAATCAAGCACAATCGTCATTCTTGCACCTTATACATCTAGGAAAAGAAGATTTTTTTTTCAAAATTTTAAACATATTTTTTAAGAATAAATATAAATAAATAAAAATAATTGAAATTAAGTTAATACCGCAATTATTTTATTGTTATCGTAAAAATATGATAATAGGCAGGTTTTTTACCAATTTATATGGTTTGAAAACTGTTGTGGAGTAAACGACGAAGACGAATCAGGCGATGTATTGCAACAAACAATTTCCGATGGACAAAATAAAAAAGAACAATTGGATTACTATCTAAATAAATTATTAAAAATATATAATATCGATGAATGTGATAATGCCATTAAAATAATAAAAGGCAAATTGGAAATTTTTACAGTAGCAGAAAATGGAGATATTGAAGAAATGAAAAAACTAATTGATTTAGGAATAGATGTTGATTTTAGAGATGCCACTAAGAATACTCCGATGCATTACGCATCAAAATCTGGAAATACGAAAATGGTAAAATTTTTAATACATCGTGGAGGTAATATAAAAAGCAAAAATAAAAACAACAATATGCCAATTCACAACGCAGCTATGCACGGACATGCAGATATAATTAATATTTTAATGGAATACGGTAATCTTATAAACATCAAAACTAAAGCTTTAAACACTCCACTGCATCTAGCTTGTTTAAATGGACATGCTGATGTTGTTAGTCTATTATTGAGTAGAGGCGCAAAAACATATATAAAAAACAAATACAAACAAATTCCTTTAATGTGTTCTCATTCTGAAGACGTTTTTCTCGAATTTGTATATCGTAATTTAATAGATGAAAACCACAAAGTAAATTTGTTGCTTATATCTATTAAACAAAATTGGGATATTATATTTAACAAATTAATGCATCTTAAAGTTGATGTAAATGCTGTTACTGATGATAAAAATTTAGATAATCCAATTATAATTGCATCTCGTTTTGAACGTGTTCAGTTTGTTAAAAAACTTGTTCATTATGGTGCTAATGTTAATTATAAGAATGGAAAAAATATGACTGCTTTACATGTTTCGGCCAGTAATGGCAATTGCGAGTTGGTTCAATTTTTAATAAAATCTAATGCTAATATTGAAGAAACTGGAGGAGAATTAGAACGAACTGCTTTACAGTATGTTGCATACAATGGATATGTGAATATAGTAAAATGTCTTCTTGAAGAAGGTGCCAATGTTTTGAAAACCGATAAAGTTTCACGAAGTGCGTTGCATTATTCTGCATTAGGAGGGCATAGCGATGTTATAAAATTACTTTTGAAATATGGTGCTGATAAGAATAGTTGTGATCGCTTTGGGCAAACGTCTCTTCAAATAGCAAAAGATAAAGGACACTTTGAAGCAGTACAAATTTTATTATATGGAAAGGTTGTGTATTGAAATTATTTTGTAATATCAATAAATGCAATTTAAAAATAAAGTATGAAACAATATTTATTAAGTGTTATTATACCTAATGTATGACCTCTGTTTGAACAAATATTCTAAATATTTAAATCGCTGTTGAATTTGAACATTTTTTTTTACTAAAATGGTGATAATTTGTATTTTGTTGAAATTAGTTTTTAGACCTTATTTATTTACTCACTGTTCAGTCGTTGCAGCATAAATTCTAGGTCAAACGCATCCTAAGCTATTACCACTTGATCATTTGCAAAGTATAGATTTTTTTTCTTGTGTGTGGGAAATGTATCACGAACATTGTGACATTGTGACTTGCGTTGTAATATTACTTTAAGTCTAAGACACTTTCTATTTTTGGTTTTCAAGTCCTATTTTCTGCTCTTTATCTTTTGTTGCTATTATTATTTTCTTATGCCTTCATTAATGGCTCTCCAGTTGCTTGCACTTTCCACCATAATTGGGGTCAGATTGTTGATGGTTATTTTCTTCTTCCAGACTTTATTCTGCATCTTTGTTCTGATATGGGCCGACATCTACTGCAAGACACATTTTTTAGGTATGACCCAAAGCATCCTGTCCTGTAAGGATCTGTGTGGGATGGTATTTTAGATTTCCATTTTTCTTGTTTCCACACGGTGTCATCAAAGGTATAAGAGTCTGCGTTCATTTGGCGACATCTCTTTTGATCTGCTATTCTTTCTCTTATTTTTTTATTGTGTTTATTTTATTGGTTTTTTTCTGTTCCTTTAGTTGTTATTCTATGTTGTCTGTTTTCTTTTGGACACGGAGGTGTATGGGGATTGTGTCTACTATTGTCTGTATATTTTTGGTCGAGACTGTTCTTAGGCATTTGCTGTTCTGATTCTTATTTTTCTTTTAACAACACTGAGCCCTGTGGCACACCGCAAGTCATATCCAGAGTGCAACTATAATTCTATCTTGTATATGGTGGCATATCCTTTTTCTAGTTTTTTTTTAATATCCTTGGTGATATGGAGGGTTGAGTTGAAAGGGTGATATTGTAGGTGATCAGCACGCTTCATTTTTGTGTAGGATGCGCAGTTACTTGTACGGCGGCCTTTTTGCCTTACCAACGTAGAGTGACTTCTTCTGAATTCATTGATTCTTGCTTAGACCTCTATTTCTATCTAATTTCTCTTTAAGTCTCTTGTTGAGGATGTGTTATTACTCTTCCCCCTCTTACTTTTTCATACAGGCTTGGGACCGTCAATGGCGTTACAAAAAGTGCAATACAAGATAGAACTAAAAATGAATCATCTTTTTTCTGCAAAATCATGAACTAAAGAGACATGAGAGTGCGCTTTTCAGTTCATTACTTTGTCTTGTGTTTTAGTTTAAAGTTTTGCCGTATATTGTTAATAGTATTTGTTATGCTGCAATTGTTTAATATAGTTCAATGTTTTTCCGCAATTTGTTCATTGTTTTGCCACAAATTTGTACTAATACTTAAAGCACTGCAATTGTTTTTAGTTAAAGATTTTGCCGTTCATGTTTGCAGCAGTTTGTGAAGCTAGAATTGTTTTTTAGTTTAGCGTATTGACTCAAATGTTTTAAATGTTTAGTAATACTAGAGACGTTTTTTTCAATTCTCATAGCAAAGCCGGAACTCGAATACTTTAGCTGGTCGGTTGCAGCCCATTGAACGTTTTTGAATGTCACAAAATGACGCTTTTTGAGTTACATTTTTAATCTTAAGAAGAGAAAATAGTCACAAGGACTCAAGTCAGGCGGATAAGAAGTCTGAGGAGCCACAGGAATGTTATTACTGGCTAAAAACGTCTACATTAAATATATTGTGTGACAAAGCGCATATTGTGATGCAATACCTAGTTTTTCTTGATGTTTGGTCTCACACAAATAACCTATTTTTGAAGCTTTTGAAGAATTTTTTGGTAAAAGTGTTGATTGACTTTTTTGGGTCTTTTTATCCTCTGGCGCTTGGTTTCCAGATCGTACTCAAACACTCATGGTTTGTCAGTAGTAATGACATGTTCCAGAAAATGGGGATCATTTTTAATTTCAAAAAGTTGAGGTTTTTTTCCTTTCTGATGTTCTTCTGGTCCTTCGAAAGATTTTTGGAACCAAATTTGTTAGTTAAAATCTGATGATTGGTGGAGTCGAATTCAATTTTTCCCCGATCAATATTTCGATGTTTTTATCGGTTTTTGAAGATGAAGGCTTTCCGCTGCGTGGTTTCGTACAACTGGCAACTCAATGTGCAATGTGAAAGCAGTTTTTTTTTTTGTTCAAAGTTGGTGCTCAGGATTAGTTTTTTCAGGTGCGTCTGTTTCTTCCATGATTTGCTATCGCTATCGGTCGGGGTCATTGAGGGGACTACTAACTACCTACTTAGGGTTTTCTTTTTGTTACATCTATCTGGTGAACCTGATAAAACTAGATAGAGTCTGCTAGCCGGTTTAGGTTTTTTATTGTGTTTTATAATAAAGCAACACGTTTGCACTAGTAGCGACTAATGGGTTTGCTTCTGCTTTGTCGTTTCATTTCAATTTATTTTTGGTCTTCTTGAGATCCGACAAATGTAATGAGGTGTTTGGGACATATTTCCGTAGCCAGGTACAAAATACAAGAAAGCTACGTAGTTTGGGGGTTATTCCGTTCTATTCTCTTAATTTTGCTTTATTAGATTTTTGTATTTTTCACTCTCTATTTAACAATCTTTTTATGTAAAAACTAGATCGACAACTTTTTCACTTACAAATGTCTTCAGTCGTACATTAAACAAGCTACTAAATCGTTGACGATACGTCCATAAGTGAAGACAAACTTAGAGAGTTCGTAAATCTACTAAGGTTGAGTAAATATGTGCTTGCTTATGGCTATTAGACTGCTGCATGGTTTGGCTGCAATTTAGCCAAAACATTTTGAATTGCGATCTAGGAAAGTACTCTTAGTGCTCTGCCATGATACGTTAGACTATATCTTATTTGCTAATTAAAAAAGCCGCTATAAGAAAATGTAAATTGAAGAAGTTAGATATTTTTCATTTTTACAAACGTCGGTAGTTGCTATGTTACAAGAGGAAGAAGTGATCCAATTTTTTGATGTCACTTGAATGGGTGGGCGGGAATTTTAGTTCAAATTACTCGCTTGTATTTAAAGTTCTGGGGTTAACGGTGGTCCGTCCGAGTGTTTGTTATCAATAAATTTGGTGGGTCACTCCAGATCATAATTACCGTCAAGTAGTTGAAACTGGACAGCCCACCCGCTTGCTCAAAAGTTTGTTATCAAGAAATATAAAGTTTTTTTCTTTGTTTGGAGAGGGACTGATCAGGGGCGGAGGTGCCTGTAAGCAAGGGTCTGCAATGCGAAAGGACCTAAAAGCATAGGGGCTCTTCAGAATTTACAAAATAAAATTATACTTTTTTTTCAAAATCGTATAGGTTTTTTTTCAATATTTTGCCGTAGGGCCCAAAAATTGTAGCTTTGCCACTGGGAATGATGAATATATTCTTTTTATAACCAACACTTGGGTGGGTAGGTGGGATACTCCAGATTATGATTACTAACGAGTTGTTTGAACTAGAGTACTCACTCGCCAGAGTGTTTCTTATCAAAGAATTGGAAGTTTTTTCTCTGTAAAAGTGTTAGAAGTCTTTTAGTCAGAGGAGGAGGAGGTGATATTAATTCTCTTGCTGACCAACTATTGGGCGGGTGGGTGGGTCACTCTAGATTATGATTACCATCGAGTAATTTGACTTGGAGTGAACTTCCACCAGCCCAAGAGTTTGTTAGCAAGAAATTGAAAGTTTTTTTCTGTACAAGTGTTAGAAGTCTTTTAGTCAGAGGAGGAGGAGGTGATATTTATTCTCTTGATGACCAACTATTGGGTGGGAGGGTGGGTAACTCCAGATCATGATTACCATCGAGTTATTTAACTGAAAATCTACTTTCACAAGAGTTTGTTAGCAAGAAATTGGAAGTTTCTTTTTGCAAGCGTTAGAAGTCTTTTTGTTAGAGGAGGGGATGGTGAATCCAATCTTTTGATAGCTAACACTTTGGTGGGTTGTTTGGGTTACTCCAGATCATGCAGTTTGAAGTAGAGTACCCTCACGTCCGAGTGTTTCTTATCATAGAATTGGAAGTTTTTTCTGTACAAGTGTTAGAAGTCTTTTAGTCATAGGAGGAGGAGAAGGTACTATTTAATCTTTTGATGACCAATTATTGGGTGGGTGGGTCACTCTAGATCATGATTACTATCAAGTCTTTTAACTTGGAGTGTCCACCAACCCGTAAAAGAGTATTTTTGTTAGAGGAGATGGTGAATCCAATTTTGATTGATCACCAACACTTTGTCGTTTGGGTTACTCCAGATCATGTAGTTTAAACTGGTTGCCGACTTACCCGCCTAAGAATTTGTTAGCAAGAGATATTAATAATAATTAACCATTATGGCGTGTAGACCTGAACTCTGGGTTGCTTTACTGCCCAAAAGCTTCAATAACCTACTAAAATTTAACACGCACTACCTACTACAAGCTGCGGACAGTGAAAGGATGCAATGACTGCCCCAAACGCCAAGACAGCCGATTACTAATTGCTACCTTGGCTTAATGAGACCTACGGGTAGCAAACTTTGGTTTACCCTCCAACTCCAAATTCAGAGATTGAAAGTTTTTCTTCTCTGCAAGCTTTAAAAGTGATATGTCAAAAGAGGCGATGGTGATACCAATCTCTTAATGAACAACACTTGGGTGGGTGGGACACGTACAATAAAGATATTGTAAGTTTATATGCCAAAGGAGGCGATGTTGATGCCAATTTCTTGTTGATGTTGACCGAAAATAGCGATTTTTTGATAAGAGGGAGAAAAGTTGAGAATATCGAAACGGCGAATTTGGAATCGTAATCAGATCACCAAATTACCCCAGAAAGCATAAGAATTTTAAACTTTTATTTATATTTGTGGACCTACGGACTTCCGCTTTGGCCGACAACCTACTGGGGTCTGTGGCTTCGCACAAGAGCAACGGCGTCCCCTTCTGTCGCCTAAAAGTATGTTTTACACTTTTTTGTAATAAAAATACACCGAAAAACCGCTTTGAGTTAGAAGGTGAAATGTTAAGAATATCGAAACGGCGATTCCGGAATCGTAATCAGGGGACCAACTGACTCCAAAAACAAAAAAATTACAAACTTTGGTCCACAATTGCAAATTATAGTCTGTCGTCACGAACGTATTGGCGATAAAACCGAAATTTTCGATTTAGATCGCCTAAACGCCATAAATACTCGGGAATATCATTATCAATGTTTAAGGTTGACACAAAAGGGCTCTGACCTTATAACTACAGCTATATATGATCCTACTTTGGTATCCTTGCTAATCACTTTGATTCTCGTAGTTCTGCAGTTTAAATCAATTTTGAAGTAATCAACTTGGACTTTTGCCATTTTCATATCTGAAGGTAAGAGAAAAAGTTCATGTTGACTGAGCACAAAGCTTCAGTATTTTGGAGTCGGATCGATGAGCGAGGGTCTTGTGTCTGCACAGCTTGGTTCAAATTAATTTTGATTTTTTCAATTAAAAATTGAGCCATTTTTAAACGGTCCAAGTTGTCTGTTTAAACTTTCTTTATGTAATCTGCCTTTGACATTATTTGCAAATACTTGGGTATTATGATTTGAGTGCATGGGAAAAGCGGTACATTTAAATTTAAAATAATTTTGTTTTATTGTTGTGGGTTACATGTTTTTAATCAATTAAATTTTCAAAAAATATTTTAAATAAAATGAAGTTAAGTTATGATTGAAAACCGGTATTTAATTGTAGTAGGGGTTCCCAGAGCCGGTAAATACAAAAGTGTATAGAATTTATTTCAAAAGATACTTTTTAGGTATTTTAATATACTTTGTAACTTCCGCAGGTTTTAAAATAAACGGCATGGGCCCTTTTAGGCTTTAAGCCTTTTTAGTCTTGCCCTATGACTGTTACGCCACTGGAAAAAGTTTCCAATAACTCTTCAAAGGATCCAATATAAAAAAAATTAAATAATTTTTGGTTTTCCTAAACTTTAACTCTTGAGTCTTTAACTTATTTTAAGAGTTATCTCATTCAGTCTTAGAGGAAATAGTAATTTTAGTTTTTAATTTTTATTGCGAATGATTTTGGAAAATTAACAACATAATTCACATTTATTACACACACATTGCTTGCAATCATTATTAACTAAAATCTAATACCAGTTTCATGTATTAAATAAGTTTTGTGCTAAATTTCAGGGTTTTAATGCGAATTTCATACAATCAAATGTGTTTTATGTGCTATTTTGACGTATTTCTTGCTATAAGTTGATTTTTATACTATTTCTAACTATTCAATTCAATCTTTTATGAATTTTATGTACTAAATGGGTTCACTTTGTAATTTTTGAGCAAAAATTGAAAGATTTCACTCAATTTTTGATTAGTTTTTTATGCAGTTTTTAAACAATTTCTAATTTTTGTCATAATTTGCTAAAAATCTTTTACATATACATACTAACAGCATATGGCTTTAATGACGTCGACATTTGGTTGTTAGTTACAGTAACAATCCTTTTCATCCCTTTTACCTGGTTCATGCATTATGTATCATTATTAAGTATTAAAAAAACCTCCCTGTGTGGGAAAAAAGAACCCTTCCATTACATGCCCGTCAATTATTAATTTCCATGATTTTTCTATTATTAACAAGATAAAGAAACCAACACAAAAGACAGTACAAAATGTTTGCAATTTAAGACACGCGTTTATAATTTTTCAAATAATAACAGCGTTGCGGTTGGAGGAGGTTGTCTCGGCGGTCAATTTATTTCATAAAACTAATTTTCTATTACATTCCAGGTTGATTAAAATCAAAGAATGGGTTGATAAGAACGATCCCGGCTCAATCATAATCCCATTCTCAGGCGCATTCGAAGCCAAATTGATCGAGATGGACGATGAGGAGAGGAAGAAATACCTTAAAGATAATAACGCCACCAGGTAATGTATTTAATTTGTCCATTGATCTCCGTTATGAAAAAAAGCAATCAAATGACATTTCCATCTAAAAATCTAACCACGTCTGTCGGAATTATGGGCGTAATTACAGGTTGCATCGTACGTCTGCACTCTCCAAAAAGTCATTCAGTGAGAAAATAAAAGTATACATCCACCGCAATTATTATCATTATGTATTTTTTTCTCGGTTCTATTTTTATTGTGCGCCTTGATTGTGTTCGGGGTTGTGCTCGGCTATAAAAATACTGAGTAAAACAATGGCATTAGTGTAACAATTCATCTGCAGAAGAAGAGACTGGTAATTTATGTCGGGAGATTATTGTTTTCACTTCATCACGGTTAATTGATTCCGACAATTGCATTCCGGAGAATTATTCAGTTCTATTGTTATAATTGCGATATTATAAGATCAATTGCGGGGTTATTTTAATGGGTCGATTAAAATGATGCAGTTTGTCGTATTTATCACTATTAACGTGCGTTGCGGTTAATCCATGGAAGATTTAAAATGATTTATTTTAGTTTAACATTTTTTATTTTAGTAAACAATAATATTTGAAAAATTTATTTTTAAATTTTTAAATCTTATTTTCGTTTCATTAACTTTACGACTACTAGATTCTACTTCGACTGCAGATTGTGGTCAACCTTGAATTTCTAAAAGTGCGCCATAGATACGCTAAAATGATTAATTTTTTTAATATTATCAAATAACACTGCCAGTTACGTTTAAAGATAATAATTGCTCTTTAAATATTTTCTTTTTTTTTTGCTAAGGCTAATCTCGTCGTTTGTTATGAACGGGTCAGTGTATCTACTTTAGACCATATACACTTATAGACTTGCCGTGAGCTATTTATGCCCACGACTGACGTCACGCGCTAGTTGTGAGCATACATTGTCAATTACCTTATAATACAAAATTTAATATTTATGTGAAGCAAACGATGTATGGCTTTAAGCCAAGTGGTAGATTAATTGCCCAACTGTGCATTACTTTATCTTCGAGAACAATGAATTGCTTAGTAATATTATTGGCCGGAGACGTGTGCCGTGCATGAACCAATTAAGTAAGTAGAAGAGCAGACTCAGTTGGAATTAAGGTGATCCTGAGCATGATGCTGAGGTACCCATATTGATCGTGACGATGACTGTTGGAGAACGTCTGATAGATAGGGCAATTGTGGTCTCTTTCTAATATTGCTTCACTCAACACTTCTGGTTTGTTTAGGCTTTGTCGTTTTAGGTGTTGTCTTGTTTCGAAGTGGTTGACTCTAACGCTGCTCAACATTTGATGTGAAATGAGTTGGAATGTTACTGGTTTAGAGTTTTGAAGATGTGAATGGATCTGGATCTCGGAGATGAAGATCAGGCTTTACTATTTGTAATATTATTAATGTGAAATATTTTTAGTTTCTGTGTGCTATTAGGTGATTGAGGGTGTTCAAAAAAAGTTCAAACTTCTTCATCTTTTCATACTTGCCACTGTATACTGCGCTGTCCTCTGACATTTGGAGTTTGACCACCGACGACATGTTTTGTTCTTTGCATCTTGTATACAGATATTGCAATTGTTTACTATTACGTCCGGTGAATCATGTTTGGTAAGATAACTTTAGTTGTGGAGCAGATTCTTTCTTCAACATTTGAAACTGCGTTTGTCATTATTGTCACTTCTAAATACAAGGCACTTTGTAATTCACTTTGCCTTCTTCATAATTTTTAGTCAGTAGTTTTTTAATTGCTTTTATGCTTTTCTGAATTGAGCGGCTTCTATCACGCCATCTTGCTGGGGTCTTTCCTGGCTTTTGTTGTTGGCTCAGCGACTTAATTCTTTTTTTTTGTCTATCTTTCGTCTTTAGCCTTGCAACATCCAGTCCATTACCACTTTTCCTTTGCAATGCTTCTCACGATGTCTTACGAGTTCTTCTCCGGATATCTTAGTTGCTCACCTTATCTTGTAGTGTGAGCCCAATTCAACGTTGTATTATTTAGAGTTTATTAGCAGTTGCTTTGGTAAGGGTTTGGGTTTCTACGCCATACGTCATTACTGGCAGGATGCATTGATTGTAGGCTTCATTCTTTAAATTGAGCAGAATACTACGCCTACATCGGTTCATTTGAAAATGTAGACTTGTGGTGCGTTGTTTTTGTGGTTGTATATATTGATGACGCAATACACCGGATAAGCAATCTGGTTGCATTGCTTCATCCTGTTTGTCGCTTCTGAAGCTAGCGTAATAGTTAGCAACTTATTGGTAGTTTCCATCTTGTGTCGCTTTTGTGCCAACCCGGTTTTTACTTTCATTATTCGCTCCTGAGTCCAATCCATGTTTTGTGCAATTATATTTGTAGTAGTGCAGTACTGGACTTGTGGTTGGACACTTTCCGGTTGTTTGTTCTGCTCAAAATTGAATAAGGTTTACCTCACTTCTAACATACGCTCGTGAATCCAATCCATGTTTTGTGCAATGACATTAGATGTGGTTGTGGTGTAATCCTACAGACAACCATTCAGGGTACTGTTGATCGTACATTATTCATAGCTGCGGCCGTCCAATCATTGTAGTATGTCTGATATGTGACTGTAACATGCGGGATCTACGCTTTCTGTTGCGTCCAAGAGCCATGATGTTGTTTTTGCTTGCTTTCTCAGGGCAGTTTGACGGGTTGAAGCACAGTTAGGCCCTCTAGTGGAGCACCAATTGTTACCGGCTTAAGGTGCCGCTACAATTCCAGTGGAACTGTTCAATTTTAGTTCAAAGTACTCGATGGTAATCATGATTTGGAGTGACCTACCCACCCACCCAAGTGTTTGTTATCAAGAGATTGCATATTACCTTCACTACTAACACTTTAAAGAAGAGAAACTTTAAATTTTTAATAACAAACACTTGGGCAGGTGGGTGGGCACTTCAGTTCAAACTATTTGATGGTAATTATGATCTGGAGTGACCCACCCACCCGCCCAACTATTGGTCATCAAGAGATTGGATATTACCTCTTCCTCCTCTGCCTAAGGGACTTCTAACACTTGTAGAAAGGAGAAACTTCCAATTTCTGGACACAAACGGTTGGGTGGGTGGTCATCATTGGTCATCAAGAGATTGGATAATACCTCTTCCTACTCTGTCTAAGGGACTTCTAACACTTGTAGAGAGGAGAAACTTCCAATTTCTGGATACAAACGGTTGGGTGGGTGGGTACTCCTGTTCAAAGTACTCGGTGGTAATCATGATGTTGACAGACCCACTTACCCATTCAAGTGTCGGTCATCAAGAGATTGAATATTACTTCCTCCTTCTCTGACTAAAGGACTTGCTGAGAGGAGAAATTTCTAATTCTTTGATAACAAACACTCGTGCGGGTATATGGACACTCCATTTTAAAATACTTGATGGTAATCATGATCTGGAGTGACCCACCCAACCAAGTGTTGGTCATTAAAAGATTGTGTATCACTTTCTTCTCCTCTGACAAGGTGACTTCTAATACTGTTAATATTGTAATTTCTTGTAAAAATTTTTTGGGTGGGTGGGTGAACACTCCAGTTCAAATTATTTGATTTGATTCTGGAATGATTTTTATTTACTTTGCTGGATTGGAATTTGTTAGTGGGTTACGGATAGTGAAGGCCACTTCATGGCCATAACAGGAGCGGCTGAATTTTAATGAGATCACAGCAAACAAGAATTTGTAGACGTTTTTGATCATATGAAGTCGTTTTGTATGTAAGCTTGCAAAATTAGGGTGTAAATTTGTTCAATTCCATTTCTTACGCGGCAAAACCTTGACTATTCTGAGGTGTTGGGTGGTAGGTGGTGCTTTAGCTTGCTTACTGGATCCGATGGTTTTACAATCAAGAGTAGGTTTCTGTGGCGGCACTAATTTTTACAATCTTATTTTGTTTAATTTTTGAGTAGGTGTGCCATCAGAGATCTTTATTTGGATGATTTTTACATCTTACTCGACGTTTTGCGGGTATTTCTTTATTGAATGAAATACTTGTTCTTCTCTGATTTTGCGTCATAATTTGAGGTAGTTACTTTGGTACTAAACCAGGTTTGGTCGAGGTATTTCTACTTTCTTCTTTTTTTGCTCTGGCTCGGGATTTTCCAGATGGCATATTTAGTTGATCTAAATTTTATTCTGATTCTCAGGCAGTTTCTTGTCACGGTAGTTCAGCTAAGGTTGCTGCGGCATGTTTTTTTATGAATTTTTTTGATTTTTTTTGCCGGATTGTTGTCGTTTGGGAACGGTTTGGTTACGTAGCTCAGAAAGTCGTATGAAGTAATTGTTCTTTTTTGGTTCAACGTCCTCTTTTAGAGGTGCTATGTTGTTCTTTTGGTGCCAGACCTAATGCGGCGGAAGTTTGGTTAGGTTTGATAAGAATCATCAAAGTATTGAAAAACCCGATTTAAAAATGGTTTTGCTTTGGATACACTGATTTTAGAGTTTTCTGGTGCTGCTGTGGCATTTTGCAAAAGTTGTGCAATGATAATGGCAGGTGAAGCGGGGATATTGCTAAAGTGCTATGACAATATTATACTGCCGACTCTTGGAGTCATCAATGGGGTTTACTTGTAGATTGGTGAAAGCTAAGGTTTTTCGGGTTTCTGCGTTGGATTTTTAAAGAAGATGATGTATCTATGCAGATGATGGCAAGGGGGAACTTAATAGAAACGAATGATTTTGTTGTGGCTGAAATGATTGTCCCAAAGTCTGCTGTAATGTTTTAGATGGCAATCCGAACAGTAACATTTATCAGATTATTTAGAGCTAACTGACCGGCGGATTCTGGTTCCGGTTGGTGTTATTGAAAGTGCACTTTTTGATAGTGACAAAGTCGGAGTTCTAGATTATCTTTTGGTTTGGGTTGCAAGACACGGCTGGAGATGCTCCAGTTGATCTTAGCAGTTGTGGTTTGTTTGGTTTAAAGAAGTTAGCAGAATACTAACTAAATCAGTTTTTGGACGACATTTTTGCATTATTTTATTACTACCTCTTTGGCCGTGTTTTAATCTATCTCTTGAGGCCATTAGTTATTGATGTGGACTGTAAAGCGAAATCTAGAGCTGCGGTAAGAGCAAATGAATTGGGGCTTGCAGAATTGCTTACGTCATTAGTTTTATTTAGTTATACAGACTACTTTTCTTTGCTCTTGACGGTGTGTTTTTGCTTTTGCATTAGACCCGTATATGTGGGTGTCAGTCTTAAGAGCTGACCTTCCATTTGTCTGTTGTTAGACCTACTATTGGCGTGGATTTTGTCTAACCAGTGCTTAAATGCTTGTCTTTTGTTTTTTAGGGTTGGCATTGGGGTAGTAGGTTAGCTTTCTTGTTGGGTGCGCTCTCATTAGTGAGAACTTGCTTGTTTTGTGAGATAAAAAAGGCCGATGTTGGATTAGCGCATCTTAGCTGATAGCAGTGGTATGGTTGCTTCCGGATAATGTTGCGCCTATTAAGCAGTGCTATGATTGCTCTTTTGCTAGTCATAACTAACTTGGGGCATCAGTCTGCACTTTTTACTTTTTGGATTGTCTGATGCAATGGGTTATTATTGGGTTTTTCTTTGCTGTCGGTGGGTTGGATAATCTTGCTAATCTGGCCAAGTGTTAGTGATAGATAAATTTAGTAACTATTGGCGTTTGATAGGAGTATCCCGCTCAAGTGTTAGAGTCAGTCAGATTGAATTGCAAAAAGAATAAATATTCAATTCTTTGATTACAAACACTTGGGCGATTGAGCGGAACCATCCGGTTTAAACTATTTGTTTGCAGTTATAAATTGGAGTACTTCGAACAACCGTTTAAATGTTAGTAATCCGCAAACTTGTTAACAAAAAGGATAAGTGTTTAATTCTTTGATTACGATCTCTCGGGTAGGTGGGCGGCACACTCCAGTTACTATTTGTCCGTATACATAAATTCGTTTTGGGCTGGTGGGCGGGCTACACCAGGTCAAACTATTTATCTGTTACAATTTTTTGCCACAATGAACTGGAGTAGCGCGCTCACTCACTAAAGCGTTAGTAGTAATTAGTAGATTGGATGCTTAATTATTTTTTAATATAATTTGCTGTTTGAAGGAGATGAAACATTCAATGTTTTGATCACAAACCTCGAGCGGTTGGGTGGACCACTCCAGTTTAAACTATATTGGAGTAATCCGCCCAAGTATTAGTGATCCAGAAATTGGATTCTTTGGTATCTGCAAATGTCGTTTGTCTCTAAATTGAAGATCGAATCTCCCGGTAAAAAAAGCAGTTGTGTGGGTGGGCGGGGCACTCAGTTCACCGATTACGACTCAGTAGTTTCAATTGGAATGCCTCGCCTACCCACCTAAGCATTAGTGACCCAAAAATTGAATTCTCTAGTTTAAAAGTGATAGTGAACCGCAGTTTAAACTATTTGTCTGCAAACTTTTTAAGAATATCCTACATTAGTTGTTTATTATTTTTAGTGTTTAGTGTTTCCACGCATGGTTAATTTTAAATTGTACAAGTAAATGTAAACATTTAAACCTCGTCTTATTCCCGGTTGTTTTTTATTTACTTTACTTTTCCGATATTACTTTCTAATTAACATTAAAACTAACTAATTAGTTAATTGATTTTAAGTACAACAATATGCGTAATAGAATAAGCAATTAACATTACTAAACATTCTACGTTGTTTATTTGTTTATTGAATATTATTAAATTTATATCCGTATTACAAAATACGTAATCATTAAATAAATTGGTGAACATAAATGGTATAATTTCAGAAACATCCAAACAATTTTATCATTATCCTGTTTCAGCGCTCTAGATAAAATTGTCGTCCAAGGCTACAAGGCGCTGACTTTAGAATACTTCTTCACCGCAGGACCAGACGAAGTGAAGGCATGGACAGTCCAGGTACGTGCCACAATCATCATTGCCATCATCAAAAAACCTATACCCATCCGCCAACAACAAAAATACACAACCCATCAATCCGGGCGCATAAATTTCGATTACAACATAATTTTTTGTTCGCCACTCGTTAATGCTCACGTAGATAGAAAAGGCTTTACGTGGGGGGGCAATTTTCCATTGTTTGAATATATAAATTTTTTTTTTCGGGATGAAGCGTGCGCAGTTCGCGAGCCATTTTTGTGAATAACACATTCTTATGCAAATTCGCAGAGACAATTTCAAGGCAAGGGTAATTTACTTCGTTCTATAATGGTCTTTTGCGTTCACTTTATTCGTCGTATTCGACGCATTTTAATGTGCGGTTTATGCCGTTGAATAAATTTCCAAAGTTTCTCTCCCGTTTTCGGGGTTAAATTATACGCGGAGAAATTGATTTCGAATGATACAGCATTTTCCAACGCGATGCAATTCAAAAGAATTAATTCATATTGCGGGTTCATAATTAAAGTTAATTAAATTATCTTCAATGGGCTTATTTAATTGCTTTTGAGTTATTTGTTAAGGTAAAGTTTCATATAAATTGATTCTTTATTTTGATTATTCAACTGTTAACACTGCTAACGCCATCTGCATAATTATCATTGAACTTTATACTATGAAAATGTTTCTATTTGTTCTTCACTTCTATTTAGAACATCATCATTATTGATTCAACTGAATTTATTTTGAAAAATATGAAATAAATTGAATAATATAACAAAGGAAATTATAGAATACATTTATTTATTTTATAGAAAGGAACAAAGGCTCCTCAAGCTGCAGGACGTATCCACACCGATTTTGAAAAAGGTTTTATCATGGCTGAAGTCATGAAATTCATTGATTTCAAAGAAGAAGGTTCAGAAGCTGCAGCCAAAGCAGCCGGAAAATATCGCCAACAAGGAAGGAACTACACGGTAGAAGATGGCGATATAATTTTCTTCAAATTCAATGCCGGTGCAGGTATTAAGGATGGAAAGAAAAAATGATTAAGGCTTTTGGTTTTTGTTATGGTTTATTTATATATCAATATGATTTTCTTCTTTTTAAGTATGAATTGTTGAATAAAATTTGCATTTATCATTTGCTTTTTGTGTATCTTTGGCATTTTTATTTAATACTGTTTTTCTTAATGATATTATTATTTTTGTTATCATCAGTGTCCACCATATATCACTTGTAATTGACTAAATAAACGACTCTTAATCCATTCGTAGAATTCATATTCTTTGCTCAGCGTTGATTTTATGTATTTTTTTAACTTATCGCTTGCTTTCGGTGTTTTGTCCCGATTTCTATGGAATGGTTCTGCAAAATATAAACAAATATTAATTAAGGGCCGGTATTATAAAGACAAAATAAATCACCGAATAACAAATCTCAAATTAAATATATTCGACGAATAAACGTATTTCGGTATTATAAATCTAAATTAACTATTCGTAAAATAAGAAATTGCAACGCCGCATTTATATGTTATTTTAATATTGTAGTTATTGATGTGTTATATTGTAGCCTTTGTTATATTACAATAATCCCCTACAACATATTGAAAGTCAGTTGCATAACATCGTAGAGCAATCAAAAGCTGATTTTCAACAGAAAATGCTCCACATTAAAAATAACCTAAGAAACATGACATATGTCAAGTTATTCATTGAATAAATTTTAACCCCTAGATTTTGGATGATTAATTTACTCCATAGATTTAGTTACCTACTTTTATTATTTGACGTTTATAATACCGTAATCAGCCAATTAAAATAATTTACTTGGTTAGTAAATAAAATCTACAGATTTTAATGGTTTATAATACCGGCCCTAAATCACTGTATATAAATCACCAATGTATAAAATGAAGACAACACTAAATTGTTACTAGCACTTGTTAAAGGGCATCAATTAAATTAACGGCGACTTCACACTTATGGAATCATAGACTGGAATCGCATCAAATAATCTGATTGAAGTATTAGATTAGTTTGCTCATTATTTCCCAGTCATTTTCATCACTGATTCACTGCTAACCACCAGTCTAAGACTTGGTGACCACCGGTTTCAGTGATTTACGGTGTCTATGACTTGGTGACCACTGGTGTCTAAGTCTGACCATTTCATCAGACGTTTTTTTGACACAAAAAGTACATACACCGTATTTTCTAAAAGGAAAAATGAGGAATGGATATCATGGTTGATATTTTAGTAAGAATAGAGAACAAAACGGTAGAAAATGGCACTAATCAGTTTATAATTATTCCTTTATTGGCTTTAATAGAAAACAAATTTTATCAAATATTATTTTCCTAGGACTTGTTTAACTACAAAGCAACATATTTGAAAACTCCTTTAGTCTCAATATAAATTTTAGAACTTTTTTGTTGCTGTATTACCATACCATATTAAACCATCCATAAACTTTACGATAAGTGTGAAGTCAGCCTAATAAATTATTAATTAAATCTAATTGCCAATACAAACTTAATTTAAATTTACAAATCCATTTCAGTAGCTGTTCAACCTTTTAAATTTTACTAAGAAAGGTTACAGATATAAAGCTCAATCCTATTATATATTTTTTGGCAATCTAAATAATCTATGCATGTAAAACATATATAAATTAAACATCAATTAATTGAAAATGAAACCACAATTTATTATGTGAATTCTTATGAGTATTATTAAGTATTGGATTATTGTACATATATTTTTCTAGGCAATTCTACTACATATACTCTTTTATTCATGATGAATCATTGCTTGGATTTGAAATTATAATAATTCAAGTGTTCAATTTATAAAGAGATTTTTTGAGACGTTTAGCCAGAGTTACTCAATATAATATTAATGAAATAAATGTGATCTAATGATGAATTAATTAAAGTATTCATATGTACAGATTTGTTTTATTTATTATTTAGTTTTCCTTTCTATTATTATTAATCTATTCTTCTTCATGCGTATTTGCAATACCGTTCCGCCAAAGACATGTAATGTTGGTTGCATATAATACATTCCTTAAAATTGATTTAAATATACTCCCCGCCATAACTAAAGAAACTTCATGAACACGTACGTAATTAAATGAGATGATTATGGTGCTGATAGTGATTAAAAGTATGAATATTTTAAATAATTGAATGTTCTTTAAATCTAGTTTCGATTTTTTTTCTTGTTTGCCCTATATATAGTGCATTACAGATTATTTCCTATTTTCGAATATGTTACCAAAATATGTTATTAAAATGTATTTTATGGGATCCATGACTTTATCGGTTAAGAATACAGTACCCACGTGATAAAGTTGTAACAGAGTACAATCTATTATGTAGCCATTTTTCAATCACTGGCTTGATATAGTACAAAAATTCTGTCTTTTAAAAACTGCAGTAAAAGCTTTAGTCCATGACCAAGAACTCGAATCATAATACTATGACTAGTACATTCAAACTTTTCTTAGATGTAGATATGGTTAAAGTTTACATTAATAGTTGAGAGCAGATAATGACAATGTTGATGTTCAAGTCTTTTAGTAGATGCCAAGCGTAGTTTCAAAAAGCGCTCTTGTCTTTATTCGCCTAGCTTTAAAGTTGCATGTGATGTTTTGGAGATAAGATTTTTTTTTTTAAATAATATTTCAAGTCAGGTTTTTTTCAGGAATTAACTCTGAAGTTTCTGGCCACATTTTCCGACTTCCAAAATTAACGATATTTTTTCAAAATAATTTTTTTTTAAACAATTCATAAGTTATCTTCATACCGCATGCTTCATATGGAATGACATAATTTGCTATCCGTTTCTCACAAAAATCAAAGGTAGGTTAGGTTAGGCCAAGGTGCCATAGTCTGGGCTTGAAGAAGATGTACAGGGTTCATGTCAATTATGAAAGTAATGCGCATTTTCTATGAATAATTGATTTTTTGATCGTACTGGTACAAACGCTTAAAACTCTTTAAAATAGTCTCCCCCTGCATCAATACACTTTCGGAGACGTGTCTGCTACGCCTGGGAGGCATACTGAAACTCATTGACAGGAATGTTTTTTCATAACCTTGTAACATACTTTTATATGTTTTCCACGGACTCCCAATTAAAGAGTTCTACAACTAGAGATTCCAAGCTGCCGTTTATACAATGTATAAGCAGTTCGATCACTAGTAAAGAGAAGGAGAGGGTATAGTGTTGTGCGACAAGAACAGAGATACTCATATTGTACGGCAAACCGCTGGCTTGGAACCTTTAGTTATAAAATTCCTTGCTCCCAATGCTTTTTTTTTCAGCTCTCTCTTCAATCGGGGAAACAAAAAAAGTTGCACGGAGCCAAGTCGGGTCTATAAGGGAGCTGGGATGTTGCTTTGGGCCAGGAAGTTAGTAACGATGACGGCCGTTTGACTGGGGGCATTGTCATGGTGGAGCTTGACCGTGTCTTTGATGTCAGTATTCACGCGCGCAATCCGACGTTTTAATCTTTTAAGCACCTTGAAATAAAAGGTTGAGTTGACAATTTCTTTTTTCGTTACAAACTCAAAATGGACGATCCCTCGGACGTCAAAGAAGATAATGAGCAACGTTTTGATGCAAAACTTGCTCATTCGCGCTTTCTTTGGGAGAGGGGGATGATTGTGTGTGCCACGCGCTGTTCTGTCTTTTTGGTTTTGGGTCGTACTCGAAAATCCAGGACATTTGGTTACGATAGAGTTAAGAAAATCCAGTTCATTTTGAATCAAATCCAAAAGTTTTTGACAGCGCAAAATCGCGCCGTGATACAAAGTCGAAAAACACACTTCAGCCGCAGACATGTTTTTCGCTCAGAACAGAGGGAACAAATTGGCGACTGGCTGCTTTGAAATGGCAGATCCTAAACCACAGTTTCCGACCAGTTTTACCAGGCTAGGATGGATAGTCGCGTCACAATAAAATCATGCGCATTACTTTCATAATGGACTGTATTGCCAACCAGGCGGATAAAGGTTTGCACACGCGAAGCAGCACCATTGCACGGTAGCCCTGTTCTAATAGTGAGACTACCATCACTTTCCGTTCTTTGTTTTCTTTGAACAGTTCTTCAGTCTTCACTTCGACAAACTCTTCGGCCTACTCTAGATCTCTTTCGGTTATCAAACCTTTAATTCTTTCTCTTCTTTATCTAGTAAAACCCAACACAAAATAACTAGCGTGGCTGCCAGAATCCAGAATATGAAAACAAGCCTTAAAATAATATCATTAATAGTTCCGATAACAAATATACCTATGAGGAGGAGGGTATGTTTCCTAGAATTCCTCTCCTCAGTTCAAAGCGATCCCGAAAAAGCGGAAACCTTGAGAAGCAAAATCAAAGAGAAACTTCCAGAGACATTCACTTTTTGTTTTATTGACAAAAAGGTACTGCACATAAAAGACCTTGACAAAGTATCAACTGAAAAAGAACCTATGAACAAAAGCAGAACGTTACAATAGTAATGATTGAGTTAAACTCCAGCAAACTTTTACAAATAGACAAATCAAGATTAGTTGGATAAACTGCTCAGAAAGTGAGATGTTTTAAATGTTAGCAATATGGCAATGAAAAAGCTCACTGCAAGCGGCTTGACAGAGAGAAATTATGTCTTGTTATGTGGCAAAGAAAGCCGCAAAGCAGCAGAATGTCCAAACAAATCCTACTATGTATACTGTAAAGAAGAATTAATCAAACTAATAATAATTATTATTATGAAAACAAAATTTGGAAGATGTGAAGGTGGGAAGTGAATAACAAGAAAACCCTGAGTGACCACTACTACATTATCTTTAAAGTAGAAGATAAACAGCAGAAGAACAGAAACTGCAATAAACACTGACTAATACTGACATGATATGAAGAAAATGCATAAACTGCAAAGGACCTTACAAAAAACCTAATGCAAATCTGCAATAAAATCCTGCTGAAGAGAGACAACAACATATAAAAATGTAACCGGTATACTGAATGGAGACATGCATAAAAAAAGAATGTCTGCTTGGGCAAAACAATAAAATAAACAGAAAATCAATCCGCTGCATGTACAACAAAGTTAGCGTAAATAGTCACAGAAGCTCATCAAGAAACGAGGAAAAAAGAAACCTGGATACTACACTGAAGCTAGCCAACGGGCGGGTACCCCTGACTAGTCATAATGCCCGCTCTCAGAGGAGATGTAACAAAAGAAACACAAGAAAAAAAAAATAAAAAAGTTACCAGCAAAAAACAAAAACAAAAAATAAATTTGTTCAAACATGGAATAAAGCGTAATACGAGAAATATACAAACCCAAGACAAAACTAGAATAAGGAAGCAGTGAGCTTATGCTCCAAATTAATTAAACGTAAGTCAAATTAGATGACAAGATGACAAAAATAGAAGAAACACTGCACAGCAAAAACGAAGAATTTAAGCGTAAAATACTTCTGGAACATAAAAACAAAGTAGACGTTTATAAAAACACAAAAGAGAGAAGTTGAAAGTTTTGATATTTTCCAATAAATAACCGAAAAAGACTGGAAATTGTTTCCAAAAAATCAACAAGAGGACTACATTTAAAACGCTTCTACAGAACATAATCTGCAATAAAAAAATAAAGATTAGCAACAAAAACAAGAAAAAAAATAGAAACTGGTTTCCCTAAACAAGGTCTGTTTAACAGGCCAAAACCAGACAAACCAAAAGACAAAAAGAAGAAGCCATATTAGTATAAAGGATGTGTCCTACGCAAAACCAAAACTGCCAAAATCTCAGTAAACCCTAGCAAAACTAGAGCAGAAACAAAGAAAACCAAGATGATAAAATTGAAATTTCTTCACAGTTCAAAACAATCCCAAAAATGGGAAAGTTTTTAGAAAAAAAAAATCTAAAGGCAATAACATCTTGTCTTATCTACGAAAGTATACTACACATAAAAGACCTGGACAAAATATCAACTGAAGAAGATATAAGTCACGCCATCTTCAAATTCGTAGAAATCAAACCGGATACATTCAAGATTTGAGCACTCAGGCCAACCTACAACGTTAGTGACTAAGTTAGACTCCAAAAAACTTTTACAAATGAGACAAGTCAAGATTGGTTGGATAAACTGGGGGCATGGGGCCTGATACAAAAAAATTATGCGTGAAATGTAGCAAAGAAAGCCACAAAGTTCCTACAATTTAATAATAATAGTAATAAAAACAAAACTTGGAAAGTGGAAGTGAGTAACAAGGGCCCTGAGTGACTACAACTACATTATCTTAAAGGTAGGTAGATGGTAAACAGGAAAAAAAAATCATTTAGAAGAAATTTCACCTGTAGGAAGAAAACAAATACATCAAGAAAATACTGCGAGATAGCATTAATGTGGCAAAGAAAACATGCTAGAAAGCTATATGTGACAAAATCGATTGCAATATATAGGGTGAAGGCTTCAAGATCGTGATTAAGCAAGCAATCGGCTTTCCCCAACTAACAATACTAATGATGGAAAAGCTTGTCAAATACCTTTTCTCAGAACACAAACTAGGTTTTTGCAATAGACACAGCATGCAACGAACTAAAGTTGAAGCACAAAGTCCAGAAAACATTTCCGTACAAATTCTAATAGAAGTTGTACATAGCAAACCTGAATACCTACTAGAAATGTACAATAACTTATTGTTTCCAAAGTATATTTTCCGACGACTGGAGACAGGCAAAGCTCGTGTTGCTTAAAAAAGTAACAAACCATTGGTCTACGCGGCAGGATACAGGCCTAAACAGTTTGACTTCATAAAAGGTCATCAAACATTGGTTGCTTTAAACAGCGTAATTCAAATCGCAAAAGATTCTACAAATTACGTATAGCAACATAAAAGGCTAGTTATGTTGTCATAACACATAAAAATGCTATTAACAACACCTTATAGAAAATTATGCTGAAAATCTCTGCGAGAAAGGAATAGAAAAAAGCACAGTGACCGTAGTATTGTCCTACTTATTGCAAAGAAAGAAATCCTGAAAGCAAAAGATGAGACTGAGATGAGATTAGTGCTTGACCAACCCTGTGAACATTCTTTACAACGACCTACTAAGAATAGAACAACAATAATTGGGTTTGCCGACTACGTAGCCCTGACTCTAGTTGCAGAAAACGAAACGATACGAGTAAAACAGACACAACCCGCCAATGAGCTGCACAACATAAAAGATAAAAAACGGGAAAAAGGACGATGGACATACAAGCAAATACCGAAAATCCAAGCTTAGATAGGACAATCATACAGAGAAGTTGACTTCTATTTTACGCGGGCTTTTTCAAGGCACGGATGTTCTAAAAAATATTTACAAGACTGAAACTTTTGTGATGGTCAGAATATACCTGACAACGAGCGAGAAAACACAAAGAAGTAATCACAGATGGAGATACAAGGGTATCACTGGAAATAAAACTAACAAATTTAGAACTGTCAAAACGAATACAACTAATGGAACTGCATAAACAATTCATGCTGCAGAAGAAATGAACAAAGACTTAAGAAAACTAAAAACGCATCTAAGGACAAACCAAATAATTAAAATTAGTAACACACGGATTGGAGAAAGCAGAGAATGCAGAGCTGGATGTCAGTGCAGATAAAAAAAATAAAAAAGGCGAAAGAGACAGACAAAAGTAAGGGCTATAAAAAGAGAGAGACCAGGGAGAGCATACATACCGCATATTCTGTGTGAAAATCCTCGAGGCAATAACCAAGCCACCTCAAATTACTGCCAAATCTAGACTAGTTGATAAGGACATTATAACAACAGGATTTACGCAGAGAAGAAAACCGAAAGGTATAGCCATTTGTAAGTCCTTCTTTAGGGCCACTTGTTGAAGTCAACACCTCACTACAGCCAGACACGAAAAGTGTGGGTCCTATAATAGTATACACAAAAATTATGTTGAATGTAGTTAAACTTATGCCTTTGCCCGTTTTAGCATCTTTCAACCTCAGAACAACGTCGCCCATAAAATGTTTAAAATGTTAGCCCAAATGAAAAATGCTAAAACTGGCAAAGGCATTAGTTTAACCACATTTAACATAATGTTTGTGTATACTAAGTTGCCTATTATAGAGGCCATACTATTTGTGTCTGGTTGTACGTCCACAAAAAAATTGTACCAAGTGGAAGAAAACTGGAGAAACCAAACTGAACAAAACCTTTATGTGGAAAATATGATGACATGCCTAATGGCATCTAAAAACCGCCATGGAAAAGAGTGTATAACGTAGTTTGCACCATTTTACACATAAAAAAAACGGAAAAGCAGATAAATAGGTAATTAAGCAATGACACCGTAAAGTAATGCACAAGCGGTTCCAAGGTAAAACGTTTAAAAAAAGGTTCAATTTTAATGAGTGCAAAGCTACACAATACCCGGAAGAAAATGCATCTAGGCATTAACTTTGACGAAAAAATCTACAGATACTTGTACTAAGCTGATAGTTTAGATAAAATGTGACATTTATTATTATTTTGCGTTTTACAGCTATTTTACATCGACCCAGAAGTCTTAGGACTTGTTTGAAGGGGGTTGACAGAACCAACGGCTTATTAAGTGACTTCCGAATGAATCACCCCGGTGGATAAAGAGCAAGTTATTATTTTAGTTGAACCCCGGACTGTTAGCGTGCTACGTTAACGCTCTATAACTGAGCTATCACACCGTATTTTCTATTAAAACGATCGTAACCGATCAACAACAGAAATTTTATTGTGCCTCTACTACTGATGCACAAATTAGGACGTGATGTAAAGCTTTGCTTATTTGGAGTCTTTAATATACTAAAGTATAACCAGTATATACATACCAACTGTGTTAACAACAGTATATAAAAAATGATCTTTTTTATTCGGTAATTTTTCTCATTTTAAAAGCAAATCATATAAAAAAAAATACTTTTTTTTATGTTCTCAAACCTTTGCGTTAAATATAATTTACGTAATCGTTTGCTTTGTAAATTCGGTACTCGCATCTCCTCGACGTACCCAAAAAAAAGTCCAATCTTGTTGAAACAACTAAGTTCATTTCTAAGTCTAGTTTGTGGCTATCAAGCTTGGCTCCTCATAATAGTTTAGTCATCTTAGTCTCATTTGTTGTCGTAACGTGCGTACCTGAGTTTGGAGTTTTGTCTTTCATTCTATTTAGAATGACTAAGATAATATGAAGACCCCCTTACATCTTTAAATTAGAAACAAGTTTTAACACAGGAACTCTGGAACAAAACCGCTGTTGTAGCAAGGTCGTCTCACGTCTGATGATGTAAGCAACAAAGCAAAAACTTTTTTGGCAACAAAATTAAACTGCAATGCTATACAGTGATATTTATAAGTCAATATAGGGTAATTCCACAATCGTCTATACATCGACATCTTCGATTTCCTGTTTAATAAAAAAAATCTCGTAGAACGCGAGCTTTATGTCCGTTTTTTTTTAAATTCTCCTAAAAAAGCCGGAAAATTAGTAAAATTACGGAAAATTCAAAGAAAATCCCTTAAAAGTAACCCATTTTTAGCAATTATGTGTTATATTTCACCCTAGGGCAAGCGAATCCAGTTTTTTAAATTCAAATTTCAAGTCTCCAGGTGAAGCGGAATCAAAAATATCAAACTTTTAATAAAACATTGTGGGGACATTATACTCCAAACTCAAAGATAAGACTCTAACAGAAAACAAAAAAAATACAATATATTCCATTCCGTGCAACAATTGCTCAACAAAATACATAGGACAATCCAGTCAAAAATTGACGGATCGCTTAAAACAACATAAACGAGATTGCATAAATAAAAGCGAAAAAACGGGTCTATCACAACATCATATCTCACTAGGACATCATTTCAATTTCAATAAAACTGAAATATTAGATATAGAACCGGTTTTTAAAAAAAGATTGATAAATGAAATGCTACACATAAATAATAACCATACTTGCAATTTCCAAACAGATAGTAATAATCTAAGTGTTATTTACCATAATATTGTAAAACTTAAACTCGGCAGATAATTTCCTTCAATAATTTGTTTATGAATTGTGTTGGGCTTGTCTCTTTTCGTATGTGAGATGTTGCAATCGGTTGAATGTTTGGGACTCTCATCAATAGGCTACCGGCATATTAACATCCTTGTCGTTGATGGGTTGATGAGAGTCGCAGACCTTTGATTGATTGGTGTTTGTTCTTGCATCGAATGGAGATGTGTTGGATTGATTCCTCTATTCAATTAATGAATTATAATAGTAAATTTAAATTGTTAATTTTAGTTCAATTATTAAAACTCCCTCGTATTTTTCATATTATTTTTAAAATAAATAAAAAAATTTTGTTTTATTGGAATGTAGTTGTTTTATAGCAAATAAATAAAAATGTACTTTTCCTCCGTCTTCACACAGAGTAATAGAAATTGTAAAATGAATTGCTTGACCATAGAATATTTATATATATATTTTTTTTTTTTAATGTAATTGTAAATTGAATTTTAAAGTGTTGTGCTGTTTAATTGTAAAAATAACTTTTAATGGTAAGCCATGTTTAATGCTAATTATAAATATATAGTTTTTATTTTTATTTCATCTAGAATAGTTTAAATTGAAAAAATGTAAATGTTACAGTGCTGATGAAGGACATCGTTAGTATGTCCGAAACGTACACTATATTAAATGTATTTTATATCGATTGGATGTTTTAATTAATACATCCCAAGTCCTAAAGAGCTGTTGTATGTTTAAATAAATATACATGAACATTTCCCATGAATACATAGAAGAAGGACGTAATCTAATATCGTTTTTTAATAAAACGGTAATTTTCCCATTTTTTTGCAAGAAATTTCGGATAACCAAAGGCAGGATCGTCTTCTACGGAAAATTTCCTATAAGATACACTCTTTTGAATATAATTTTTAAATATTTTTTGCTTATTTACAGCACAAAAACTGAAAGAAGACAAAATATTTCTAAAAAATTAAAATTGCCGGTACAAAATTTGAGCAAAATCGGCGATATCGATGTGGGGTCGATTGTCCGAACTATCGTGGAATTACCCTATACTCAAACATCTTTCATAATTTTATGAATTAATAAAAAAAAGTACAACATAATAATCACGAATAAATTTTACAAATCATCTTTCAACAACCTGTTCTGATGCCATTCATTCTACATTTATACATTTCAATAAAATAAAACAAACATTCCAAAAAATTCCCAGCAACTGAACTAGATCACAAAAGCAAAGGTTGAATTGCGAAATATTTAATTCTCTTCGCATTTAATAATTAATCTGAATTTTTAAGAACATCATTATTTTAATAATTAATGGTAAATAAATCTGAGTATAAGCATATATGAATTGTGATTTCATAATTGCCTATGGTGAATTACATAATCCTATAATAAAATAATCTTAATAAGCCGATACTAATGTAAAATAATCATATCCTTACAACCCATATAAGCAATTCAACAACATTACTTACAAATCTTTTCAATAGGTAATAGTACATACTTCTTCTACATCAAGTACATAATAAATGGAATTAAACCCAACCAAGAGTGAAATCTTACAGATGTTCATCGTTTTCATTGCAGTTAATTCCAATTAGGTACGTGCTATACGGCTCGATATAACTTTACATAAAAGAAATGAAAGTGAATTAGAAACGATGTAATTGGATTACCCATAAATAGCAAGTGAATATTAGTACCGAGTCGTTGTACTTATGTTTACAACATTATATAAATAAAATCATGAGAAATATGTTTTTATAAAGGTGAAATTTGTTTGAATTGTAGATAATTGTTAAAAAATTTTTTACGTTATTACAACTGTAAATGATGATATCCATTTGATACAGTGAGCTAATTATATCATTGTTTTAAATTATAATGCATATAAGTACTTTCCATTATTATTGAAACAATGGGACAATAGAAGAATTCTTGGAATTCTAGAAACATTTTAATATATGTAATAAGAATTTGGGTTAAGTATTACAAATTAATGTCTAATAGTTTGGTTGAATAATTCTTGCAATAAGTTCGAATGCATTTTTATAATTCAAATTTGACAATTTTGTAATTATTTCCGTGTTTATTTTCTCTGATGACGCTTCTAATTTACGATGTTAAAAATCATTATAAATTAAATGGTTCTTTACTAAAGAATTTTTAATTATAGAACTCACTAGATTTAGTTGGCTGCCAACTACAATTGTGTCATTGTGTTGGTATATTTTAGTATTATATTTTTTCTTACCTAAGAGATCTCTGTAATACAAATTTTGAACGCCTTTAAAAAAATATGGCAATTTATTTTCGAACACTTCTAAGGTGGTATTCACTTCTTCTAAGATTCCTACAACGGAATAATATCTTTCGACGTTGATTTTTGCTTGCTTCAGGGCCCAGTCATCATTTAATAATCTGAAAATAAATGTTACAATATTATTAAATAAACAGAATCAGTTAGACTCAAGTCGAGTAGAAACTAGTATGGTGTTTGCAATAATTGTTATAGTGATAAAAACTGTATTTTTTTTTTCTAGAATTGCAGTAGTTAATAATAGCTTAAATATAAGTATTTTACGTTCAAAATTTAGAATGAAAAGATTACACAATATCACTCAGCCTATTTTAGTTAATGCATGTCAACGTGCATTTTGATCATTTTAGCTTAATAATTATGTTAGTTTTATTGAATTAAAAAAAATATATATATTTAATTTGAAAATTAAAATTAAAATTCAAGATTTCAAAGAATATTAAAATATGTTATTTTGACTTATTTTGGTCAAATGACCAAATGAATCCCAAAATTGCGCAACAATAAGCAATTTATTGCTAGTTGAGTAATTCTGCAAAAGTTTAATTTTTTGGCTAACACTACCAAATATCAAAAATTTTATTTAGTCTAATTTTAACGATCATCATGGCCTAACTAATCTCAAAATTGTGCAACAATAACTTTATAATTAAGCAAGTTATTACTAGTTAAGTAATTTTGCTATTTTTTATTCTTAGATTAGTTTGCAAAAGTTAATAAATTCTCTAAAAGGTTTATTTAGATTAATTTTAGCAAATATCAACGCCTAACTAAAACTAAAATTGTACAACATTTGCATTTAAATTTTTTTTTAAGTTTAAAAAAAAGTTTACACAATTAATACAAAAATGTATATTTTGACTTTATTGATAGCCCTCTCGTAAACCAGGCCCCTCCTATAAACCGAAGCCCAAAATGTCTTGCATTCACTGCACTTTTCTGAGGATGAACATGATGTCAAGCATAATCCGCAAGAAAAAATAATCAAAAAATCAAGAAATAATACAAGTTCAAACCGGTTGTTGTGACTACTTCTAGCAAAAGCACCAACCAAGCAAGTTAGAGGCGACCGTAGCACAATGGTCTAGTGCGAGGACTGTTGTGCAGGCAGCCCGAGTTCGATTCTCGGCAGCGGCAATATCTAATTTGTCGAATATATTTCGCTGCGGTTGTCTCCTTTGGAAGGCAAGGGCAAACCAGCAAAGTATTTGCCTAGTAAACCCCTCTAGTAGTGTGGTTCGGATTCCACGTTAAACTGTAGGTCCCGTATGTTTGTGTGGAACTATTATTGCGCACCACAAACATACGAGAGGGGCGCCGAACACTCGTAGCGAGTATGGCACTGTAAGAAAAAGCAAGTAATGAAATGTGGGGTAATAAAATTGATACTTAATGACAAATCTACAACACCAATCACTTAGAGCAAATACAGCAAAGTAAGACGTTTCATAAACATCACGTAATCGAGCAGAAATAAAAAACAAAAGGTCTTGACGGAATGTATAGCAAAATTCATAAGATTGTTGAAAAGGGCAACATCCACATCTTAACAGACTTTATGAACATAATTTACAATACTAAAATCATACCAACAAACTGGATAACCCTACTATATACAAAATACTGCAATGATTATCACATAAACTTAATGAGAAAAATCTGAAGTATTTAACGGTGGCGCAACGTCAGCAAAGACGTCTATGCCTATTTTTCGACTACAGTAAGCCCTTCAATAAATAAGTCAAACACAAAAAACTTTTACACATTCTAACAAAAATGGATATTGTCTCTCAATATAAAAATTACATTAAATTAATACAGCGACCAAATAAAAAAAATTAAGACTGAAAATAAAATTTAAAAAAAAAAAAACATACATAAAGGCATCAAGCAAAAATGTACCTTCTTGTTAAGGGCGCGGTAAAATATTAAGAAAAATATATGGCCCGGTAAGGGAACAAGATGGGACATTCAAGATAAGAATGAACCATAAACTCTAGTCTCTCTTAGGTAACAGCGACATAGTGAAACACATAAAAGAATAAAGACTAAGATGGATGAACCACATACAAAAAATGGAGGTAGATCGGCAGGCCGAAGGGGAAAGCCGAGGGAGAGTCCAAATAAGAGATGGAATGTAAGCCTGGAAGAAGACATAAGAACAATAGGAATTAGGAACTGGAGAAGAGTAGCAGAAGATAGAGAGGAATAGTAAAAAATCGTGGAGAAGGCCAAAACCCACAAAGGGTTGTAGAGCCGGAAGAAGAGGTTAAAAAAAATTTGTTCTAAGAATAGTTAAATATTCTTAGTTCAAGTTTGTCAAGATGACACTAGAAACGCTCAAAAAGTACATGAAACATGACAGAAAATGTGTGATTTTTAGTAAAATTTATTAAAATAAATCAAACTTCACTGATCACAGTCAAATTATTTTCCAACATAACAAGATTAACAAATTGAACTAAACTAAACTTTTTGCTGCTGTATTCATTAAAACAAATGTAACCAAATCATCGGAAATCAAAATTAAAAACGTTTTACATTGGAAATAGACCTGGATAAGTAAAAATAAAATCAAGCACATCTTAGCTACAAGCAAATCAATATTCCAAGACGTCACAGAACTAAACCGATTCTCGACCGGCGGTAACCACCTTATGATACAACCAAAGATATCCCTTAATCATAAGGAATACAGATTTACATCTATTAAAACATCAACAGCTACAGACTCACAATTAATTACAGAAAACAAAGAATAATTTATTCAAAAACTTAAGTCCTCTCTAAGAAAAAGCAATCAAAAACTTGGAAGAAATAAATGCAATGCAAGAGATAAAAACATGACACAAAATAAAGATATTAAAACAAGAAAACAAAATAAGCAACAATACCAGGCAATAATAAATAAATAAAACAAAGAAGAATAATACTAAAACAGGGAAATTAGACTCAGTAAATATGGAACTTAACAAATCCACAAATAAAATGATAAATAAAAAGTTTAAATATGTAAGGAGCAACAAACAAACCAGGAATAGCAAAATAACCAGAACAATCTACCAAAAATAGCAAAATAAACCCGAGTTAAAATATTTTTAGTTGGAACCAAAAGCCAAATATAGTTAAAAAGTTCAAAACTTTATTCATAAAATATCAAAACAGCAAATTCTGGCTCCAAAACATTAAAATACTATGAATATACTTATAAAATTTCAAAAATAGCAAAATCCGGCTAAGAAATATCAAAATATTGTTAGAAAGATTTAAAATCCGGTGATAAACTGTCAAAAAGTTTAAAATTCCATTCATGGTAAGTCAAAAGCAGCAAAATCCGGTCATAAAGTATAAAAATATTGACAAAAAGTGCCAAAATTGACCATAAACTGTTCAGAAACTGTCGATAATAGCAAAATCTGCTAATAATATTTAAAAAAATGCCTTGCTTGTGAAAATCTAAACGTAACCGATAAGATCACATAAAATCAAAACTTGATCTTGTAGTTTAGTACAAATAAATGGCCCAAGACAAAAAATTAAAAAAGCATCACAATAAAAAAACAATAGAGCACCTAAAAATCCGACCATAAGCAGTCAAAAAGTGCAGAATTTTGTTTATAGAAAATTGAAAATATTGTCACAAGTACCAAAATTTAGTCAAATAGTTAAAAACTTTATTTATCAAATTTAAAAATAACAATTCAGGACTCAAAACATCAAAACACGGTTGAAAACCACTAAAATTTTTTCATAAACTGTTAAAAAATGTATTTTTTTTTCATAAAATCTCAAAAATAACAAAATCCAGCTATAAAATATCAAAATATTGTTCAAAATCCAGTAATAAAGTGTCAAAAAGTGTAAAATTCTGTTCATGATATGTCAAAAATAGCAAAATCCGGTCAAAGTAAAAAAATATTGTTAGAAAGTGCCAAAATTGACCATAAAGTATTGAAAAACGCAACATTCTATATTTAAAAATGGCAAAATTTGGTCATAAAATAATAAATTTAAATTTCAAGTAAACCAAAATCTGCCCAATAACGTATAAAAAGTGCAAATTTCTGTTTTCAAATACTGTTGTAAAAAATAGCAAAATCAAAGTGACTTTTGAATTTAATATTTTCTCAATCGCAAAACGACAAATTAATTTTAATTGACAATTTGATAAAAAAAGTTTTTAAGCTTTCAATCGCAGAAGCGACAAATTAACATTTTAATTGACTAATTGACAAATTAGATATTATTTTATTAATCGCGAAGCGTCAAAGTGACTTTTTCTGATCAACTATTTATTATTTTATTAATTGCGAAGCGACATATTGGGTGCGTTTTTAAAGTGCTCTGGCTGTTCGAACAATTTTTGCACGAACAACTTTTTTGTTTGTTCCACTACGTGATCGTGCACGGTAAATTAAAAACAGCATATACATAAGCATATAGCACTCAAACGTCAAAAGCATATGTCAAAAATTGTAAAGTTCTTTGATAAGTTAATAATATGCGCAGGTAGCAGTTTAATTGCAGTTGTGATTTTAAGATTTTAACTTTAGTAATGACAAATCTAAAATTTATTATAATTACAGATAAAAATGAATAGGTATATATGTAAAAATATGTTTTTTAAGGTTATGTTGTTTGTTCTGTTTACATGCCCAGTGTTGTCAATTAATACGACAATTAAAATCTGCATCAAGTAAAATATTATCTTATTATTCTAGATTCACACATATTTTCTATGAGCGCATATTTTTTTTATATCTTATATTTTTATAATGTATATAAAACCGTATCCATGTTCTGATAAAACCATGATAAATAAATAATTTTATTTTTGCCATGTGGCAACACTGTACATGCACCGCCTCTAGACTAGGTGCGTGCAAATGTTGTTCGAACACGGTGTTCGAACAAGTTTAGTAATATTAAAACGCGGCTGTGTTCGTTCGGGTTGTATTTAAAAACGCCCATTTTAATTACGAGTGCTCGAACCGTTGTTTGCGTCATTTAAAAACGCACCCATTAATTTTAATTGACAATTTGACAAAACAGTTGTTAAGCTGTAAATAGCAAAGCGACAAATTGATTTTAATTGACTAATTGACAATTGAGATGTTATTTTATCAATCGTAAAGCGACAAAGTAACTTTTGCTGATTTATTATTTAATATTTTAACAATTACAAAGCGACAATTTAATTTTAATTAATAAATTGACAAAAAAGATAGAAAGTTGTTAATCGCAAAGCGACAAAGTGACTTTAATCGAGTAATTGACAAATTGGTTGTTAAGTTGCCAATCGCGAAGCGACTAAATATTTTTTGCTAATAAACTATTTAGTACTTAGCAATAAATTTTATTTAACAAATTGACAAAAACATTGTTAAGTTGACAATCGCTAAGCGACAAATTGACTTTTGCTGATAAACTATTTAATATTTTTTGAATCGCAAAGCGTCAAAATGATTTTAAATGACAAATTGACAAAGAAGATCAATCATTGACAAACTAGTTGTTATTTTATCGATTGTAAAGCAACAAAGTGACTTTTGCTGATAAATTATTTAGTATTTTGTCAATCGAGAGGTACAAATTAATTTTATTTGATAAATTGACAAAAAAGTTGTTAGGCTGTCAATCGCAAAGCGACAAATTGACTTTAATTAACAATTTGACAAATTAGATGTTATTTTATCAATCGCATAGCGACAAAGTAAATTTTGCAAATATATTTTGTTCGACAAATTGACAAAAAAGTTGTTAAGCTGTCAATCGCAACACGATTAATTGACATTAATTGACAAATTATTAGATGCTATTTTATTAATCGCTAAGCAACAAAGTGACTTTTGCGGATAAACTATTTAATACCTTGTCAATCGCAAAGCGGCAAATTGATTATACATGACAAATTGACAAAGAAGATATTAATTGGTCAATCGCAAAACAAAACAGTGACTTTAATCGACTAATTGACAAATTAGATGCTATTTTATCATTTGTAAAGCGACAAAGTGACTTTTGATAATAAATTATTTAATATTTTGTCAATCGCAAAAAGACAAATTAATTTTATTTGACAAATTGACAAAAAAGTTGTTATACAGTCAATCGCAAAGCGACAAATTGACTAAAATTGACAAATTAGGTGTTATTTTATCAATCGCAAAGCGACAAAGTGACTGAAAAATTATTTAACATTTTGTCAATCGCAATGCGACAAATTATATTATTTGACAATTTGACAAAAAAGTTGTTAAACAGACAAATTGACTTTAATTGATTAATTGACAAATTAGATGTTATTTTGTCAAACGTAAAGCAACATTGTGATTTTTGCTGATAAATTGTTTAACATTTTGTCAAGCGACAAATTAATTTTATTTGACAAATTGACAAAAAAGTTGATAAGCTGTCAATCGCAAAGCGACAAATTGACTTTAATTTACTAATTGACAAATTAAATGTTATTTCATCAATTGCAAAGCGACAAAGTGACTTTTGATGATAATTTATTTAATATTTTGTCAATCGCAAAACAGCAAATAATTTAACAAACTAACAAAAAACAAATGCTAAGCTGTCAATCGCAAAACAAAAATTGACTTTAATTACTTAATTGACAAACTAAATGTTATTTTATCAATCGCGAAGCGACAAAGTTACTTTTGCTGATCATTTATTTAATATTTTGTCAATCGCTAAGCGACAAATAAATTTTATTTGACAAACTGACAAAAGAGTTGTTAAGCTGTCAATCGCAAAGCAACGAATTGACTTTAATCGACTAATTGGCAAATTATTTGTTATTTTATCAATCGCAAAGCGACAAAGTGACTTTTGCTAATAAATTATTCGATATTTTCTCAATCGCAAAGCGATAAACTAATTTTATTTGACAAATTGACAAAAAAGTTGTTAAAAAGACAAATTGACTTTAATTGACTAATTGACAAATTAGATGTTATTTTGTCAATCGTAAAGCAACATTGTAATTTTTGCTGATAAATTGTATAATATTTTGTCAATCGCCAAGCGACAAATAAATTTTATTTGACAAATTGACAAAAAAGTAGTTAAGTTGTTAATCGCAAAGCAAAAAGTTAATTTTAATTGACTAATTGACAATTGAGATGTTATTTTATCAATCGTAAAGCGACAAAGTGACTCTTCCTGATAATTTATTTAATATTTTGTCAATCGCAAAGCAATAAATTGGTTTTAATTGACAATTTCACAAATTAGATGTTAAGTTGCCAATCGCGAAGCGACAAATTGACTTTATTCGACTTATTGACAAATTAAATGTTATTTTATCAATTGCGAAGCGATAAAGTGACTTTATTGATAAACTATTTCATATTTTGTCAATCGTAAAGCAACAGTTTGGTTTTAATTGACAAAATAACAAAAAATATATTGAGTTGTTAATTGCAAAGCAACAAAGTAACTTTAAATGACTAATTGACAAATTGGTTGTTAAGTCAAGTATACCGAACAAAAATTTGATTTTGCTCAAACCACAAAAAATGCCTTTTTCTACATGAGTCCTGATCTTGTGAATTTTTTTAGATTTTTTCAATAAGTTTTTGAGTATTAAGCAAACAAAATTTGAAAAACATTTTTTTTTTTTGCATTTTTGACATTTTTTGATCGTTTGTAACTTCTCAGGATTGCATTTTTAGAAAAAAACTGTAATGAACTTTTTTTTTCAAAATTGTTCAAGGAATCATTTTTTTTTCTTCTTAAATTATGAAAATTTTGCAGAACTTTAAAAAACATTTTTTTTTTTAAGATTTTAAAAGATGAAAGTTTCAGGAAGTGCCGTGTGCTACGTTTCGAGATATCTTACAATGTATCCACAGAAATACTTAAAAATAGCAAAAAAAGATTAAATTTGTCTAAAGAATAAGTTTTTACAAACAAAATTTTGATCTTAAAATTTTTTTTTTTTAATATAGACAACAGCTTTTATATGTAAAGCACGTTTTAAAAAAAAGTGTTACTTGAAAGTTTTCAAAATTTTCAAAATTAAAAAAAAATTGTCTGTGAAACCTATTCTTTAGACAATTTTGAAGAATTCGTTATAATTTTTTCTTAAAAATGCAATACTAAGAAGTTACAAACGATAAAAAAATGTAAATTTAAAATTTAAGTGTTTTTTGCTATTTTTAAGTATTTCTGTGAACACATTGTACGATATCTCGGAGCGTAGCGCACGCAAATTTTACCCTTTTGCACATATAAAAGCACGTTTTTATTCATATTTAAATAAAATAAAAAATACCTGTCATCTTTTAAGAAAATAAATGTTTTTTAAAGGTTTGCAAAATTTTCAAAAATTAAGGAAAAAAAATTAGACAATTTTGAAAAAAAAGTTCATTACAGTTTTTCTTAAAAATGCAACCTTGAGAAGTTACAAGCGATCAAAAAATGTAAAAAAAAGCAAACAATCGATTTTTTTCAAATTTTGTTTGCTTATTACTCGAAAATGGCTTATTAAAAAATATAAAAAAAATCACAAGATCACTTATGTAGAGAAACAGATTTTCAATAGTTTGAACAAAATCAAATTTATGTTCCGTACACTTGTCATATACGAGTATATTCCATAACTATTCAGATTTAATTAAAGTAACAACATTTACAAAATGTAATTTAATTTTAAAATATATATATATATATATATATATATATATATAAACAATTTAATTTTTAGCTTTAATATTATAAAATAATGATAATAATCTTCAAAAAATTAATTTTAGTTTCAAAATAATGTAACATAACACAAAAACACAATTTCTAGTTTCATTATAACAACAAATTTCAACTGAATATATAAAACTATCAATACTTACGAACATCGCGGATCCTGTCCACAAAAATATGGAATCGCCAAATCATAACTAACACCTGTACTAAAAACACAATAAACATTCCTCTTCAAAATACAATCCTCAACACTTTCAACCGTCCTCAATTTCCTAGTATCATATTTCGTACTCGTGTGAATCAAATAATGAAACCTGTGAAACAAAACAATTAAATCCAATTCACATCAATTAATATGCAAAATAATCAATTAGTTTACCTTGACAGTAGATAATCAGCTGGATCTCTAATTAGGTTAATATATGTAGGCGATTGACGATCGAATCTTGTGAAATTTACGAAATATACATCTCTATCGAATGACATGGGAACTGCTTCATCTCGTATTGTGTCATACGCATTGTAAACCAGTTCTTCCTGGAATATACAATTAAATAAGTACAATTGGAAAGTGTAATGTGGTTTTAATTTTCTATTATATGTACGGATATTATGAAATTTGTGTGAAAATTTATTGAATTGATTTAGGCTATGTGGAAAATTTTTATTTACACATATCCGTGTAATGGTTTAAAATGGATTAATTTTTTATTCATTGAGTGACTTGATTACGTGTATGTACCAATAGATGTCGAGTATTTTTAGCATTTTACAAATAATTCCAGAATATGTGTGAAAACCCATTGGAAATATTTCTATTTTATGGCATACAAGCTGGTGAAAGGTTAGCTTTCTATAACAGATATATGTACAACTACCATTAAAAGGGCTTTGAAACAATTATATCAATTTAAAATGTATAAACTTTCAAATCATCAAACAATTTCTAATATTGTAAGTGATTAACATTCACTTTAATAACAGCAATAACTGAATTAAATGTATTAAAAGTAATATTACATAATGACCAATCTCATATTCTATGAGATAATGAAATGCATTTCCTGTAAGATTAATGTAATCATTATATTTTATATAAATTAAATTAAGGTTTTTTTATATAATTAAATCTTGTTTCATATTCCATTAATGTATGCCAACAACTTTTTTGTCTTGGTGATATTTGTTTTGTTGTGACTAAGAAATACTTGTAATTCTGTATGCTTGGTTCATAAGTAATAAGTTAGATGAAAGTTCACGAATCATATGTTAAGGTCGAGCCGACCCTACTTTCGCTTCCATTATGATTTTTAATATATGTAGCCTTTGATATTGAACTTAAGCGGATAAAATATTAAATTTGGTATGTGATTAAAAGGTCAATGAGGATCATACCGAAGGATACGGTAATTGATTAACTTTGTTAATTAGTGGGTTTGTAAGTAGGTATTATCATATAATTGTATATGAATGATTTAAGTAGCAATTATTTTGCTTTATGAAAATAATTATTTATTTTTTTCGGATTAATTTAATTTAAATATAATTATTTGAAATATTAAATAATTGAGATAAGGTCGCTATTTATTTTTATGAAAAAATTTGTGACCTAGACATTTTTATATATATTATATATATATATATATATATATACGGACATTCGCCTATTTACGGGCGATACATTTTCTACCGTTTAGAGGCGATCAAAATTTTTAGTTAAATAGCAGCATCACGCTATTCAGCGATACTTATTATAACATGAAGCAGTAATATATTTTTGATCCAACCATTACATTCACAGATATTTACAAAATAAATTTAAAAATTGAAGACAAGGTTTATTGTTTGGCCGAGAGAGTTTCATTTGCTGCCGATTATTTGTGGTTTGTGTCTTAATAACTGTGACCATGCTAAAATGCAGTAGGAAAAGGTTCAACTAAATGCCACCAGAATTAAGATAAATTGCAGTATTGTATAGCTATTATAAAATGTGTGTAAAAGACCACTAGGCGCCTTGAAGTGAGCGTTTATGTGCGCTTGGAGCGTGCGTTTGCCTCTAAAGTTTTAACGCCTGCATCAGGTTAAAAGTATGCGCAAAAACGCCTCCATAAGGGATTTAACATTTGTTTATTCTATAAAACAATAGACATTTTATCTAGTTTATGTTAACTAAAGTTTTGCATCTACTTTCAACCACTTTTTTGCCTGACTATACTGAAACCGATGTTTTGGCCCAAAAATGCGGGCCGAAACGACAAAGGCTTGTAAATTATTTGCGGTATTTAATTAGCTGTAAATCACGATTTCGCATGATGACGCCATACTTTAAAATCTGACAGTAGTGACAGATTATAATTAATATTGAAACTTCCTGAAAAATGTATTTAGTCGGGGCAGGCAAAAAAATATAGAGTGTAATTCGTACCAAAGTGCTTTAGCAGCCCTTCGCTTTTAGCAACATGAAGAAGCAAAGCAATAACGGACTGCTACAGCCTATTTTCAACCCTTGATACACGATTCACTACATACTATAGGCGTTTTAGCTTTTAGTTTGATGATTGTTTGTGTAGAAAATATATATTTCACAGCTAATTTTAAACACACACTATTAACTTGTTCGAGGCGTCTAAACTCTAACACATTGTTTATATGCCTCTGATGCAACTATGATATTTGTATTACAAAAAAAAAACAAACAATAATTGCTTATAAATTAACAACAAAAAAAATGTGTACTAAGGTCAATAAGTACCTGTAATAATAATAATAATGCACATTATTGTGATAACTACATTAGCTGTCGCGTTACACCGGCAATTTATACACATTTTTTGGTAGTTGTTTTATGTACGTCATTTATCAAGTTGTCATATATTATGTTATTTTGTTAACAAGAATGTTATAATGTTATCATGTTATAATGTTATCCGGTAATCGTGTTATCGTGTTATCAAGTAATCGAGTTATTATGATATTAAGTTATCATGTCTTAATGTTTTCTTTGATAACATGTTTTCACATTGTCAAGTTTTCATGTTAGTATGTTATCATGTTATCAAGTTATAATGTTATCATGTTATCATAATTTCATGTTATCATGTTATAATGTTATCACGTTATGCTATTATGTTATCTTGTTATCTTGTTATCTTGTTATCTTGTTATTTTGTTATTTTGTTATCTTGTTATCTTGTTATCTTGTTATCTTGTTATCTTGTTATCTTGTTATCTTGTTATCTTGTTATCTTGTTATCTTGTTATCTTGTTATCTTGTTATCTTGATATCTTGTTATCTTGTTATTTTGTTATCTTGTTATCTTGTTATCTTGTTAGCTTGTTATCTTGTTATCTTGTTATCTTGTTATCTTGTTATTTTGTTATCTTGTTATCTTGTTATCTTGTTATCTTGTTATCTTGTTATCTTGTTATCTTGTTATCTTGTTATCTTGTTATCTAGTTATCTTGTTATCTTGTTATCTTGTTATCTTGTTATCTTGTTATCTTGTTATCTTGTTATCTTGTTATCTTGTTATCTTGTTATCTTGTTATCTTGTTATCTTGTTATCTTGTTATCTTGTTATCTTGTTATCTTGTTATCTTGTTATCTTGTTATCTTTTTTTTTTTTTTTTTTTTTTTTTTTTTTTTGGCAGGTGAAAAATCCTTTATGGACACTGGTTGAAGTTCTTCCCTCTACCAGTAGTGTGCGACTCCCCGTGTGAGGCACGGTATACGCTAACTAAACAACACCTTATCTTCGAGAGTACCGCTTCGGAATCACCGTGTAGGTATATCTTCAAAACGGCCCGGTCTATTATCTTGATTGCCTCTCTTCCTCTTCTTTTACCTTCATTATTGCGCCTATATATCTTCTTATCTTGGTATCTTGTTATCTTGTTATCTTGTTATCAAATAATCATGTTATCTTGTTATTATGTTATCATGTTATCATGTTATTATGTTATCATGTTATCATGTTATCATGTTGTCATGTTGTCATGTTGTCATGTTATCTTGTTATCATGTTATCATTATATCATATTATTATGTTTTCATGTTTTCATGTTTTCATGTTTTCATGTTTTCATGTTTTCATGTTTTTATGTTTTTATGTTTTCATGTTTTCATGTTTTCATGTTTTCATGTTTTCATGTTATCATTTTATCATGTTATTATGTTATAATGTTATCATGTTACCTTGTTATCATGTTATCATGATATAATGTTATCATGTTATCATGTAATCATATTATCATGTTATCATGTTTTTATGTTATTATGTTATCATGTTATCATGTTACCATGTTATCATGTTATCATGTTATCACGTTATCATGTTATCATGTTATCATGTTATCATGTTATCATGTTATCATGTTATCATGATATCATGTTATCATGTTATCATATTATTAAGTTATCATGTTAACACACACTTTTAACTTGTTCGAGGCGTCTAAACTCTAACACATTGTTTATATGCCTCTGATGCAACTATGATATTTGTATTACAAAAAAAAACAAACAATAATTGCTTATAAATTAACAACAACAAAAATGTGTACTAAGGTCAATAAGTACCTGTAATAATAATAATAATGCACATTATTGTGATAACTACATTAGCTGTCGCGTTAAACCGGCAATTTATACACATTTTTTGGTAGTTGTTTTATGTACGTCATTTATCAAGTTGTCATATATTTTGTTATTTTGTTAACAAGAATGTTATAATGTTATCCTGTAATCGTGTTATCGTGTTATCAAGTAATCGAGTTATTATGATATTAAGTTATCATGTCTTAATGTTTTCTTTGATAACATATTTTCACATTGTCAAGTTTTCATGTTAGTATGTTATCATGTTATCAAGTTATAATGTTATCATGTTATCATAATATCATGTTATCATGTTATCATGTTATCATGTTATAATGTTATCACGTTATGTTATTATGTTATCTTGTTATCTTGTTATCTTGTTATCTTGTTATTTTGTTACTTTGTTATCTTGTTATCTTGTTATATTGTTATATTGTTATATTGTTATCTTGTTATCATGTTATCTTGTTATCTTGTTATCTTGTTATCTTGTTATCTTGTTATCTTGTAATCTTGTTATTTTGTTATCTTGTTATCTTGTTATCATGTTATTATGTTATCATGTTATCATGTTATCATGTTATCATGTTATCATGTTATCATGTTGTCATGTTGTCATGTTGTCATGTTGTCATGTTGTCATGTTGTCATGTTGTCATGTTGTCATGTTGTCATGTTATCTTGTTATCATGTTATCATATTAAATCGTTATTATGTTTTTATGTTTTCATGTTTTCATGTTTTCATGTTATCATGTTATCACGTTATCACGTTATCATGTTATCATTTTATCATGTTATCATGTTATGATGTTATCATATTATCATGATATCATGTTATCATGTTATCATGTAATCATATTATCATGTTATCATGTTTTCATGTTATTATGTTATCATGTTATCATGTTACCATGTTATCATGTTATCATGTTATCATGTTATCATGTTATCATGTTATCATGTTATCATGTTATCATGTTATCATGTTATCATGTTATCATGTTATCATGTTATCATGTTATCATGTTATCATGTTATCATGTTATCATGTTATCATATTATCAAGTTATCATGTTATCATGTTGTGATGTTATCATGTTATCATCTTATCATGTTATTATGTTATCATATTATCATGTTATCATGTTATCATGTTATCATGTTATCATGTTATCATGTTATCATGTTATTATGTTATCATGTTATCATGTTATCATGTTATCATGTTATCATGTTATCATGTTATCATGTTATCATGTTATCATGTTATCATGTTATCATGTTATCATGTTATCATGTTATCATGTTATCATGTTATCATGTTATCATGTTATTATGTTATCAAATTATCATGTTATCATGTTATTAAGTTATCATGTTATGATGTTACAATGTTATCAAGATATCATGTTATTATAATACCTTGTTTTCAAGCTATCATGTTATCATGTTATCATGATATCATGTTATCATGATATTTTGTTATTATAGTATCATGTTATCATGGTATCATGTTATCATGTTTGTTATGTAATAGTGTTATCAAATTATCAAGTTATCATGTTTTGATGTATCATGTTATAATGTTATCATGATATGTTATCATGTTATCATGTTATCATGTTATCATATTATCAAATTATCATGTTATCATGTTGTGATGTTATCATGTTATCATCTTATCATGTTATTATGTTATCATGTTATCATGTTATCATGTTATCATGTTATCATGTTATCATGTTATCATGTTATCATGTTATCATGTTAACATGTTATCATGTTAACATGTTATCATGTTAACATGTTATCATGTTATCATGTTATCATGTTATCATGTTATCATGTTAAAATGTTATCATGTTATCATGTTATCATGTTATTATGTTATTATGTTATCAAATTATCATGTTATCATGTTATTAAGTTATCATGTTATGATGTTACAATGTTATCAAGATATCATGTTATTATAATACCTTGTTTTTAAGCTAACATGTTATCATGTTATCATGATATCATGTTATCATGATATCTTGTTATTATGGTATCATGTTATCATGGTATCATGTTATCATGTTTGTTATGTTATAGTGTTATCAAATTATCAAGTTATCATGTTTTAATGTATTCATTTTATTATGTTATTAGGTTATTCTGTTATCGTTTTATCAAGTTATCAAGATATCATGTTATCATGTTGTCATGTTATCATGTTATTATATTATCATGTTATCATGTTATCATGTTATCATGTTATCATGTTATCATGTGATTATGTTATCATGTTGTCATGTTATCATGTTATCATGTTATCATGTTATGATATTATCATGTTGTCATGTTGTCATGTTATATTGTTATCATGTTATCATATTATCATGTTATTACGTTTTCATGTTTTCTTGTTTTTTGTGTTTTTATGTTTTCATGTTATCATGTTATCATATTATCATGTTATTATGTTATCATGTTTTTATGTTATTATGTTATCATGTTACCATGTTATCATGTAATCATGTCATTATGTTACCATGTTATCATGTTATCACGTTATCATGTTATCATGTTATCATGTTATCATGTTATCATGTTATCAGGTTATCATGTTATCATGTTATCATGTTATCATTTTATCATGTTATCATGATATCATGTTATCAAGTTATCATATTATCATGTTATCATATTACTTTGTTATCATGTTATCATGTTTTCATGTTATTATGTTATTATGTTATTATGTTATTATGTTATTATGTTATTATGTTATTATGTTATTATGTTATCATGTTATCATGTTATCATGTTATCATTATATCAAGTCATCGTGTCATTATGTTTACATGTAATCAAGTTATAGTGTTATAATGTTATTGTGTTATTAACTTACTAAATTATTATGTAATTATGTTATCAAATTATTATGTATTATTTATGTTATTAGGTTATCATGTTATCAAGTTATCATGTTATCATGTTATCATGTTATCATGTTATCATGTTACCATGTTATCATGTTACCATGTTATCATGTTATCATGTTATCAAGTTATCATATTATCATGTTATCATGTTATCATGTTATCATGTTATCATGTTATCATGTTATCATGTTATCATGTTATCATGTTATCATGTTATCATGTTATCATGTTATCATGTTATCATGTTATCATGTTATCAAGTTATCATGTTATCATGTTATCATGTTATTATGTTATCATGTTATCATGTTATCATGTTACCATGTTATCATGTTATCATGTTATCATATTATCATGTTATCATGTTATCATGTTATCATGTTATCATGTTATCATGTTATCATGTTATCATGTTATCATGTTATCATGTTATCATGTTATCATGTTATCATGTTATCATGTTATCATGTTATCATGTTATCATGTTATCATGTTATCATGTTATCAAGTTATCAAGTTATCATGTTATCATGTTATCATGTTATCATGTTATCATGTTATCATGTTATCATGTTATCATGTTATCATGTTATCATGTTATCATGTTACCATGTTATCATGTTATCAAGTTATCATGTTATCATGTTATCATGTTATCATGTTATCATGTTATCATGTTATCATGTTATCATGTTATCTTGTTATTATGTTATCATGTTATCATGTTATCATGTTATCATGTTATCATGTTATCATGTTGTCATGTTGTCATGTTGTCATGTTGTCATGTTGTCATGTTGTCATGTTATCTTGTTATCATGTTATCATATTAAAATGTTATTATGTTTTTATGTTTTCATGTTTTCATGTTATCATGTTATCACGTTATCACGTTATCACGTTATCATGTTATCATGTTATCATGTTATGATTTATGATGTTATCATATTATCATGATATCATGTTATCATGTAATCATATTATCATGTTATCATGTTTTCATGTTATTATGTTATCATGTTATTATGTTACCATTTTATCATGTTATCATGTTATCATGTTATCATGTTATCATGTTATCATGTTATCATGTTATCATGTTATCATGTTATCATGTTATCATGTTATCATGTTATCATGTTATCATATTATCATGTTATCATGTTATCATGTTATCATGTTATCATGTTATCATGTTATCATGTTATCATGTTATCATATTATCAAGTAATCATGTTGTCATGTTGTGATGTTATCATGTTATCATCTTATCATGTTATCATGTTATTATGTTATCATGTTATCATGATATCATGTTATCATGTTATCATGTTATCATGTTATCATGTTATCATGTTATCATGTTATCATGTTATTATGTTATTATGTTATCAAATTATCATGTTATCATGTTATTAAGTTATCATGTTATGATGTTACAATGTTATCAAGATATCATGTTATCATGTTGTATGTTATCATGTTATTATAATACCTTGTTTTCAAGCTATCATGTTATCATGTTATCATGTTATCATAATATCATGTTATCATGATATCTTGTTATCATGGTATCATGTTATCATGGTATCATGTTATCATGTTTGTTATGTTATAGTGTTATCAAATTATCAAGTTATCATGTTTTGATGTATTCATTTTATTATGTTATTAGGTTATTCTGTTATCGTTTTATCAAGTTATCAAGATATCATGTTATCATGTTATCATGTTGTCATGTTATCATGTTATCATGTTATCATGTTATCATGTTATTATATTATCATGTTATCATGTTATCATGTTATCATGTTATCATGTTATCATGTTATCATGTGATTATGTTATCATGTTGTCATGTTATCATGTTATCATATTATCATGTTGTCATGTTGTCATGTTATATTGTTATCATGTTATCATATTATCATGTTATTACGTTATCATGTTTTCTTGTTTTTTATGTTTTCATGTTTTCATGTTATCATGTTATCATGTTATCATGTTATAATGTTATCATGTTATCATGTTATCATTTTATCATGTTATCATGTAATCATATTATCATGTTATTATGTTATCATGTTTTTATGTTATTATGTTATCATGTTACCATGTTATCATGTAATCATGTTATGATGTTACCATGTTATCATGTTATCACGTTATCATGTTATCATGTTATCATGTTATCATGTTATCAGGTTATCATGTTATCATGTTATCATGTTATCATTTTATCATGTTATCATGATATCATGTTATCAAGTTATCATATTATCATGTTATCATATTACATTGTTATCATGTTATCATGTTTTCATGTTATTATGTTATTAGGTTATTATGTTATCATGTTATCATGTTATCATGTTATCATGTTATCATTATATCAAGTCATCGTGTCATTATGTTTACATGTAATCAAGTTATAGTGTTATAATGTTATTGTGTTATTAACTTACTAAATTATTATGTAATTATGTTATCAAATTATTATGTATTATTTATGTTATTAGGTTATCATGTTATCAAGTTATCATGTTATCATGTTATCATGTTATCATGTTATCATGTTACCATGTTATCATGTTATCAAGTTATCATGTTATCATGTTATCATGTTATCATGTTATCATGTTATCATGTTATCATGTTATCATGTTATCATGTTATCATGTTATCATGTTATCATGTTATCATGTTATCATGTTATCATGTTATCATGTTATCATGTTATCATGTTATTAAGTTATCATGTTATCATGTTATCATGTTATCATGTTATCATGTTATCATGTTACCATGTTATCAAGTTATTATGTTATCATGTTATCATGTTATCATGTTATCATGTTATCATGTTATCATGTTATCATGTTATCATGTTATCATGTTATCATGTTATCATGTTATCATGTTATCATTTTATCATGTTATCATGTTATCATGTTATCATGTTATCATGTTATCATGTTATCATGTTATCATGTTATCATGTTATCATATTATCATGTTATCATGTTATCATGTTATCATGTTATCAAGTTATCATGTTATCATGTTATCATGTTATTATGTTATCATGTTATCATGTTATCATGTTATCATGTTATCATTATATCAAGTCATCGTGTCATTATGTTTACATGTAATCAAGTTATAGTGTTATAATGTTATTGTGTTATTAACTTACTAAATTATTATGTAATTATGTTATCAAATTATTATGTATTATTTATGTTATTAGGTTATCATGTTATCAAGTTATCATGTTATCATGTTATCATGTTATCATGTTATCATGTTACCATGTTATCATGTTACCATGTTATCATGTTATCATGTTATCAAGTTATCATATTATCATGTTATCATGTTATCATGTTATCATGTTATCATGTTATCATGTTATCATGTTATCATGTTATCATGTTATCATGTTATCATGTTATCATGTTATCATGTTATCATGTTATCATGTTATCAAGTTATCATGTTATCATGTTATCATGTTATGATGTTATCATGTTATCATGTTATCATGTTATCATGTTACCATGTTATCATGTTATCATGTTATCATATTATCATGTTATCATGTTATCATGTTATCATGTTATCATGTTATCATGTTATCATGTTATCATGTTATCATGTTATCATGTTATCATGTTATCATGTTATCATGTTATCATGTTATCATGTTATCATGTTATCATGTTATCATGTTATCATGTTATCATGTTATCATGTTATCAAGTTATCATGTTATCATGTTATCATGTTATCATGTTATCATGTTATCATGTTATCATGTTATCATGTTATCATGTTATCATGTTATCATGTTACCATGTTATCATGTTATCAAGTTATCATGTTATCATGTTATCATGTTATCATGTTATCATGTTATCATGTTATCTTGTTATTATGTTATCATGTTATCATGTTATCATGTTATCATGTTATCATGTTGTCATGTTGTCATGTTGTCATGTTGTCATGTTGTCATGTTGTCATGTTGTCATGTTATCTTGTTATCATGTTATCATATTAAAATGTTATTATGTTTTTATGTTTTCATGTTTTCATGTTATCATGTTATCACGTTATCACGTTATCACGTTATCATGTTATCATGTTATCATGTTATGATTTATGATGTTATCATATTATCATGATATCATGTTATCATGTAATCATATTATCATGTTATCATGTTTTCATGTTATTATGTTATCATGTTATTATGTTACCATTTTATCATGTTATCATGTTATCATGTTATCATGTTATCATGTTATCATGTTATCATGTTATCATGTTATCATGTTATCATGTTATCATGTTATCATGTTATCATGTTATCATATTATCATGTTATCATGTTATCATGTTATCATGTTATCATGTTATCATGTTATCATGTTATCATGTTATCATGTTATCATATTATCAAGTAATCATGTTGTCATGTTGTGATGTTATCATGTTATCATCTTATCATGTTATCATGTTATTATGTTATCATGTTATCATGATATCATGTTATCATGTTATCATGTTATCATGTTATCATGTTATCATGTTATCATGTTATTATGTTATTATGTTATCAAATTATCATGTTATCATGTTATTAAGTTATCATGTTATGATGTTACAATGTTATCAAGATATCATGTTATCATGTTGTATGTTATCATGTTATTATAATACCTTGTTTTCAAGCTATCATGTTATCATGTTATCATGTTATCATAATATCATGTTATCATGATATCTTGTTATCATGGTATCATGTTATCATGGTATCATGTTATCATGTTTGTTATGTTATAGTGTTATCAAATTATCAAGTTATCATGTTTTGATGTATTCATTTTATTATGTTATTAGGTTATTCTGTTATCGTTTTATCAAGTTATCAAGATATCATGTTATCATGTTATCATGTTGTCATGTTATCATGTTATCATGTTATCATGTTATCATGTTATTATATTATCATGTTATCATGTTATCATGTTATCATGTTATCATGTTATCATGTTATCATGTGATTATGTTATCATGTTGTCATGTTATCATGTTATCATATTATCATGTTGTCATGTTGTCATGTTATATTGTTATCATGTTATCATATTATCATGTTATTACGTTATCATGTTTTCTTGTTTTTTATGTTTTCATGTTTTCATGTTATCATGTTATCATGTTATCATGTTATAATGTTATCATGTTATCATGTTATCATTTTATCATGTTATCATGTAATCATATTATCATGTTATTATGTTATCATGTTTTTATGTTATTATGTTATCATGTTACCATGTTATCATGTAATCATGTTATGATGTTACCATGTTATCATGTTATCACGTTATCATGTTATCATGTTATCATGTTATCATGTTATCAGGTTATCATGTTATCATGTTATCATGTTATCATTTTATCATGTTATCATGATATCATGTTATCAAGTTATCATATTATCATGTTATCATATTACATTGTTATCATGTTTTCATGTTATTATGTTATTAGGTTATTATGTTATCATGTTATCATGTTATCATGTTATCATGTTATCATTATATCAAGTCATCGTGTCATTATGTTTACATGTAATCAAGTTATAGTGTTATAATGTTATTGTGTTATTAACTTACTAAATTATTATGTAATTATGTTATCAAATTATTATGTATTATTTATGTTATTAGGTTATCATGTTATCAAGTTATCATGTTATCATGTTATCATGTTATCATGTTACCATGTTATCAAGTTATCATGTTATCATGTTATCATGTTATCATGTTATCATGTTATCATGTTATCATGTTATCATGTTATCATGTTATCATGTTATCATGTTATCATGTTATCATGTTATCATGTTATCATGTTATCATGTTATCATGTTATCATGTTATCATGTTATTAACTTATCATGTTATCATGTTATCATGTTATCATGTTATCATGTTATCATGTTACCATGTTATCATGTTATCAAGTTATTATGTTATCATGTTATCATGTTATCATGTTATCATGTTATCATGTTATCATGTTATCATGTTATCATGTTATCATGTTATCATGTTATCATTTTATCATGTTATCATGTTATCATGTTATCATGTTATCATGTTATCATGTTATCATGTTATCATGTTATCATGTTATCATGTTATCATGTTATCATGTTATCATGTTATCATGTTATTATGTTATCATGTTATCATGTTATTATGTTATTATGTTATCATGTTACTATGTTATCAAATTATCATGTTATCAAGTTATCATGGTAATATAGTTTCATGTTATCAAGCTTGCATGTTATTATGTTATCAAGTTATGATGTTAATATAAAATCATGTTATCAAGTTATGATGTTATTATGATATTATGTTATCAAGTTAGAATGTTATTATGATATTATGTTATATTATGTTATGCTATTAAGTTACCACATAATCGTATTACATAATAACATGATAAAGTATTACATAATAACATGACATCACATATTGACAACATTATAACTTCATAACAACATGGTTAAATGTTATTATGTTTTGCATTGTAACAATCCTATGTTTACTTCTTGTTGTATAATACAAACCTGAAACTACTGGTTTTATATTTATTTGATTTTAATCCAGATATGATTACAAAACTTAATTTTTTTTTAATTTATATAATTAACAAGTTAATTGTTATACTTTGGTACTTATTAACATCGAAACTACAATTGTTTCTATGCATAAATGACACGTTACATAATTTATATTCCTTAGTTAAATAAATAAAAAAATTATAAACCACAAAATATTATTTATCTTAATTCCATTATTATACGAGTTCATTGAAAGTAAACAGACAAAAGGTTGAAAAGCCATAAATGGGCAAGGTCATTCAACACGTGAGGGAGATATTTTAAAACTACTTGCTATTATATTTTACTACTCGTTTTTTGCATATAATTTTTTCTATGACCTGTCTTTTTCAAGATTTATAAAAAAAATGAATTGGTAATATTTTTGCTAGTATTTATATACTTTAATTTGTTTACATAAAACAATTTTGAAAATACCAATAAAAAAAACTAAACGCTATAATTATATCTATGTCATTATCTATTCTTCTGCTTTTAACTACAAATTTACAGGTAACAATACTAAATATATTGATAAATATTAAGCACTGGTTATATCATGTTTATGTAATATTCATCACTTTACCAGGTAATTTCAACAAGGTTTTGCTTAGGATTGTAATAGTAGCGGCGATGTTTAAAAAATATATGTTGTTGAAATGATACTTCAATTTCGTTACATCGACGAAGAATTAAGTACCTGAATATCGCATTGCTTAGTAAAAAGAATTTATCGTAATCTTTATAGATATTATTTTATAATAATTGCTTAAAATGTATTATAACATTTTATTAGATCAAATATAATTGATTTGAATAAAAAATGCAATCATGACATACATAACGACACTGAAATTTGCTTCATCTATATATTAAATTAATCTATATATTTTTACCTGCTCTTTTATTACGGTAATTATAGAGATTTTGTATATGTAGACATAATTAAGCCAAGAAAAACCGGAAGATTAGTATTTCCCTTTATGACAGAATCATGCAGTTGCGGGTCATAAGAAAGAAACAATCACCTGCTCATAAATCAATCAGTTTAATTATATTAATCATATTATCATCAAAAATATGTTTTGTTGTTAATGAATTGAGAAGTGTTTAAACACAACTTTGAAAATGTACGATCTTCTTTTCCAGAATGATATCATTTTACATTAAATCAAAGTCAATCAAATAATAATTAAGACATTATAAATAAAATAATACCGAATAATAATACTTTTAGTTACTTGGAATAAAAAATAACTAAAACCTCTTATATTTTTTTAAATTATTGCATATTTCTTTATCATATTTGCTAAAACAACATCATTCCAAAAATAAACTAATATTATTTCAGAGAACTAGTAATTACGAATCTTATGATGACGATCGCACGTTAAAAACTTATAGTGAAAAGAGAACGAAAGAGAACGCACATGGCTTAAATTTAAATTATGGCGATGGAACCAATATATAATTTTTCAAAAAATTCTAATTTGTGCTAAAAACGGCATACGCGCACAATAGCGTCCGCCATCTGGTCATTTATTTAATAATCTAACTAAATATATATTTTTTTAATTTGATTATAAAGTTTTTAGTAATAGATTTTGTTTAATTTATTGTATAATCATTATGTTTATTAGTTTTAACTAATGAAATAGATAATATCAAGATTTTTTATTTAGCAATATAACCTAATTTGTAACATAATACTATGATAATAAATCATTTTAGAAAAGATGGAACAAATGTTTATTAAAATCTCATTAGAAAGCATTAATTCTAATCCGGATGCGACTGAAAGGGTACATATAATAATACAAAAAATAGCATTTATTGCTTTACTCCTACACTTTTTCATTAATTATTAGGATATATATATATTGTAATTTAAGAAAAAGTGCTATTACGCATATAAACAATGTATAAAAACTTCAAACTCCTGAAACTGATCAAAAGTGTGCAAGATGCTACAAAACTATTTCTATAAAGAAAGATAAAGTAAGGGACATTTATAAAACACAAATAATTTTTGTTGTAGTTATGGTCAAGGTCATGTAACACATTAATGTGCGTGAATGACCGCTATAGACGCCTCAAACTAGATGTTTATGTGCGCCTGAAGCGGTAAGCTCCCGCTTCAGGCGCACATTAAATTTTAACGGTAAAAATGTGCATAAAATTTCGCTTTTACGAGATAGTTAATGCGGTTATTGTATAAATGTAGAATTATTACTATGGTTACAGATACACATTGACTATTTAAATATGTTATAAACCGCAAAATATAAGGTTTGCATTTTATGATATTAATTATTTTTCCTAAAATATCTGTATGTTTCAGACATAAACATGTACAAAAATGTAAAACTGTGGATATTTTATAAAACTGATGACGATATTCATTGACAACTATATTTTTTATAAAATATTTTCTTTTGTGATTAAAAAAAAGTTACTAACATTTTTTTTTTAATTATTTTTTTTATTAAAATAACATTGTTACTGTTGTTTCAAATATTTATGTATATTGAATAATTCTAAATCTAATTGGAGCTTCTTATAATCATTTACAAATAATATTCAAACAATGATTTTGATTTGTGGATGCCTACTGATGCTTCTAGCAGCGCATACAAACAACTTATTAGAAGCTTAGACGCCTCGAACCAGTCGAAAGTAAGCGTGAAAAATCGCTAGAAGCCTCAAACTGGGTGTTTTTGTGCGCCTGGACCGGGCGCTTTTGTCAAAAACTTCAACGCCTCGATCAGGTTAAAAGTATGCGCAAAACGCATCTAAAAAAAAGTTTGAAAGTGATAGGAATGTAAGATTGTTTGTTTTTATGCATAATAGTTATCGGCAGAGGTAGTAACGCAATGCCCCCTATTTATTTATTAAATTTAAATAATAATAGTTATGTTTTATTAAATTTATTATATTATTAATAATCAAAACAACTGACATTGTAACGTAAGTAAGTCGTTCACTTACTGACTAATTCTAGTAATTAATTTTTGGAATTAGCAATTTTTTGTTTTTTTATTAAACAATTTTTAATAAAATATTCAATATTTATTCTATTTTTTTTAAATTGAATATATTGCAGTTGATTCAGTACAATTGAGTAATTATTTATTTCTAATAACTAAATCGTTTGCATCAAACTGTTTTTGATTGTACTTTACTATTTATTATTTTGTTTATTAATCAATTGAATTATTTATAAACAAACATTTTTATTTAGAAAAAATATATAATATACCGAAATATTTATCTACGCTGCAACTCCCGAGATTCAATGAAAACAACATATGTTATTGAGATTTGTGCATATTTCTTAAAACCTGCTGCCGTAGCCATCTAGCCGAGCAAAATTAGTACTAACCGCTAGACGCCTCGAACTGGCTGTTTATGTGCGCTGGTGCGAGCGCTCGCTTCTAAAATTTCAACGCCTCGATCAGGTTAAAATTGTGTGCGAAAACGCCTCTATAAGGGAGTTAACATCTCTATATATATATATATATATATATATATATATATATATATATATATATATAAATAATTCTATTTTTGAATCAATTTTTCAAAAAAGAGGTTAAAAACTGAAGGTTTGAAAGCATCTAACTTCCTTGTTTTTAATAAACGAAAGTTTAAAATTGAATTAAAAAAATTATAATACTACTTATTAGGTTAGGTTAAGTTAGGTTATCTACTCAGTTGATAATAGTGGTGCTTGACTGCATTGCTGCCCAATTTCATAAAAAATCTAATGTATTGTTTTAAACACTCAATACTTTAATAGTTGGAAATGACATGTCACTAAATTATAGGTTATGTCAAAACTGTCGTATCAATCTTAATAACATTTACACAGTTGGTAGTAGTAGTATTTGTCTGCATTGTTGTCAAACTTAATAAAAATCCAATGTATAGTTTTGAAGATATAATATTTTTGCAACAATCGACACTTTAATAGTTCAAGGTAGCAGATCACTAAATTACAGCTTATGTCAAAACTATTGCATCGATTTTAATAACATTTACACAGTTGACAGTAGTTATGTTTGGCTGCATTGTTGCCAATATTCATCAAAATCCAATGTATAGTTTTAAAGATATAATATTTTTTAAACACTTTACTTTAATAATTGGAAATAACACGTCACTAAATTATAGGTTATGTCAAAACTGTTGTATCAATCTTATTAACATTTACACAGTTGATAGTAGACGTATTTGTCTGTATTGTTGCCAAATTTAATAAAAATCCAATGTATAGTTTTGAAGATATAATATTTTTGCAACACTCGACATTTTAATAGTTCAAGGTAGCAGACTACTAAGTTAAAGGTTATGTCAAAATTGTCGTATCAATTTTAACAACATTTACACAATTGAGAGTAGAGATGTTTGGCTACATTGTTGCTAAATTTAATCAAAATCCAATGTATAGTTTTAAAGATATAATAAAACACTCGATACTTTAATAGTTAGAAAAGACAAGTCACTAAATTATAGGATATGTCAAAACTGTCATATCAATCTTAATAACATTTACACAGTTGGTAGTAGTGGTGTTTAGGAGCATTGTTGCGAAATTAAGTTAAAATCCAATGCACAGTTTTAAAATTATATTTGTTTTTAACTTGTTAGTAGTGACTGGTCACAAAAGTAATCACTTAAGAACATTATAGGTACATTTTGGACAGTTCTCGAACCTTTTAGTTTAAAACGTTACAATAACTTTTTGCAAACAAAACATTACAAAAAAATTTTGAATTTTTTTATATATATTAGAAAATAGATCCAAAACAAATTTCAATCATTTTTGACAGTTAAAAAACATTTTTTTGCACATTAAAACAGGTTAGAAAAAAATTGACAGTTCAAAAACATTTTTTGCTCTCACCAAAAGATTTTTGAAAGTTCAGAAACATTTTTTTTATATTTGAGGTTAATTTTGGGGCTTATCAGAAAATGTTTGACACTTCAATGACATTGTTTGCACGTTAGAACATCTCCGAAACATTTTTTGCATCAGACACAACATTTGATTGTTCATCAGAACATTTTTAACAGTTTAGCAACATTTTTAAGAAGATTCCAAAAATATGTTTGACATTCAAGGATCATTACAGTTCAAGAACATATTATGCACTTTAGAACGTCTGAGGAATAGTTTTGACATTCAAGAATTCTTGTGCGGGTGGGCGGGCCACTAAGTTCAATGCAGGATAATAGTTTTAACTTTAGTCCATCCACTCAACTGTTTTTGACACAATCACAAACAATTGGGTGGATAGCAAGGAACCCAGTTTATTGGATGCGAGACAGCAGTTTCAACTTACACACACTTGGGCGGGTAGGCGGTCTGCTCCTTAATTGCAAAACAATTATTTTAACTTTAGTTAAATCAGGAAGTAAAGATGCCTTGATTTTTTGAAATTATTTTAAAATTATTTTCATTTTCATGTTAGAAGTCTTGAGTGTTTGAGTATAACCCGGAAATCAAGCGCCAAAATAAGGAACGCCTCAGTTCAACCTCTCCAAGGCCCAAAAAGGCCAAAATTAAATGCAATAACCAAAGAATTGTCTACATAGAGTTTGTGCTTCAAATCAAAACAGTCAATCAACACTTTTATATTGTTAAAACACTTCAAGCATCGGTACAATTGGGTAAGTTGCATCAATGCGCCTTGTGGTACAACATTTTTAATAAACAAGTTTATGGCCAATAGAAAAATTCTTGTGGCCATTTAGACTCCTTATTCCCCTAATTTGAGTCATTGTGATTTTTTTATCTTTCCAAGATTAAAAATTCACTTTAAAATGCATCATTTTAAGACACTGAAAACATTCAAAAAGGCTGCAACCGTCTAGCAAAACAATATTCTAGTATCCAAGTTTTATTACTGATATAAAGATTGGAAAAACCGTCTCCAGCGTTATGTGGCTTCCCAAAAAAATTATTTTATTGTAATAACAAGATTTCTAAAAAAAAATGTGCTATACTAATTCAGATTCAAAAGACCCACAGCCTAGAATTTCCATTAGCAGCCTAGGACATTAAATGCGGTAACTCCAAGACGACCTCACTTGCTTAAATGCAAGTATGCTTTGTAAATACTTGTCTGGCACTAAAGTTACAATTTTCAGGCCTGTTTTTTAGCCTGTTTTTTAGATCATTAAGACGAGATTACTTCAAACCCACAAAAGCAAGACAAACCATTACAGGTCTTAACCTGATAATCACTGAAACGTCCATTAAAACGTGAATTTGCAGCGACTGCTTCCCAAAACGTCTGATAATAAAAATCGCAATACCTCAACAATACAAAGTCTACAATTCCACGGCTCCACACATAGGCCCCAACCTTAAGTTTAATACAAGTTGGCTCAATTTTCAATAATATGATTTTCTTCAATGTGTGGGTGGATACACTTGGCCACATGTACTCCACTCACACTTGCGCTCAATGTTGGCGTTAGAGTTAAGGTCAATGTATGGTAGCAACATAAATGTTACGGGCAGCGGTCCGTGATGAGTCACGGAGGCAGCTAGTTCAAGCCCAGAACATGTCCTGGAGTAGTGTTCCAAATCGTCGGAGGCGTTATGGTAGTCGCACATGTTTGTACTTTGCTTGTATTGAACCAAAGATTCCAGCACACGCATTCACTAAAGGTACGGGGGATGAATGCTGGATAATTATAGAAGCGCTGCTGCGCTCGTTGCTAACATTGCTAATGCGACAGATTGGACAGAATACATTACCACACTGAATTAACAACATCCCCCTTCCCCCCACCAACATGAGTTCAGATGGGAACATTCAACTGTACATCAATTAAACCGCGTAACGAACCTTATTGTCGAATGTTTTAGTGGAAAAAAATCACCGGGGTGGTCTTTTTTGACGTCAAAAAAGCCTTCGACAAGGTTTTGCGCAAAGGTCTTCTTTCCAAATTGTACAAAGCTAACTTTTCTCCGCGTCTAGTAAAGCTGATAGCCTTATATCTAAAAAGCAAAACGCTAGCGGTAAATCTTGAAAGGCACATATGGTTACGTCCGTTGCGTCAAAACTTTAAAATTTTGGTCGCAAAGTATTTTGACAATCTTGCAAATCATTCCAACCCTGATCTAGCTCAACTCGCGAAGCCAGACAGGAAGATCTTCTTATTAGTAGCCGCACACTAGCTTACTAACTAACCAACAAAAACCAAAACCGCACAAGCCTATAGGGCTCATTCTAAATACTTACTAATCTCATAAAAGAAAGGTACATGAGCCGTAAAGTTTCGAACTTCCGTTGGGACTCACTATTGGGCGGTTTTTAGTCGATAGACATTTCAAGCTGAAAGGAAATGAATCAAACACTTTGCCCAGTCTTTTATAAGATTTTACTGCTTAACCCCCCCCCCCCCCCCCTAAAAAAAACAATTCCGATCACTGATGGTGATGTTGTCCAAGTATTATCAATGTTTTGGTTGCGGTACTATTGTAGAGACGGGAGTAGTCTGAAAAATAAAGCAAAAATATCCATTTAAGGCACTTAAGGTTAACTATTAGTTTGTGGTGCGGCTGCTCGAATTGTCTGACACTCGCGACATGGGTTTATCCAAAATTTTAAGTTTTGGCACATGAGTCGTATCTGCTTTCTTTTGCGCACTATGTCGTGGAGCACTACGGGGTAGGTCCAGAGCACACGAGAACCACGTGAGCTATTGGTCGGTGTAGCTAGTTTCCTTTTCCTTCTTTTACTTCTTCATTTTATCATGTACCCGGTGTTGGTGATGCATGATTAGACTGCACGCGTCGCGTTTGGGTCTTCGCCGCGCTCAACTGCAGGTATATCTGGATTGGCCTTGTCGGTTTTCCTTGGGAGATTTGCTTTGAAGTTATACGGAGTGCCGGTCTATATTCCGGTCAAAGCCTCTGAATTGAATAAAAATCCGCTATTCTTCTCCTCGGAATCGGCCGTAAAGCGGCTTTCTGCTGACTTTCCTTGTCCGGTGATGTCACTGGTGTTCGTGATGTTGCTAGATATTGCGTAGCAAAAAATATAAACGTTTAGGAATTTTGGGGCAGTTTTCCGAGAGCCTCCGCCAGAGCAATAACGTCCCAACCGGGCTAACCCAGAAGAATCAAGGCAACATTTTCCGAAGAGACCATCGCTAGCAACCAGGCAGATTGAAATTCCGTCTCCCTGGCCCTACGGCTAATCTTACAACGTTGACAACGTTGAGCTGATTCCGACAATCCCATAACCATAACAACAAACCCCAAGGCATTGCACTCACTGCTACGGGACAAACACTTCACACTCCTGCTTGTAAGCGTGACCGCGTCACGCGTGCCACTGACCAGTATGGAAGTCCAATACCAACAATACAAACAAGTCTAAACTTGCACAGACACGTGCACACAAAGCCAACATGTATTCATTTAATATGAATGACTACGTCATGAAAAAGAAGAGAAGGTTAAACGATGAAACTTATGCTCAACTCATGTATGCCTACCGCCATAAACAGGCATCGTCTATCGGTTTCAACTTTACCACAGAGTCCACAGATGATGGAACCGGTGACAAATATGCTTCGTGAACAAACACGTTGTACGCTGCAGCAAAAGCGTCAAGAGCAAACAGACGTAGTTTCAAAACTTGCTTGCGTTATAAGTCACACAAACAAATCTACAAACCTTGATTTCTTATCTATGAAGCAAACGTTAGTGTATGCATATTTTATCCATCCCGCTTCTTAAATTCCAAAATTTTCTAATGCTGTACCTTTCATTGATATTACTTTCCAAATAAATTCTATGTAATAAATTTTGTGCCAACGCAATTTAAGATGCATCGCAGCTAAGACGGTTTTACAATAAAGACCACTTAATTTTTAGATTTTATTGTATTAATTAATTACCTGTGACGGAGCCTTACCTTAGCATTAAAATACGGAAAGAATTTGGGGTTCAAAATATAGCGTTCGGGGGCCAGCAGCAAATTAATAGAAGCCCAAAAGTGGTGTTATTTTCTGCTGAACTCAGAATTATAACTTTTGGAACAGTTCCCACTTTTTTACCAAAATCGGTCATTAAACAGCGTCATTGTTTGACAAAAAAATGCAAATAATTGTTAAGAATTAAGGTATTGTTAACTTGTAGTTTCGATTTTTCGTAAATGTTTGCTACAGCAGATTAGAAAAGATGCAATAAATAATTTTCTCGAAGGAATATTTTGATTATTTTACCTCAAATCATAGGTAAATTTAAGAAAAAAAAAATTTAAATGGTGCGGATACGTCCTAGCAAATAAACGAACAAATGCTTTTGAGGTACAATCCCAAAGCTGTGCTGTGATGTAAATATGGTCATTTTTTTAAATTTATTTAAAAAATTGATAAAAGTTATGATATAAATACGAATACGTCTATTTCTATTCCGCAACACAAGTTTTGTTTTAATTGTACGTTTCCTCTGTCATTTTATGAGTTTTCTAAGCGCATTCAAAAACCAATTGCGTTCGACTAGTTTAGCTGTTTTACTATGAAAAGTTCTTGAAAAAGTCTTTATTGTGTGCAAACCTAAAAAATGTTGCAAGAGTGGCGCTCATGTAACTGTTTTGTTCCAAATTAAGTTCTTTTCCAAAAATCTTGTAATCGTATAACAGTTTATAGGTGAGTTGATTTCAAAACCAGAGGCGGTTCCTCGTAGGTCAAATATATTATAATTAATTATTAGAATTAAAAAAAAAAAAAAAAAAATTTAGAAAATAAAGCTTTGTTAAAAGCCGGTTTTTATTATTTGTTATTGAAGAAAGAGTTTCCGTTTTCAAAGCGTTTGACAAAAGTAGAAAGCGCATTGCTCCTGCTCCAGGTTTACAGTTCAAAATCAAAATAAATTTCAGCGACGTAGCAATCGGTTTCTTTCCATATTTAACACCGGATTTGGATTAAACATCAACTTTTCGTTTTTTTTTGTACAATTTTGTGCTTAATACGATTTGAAAAATGCTTTCCGTCGTCATTTTAGCCTGCAATTTTTTTTTTAATCTGGCAATTTAACTGCGTACTCCATACAGTTTATTCTCCAATAAAAGATCAACCGTCCATCTACAATTAACAACTCCAATTTTGAATCATATTTACAAAGACACCAATTTTTTGTAGGTTAGAAATTAACAACAGAACTTTTGTTCTAAACACGTTTGACAAAGATAGAAAGCGTAGTTGGGTTTTGTGTTTGTTCAACACCGGATTTGAATTAAACGTCAGCTCTTCCGTTTTTTTTGTAATATTGTAGAGTTTTGGTCTTGATACAATTCAAATTTTGCGCATTCCACCCAATCAATATTTGTTAATAGACCCTTCCCAAACGTTGTCGTTAAAAAATGCTTTATTAGTCATTTTAGCCTGCAGAAAAGTTGATATTTAAACGTGGCTAAACTACCCACCAAGTGATTGAATTTTTCTCATACTTTTTGCATTCTTATTACTTCTAAACATAACAAAATAAATGCAGTTCCTACTAAAACTTTATAGGTGGGCGCAGTAACCAATATCTTGTTACTGACACTGAGCGGGTGGGTAAGTTTGTAAATTACAAAAAACTAGTTTAGAATAGTTAGAATGCAGTTACTTCTATGACATCACAGTTTAGCGCAATAATCAGTACTTTCATTACTATTGAGTAGTTGAACTACAAAAAAAAACAGGTGTAGAATAGTGTACCCCGCCCACCCGCCCAAGTATTTGTAATCAAACTATTGAATACATTTCATATTTGTTGCATTTTTGAACATGAAAAATGAAAGCAGTTTGCTACAAGACCTAAGAGATGAACACCATAACCAATACTTTGTCGGCCGATTGCGAGCACATATTTAAACATTTTTAGAAATAGTGTATTCTACAAGCCCGCTCAAGTGTTTATTTATCAAAATATTAGATATTTCTCACACTCGTTGCATTTGGTTTGAACATGAAAAATTGAATACAATTGCCACTAAAACGCCAAAAAAGCTACGCATTTATTACATTGCTTTAAACTGTTTGACAGTTTTAGTAACTTTTTAAAGTTTTTAGTACACTTTTGACAGATGTAGTAACATTTTTGACAATTTAAACCATAATTTGACAGATTTATGCCAATTTAACACAACATTTTTTATAGATATAGTTTATTTGGAGAATTTATAACATTTTTAACTATTTTTGAGTCACAGTAACTTAAAAAGCGTTGCTAAAAATTATTTGACAGTTATTGTAACTTTTTGGCCTTTATTTTGTGACATTTTAGAAAACATTTTTTTATAGATATAGTTTATTTGGTCAATTTATAACATTTTTAACTAATTCTGAATCACAGTAACTTAAAAAACATTTCTAAAAATTATTTGACAGTTTTTGTAACTTTTTGACCTTCTATTTGTAACATTTTAGAAAACATTTTTGATAGATGTAGTATATTTAGCTGACTTAATACATTTTTACACATTACTTTTAACTATTTCTGAGTCACAGTAACTTAAAAAACATTTTTTGTTAACAGTTAAGACTACTATCTGCAGATCTGCTATATTTCTATCAACATAAATTGTGAGAGTTTTAGTATTTTTTTGATAGACGTAGTAAATTGTTGACAGTTGTCTATGTTGTTTTTTCGAAAACCGTTTCTGAGGGTTCCTTTTCAATTTTTGCGGTGAGGCCTAAAAATCCTAGCTCCACCACTGAAATCTGTATCAATTTACACGCACACATATTTATTAACATCATTTTATTAAATATAAGGTAAATCTGGTAATGACTCGATTCCATGTTATTCTCCACACCCATATTAAGTAGTGCAAACTGGAGAGTATGCATTTACATTAATTAAATATTTTTATTTTGTTTTCTGTATGACTTACAACTTACAAAATAAAATATTCTTTGGGGTGTGGGATGTTGCCAGATGACTAAGGCTGCAGTCTCACTGCACCACCCACCGCCACCAACTAAAATTCGAACACGTTAAATCATATGGCGACGGTCCCACTGATTCACTATTCTCGCCGGCATCTGTCATTTGGTAACCACCGTTTCATAATTTCAAATCGCTTGGTGGTAGCGCGGCAACGGTTGATCGTCATTTGAAACATACTAACTTGATATTTTACAAATCAAAACATAAACTGTCATTTTCGCTTTGATATTTGAGAATTTTAAAAACGGTAACATGGGAGAAACATGGACACCATCCGACATTGATAAACTAATTACATTAGTAAATAAAAGGCCCGAAATATAAATATATAAATATAGCATTCTTCTACTGACATAGAAAAGAGTGGGAAATTTAAATATTTGGTGGTCACCAGTGGCTGCAGTGAGACCGTAGTACATTTTGGTGGTTAGTGGCAAACGGTGATAGTTGGTGGCGGTGGTGCAGTGAGACTGCACCCTAATGCATGTAAATTGTTTATGATGAAATCGAGGACAATATTTTACAAAGGTTTTGTTAAATTTATTTTAAACGTTAATTCTGGTTCAAATCGATTTAGAAATACTGTTGGATTCTCAATATAGAATTATATACTATGACCTACGCAATGATAACTAAATTATAAATAGGATACAACTATTTTCGTTCAATCAAAATCGCATAGAAAACTATTTAAAATATCATAAATTCCATCAATTGTTACATCATATATAAACACTAAACAATCAAAGTTATTTCTAATTTGCATATTATAATCAACTGAAGGAAGACCTCTCAATTAATATTCATTCAAATGCTACGTATATAGCAATTATTTATTAATGATTAACCTTGAGAATGTAATATTATAAAAGAATCATGAATTAAATAACAACTCACTTGCTCTAGATTAGTTAACTTCTTTTTGTTGCCTTTAAGTCTAACATGTCTGAATGTATTCCAACCCTGAAGCCATTTGAGTAGCACCACTAAAATTTCCGATCCTGATTTAGGGACACGATTTAAAAACAGGACGTGTTTACTGATTTCATCCATTTCACCAAGCCCTCTAAGCGATTTTGTGACATGTTTGTAGGGTGCTAAAGAGCTGGCTTGATGTAATAATGTATTTGGGGTTGTTTTCACTTCATCACTCACAATTTGTTGTAGCACTAAATATTTACATGTTAATATAAATGTAATAAATGCGGATATTAATATAAAATTAGTCCTGAATCTCGCGCGCATTTTTATTGAAGTATCGTTTTAAAGTGACGCATCCGTGGAGAATGTCAGTGGGTCGATTATAAAAAGGTGAAAGGTAATAAGGTTTACCCCATCATTTTATTTTATTTTATATTAATAACAAAACGTGCACGGATTTACTCGCGATTGAACTCTCACTAAAAATAAAGATAACGTAACATTTAACCGAGATAGTTCAGCGCGAGTTGGACTTGGAATGCAGAATATCTCATGCTGCTTACAAATAAATAGTGAAGAGTCTTTGAAAGGGAAAAAATGAGACATGTGAAAGTGTTTGTATGTGTATGTGTTATATGGATGCATGCTCCTTAATGCTTTTTAGGACGTGTCTAGTGTACTTTTAAAGCACTTGTTAAATTTGTAATTAAAAATTGCGGTAATCTAGGTTGCTATTACACTGGCGGGTAATTAAGGTTGGTCAATTTACAAAGGTGCGTGTTGTGTAATCGTATAGTAAGTGAGAAGTTATGGTTCCGCTTAAATTAACTGATTAAAATGTCACGATGAATATATAATCTAATAAAGTCACGATGCGGGAGGTTATTAAAATTATTATGAAATCTTTTTTATTACAATTTCTTCAGCAATCCACTTTAAATGCGATCAATAATTATAAAGCTTTTGTTCTACAAACCTAATATTGAAATAGCAGAGTTTGTTTAGTAATATTTTTTTAAAGAACTGCATTTTTATTTATGAAGTATTTTATGACTTACCAGGGGCGTAGCATTTAATAATTTATATGTCAATTAAAGATCTTTAATTGATATTAACGCATTTCTAATTAAAAACAAACAGTTGATCCTTATGTCAAATTAAAAGTGGACATTTCAGTTAAAAGATTTCTCAAACTAAGAGTTAACAGTTTATATGACATATTTGTGGACCAGTCAAGTTAATATATTGTTGTTAAATTGACAGTTGAATTCTCTTTAATTTTTTAAATTCAAAATAACAAAAAATTACTTTTTTTCACAAGCTTAAATTTTTCTGCAAAATTGTTAATGCAACTTTCAAATTATAAAGCCAATCTTTAAAATTATAAGTTTGGCCCTTAAATTAAAAATTTGTGTTTAGTCAAATTAGCCAAACTGTTAACCCAGCGTTAAAAAGTGTAAATGCAGCATTCAAAAATAAAAATCCGGCCATCAATTTGTTAAAATCTATTGCCAACCAACTCAAATCATAAATATTGCAAATTTGGCTTTTAAAACTGTAAATACGGCCTTTAAAGTGTTAAACTTTACTGTCAAACTGTTAATTTGGTTTTTAAATTATAAATTCTTTCTTTAAACTGTCAATCTGGTTTTAAAAGTGTAAATCCGGCCTTTAAAAATGTAATTCCGGCTACAAACGTATTAAATAATCTGGCCTCCAAGTTATAAATCCAGCAATTACTAAATTTGGCTTTTAGAACTAGAAACTCACTAACAATATTTGGTTTTAATTTAAAAAAAACTGACAGTACGCTAATTTATTATTAAAAAAAAAAAGAAATTTGTAGCTTTAAAAGTATAAAATTTTACTGCCATACTCTTTATCTGGCTTTTAGAACTGAAAACCCAGTAACTAACGTGTTATAATTTACTGCTAAACTAATAATCTAATTTTCAATTTATAAATCCGGCCGTTAAAACTGTAAATCTGTCTTTTAAAGTGTAAATCTGGTTTTTAAAGTATTAAATGTATCTGTTAAACAAAAAATTCGGCTTTTAAATTATAAATCCGCTAAATAATATGTTATGCTATACTGATAAACTGTTAATCCGGTTTTTAAATTATAAATCTGGTTTTTAACTATCCGGCTTTTAAAAGTATAATTGAAGTCTTCTAAAACAAGAACCTTGCTACCAACGTGTCTAATCTACCGTTAAACTGTTAATCCGGCTTCTAAATTGTTGTGTCTAGTTAATTATAGTGTCAATAGTTAAAGCGGTATTGAGCAGTGTTTTATGCTTAGCTTTGCGGGGCAAGTTTGTTCCATTTGACCAAAGCATTTTTAATATTTAATAGGATTACCGCCACCAATTTCAGCGTACACGTTATTAAGACGGTTTTAGAAAGAAACGTACACAATTTTGTGATTCTATATCCTATTAATAAAGTTTAAGCAAGAATCTAGACACAAAAGTTTGTCAAAAGGCATCTAAAACCGGCCATAAACTGTTAAAAAGTGTAAAATTCTATTCTAAAATTTTAAAATTAGCAAAATTCAGCCTTTAAACATGAATATATTGTTAGAAAGTAACATAATTAGTCTATAAACTGTTAAAAAGTTAAAAAAATTATATATAATAATATCAAAAATATCAAAATCCGGTCATAAACTTTTAATAGGTGCAATATTCTATTACTAAACAGCGGGCGTAAGGGGTAGTGAACAAGGCTGCCTAAATGACAACCTCGCCTGCACGTGGTGCACCTTGCTAGATAAGTAACGAGGCTCTGTCGATCGAGTAACTACCGGTATACGTAGTTCCCACTAGATGGTCAACAGCTACGGGTGGACGAACCAACTAGTCGAAGGGCACTCATTTGTCCTAGGACTGAAAAATCGGCCCTAAAAGCGGATGAATCAGCTAAATGGTTAACGGCATAAGAATACGTAAGGCAACGAAAAACCAACGTATTAAAGATCCAAACAAATAATCTCTAGTAACAACCATCATGGCTGTGAACAAAGTCCCTCAATTGGATCTCCAAGGAGGGGGGTAGGACACTTTTGATAAAAGATATGATAGAGAAGATACAAATAAGTACTAAGATCAAAATAGGGACTTGGAATGTCAGAGCTATGGCACAACCAGAAAAAACCATTAATGCCATACAGGAGATGGAACGAATGAAAATTAGGATAATGAATTAGTGAAATGCGCTGGGTAAACTCAGGATATTCTAATATCAACGAACACAGAATATATTACTCAGGCAGAACAAATGGACGACAGGAATATGGAGTAGGGATTATAGTAGACAAACAAGTCGCAAAATATGTTAAAATGTTTGTACCAATTGCGGAACGAATTATGATACTACAGATAAATGCCAGCTCAGAACAAATGAACATTATTCAAGTATATGCCCCAACAACAGAACACAGCAATAAAGAAGTAAAAGAATTCTACTATCAGATTATGAATATACTAAGAAAAATTCCAAAACAAGAAATAACAATAATAATAGAAGCTTTTAACGCAAAAGTGGGAAAAGGAACACAGGGCAAACCTATAGGTACTTTCAAGCTTGGAAAAAATAATGAGAGAGGAGATTTGCTGAGCATGTTTGCAGAAGAACAAGGATATATAGTAATAAATACATTTTTCACACTTCCACCAAGAAGGCTATATACATGGGACTCACTTGAAAATAGAATAAAAAACCAGATTGATTATATTCTTTTAAACAGAAGATATAGAAATATCATAGCATATCACCAAAGACTTACCCAGGAGTTGACATACAATCTGACCATAATCCTACTACAGGGTCTTTAGAGCAATTATGAAAAATAACAAGAGATATAATCTACTGAGAATGAAAGATCCCCTAATAAAATCTCAAGTTGAAAAACATCAAAACGAGGAACTGAAAATTGGGCTTAAGGATTCAGGCACAAAACTAGATAAACTGAACACAATAGTTGGAAATAACAAAAAGGAATTTCTAAAACTAGATGTTAACAACAAAAAACCATGGATTACTAACGAAATCCTACAAATGATGAAAAATGTTCATCAAAGAAAGTACAGGAATGAATAGAAAAAGAACCGTTAACAAATTAGTAGACAATGAGGGACAAATTATTATCAACCACAAAGAGATTAAGAAAACATGGAAGACTTATGTGGAACAACTATTTCAGGACAACAGACCTAATCCTCTACAGACAAGAGGAGGAACTGGATCAACATTATGATAAAAAAGATTTAATCTGCGATAAAAGCAATAAAAGACGGCAAAGCCGCGGGTCCCTACAATAAATAAGCCGATGTGCTAGCTTGATGAATAAATGATCATTGTTCAACAATATATACAACTCGGGTACAATTCCCAACAAATAGCTACAATCGAAATTTATTATTTTGCCAAAAAAACCTGGAGCCAGGTCGTGTAGTGATTACAAAACAACAAACCTCATGAGTCACTTATTCAAAATATTCCTCAAAATCATCCACCGAAGAATATATAAAATATGTGAAGAACAAGTATCACTCACACAGTTTAGTTTCAGGAATGCAGTGAGCACACGAAAAGCCATCTTCGGCATCCAAGTGCTATTCTAAAGATGTAGAGATATGAATTGTGACATCTATGCATGTTTTATTGATTACCAGAAAGCCTTTAACAGGGTTAAACATCATAGAATAGTACAAATATTACAAGACATCGGACTAGAAAAAAAAGATCTAAGAAAAGGTATAAATTTCTACTGGAACCAAACTGCGGGGTTATTTTAATGAGTCGATTAAAATGATACAGTTTGTTGTATTTATCACAATTAATGTGCGTGGACTTGGTGGAAGATTAAAATATTTTATTTAAGTTTAACATTTTTAATTAATTTAAATTTCAGTAAACAATAAAATTTGAAAAATTCATTTATACATCTTCAAATTTTATTTTCATTACATTAACTTTAAGACTACACTACACTACTTTGACTGCAGATTGTAGTCATCCCTAAATTTCTAAAAATGCGCCATAGAAACGCTCAAATAATTTTTTTTTATATTATTAAATAACACTGCCAGTTACGTTTAAAGATTGCTCTTTAAATATTTTGTTTTTTTGTGAGCAGTTGATGTCAATGAACAAGTTTTACGTTATGTCTAAGTCAGTATATCTACCTTAGTCCATATACACTTATAGACGCGCCGTGAGCTATTTTTTACTCGTTGGATAGTGAAGCCAACATAACGTTTTATGCCCACGACTGACGTCACACGCTAATTGTGAGCATACATTGTCAATTACCAAATAATTCAATATTTATATGAAACAAACGTTGTATGGCTTTAAGCCAAGTGGTAGATTAATTGCCCAACTGTGCATTACTTTATCTTCAAGAACAATTAATTGCTTAGTAATATTATTGGCCAGAGACGTGTGCCGTGCATGAACCAATTAAGTAAGTAGAAGAGCAGACTTAGTTGGAATTGAGGCGATCCTGAGCATGATGCTGAGGTACTCATATTGATCGTGACGATGACTGTTGAAGAACGTCCAAAAGACCAAGCAAATGTGGTCAGCAACTTATATTTTACACTTCTAGTTTGTTTAGGCTTTATCGTTTTAGGTGTTGTCTTGTTTCGAAGTGGTTGACTCTAACGCTACTCAACATTTGATGTGAGATGAGTTGGAATGTTACTGGTTTAGAGTTTGGAAGATGTGAATGGATCTGGATCTCTGTGTGCTATTAGGTGATTCAGTGTTTATTAGTCGACAATCATGTAAATTCAAACATCTTCTTCTTTTCATACTTTCTACTGTATACTGCGCTGTCCTCTGACATTTGATTTGAAAGTGTAGACTTGAGGTGTGTTATATTTGTTGTAGTATATATTGATGACGCAATACACCAGATAAGCAATCTGGTCGCATTGCTTCATCCTATTTGTCGCTTCTGAAGCTAGCGTAATAGTTTGCAACTTATTGGTAGTTTCCATCTTTTGTCCTTCGCCGATAGATTTGGTTGCGTCCATGGAACTGATTGCAATTTGATTTGGAATCTTCAATATTTTTTTTGGTTGCTGCTTCCATTTCTGTGGCTTTCTCCAGTTTTTTATAGTGCTTAATGATTGTAGTTATAGCATCATGCATGTATTGTTGGTATCGAAAACTAACCCGTCTTTGCAAAATAGGTTTTTTATTGTTGATGCGACCTTCAGGCTTTCATGCATAATTCATGCTGAATCCAATCCATGTTTTGTGCAATTATATTTGTTACGTCGGCGCGGTAGTAGTGCAGTGCTGGACTTGTGGTTGGACACTTTCCGGTTGTTTGTCCTGCTCAGAATTGGATAAATTTTGCCTCACTTCTAACATCCGCTCGTGAATCCAATTTATGTTTCGTGCAATGACATTAGGGGTGGTTATGGTGTAACCTTACAGGCAACCATTCAGGGTACTGTTGATCGTACATAGCTGCGGCCGTCCAATCATCGTAGTATGTCTGATATGTGACTGTAACGTGCGGGATCTACGCTTTCTGTTGCGTCCAAAAGCTATGATGTATTTTTTGTTTGCTTTCTCAGGGCAATTTAACGGGTTGAAGCACAGTTAAGCCCTCTAGTTGAGCACCAAATGTTACCGGTTTAAGGTGCCGCTACAATTCCAGTTTCTGTAACAATGTGGTATTTGCGAATGCTGCCGTGGAACTGTTCAATTCTACTTCAAAGTACTCCTACCCACCAACCCAAGTATTGGTCATCCAGAAATTGGATATTACCTCCTCCTCTGACTAAGGGACTTCTAACACTTGCAGAGAGGAGAAATTTCCAATTTCTGGACACAAACATTTGGGTGGGTGGGTACTCCAGTTCAAAGTACTTGATGGTAATCATGATGTTGACTGACCCACTTACCCATTCAAGTGTCGGTCATCAAGAGATTGAATATTGCCTCCTCATTCACTGACTAAAAGACTTGCTAAAAGGAGAAATTTCTAATTCTTTGATAACAAACACTCGTGCAGGTGTTTGGACACTTCATTTTAAAATACTTGATGGTAATCATGATCTGGAGTGACCCACCCACCCAACCAAGTGTTGGTCATCAAAAGATGGTGTATCACCTCCTTCTCCTCTGACCAAGTGATAATACTGTTAATATTGTAATTTCTTGTTAAAAAAATTTTGAGTGGATGGATGAACACTCCAGTTCAAACTACTTGATTTGATTCTGGAATGATTTTTATTCACTCTGCTAAATTGGAATTTCTTTGTTGGGTTACGGATAGTTAAGGCCGCTTCGTGGTCATAACAGGAGCGGCCGAGTTTTAATGAGTTCACAAGGATTCCATTAGCAAACAAAAATTTGTAGACGTTTTTGATCATATGAAGTTGTTTTGTATGTATGCTTGCAAAATTAGGGTGTAAATTTGTTCAATTCCATTTCTTACCCGGCAAAACCTTGACTATTCTGAGGTGTTGGGTGGTAAGTGGTGCTTTAGCTTGCTTACTGGATCCGATGATTTTGCAATCAAGAGTAGGTTTTTGTAGCGGCACTAAATTTTTTGTTTAGTTTTTGAGTAGGTGTGGCATCAGAGATCTTTATTTGGATGATTTTTACATCTTACTCGACGTTTTGCGGGTATTTCTTTATTGAATGGAGTACTTGTTCTTCTCTGATTTGGCGTCATAATTTGAGGGGCCAGGTAGTTACTTTGATACTAAACCAGGTTTGGTCGAGGTATTTTTACTTTCTCCTTTTTTTGCTCTGGCTCGGGATTTTCCAGATGGCATATTTAGTTGATCTAAATTTTATTCTGATTTTCAGGCAGTTTCTTGTAACGTCACGATAGTTCAGCTAAGGTTGCTGCGGCATGTTTTTTTATGAAATTTTTTGAAATTTCTTTACGCCGTATTGTTGTCGATTGGGAACGCTTTGGTTACGTAGCTCAAAAAGTCGTATGAAGTAATTGTTCTTTTTTTGGTTCATCGTCCTCTTTTAGAGGTGCCATGTTGTTCTTTTGGTGCCAGACCTAATGCGGCAAAAGTTTGGTTAGGTTTGATAAGAATCATCAAAGTATTGGAAAAAACCGATTTAAAAATGGTTTTGCTTTGGATACACTGATTTTAGAGTCTTTGGTGCAATTAACGCTTTCTGGTGCTGCTGTGGCATTTTGCAAAATTTGTGCAATGATAATGGCATGTGAAGCGGGGATATTGCTAAAGTGCTATGACAATATTATACTGCCGACTCTTGGAGTCATCAATGAGAGTTTACTTGTAGATTGGTAAAAGCTAAAGTTTTTCTGGTTTCTGCGTTGGATTTTTAAAGAAGATGATGTATCTATGCAGATGATGACAAGGGGGAACTTAATAGAAACGAATAATTTTGTTGTGGCTGAAATGATTGTCCCAAAGTCTGCTGTAATGTTTTAGATGGCAATCCGAACAGTAACATTTATTAGATTATTTAGAGCTAACTGACCGGCGGATTTTGGTTCCGGTTGGTGTTATTGAAAGTGCACTTTTTGATGGTGACAAAGTCGGAGTTCTAGATTATCTTTTGGTTTGGGTTGCAAGACACGGCTGGAGATGCTCCAGTTGATCTTAGCTGTTGTGGTTTGTTTAGTTTAAAGAAGTTAGCAGAATACTAACTGCATATTGTTTTCGCTGTTGTTCAATATATACTCGGAATACATCTTAAGAGAGGCTGTAGAAAACATAGATGTAGGAATTGCGTTAAACGGAGAAAGGCTAAATAACATCCGCTACGCAGGCAACACTGTGATATTTGCAGACAATCAAGAAAATCTACTAATGGATAGAACGACAGAAAGCAATCAATCTATTGGTCATTAGCTAAAACAATATCACAAGATGCAAAATATTAATCAACCAACCAACCAATACAAAAATATGTATATCTTGATACCACAATAAATGATCAGTGGGACCATTCGCATGAGGTCCGCATAAAAAAGTCCAGGTCTGTTTTTAATAGAATTTTATTCATAAAATGTTAAAGACAGCAAAAGCTGTTAAAAAATGCAAAACTTTATTCATAAAATTACAAAGTCCAGACGTATAGTATCAACATATTATCAGAAAGCATTAAAATCCGGCCCAAAACTGACAAAGTGTTCAAAAATCTATTCATAAAATGTCAAAAACAGCAAAATTTTGCTATAAACCGTCAAAAAGTGCAAAATTCTTTTTTTAAAACGCAAAATTCGGCCAATAACTATCAACATATTGTTGGAAAGAATCCGCCATACAAAATCTTGTTTATGAAATGTGAAAAATAGCAGAATTTTAATATAAACTGTTGAAAAAAGCAAATTTCTTTATATGAAATAACAAAAATACTAATATTTGCTCATATTCTGTTAAAAAGTGAAAAATTCTATTCATTAAATCTCAATAATAGCTAAATCCGGTTATAAATTGTCAACAAGTGCTAAATTCTATTTACAAATTGTTAAAAATAGCAAAACTTGACTATGAAGCAGGGACGACGCTAGCCGGTAAGCGAGGTAAGCACCGCCGTGGCCTGCGATTCACATATGCATTATATTATTGTAGTTTTTTTTTTAATAAGTGTTAGAAGTAATAGTGGTGAAACGTTTATTTGGCATGAGAGTGGGGCTTTTGTCTGTGTACAAGCAGTTTATATTTTTCTTGTTAGCCAGTTCAAAGTAGTTGTGATGCTAAGTGATTGCTGTGTTGCAAACTTAATCTGTTGCTTTACAAGGCCATGTGTCTGGATCCAAGGCAGATGTTGCTTGGTTCTGGTGGCATATAGGCAGATAAAAGGGCTTTTCTGAAGTTTGCCTGCCGATGCAACTAATATGTGCCATTGGTGATAAACTTTTCTGAACTTGTATATTATCTGGTTCTCGCTCTGGTTTGGTTGATGTTTTGGCTGATGGTCTGCCTCAAGTATACCAATTTTTGTTTGTGGTTTGGGAAAATAATTTTATAAAGACTGTCTGATTCACCTTCTGATAGAGAGCACCTACAGACTAAACTTTTCCAGATTATGCCTTAAAATTTATACTTTCTGTTTGAAAATTGTATTTTAGAAAAATGTAGGTTAGGATACTCTATTAGGTAACGGGGTAAACCATTTTAGGAAGTAATGATATTGATTGGTTTCTTATAGGAGTATTTATATTTGTCTGTAAGTACTTTTTGGCAGAGTATAGGAAAGGCCTACGTCCAGGAGTGGATGAATACGGGCTGAAGAAGAAGAAGAAGAAGACTTTTTGGCTAACGTTATGATGTGTTAGAGCAGCTGGGAGATACTAAAATTGTTACAATTTTTTGTTTGTTTTGAACATACTATGGGGCTCCAACGAGCCACCGTAAAGTAAGATTTTGGAACGCCCAGAGCCGATTGAGGTGCGTGTTTGCAGCTGCTCTCTAGATTAAAGACTTGAAATAATTTTTGGTTTGTTTTGATGATGGTGCTGTATATCCAAATTTTGATCTAAAGCGACATGCCACTGTTGTGCTAAAGAATTGAAATTAGCAAGTTTTTTGCCAACCTGGTTTGGTCTAAGACAAACTGTAAGTGTAATTTGTACGTAAGTCATTTATCAAAGATAGTTTTCAGATACTTTACAGCATTGGACCACGGATTAAGAACGTTGTTTTTAAATTTAACACTAGTTAGTTAGTTAGTTATGAAGCTATCATCTTTATAAGACGCAGAGGAAATGAGCAGTTTTAAAAGTAATTTTTTGTGTAAGACTTTGTCAAAGATTTTTCTCAGTCTGAAACCTGCGACAATGTGGTTAATCACTTGTTTTTTTAGTGGACTACAGAGTAGTCCCTTCAAAACCTACATTGGTAGGCAAGGAGAAAATTTTTAAATTTTGTGTGGTCTTGGATTATGTCCAAGAGCAGATCAAGTTTTTAATTTCGAGATCATTTTTTTTATTCAAGAAGGTCAAACACTATGTAACGGTGTGTTGTTTTCAGTGTCTTCTAAGAAGTCATTGACTTCTTGGTGGTCATTGAGGGAAAGCATTAAAGTTTTAGGCTATCAGCAAATGCTTGCACAGACTGGTAGAACTCTAATGTCCAACGTGCAGCCCTATAAGTAGAATTAATACATGACAAAATTGCGTAACGGTATATGTAATTTCGACTCTTTTTCCGTTTTTTTTTTTTTGTTTCTTTTGTCAATGCAAGCACTGAGTGCATTTACAGTTTTAATATTATTTTGTTTACTATTGTAAAATGAATTTGAAAAGGTAATTTATTAGTAATATTTATTTGTTTTTAACACTATGAAGACGAGGGTGACATATTTGAAATTTGCAGGGAGCGGGGGGGGGGGGGGGGGTGCCATAGTACTTAGCGCCGCCCTTGCCATAAAGTATCAAAATATTCCAAAAAAATACTTTAATCTGTTGAGAAGTGCAAATTTCAGTTCATGAAATTTCTAAACTACCAACATCCGATCATAATCTGTTGAAATGTGCAAAAATTTATTCATAAAATATCAAAATATGAACAAATAGCACCAAAAGTTTAAAATTCCATTTATGAAATGTCAAAAATAGCAAAATACGATCATAAACTGCCTAAAAGTACAAAGTTCTATTTATAACATGTCAAAAACAGCAAAATCCGTCTATAAACTATTAAAATCTGGCTATAAACTGTTGAAAAATGCAATTATTTTTCATAAAATTTCAAAAATAACAAAATAACAGTTAAAAGGTACAAAATTCTATTCATAAAATGTCAAAAATAGCAAAAATCCGGCCAAAAACTGTTGAAAAATGCAAAATTATGTTAAAAATAGAAAATTTTAACAAAAGTATCAAAATATTGCCAGAAAGAACCAAAATTTGGCTATAAACGAGTCAAAAAGTGCAACATTCTGTTTATGAAATGTAAAAATAAGTAAAATCCGGCCTTAAACTGTCAATAGGTGCAAAATTCTATTCATAAAGTTGTAAAATCCAGCTATAAAGTATAAAAATGTTGTCAGAAAAAAACAAAAATCCGGCCCTAAAAGGTTGAGAAGTGCTAAATTCTATTTACTAAGTGTCAAAAATGAAAAATATCCGGCCATTAACCGTTGAAAAATGCAAAATTAGCACAATTTGGCTAAGAAATATAAAAATAATGTCTAAAACTTTTATAATGTGCAAAATTTTAAATGTCAAAAATAACCTCATTGTGTCATAAATTATCAAAATATTCTCTGAAAGGCGGTCATAAATTTTTGAATTTATAAAATTTAAATAAAATTTAAATATATCAAAATCCGGCCATAAAATATCAAAATATTTCCCTAAAATTTGTCCATAAACTGCGATAAATATTTATATATTGTCAGAAGTACAAAAACCCGCTCCAAAATGTTAAAAAGTGTAAAATTTTATTTATAAAAAATCCGGATGTGGTTCGTTGTTAATGTGTGCCGCGTACACACATTTAAGGGTTGTAATATAAGACAGAAAATTAAAAACTTAAAAAGGATGAGTTTGAGATTAAGTGCATAACATTGTACTTTGAAGTTTTCCTCAGCTGCAGTCTTTAGTTTGTTTTCGGTGTAGAATTGGGGCATCCAGAAGTTATTCTACGCTATGTACTAAATGTTATCCTGGCACAAGAAATGCACGGAAATAGTCGTTTTTGGGTAATTTAATTGCAGAGGACTACCTCAGTTAACCTCAACTATGATCTCAAAAATAAAACCTTAAAATAACCACTAATATGCATCAGTGAGATGATTAATAAAAAAAATTTATCTCACTAATGAACTCATTAATAAAAAATTGTACTACCTCTCAACCATGGTCTCAAAATTAAAACCTTAAAATAACCTCAAAAATATTTATTAGAAAGATGACCTCATTAATACAATAGTGTAATAATGAGGTCATTGATAAAATACTATATTAAACTAATGACCTCATCTATAAAAAAATTGGAACGGACTACCTCAGTTAACCTCAACTATGACTTCAAAAATAAAACCTTGAAATAATCTCCAATATTCATCAGTAATATGACCTTTATAATAAAAAATAATGAAGAATTAATACAAAAATGTTTTTGAGGTCATCTCACTGATGACCTCATTAATGTAAAATTGCAAAAAACGACTTCAGTTTACCTCAAAAATAAAACCTTAAAATAACCTCAAGAAACCACCTCAATTAACTTAAACTATGACCTCAAAAATAAATGCTTACAATAACCTCACGAATATTCATTAGTGAAATGAACTCATTAATAAAAAAATGTATTAATCTTATTAACAACCTCATTAATAAAAAAATACAAAAGACTACCTCAGTTAACTTCAACCATAACCTTAAATATAAAACCTTAAAATAACTTCACAAATACTCTACAGTGAGATAAACGCATCAATAATTTTATTAATGACCTCATTAATAAAAAAATGCAAAAGACTACTTCAGTTGACTTTAACAATGACTTCAAAAATAAAAAAGAATGTATTAAAGAGATCATCTCGCTCATGACCTTTAATATAAAATTGCAAAACCTAACCTAACCTAACCTAACCTAACCTAACCTAACCTTGCAAATACTCATCAGTGAGATGAACTCATTAATAAAAAAATGTATTAATCTCATTGATAACTTTATTAATAAAAAAAAAAACAAAAAAGACTATCTTAGTTAACTTCAACCATGACTTTGAAAATAAAACCCAAAATAACCTCATAAATACAGTAAGATAACCTTATCAATAAAAAATTGTTTTAACAAGGTCATTTAATTGATGACCTCATTAATAAAAAAACTGCAAAGAAATACCTCAGTTAACCTTAACCATGACCTTAAAAATTTAAAAAAATGTATTAAAGAGGTCATCTCACTCGCGACCTCATTAATAAAAAATTGCAGAAGACTACTTCAGTTACCCTCAACCATGACCTCAACAATAAAAACTTAAAATAACCTCACAAATGTTCATCAGTGAGATGACCTCATTAATGAAAAATTGTATTAATGAGGTCATTAATAAAAGTGTATTATTGAGGTCATCTTACTGATGACCCTATTAATAAAAAATGCAAAGAACTACCTCTTAATCTTAAAACCTTAACAAATATTTATCAGTGAAAACACCCCATTAATAAAAAAAAATGCAAAAGACCACCTTAAAATTCGGCTACAAATTAATTTGGCCAAAAACTTTGATAAAATTGGTCAAATTTGTATATATTCTTAAAATAACGTTAAAATCCAGCTTACGAAAATCAGAATTTTGTCATTAAAGACAAAATTCGGCTTAAGAAAATTGAAATCTAACCTAAGTATTAAAATCCGGACAAAAATTACAATATTTTTTATAAAAATTGGTAAAATACATACACATAATTTCAAAAGTACGCCCAAAAATACAAAATTTGACATAATTAAAATCCGGCCAAAAACTTGAATAATCTGCTTAAAGTTGGTAGAATGTGTACTCTATATCAACATTAAAGGCATAATCCGACATAAGACAATTGAAATTCGCTTATAAAGTACATAATTTTAAAAATTGTACAAAAAATAATTAAAATAACTAACTGATTGCTAAAATTTTATAATAATCTCAAAAATCCGGCCGTTAAAAACAAAGTCCGGCTCATTAAAGATAAATTTTAGATATTAAGTAACTGTCTATAAAATACAAATTTTCGCTTAAAAAATTAAAATTCGTTTATAAAGTATTGAAATCCGACAAAAAAACCATAGAATCTACTTAAAATTGGTAAAACTTAGTCATACTTTTAAAAATCTAGTCATAAAATACAAAAAATAGTAAAATACAAACATAATTTTAATTTTTTTGCAGATTTGGGTGGTTTCTATTGCTACCACAACCAACACAGTTGCGTTCAAACTAAAAGCCCCTACAGACGGTTCGCGAATGTGCTCAAACGTTCGTGATTCGAGACTCGTGCAGGTTTGTCAATCGCCCATTCGTATACCCTACACGATGCGAGTACGTCTCCCAACTTTGGCATTCTCAATATAGGCGAACTTGTCTACCAACGCGACCGATAGTAGTGTGCCGTCATTACTATGTAAAAACGAATACATCACAGAAACTATGCTTTAATCTATTTGTTTTTAAATTTTAAATTTATTTATAATAGGAATAATGAGGTTTTTATCAAACCTTGAAATTACATGCTAGTTATATAGTTATGCTATTGTATCATAATGATGCAAGATCAATAAAATAGGTAAACATTATTAAAATCTACTTTTTTATACTTACAGCAACAGTTCTCCTATCTTACACGAATTGAATAAACCAAAATGTTTTTATTGCTATTTGTATTATTTTTAAGAATTTTGTCTTCATACGAGTCAACAATAAATAAATCGGTTTGTTATTTAAAATACTTACAAGTTAATTTAAATATATTGTAATTTTGTTTAGTTTTTTCAGAATAAATATAATATAGTGCTACAACGTAGTGAAGTAGTATGGACTCAAAAAAGTCTAATTAAGAATTTTGAAATCAAAACATTTAAGTTTAATCGCACTGCCACCGCAATAAATGCAAAAATTAAGTTTAATGTTGATGTTAATCAATTTCAGGTATATTTAAGTTAATGCTAAACATATTAAAATTAGCAATAAACATTTTAGGTAAATGTATTGGGACTTAAATTAGGAATCAATGAATATAAAAGAACAGTAATAGATTTTAATATAAACGTATGCAAAGCACTAAATGATAATGCCTTTGGGCTTAATGTTTTAAAAACTATTGGAAACGTTACAAATTGTCCTATTAAAAAGGTAAATGTCATCATAGTACTAATAAAACTAAAATTTAATTTATTATATTAAGGGATTTTATGTCGTTTGTAATTGGCAACCTGATGAATCAGCATTTCCACCTGGTGTACCAGCTGCAGATTGGAAATTTCAATTAAAGTATCAAATAAACGGTTTTAATGCAATGACTGCAAATGTATATTTGTTGATCAAATGTAAGAAAATTTGCTTCAATCAAAACATTAATGGAGACATCTTTGTAACAAATAAATGCACAATTGCTAATCAAAATAGGCATGAACCATGGCATTTTTTTCTTCAATAAACTATTATTTAACGGAACAAGGCTTGTTTTATAAAACATCGTTATGATACAATTTGTCTTTGTCTGATTTATTGTTAACCAATTCTCTCAATCTAAATCCAAACACACAAGAAGTGGGGCAAATAATAGATTCTTTGATAAGTAACACTTGGGCGAGTAGGTGGGTTACAGTAGATTTCCTACCCACCCACCTCAAGCGTTAGTAATCAAGAGATTTATTGTTAAACAATTCTCTCATATCTACATCCAAGCACACAAAAGGTAGGACAAACAATAGATCCTCTAATGAGTAACAGTTGAGCGGGTGAATGAGTCACAGTAGAAGAAGGAACTCGACCACAAATTAAACTTTGTAACAGCCACCCACTCCATAACCGGTTTTTATCTGTATTTCTGGACAAAACCCTTACAAGATACTATCAGCCAGTGCCGTCTGTGCCACCACACCGAACGCAGCTTGGTTTCGGCGCAGATAACATTTCTTAACCTTATAACTTTCTAGTTTGGAAACGTTAAAAGAAAAAACTTAAACAAAACTGTTCTCTTAACAATCTCATTGTGAACAGAGGAAAGGGGAGCAAAAAGGTTTTCGTATTGCGCGCATCAGAAGCTAGTTACGGCACTGCTATCAGCCAGTTAAACTAAGGTTTATTGAAAAGCTGTTACTTATTTCTTCTTCTTTTACACATGGGTTTGAGACCGGCAATAGCGGAGTTAAACAAAATAAATTAGCTGAAAATAAAAATTGAGAAAGGAACTTTTTACCAGATTAAGAGACTTTTGATGATATTTTATGCTGACACATAATGTGATTAGCAAAAAATGTTTTTATTAAAAACAAAACATTCAATTTACCAACCCAAAAAAAATTGTGCGTTTATTTGTCTACAGAGTGATTCAAAATTATTTTTTATCATTCTATTAATGTTTTGATCTTAAATGCTCTTTATATTTTATTGCAAAATATAAATTTATAGTCATTGCATTAATACCATTAATTTTATATTTTAATTCAAGTTTCCAATCTGCGGCTGGTATACCAGGTGGAAGCCCTGATTCATCAGGTTGCCAATTGCAAATGACATAAAGTCCCTAAACATAATAAAATTTTACTATTTGTATTACCAGCACTATTATAGCAGATACCTTTTTAATAGGACATTTTGTAAAGTTTCCAATTGCTTTAAGAAGATTATTACCATAAAAATTACCATTTAGTGATTTGCATACGTTTACATTCAAATCTATTACTGTTCTTTTATATTCATTATTTGCTAATTTCAATCCCAATGCGTTCACCTAAAATTTTATTAATAATTTTAATATATTTAACTTTAAACTAAATATACCTCTATTTGATTAACATCAACTTTAACCTTTATTGTAAAATTTAATGCAGTGGCAGTACGATTGAACTTAAATGTTTTCATTTCAACACTTTCAATTAGACTCTTTTGACTCCATGCTATTTCACCACGTTGTAGCACTAAATTATAATTATTTTGAAAAAACTAAAAAAATTACAATATATTTAAATTAATTTGCAAATATTGATGATAACAAACCGCTTTATTTGTTGTTGACTCGTATGAGGACAAAATTCTTAAAAATATTACAAAAAGCAGTAGAAACATTTTGGATTATTCAATTCGTGTCACCATAGGAGGACTATATGTATGTGAATATAAAATAAGTACAAAAATAAAAGTAGATTATAGTTATTATATGTCTATTTTAATAATCTTTTTTTATTATCAAACAAAAGCAAAGCTATATAATTTGCATACCGTATTTCTATCAAGATTTAAAAAAAAAACTATTTTAACCAAACCCATTATAAATGAATTTTGTAGTTCAAATTCTACTCAGCCGTAAATTATTTGTGAGTTTGTTCAATGCTTTGATATTCATGTTTTTAGCAAGAAACATTTTATGTCATCACTTTAATTTTAAAAAACTTTTGCCAATTTTAGCAAGCATCAATAAACTTGTTTTTTCCGGTTCTGTTGCATTCCTAGCCAATAACAAGTTTTCAATTAGTGGAGGACACAACATTTCTTTTGTTTTCACACTGATACACCTGACGCACCAGGAAACGATTGTCGAGATACATCTAGCAGAACCAACACACCTATTCTAGAACCACTTATCTCCTGTTGGTTGTTGTTTCCGACTTCTACCAAGACCTCTCAGTCCTATACTACCTAGCTGCATCACAGCTGGCGCGACGAGCCAATTTAGTTCTCTATCTCCGACAACCTTTGCCTAGTGACCTCGTGATATCCTTAGATGGTAACCACCAATATTTCAGTACCTCAGTTTTCATCTCAGAACCCCGACTGCACAATTAATCCTTATTTTCTCAGGCATACCACCAGCCATAAAAAATCCGACATTGGCCGCAACAAAAATCAGTCAAAGCTTCAATGTAGAAGCAAGCAGGCCAAAATAAACAGAAAACTATATAACCATACTTATTAAGAAAATAGACAATAATAATAAGAAGCAAGAAGCAGTAGAGAAGAAGAGGAATCAATAGACCCCAAAACAAATGCTTTGTTCCGCCACCATTGCAAGGTCACTGTAGAAGACCTATTTTACATTGTCGATTACAACTTCATCATCGACGAAGAAGGACCAAACCACTTCTTCTGCTGTTAGGCACTGCACCTTTATGCGGCGGCCTTAAAGAAGGAGCAATTTCTGGAGTCATTGCAATGTAATTATCAGTCATCAATTTGAACTGGAATGCATGTCGGCACGGCAAAACTTGGTGATCCAGAAATTGGAATTTCTCTTCTCTGCTTGCTTCAGAAGTCTTTATATCAGAAGTAGCAATGAAGATACAAACTTTTGAATAACCAACAATTATGTACAACTTAAATACCAGCAATAATTTAAACTGGAGTGCCCACCCACCCGCTCAAGTGTTAGTGATCCAGAAATTAGAGTTTCTCTTCTTTGTTCTCGTTGAAAGTCTCTTTGCTAGAGGCAGCAATAAAGGTACAAACATTTGAATAACCAACACTTAGGTGGCACTTAATAACATGACTACCAGCCAGTTTAAGCTGGAGTGCCCACTCACCCGCCCAAGTGTTGGCAATCCAAAAATTGAAGTTTGTCTTTTCTGCCAGCGTTAGAAGTTTCTATGCCAGAGGAGGCAATTTAAGACCAATTTTCTGGATAACACATATTTAGGTGGGTGGGTGGGGCACTCATTAATTTGTTTATCAGCCGATAGTTTAAACTGAAGTGCCCACTCACCGGCCTAAGTGTTAGTGATCCAGAAATTGGAGTTTCTCCTCTCTGCTAGCGTTGAAAGTCTCTATATAAAAAAAAACGATAAAAATGCAAATTTCTAAATAACAAACATTTGGGTGGATGAGTGAGATACTTCATAATATAATTACCACTGAGTAATTTAAACTAGAGTGCCCACCCACCCGCCCAAGTGTTGGTGGTCCAGAAATTTGAGTTTCTCCTCTCTGCTAATGTTGAAAATCTTCATATCAAAAGAGACATTAGATATACAAATTTCTGGATAACAAACACTTGGGTGGGTGGGTGGGTAAGACACTTTATAATATGATTACCAGTCAGTAATTTGAACTGGAGTTCCTGCCTTTATGTTCAAGTGTTGGTGATTCAGAAATTAAAGTTTTTTTTATCAGTTCGCATTAGAAATCTCTATATCAGAGAACGCGATGGAGATATAAACTTTTGGATAATCAAGAATTATGTGGCTGAGTGGGACTCTCTATAACATGCCTACCAGCCGGTAGTTTAAACTGGAGTGCCCACCCACTCGCCTAAGTCTTGGTGATCCAGAAATTAGAGTTTCTCTTCTCTGCTCGCGTTAGAAGTTTCTACATCAGAAAAGGCAATAGAGATACAAACTTTTGAATAGAACACTACATACTTGATTACCAGCCGGTAGTTTAAATTGGAAAGCCCACCCACTCGCCCAAAAGTTGGCAAGCCAGAAATATAATTTTTTTTTTCTGCTAGCGTTGAAAGTCTCTATATTAGAGGAATAGATACACATTATAGGATAACCAACACTTGGGTGAGAGAATGGGATACTTTATATCATAATTATCAGCTAATAGTTTAAACTGAATTGCTCAAAATACTCAACTTTTTGATAACAACAGTTGGGTGGTCGGGTAGGGCAATAATTGCGCATAGTTAGTTGCAACTGGAGTTCCCGCACACCCACCCAAGAATTAGTGATACAAAAATGTATATTTCTACTCTCTCCACATATTAATTCTCATTAAAATAAGAAACGAGAGTAGAATATCCAAATTCTTTAAAACAAACAGTTGGATGGGTGGGTGGGGCACTCAGTTTAATGATTGCGGGACGGTTATTGCAACTGGGGTTTCCACCCACCCACCCAAGTATTAGTTATTCAGAAATAGAATAATCCTCTCTTTAAACATTATTTATCATTCAATTACAAAACGAGGGTCAAATACTCAATTTCTTGATAACAAACAGTTGGGTGGTTATATAGAGCAATGATTGCGGGACAATAGTTGCAACTGGGGTTCCAGCCCACCCACCCAAGTGTTAGTTATCTAGAAATAGGATGTTTCTCCACTCTCTAAACATTATTTATCAATAAATTACAAAGCGAGGGTCAAATATTCAACTTCTTAATAACAAACAGTTGGGTGCGTGGGTGGGTGAAGCACTCAGTTCAATGATTGCGGGACAATAGTTGCAATTGGGATTCCGGCACACCCACCCATGTGTTAGTGATCCAGAAATTAGATATTTCTCCTCTCTCCAGATTTTAATTGTCATTAAAATATTTAACGAGAGTAAAATATCCAACTTCTTTATAATAAATAGTTGGGTGAATGGGTGGGGTACTTATACCATTGATTGCGGGACGGTTATTGCAACTGGAATTCCCGTTCAGCCACCCAAGTGTTAGTGATCCAGAAATAGGATAACTCTCCTCTCTCTAAACATTATTTAACAATAAATTACAAAACAAAGGTCAAATACTCAACTTCTTGATAACAAACAGTTGGGTGACTGAATGGGGCAATGATTGCGACACGGTAGTTGCAACTGGAGTTCCCGCCCACCCACCCAAGTGTTAGTGATCCAAAAATTTCATATTTCCCGTCTCTCTAAACATTATTTATTATTAAATTAAAAAATCTTGATAATAGACAGTTGGGTGGGACAATGATTGCGCAACGTTAGTTGCAATTGGGGTTCCCGCCCACCTACCCAAGTGTTAGTGATCCAAAATCTAGATATTTCTTCTCTTTCCAAATATTAATTTTCATTAAAATAAACTTTTTGATAGCAAACAGTTGGGTGGGTGGGTGTAACATTCAGTTCATTAATTGCGGGACATTAGTTGGAATTGGGTTTCCCGCCCACACATCCAAGTGTTAGTGATTCAGAAATAAGATAATTCTCCTCTCTTCAAATATTTATTAATTAAAATAAGAAACAAGAGTCAAATATCCAATTTCTTGATAACGAACAGTTGGGTGGGTAAATAGGGCACTCAGTTTAATGATTGCGGGACGGTAGTTGCAACTGAGGTTCCCGCCCACCCACCCAAATGTTAGTGATCCAGAAATAGGATAAATCTCTTCTCTCTAAACATTATTTATCAATAAATTACAAAACAAAAGTCAAATACTCAATTTCTTGACAACAAATAGTTGGATGGGTGGGGCAATGTTTGCAAGACTGTTGTTGCAACTGGGGTTCCCGCCTTCCCACCTAAGTGTTAGTGATCCAAAAACTTGATATTTCTCCTCTCTCCAATTATTAATTGTCATTAAATTAAGAAACAAGAGTGAAATATCGAACTTCTTAATAACAAACAGTTGGGTAGGTAGGTGGGGCACTAGTTTAATGATTGCGGGACGGTAGTTGCATCTGAGGTTTCCGCCTACCCACCCAGCACTACCCATGATAAAAAAATGGATATTTTTTAGTACTTAGTACAATGATTGCGAGGCAGTTAGTTGCAACTGGCGTTGGAAGTTTCTATGCCAGAGGCGGCAATGAAAGTACAAAATTCTGAATAACCAACACTTAGGTGGGTAGGTGGGGCACTTCATAACATATCTACCAGCCGGTAGTTTTAACTAAAATGCCCAGCCACTCACCCAAGTGTTGGTGATCCAAAAGTTGTACTTTCTCCTCTCTGCCAGCCTTAGAAGTTTTTAAGTCATAGGAAGCAATGGAAGTACAATTTTTTGGATAATCCATACTTGGGTTGGGGGGGGGGGGGGGGGCACTCCATAATATGTCTACAAACCGGTAGTTTAAATTGGAGTGCTCACCCACCCGCCCAAGTGTTGGTGATTCAGAAATTGAAGTTTCTCCACTTTGCTCGCGTTAAAAGTCTAGAAGGCACTGGAGATATAAACTTTTGGATAACCAACAATTATAAAAGTGGGTAGAACACTCTATAACATGTATATAACCAGCCAGTAGTTTAAACTGGAGTGCACCTTAGTCGTAGGCAAGATGGGGTCCACGCACACATAAAAAACTTACGGGACCCCAAACAAATTATAAACAAATCGGAGTTCTACTCTAATTCCACTAACAGAGATCATCAATCTCTGCCGACACGAGACGACACATAACAAAATGAATATGAAAAACAGAAGCTTTACCCAAGAAAACAAACAACTAGAACCAGACAAAAATCAACAAAAAACGAAAAACAGTTAACAAATTCCAAAACCAGCACAACATTCCTACAATGCTCTAAGGAGAAAGTCAACTCAACATGGTAAATAAATCAACAAATTAAAACCGAGGCAAAAAACTTTTGGCGACTTGTACCACAAAAACGCAAAAAACTTCCTTCTTTAAAAAACGCAATTTGCTATCTACCAAGTGCCAAAACAATCAAGACCCAAAACCTGCATGGAGATACCAAACATTTTGAACAAAAATTCAAACACTAAGCGGAAATTGCTTCAAAAATATGCTAATCCTATCTTAATCGCGCAACTCGCCGGTGTCTTTATGTCAACGCACCTCCAACCTAGAGAAGTTGTAAAAAGCTTTTTAATGCAACGGGCAGGATTAACCACATCATAAAGAAGAGACAATGACAAATGCACAATCAATCTAGTAAAACTCAGTATTCAACAATCTCTTAGCATTCTAAAACTCAACCAAGAAAACAAAATTACAAAAAAAATGAACAAAGAAGAGCACCAAAAGCAAGGCAACCGAAACGGGAAATGCTTAAAAAATTAGTCAGAAAGACTAGGCCGACAATGCAACTTCTTAGGACTGAAGTTAGCATTAATGAAAAAAAAAACCATCACAGACAAACAAGTGAGCAATCAAAACCAACCAAGGTTAAAAATAAAATAAATATGATTAACTTATATGAAATGTCAAAGTATAAAAATAGAATACCCCAAGGAGCGGTAGTAGTGATAGCAGTACAGAATCTCACTTTGCCACAACCCTGGCTGTTCCGCGGACTTTGAATAAAGCAATAAATTAAGAAATGAAATAGAAAAAGAACTATAAAGATTGTATGAGTGACTCCAAAGTTCCAATGATGTAAAAACTAAAAATTGAGCAAAACAAAAGAAACAACGCAGTAAAATCTAATGAAGCAAATCAAAAAAAGTTTGAGCAAGAATTGCTAAGAAAAACTAAAAAAAGAAAACTGCTAGAAGTCCTAATATAAGACAAAAGCAGGTAGCTGATCTATATATGTATATATATATATATATATATATATATTATATAATGATAAAAATTGATAATATTAAAGTAAAAAATTCAGATGTAAATGAAAATGAAAGTATATTGGAAAAACAAGAACTGTTGTCCAAAACAAATCAAAGTATACCAGAAAGAGAAAAGATAGAGCTAATGGGTGTGGATGAAAAATCTTATGCAAATAGATAGTAAAAACAACTAAAGAAAATAGTGAGGAAAGGAAATATAGAGGATTAATCCCCAGTTGACAGATAAAAAGGAAATTAGTAAGCAAGAAGGCTGGAACATAAGGTACCAAAAAAGGCTAAGAATATCATATCTAATATTAAAAAAAAGTGAGAAATTAACAAACTTAATTAAAAAATATGTACCAAAACTGAAATAAAGAAAATTTATTGAACTAGAGTACTTAACGGTCAGTATAAAAAAAATAAATAATGTAACTAAAATAGTGTCTAAGGCTTCCAAATCAAAAAAGGAGTATTTAAAATCTACTGATATAGATGCAAAAACAGCAAATAAAAAAAAATATGATTTAAAGAATTAAAATAATAATGTTGAGTTACTAAAAAAATGTTTAAAATCAAATTGAAAAGAAAATGATTTCATTTATAAATCCTGTGGTATAAAAGACTTATTAAAAAATAAAAAAGAAAATCTCCTTCTGATAAAAGATAGTAAAGCAAATTTTGGAAAATAAAATTTTGACAAAAATTGAGAAAAAATCTACAAATCAAAAACTTAATTAAGAACGGATAGATAAACAATTGAAACAGTCCTCAGAAACAAATCATCTGCTAAGGTGGATGAACTAAGTGTAACTCCGATGAACTGTAAAGAGGTTTAGGAGTAGATAAGATTATAAACGGTAAGGTAATAGAAACCATGTGCAAAATTATTAGTAGAATCAAAGATAATTTGGGAAAAAAGTGCATAAAACACATAAACTGCATTTCTAGAGCTAAATCTGGAAATAAAAGTTACAGAATAATTTGTAAATATTTATGTTTTGCAACTTTTGTTACTAAATAACAACAAAAAAATTGTGAATCATTTACTTAACTTCCTACTGCTGTTGAAAATAATTTTTAGAAACAATTTTTAACCACAATATTAAAATGTAGATGATACTTGACTTAAAAACTTTATACAATAGTTATTATTTATAATAGATTAATTCGAATTAGTACTTTGAATTAGCAGATATAAAACATTATGAATATTAAATAGATAATATTAAATTCTTTGAAAACCTTTTTGCAATTGTTGATGATTTTATTACTATTTTAATATAAAACCATCGCAGCACAACCCTCACAAACGCAAACAAATTTAATCATATTTAATTAATTAAATTAATCTAACAATATTAATAAAATATAAATATATCAAATTTACATTGAGTTAAATATAATACGCAGTGGCATTGTGCACTCACCTTAAATCATTTTGAGTTTTCCTGCAAAACTCTTTTACACCATCATAACTCCTGAATATTTCGGATTTCAGTTCTAATTTTTACATTAAAGACACTACACATGTTTTAGAACACAATTCAAGCACTTATAACACATCACAATAGTTTTAATTAACCTTAATTTGCAATTAATTTGAGAGATCAGCGCTACGTATTAACACGCTAAGGAACCGAAGAATACTGAGAGGGGAGTACTATCTCTGTCAAGGTGCTTGTCCGTGGGAACATTAACTCGGCTGTTGCTCTGCCGGACAACTGATAAAAAATGAAATGTATTAAATTAAATATCAGTAAAATAAATTATATATATTATGATCCAAATAAATTTTAGAATTATTATTTTGATGAATTAAATTATATTATTTCTTAAAATGCCACTAGTATAATTTTTTTGAAAGTAACAAATTCATGAAGATTTTCTTCTTTTTTTGTGTTTTCCTACAACATTGGCTATCATAACAGCAAATTAAACCTTGTTTTATAACTTCCTAGGTTACGTATGCCAGAACTTTATAATAGTTTGTACTTTACTCTTCTCATTACGTGTCTAAAATAATCTATTTTTTTCGTTTGATAATGCATAGAATAAATAGATTTTGTTGCTTATTTTATCAATCCATGATACTTTGAAGTTCTCCGATAACACCAAATTTTGAAAGCTGTTTTATTTTACTTACCTCGCTTAAATAATGGTTTATTAAAAAATTAATTGTTTTGTATAAAAAAATATATTTATAAGATACTATAAATAAAAATACATAATTACAGTAAATATAATAAAATACAAATAAACATTGATTTTTTTAACGAATTTGCAAAAACAAAGAAGTCAAAAAAACAGTTTTCATTCACTAAGTTACATTCTCGCATTATTTTAAGCAGTGAACTATAACTAGTTCTTTGCAACTGTTTCTTACAGACACCTCCATGCTGACATCTAATTTAATAAGCAATGAGCGTTAAGGGTAGTTAAAGAAATCAATTTTTGTATTAAAAACAAACAATCTATTTACCAATGCAAACAAATAAGAAAAATCAATAAAATTGTGCACTACAAAGCATGACTTCAAAACTAAAGTGATTCAACCATAAACATTTTAACAATCATGAATGTTTTGATCTAACCAAATTTTCTTTATATACAACTGCAAAATAAACATTTGCAGTAATTGCATGAAAACCGTTTATTTTATACTTTAATTCAAATTTCCAATCTGCAGCTGGTATACCAGGTGGCATTGTTGTACCGTCCGGTTGCCAATTGCTAATGATATACAATCCCTAAACACAACAAAATTTCACTTTGTTTACTAGTACTATTATGGTACTTACTTTTTTAATAGGACAATTTGTAAAATTTCCAAATGTTTTAAAAACATTAAGTCCAAAAGAATTCATATTTAGAGCTCTGCATACATTTGTACTAAAATCTATTACCGTTCTTTTATATTCATTGATTGCTAATTTGTATCCCAATACACTAATCTAAAATGTTTATTAATAATTTCAATATGTTTAGCGTTAAACTAAATATACCTCTAATTGATTAATATCAACTATAAACTTCATTTTCATATTTAAAGCGGTAGTAGTACGATTAAACTTAAATGTTTTCACTTCAACATTTTCAACTAATTTTGTTTGAGTCCATACTACTTCACCACGTTGTAGTACTATGTTATATTGATTCTGAAAATACTAAACAAAACTAAAATATATTTAAAATAACTTGTTAGTATTGCAAATAACAAACCGATCTGTTTATTGTTGACTGGTATGAGGACAAAAATTCCAAAAATAATACCATAAGTAATAGAAACATGTTGATTTATTCAAATAGTGTACGATAGTAACTGTTAAATAATTACTGTTGCTGTAAATATATAGTAAGTAAAAAACAAAAATAGATTATAATTATTATATACCTATTTTATTAATCTTGCGTTATCATCAAATAAAAACATTACTAAATAATGTGTATCAAGGTTTGACAATAAAATGATATTTTAAACAAGCCAATTATAAATGAATTTTGAATTGAAAAACAAACAATTGGTTTCCGATACAAAATTTTACAGTGAGACCTTTTCTGAAAATATAGTAAGGGTCGATAGTAAAGTAAAATAAATAATTAATTTGGCCTTATAAAAAAATATTACATAATAAATTATTACAGCAAGTATAACCTTGAAATGTCACTAAATATTTGTTAAAAGTTTTGTAGTAAAAGTAAATATTTGTTTAAATTTTTAGCAAGTTTCTTCCAAAGCAACATTCTTTAATTTGTTTGTTCATTGTGCTTAACATAGGAATCTTAATGACGCAGTCGGTAGGTGAAATGTTTACTCTTCCTGGTTTGTTCAAGTTAATATTTCTCTTTGAATTGTTTTTGATAGTCATATCAATTTACCGGAAAGTACAACCATAAATACGCACAACCTGTGATAACCTAGTTAGGTTGCAATCACAAGCTTTAAAATCAACAAAATTGTCAGCTTCTTCTTCTTTTTCTTGCGGTTTCTATCTGTTCCAGACGTTGGAAACCATCTTAGCATTGCTTACTTTATTCACTGCTCTACAAAGAATTTTGATATTTGTGACCCGGTCTGCCCATGGCACCCTCAGCATTCTTCAATAAAACTACATCTCAAATGCTTCTAATTTCATGCTAGTAGCTTTTGTTAATGTTCAAGCTTTAACCCCATAGTATAAAATAGAGAACACGTAACATTGCAGGAATTTTATTTAAGTTTCTATCTATAGTCAAGTTGTGACTTTTAAACATAGAACTCATTCAATTAAAAACCTGTCCTTTTCAATGCGGACCTTTACCTCATGCAAATGGTCCCACTGATCATTTATTGTGGTACCGAAATATACACATTTCTGTATTCTTTCAATGGGTTGGTGGTTGATTAATATTTTGCATCTTGCGATATTGTTTTTGCTAATAACCATTAGTTTTGTTTTGTTAATGTTAATATCCAGTTCTTGTCTTTGACTGCATACATTAGTAGTTGTAGATTTTCTTGATTGTCTGCAAATATTACAGTGTCGCCTGCGTAGCTGATGATATTTTGGCTTTTTCCGTTTAACCCAATCTTTGTCTTTTTCGTGTTTCCTACGTCCAGTCTTATGGAAGCAGTTTGGTTCCAGTAGAGATTTATGACTATTCTTAGATCTTTTTTGTCTAGTCTGATGTCTTGTAATATTTGTACCATTCCATGATGTTTAACCCTGTCAAAGACTTTCTGGTAGTCAATGAAACATACATAGATGTCACAATTCATATCTGTACGTTTTTGGAATAGCACTTGGATGCTGAAGATAGTTTCTCTTGTGCCCAATGCTTTCCTGAAACCAAACTGTGTGGGTGATACTTGTTCCTCACATATTTTATATATTTTTTGGTGGATAATCTTGAAAAATATTTTGAGTAAGTGAGTTTTATCGTTCTGTAATCACTACAAGTTTTTTAGGCAAAATGATAAATTTCGATTGTAGCTATTTGTTGGGAATTGTATCCGAGTTGTATATATTGTGAACAGTGATGTTAGCCAATTCACATTGTTTTCATCCAGAAGCTTCAGCACATTGGCTTGTACATTATCGGGATTTGAAGCTTTGCCGTCTTTCAATGCTTTTATCGCTGATTGAACCTCTCCTATCATAATGCTCTATCCAATTTCTCCTCGTGTCTGGGGAGGATCAGGTCTGTTGACCTAAAATAGTTGTTCCCCATAGTTTTCCATGTTTTCTTGGTCCCTTATTGGTTGATCATGATTTGTCCATAATTGTCTACTAATTTGTTAACGGTTCTTCTTCTATTCATTCTTGTACTTTCTTTGATTTTTCTATGAACATTAAAACTATCCTATTTTTGTTGTAAGGTCTCTATATCATATCTGTAGCTTGTTTTTCTTTTGTTTCTTTTATATTTGATATTTCCGACTATTGTGTTCAGTTTATTTAGTTTTGTGCCCAAATCCTCAGGCCCGACTCTCAACTCTTCGTTTAGATGTTCTTCAACTTGAGTTTTTATTAGAGAATATTTTATTTATGTAGGTCATATTTCTTGTTATTTTTTTATTGCACCTTTTTCATTCTTGCTCTAAAGACGCATACTACAGAGTTATAGTCAGATTGTATGTCAGCTCCTGGGTAAGTCTTTGCTGATATGCAGCTATTTCTATATCTTTGTTTACAAGAATATAATCAATTTGGTTAGCTTATTACCTTCAATACTTACATGACTTGATATTTACACAAAGACCATTGTCTTCTTGAAAGACCAGGTCAATTTGTAGCCATATATATGAGCTGAACAGTTCTTCCAAATATATCATACTATATAGTACTAAAGGTCGCACTAAGTGAGTCAGAACAATTAAGAAAAAAACTGCAGTTGGACATTTTACATAATTTTAAGGTGTATATGCTGGCCGATTTATAAAAAAACTATAAGTGAGCCGCACTATCAACAACAAAATTGCATCCCACACCGCGGTCTGTCCTAGACCCGTCCATGTGCAATTGAAGAAAATCCGGATATTTTACAATTAAGTTAAAAAATTTGGCCCAAAAAAGACCTTGAAAAGTTCAAAGGTGCTCTTACTCTTAGAAGCCAACCTCGTATACCACAAAAAGACAAATATCTAAATTCTCTATCAATTTTTGCGTTTGCACACTGGTCTAATGATAGTATACCTAAATTCGTATTTTGTCGTTGCGTTTTATTATTAATAAAAATTTGTTGGTTTATGGGACACATTAACACATGTTGCCGCTCTGTACTGAAGTACAAAGCGTTTGCAATGTATGGCTAGCGGGGGCACATTCAATTCTCAGCATAAACTTGGTGTAAGACTTGTCCCGTTCCGTATCTTATGCCTGCATGCTGAACAGCATCCAAAGCTTTTAATTTAGTGCGGATAAGTATACAGTGCAACTGTAGTCAATTCTAGATGAAAGCATTGCAAAAGTATTTTTTTCCGCACCCCCAGTTTATACTAGTCTTACTACAACTACTACTTTCTTAAAACGCGTGACCAGCTGTTCTATATAAGTTCTAAAAGAAATGGTATGCAATTCTTGTATCTCACAAAAAAAGTACAAAGATGTGGTCTAAAATGACAAAAATGCATGCAGGAGATTCACTTTATTTATAATGATCTGAAGTTGATGATCAACATATATTTTTAACCGTATTACTAAATTGACCGCTATAGCAAAGAAAGTTTTTGAATAACTTGATAACAAATCAGTAGTTTAGACTGAAAAGTCTCACCCACCCAAGTGTCCGTTATTATAAAACTGGACGTTTGGTCTCTTTGCGGACGTCAGAAGTCATTTTGTTATAAAAGGGGGTTGTGATCCAATCTCTCAAAAATGAACACTTGGGTGAGTAGGTAGGACATTACATAGCATGATTAGGAGTCAGTAGTTTAAAGCTGGAGCATCCCCAACTACCGACTCAAATGTTTGTTATCATATAGCTGAATGTTTGACCTCTCTGCCTTCAGAAGTCAATTTGTCATAAAAGACTATCTATGATTCTCTATTGAATTGTATATGTGGTTGTGGATGGGTCTTTGAAAGCCCGTGGGGTGGATAATCATCAGTTTTATTGTTATTTTTGTTTTTTTTTTAAATGCGTACATTTTTGCATTAATTATAGGAAAAAAAACTAGAAATGTTCTTGGGGTTTCTAACTGCGATGGAATTGATGATCATTTGTGTACTTTGCGGTTTTTTAAAGTTTCATCCATGTTTGTGTGTGTGGTTTGGTGGAGAGTTGTGGATGGTGTCATATGATTAGTCTAAATTAGTCTAAATTAACTTAATTATTTTATATTGTACATTTTGTAAATGACTTTAATCTGTAATTGGAATAATTTCCGTTGGTTAAATATATAAATAAAAAGACGTTCGTGATCTTACCTTTTCATAACTAACACTTGGGTGGGTGGGACACTCCATAGCATGATTACATGATTAGGAGTCAGTAGTATGAACTGGAGTGTCCCACCAACTCACCCAAGTGTCCGTATTATAAAGCTAAACGTTTGGCCAGTCTGCGGACGTCAGAAGTCTCAATTTCTCTCATAAGAGAAAGTCGTAATCCAACCTCTTAAAAACTAACACTTGGGTAGGTGGGTGGAACACTTCATAGCATAATTAAAACTCAGTAGTTTAAGCTGGAGTGGCCCACCCACCCACCCAAGTGCCCGTTATCAAGAAGTTAGATATTTGATCTCTATGCGGGCGTCAGAAGTCATTTTGTCACAAGAGATGGTTGTGGACCAATCTTTTGATAACCAATATTTGAGTGGATGGGTAGAACATTCCATAGCATGATTACGAGTCAGTAGATTAAACTGAAGTGGCCCACTTACCCACCCAAGTGTCTGTTATTAAAGAGTTTGACTTCTAAGCGGACGTCAGAAGTCAATTTGTCATAAGAGACGGTTGTAATCTAACCTCATAAAAAACTAACGGTAAGTGGGTAGGACACTCCATAGCATGATTAGAATTAGAAATCAGTAGTTTAAACTGGAGTTGCCCAACTATGCGGACGTCAGAAGACATTTTGTCACAAGAGACGGTTGTGATCTAATTTTTTGATAACAAACATTTGAGTCGGTGGGTTATAACAAGTCAGTGGTTTAGACTGAAGTGGCTTACTTACCCGCTCAAGTGTCCGTTATTATAAAACTGGATTTGTTTTCTCTGCACTTCTGAATTTATCATAAGAGAAGGTCGTAGTCTAACCTCTTAAAAACTAACGTTTGGATAGGTGGGTAAGTCAGTAGATTAAACAGGAGTGGCCCACCCACCTACCTAAGTGTCCGTTATCATAAAACTGGATGTTTGACTTCTCTGTAGACGTCAGAAGTCAATTTGTTATAAAAAACAATCGTGATCTAACCTTTTGATAAGTAACACCTGGGTGGGTGTTGAGACACTCTATAGCATAATTAGGAGTTAGTAGTTTGGACTGTAGTATGTTTGACCTCTATGCGGACGTCAGAAGTCATTTTGTCACAAAAGACGGTTGTGATCCAATCTTTTGATAACTAACACTTGGGTGGAAGGCTGGAAAACTCCATATCGTGATAACAAATCAGTAGTTTTGACTGGAGTAGCCTGCCTACCTACCCAAATGTCCGTTATCATAAAATTAAACGTTTGGCTATACATCATTTGTTTCACATAAATATTAAATTTTGTGTTATTTGGTATTTAGCAATGGAAGCTGACAATTAGCGCTTGACGTCATTCGTGGGCATATACGTTATTATGCTGGCTTCACCATTCAACGAGGAAAAAATAAAAGATCTTTAAGTGTATATGGCCTAAGTGTTTAACGTTATTTTCCAGTACATATTTTCACGTCATATCGTACGTCTTCTCCATATCAAAAAACACGTTTTAAATAAAATTTTCTAAATTTTTAGAAGACCAAACTACTCTAGAATTTATACCCAATGGTTGTTAACCATTTTTTCAACAGTTCCTCAAAGCAACAAGTTAGAAAGATTGGTCAATAGCTGTTGGATAACGGCCTCTTTTCAACATGTTGGGTATAAACCGTGTTTTTATATTAAATTGTATATTTCTAGCATCTGCTCCCTCATAGAAAAAGGCACTTGCCGAATAAACTGATACAGAACGTAATACAAACCGGGTGCCGTAGATGCATCAACGCAACTAAGTTTTTAATTCAACTTCTCCAAAGAATAAGTAGAGTTGTATGGCAATAATTCTTGAGAAAAAAAATCTAGAGAAATTTCCGTATTTTTTTGTAGTTTAGAGAGTTACTTACAAATTTAAAATGTTCATCCAAAACATTTGGGATAGGTGCTTTAGCTGGAAACTTTTTCTCAGACCAACCTTCATTTACATCTCACCGACCGGAGAGGTTGACGTGATTGTCAACACGTAACTCTCCTACGATAATTGTTTGCTTGATGATGTGTCCTATAGAAAGCAAGTGGGACGCTGAAAGCAATGTCGGGCTAAGCTCCCGAATCTAACGATGGCGGTGCCTCTTGGGTGAGAGCATCCCACTGTATATGCGGAACGGATGGTAGTAGTAACCTTCCTAATGCATTTGGTCCCGAATGTCCATGGCTGCCTGGAAATAATATTCCAGCGGTCTGAGGTCAGCCTGGGCAATGTTTGTGGTCATCATGCAGCCATAGAACCAATCTATCTGTTTGCAAACTTTGCTTGTGATGTCTGGCAAGAGCGTTTCTCGGAGAGTCGTAGGCATGGCGTACGAGGTTTGTGGTTTAAGCTCCACATAGGCCTCTGCCAAGGCTGCTGGTTCCTTTTGGTTAGTGTTCTCCATGATGGGGTTCTCCACGAATGTCTTGTGGTTGAGCTTTGCTATAGTGACTTTGCATTGTGTAGGACTACCTTGGTACACAGTCAAGCTGTAGTCAACATAGTTCTCAACCAGTAAGTGCTGGTAGCAGTGGAGTTTGATGATTACGACACTTTTGGTTTCGTAGCTCACAGTGCCCCCAATGCCACGGGTAGTGACATTAGTTGCTGCAAACTAAACTTTGACTTCTTTGTTCTCTACTCGTATGTTGTTGACAGTTGCGGTTCTGTTGGGAGCGCAGTTGTTGTATTGCTCTGGGTCTTCAGACACGTGGTACTCGTGCTCCACGCCTTTTTTTTTTTTTTTTTTTTTTTTTTTTTAGTTTAATACATTTATTATACATAATATACATACATTTTATTTTATTAAAAAAAGAAAAAAAATAATTTGTAATATTCCAGCAGTACCGCCATCTAGCCGTGAGGATTCCCGGGGCCTGGTATTGGAAATTTATTTTAATTATCCTGTGATGTGATGTGCATTGGTTTTATATTTGTTTGTTCTTTAAATATTGTTTTAATTTAATTTTCAATTTGTTTATTGTGCATATACTTTTGATTTCTTCCGGTATATTGTTAAATTCTTTAATGCCTTTGACAGTTAAGCTTTGATTTTTTGAAGTTGTTCGGTTAATGTGTCCTTTTTTTCATGTGTTATGAGTATGAATTTCTTTTCTAGTTGTTAATTTTAGTTCTGTTTTAATTAGCCCAAGTTGTATTTTTTTTATTAAAATAATACTTTGTTGTAAAATTTTGTTTTTATTGTTAGTTGGTTTGTTTTTTTATGAACTTTGATCGTAGGTGTTAATTTGTCCATTTGATATAGTGTTTTTATTGCCTTATTTTGTTGTCGTTGAAATTTTTCTATGTTTCTTATATTGGTTTGTGACATGGTCATCATGTAGTTGGTTTGCGAGTTAAAAATTGCATTATAAATAATGTTTCTTGTTTTTTGTGTAGTTAAGTTGGTAAGTTTGTATAGGGCTCCTATAGCTATTGTATTTTTTTTTTCATAAGGTTCTGTACGTGTTTATCCCATTTTAGATTATTTCTAATTGTAATTCCAAGATAGTTATTATGTGAAACTTCACTTAATTGTTTTTTATTTATATATAGCGTAATGTTGTTGATTCTTTTTTTTGTGATATTAACATAAAATTTGTTTTGTTTTCATTAATCGTTAGAAGATTGTTATTGTACCAATCATTAATTTTATTTAAGTCTTCTTGTACTTCGTGTTGCAATTTTGTTTTGTTTATTTCTGTATGTATCAGAGTTGTATCATCTGCGTATATGTATAGCTTTCCATTTAGTTTTAATTCAAATGTATCATTAACATATAAGATATATAGAAGTGGTGCATGTACACCACCTTGTGGGATACCATATTCGCTATATTTTATTAAACTTAGTGTGTATTTAATCTTTGTTTGTAAAGTTTTGTATTTTAGAAAACTTCTAATTAGATCTATTTCTTTTCCACGAATTCCCATTTTTTCTAGTTTTTGTAATAACTTTTGTTTACATACAGTATCAAATGCTTTCTGCATGTCTATAAATACTGTAAGACATTCTTTTCTTGAGTTGAGAGCATTGTTGATGTTGTGGATTATGTCCGTAAGTGCAGAATTTGTACCAGTTTGTTTTTGAAATGCATATTGTCGAGTATTTATAATATTATGTAATTCCACATGCTTGAGTATTTGTTCATAAATAATTTTATCAACTATCTTAGCTATAATAGACAGTAATGCTATTGGTCTATAGTCTTCGCAATTTGTTTGCTATGCTTTTCGGGATAGCTCTGTCCACGTCTCTGTGGACCTTTGTATAGTTCGGGTTTGCAAAAGAAGACCCAAAAGCACCATGCCTTTAGTATGTCTCTGCTCGGGCGTCATTAGTCACCGGCGTCTCTTCCATGAAGGTGTACGAGACGACGGTTCAAGATTGAGAGTGTTGCCACTCCCGATAAGGGTGTTCTCTGGGGTTGTTGTCTGCATAGCTGGTGTTTTGTAACTCATAAAGTGTATTATGCAACAGACGCCTTCACCCAGAAGGACCACACTTTGTACCTACCCAGAGTACCCTTCACACTAACACGCACATACAGTGCGCTATCGCCCCAAACTTACTTACTAAATGTAACCCGTTGGCGGGGGCGCAATGCAGTGAGAATAGAGGCAAGCCTCTGTGAAGCTGTTGGATGCCGAATATTGATCTTGGTGCGTCGTTGGGTCGTAGTAGGCAAGCCGGCAGCGGTAGAGTATGTCGTAGACAAAATTTCCTGTCCCAGGACCTCTTCGCCGTGGTTGCCGTTTCGATAAGCTGCCGGAATGAAAGGTAGTGACGGTCGAACGACGGTGTTTCAGTCGTTCTAGACACTGGGTTTCGTTCGTCGGGGGATCAATATTGATTGCTTGACTGGTCTCAGGATCTGCGGTACTGAAATCCAAAATTGCGGAGTTTTATACCCCTGGGTCGCGGGTGATTGGCTACGGGTTCGATATACTCGTAACACTCTACAGCTATCTTTATTTTTTCGAACCGGCAGACTACAATAAAATCTTTCACAGCGGTCTCAACATCCACACGGCTTAAAAGGGATGAGACCAAAATGGCCTAAAACCTTACATCTACGGAGAACGTACTGTTTGATCCGTCTAACGATTGTTTTAACAGCAATCGGAAAATTATGGCTGCCGTAAAGATCATCTAATACATCCCACAAGACGAAAGAACAAAAACGTTAAATCAATTGTTAAAAATCCCGATCTTTTGGCTCTAAAAGGTATTGAAGAACCGCATCGTTTTGGATAAAAAAATCCTCTACCAAATAACATCGCTGATCTTTCTCATAGAAATCCCAGAAAAGATTGTGGGCATTAAAATCTATTAAAACTATACTAATTCGAACTAAGTTAAGTAGGTGTTTTTATATGTTTTATTAATCTAATAGTGATCAAATAATGACTAGATTGCATTCAAGGTAGAAAAATATAATGCACTATTATAAAAAAAAAATAATTCAATAAAATTACATTGGTAATTAAAGTAAAAACAAAAAAAATATTTCATTAAGTCTTTAAATTTTATTTTATTTCAATTTAAAGTGTAAAAATACAAACAATGTCAGTCAATGCCAGGTTGATTAAATTTGTTTTTGAAACCTAGACTTAGAAATATATTTTTCAAATTAAAAAAAAAAATTTTTTTTTGCACTTATATTAATTAGTGATTAATGTGATTAAAAAAAAAGTAGATGCTCCATTTACCAGTGCAAACAATAAAAAGTGTGCATTTATCTGTCTACAAAGATATCTTTTGTCAGAACTAAAGTGATTCAAAATTAAACTTTATAACATTCCATTAATGTTTTGATCGAAACAAATTTTCCTTATATTTTATAGCAAAATATATATTTATATTGGCTACATTAATACTGTTTATTTGATACGTCAATTCAAGTTTCCAATCTGCAGCTGGTATACCTGGTGGATAAGTTGATTCATCAGGTTGCCAATTAGAAATGACATAAACTCCCTAAATACAATAGAATTTAACTTTTTGTTTTACTAGCATTATTTATCAATTACTTTTTTAATAGGACAATTTGTAAAGTTTCCAATTGTTTTTAAAGCATTAAACCCATAAAGATTACCATGTAGTGCGTTGCATGCGTTTATATTAAATTCCAATACCGTTCTTTTATACTCATTGTTTGATAATTTGAATCCCAATGCATTTACCTAAAATGTTTATTAATAATTTTAATATGTTTAGAATTAAATTAAATATACCTGAAATTGGTTAACATCAACTTTCAAATTCATTTTCACATTTAATGCGGTGGCAGTGCGATTAAATTTAAATGTTCTGAGTTTAATATCAAGTACACTCTTTTGATTCCATACTAATTCAGCGCGTTGTAGCATCACATTATAATTATTCTGAAAATACTAAAAAATACGATAAAATTAGAATAACTTGCAAATATTATTAATAGCAAACCGCTTTATTTATTGTAGACTCGTATGAAGACACAAATCTTAAACTTAATACAAAAAGCAGTAGAAACATTTCGGTTTATTCAATTTGTGTAGGATAGGAGGACTGTAAAAATAAAATAAGTAAAAAATAAAAATAGATTATAATTATTATATATCTATTTTAATAATCAAACACAAAGCTCAATTATATAATTTGCATGCTGTAGGTCTATCAAGGTTTAAAAAAAACTGTCATATTTTATTCAAGTCAATTATTTATAAATTTTAAATAAAAATCAATTAAGTTTGAATTATTTTGAAAAATTAAAAAAAAATCAAATTTACAATCTAAATTTCCGTCATTATTATGCATTGTATTTACATTCTTAATTTTGAGCATTATTTGGCGCTGCATTTACTTTTCAAACTCTTGGCATCATTTAGCGCTGTATTAATAATTTAAGAAATTTGGCATTATTTGTTACAATATTTATATATTAACTTAGGCGGTTAAAAATAAATTAAAAAATGCTCCTTTTTGTCCAGCATACTGAGAACAAAAACATGGCTTTATAGCATTTGCGGCTTATAGACAGGGTATAGACTTAAAATGGCGCCAGATTTAGATTCTACAAAAAATTTCAGATTGATTTCATTAGTAAATTTATTTTTTTTGACTTAAAATTGCGGGATTTAAACAAAAAATGCGATTAAATTAAAAAACGAAAAAAAAAAACTTAAAAAAATCGTCGAGTTTTTTTATGGGTTTCATACCTTCATATACTGATCAAAGGACTACTAATAAGTTATAATAACTAAAAAAAATACATTAGCAAGTTTCTCAATGCACCCCCTCCCCCCCAGCTCTGGTCCGTTTGAAATGGAATTGCCCATAATGTAAATTAAACATTTTCAAATATTAATATAATCATTTTTTTTTTGCTAAGAAAGGGAATCTTTAAAGACTCAAAGTGACGGATTGAGAGAGCGCCTACCGACTAACTCCCCCCTTATATAGTTCAGCCAACCTGATCAGATCTGAATTGGAGTAGGAATCAAGTACTTTTTGGTCAAAGATTCCAAATGCTGTCGCAACGGCAAAATGCTTACCTTGTTACGAATTTCTTCGTTTCTAACAAGCTCCGACTACCCAACGCAAGGTTAGACTTTGAATTGCCTCGAGACGATCGAGATGATAGTTTGCTGCTGTTCCCTAGACTAACGTAATTTGAGATCTGATGATGATCAAAATATACTTTAGATATATACAAAATTTATTTCAGATCAACAACCCGCTGTTCCGGAGTAACATTAGTACTAGCAGGTTTTTGCCGATTTGGCTTTGTCTAGAATAGCCTGAACGTGCAATTTGTACGTCAGCCCTTTGTCAAATATAATTTTCAGATACTTTGCAGAGTCTGACCACAGAATTTTATCAAGATAAACATTTTCGGGAGCTATGATGGGCCGCCGTAGGAAGAGAACAGCTTTACTCTTTTCCGGATTCATTTTCATTTGTCATTAAACCAATCTTAAAAATTGCTGGTAGTTTTTTGAAATCTCATAGTGACCATCTTCAATGGCATGTCGGCGGCGTAAAAGTTGAATACCATAGTCTATACAAAGAGAGCCTTATAGTACTTCTGCCAAAGACATGGTTTTAAAATTTTAGAGATAGTGTTTTGCATTTTAGGTATGAAGCTATCAGCTTTTTGGAACTTGTGTCTACGCAGTTGGAACTTGTGTCTACGCAGTTTTAGTTGTAAACCTTCATTGCAGCCTTATTTTAATTTAATTGAGTTTATAAGTAAATTATAAGAAATTTTGAGTTGCTCATAGAATTTTGAAGTTTATAAGATTTAAATTTATCAACAAATTATTAAAAAGCATTTTTTAATCAAGTAGCTTGAGCATGACTACCTTCCAAATAGCAATTTGGTTAAGAAATTACTGAAAAGTATTTTTAAGTTGAGTAGTTTGAGCATAATTAATTGGCTTTTAAACTGAAGTTTTGTTATAAATAATCATTTTAGCTCAATTTAAAACTTTTAATAAATTATTGAAAATTATGTTTAAATTGAGTAGTTTGAACATAATTGGCTTCCAAACCGAAAATACTTTAAAAAATCTTTTTAGCTTAATTTAAGTTGAGTTTTTAGAAAAACTAAAATTTCTGATTTCAAAAGATTTGAATTTGTTAGGTAATTACTAAAGAATATTTTTGAATTGAGTAGTTTGAACATGATTTGCTTCCAAATAGCAATTTTGTTTAAAATTCTTAGTTTATAGAAAAAGTATTACAAATTTTAAGTTGCGCTTTGGGTTTTTGAGTTCCAAACGCTTAAATTTGTTACAAAATTATTAAAGAGTATTTCTAAATAGTTTGAGCATCATAAGCTTCCAAACTAAAAATTTTAATCTGTTAACAAATAACTTAAGAGTATTTTTGAATTGAGTAGTTTGAGCATAATTTGTTTAAAACTTAAAAAATAAGCCTAGCCTTGATTTCCTCAAAATGTCTCTAAAAGAAAAGCTTGTTGCAAAATATTCAGACAACAATATATTAACTAATTACATAATAAACCTTAAAAAAATTAAGCCTAGGTCAAATGCTCAACAATGCAAAATTTGATGATTTTTATCATTTTTTTCAAGAAATACTGCGAACTTCTAATATACAAACTATTTAAATATATCGGGCATTGCAATACAGCTAATAACTACAAACAAATTCTAAATATTTACTGCCTAGGCTTAGTCAAGAGCCAAAATTTGTTGATTTTTTGCATATTTTCAAACAAATACTACTAGCTTTCAATGCACAAACTATTGTAATATTTTTGAACACCACAGTAAAGTTATCTGCTACAATTTTTTTTAAATATTTGATGCCTAGGTTTAGTTAAGACTCAAAATTTTTATGATTTTTGCTTTTTTCTTAAGAATTCTTAAGTTTTGTTTGAACATACTGCATGCAATGTTGTAAACATAATTTATATATTGAATCCTAAAATTTGTATTGCTTAGACTTTATTTAGGCTTAAAACTTTTTTAGTGGAATTTGTACTACATATTTTTTTAATATCTAAGCTTTATTTAAGCGTATAAAACAACAAAATTGATGTTATGTTAATTTCTTTTAGACATTATTAAAGTTATCTAGAGTAAAACTTGATTAAATAAAGTCCAAGTAAATTTATACTAATAACTCTTTAACACAGAGGAACTAGACCTGCCATTAGAGGCCAAAATTCTGGTATTTAAAATCAGGATCTTGGCTTCAAAAAGACAAATCTAGTTTTCAAAAAGTAGTGTCTTTGCTTATCCAAACTTCCGTGACTTAGGTCCAAAATACCATATTTCAACCCATTTCAAACGCAGGGAAGCTACATCTAGTTTTCGAGGATTGCTGACCTTGCGTACCCAAATTTGCTGCCACGAAACTATCATATTTTATCCTTTTAAAAACAACTCATTCCCTAACCTAACTACGAACAAAAATTATTAACCTCGACCTAGCAGTAGGTATAAAATGTAAGATTATACTATGATGGGTTGATATAACAAACAGCCTTTTATTTGAATGTGCGGGCAGAGGCCGTAGATTTGAAACGAGTTTTCAAAAATACTACTAACACAAGAAGAAAAAAAAAAAAACGACAAAGAAAAAGATTGACAAAGAAGAATAACGATACAATTAAATTGTCTGTTCTACTAACCAAGTTAATCAACAAAACACTGATTTAGTTTGTGGCTTTAAAATAAATTTTATTTATAAAATTACAAAATCCAGCCATATAGTATCAAAATATTGCCAGAAAGCATTAAAATCCGGCCAAAAACTGTTAAAATGTCCAAAAATATATTCATAAAATGTCAAAAATAGCAAAATTTGGCCATAAATCATTGCAGTTTGGCCAAAAAGTATCAACATATTGTTATTAATTAAATCCGCCATACAAAATTTTGTTTATGGAATGTCAAAAATAGCAAAATTTGGACATAAACTGTTGGAAATAGCAAATTTCTTATCATGAAATAACAAAAATATCAATATTCAATCATATTCTGTTAAAAATGCAAAATTTTATTTATTAAATGCCAATAATAGCTAAATCTGGTTATAAATTGTCAATAAGTGCTAAATTCTATCCACAAGATGTTAAAAATAGAAAAACTTGACCATAAAGTATCAAAATATTCCAAGAAAGAACTTTAATCTGTTACGAAGTGCAAATTTTTATTCATGAAATTTCCAAACTACCAACATCCGGTCATAATCTTTTGAAATGTGCAAAAATCAATTCATAAAATGTCAAAGTTTGGCCATAAAGTAACAAAATATGATCAAAAAGTACCAAAAATAGCAAAATACGGTCATAAACTGTCCAAAAGTACAAGGTTCTATTTATAAGCGTTGTATTGCATAAATTTGTGTTTTTTGCGCCTGATTTGCCAACATTATTTGTTTTTTTGCATAACTCCGGCTCTTTTTTAGCACAAATCCGGTTTTTAAATAATAAAGGTTGTTCTTTTTGCCAAGTTTTTACATGTAATATGTGTGTTTGGCATTAATAGTTTATAATTTTGAAATCTGGCTTTATGATCTATAAAACTGGTTTTATTATATATAAATCTGGCTATTTATACACAAATCTGGCATTATTTGCCCAGATCAAGCTTAAATATGCACAAATTCAGCGGTTTCATAAATAAAGTCAACTTAATCATGCTTAAAACGGGTGTTATTATATTCTAATCTTAGCTTTATATATAAATTTGTTTTCTAAAGCAATAATCCGGCCTAAGTATAAGTAAATCTAGTTGTTTAATCATAAATTTAAATTTTTATGAACAAATCTAATTTTATACACACAAATTCGGGTTTATTGTGCAAAAATCCTGCTTTTTTACACGTAAATTTGACTTATTTTCTTAAAATTGAGCTTTATTATGTATAAATCCGGTTTTGTGCATAGATCTATCCTTCTAAAGTATTATTTCGACAAATTTTATAAAAATTGCTCAAATGGTTTTTGTCTATTCCGGTTTATGCAAAAAAAAATCCATTTTAACACATTTAAAGCGTACAAAACTTATTTTATAGTAACAGTATTACTATTTTTATAGTTCTAACAAATTATAGAGAATCTTCTACTACTCACCAGTAAAATTTGTAAAAATTGCTTAAATTGTTTTTGTTTTACGACGGTTTATGCAAGAGTTTTACCGTTTTAACACATTTAAAGCTTTCAAAACTCATTTTATCGTAAAATGATTACAAATTTTACCATTGTAACGTGTTTTAGAGCATAGTTTACTTTTTACTAGCAAATTTGATAAAAACCGCTCAAATAGTTTTTGTTTTACGATGGTTTATGCCAGAATTTCACCGTTTTAACACATTTAAAACTTAAACAACTTATTTTATCGTAAAAATATTACAAATTTTATAATTGTAAAGTGTTTTAGAGCATCTTATACCATTTACCAGAAATTTTTATAAAAATCGCTCAAATAGTTTTTGTTTTACGCCGGTTTATGCAAGAATTTTACTGTTTTATCACGTTTAAAGCTTACGCAACTTATTTTATCCTAAAAGTATTACAAGTTTTATAATTGTTAAGTGTTTTAAAGCACTAATAACTAACAAATTTGGTAAAAATCGCTCAAATAGTTTTTGTTTTACGACGGATTAGGCATACATTTTAACGTTTTAACACATTTAAAGCTTACAAAACTCAATTTATCGTAACAATATTGCAAATTTTATAGTCGTAACGTGTTTCAGAACATCTCATGCTACTTTACAGCAAATTTTATAAAAAAAAATTAAATAGTTTAGACTGTCTATGCAAAAATTGAATTTGAAAACTTCAGTGATAACTTTCATAAATATTGGGCCGGTGGTTTGATACTGTGTAGCAAAATCCGGTCATACACTGTTGAAAAGTCCAAAATTCTATTCAGGAGATATTAAAAATAGAAAATTTCAGCAAAACTATCAAATTATTGTAAGAAAAAACCAAAATTTGGGTGCTTGTATATTCAAAGTAAGAATATTCTGTTTATATAGAAGCTAGCGACTAATTGCTGTGTTAAAATCTTGGTAAAGTAATTTATTTCTTTGTTTTCTAGGTTGTTCGTAACCCTGTAAAAACTCTGTTTGGAAAAATAATACAATTTATTGAAACTACGTGTAGTTTATTATAAAAATGTTTCGGTGTAGATTAAAGTATTGATAAAAAGAAGTGTACAAACTCTATAGATTACAAAAATATAATAACATTAATTTTTTCTTTGAAACCAATTTTCTTTATATTTAATCTCCATATATATGTTTCCAGTCGAAGCATGAAAACTATTTACATAAAACTTCAACTCAATTTTCCAATTACCACCTGGTATACCTGGTGGAAATTTTGATTCTTCTGGTTTCCAATTAGGAATATAAATTATACCCTAAATAAAATTAAATTTAATCAACCAATTTAATAGCTTTATTATTATTACCTTTTTAATAGGACATTCAGTTAAATTTCCAGTTGCCTTCATAATTTCACTTCCATACAAATTACGAGCGAGAGCTTTACATAAATCTATACTAAATTGCAGTACCGTCCTTTTATATTCATTATTTGATTGTATGAATCCTAATAGATTTAACTAAAAAATATTGATTGAATATTTGTATATTTAACTTTTAATATCTGAAATATACCTGAAATTCATTAATGTCAACTTTAGGGTGTAGTCTAAGATTTAGAGCTGCTGCGGTGCGATTGTACTTAAACGTTTTCACATCGTATGCTTCAAATATGCTTTTATTAATCCATATCATTTCCCCGCGATGAAGTATAAAATTGTATTTATTTTGAAAATACTAAAATTATAATGTATTATATACCTGAAACCTATTCAACGCAAAGTAATATTTATATAATATTTTCACCCTTAAATACCGAGGTGTTAAATAGCTTCTAGGTATATAATACAAACATAATTTCTGCTGAGATAATTAATTAAAATGTTGTAATAGGTAAAATAAACTAAATAATAATAAATAGTTACCAATTTATCTGTTGATGATTCAAAAGAAAACCAAATTTTTAGCACTAATACAAAGAAGAAAAGTAACATCATGATTGGTTTAATATTGTGGAATTATATTGGATTCAACTATGGAATACTAATTGGAATAAAATTAAGTGGGTCTTTTTATATGTTTTATTAATCTAACAGTGTAATCAAATAATGACCGGAATATATTCATTGTACATAAATATAATGCGTTTTTTATAAAAAACTAAAATTACTTTAGTAATTATGAAGAGAAGTGAAGTGAAAAGTAAAAACAAGTTGACTCATAAATACAATAAATTAAAATGCTATGTTTTATTTAAATTTAACAGAGAAGAAGGTTTTATTATTTTTGCTCACAAACGGTTTTATAATCCACAATGTTTGAAGTGTTCTACAAATGAATTATTAACTTGTAAATTGCTAGCGTACAGATGAAAGGTTAAGGTTTAAAATTTGTTCAAGTTCAATGTTTAGTGTTTGTGTTACTACCTCACAAGCTGCCTTTAAATATATACCTGCAAACTAACACAAATGTCGCACCCGTTATTTGAAAGAATGCAGGCTCTGTAGATACTGGCAAAGCCTAGTATCCAGTCTACCCACAATCTCATAAACGTAATGATGGTTATATAGACACTATTACACTAATAACTTGAATTAATAAATGCCATGATTTCTTAAAATGTTTAAGGACAACAAACTATGCTATTAGACCAAATGTGCTTTAAATCAAAATGCAATTTAAAACCACAATGAGAACTAATCACTAATGGTGATGGACATACATGAAACTACTAAGGAAACAAACGTACAAAAAGTACCAAAAGCAAAGCTAATAAATGAAAAACCTTAACAAAAACTTAAATCTAAGAAGAAAATGATGAACTGTAAAACCGTCTTTGCCTGCGTTAAAATGAACAAAATAATAATCAATTCATGGTACTGATTAGGTGAAGTTCGGTAAAGTTATGTGAGGTCAATAATCTCCTGCAAAAAAAGTTGTAACCCCTACCTGGCGCATCCCTAAGTGCCGGATAAGGAAATTACAACCAACATCATTGCACGGTAGCCATTGCTTTGGTAATAAGACTACTAACGCTTTTTCCTTTTGCTTTGCTATAAACTGTCAACTTTTCTTTGTCAAACTTTTTGGTCTACTCTTGACCACTTTTTGGTTCCCGACGCTAATAAGTTTTGAAGACCAAAAACTCTTAAACTTGTTTCAAACAAAAGATCGCGTTGGCTAAGCACGGCGGAATTCAGCGCCATTAATAATGTCCCACGAGTGCAAACCTTTAAGTATGTACAAAAAGGTCGGACTAAAAAACGTATAATTGCTTAATTCAAAAACAAATTAAAAGATGAAATATCTCAACCTTACGGGTTTTAAAAATTGTAGAAAAAAAATTAAAATAGAAGAGGCAAAGTTAAATGCAGTAAGAACTATTGGCAACTGCCCCGCACTCCCGGTGAATCACCAGGCCGCAGTGCTAGAAAATAAATAAAATAAAATATAATCTAACTAAACAAAGAGCTAGACAGAAAGTTAACCATTTTGGACTAAACAATCCGGGGTTGACATCCAAGTCTCCCCCCGTAAAACGTAATATCCTCAGCAGCATGGGAAAAGCAACAAAGTGGCTACTTACTAAAAAGATTTACTCAAAGGAGTCTATTATTACAGAAATGAAAAAAAGGCTTATAGTCAAAGGATGAGGGCCACACTCCACTAACAACAACAACAAGAAGAAAGATGTAAAGAACAACTTAAAAAAAATCAGTTTGACGGTGCAACAGAAAATCACCAGGAACCTCCCAAAAAGTGGCCTAAGAAAGAGCCGACTAGATGTAATCACTAGTTAAAGAAAGCGAGAAATAAGTTATTTACTACAATAAATCATTTTGATTGAACTTAATTGCCAATCTAGTCAAATTCCTGCAACAAAGATTTCGGACCATCCTTGACTAAACTCTGAGGACACTATACCTCTAGCTCTGGAAGACCTCTTCAGAGACACAAACTTGAAATTCAACTTACTTACTAGAGAAAAACCTTACGCAATGATCAAAAACAAGACAAACGTCTAGAAGGGCAAGATAAGAAAAGACCAAAAAAAAACTCAAAAGACATCCTCGCTAATTAAGAAGAGTGCAAAACGCTTCCATAAAAGCCTACTTTGTAAAGCATATCTCTCAGAATTCCGTTTCACTCACACCACTTCTTCACTTTTTAAATGCTTCAGCCCAAACATTCCGCAAGAAACTTGCCATATTTACAAAAAGACAAACAAATCAAGAAAGAATGCGGGTAATTTTTTTTTTAATTTCATGCACTAATAAGCCATCAGCTGAACCCAGTATTTCAGATGTTTTTAACGCCAAAAGGGCCTTTAGCCATCAAGGTCAAAAAGTGTATCAACTTGACCACAAGCACACTTAGTCTATCCCAAGCAAGTGACGGCAATTTTAGAAAAATTATCATATTTTTGGCAAAGATTTTAGCTTTACATTTTTTAGACAAATGATGGACAGTTTGAATTCCTAACATAAACATGGTACAAGTACAATTCATAGCATTATTAGCAGCTGGTATTTTAAATTGGAGTGCCCACCCACCTGCCCAAGTGTAGATGATCTAGTAACTGGAGTATCTCCTCTCTCGTTAGAAGTTTCTATGTCAGAGGAGGCAATGGCAATACAACTTTCTGAATAACCAACAGTTGGGTGAGTGGGCGAGACACTTCATAACATTATTACCACCCGGTATTTTGAACTAGAATGCCCACCTACTTGCCCAAGTGTTGGTGATCTACAAATTAGAGTTTTTCCTCTCTAGCGTTGGAAATCTTTATGTTAGAGGAGGCAATTTAGATACAAAATTCTGAACAACCAACAGTTGGGTGAATGAGTAAAATACTCCATAACATAATTATTCCCCGGTATTTTAAACTGGAGTGCTCACCCACCCACCCAAGTGTTGGTTATTCAAAAATTAAAAGTTTCTTTGTCAGAGGAAGCAATGGAGACACAAATTTATAGATAACTAACAGCTGGGTAGATGAGTGAGACATTCCATAACATAGTTACCAACCAGTAGTTTAAACTGAAGTGCCCACCCACCCGCCCAATTGATAGTAATACCAGCCGGTATTTTAAACTGGAGTGTCCATCCACTCGCCCAATTGTTAGTGATCCAGAAATTAGAGTATTTCTTCTCTGCTAGCCTTTGGAGATTCTATGTCAGAGAAAGCAATAGAGATACAAATTTGTGGATAATCAACAGCTGGGTGGGTGGGTGGGATACTCCATAGCATAAATACCAGCCGGTATTTTAAACTAAAGTGCCCACCCACTCGCCCAATTGTTGGTGATCCAGAAATTGGAGTATCTCCTCTCTGCTAGCTTTGGAAGCAATGGAGATACAAATTTTTGTATAAACAACAGTTGGCTGTGTAGGTAAAATTTTCTATAGCATGATTACTAACCGCTATTTTGAATTCAAATGAGTTTCTACTCTTTGCTTACCTTGGAAGTTTCTAGTCAGAAGAAGCAACGGAGGTTAAAATTTTTGGATAACTAACAGTTGTATGAGTGGGTGGAATACTCCATAGCATGATTACCAACCGGTATTTTAAACTGGAGTGCCCATCCACTTGCCCAATTGTTGGTGATCCAAAAATTAGAGTTTCTTCTCTCTGCTAATTTTGAAAGTTTCTTTTTTATTTTTTTTCTGCTAGCCTTGGAAGTTTTTTTATGTCAAAAAAAGCAATGGAGATACAAATTTCTGAACAACCAACACTTAGGAGGATGGGTGGGATACTCCATAGCATAACTACTAGCTTGTATTTTAAAATGGAGTGCCCACCTACCCGCCCAATTGTTGGTGATCCAGAAATTGGAGTTTCTTCTCTCTGCTAATTTTGAAAGTTTCTATATCAGAGGAAGCAATGGAGATACAAATTTCTGAATAACTAACAGTTGGGTGGGTAGGTGAGCTAAAACATAATTACTAGCCGGTACTTGTTGGTGATCCAGAAATTAGAGTATCTCTTCTCTGCTAGCCTTGAAAGTTTCTATGTCAAAGGAAGCAATAAAAATTCAAATTTGTGGATAACCAACAGTTGGATGGGTGGGTGGGTTATTTCATAGCATGATTACCAGCCAGTATTTTGAACTGGAATGCCCACCCACCCGCCCAAGTGTTAGTGATTCAGAAATTAAAATATCTTTTCTCTCCTAGCCTTAAAGTTTTTATGTCAGAGAAAGCAATGCAGATACAAATTTCTAAATAACCAACAGTTGGATGGGTGAGTGGAATAATTCATAACATGATTACCAGCCGGTATTTTGAACAAGAACAAGAGTGCCCACCCACCCGCCCAATTGTTGGTAATCCAAAAATTAGATACTCTCCTCTCTGCTAGCCTTGGATGTTTCTATGTCAGAGGAAGTGATGGAGATAAAAATTTCTAAATAACCAACAGTTGGGTGGGTGAGTGGGTTTTTCTATAGCATGATTACAAGTCGGTATTTTAAACTGGAGTGCCCACCCACCCGCCCAATTGTTGGTAATCCAGAAATTAGAGTATTTTTTCTCTGCTAGTCTTGGAAGTTTCTGTGTCAGAGAAAGCGATATAGATACAAATTTCTGGATAACCAATAGATGGATGGGTAAGTGAGATAATTCATAGCATGATTACCAGCCGGTATTTTAAACTGAAGTGCCCACCCACCTGCCCAATTGTTGGTGATCCAAAATTAGAGTTTCTACTCTCTGCTTTCCTTGGAAGTTTCTATGTCAGAAGAAGGAATGGAGATCTAAATTGGATACCTAACAGTTAGGTAGGTGGGTAGGATACTACATAGCATAATTACCAGCCGGTATTTTAAACCGAAGTGCCCATCCATTTGCTCAAGTGTTAGTGATCCAGAAGTTGAAATATCTCCTCTCTGCTAGCGTTAGAAATTTCTATGTCAAAGGAAGCCATGGAGATGGAAATTTAAAGTAACTGTCTTCAATACAATACTGAAAATTACGGTAATAGTCAATATGCTCTTAATCAACAAATCTGAAACTACATTTTCATTTTCAGTTTGGGGATTGGCAGCTAACACGCGCCTTGTCTCAAGGTTTTCAGAAATCTTATTTTGCTGTAGTTTGTCAAAGCCTCATAGTAAGTTTAAAACAAACAAAAATTGCTTGCGGTTTTCCTCAGCACCAATTTAATCAGTTTCCTAAGTCAAACATAAAAGTATGCTTTTATAGGAAACCGATTAACATTATAACTTATAATCAATCTTGTAATTTTAACCCGTAAATAATTTATCTTTTAGACAGAAAGGTACATTCACATGATAAGTGACAAACTTTCAGCATTCATTATAGTCAAGTCATTAAGAAGATTCCTAATTTAAATTGAATTAATGTTTTAATATTTTTTTTAACTTAATCAATTATTCTCAATTTGTTTGCAAATAAAAATTGCAGTAATCCTCTGGTTTGCTGCTGTGATTGGGTGTTTGTCTGATTGACTGCTTGCAGTCAAATGCTGTAATCTCCTTGTTGTTTGGTTAATGATCCTTTTGTTAACTGTGCAATAGTTAAAACGGTTTTGGGGTCTCAAAATTATGAAAAATGTTTGACGGTATACATGGGTAGAATTTTTGACCGATTGTCATAAAAATTAGTTTGCTAACTAATTTTGATACCAAAAATAAGAATCTGATTATTAAAAACCTAAAACAAAATTTAATATAAAATAAATTGATCAACAACTTTAAAAATGTTATATTTTTTGTTCATTTTTTTTCTTCTTTTTTAAATAAGACTGCGTGCAGCTCTTTAAGAGTTAAACTCCTAAATACTTCTATTCTTTGCTTTTTATCAACGTTAACAAATCGTTACTGATTTATGTATACAGATAATGTAAAAAATTAATTTCTAGACAAAGAATAGATTTTTTTGTCGTACGTGCACAGGTTATTCAGTAGTGCACTTTTAAAAATTTGGCGCGCTTGCTGTTTAAAATAAGAATCTCAAAGATTCAAAATTGTATTGAGCCTACCATTGTAAAAAGTTGATGGCTTTCGATCACTTCCTATTCAATTTTTACCTTGCTCCATTTTGCATTTTTATAAAAACAATATTTTAAACTAAAAAAAATTGTAACGCGACTGGTATATTTTGTTGCTTACGGGAAATAAAAGTTTACTTTGTTCATATCTAAAAGTTTGGTTTAAACCGCAACTTTTTTCTAGCAAAAATAATAAATTAGTATTCATAAATTGTAAAAAAAATATAACTCAGGGGGTAAGAGTACAATCCAACGGTTAAATTGAAAAGTATTGATTAAATTGTTTTTAACTTTTTATGGATAATCTCATAGAAACAAAGGAATAAAGACGTGGGTATGTAACGCAAAAACTAGAACTTATCAAAAATTGCTTTGCCAATTTGGTAACCACCTCCAGTGATGATTGGAATCTACAAAAACGTACGCCAAATCTAAATATTAATACAGAGTTAGAGGTTTAAGAGTAAGGAATTTTTAAATTTTTAAATTGCTAAACTCAAAACTTAATTGTGACAGGTTTAAAGCCTAGCTCCAGTAAAACTTAAAAAAAAATTATGAAATTTATTAATTCAGCAGTATGGGTGAACCGGATACTAATGAAATGGTTTGTGTAATTGAATTGATTGTAAGGTTCATATTTTATAACTAATTGGAAATTAGATGATTAAAAATTTTATTAGAGAATTGAGTTGCAGTTTTATGCACATAGTTTCTATGCTGCGTCTGCTAATTTATATCTCGAGGTTAAATATAAACAGAATTTGATTCGTTCAAAAAATTAATGTTATTATTATATTTTTGTGATTTATGGCTGTTAAGCCCTGTTTCAATTTCAACTCTCAAATTTGCAGCAAATAAAATAAATTGAGGTTAGAGTATTTTAATAAAAAAAATTATACTTTTTTGTGCTGATTTTACTTTTTTATATATTAAAACCGGTTTCGGCGGTTAGGCCATCATCAGTTTTTTCTTTTCACAGGTGTTGTTGTGTGTTGCGGGTGGTGTGAATTTGTTGTGGTTACTGTAACCCGCAACACACAACAACACCTGTGAAAAGAAAAAACTGATTATGGCCTAACCGCCCTGCGGGAAAAGGTGCAACCCCTACCAGGCGCATCCCCAGGTGCCGGATGGGAAAATTACAACCAACATCATTGCACGATATTACTTTGGTAATGAGATTACCAACTCTCTCTTCCTTTATCTTTATTGTAAACTGTCAATTTTCCTTGATCAAACTTTTTGTTGGCAACTTTTTTCATCCCGATGCTATTGAGTTTTGAAGGCCAAAAACTCTTTAACTTATTTAAAACAAAAGATGAAATCCAACGCTCAAAACGTCTATAAGGGTGGGCGGCAGTCACGTTGGTTGACCACGGCGGAACTCAGCGCCGTTAAACATATCCCACAAGTGCAAACCTTTTAGTCCGGAAATTTTAAAATATCAAACTAAAAAATGTAAAATAGCATAAGTCAAAAACAAATTACCTCAGAAGATAAAAGATTTCAGCCAAAATTGTCATTTAAATTACAATTTTAGCAACACCACCAATCCAAAAAAAGTCCAAATAAATGCAGTTTTTACTGCAATAAATTATTTCGATTTACCTTGATTGCCAATCATGTCAAATTCTTGCAACAAGGGCCACGGACCTTTTTTGACGGATGGCCAAATCTTGGAGATACTATACGTCCAGCTTCAGAAACACAAACTTGAAATTCAACTTACTTACTAAAAAAAAAACTTAAGCAACTATCAAAGACAAGGCACAATGCATCGACAAAACCAAAAAGGACTTAAAAGACATCTTCGCCAGTTTGCGCAAGAAACTGAAAAAAGCGCAAAACGCTTCCATAAAAGCCTTTTTTGCAAAGCAGACCTCTCAGAATTCTGTTCTACCCACGCCACCAAGAACCAAGATTTTAAATGCCTTGGCTCAAACATCCTACAAAAAACTTGCCGCCGCCACAACCAACTCCGCATCCTCCAAATAGATGAAAACTCAGCCGGATCGCATTATCGACAAATTTACCCTGGTAAGAAGGAAGAAGACAAAAAACTCAATAAAGAATACGGGTAGTCTTTTTTTAATTTCTTGCACTAATACGCCACTAGCTGACCCCATACTTCAGGTGCTTTCAACGCCAAAAAGGCCTTTTAGCCATCAAGGTTAAAAGATTCAAGCCCCATCCAACCTCCAGAGCTCGGTCAAACAACTTTGATCCGATCACTAACACCCTAAGTTCTTTCTCACGCCTCAACTCCGTCAGCACTCACAGAAGACATTAGCTCACGTCGCTCTCCTCCCATCACTATTTGAAAAAAAAATCGAATATCAAAGGCAGTTGACGACTTTCAAGTCAATAAATATCACCAAACGCGCAATAAACGTGGTTGATAGCATCCGCATGACGTTTGTGTTCTGATTGAGCTAAATAGGAGCTGATAAGACCCTAAAGTACGTTATCCAAAATATTCTTAACTGCATCACGGCAAACGTGGTGCAAGTTGAGTTTATCGTTCGGGTTTAATCCATCATCCGCAACACGCATAAGAAAGATCGAAAAAATCTTTAGAATGCAGTACAAAAATCAATAAAATAATATTTTTTACTGAGGTCTGCGGACTTTGCTGTAGTATAAAAGCAAAAAACCTTGCACAATACCATTTTTGCCAACAATATAGCCATAAAGCATACCGGTGCGCGTTTTTTCAAAAAAATAGTCTGGATATGTAGTTACATACGCCGAGTGCACCGTACATAGCAAGTCACAAAGGCTACCCTGTTTATGTTAAACTGAGAGTTAATTGCAATAGCTAGGCCCATGGTAAAGCATCCTAGTCATCAGATTGCTCTCCCCTCAAAAGACCACCCAATGCTAGCAAAAAACAGTCCCATGCACAAAGCGCATATCTTTCAGCTAAAATTCAGCTGTTACTTCACCTGACCCAAGCAAGTGTCGGCAATTTTAGAAAAATTATTATACTTGCAAAGATTTTAGCCAACTAATTGGTTACATTTTTTAGACAAATGCCGGACAGCTTAAATTTCTGACATAGACATGGTACTATTTAGAAATTAGAGTATCTCCTCTCTGCTAGCGTTAGAAGGTTCAATGTCAGAGGAGGCAACGGCATTACAACTTTCTGGATAACCAACAGTTAGGTGAGTAGGTGGGATACTTCATAGCATAATTACCAACTAGTATTTTGAATTGGAGTGCTCTACCCGCCCAAGTGTCTCCTCTCTAGCGTTGGAAATCTTTATGTTAGAAAAGACAATAGAAATACAAAATTCTGAATAACCAACAGTTGGGTGGGTAGACATTCCATAACATAATTATTACCTGGTATTTTGAACTGAAGTGTCCACTCACCCACCCAAGTGTTGGTAATCCAAAAATTTAGTTTTTCCTCTTTAGCGATAGTCTCTTTGTCAGAGGAGGCAATGAAGACACTAATTTATAGATATCCAACATCCCAGTGGGTGGATTTTTCTAAAACATGATTACAAGTCGATATTTTAAACTGGAGTGCCCACCCAGCCGCCCAATTGTTAGTGATCCAGATTTTAAAGTATTTCTTTTCTGCTAGCTTTCAAAGTTATGTCAGAGAAAGAGATGAAGATGTCAGAGAAAGAGATGGAGACAAATTTCTGGATAATCAACAGTTGGGTGGGTGACTGGGATACTCCATAGCATAAATACCAGCCGGTATTTTGAACTGAAGTGTCCACCCACTTGCCCAATTGTTGGTGATTCAGAAATTGGAGTATCTCCTCTCTGCTAGCTTTAGAAATTTCTATGTCAAAAAAAAGCAATGGAGATACAAATTTCTGGATAACCAACAGTTGGCTGGGTGGGTAGAATTTTCTATAGCATGATTACCAGCCGGTATTTTGGTAAGTTTCTATGTCAGAAGAAACAACGGAGGTTAAAATTTTTGAATAATTAACAGTCGTATGGGTGGGTGGGATACTCCATAGCATGATTACCAACCGGTATTTTGAACTGGAGTGCCCATCCACTAGCCCAATTGTTGGTAATTCAAAAATTAAAGTATTTTTTTTATGCTAGCCTTGGAAGTTTTTTATGTCAGAAAAAGCAATAGAGATACAAATTTTAAAACAACCAACAGTTGAAAGGATGGGTGTGTGGGATACTCCGTAGCATAACTACCAGCTTACATTTTAAAATGGAGTGCCCACTTACCCGCCCAATTGTTCGTGATCCAGAAATTGGAGTTTTACCTCTCTGCTAATTTTGAAAGTTTCTATATCAGAGCAAGCAATGGAGATACAAATTTCTGGATAACTAATAGTTGGGTAGGTAGCTGACATACTCTATAGAATAATTACCAGCCGGTACTTGTTAGTGATCCAGAAATTAGAGTATCTCTTCTCTGCTAGCCTTGAAAGTTTTTATGTCAGAAGAAGCAATGAAAATACAAATTTGTGGATAACCAACAGTTGAATGGGTAGGTGGGTGATTTTGTAGCATGATTACCAGCCAGTATTTTAAACTGGAGTGCCCATCCATCCGCCCAAGTGTTGGTGATCCAGAAATTGATGTATTTCTTCTCTGCTAGCCTTGAAGTTTTTATGTCAAAGAAAGCAATGCAGATACAAATTTCTAAATAACAAACAGTTAGATGGGTAAATAAAATAATTCATAACATGATTACCAGCCAGTATTTTAAACTGGAGTGCCCATCCATCCGCCCAATTATTGGTAATCCAGAAATTAAAGTATCTCCTTTCTGCTAGCCTTGAAAATTTTTATGTAAGAGGAAGCAATAGAAATAAAAAATTCAAAAGTGTACAATGTATTTGAAAAAAATAGCATCATACTATCTCCAACTAGCCCATAATGATTCAAGAAGAATAAAAAATGTTATAAAAATAGTAAACATATTTTGATAAAACTATTTAATCCAATTAACTCAAACCCAAATTAATTTATCATAAAAACAAATTCAATTATTATTAAACTTATCAATATATACAAAATTAAGATAATAGTTTGCAACTGCTGCTTCAACATTATTTACAACATATTTAATCTCAAGTTTCCATTGTCCATTAGGTACTCCAGGTGGAAATTTTGATCCATTTGGACGCCAATTATTCATTACATATAAACCCTACAAAAAAATAATCAGATTTGCATAAACATTATTACAAACTTTTTACCTTTCTAATCGGACAGTTTGTGAAATTTCCTTTTAATTTCATTTCATCTGCACCGAATAAGTTCTTAGATAAAGCGGTACATGCATTAACAGAACCTTGCAATACCGTCCGTTTATATTCATTGTTAGAAAGTTTATATCCCAAAAATATTTGCTGCAATTAAATAAAATTTGAATATAATTAAATAAAATTTATTAAATTTACTTGGTATTGAATAATATCCACTTTGAAATCCATTTTTATATTTAAAGCAGTTGTAGTACGATTGTACTTGAATGTCCAAATAGAAAAATTATTAAAGATTGTTTTATCAAACCATTTCACTTCAGCTCTTTCTACACGCAAAATATATTTGTTTTGATTGAACTAAAAATTGTTTATTATTTAAAATTCAAATAATTAGTATTAATACCATTTTATTCATAACTGAATCCAACGATGATGCAATTATACTAGATAGAAAGCAGAGCCACCATGCAAACGACATATTTTTTTAATAATTTTAGGCAAACTATTAATATTATTGTATAAAGTATTTATTTATTGTATGGTAGGTAATTATAAATAAATTATTTTTAATCTTATATTGAAATCAAATAATTACCTTTTTGTATATTTTGTCTTAATGTTCTATTAATGTAAATATACAAAAATGATTTTGAACTTAATAATTAGGTCACAATTCGTAATTACTAAAGTAATACTTTATATATTTTTTGTTTAAGTTAGATAGGCATCGAAAATTCTTCTAAACTCTCAAGTTCTTTAATCATGAATTTCTACTCTTTTCAGTACTCCTTTTTTTATTTTATTTTTTGCTGAACACACTATAGAAAACCAACTTATATACTGTAGTCTTTTTGTTTCGATCGTGATGAGAATTTTTTTGCCCAGGTAATTTTTGGAATCATATTATTTCTTCTTTAAACCTGTAGAACAAAATCAAAAAAATTAAAACCTAACACAAAACATGTAAATTTTTTTTTTTTTTATTTAGGCAGTGCTATATTAACAGGTATACCCGTATTATTATCAACGTTCTAATTGCCCATTGTCTCTAAGCAGACCAGCTGTAATTCGAACGTGCTTGATTCCTTCCTAAGAACAATGGTCGTCAAACTTTTTAGAAGTAGATGCGGTTCCTTTATCTGATTTTGATTACTTTGGCTAATGTTCGGTACAACTACACAAACTTTGTAAAACTATCTATGACTGCAAAAATGTAGTTGTAGTTTTTGTTTGTAGAGTTTATTGGCCCTAAATAATCCACGTAATACCTATAAACAAATCTTGTTTTTGGAAACGGATTTTCTTAACTTGTTTGATTAAATTTTTTGTTTTTTTTTTTATAAAAAAGTCCCCCTTTTTATAACTTAATCAAATAATTTCTAATTTTATTTGATCTTTGATAACTTTGTAATTCTCTCAGAATTTGATTGCTTTGATTGTTTCATTATGGTAGAAGCTAGAGTTTTGTTCTGATAATTCATTACCTAGTGACCCAGATAGAGTTCTAGTATATAAAGTAGCCAGAATGATGTTTCTTCCTATAATGTTCTGCTTGATTTAAAGGTTTGACTAATTTACGACTGTATACTTTGAGTATTTATAGAAGTAAGTAATAAAAAACTAGGATTCCACTGGCGGAGTTAAGGTCTACCTACAAAACGGCATCAATTTCCACCATTCTTTCAAACTTAGTTTTTGACTCTCCTGTACGGTGATGGTGCCTAGGTGTAGTTAAATTGTTTAGTTACTACACTATGATTGGGACAAAAGTAGTTTATGTTGTTCAAAAAATTCTATTATAGTTCGGGTCGCGGGTTTAAAACCTTTCGCGCACCAGGTCTTAAAGCACTATGCGGTAGATTATTGTCGCACAAGTTCCACCTAAAGCGGTAGTCAGCGTAGGTTGTCTGAGGTTGTCTGTTTCGTCGTGATAGACGGGAATGACAGTGTTGGTGATGTGCACATAGACTGTGCATGTCGCGTTGATGCCTTTGCAAAATATTATTTATAAAATTACAAAATCCGGCCATGTAGTATCAAAATATTGTCAAAAAACATAAAATTTGGCCAAAAAACTGTTAAAACGTTGAAAAATATACACATAAAACGTCAAAAATAGCAAAATTTGTCCATAAACCGTCAAAAAGTGCAAAATAATTTTTTCAAACCGCAAAATCCGGCCAAGAAGCATTAACATAATAAAAGAATCAAAATCCGCCATACAAAATTTTATTTATAAAATATGAAAATTTTTGCCATAAACTATTGAAAAAGGCAAATTTCTTTTCATGAAATAACAAAAATATCAATATTCGGCCATAGTCTGTTAAAAAGTGCAAAATTGTATTTATTAAATGTCAATAATAGCTAAATCCGGTTATAAATTGTCAACAAGTGCTAAATTTTATTCACAAAATGTTAAAAATAGCAAAACTTGACCATAAAGAATCAAAATACTCCAAGAAAGAACTTTAATCTGATAAAAAGTCAAACGTCAAAATTTGGCCAATAAATATCAAAAAATGATCAGAAAAGACCAAAATTGTAAAATTTCATTTATAAAATGTCAAAAATAGCAAAATACGGTCATAAACTATTAAAATCCGGATTTAAACTGTTAGTCTAGTTACTTTGTCGCCTGAAAGTATGGAGTAGTATGCGTCAAATCCGGTAGTTTTGATTTTTTGCAGACTTGTTTATTAATTAATTAATATTTAAAATAAACTAAATTTGCTATAATATGATACTAGAATTGTCTCTGTAGACTCAATAGTTTCCAAGAGTAAACCTTTCAAAGTTTATCATTCTTTTTAACTTTGCGTTTTTTTGCAATATTTTAGACGTCACTCGAATAACTCTAGCGGGATGAAGTTCCAATTACCTCCGACGAACTGTGCTAGTATTGCTCGTGTAAAAACACGAATGCGACCCACCCGTTTTTAACCTTCCCAATTTTTTTTGTTTTTTTTTTTCATTTCAGTTGTTTCAGCAGGCCATGCTGCCCATAACGTGAGTTCCGTTTGAACTCAAAAACTACAGAATGTCTGATCCCAGTCCTAGCGTGGGTTTGTGTTTTATATGTAAGGAGACTTTAAGTAAAGGTCAAATGCGCCTAGTGAAGGAAAAACGTGGCAGTAGTTTTCGATAGTTACCCCGTAGATGCTGTACAGAAAAACACAAAGAGTTCAGAGCGTCTTCGAAAAACCAAGTTACACTCATTGCAAGAGATAATTGTTGATGAGAAAACCATGGCACAGATTCCTCAACAGAATATGTTGTCAAATGACAAAAACAAGATTTGTTTCATAAAGTTGCTGACAACAAAAATGGGAAATTACAAGTAAGTACTCCAAGCAGAGAAAGATGCTGATAGGCTCATCATCACTACAGCTGTAACTGCTGCCTCTACCTATGATATAGTGGTAGTCGTTGGTAAGGACATTGACTTGCTTATCATCCTTACTGCGATCTCAAACCAACGTGAAATTTTTTACAATAAATGTGGAATAGGCAAAGCATCAGATGTCATGTATTCCAGTATTGTTTCTTCAAAATCTTCTTTGAAACCAGAGCTTTTCCTCTTCATACATGCCTTTAGTGGTTGTGACTCAACATCCTGCTTCTTTGGCTTAGGAAAGATGCAAATGAAGTCTATAGTAAAAAAAATCCGGACGTTGAAAAGCAAGCTGCAATTTTTCTTGACACCAACTCTGCACCTGACAAGATAGTAGCAGCAGGAGAGCGAGTCATAATTGCTCTATACGAAAGCAACCCCAACACCCATAACCTTGACAAGCTGCGGTACCAACTATTTGCCAAGGCTCCAACAAAAACTAGCTTCAATCTAGCCAAGTTACCTTCTACACGAGACTTGATTTTACTCCTTACGGACATACTATCAGGTAAAAATTTGTTTTTGCATCAGTTACATATCATTCATCAATTTTCTTACAGGTACAAGTGTGGTTGGGAGTCACACTAAACCTTCTCTCCTGGGGGTAGATATCCACGACACAAGACCTCAACCCCAAAATGATGACCAGAGATGCAGCCCCACAACACCTCTTGCGGCTGCACGAAGGGTTGTGGAAACGCGTGCAGCTGCAGGAAAGCAGAATTAAAATGCTCATCAGTCTGCAAGCACTGCAGCAGGGCTTCTTTTGACAATATACTTGATGTTGCAGAAGTAGATATCCCAGAAGACGACGATCTGTCCCATGTCAAAATGGAGGATAACTTGTGGGCACAAGACGTCAACGATTCATCGCCATCCCCTGATAGAGATATGCCGTCCCAGTACGTCGATCCAGATACGGACGAACCTCAACCAAGACCTTCCAAGAAGGCTAAATTAATTTAATTTTTTTATTTTGAATATTACTCAATTTCCTAACAAATAAACTTATTAACTTTTGTTGTACTTATCTTTTTTACTTCATTATTTGTAGCTTAGCTTAAACATCATCGTTTACACTTCTCATTTTTTTTTTACATCCCATCATAAAAGTACAGGGCTTCGATAGTATAATCAGGGTCAAAATTTATTCAGAACGACAGAATTGCAAAAAATTGCAAAGTTCAAAAAAAAAGATAAACTTTAAAAGGTTTGGAAACTATTGGGTCTACAAAGACAGTTTTAGTATCATATTGTAGCAAATTTAGTCTACTTTAAAAACGTCCTAAGAAAGTTTTTTCAAAAACTAGTCCTTGAGGGTTATAATCGCCAAAATTGAAAAAAAAAATGATTTTTTGCAGATTTTTCAATTTTTGATAAAATTGCGTTCAGCGTTCGAGGTCACAAACTTGGATTATTTATTAGGCCTACATCATAAACAAAGTCTACAAAAAATCAAAACTACCGGATTTGACGTATGCTGTGATGTATAAAGTTACTGAACTATGTTAAAAAGTGCAATTTTTTTTAATAAAATGTTAAAGATAGCAAAGTATCAGTCAAAGTACAAAATTCTATTTATAAAATGTTAAATAGCAAAATCCGGCCATAAACTGTAGAAAAGTGCAAAATTCTATTCACGAGATGTTAAAATAAGAATTTTTGGCAAAAATATCAAAGTATTGCCAGAAAAAAAAAACAAAATTCGGCCATAAATTGTCAAAAAGTCCAAAATTCTGTTTATAAAATGTCAAAAAGTGCAAGTTTCTATTCATAAAGTTGTAAAATCCGGCTATGAAATATAAAAATGTTGTCAGAAAAAACCAAAAATCCGGTCATAAAAGATTGAAAAGTGCAAAAGCCTATTCATAAAATTAAAAATAGCACAATTTGGCTATGAAATAATAAAATACTGTCAAAAACTTTTAAAAAGGGCATCGTTTTATTTATAAATTGACAAAAATAATATAAAGTATAAAAATACTCTCCAAAAGACGATCATAAATTGTTGAAAAGAGCAAAATTTTATTCATTAAGTTTAAAAATATCAAAATCCAGTATTTGCCAGTATGTATTTCCTTTCATAACTCTAAGGTGTAGAGAGTTGCTATGTCAGCCATGAAACTGCTTTTATCTGTTACGTTTTTGTAGATACAGTCAAACCAACGTGTAAAACGTTTTTGTGGTACTCGCCCTTGACGCCCTTGACTGTAATAATCTTTGTTGACACTTGATGTTCAATCTTAATGATGTTTACTTTTCAAGTTTTGATTGGTTTTGAAAACCGAATACCTTGGTAAGCACATTAGGCTAGTTTACCTTAATTGATTTTGCATTTCCTTCAGTCGTTCATGTAGTTGGCTATGTCCAACAAGAACTTGTGCACCACCTGCAGATCGCAGATGTACTCTTAATCATTGTCAGCATGTCCGTTATTCCTCGTAGTAGCCAATGTATAACGTCCTAGCTAGTTGTGTCTCGGTTAATTTTTGCATTTACCTGAAAAGCGTTCACCAAGAAGGTCAGATGTCCCATCATGTCCAAGGGATCGTCAGGGTGATAGGTTACGGTTTTCAACCTGTTTTCTTATGCTATAGTGCCATAGTACTCTAGTATAGTGACGGACAAGTATAGCGTCAGGTATCGGTTTATGTCCTCCAAACCGGTGACGTTGGTTTGGAATTAGTGCCTGAGCATGTCCCAAGACGGTATTTGGTGTGATAACTGAGGTCACAGCGTCTTGATCGGCAAGAGTCTTAATCTGGTTGGGGATAGTCACCCAGATGAATTGTTAATCTGTCATTTAAGAGGTAGTTTGTTTAAGTTTTTCAAAACGTCTTTGTTGAATGGTCTTCCTCTTTTCTTTTTTGAGTTGTTGGTTGCTGGAACGCAATTATGCTTTTTAAAACCCCTCGTTGGCCGCCATTTGTTAGCGGCTGCACTGCACTAGGTGGTAAAAAAGTGGCAGTGTATGTTCTTGAAAGCTTTGTGCTATTTTTCAAAGACGTAGTGACCCGGTGATGAAAGCTTTCTCTCTCGGTATAGGGTTTGTTGTTCCAAATCAGTTCTATTTTGTTTGTGCTAGACTCGGGTAAAGGTGCAAACGACTAGTACGGAGTTGCAATAGTCTCAGTCTATCCTAAAAAAAATTATTACTTGATGGTCGACGACACCGTGGAAGTGGTGATTGATCACCTAGTAACAAGTATAATAGTCAAAGGAACTATCTGGTGCACAGATAGGACCAAAGACCAATAAGGCATCATACAATATGTTATAAAAATAATAAAAACATTTTGATAAAACTATTTATTCCAACTAAATCAAACCCAAATTAATTTGTCATAAAAACAAATTCAATTATTATTAAACTTATTTGTATTTACCAAATTAAGATAATAATTTGCAACTGCTGCTTCAACATTATTTATAACATATTTTAACTCAAGTTTCCATTGTCCATTGGGTATTCCAGGTGGAAATTTTGATGCATTTGGACGCCAATTATTCATTACATATAAACCCTAAAAAGAAATAATTAGATTTGCATAAACATTATTACAAACTTTTTACCTTTCTAATCGGACAGTTTGTGAAATTTCCTTTCAATTTCATTTCATCTGCAGCGAATAAATTCTTAGATAAAACGGTACATGCATTAACAGAACCTTGCAATACCGTTCGTTTATATTCATTGTTCGAAAGTTTATACCCCAAAAATATTATCTATAATACAATTTAGTAAATACTATAATAACATCTTTCTGTTTGAATTTTAAAATATTTACTTGGAATTTAATGATATCCACTTTAAAATCCAGTTTTATATTTAAAGCAGTTGTAGTACGGTTGTACTTGAATGTCCAAATAGAAAAATTATTAAAGATTGTTTTATCAAACCATTTCACTTCTGCTCTTTCTACACGCAAAATATATTTGTTTTGATTAAACTAAAAATTGTTTATTATTCTAAAATTCAAATAATTACTATTAATACCTTTTTATCCATAACTGAATCCAATGATGATGCAATTATACATGATAGAAGACAGAGCCACCATGCAAACGACATGTTTTTTTAGTATTTGTAGCAAAACTATTGATGATATTGCAAACATTATTTACTTATTATATTGTATGTAGTTATAAAGAAATTATTTTTAATCTTATTTTAAAATCAAATAATTATTTTATGTCGGCAGTACGGCAGAGATTGACATGTATGATTGAGAGCGTTAACAAAAGTTAAGTAACGGTCACGAGTTAAAACGTAGAGTTCTTTTCACATGTATTCGTTACCTCATATACGCATCTAAACATATTATACATATGTCTTCTCTGTGGCTCGGTGTGCCAAACACTTTGATTGCCTACCCCAAAAGAAAACGACATGACTAGGTATACGTATGCGTACAGTAGTCACACAGTTCATTGATTAGTTTTAATTGGAGTGCCTCACACACCTTCCTAAGTGTTAATTATTTAGACTGGATTGAATGTTTCTCTCCTCTTCAAATGTCTTTGTCGTTAAATTAAGGAAAAGGTTAGCAGTTCCAATTTCTTGGTCAAAAATAGTCGGGTGGATGAGCGGAGCACATAATTTGTTGATTACACGCAATTTGTTTTAATTCCAATCCAGAGATTGGATGTTTATCTCTACTACAAACAATCGCAGACATGTGTTTGTAAGTGTATGTGGGTACTTATGAGTGTTTTTGTGTATATCTGTATGTCTTCGTAAAAGTCTGTATGGTATCTGTAGTTGTCTGTGAAGTGACTATGAGAGGATGTGTACGTGTTTAAAAGTATCTGTTAGTGTATGTGTGTATAATATACACTGTTTGAAAAAATTGTCATAAAGTGGTACGTTTGGCATCTCTGCACTGCACATCTTGGCCCAACTGTGCACCTTTAATCGTTATTTCTCTAGTAGTAGTTTTGTTTCATCAATGAAGTCCAAAAAATGTTGCCAAAAGACTAGATTGTGCCTGCTAAAGAAAGCACTATGTTGCATATTGCAAATTGCAAGCCTCGCACTAGTCTTTGTCCTCCAGACAACTGCGGCATAAGAAGTCTAGATTACCAAGTTCTGTAATCTTTTGCAGTTTTGTACTTCATCTTTTTATCATCTTAACAACTGATTTTAACAGTTGGCTTGATGTTAAACCAAATTCTCTAAACTTTTTAAACCAGAAAATTCTTCTTCTTTCTTGTGCTCATCTGCATCATCTTAGTTTGAGTACTTAGCATAAAGCATTTAGTATGTTTCTCAAAAATCCAACGCTTAAACTAATCACAATTGAAAAAACTGTAAAGGCTTTGATGGTTAAATCCTTATATTTCAGCAATATAAATACCTTGACCACATTTTCAATTTTAATTAAATTGAGTTATGCAATATTTAAGCAAAACTAATATTTCACCAAAATATTAGAATTGTATTATAATAAAAACTATATGCAATTTTTATAACAAAATATTATTTGGTTGCATACGTTTCGTCCCATTTTTCAAACTATATATTACATAATATAATCCAACTGAATGTAATATAGGTCAAGTGTATTGATTAATTAGTATTATTAAACTTGAACTTAAAATTTATTAATATTAAATTAATTAATTAAATTCAAAATTCAACAATTCTAATAAATTATTCAAACAATTTTTATTCATGACTCATGCAGTATTCTACGCATAGAATAAATATTTATCTACAAGGACAAATTGTAAGTAAATGAACTATTAATTCAACAAATAAAACTATCAATCGCACATTTCAAACATGTACCTTGTTGAAATGATAACATTCTAATTATAACTTTATGAACTATAATTTACAAACAAAACAAATTGCATGCACTGAATTGTTATAATATATAATTTCAAGGCAACAATTAAATAAAATACAAATATAATAAATTCATTTTTATCTTGATTCCGCATGAGATGCCTCGAGTAAGTGCCAAAGGTTATTTTAAAGTTGGCTACATGGACATAAAAAAAACGATATGCATAATATCCTATAAATAAAAGAAATATGTTAATAAATGTATAGGTGTGGTATTATTATTATTCATGGATTATTATAAACATAAATAAATTTCAAAATATTTGTTTCATTAAATTTGACAAGAAATGTTCTTTTTCAAATTTAAACAATATTCAATTAAATGATAAAATTGTGAAATATTTTATTAAATTGAATACTGTCTAAAAGTTACCTCATTTTGAAATTATGAAAAAAGTTTGATGGCTATGAAAATTGGTTTACTGTCTAATAAAAAAAAAAACTTGATCAACTTTGAAAGATCATAAATCAAGTTTTAAGTAAAATTCAAAAATGTATATAGGCATATAGGCTTCTGCGCACTAACTCTTCTTCTTTCAAATGATACTAAGCACAATCTTTTAAGTTAAATTTCTGAACACTTCTATTCTTTTGCGTAATTTACTTCTTGGTCAAACATTGCATTTTTTTGTAGAAATATCAAACGAATTTAGAAATATTAAATTGTAGGGAAAAAATCGAGCACAATTTATTTTGTACTCTGTTCAACCAGTGACGTACTCTCAAAAAGTGTCTTTAATAGCTATTTTGGCACGTCACTGCTCAAAACCAAAAACCTAACTAAAAAATTTAAAAAAACTTGCGAGCTTTCGATAAATTTATGTAAATTTTTTACCTAAAAAAATTGGTGATAGTTATGGTCGCTAATGTTTTGCATTTTTGAAAAAAACACAAATTTGAGTTTAGATCAAAAACATTTAGAGACACCACTGGAATATTTTGATATTTTCGGGAAAGAAAATGATGTTTGTTGCGTTCTAAACAATTTGCTTTAAACCGCAATCTTCTCTAGTCAAAAATACCAAAATTGTTTTTTTATCAAAAAAATTTAACAAAATAAAAATTTTAAAAAATTAAAAATTCAACAAATGACAATCGAAAAACCTATACTTTCATTTGGGGTATTGATTGGTGTTAAATGAAACTTAAAAACTGCCAAGTGCAATTCAGGTTTTGTTTATTTTGTTTGGTATTTTGACAGAAATGACGTAGAAAGCAGTTGGGTTTTTAATGTAGTTGGCCCAAATTTGTCGTGCTTGAAAGCAGTGTAATGATGCAGTGATTGATTTAAGACCTTTTTTCTAAACGTTTCTTGTAGGGACGTTTTGGCTCAGAAACGTTGATTGTAAAGTAGGAAATAATCAGCAATGAAGACAGACACAAATGCACAAATATTACGCGTAAGCGTCGCTTGATGGTTGAGAACCTATGCTATGCTATGCAAGTAATCTTCAGATCATCCTGGACGTAAGTAACAACCTAAAATGCATTGAAAACCAAAACCTATCCAGTTTTCCAAATTTGTAGCATATTTCACTTACAGCTTCTGTAACAAGTTGTACATTTTTCAATTGCCAAAAAAAATCCACTTACTGTCCACGGACTTTCAGTATGGCAGAGCATCAGCTTAGTTAAGTTAGTTATGACGAAAGAAATTCCGTCTCTCTAACCTATCCTAAAGAAATGCATTTATTATATTTGTGTGTCATGTTCCCTTAATCAAGAGTTAATTTTACTGAAAAAAGCTTATTTTTAAGTACGTTTTGATTTTAAAAACAAAAACAACATAAATTCTTTTTGATCGCCTAAAGAAAACCCTTCCGTATCACAAACTTCCGTTTTAATAAGACACCTGCCCAAATTAATAATCAGCCACAAAAATTAGCGTAGCAGCATAAAGAACTTTTTTAACAAAAATAGTATTAATTAATTAAGATTAAATTCAGAAAAAACAAATACATTAACAAACAGACAGACAAAACGTGGCACGTAATATCTGACTCTAAATTGGCTCTTCATACACATAAATCAATGCAAAAATCAACGGATTTAATAGTCGAAATAAGGTAAACAATCTGAAAAAAACAGGAAAAAAATATTTTTATTAGATTAAGGCGGGTGTGAAGACACAAAGTAACAAAAAAGCAGAAAAACTAAAAAGGCCCTTTTCTTATATGCAATTATAATTGAATGAAACAACAAATAGTTAAATTTGGAAAACGGAAAGGATACAGTTAATTTTGTTTACAAAAATACATTACTAATTTTGGCTTGACTAAAGCTTTCTACAAATGTAATAAGTTAATACAACTAAAGTCTTGTACGCAGGAAAAAGATAAAGCGCATGACAATAAACAATAGCAGCAGCAGTAACTAAAAAGTTACCGCAAACCAGACGGTGAACTGCTTTGTAATGACAAAAAGTAGACAAACTAGATTAAAACAATACAAAACAGGGTTGAATTTCTTAGGACTGAAACCGACCTACCAACCGACTAACTAGTTTTTTATTATAAATATAGTTTATTATGTATAGTTTTATTTTTATAGATAGTTTTTTTATTCAACTACTTCAACAAAAAGCCAAAAAAAAATTTTGGAAACTTTTTTCAAAAAAGTACATTGACAAGAGGTCATTGAGGTACTTCACAACTGTTTGAGGTTATTCACACATAGACTGAGAAGAGTCTTGGAGGTGTGTAAAACAAAGTACATTGGCATTGAGGTCATTGAGGCACTTGACAGTTGTAGCAAACCAGGTACGCTGCCAGATTTGGGGTTGTACTAGGCTGTAAAAGATGGTTATTCATACACTGGCACAAGGCCTTGGGGTTGTATGTTAACACCGTGTTTAGCATTGAGGTCTTATACGTAACAGTCGTTGAGGGTATGCTTGTGCACTGGCAGTTGAGGCCTTAAAGTTGCACAATAAAGATTGTCAAGCTTACACAGGAAAGTTAAGTCATGAGGTTGTTTGCAAAGCACATTACATTAGTAAGGAGCAGTTACAGGTATGAACACACTGGTATTAGAGTATACCTTGGGGATGTGTTAATTAGGTGATTGATTTAATTGTAGAGATTGCGGTATAACTACCAGTCATATGCTGCAAAGAAATTATATGTTTGTTGAGTGCTCGAAACATATCAATAATTATGTGCAAGTTAATTATATAGAAAAGCAGCGCGGGAGATGGACCGAACCGGCACAAATGAACTAGAGTGGGACATAGCAGCTTGGAGCAAGGGTTGGGCGCGGGATGCACAAAGAAGCATTAGTAACTTTTGCGCAGTGAAGCAATGCGGTCAGATGATTTGACGACAATTTATTATTAAAGATATTATTGTTAAATAGTGTTAAGTTAAATAATATACGTTGTTTAAGCACGGAGTGGTGGTTGGAAAGATCAACGTGCGTTGCGTCAGTTATATAAAAAAATAAAATTGTATAACAAACGAACACAAACATCCATCCAATATTACCATGCAAAAAACAACAAACTAATCATAACCAGTGCTATAGGCATCACCAACCCTAAACTCTACACTATGAAACATACAATAATATGATGCCAGTCTATACAAGACATCAAGGCAAAGTACTATTAAAGAGTTTCTTCTAAGCCATGCAGCATTAAAGCAAATATACTACACAAAAATGCTACTCTCTACAAAAAAACGGACTGAACAAAGTTATATAAAATGCCAAAAACAGCACCCGATAGAACTTATCTATACTAAATACACCGCAACCACTATATCCAAGAAGTCAATTATACTGGGCCTCCTTTATTGCTGAAACCGGAAAATTAGAAAAAAAAACTACAAGAACTAAAAAACCTCAAAAAATAAAAACTTGGCCTACAACCTGCGCAACTTCAACTAATATTTGAAGTTAAACCTCAACATTTCCTTTACAAGCTCATTTACAGCACTTCAACAAACAAAAGATAGCAAACAAAGAAACCATCTACCCAAAACACATGCCAAAAAATTTAAAAAAAAACAATTAATCAAAACCGATAAAAAAGACTTGCAGAACAAAACTGGCAGTCCAGGTTAAAAAAAATGCTAAACAATTCCAACCAGAACAACACCAAAAACAAGGCAAAAAAGCAAAAGTCTTTTTACTCTCAATCAAGTTGCTCAGAGCGTCAAGCATCAGCATTCGCCTAGTCTCTTGATACAATCTACAATAAAAATAACAAAACAAAACAAAATTCTCGTAAAGCATCGCTAACAAAAAAAACTAAAAATAATTGTCAATGCTAACAAATCCCAAACTGCAAACTCACAATCTTGCAAATTGTCAAATTCTTAAGACTTTCGCCAGTAGACCACTTAGGTTAAAAGATAAATTTGCATAAAAGTACGTGAACTATTTATACAAAAATGTATACGTTATACATAAAAAGTAAAAATTAATACCTAACCTCTCTAAATTTTATAAAATTGAACGTTCTTTTGATTGCCGAATAAAAACTGTTGGCATTTTAGATTTTTGAGTTTTTTCCAAAAAAACGTTAAAACATATTGAAATAAAGATTTGTAATTAAAGTACTTATTTACTTCAAAAACCGACAAAAACATCAAGTTATCTAAAAGAAAACCAAAAATGTTCAATTTAAGCCGCAGAAGCAATTGTGTTTATCTTTCTTACAAAAAAATAATGAAAAAACATAAACAAATAAGTTAGAACCAATGCGTAACATGATTGAAGTTAACCGAAGCTGAACTTGCATAGACCTGCTTGACAAAAAATTAATTACGTTCACCAGGAAGTGTTTTTTGCCTTTCAAAATCAAATAAAAAGTGCATGAACTAATTAGATTGCAACTACACCAAATTCAAACTGTGTATAGAATTTTTGTATTATTTGTGTGGTTTTTTTTAATTAGTTTCCTTAATAATAATATAAAAACCAAATTACGTAATAAATTAAAAAATAACAAACTTGGTTCAAATTTACAAAAAATATTAGAAAAAAATTTAATTTTAATTTTTTTTTTTTTTTAATTTCTGTTTTGGCAAAATACCTCCTGGGATTACTGGTTTGCCGTAGAAACAACCGCCGCCAGAACAAAATTACGTGTAAAGATTGAACTTTTATCCAAATTTTCAAAGCTTTTCTAAAAAAATTTTTGTTTAGTTTTTAGACACAACCGGACTTAACCAAACTCAATATAAACAAATATCCATTGCTACGATGTATTTAACAAACTTACAGAAATCAAGCAAATTACCTGAAAACAAAAGATGCAATCCATTGTTACTAAAACAAAAGACATTGTAGATTTAAACTGTAGGAGGTATCCTTTAACGCATGAGAAATAAAAAAAAATTGTTACTGAAAAATCAACAACCTTGCAGGACTACTCTAAACCGCAAAAGATGCAGAAAATAGCAAACTAATAAAATTTACAAAACGCTGCATGAAATACGAGTGCCACACACTACAAGGCTGAACAGTAAGTGTCTTCTAAATACAACAATGAAGCAAATTTATTATTTAGAGATAAATAAAAGCTATATTACAATGTCGCTCTTGACTAAAACTCAAGTAAAGTATAGACTTTTCCATAAAAAAAATCTGACCAAATCTGTGAAATATGTTGAAAACAGCACCCAACCAATTGAACCCATTTATACTAATGACGCCACAGCCAGTTCAACCAAAATTTTGATACTAGCACTTCTCCTTTTACTGACTCCGCCGCTACAAAACTAAAAACAATTTTAATTTTTGTAGTTTTAATTTTAATAAAATTTCAAAAATTAAAAAAAAGCTTGACTCAATGCCAACAAATCCTGGAAAAAACATAAATCTTCTTTGATTGTCAAACAGAAACCTTAACCTACAGATTTCTAGTTTGACAGTCTGCAATCTGCTAGGTTTTGTGACTAGTGCCATTAGCAATTACGTCTATTTCACTTACTTAATATATTTTTAAAAAATTGTTGCCGGGCAGCAAATTCGTAATCAAAAGTTTATTTTTTAAACATCTTTTTTTCAAAAAATTTTTTTTTTTAAGAACCAATTCTTTCTTTCAATACTTCATAAAACTAAACTTGCTTCTAATCGCCGATTGAAAGCCTCTGTTTGGTTTTGACATCCGAAAATCGGTACAATAAAAAACCTCAAACTTTTATCCAAACTTTTATTTTCAGCACTCGCAACACTAACGTAACAAAGTCAATTCAAGAAAAAACCACTTCACTCATAAACTTTCAGCAAAAACATCTGTGGTTATCCGCCAGAGCAATTGCGTTCATTTATCTTACCAGATATTGTCTGAAACTAATAAAAATGTATGACAAATTGGAAAAAAACAAGACTAGAATTAAGCTAAATATATAATATCGACCTGTTTAACAAAAGATCAATTGCATTTATATTTATGTGTATTTTTTGCTGTCCAAAATTAAATAAAAAGCTCATAAACAAATTGATATAAATAAAACGGAATAGAATTAAACTTACCGAGGTTGAAGCTACGGATACATGTTCCTTACCAAAAAAAAATCTTTTCTGCATTGTAAAAACCAATTAAAAAATTCATAAATAAATTGGATTGAAACAAAGCGGAACAGAATTAGAGGTAGCGCTGTTGAAGCTACAAAGACCGATTTGGTTGACAAAGAATCAATTGCGCTCAAGTTTCTTACCAGAAAGGGTTTTTTTGTGTCTAAAAATGTTTGGTGCGTTCTGCTTAAAATTTTATTTTGCAATTTTTTACAATTAATCTTAACTTTTAGTTTTTTCTAACAATATTTTTTATATTTTAAAACTATATTTTACTATTTTTAAATTTTTTTATAATTTTTTACACTTTTTAATAGTTTATGGCTTTCTGACAATTGTTTAAAATTGAAAAGCTAAATTTTGCTATTTTTGGCGTCTTATAAACCAAATTTTGCAGTTTTTAACCATCTTTGGCCGGATTTTAGTTCTTTTTAAAAATATTTTAATATTTTTTGGCCGGATTTTACCATTTATGATTTCTCATAAAAAAAAATTTGAATTTTTTATTAATTTATGACCAATTTTAGAATTTTCTGACAATATATACTTCATGTCCAGATTTTTCTACTTTTGATATTCTATAAATAAAACTATGCACTTTTTCTTCTTTTAACAGTTTATGGCTCAATGTTGGGGTTTTTTGAGAATTGTTTAATACTTCAAGGTCAGATTTTGATATTTTCGATATGTTATGAACAAAATTTTGTACTTTTTAACCGTTTTTGGCAAGATTTTGTGTTTAAAAAAACATTTCATTTGTTATTTTCAGGCAAAAAATGCGTTAAAAATTCATTATTTTTTCATATTCACAAATAATATTATACACACACTAAGGTGTGGTTTAAAACTTTTTTATCAAACTGTGATAAGCGCTAGGCAAATTTATGTTTGAATGCCAAAAATAATATTCTCAAATTTTGGCGCTAATAGATCGGGTCTAAATTTGTGCCGCAAGTGCAAAAAGTAAAATCGCACAAAATTGGTTTAAGCAACAAAAAATGTTATTGTTAAACTTCTGAAGTGAGCTTAAAAAAATATAAGTTTTAAAAAAATTGAAGAAAAATATTTTTTAAGTAAAAAAATATGATGTACAATTTTTTTTTAAATGGGTTTTTCTACGCCAGGTTAGCACGACACTGACTATTTTCCATGTAGTTTTCAAAATTCAAATTTTTAATAATATTTGGTGTATAGTTGCTCTGAACGCTCCTAAATTTGTAAGAGTTTATGTTGAAAAATAAGCCTATTTTTGCAGTTTTTTCGAGTTTTACACCCTAAAACCCAAATACACAAAACAAATTTATATTTTCCAACTAATTTACATCAGAATACATCTACTTTGATGGTTAAAAAATCTAAAAAATGCTCCTTTTAGACCTGAAATGCCAGAAATGGATTCTACGGAAAATTTTTGATTGATTTCACTAGTAATTTTTTGTGTGTGTAAAATTTGCAATTTTTAAGCAGAAAAAGTTAAAAAACGACAAAAAAACTAAAAGAAATTTTTAGAATTTTTTTAAAAGTTTCAAACTTCCTGGGTTTTGCTATTTTAAAAATTTCATATTTTTTACATTTTTTGTCAACATTTTGGTGCTTTCTGGCAATGTTTCAAGCCCGGATTTCGCTAATTTGACATTCCATAAATAGATGATTGCACTTTTTGATATTTAAGACGGGTTTTTGGAATTTGTAATATTTTATTAAAAAGAAAATACACTTTTCAACAGGTTATAGGCAAATTTTGGTCTTTTTAACAGTTTGTTGATATTTCATAAACAGATTTTGCTATTTATGACATTTTACATTTTCCAACAGTTTTATGACAAAGTTTAATTTGTGGGCGAGTAACTTCTTTTACTATAACCCACCCACCCGCCCAAGTGTTAGTCATCAATGGATCAATTGATATTGTTTGTCCCACCTCTTGTGTGGCTTGGATTTAGTTTTGAAAGAATTGTTTAATAATAAATCTCTTGATAACTAACACTTGGGTGTGGGTGGCTGTAAATTAAGTTTAAATTGTAAACAAGTTATTTCTTCAACTGTGACCCACCCACCCGCCCAATTGTTTGTCATCAAAGGAAATATTGTTTGTCCCATCTCTTGTGTGCTTGTATTTAAATTTGAGAGAATTCTTTAATAAAAAATCTTTTGATAACTAACGCTTAGGTGGGTGGGTGTGCGGGTGGGTGGGAACTAAGTTCAATTAATGTAGCCGAGTTATTTCTTTTACAGTAAAACATTTGAGCGGAAAGGCAAGAACACTAATCTAAACCACACGCCTACAAGTTTTGTACTTGCCAAACAATGTACTAACTTTAAAATTGAAAAAATCACATTAGAACATTTGTTCATGCTGAGATCACAATTTTGCAAATAATTTCTCAAAATTTGTGCTAATCATAGTCCAAATATTGCCAAACAATGTACCAAACTCAAAATTGAGTTTAAAAAATTGGAAATATTTTTTTAAGTTTTTTTTTTGTAAATATCAGAATGCTTCTAAAATCATATTTGTTTCTTCTGAGGTCACAATTTTGCAAATAATTTATCAAAATTTGTAGTAATCATAGACCAAATATTGCCCAACAATGTACTAACCTCAAAATTGAGTTTAAAAAATTGTAAGAATTTTTGTAAAAATCAGAATATTTCTCAAATAACATTAGAATACTTGTTCATGCTGAGGTCACAATTTTGCAAATAATTTTTCAAAATTTCTACTAATCATAGTCCAAATATTGCCAAACAATGTTCTAATCTCAAAATTGAGTTTAAAAAATTGTAAATATTTTTTAAGAATTTTTTGTAAATATCAGAATTTTTCTAAAATCACATTAGAACATTTGTTTATGCTGAGGTCACAATTTTGCATATAATTTCTCAAAATTTGTACTAATTATAGTCCATATATTGCTCAACAATGTACTAACCTCAAAATTAATTTTAAAAAATTGTAAATATTTTTTAAGATTTTTTGTAAATATCAGAATTTTTCTAAAATGACATTAGAACATTTAATCAAGCTGAGGTCACAATTTTGCAAATAATTTCTTAAAATTTGTACCAATCATAGTTCAAATATTGCCAAACAATGTTCTAACTTCAAAATTAAGTTAAAAAAATTGTAAATATTTTTTAAGATTTTTTTGTAAATATCAGATATTTTCTAAAATCATACTAGAACATTTGTTCATGCTAAGGTCACAATTATACAATAATTTTTTAAAATTTGTGCTAATCATAGTCCAAATATTGCCTAACAATGTGCTAACCTCAAAATTAAATTTAAAAAATTGTAAATATTTTTTAAGATTTTTTTGTAAATATCAGAATTTTTCTAAAATTACATTAAACATTTGTTCATGCTGAGGTCACAATTTTACAAATAATTTCTCAAAAGTTGTACCAATTATAGTCCAAATATTGCCAAACAATGTTCTAACCTCAAAATTAAGTTTATAAAATTGTAAATATTTTTTAAGAATTTTTGTAAATATCAGAATTTTTCTAAAATGACATTAGAACATTTAATCAAGCTGAGGTCACAATTTTGCAAATAATTTCTTAAAATTTGTAGTAATCATAGTCCAAATATTGCCCAACAATGTACTAACCTCAAAATTGTAAAAATTTTAAAAATTGTAAGAATTTTTTAAGAATTTATGTAAATATCAAAATATTTCTAAAATCACATTAGAATATTTGCTCATGATGAGGTCACAATTTTGAAAATAATTTTTCAAAATTTCTACTAATCATAGTCCAAATATTGCCAAACAATGTTCTAATCTCAAAATTGAGTTTAAAAAATTGTAAATATTTTTTAATAGTTTTTTGTAAATATCAGAATTTTTCTAAAATCACATTAGAACAGTTGTTCATGCTGAGGTCACAATTTTGAAAATAATTTTTCAAAATTTCTACTAATCATAGTCCAAATATTGCCAAACAATGTTCTAATCTCAAAATTGAATTTAAAAAATTGTAAATATTTTTTAATAATTTTTTGTAAATATCAGAATTTTTCTAAAATCACATTAGAACAGTTGTTCATGCTGAGGTCACAATTTTGAAAATAATTTTTCAAAATTTCTACTAATCATAGTCCAAATATTGCCAAACAATGTTCTAATCTCAAAATTGAATTTAAAAAATTGTAAATATTTTTTAAGAATTTTTTGTAAATATCAGAATTTTTCTAAAATCACATTAGAACAGTTGTTCATGCTGAGGTCACAATTTTGAAAATAATTTTTCAAAATTTCTACTAATCATAGTCCAAATATTGCCAAACAATGTTCTAATCTCAAAATTGAATTTAAAAAATTGTAAATATTTTTTAATAATTTTTTGTAAATATCAGAATTTTTCTAAAATCACATTAGAACAGTTGTTCATGCTGAGGTCACAATTTTGAAAATAATTTTTCAAAATTTCTACTAATCATAGTCCAAATATTGCCAAACAATGTTCTAATCTCAAAATTGAATTTAAAAAATTGTAAATATTTTTTAAGAATTTTTTGTAAATATCAGAATTTTTCTAAAATCACATTAGAACAGTTGTTCATGCTGAGGTCACAATTTTGAAAATAATTTTTCAAAATTTCTACTAATCATAGTCCAAATATTGCCAAACAATGTTCTAATCTCAAAATTGAATTTAAAAAATTGTAAATATTTTTTAATAATTTTTTGTAAATATCAGAATTTTTCTAAAATCACATTAGAACAGTTGTTCATGCTGAGGTCACAATTTTGAAAATAATTTTTCAAAATTTCTACTAATCATAGTCCAAATATTGCCAAACAATGTTCTAATCTCAAAATTGAATTTAAAAAATTGTAAATATTTTTTAAGAATTTTTTGTAAATATCAGAATTTTTCTAAAATCATACTAGAACATTTGTTCATGCTAAGGTCACAATTATACAATAATTTTTCAAAATTTGTGTTAATCATAGTCCAAATATTGCCCAACAATGTGCTAACCTCAAAATTAAATTTAAAAAATTGTAAATATTTTTTAAGATTTTTTTGTAAATATCAGAATTTTTCTAAAATTACATTAGAACATTTGTTCATGCTGAGGTCACAATTTTACAAATAATTTCTCAAAATTTGTACCAATTATAGTCCAAATATTGCCAAACAATGTTCTAATCTCAAAATTGAGTTTAAAAAATTGTAAATATTTTTTAAGATTTTTTTGTAAATATCAGAATTTTTCTAAAATTACATTAGAACATTTGTTCATGCTGAGGTCACAATTTTACAAATAATTTTTTAAAATTTGTACCAATTATAGTCCAAATATTGCTCAACAATGTACTGACCTCATAATTGAATTTAAAAAATTGTAAATATTTTTTAAGAATTTTTTGTAAATATCAGAATTTTTCTAAAATCACATTGGAACATTTGTTCATGCTGAAATCACAATTTTGCAAATAATTTTTCAAAATTTGTACCAATTATAGTCCAAATATTGCCCAACAATGTACTAACCTTAAAATTGAGTTTAAAAAAATGTTTTTATTTTTAATTTTCTTTTTGTGTATATCAGAATTTTTCTAAAATGACTTTAGAACATTTTGTTCATGCTGAAGTCACAATTTTGCAATTAATTAATTAACCCACCCAAGTGTTAGTTATCTAAAGACCCATCGTTTGTCCCACCTCTTGTGTGCTTGGATTTAGACACGAGAGAATTGTTTAATAATAAATCTCTTGATAACTAACGCTTGGGTGGGGAGGTGGAAACTAAGTTCAATTGATATGGGCGAGTTTTTTTTTATACTGTGACCCACCCACCCACCCAAGTGTTAGTCATCAAAGGATCTATTGTTTGTCCCATCTCTTGTGTTCTTGGATTTAGATTTGAGAGATTTGTTTTATAATAAATCTTTTGATAACTAACGCTTGGGTGGGTGGGCGGGAACAAAATTTAATTTGTGGGCGAGTTCTTTATTTACTGTGACCCACCCACCCGCTCAAGTGTTAGTCATCAAAGGATCTATTGTTTGTTTCACCTTTTGTGTGCTTGGATTTAGAATTGAAAGAATTGTTTAATAATAAATCGCTTGTTAACTATCGCTCGGGTAGGAACTAAGTTTAATTATTGGGCGAGTTACTTCTTTTACTGTGACCCACCCTCTCACCCAAGTGTTTGTTATCAAGGATCTATTGTATGTCTCACCTCTTGTGTGCTTGGATTTAGATATGACAGAATTGTTTAATAATAAATCTTTTGATAACTAACGCTTGGGTGGGCGGGTAGTAACTAAATTTATTTTGTGGGCAAGTTACTTCTTCTACTGTGGACCACCCAATTATCCAATTGTTAATCATTAAGGGAACTAATGTTTGTAACAACTATAGAAACCTACAAAACCTTTAAGTTTAGGAAAACTGCTAAGAGATTGCAGAAACTTACTCTATAAAGAATTTAAAAACTTTAAAAGGAATAAAAATTCTATTTCTTTAGAAAAAGATTACAGAAATTTCAGAAAAAAACAAAAATTTAAGAAATATTCCATAAAACTTGAAAACTTAAAAATGGATCTGATACTTAAAAAAAACAAAAAAAATCTTTGAAATAAATGCCAAAAACTTTAGGAAGAAAACAAAATTTATAAAAAATCTAAAAACTTTAGAAGAAATTTAGAACAAGAAAATCTTTATTAGAGAATTTTATTAAACACTGCAAGAAGTTTATGAAGATTTCTAAAAGTTTTAAAACGAGGTTTAGAAGAGAATTTCAAAAACTTTAGAAGAAGTAAGATTCCAACGATTGCAGAAATTTCAGAAAAATACTAATAAAATTTAGAACATTTTCTTAAATTTCAGAAATAATTTAGAAACATTAGAGAAACTCTAAAAATTTCAAATTATTTTTTGAAAGAATTCAGAAACATTGGAAGAACCTAAAATTAAAGAAATTTTTCAAATACTTCATAAAAAATCTATCTAGAAACATTAGAAGGAAACCAAACTTGAAATCTTTAGAAAAGAACTTCAAAACTGTCAGAAAGACTGCAGAAAGTTTATAGAAAAACATTTTTACTATTTCTATCAATATTTTGATATGTTATAGCCAAATATTGTTACACTTTTCAACAGTTGATGGCCAAATTTTGGTGCTTTTTACCAACATTTTAAAGTTTTATAAACAAATTTTGCTATTTTTGACATTTTACATTTTCCAACAGTTTTATGGTTAGATTTTAACAATATTTTATTACCAAATTTTTTATGGTGCAATCTTAATTTTAATTTGGTTATTTTTACATATAATTACATTTTAGGTTGCTATTTTTGAGATTTCATATTTTTTTTACTTTTTAACTGAATTTTGGTTCATTCTGACAATATTTTAATGTTTTTGACATTTTATAAATAAAAGTTTGCACTTTTTGTCCGGATTTTATTATTTTTTACTTTTTATAAATAAAGTTTTGCCCCTACATGGGTGTACTCATTAAAAATAAAACTAATTTATTTATGCATATTTTTTAGTAAATTACCAATTTATAGACATGTCTAATATCTTATATAAAATTGCTTTGCATGATGGTTATTTTAAACTAAAATTACTATACACAATCTAATCCAATTAGAAAATCAAATTGAGTCACATTATCTAATAATATGTTATATAACAACAATTTAATTTTTATCCATCTAATTTTAAATCTTGCTACTATGGCAGCAGAACAGATGAAAGGCCAAGGTTAATGATCATCATAATCGGCATTAATAACTACTGTGTGGAGTTAAACTTTCTCTAAGAAATTGACATCGAATGGGGACGTAATACAAAGTACATTCTTAGTAGATTTGTAATTGATTATCAATTTAATTGCAATAATAAATTATATTTTTTGTTCTAAATTGGTTAATGGTTGATTTCAATAGCCACTTGCATTGATTACAAAATATAATTTGCAAAATAAGCTACATAACAAGCTAAAATGTGAACTAGACAGTTTAAAATATTTAAAAATATTCAAATAGTTATGAACACATAATTTATAGTAATAAAATATTCAATTCTAATTTTTATAAATAAATTTTAAAAAATGTAAGTAGATTAATAATATAAACTAAAAAAGCACTACAATAATTAATGTTATAAAATATAAATATAAAAAAGGTACAAAAACTTCAGTTAGTTTTCAAACATTTAAAGAATAAATTAAATTGACTTTTACACTCTATCGACCTTACCAACCTGGTTTTAGCATGCCAAAAGTCCTTCGAAGTATGAGAGGTGAAATGTTGATAAAATGAGGCAAGATAATTAAAGTTTGTAAATTTGTTTGAAACCATAAATGCCGAGGCAGTTAAAAGCGTTAAACAAATTCACAAATAGTTTTACGGCAGAGTAGGATTTGAACTTAAAATACTTAACTAAAGCATCTGCTCACAGAGAAAATTATGTGAGACCAAGGAGAAAAGAGCTTATGACGTAAAAAGCAATTAAAAACTCTACTTTTGCATCATAATACTACTACTGCACAATGAGAAGACAAGGTTAAAAGCAAAATATTTGGAGTAATTCTAAAAAACATTTTCCTCTGATAAAACAACTCTTTAGAGATCTAAAAGAAGAGATATACAGACTCAGCACAAATACAAACTTACCAAATCAATTTCTTCAAATCCAATCCTTTCAAATAATAGTATACTAAATCAAGAAAAGCTAGAACAATCGCATACAATTCTTTCAATCATTTAATTATCTTATATAACACATTTATAAATAATAAAAATGCTTTCCACTAAAACATGTGTAATTTCATATAAACACATCAATCAACCTTGAACGGCCTTCACCTCGATTTCAACGAGGATCTTATAAAACTGAACATATTATATCACTTGCCACTTCAGCAATCTAATTTATTTTCGAACGTTTTATTAGATCAAATAATCCAAGCGTGTGCATTTTCTCAGTCACAACAATCCTAAATTTGCTATCCTTGGCAGAAACATAATATTATGAAGTGATAATATTGTTATAACATTTTTTATAGTCGCGATAAGATTACAAAATTAATATTTTAAAATAATTATTATTATTGCAAAAAACTAAATAAATTATAATTAAAATACAAATTAATGACTGAGATTGATGGCATTTTTAATTAATTTTTATTCTCATGAATTAGATGAAGATTCGTTTTAAATATAATTAATTCTTTTAACAATAACAAACTATTAACATATTTAATTAGAGCTATTCTATTACTATGCATCAGTATCAAGGTTAATAATTAACAAGCAGAAATAATACCATTAATTAATCAGGTAATTAAAACATATGCTGTAATTATGATATAATTTACAGCATGGAAATATTTCGATGAACATGTGTTATTATGTAAATAAATTTGATAAATATAATCGACCTTAATAGTAGGATATTTTTGAGTTTTGTTGTTGGGATTGTTTGGAACTATTTATAAATAAATACTTCTCTTAGCGTTTAAATATGTTTAAGAATAAAATAACAAACAAATACACCTGATCTATTTTAAAATAGTAGACGTTAATCATAATCAATATCCAATTAGTCAGCAGGTCTGTCACATCAATTGCACAAATATCTAAACGCAGTAGAGATAAAAATATTGTTATTTAAAGCATTGGCGTAGACAAAAATAAAAATATTAAAAATTAATTAATAATATTAACAAAAAATAAATTAAAAAATTAGGTTTTAAAATTTTATATCTAAAGTTATAAGTACCCACTAGCAGATCCTGTCTATAATAAATGTCTACTATACAAACGTAAGAGGTAATTTGGTAAAAAAATATTTAATTTATAATTTATACTGTCTATTTGACAACATGTTCTTGGTTAGTTTGGCTATAATTACAATATCTTCATTTAAAGTTATATTTTTACAGAATTTCACAAAGTTTTGTTGATGTCGAGAAGGCGGTTGCAGCAAAAGTGGCCAAGATGTGGGTAGGTGAAGACACATCACCAACGTGGAAAGTTGACCGGCGTTTCGTGCTAACTTAAGTTAACTAGAATCAAGAATGCAATACCCAATTCCAAGTTAGTTAATCCTGCCACCTAAACACCCGATAAAATCAAGCTCGACACCGTCACCGCTGGTCATCGTCAAACCGCCAAAGACGTGTAGAGGCATGAGAAAAACCTACAGCAAGATTTACTCCTTCTTAACTGCGCATGCAAAACTTCAACAGAATCACTTATTTGGCAAAGAACCTATTGGTCTACGACTGTTCATCATCACAGAAAACTCAAGGTTTAGAAATTGACTGGATGAGTCCCGCACAAGCTCCCAGTCAACAACAAGGCCAACCGAGTACTAATTTTCACCAATCTACTCAAAATTAGCAAAATTTGTTCCTCAATAAACTCGTCACAAGAAATGAGTCTTAGCTTCTCTACAAAAACGTTAAAAAAAAAGTTTGCATGTCATTTCAAAAACTGTGTACTACAAAAAAGCGATGTATGCTTTTAGGACCAAAGCAAAATCATTTACTGGAAGATCGTCTCCAACAGTGCTACTAATGGAATAACAATGACGTGGCCTCAAAGTTAACAAAATCTAGCCAGCCAGCTCCGCCGCAAAATTTGAGGCCACAACATCAACTCTAATTCTACCAAAAAAAAAAACTCTTGAGATGCATCTGCTGACCGCAATGAGCCAAGTTATCTGAATGAGAATGGCTTTGACAATTTCCGTCAAGACCTCAAAGAATTTCCACAACTGAGCTGCATCTATCCACCCCAATGACATCCATGACAACCTCCGCAGAGCCTTGGCAGAAAGGTAACCCCTGATCTTTAAGATGTAATTCCCTAAACGGATAGTCTTCAGAAGCGGCATTCCACTCCCTGTAGCATTTCTCAGGGAAAAACAAAGCTCGAACGTCCACAAACCTCACATTAAAATAACACACAATCTCAAACATACTACCAGCCAAAGAACCGCCGTCAATCACTGCCTCCAACAAGCACAGTAACAAAACTGCTAGCACAATAGCAGCTTCGTCCAAATCAAAGGAAACAACGTCTTCAAAGCATGGTTTTCCCTCTCTAACGGCGTTTCGTATGCGACCTGAAATTTTAAAATTAAATTCTCTACCTTCTATCACAAAAATCTATTGTTTTTAGACCAAAAAGTACAATTTTTTTAACCATACCAATATAGTTAGCCAGTTGTTGGAGTGCATTAAGCTATGTTGGTACCAAACTTCCCTAATATCCAACGTACGGTTTTTGAGTTATGAATTATAATGTTAGTCTTATGACTTCTAATTCTGCAAAGTAAAGCTGATTGGTTTGAGGTTATGTCATATTGAGCGTATGAATTTTGATAATTTTTGTACAGCTTGTAGTAATGGTTATGTTGGTACTAAATTATAATAATTTCTAATGTAAAATTTTTGAATTATGCGTAATTTTGTTAACTTCAATAGTTTTTGATTTTGCATATTTGAGGTTATGTCAAACTGAGCGTATGCATTTTGTTTATTTTTATAAATTTGGTAATAATAGTATTGAACTAAATTGGTACCAAATTTTACTAATTTCCAATGCACGGTTTTTGAGTTTTGAGTTATAATGTTAGTCGTACGACTTTTCTTATTCTGCAAAGTGAAGCTGATTGATTTGACGTTAAGTCATATTGAGCGTATAAATTTTAATAATTTTTGTACAGTTTGTAGTAATGGTTATGTTGGTACTAAATTATAATAATTTCTAACGTACCGTTTTTGAGTTGTGCGTAATTTTGTTAACTTCAATAGTTTTTGATTTTGCATAGTTACGCCAATTGATTTGAGGTTATGTCAAATTGAGTGTATGCATTTTGCTTATTTTTATAAAATTGGTAATAATAGTATTGAACTAATTTGCTACCAAATTTTACTAATTTCCAATGCACGGTTTTTGAGTTATGAGTTATAATGTTTTATGACTTTTAATTCCGCAAAGTGATGCTTATTGATTTGAGGTTATGTCATATAACCGTATAAATTTTGATAACTTTTGTAGAGTTTGTAGTAATGGTTTTGAGTACTAAATTATATTAATTTCTAATGTACAGTTTTTAATGTTAACTTTAATCATTTTTGATGTTGCATAGTGACGCCGATTGATCTGAGGTTATGTCAAATTGAGCGTATGCATTTTGATTAAATTTGTACAATTTATATTAGTAGTATTAAGCTATACTGGTACTAAATTGCATCAATTTTCAATGTACAGTTTTTAAGTTATAATTAATTATGTTAATTTTAATGATTTCTGATTTTGCTTGTTAGGTTGATGGAATTGAGGTTATGTCAAATTAAGCGTATGGATTTTGATCAATTTTATACAGTTGGTACTGATTATATTAAACTATATTGGTACTAAGTTGTATTAATTTCCAATACATCGTTTCCAAGTTGTTGGTAACTACGTTATCTCCTATGCTTTCCGATTCTAATAACTAAAGTTGAATAAATTCACAATTCAGCGTATGGATTTTTATGAATTTTGTACAGTTGGTACTAATGGTAAGAAACTATATTTGTGTCAAATTGCATTAATTTTCTATGTACTGTTTTTAGGTTATGAACAAAAATGATATTTACTGTATTTAGTTAGTAAATAACACAAAAATTAAGTAGATTTTCCAGAAATTAGACATTAGATTTGATTACAATTTAGAAATAATTTAGTACTACTATAGTACTAGTTGTGATAGAAAATATATTATTTTCTGCTCGCTTGATTTAGTTGCAGAAAATATAACAATTTAGTTACTAAATTAAACCAAACAAAATGTGCAGTTTTTCAAAAAACTAGACATTGGATTTGATTGTTATTTAGAAATAATTTAGTACTGTTATAGTAGTACTGTTAATAGAAAATATATCAATTTTTGCACGCTTTATTTTGTTGCAGGAAATGTAACAACTTAATTTTAAGTAATTCAAAACAAAATGAGTATTTTTCAGAAATTAGACATTGGATTTAACTCTAATTTGAAGTAATTTAGCACTACTATAGTACTACTTTTTATAAAAAATATATCATTTTGGGCACGCTTGATTTAGTTGCAGAAAATACTTCAATTTAGTTACTAAATAAAACAAAACAAAATAAGTATTTTTTTAGAAATTAGACATTGGATTTAATTGTAATTTTGGAATAATTTAGTACTACTACAGTACTACTGTTGATAGAAAATAAATCATTTTTCGCACGCTTGACTTAGTTGTAGGAAATAAGACATGTAGTAACCAAATAAAATTTAAAAATAATAATTTTCAGAAATTAGACATTGGATTTAATTCCAAAATTTAGATAATTTAGTACTACTATAGTACTACTCTTGATAAAAAATTAATCATTTTCTGCAGGCTTGATTTAGTTGCAAAAAATATAACAATCTAGTTATTAAATAGAACCAAACAAAATGAGTAATTTATCAAAAATTAGACATTGGATTTAAGTCAAATTATTGGTCAATTTAGTACTACTATAGTACTACTCTTGATAGAAAATTAATCATTTTTCGCACGCTTGATTTAGTTGCAGGAAATAAGACAACTTAGTAACCAAATAAAATTTTAAAATAATAACTTTCAGAAATTAGACATTGGATTTAATTCTAATTTTTGGATAATTTAGTACTACTTTTGATAAAAAATAAATCATTTTTTGCACGCTTGATTTAGTTGTAGGAAATATGATAAGTTAGTAACCAACTAAAATTTAAAAAATGATAATTTATCAGAAATTAGACATTGGATTAAATTCTAATTTTTGGATAATTTAGTACTACTATAGTACTACTCTTAATAAAAAATTAATCATTTTTTGCAAGCTTGATTTAGTTGTAGGATATAGAACAAGTTAGTAACCAAATAAAATTTTAAAAATGATAATTTTCAGAAAATAGACATTGGATTTAATTCTAATTTTTAGATAATTTAGTACTACTATAGTACTACTGCTGATAGAAAATTAATCATTTTTCGCACGCTTGATTTAGTTGCAGAAAATAAGACAACTTAGTAACCAAATAAAATTTAAAAAATAATCATTTTCAGAAATTAGACATTCGACTTAATTCTAATTTTTTGATAATTTAGTATTACTATAGTACTACTTTTGACAAAAAATAAATCATTTATAGCACGCTTGATTTAGTTGCAGAAAATATAACAATTTAGTTATTAAATAAAACAAAACGAAATGAATAATTCTTCAGAAATTAGACATTGGATTAAATTCTAATTTTTGAATTATTAAGTACTACTATAGTACTACTTTTGATAAAAGATAAATCATTTTTTCGCGCTTGATTTAGTTGTAGGAAATAAGCTAAGTTAGTAACCAATAAAAATTTAAAAAATGATAATTTTTCAGAAATTAGACATAGGATTAAATTTTAATTTTTAAATAATTTAGTACTACTATAGTACTACTTTTGATAAAAAATAAATATTTTTTTGCAAACTTGATTTAGTTTTAGGAAATAAGATAAGTTAGTAACAAATACAATTTTAAAAATGATAATTTTCAGAAATTATACATTAGATTTAATTCTAATTTTTGGATAATTTAGTACTACTATAGTACTACATTTCATAAAAAATAAATCATTTTTCGCACGCTTGATTTAGTTGCAGGAATTAGGACAAGTTAGTAACCAAATAAAATTTTAATAATGATAAAATTCAGAAATTAAACATTGGATTTAATTCTAATTGTTGGATAATTTAATACTACTATAGTACTACTCTTGATAGAAAGTTAATCATTTTTCGCACGCTTGATTTAGTTGCAGGAAATAAGACAACTTAGTAACCAAATAAAATTTAAAAAATAATAATTTTCAGAAATTAGACATTGGATTTAATTCTAATTTTTGAATCATTTAGTACCTCTATAGTACTACTTTTGACAGAAAATTAATCATTTTGCGCATGCTTGATTTAGTTGCAGGAAATAGGATAAGTTAGTAACCCAATAAAATTTTAAATTTTTCAGAAATTATACATTAAACTAAATTTTAATTTTTAGATAATTTAGTACTACTATAGTACTACTCTTGATAATAAATTAATCATTTTTCGCACGCTTGATTTAGTTGCAGGAAATAAAACAAGTTAGTAACCAAATAAAATTTAAAAAATAATTATTTTCAGAAATTATACATTGGATTTAATTCTAATTTTTGGATAATTCAGTACTACTATAGTACTACTTTTGATAGAAAATTAATCATTTTTCGCACGCTTGATTTAGTTGCAGGAAATAAGACAACTTAGTAACCAAACAAAATTTAAAAAATAATTATTTTCAGAAATTAGACATTCGACTTAATTCTAATTTTTGGATATATTAGTACTACTATAGTACTACTTTTGATAAAAAGAAATCATTTTTAGCACGCTTGATTTAGTTGCAGAAAATATAACAATTTAGTTATTAAATAGAACAAAACGAAATGAATAATTTTTCAGAAATTAGACATTGGATTAAATTCTAAATTTTGAATTATTTAGTACTACTATAGTACTACTTTTGATAAAAAAATAAATAATTTTTTGCAAACTTGATTTAGTTTTAGGAAATAAGATAAGTTAGTAACAAATAAAATTTTAAAAATGATAATTTTCAGAAATTATACATTAGATATAATTCTAATTTTTGGATAATTTAATACTACTATAGTACTACATTTGATAAAAAATAAATCATTTTTCGCACGCTTGATTTAGTTGCAGGAATTAGGACAAGTTAGTAACCAAATAAAATTTTAAAAATGATAATTTTTCAGAAATTAGACAATGGATTAAATTTTAATGTTTAGATAATTAAGTACTACTATAGTACTACTTTTGATAGAAAATTAATCATTTTTCGCACGCTTGATTTAGTTGCAGAAAATATAACAATTTAGTTATTAAATAGAACAAAACAAAATGAGTAATTTTTCAGAAATTAGACATTGGATTTAATTCTAATTTTTAAATAATTTAGTACCTCTATAGTACTACTCTTGATAAAAAATTAATCATTTTCCGCACACTTGATTGATTGAAAAAAAAAACGAAATTAGACATTAGATTTATTTTTAATTTTTGGATAATTTAGTACTACTATAGTACAACTCTTGTTAGAAAATTAATCATTTTCAAGACAACTTTGTAACCAAATAAAATTTTAAAAATAATAATTTTCAGAAATTATACATTGAAATTAATTCTTATTTTTGAATAATTTAGTACTACTATAATACTACTTTTGATAGATAATAAATCATTTTTTGCACGTTCGATATAGTTGCAGGAAATAGGATAAGTTAGTAACCAAATAAAAATTCAAAAATTCAGAAATTAGACATTGGAATTAATTCTAATTTTTGGATAATTTAGTACTACTATAGTACTACTTTTGATAAAAAATAAATCATTTTTAAAATATAAATAAATAAAATTTCAAAAATTATAATTTTTCAGAAATTAGACATTGGATTAAATTTTAATTTTTAGATAATTTAGTACTACTATAGTACTACTTTTGATAAAAAATAAATTATTATTTTTTGCACGCTTGATTTAGTTGTAGGAAATAGGATAAGTTAGTAACCAAATATATTTTAAAAATTATCATTTATCAGAAATTAGACATTGGATTAAATTTTAACTTTTGGATAATTTAGTACTACTATAATACTACTCTTGATAAAAAATTAATCATTTTCCGCACGCTTGATTTAGTTGCAGGAAATAAGACATGTTAGTAACCAAATAAAATTTTAAAAATAATAATTTTTAGAAATTAGACATTGGATTTAATTCTAATTTTTGGATAATTTAGTACTACTATAGTACTACTCTTGATAGAAAATTAATCATTTTTCGCACGCTTGATTTAGTTGTAGAAAATAGGACAAGTTAGTAACCAAATAAAATTTTAAAAATGATAATTTTTCAGAAATTAGATATTCAATTGAATTTTAATTTTTGGATTATTTAGTACTACTATAGTACTACTCTTGATAGAAAATTAATCATTTTTCGCTCGCTTGATTTAGTTGCAAGAAATAAGACAACTTAGTAACCAAATAAAATTTAAAAAATAAAAAATTTCAGAAATTAAACATTGGATTTAATTCTAATTTTTAGATAATTTAGTACTACTATAGTACTATTTTTGATGGAAAATAAATCATTTTTCGCACTCTTAATTTAGTTGTAAGAAATAGGATAAGTTAGTAACCAAATAAAATTTTAAAAATTATAATTTTTTAGAAATTAGACTTTGGATTTAATTCTAATTTTTGGATAATTTAGTACTACTATAGTACTACTTTTTATAGAAAATAAATCATTTTTCGCACGCTTGATTTAGTTGCAAGAAATAAGAGAACTTAGTAACCAGATAAAATTTTAAAAATAAAAAAATTCAGAAATTAGACATTGGAATTAACTCTAATTTTTGGATAATTTAGTACTACTATAGTACTACTTTTAACAGAAAATAAATCATATTTTGCACGCTTGATTTAGTTGTAGAAAATAGGATAAGTTAGTAACCAAATAAAATTTTAAAAATGATTATTTTTCAAAAATTAGACATTGGATTAAATTTTAATTTTTGGATAATTTAGTACTACTATAGTACTACTCTTGATAGAAAATTAATCATTTTTCGCATGCTTGATTTAGTGGCAGAAAATAGGACAACTTAGTTACCTGTTTAAGGATTTAAGACTAGAAACATCTAATACTCTTTTTTACTCGTAAAAATCTTGTCACCCTGCCTTCCAGCATAAGCGTAATTGGATTTCTAGTAGCCAATATTTCAATTTTGTTTGCATTTAATTTGCTGTATGCATTAATCATCTTAAAACCTGTATGCAAATAATAAATTTCTAAATTATAGGTGGGGCCCCGAAACTTTATTAGCTTTCAAATGCTGCTACTGGCAATAAACCTAAATTATTGATTATTTTTATTCTCAAGTGTTTATTTTTGCCAATTATACAACAACAAAAGTGTGTATGGAAAAAATTGCCAACATTATTTATGTCATCATATTAATAATAAATCTGCAAATATTTTTAATTCATTATTAGTATTAATTAATGGATTGTATATAAATAGTCTTATCAAAAAATGACGCTCAACAAATTAAAAATTAATAACAATATTATCGCAAGCCTATAATTTTTTTTAGCTAACGATAGCAATTGAGTACGAGCTTGGATGTAGTCAGCATTAAAAAAAAACCGCGCTCCCATTATATATCAAACAATAAACACTTGATTATAGTTGTTAGTGAATAGAAATAAATCTCAATATAGAAAAGTGTTGTGTTGTATAATTTCCGCAATTGAGAGCCAAGTTATATTTATATTTGTTGGAATAGTGATCGAGGTCGAGGTTTTTGACAACTATTTTGATTAAGGGTTGATAGTTTTTGGTTTAAATTTAGCGCTAGTTGGGGCAACGGTACTTCGCCGGCCGGCTGCGTGCGCTTCTAGCCGGCTGATTTGTCCACGTGAACTCGTCCAACATCTCCATCTACAGACGAAACTTGTTTATTTTGGTTTCTGCGTCGTAACACAATATAAAAATATCGTTGTTGATTTTTGTTTCCGCCAATTGCGTCATTAATTAAATTGATTGATAACGATGGCAAGTTCATTCGAGTCATTCAGAAACTTGGACTTGTCTCGTGATGAAGTAGATCGAATAGGCGAAGCCCTAAAAGATAAAGAATTCCGGAAACTGTTCGCCGATTACGTCGAAGAGATACGTGACCCGGAAAACAGGAAGTTATTCGAAAAAGAAATAACCGAATTAGAAAAAGAACGCGGAATTGATGTGACTTTCATCAATCCAGTGGCTGGTTATGTGATTAAATCAAGTGTTGATGGATCTAAAAAGGCTTTTATTAATATTTGCTCGAATGAACATATTAAAAAACCATCATCATCCCCAAGTTGCATTGATGGATCCAGGGGTTTAACCTGGTCTCTACCACATTCCCTATCACCTCCAAGAGAAGATATCGATAATAAAAGGGTAAGATGTCAAGTTTTTGATGTAGTTTTCCACCCAGACACATTGCATTTAGCTCAAAATAATGCAGCATTCCGTAACATGGTAAATAAAACCGCATGCGAAGCTATAGAATCAAATTTCAACGTCAATTTAGACACTAAGAATTTAAAATTTCCTAAATTACAATTTAAAGGAATGCCGCATGCTACCATTATACGCAAATCAACTAATGAAAAACCGACTGAAAAATCACCCGAAGATCAAGCAATTTTGGATAAAATATATGAAAATATTCCTAAACAACAACAACCACCACAATCCCCGAAAAAACATAAAAAACTTATCGATAATCGCTCGAAATATACAACACCTAAATATACAATAAAACATCGCAGCCATATAGAATTAGAAAATTTCACATATGAACGAACGGCTAAAATTAATTCAGCAATACCGAAAGAGTTAGTAATTGAAATTGATCTCCCAATGTTAAAATCGGCAGGTGATATCAGTTTAGATGTGACTGAAAAATCAGTACAATTAATCAGTGAGAAACCAGCAAAGTACAAACTGTCATTGACATTACCATACCAAGTAAATCAAGATTGTGGTAATGCGAAATTCGAGAAAGATTCCAAAAAATTGTTAATAACATTACCTGTGAAACGGAACATGCCATCAATAAGTGATTTTAGTAGGGAAGATAGCGGCGTTGAAAGTGATCACGGTTCACCCATTTCAACGCCTCCTCGAGATGAACCGTTAGAGTTAACATTCTTAGAACCAAATATACATTACACCCTACCTGAATACATCTATCACAGCATTGACAACATCCTAACATATACATTAAATGTAAAAAACGTCCATGAAGAATCAATTGAAAAATGTTATAACGATATTTCGTCATCGATCCATGTCAAATTCACAAGCATGAGTACAGGATTCTTTCCTATATATTATGCTTTCTATGTGAAATTACCAGAGCACTTCATAGACACTGAAAAAGTCTCAATTGAAGCTTGGGATAACAACGTCGTCGTACAAATAGCTTTTAAACCATGTGATAAACAACTTACAACGTACCTGGTTGGTATGCATGAAGGTGATGCTAGTTTAAAACAAATTGAGGATAAAATACCTTCGAAACCTACACCTGAAACCTCTTTACCAATACCTGAATTCTTTAAAACCAAAGAAGTACAAAAAGCTAACATTGTGTTAGATACTGTTGCATTAAAGGATGAACCTAAGAATAAAAGCATTGCTATTGATATAGTAGGTGCCTACTCGGAATCCAGTGGTGATGAAATGAGTTTGAGTTATAGTCCTTCGAAGAGTAAAGGGATATTGAAGAGGAATTCATCTGCTAGAAGTTCTGTGAGTCGGAGTATATCAGAATCTAGTATAGATGACCTCATGTGGGCCTCATCGTTTGAGAATTGTTATAATAGTATGGATTCTGTAATTCCAGAAGAAGGAGAGCTCTCTGCTAGTATGAAGAAAACTGTCCGGTTCAATGATAATGTTTCAAGACAGCTGTTCAGGTAAGAAATAATTTATTATATTTATTGTGACATTTTAATTAATAATAAAAAATAGTTGCTGAGTCATCTGACCTTTATGTCCCACATACTACTTAATACACCGCCATCTTGGTTTACGCTTAAACCAAGATGGCGGCTAAGTAAGAAATGTTGTACTAAACCAACTTTGATAGTTTTAATAAATTTAAAAGAATATATTCAGTTAAAAATAATTTAAAATTTAATTAAAAAATTTGAAAAGCTTAGGCTAAAAACTAAGCCGATTATGTTAGTTTTAGTAAATTAAAATTTAAAATGTTTTAAAAATTTCACAAATGTAATATTTGTAATATTTTGCAAACAAGATGTTTTAATTAATTAGGAAGTTTGAAAAAACTAAGCCAATTATGTCAGTTTTAATAAATTTTAAAAAATATTTGATTTTCAATTTCAAGATATTTAAAAAAAATTACAAATTTCATCTTTTGCAAACAAGGTGTTCTAGTTAATTAGAAAATTTGAAAAACTTAGTCTAAACAGTAAGCCTTCTATGTTAGTTTTAGTAAATTAAAAAAAAATACTTTATTTAAAAACTTAACCTGAAAACTAAGTCAATTATGTGAGTTTTAATAATTTAAAAAGAAAAATTTAATTGGTAACATCAAAATTTTGAAAATTTTACAAATGTATTTGTTGCCAAATTTAACACTTAATTTGGGGGCAAACTACTCCCTAAAACGTCATCAACTGTCATAAACTGTTCCAACTTTCTCAATTTTCAACCGAATGATCAGAAGTTTTTAGACAAGCTACAATGATTACTTCCTGCATAGTATTTTCGTCGGGGGCGATTTCGAACCCTTTACCAAATGCGGCTCCCTTCCCAATTATTTTTTTAACGGCTGTAACTTTTTTATTCTTGAAAATATTGTCTTGAAAATTTTGCCAAAAGGTAACAAGTTGAATTTTCCAAATTTCCTCTTTTTTTACAAAAATTTCCTACAATTTTCGGTTTTTTATTTATAACCTTCTATTTTTTTACAAAAAAGAACTCTTTTATCATCTGATCCCCATTTTTTTGTCCAGTGGCATCACAATTTTTTTTAAATTCAACGTCATAAATTGTGTTTTATTAAATGGCGAATTGGGGCCCCGATCAACTACCCCTAGTTTTCATTTTACGTGAAAATTGAATACTAATTCATCGAAACCGCTCAACTTTCCTCATGAGGCAAACCTGACAGAATTTTGATTTAGGCTTTTGTTTTTCAGCAGTGGCGTCCCAAAATCGGCGTTCGTTTTTAGCCATTTTTTGAGTGTGCCACTGGTTAATCCGGAAAGATCCATTTTTGTACTACAAGTTTTTTGATTCCTATTAAATGAAACCAGTGACAGTTCGTCAAACAAAAATTTTTGGCAAAAAGTAGTGTTACGCAAAAGCCTATTCTTCCCTTAGTTTTTCCGATAGAGATTTGCGCATAGTCTCATTCGACAGAAGGAGAGTTTGTGCATCGATTGCTTAAAGTTTTGCCCTCAACCCTTATAATGAATTTTCAAAAATGACCAATTTTGTTCGAAAATAACAAGATGAAATTTTTGTTACAAAATTTTGAATACAAGATTTGTGTTCAAATTAGTTAAAAATGTAATTTTTATCAAAATCGGTGATGGCCCTTAAATTGTCAATAAATTTACTTTTTGCACCTAAGAAATCATATTGTGAGAACGGTTAAAAAAAAAGACTTCGGGAAAGTTTCAATATTTTTAAAATGATGGATTGAATATTAGAAGTTCAAAATAATTTTCAAAAAATTCTAACCCCTATTTTAAGGGGAAAAACTAAAATCGATAATTGGCTTAGACCATATACACTTCTAAACAGCCTTTTGCCGACGCGGTAAAGCTAACATAATTGGTGCGTGACGTCAGTTGTGGGCAAGAAGTTTCGGCTTCTACAGATGAAATATGTTATAAAAGTTAAAGAATAAACGTTATATATAAATATTTAAAATACAAAGTTGGGGGGGGGGGGAGTTACAAAAGGTGATTAAGAGAAAAACTTACCTTTAAAGATTACAGTAATGAGCATGCGGTACTAATAGTAAAAGAATTATATTACAAAACATTAAAAATGCGTTGCGATTATCTAAAAAAGGATTCACTAATGGCTTTAAATATTGGGGAATATATTAAATCTATTTGGTCATTTAAAAAGGCGTTCCGTTTTGTGATTTATGTAGAATTTGTACGTCCTCCAGTTTTGGAAAAGTATATTGATGCTCCTGGACGTGATTGGCAAACATTGAATCTGTTTTATTATTTTGAAATGATCTTTTATGTTCTTTCTAATGAAATTCCTACCTGTTTGTCCTATATATATATACGCTTGGAAAAGCTTTACATGTTAATTTATATACTTCTGATTTTCTAAATTTGTCCGTTTTTTCCGTCGCGTTAAATAAAATGTTTGATAATTTTGACGTTGACCTAAAAGCAATTTTCATGTTAAGTTTAGAAAGCTCAAGTGAATCTTGAATCAACCGTTTTCTTTGTTTAGCGATATACGTTTTTGAAGTTTTCTTTTTAAATTTTCTTAGTTATTAACTTCTCTATGGTATTGATGGGATAGCCATTGTTGAGTGCAATTTGTTTGATTGTCTTTAATTCTATATCTTGGTCTTCTTGTTCCATTGGAATTGTGATTGCTCTATGAACCATTGAGTGGTTTGGCTCGCTTGGAATTGTGCCATCTGTAAATGTTGGTTTTCTAAAAATTAAAATTTAAGTTTATTATTTTCGTTAGTTAGTGTAAAAAGGTGCTTCATTGACTTCTGATTCTACTTTAAATTGAATCTTGGGATGCATGCTGTTGAATTGTAAAAAATTGGAGAATTGTGTTTGTGTGCATTTTAAGCAAGATAAGATGTCTTCTACATAACTATACCAAAAATGAATATGTGATTTAGCCAGCCATGATAGTATTTTCTCTTCCAAGTGTGCTATAAAAATGTCGACGGTGATCCCATTGGCAGTCCAGCGTTTTGTTTGTAGAATACTCCATTAAATTGAAAATAATTTTGATTAATACACATTTTAAATCTTCTAACTCCATATATCCCTTATAATATTTAGGCATTCTTGCGGAGGTATATTAGAAAACATACTGCAAACATCTAATGAGACTAGTTTGCAATAATTTGGTATGTTTTGTCTTCAAGCAATTCGACTAGTTCTGCTGAATGTTTTACGCCGTGAGGTGCCTGAAATTGAGTAAAATTACGAAAAAGAGTTTAACTAAAAATTCTCTAATTAGACAATTAATATACGATACTACCGGTCTAATGAGTAAATCCTCCATGTGTGTTTTGACCAAATCCTATAACTTTTGAATTAATTTGAGTTTCTCTAAAATTGGTTTTAGTTCTTGTTGAAAAGTACTTGTAGGATCTTTTTTAAGTACTTCTAATTCTTCGGAGTTGATAAAATTATTGATTTTTTCAAGGATTACTATCGCATTTGATTTGTCTGTCTTATCATGGTTAGGTTTCCATTTGCAATCTTTGATTTAATTGCCTTTTTTTTACCGAGATATTTGTAAACCTTCTTTGCTTTTTAAAATTTTGAGGATGTGAGCTCTACTTATAGTTTTGTCTTCTATTTTTTGGAGAGCTGCTTGTGATTTGACTATCAGGTTTCTTTAGAGTTATGAGTATTGATTGGCGGAGCGTAATTTGGGCTTTTTTAGAGATACTGTCAAAAGGCCCAAACTAAGCTCCAGCAATCAGTAGTTTGGACCTTTTTAGAGATACTGTCAAAAGGCCCAAACTACACTTCGCCAATCAATACTCATAACTAACGAAACCATTCATTTGCCGCACGGAAAAAATAAAAAAATATTGATATGGAAGCTACGGAATCGATATCTGAGGACATAGGAAACCGAAATGTGGGTTTTCAAGTTCTGATTGAAGGTTTAAGAGGTTTGATTGTTAAAGTCGAACTCTCTTAGATCGTTAAAGAAATTGATTTGGGCAGAACATTTTAGTAAACTAGTGTCACGCGTTCTTTTTTTTGTTGTCACAAATCTAAAAAAAAGTTGATAACTGTGGGTACGGTGAAAATATGGGAAGCGGGAACTATGCAATGGATATCGGAGGACATAGGAAACCGAAACACTTTTCCTCCAATTTTTCGAAGTCGAACTTTGTTTCATTGCCGAAATAAAATCCGTTGGACGACGAACTTATATCTATAACTACAGAAACGATTACGTTTAATCGCCTCACCGCGAAGTATTTTTGTTTGCTTAAAAACTAGCATTTAATTTAAGTATTTTCCAAAATTTGACGTAAAAATATCGATATTGAGCCTACGGAATTAAGGGCCAGTTTTATGCAAAAACAAAAAAAAATGTGGTTTGCAAAAGGAACAACTGCGCTTCCTGCCTCACCGAGAAGTGGATTATTTCTTGTTCACCAAGCACAAAAATCGATTTAAAAAAAGAGCAAATTTGACGTTTTTTTTTTTTAAATTTTATTTACAATAGCTGCGGAAACGGTAAAAATGTCGAAGCGGTAGTTATGGTTTCAAAATCTGTTGACTATTTTACAAGCTGTGCTATTGTTAAAGTAAACAAGAATGAATTGAAAAAAAAATTAACATTTATTTTTATTCAAAGTATATTCGCTGCTATAGCTAAAGTTAAAGTTTGAAGTAAAATTATTGGACCTACTAGTGTTGTTGGCTACAGATTCGATTGCGTTTATCCACTTCACAGCTAAGTGTCTTTTCTTCCTCCTGATAACCTAAAACATAGAACGAGAGTTGATAGCTTACATTCTTTTGCCTTACTCGGAAGTAGATTATTGGACAAAAATTGATTCTATAAAAGGCAATTTGTTAATGTTTTTCAAATAATCAGTTGTGGAAGCGTTAAAACATCAAAGGCGGAAAGTACGGTATCGAATATTTGACGTAGGTAACCGAAAAAAATATTTAGCATTCTCCTGCGACTTTCCCCAGTTTTTATCGAAAGTATAAGCGGTGCGATCGCTTAAGTCGGATTTTCTTTGACGGGCTTCTTCATTGCCAGAGTATCTACTGGGCTCGGTCACTAGCCGCAAGAACGATTGCGTCTATTCAGAGAAGAATATCTGGGCATTTTAACGTAGAAAACAGAATCAAAAATTATTTTCAATTTTTAATTGAATGTATAATTAGTACGACGGCTAAAGTCAAACTTTTGTTTCGAAAACTCTAACATCACATCTACTAGTCTTGGTTGCTAGCTACAGGAACAATATTAGCATCATCGCAAAGTGTCTTTCTTCTACCGGTACCCAAAACTTTAATAATTTAGCAAATTTAAAAAAGGTGCTTTACACCAAATTTTATAAAATTGAGGTTTATTTTGATTGACGAAATAATCCGCTTTAGCAAAGCAGCTGTCAGAGTCGGTAAGCGTCTTCCACCTGGAAGTGCGATATTTTATCGTCCGCCAGCAACAAACAGATTAATTCATATTAAAAAAAAAACAGCTGGTTTGTGTGACGTTTTTTGAATTCTGATTAACGTTTAAGCGGTTCCGTCGCTATTTTTAATTGCTGAACGAAAATTTATTGTCGATCGGATTTCCTCTTGGGCATAGCATCTGCTGGGGTCGGTCGCTATCTCACAGAAAAGTTTGCGTTCATTTGCCGCACTGTGTGCTTTTTTCGTCGTCTGAAACTCAAAAGCTTACTTTTCTTAAAAATTCTTTGGTTTTGAACGAGAAACATTAAAAAATCAGAATGGAGATCGCAGAATCGTAATAAAGGGATCAATCTGCGTGCACAAACAACACCTTGAAGAAAAACCCCTTAACATATATCTACTGCTTTGGCAGAGCGTCGTAGGAAGGAAAGTGCCTTAATTTTGTGATTTTCAACAAAAAATGTACCGTAACATGTTTCAACCTTCTACAAGGCCATTATCAGACGGTGATACAAACAAGTATGAATATAAAAGAAAAACTACAAAGCATATATAAGACAGTTTTTACTTATAGCTAATTAAGAGAAAAGAACATTCCGCAAAAAGGGGTAAGAGGATTAAATTATTTCAAACAAAGGAGGTTTATACAGGTTGGTTTGATCATTAAGCCAGTTTGCGGAATGAATATTTTTTTATTTAGTAATTTCAAGAGCTTCTAACAAATTTAGTTTTCTGCCTTTAGAGCAGTTGTGAATGATTTTAAGTTTATCAATATCTGGGAATATCTGAAAGAGCGGTTCAAAATACTTTTATATTTTGTGAAAATATCCATACTATTACCTGGTACAAGAATATTTATCGAGTTCGAACACCCCTCCTCTTCTTCGGGGGTTTTTAGGTGATACTTGGCATAAGCCGTTTTTCTTTCAGACGAACTGAGGCTTCCGCCCACCCACCCAACTGTTAGTTATCAAGAAATTGAAAGTTTCTCTTCTCTGAAAGTGGTAAAAGCCTATATGTCCAGGAGGCGATGGTGACATCCAATCACTTGATCACGGACACTTGGTGGGTAGATGGTGCACTTAAGAACATTTATTAAGGACAAATAGTTGAACTGTGGTCTCTCTGCATGCGTTAGAAGTTTTTATGTTGGAAGAGGAGGAAGTACTATCCAATCCGATGATGTGGGCGGGTGGTTGAATCAATCAAGAACATTAATACGGACGGTGAACTGAGGATTTCGTCCACCCGGGCAAGGGTTAATTATCAAGAAATTGGAAGTTGTCCTTCTCTGCAAGTGTTTATAATTTTTTTGCCAAAGGAGATGATGGTGACATTCAATACTTTGAAGATATTGAAAGTTACTCTTCTTTTGCAATCGTGAAAAGTCACTATGTAGGAGGAGGCAATGGTGATATCAATCTTCTGAGGGACACTTCAATTCATGTCGAATATCAAGTAGTTTAAACTGGAGACAAAATTCGATACCATGAACACAAATATGGCGTTTAAAAATTAAAAATTTGATGCCGGTAACATTAAAAAAAAAAAAAACATTATGGCTTTATCATTAAAAAAATTGGAGAACTTTGGAAGACCATAAAATGGGTAGATCGCAAAAATTCAAAAATTTTGTAGTATACTCTGTTCAATTTTTCTCCTCTTTCGAATGAGACTATGCACAGCCCTCTAAGTTTAGACCATATATTCTTATAGATAAGCCTTTTGCCAATGCTGTGAAGCAATATAATCGGTGCGTGTGACGTCAGTTGTGGGCAAGAACGCGCATAACAAGATATTTGGTGTTAGGTCAAATAAAGTTTTTTTTTTTTCATTATAAAATTAAAAAAAAAAAATTGCAAATGTTGATGTTGGGTCTAGGAATCGAATTGTCGAAGATTTTAAATTTTACTAAAAAATGTATACACAGATATCGAATATAAAGCTTTTTATTCACGGGAAAACCTATCGACTTCCTTACTTCTTTTAGTGTTTCAAAAAAACTGTAATTGAACTAATGCCAAGGACCCTTCTCTAATTTTTACTTGACTCGAGTACTTCCGTTTTGGCAGAGAACCAGCTGGAGATTCCGTCCATTTGGCTCGCTCTTTTTTGTCACCAGAAACCGAAAAAATGTAGTTTTTGTTTCTTTTTGCCGTCAGAAATAATACGTGCCCACTAGACTTTCTCTTTCGCAAAGCATCTACCGGAAGTGTTGGTCCCAGTCACACAAATTGATCATTATCTGGGGGCAATTTTGAGTTTTTTTTTTTCAGAAATAGCGGAAATGCCGTTAGAAAAAATAATACGTGATTCTCGAACGGAAAAGCGTCTACCGGAAGTGTCACTTCCAAAAGAAAAAAAACACAAAAATCAATCGGTAAATAGTTATTTCTCCTTTGTCTAGGGTCAAAACAAAATACGTGATTCTCTGACTTTCTCTTTGGCGAAGCATCTACTTTTAGCGAAAGTCCGGTTTCGACACCGGATACTACAGTCATATTTGCTGTCTCATGGCATTTTTGGAATTGTTTTTGACGCTGGAAAACATAGTTCTAGTTGACAACAAGAAAATTCAACAAAATTTGTAGAATGTTGGCCTCAGCATTGGGGCTAATGTATGGTGCCAGCTTTGTTCTAAAATGTTTGATTTGTTACGAATAGTTCTGAGACCTCTTAGCGAACTGAATAGAATTTTCAGTAGTAACATTGGTATATACTTACGTTTAATGCGCAGTGTATAGTCCTACCACTACTTACTACTCGAGTGCAAGTAGCACCTAATGAATAGCCGGCGTTATGTGATGGTTTCGTCATGATAATTTTCGAATACATTATAAAATTCACACAAACCAGCTTGGTAATCTGCAAAATGTATGTGTCATTGTCTTTTAAAATAATAAAAACGATGAACATTTTTTAAAATCTTAAATGTAATTGCATCTAGAGCAGCAAAGACGGTTAGCGCATTCTTAATTCTTGGCATTATTTGGCGCTGTATTTATAACAAGAGCTACGTAATGCATTATTTTTTTAATTTATAAATTTTGAAGAGTTTTAGTGCAATCTTAAATGAAGTTATTTATATTTCACTTGCCTATTATTTGCTATTAATACCTTAGATACGGAATATCTAAAGTGGTACTTAACAACCTGGGCATTATAAGGACGTGTTCTAATTCACAAAAGCTTAAAGATGTTTTATAAAAGCTTTAATACTTACTTATTAAATCCATAAAAGCTAGGAGATTTTTCATAAAAGCTTGAATACTTGTTTATATAAAAGTCACAATGTGAAATATGATGAAATAACATTGTCATAAATGAAATTTATATTAATATTACAATTTCTTGTGAATAATGCCCACTAGCGACTTCAATCTTTCGGGCCATAGGCCCTCGGGCTGAATCATGTTGCACAAATAACTAGTAATTTAATGTATAGAAAATGTACCAACATTATATCAGGTGCTTCTCTTTAATATTTTTATCAAAACTATAATACTATAACTTAAAAGTATTTGCATAAAACTACCTCAGACGCCCTGACAGTATTATTTTAAAGAGGCAGAAATTATTCGAATAATATAAAATTCTATAAACATTTCACGAGGCAAGCAAATGAAAACATTGCTCATTAAAATATATATGTAGGTGAAACCTTATCACTTTATCAATAACAACATATCAGCAAATAATGATAATAAAAATGCAAATTATTAAACAAATATAACCATAGCAAACATATTTAATATAAACCAATATACTTTTTTTAATTGGGCTCGTATTTCATTTTCAAATATTTAATTAACATAAATAAATCTCTTATTTCCAGAAAAGCTGATAATGCTGATGCTACAGTGGATTAATGATTCAGTTAATTAATAATTATTTTCTGTATTCATTCAATAAAACAATTTCAAAAGTAGACTTATTACATTATTCAAGTGGAACGGTTAGTCAATAAAACATAAGCATCATATTGATCAAACATTGTCGCTTAGTAATACCCCAATTCTATTTTTATTTTTAGATCCAACTCGAGTATTTTAGGACAGAAGAAAAAGAATCAAAGGAAAGCAAAGAATAAAAAGCGTGCTGCTCAGGAAAGAAGATATAGTGAGAGTGAATTGTCAGAATGCGACGAAAAGAAGGAGAGAGAACCAAAGACTACGCTATGCAATGGCGAACAGCCGGATGAATTAAACAACAAGAAAGAAGACAACAATATTTTCGACTTTGATATGTAAACGGAAAATTTTACATCCTAATTAATTTCAACACTTTTAATTATGAATTGCTATTATTAATTTCCAGGTGGGAAGAAATATTAATAATCACTAGAAAAAAAAGCAAAAAATTACAAAAAAAATAATTAGATTAATTAGGGTACGATTATATACAGAATCGAGTTGTATTTTAATTCATTTTTAATAATGCTTGTGATAATTTTATGTTGAGTGCTATTTTTTAATTTTTATGGGTTGAGAATTTTTATTTTAATCATGATTTTTTTTCAATAATACAGAATATGGTGGGAGGTGCTAAAATAAGTAAGTTATTAATTCTCGACTGATGAAAATTTTTACCTGGATTTATTACGTTCAATTTTTGATATTGATCCCAGTGAGTATTTTATAGTATACTTTATACACTACTTATTAGTCTATACATGTTTTATCCACATATTGTGAGATTTGTAGGTGATAAAAAATATTTAATAAAAAAAAGTATATAACTGTTTAAAAATATTTGGAAAATGATGTTTTAATTGAACTTAATTTATTAATCCAGTTTATACGGAAGCAACAATCTTTAATCTGACGAGAAAATATATCTAATTTATTTAACTTTTTTTTGTAACCACATTAGTTCCATAGATTATCATCAGACAATCCCTTTAAATCCAAAGCTCAGATTCGACGTTTAAACATTTATTTGGCAGCAGGGCACATAACCGGCTACAGAGAGAATGACGAGTGCGAAGTGCGTGCATGGCGTATAATGGCGCTGACAGACGAGCGCGCGGCAGTGCTGCGGCAGTATATTTGCCAGTTTCAGATGGTTAGATGCTTGCTCGGCGCGTGTTCGAGGTAAACAAAATTACCCCGCGGCATTGCAGTACAGCCGCTGCTCGCTCGTCTGTCTGCGCCATAACGTGCTGCAGCTACAGGGATCCGTGTTCGGCGGATGAACATGCTGTAACATGCCTGCTTAGTGAGAGCGGTGATAGTGGAAACATTACAAACGCACAATTTGGTTTTCATTTACGATTCTTGCAGCATATTCGTTTTGTCTGAGGTGCGAAGTGTTGCCACTTCCCGTCCTGCATAGTGAGGGAGAGTTGGCGTGACATCTCCTCTGAATGTTTGCGTGCGCAGGTGTTGGATAACCGTAGTTATCCATCTGGGGTTGCTGTGGTTGTGCTTCTTTTAAAGGACGATGTTTTCCAGCGTCGAGTTCGGTTGTTGACACTCGGTATTCACCTGCTGCACGTATACATCTTGGTAATGGCGTCCCCAAGCGATCGAGTACGCCTCTCTAGACCATGAATGCCTTGAGTCTGCCCACAAGGCAGTGTACGCTGCCGGAGTGTAGTAGTAATCGTAATCAGTGGGCATAGCGGCGTCGACTGTATTATTCCGGTAAGGGTTCGCAGAGAGAGATAACCTACGGCAGAGGGTCCAGGTTTGTAGGTACCATGCAAGCCAGGAGTTACTTCTGGAACAGTCGTAGGTATGGAGTTCAGAAGTCTGCTTAGGTTGGGTCGTAGAAGTGGTTATAGAGTCGCATGGTTGTTTCGGCGGAGACTGTTTACCATTTGGCTTACGCTTCTTGCTAATCACTGTTGCAGAGTGAAAGTTTTATATTTATACCCCCCGTCTGGATCTCATTGGTTGGTCGATGCTCCATCTACTAAGCGGTATCGGAAGGGATTTATTTTTTGATCTGGCTTGTTACAGCCACCAAGCGCTGACTACCATAACACCCGCCCTCTTTGCGAGTTCGACCAATTGCGGCAGACCACGTTGCATAAAAGATACGAATTTGAGATTTTTCAGTTAGTCTTCCAGAGTCATCCGACCGAGCAAACTGACATCTCCGAATAAGCCACCGCTGGCAGACAGTAATTCCGTCTTCATGATCCTCCAGCTAAATCCTTCTACGACGAGACGCGCCGCTAATCCCGGCAACCCCTAACCTTTCACATTCCTAACATCCTCCATCTTACTCACCTTTCCCCAAATGTAAGATAACATCGTCACCCAAGGCATTGCATACACCGCCACGGGCACAAGCACACCATACTCCTGCTTGTTGGAACTCCGCCTCAAGGTCAAACTCCAGACTTAAATCGAGACACGTGCACAACACAACTATCATGGATGAACGCGTAATGGAGAAGAGGAGAAAGTCGAACGAATGTATGCTCAACAATGGCATACTTACGGCGCAACACGGAACTTGTCTACCGGTTTTAACTTCACCGGAGATGGAACCGGTAACAGGCTTCTTTTGTTTTTAATCAAAAGACAAAAAAGATGATTCCGAGGTAGTGTTGCTAAGGTGTCCTCGGCGAAGTCTCGCCGTGAAGCTATCTCCGTAGCTGCTTTGAAGAACGAAGTACATGACACGATATTGATAATCAAAGTAGTCCGGCAGCTTAGATTTGACGAGGCTGAATTTTATTTCCAGGACACAGAACCAAATTGCCACGGGTCACACTTTTTTAAATTTTAGTACAGTCAGGTGGCAATGCTTGGGATTTATAGTGGTGCACTCTAGGACGCAGTTAAAACTGTCCTTTTTAACATTCTCTTCTGGGCAATGACTCCAATTTTTGGTACTCTGAATCTTGAAATCACCACCGGTAGTACTGCTGGAAGTTGAGTTCTCTTTAGAGTTGATCTTTTTCTACAGAGGTCAAAATGCATAAATGTCGCCTGTTTGATTCTTGGTTTGCTTCCAGTTTTATTCGCGCACAAGTGATGAATTGCGACGTACCCTTTCACGTCCCTAATTTGTTGATCAATTGTTTGTAGACTGCAGCCGAGATGAATGATGAATATCGCAAATATGTTTCTTGACGTCATGAACACGGTCCCACCGTTGATGTCACTTTGTGTGTAATAAGTGATTGGACTCACGCAACGTGATGTTTGCAGGAGTGGTATTATGTCAGTTTCATGGAGTACACATTCGTGTTGATAACTCTTTGAGTTGTCAAGTGAGCAACTGTGATTCTGTTCGTTTGTTGTTGTTCAGTTCATATTGATGGTGACGTCACATATAGTTTACCCTGAGCTCTTTAGTTCAAACAGATTTATTTAATAGAAATTACACATAGATGGTAATTAAATTGTACTTTATGGCATGAGATCCTCCGCAGGTCTTTGTTCGTAGTATCTGCTTCAGTTACTCCGTTTCTGCTGCTCGTCTGCATCTGCGGGTTTCGCCACCCTTGACTAACACAGCTTGATCCGCGACAACGGAACCAGCCAACATGGCCATGATATTTCTCGATCATCCTCCAAGTCCTGCTTCTTTCGAATCGGGCCGCCCCGGACCATCTCGAGAGATAATATCACTCCCCGTTCGGTGGCGGCGGAAAGACCGTCCGACGTTGTTCTGGATTTCTCCATCTTCCATGGTGCTTTTCTGTTCCTCTTGCCCGCCTTCCACAAGTTCTCGTGCTGCCAATTGCGGTGGTAATCGGCAGCGTGTGGCCAATGGTAGATCCAGTCAGTTTCATGTTTGGTGTCCTTACACGCAAAACAATCCTTCTAAGACCTGACTAAACCTTTTCAGCTATTTTAGCGATTCTATCACATAAAAGTACTAAATGTCTCTCAAAAACTAACGTTAAAACCTTCGGTGAATAAAACGTTTTTCTCTAAAATATCAGAATCTACTTTGTCAAAAGTTATACCGCTGGTTCCGGATGGATGATCCGTTTTTTTGTATTTCCTTCTTTCTATCCTAATTGTCTCTTTCGTTGTATTAATTTCTCCTGAATGCTGCACCCACCATCGCAAACTAGTCTCGCGGATCTCTTCTTTGACTTCTTTACTTCAGGCTAACGAACAAACCTAAAGTATTGATCGATCTATATCGAATAACCGAACAAACACAACTTCAGCAAAGGAGAATTTTGTGTGGCGTATACTGAGTGCATGCTCTGTAAGCTGCTTAAAGAAAACGATGTTATGTTTGGCTTCTTGCTTATATCGCACCAACTCCTAGCCAGTCTATGGTTATTGTTTACTAACTTCAAGGTTCAGCGCCATATTGATCCTGCCTCCTCTTCCTTCAAACAACACTACTATTGTGTAAGTGGTACATAGATGTTACGGGTAGAATTACCGACCACATTCCCTTTTGGACCGGAAGACGAGATGGTCTTCGGTAGTAGGAGATTGTTGGTGATGACCTGGTTGTCTGTCTGCTCAGTGTGTAGCAAGTAGAAATGGCCAAGGTGTAAAAGTTTGGGGTCGATATCTTTGGCGTACAAGGTACAGTCCAGAGATTGGAATCACGTCAAAATATTGCCTTAGATTCTGCGCAGAATAAAATTGTTTTAACGGTGTCTCTGAGGAAGCTTTAAAAAAGTTGCGTATCTTCATCGTTAAAGCTTTGTTGTAATCAAAATCTGACGTAATTGAATTATATTCTCAGCGCACTGATTGATTTTATTCTGCAATGGCCGTTGGCGTTGTTACGATAGCTTTTTGCTCAATGATCTACTTCCTGGAAAATGTTTCAAGATCAATGTAAGTTTGCACAGAGTTAAATTCGATAGAGTGGTTAATCCAGATTGTTTGCGCACAAGGCTCTAAGTATCTATATTACAATCTATAAAAAAGGCCACTCCGTAATAAACTCACATCTGGTCCACCTGAGAAATACGTTCAGGTAGTAGACCGTTCACTATGCTTCCTCAAATGGGTTCCACAATCCGACGTCGGGACAGATGTTATCCACATGGATTATCACGGGGAAGGTATGAGAGTAGTCTTCAATCCACAAGCAGTTTCCTAACTCTAAGATGATTAGTCGTTTGGACCCCAACCATTTAGACGCTAGATTCTTCTTTCTGATTCGCACCTGATTTCGTTTTCCAGTATAGTAAACCACATTATGATGTCTTGGATATCACGTTGTCGGTAAGATTAATGCTTCTTCGTCTTTCTCGTAATAGTTCAGGACTTTTAAAAAATTCTAGTTTCAAATACCCAAATCCGAGAAAAATCACTTAAAAGTAACCCATTCTTAGCAATTATGTGTTATATTTCACCCTAGGGCAAACGAATCCATTTTTTTTTTTATTTTTGCGATCAAAAGTATTATGTTTCAGGAGTATCATATTCAAATTTCAAGTCTCCAGGTGTATCGGAATCAAAGATATCAAATTTTCAATAAAATGGTAATTTTCAGCAGGAAATTTCGGAAAACCAAGGGCGGGTACGTGTTTTACGGAAAATTTCCTATAAGATACACCTTTTTGAATAAAAATGTTGGCTTTTTTTTGCTTATTTACAGCACAAAAACTTTAAGGAGACAAAATATTCCTAAAAAATTAAAATGGCCGCCATTTACACTGTATGTAGAGATCTAAAATTTTAGGAATCATCATATTTTGGTACCCCAAACATGTGTACAAAATTTGAACAAAATCGGAGATGTCGATGTGGAGACGATTGTCCGAACTATCGTGGAATTACCCTATAAAAAAATCACCCAGTACAACTTAATTATAAAATGATCACCCGGTATAAGTAGATATATGATTATTTTAACAAAGCTGCATATTGGGTTGCCTAAGTTAAAAGAACATAAATAAATTACAGATACCTTTAATACCTTTTTCCAAATTATCAATCAAATTAATTCCATAACCTGTAAAATTACATGGTATAGAAATAAATAAAATATGCACCCAGATCTCTCACCACATTTACATAGTGATAAATGTAATGAATTAATACAAGCCTTACACCAGTGCCATACCGATGTAAGTGAATACAACATTTAATAATCCGTATATTAACATCCAGCATTGCAGCATCCCATCCGACAACTATTTGGTATATGCAACTCATTGGATAGTCAAATGATAAAGTGTTTAAAAGAAGAACGATTAGCAAGAAGAAAACGCAACATTGAAAGAGCCAAAGAAGTCCATAAAAAAGTTAAAGAATTACTTCGTGAAGATAAGGAATCAGCATAATGGATTTAATTACAATAGTAGATTCAATAGATAAAACCCTTTTAAATAATGGACTACAAAGTGTTAGTGACCGCTATTACGACCATAAATATTGCACAAAAATTGACGGTGTTAAAGAACCCGTCGCTCAACGTGTTAGTTTCCATAGTAATAAAATTTGCATGCTTTCTTTAGCCGAAAATCATCCTATTATAAAAAATAAAATGAGCATAAAAAAAATTAATTTTGAAATCGATGGTAAAGTAGATCGATCGAAAAATGCAGCTTCTGGTAAAGGTAAACGAGGGGCTCAAAAATTAAGTCCTGATTCTATAATTTGCTATTTAGAAACTGAAGGAGATAAATATCCAGTATATAGTTGCATTAAAGGGAAATTGATTGAAATTAATGAGGGTTTGATTAATAATCCTAATTTAATTATCGAGAAACCTGTTAGTGATGGTTATATTGCATTATTATTACCAATTTTAAAAGAATATGCTGTTTGTAAAGAAAGTATGCTTAGTAAAGATCAATATATTGCTAGTTAGCTTGTACAATATTTTTGAGTAATAAAGACTTAATATTTATATTTGTTATTTCTTGAATTATTGTATTATTATATTTAAGTATACTTAACTAAATGTCCTAAGCTGGATAGAGGTCTTCTTGAATGTGGGGATCATTTTGATCAAATTCACTTATCACTATAAGACGCTTTGAAATTTAAAAGTTTGAATAATTCTTACTGTTTAAAAAAACTATTTTTTATACCTAAAATGCAAAGTTTAATTTTTAACAGTAATTTACACTATGGGTAATTGAAGATTAGGACAAATGCCTGTCTATTGTATAGGCAACCTAAAATACTGAAATGCATATTATATACAAAATACAGGGTGTTCTATTAAAGTATGAATAAAGCCTGTAGTTTTCAATAACTATAAAACTATAGCTTGTCTGCATTAAGACTGCAGATTACTGTAACCATTAGACATTGGTTTATTAAGTCTGTTTTCACAATGGATGAATTGAAGCATTAAGAAAAACTGATTTCTAAAAACAATTTACATTTTGAATTGAAAATAGTTTTGATGCAACAATACATCTATGAATACAAATATATTAAACTGGATCATAATTTTAAAGCACGAAATGTCTTCATAGGTTATTGCTCTACATACACAATAATATGTTCTTGACTGCCCAAATGTCATAAAATGTTCTTTATGTGTTTGTAAATTGTTATCAAACTGTTATGATTCTGCCGCAAACATCAAAAATAGTTCTTGAGCTGTTCATAAAATTTTAAGAAACTAAAAAATATTCCTAAACTGTTATAGATTTCATGATTTATTCTTAAGCTGCACAAGGATCATAAAATGTTTTTAAGATGATACCTATGAACAATATAAAATAATTTTTGAACTTTTTTAAATTGTTATCAAACTGTTAAAAATATTTCTAAACTGGTTTAGATGCCAAAATATATTCTTAAGAAGCCACAAATGACATAAAATGTTTTTTAACTGTTTGTAAATTATCACAAAACTGTCAAGATGACATATTCTTAAACCGTCATAAAATGTTCTTTAACTAACATATTTATGTTCACAAACATTCATTTTTTTTACAAAATTGTCACAAATGCTTTAAGTCATTTCTCAACTATCAAAATTGTTTTGAAACTTAATTGTAATAAAATATTAATGAGCAATTGCTAAAATGTACCTCAACTGATATAAATGTTTAAAGAATGTTCCGGAAATGTCATCAAACGTTTTTAAACTGACATAAATGTTTTTCAACTATCGTAAATATTCTCAAATGTTCCCAAACTATTAGTCCTAAACTGTTTAGTCAAATATTTTCTTAAATCAACCAATCATAAATGTTACCAAACGTATCCAAAGTGTTAAATATAATCTTAATCAGTCATGAGCTGTCATAAAATATTGTTTGGCTACCATAATAATTATAAGATTATTCCGTACAAAGTTTAAGTGAAACAGAAAAAAAAATCAATATCTCTCAATCAATTGTAATAATATTCTTCCCCGTAATAAGCTTTTGAAGCGTTAAGCGTATTTTTGCGCCTTTTCCTCCTGTTCACTGTGAGAGCGTCAAGCTCCTTAAATTTTTTGGAAGTAAATTTTTAATTTTTTCTTTTGACGTTTCCAAAGTCCAAGTTAATGAATTTAATTAATTAATTATCTGCGCCCCAATCAAGCTGCGTGTGTGAGTGTGAGGTCAGCCATTCATACGCCACTGCTGGCGTCTTAGCCTCTTTCTCTGCTTGTAATGTTGGCAACTTACATTACAAGGGACCTACAGTTTTAAGTGGATTCCGAACCACTGGAGAGAATTCATCACTCCATCAGAGAAGGTTTTAGCCGTAAAACCCCACGCTGGCAAGGCGGCTTGGGGAGTGGGAGAGAGTATAGAAAGTGAAATATGGGAATCGAACCCACGATCTTCGGTACAGCGGCCGGATGCCTAGACCACTGCGCCACGCTCTCTCTTTCATCAAGCTGCACCCGGCAGTAAACCCAGTTTTTAGGGTCCCCTTCACTCATCACACAACTAAAGTTTGCCATTATGATCACTGACGTTTTTGTTGCTACAATCACTGCGTAAAGATGAACAAAAATAAATTATTTTGCGAGTACGGTCATCAGTGCTTTATTCTACAACGTAATGTATGATAGAGGCATCTACAATAAAAAGAAACAAACTCCGCACATCTCAGACGTGCCTATAGCGGGTCCTAAACGTTAAAAAAACACAATTTTTACTACTTCTGTCAAAAAGTTACTAAAATTGTCACATAGTTTTCAGCAATGTAATAAATTAGCTTAAATTTACGAAGTATACTAACACCACTTTGCACAATAAACTGGTTGGTGGAAGATAAAAATAATAGCGTTTTCCACTAGTATTATATCGGCTTGAGCTGGTACCGAGCAAGCTTGAACTAGCATTTGCACGGTTCTCCGTTTTTGGGCCGCACCTACTCGGAGCAGTGGAACAAGTAAAATAGCGTTTTGTGCTGTTTTGCTATGAAAAAGCTCGCAATAAATTCTAACCTCTTCTTTTTTATTTAAATGTTTTTGAATTTCAATTAATTCATTGTCGCTACTATCTGACAATTCAGAAATTATCTCAGCGACAATAGCTGATAAAATATTGGAATCCATCATTACAAAATATGTCAATTTGCATCGTAGTATGATCACGGTTCTAAAAATTTGAGCTCTCAGGGAGCAAGAGCAAGAATGAATAGCATCGGTGGAAAACGACCAGCTCGAGCTTAAAATAGTTGGTGCTACCCAGTGAAACACGCACGGCTCGAGCTAACTCGCACCAGCTCTGCTCCGAGCGACGAGTGGAAAACGCTACAAGAAATTGATGTTTAAATCAACTTTCTACAATAAAACATTTTTGACCATTAATTTTAAACAAGTTATGACCGTACCAACACTTCAGACAATAATTTTACTGGTGAAAGGTACGTGACCTTTGAAATGTTTTTGTTGTTGTGCTGTTCTTGGATTCATTGAGCTTTTTAGATTCTTCCAGACCGTCAAGACTATCATGCAAACTTATGCGTTGTTTGTTGTGCAATTGGCGCCGCTCAAAACTGTTGTTGCAATTTTTCTGTCTTTTTTGTCTAATTCAATTGACAAATAGTGGCTTTTCAATTTGCTTTCTCTAATTTTTTTAAACAATACTTTTGACTTACTAAGTTATTTTCCATGTTTTCTTTCCTGCGCTCTACGTCCCTGCTGTCTCAGTATTAGTTTTTACCAAGACTTTGTCATTGAGTCTTCTGTTTTCAAAATATGGTTATAGTTTTTGTTGTTGTTTTTGACGTTGGTGGACGTTGAATTTGTAGTGATAGTGATGTTTGCAGGTTAATACTACTACGGTTCTTCTTGTGTTTATTTTTACTATCATTTTATTGATGCCTACTATGATCATTGCTTTTATCATGATTGTATTTGCTGTATTTGCGTTCTTTATCTTTTTTGCATCTGTGTTTTTTTTTTCAACAAACGCTTTTTCTAGTTTACATCTTTTTGTTTGCGCTTCTTTTATGCCTATCTTGCTTTTTACTTTTTGCAGCTGCTTTTCTCATTTGAGCTGTTTTTTGCAATATTGCCTTTTCTTTTTCTCTTTTTTGCTTTCCTTATCCTTTGTTTTTTGCGCATTTTTATTTTTTTTTTCTTGATTCTTTTGTCCTCGCTTTTCTTCTTAACCTCTCTTTGCTGTTTTTTTTCTTTTCATTTGTTCACAAATAGTTTGCGCTCTTGTCATTGAGTTTGAGTCTTTTTCTCTTTTGTTTTTCTTTTTTCAAGTTGCTCCCTTTCGACGCGTTGGGAGGGAAAAACTTTAGAACATGATAACGGTCAATATTTTCAATTGGAGTTGCCTACCTACCTGCCCGAGTGTTATCAGAAGATTAGTTTACAAACACTCGGGCGGGTACCTCCAAAGCATGATGGCAAACAATAATTTCAACTGGATTTAACCAACCACCCACCCGAGTATTAATAAATCATATACAGGGAGTTTATAAATGAATGGGATTATGTAATCACTTTAAATGTGCCGCTTTTTTTAAATTGTTTACTAAACTATTTGTTTTGACAGATCAACTTTGACAGCTGTCAAGCAAACATATGAAAACATATGTAGTATAGTAGACGATTTAAAAAAAACGGCATATTTAAAGTGATTACATAATCCCATTCATTTATAAACTCCCTGTACTACTCCAAAACATGATGACGGTCAATATTTTTAATTGAAGTTGGTAGTTTACAAACACTCTGGCGAGTAACTCCAGAACATGACAAACAATACTTTTAACTGGATTTAACCAATCACTCACCTAAATGTTTAAAAACCAAACTTTTGATAACTAACACTTGCGTGAGTGGGTGGGCAACTCCAAAACATGATGACTCACTCGCTCAAATGTTTGTTATCAAAAGATTAGTTTACAAACACTCTGGCGGGTAACTCCAGAACATGATGACAAACAATACTTTCAACTGGAGTTAACTAACCACCACCCGAGTATTTATAAACCAAATTTTTGATAATTAACACTTAACTGGGTGGGTGGGCAACTCCAGAACATGATGACGGTTAATATTTTTAACTAGAGTTGGCCACTCAGCAGCCCGAATGTTTGTTATCAAAAAATTAGTTTACAAACCCTTTAGCGGGTAACTCCAAAACATGATGACAAAGAATACATTTAACTGGAGGTAACCAACCACCCACCCGAGTGTTTGTAAACCAAACTTTTGATAACTAACATTTGGGCGGGCGGGTGGGCAACTCCAGATCATAATAACGGTCATTATTTTTAACTGGAGTTGCCTACCTATCCGCCCAAATGTTTGTTATCAAAAGATTAGTTTACAAACACTTTGGCTGGTAACTTCAGAACATGACAAACAATACTTTTAACTGGATTTAACCAACCACCCACCCGAGTGTTTATAAACAAAACTTTTGATAACTAACACTTGGGTGGGTGGGTGGGCAACTCCAAAACATAATGACAGTCAATATTTTTAATTAGAGCTGCCCACCCACCCGCCCACATGTTTGTTATTAAAAAATTAGTTTACAAACACTCCGGAGAGTAACTCCAGAACATGATGAAAAACGATACTTTCAACTGGAATTAACCAACCGCCCACCCAACTATTTATAAACCAAATTTTTGATAACTAACACTTGGGTGGGTAAGTGGTCAACTCTACAACATTGGAGTTGCCCACCCACCCGCCCGAGTGTTTGTTATCAAAAGATTAGTTTACAAACACTCGGGCGGAGTTAACCAACCACTAACCTAAGTATTTATAAACCAAAGTTTTGATAAGTAACACTTGGGTGAGTGGGTGGGCAACTCCAGAACATGATGGCGGTCAATATTTTCAATTGGAGTTGCCTACCCACTTGCCCAAGTGTTTAATATCAAAATTAGTTTACAAACACTCTGGCAAGTAACTCCAGAACATGACAAACAATACTTTCAACTGGATTTAGACAACCACCTACCCTAGTGTTTATAAACCTAACTTTTGATAACTAACCCTTGGGTGGGTGGCTGGGCATCTCCAGAACATAATAGTCAATATTTTTAACTGGGGCTATTATACGCCCAAACCCAAAAACTGAAAGACTTCATCATGAAGTAAAATGGGAAAATCATCAAAATCAAAAAATATCTTACTGGGTAATCAACAAAAAAACGACACCTAAGAGTACAAAATTACGGAGAACAAGCGGCACCTGAAAGACTCCCTTGTCGCATTAAGAAGTTTACGCAGAAAATCAAAAAGAACAGCAAATTCAACCGCTTACATGATGTTCATTCTCAACAAGCAGTTTTCCTATTCAACCACGCTACCAAAAGCTCTAAAACTCCATATGCCTCCCTGCGGAAGTCACTAAAACTCCGAATGCCCCGGCCCAGTATTTCCGCAAAATACCCGCCAAAAGCACAGCCCACCTTAAAGAAAGACTTAGGTTAGTAGAAAGAAAGAAAAAAACGTCAAAGAAATTAAGGAAAGATACAGGTGAGCAAGTTTAATTTCTTGCACTAATAGACCTTCAGCTATTAAGACCAAAAAATCTACTTGGCAAGCTTTTAAGGGGCAGGTTTAAGCTAATCACTAACTCCTTAGGTCTTTTCTTACGTTCCCCAAATCGGTCAGCTCCCACAGAGGGCGCTGGCACACGCCGCTTTCTGCCCATTAATATTTGAGATAAATCCGATTATCAAGGTCGGTTAGCAACCTTCAAGTTCCATAATATAGTACACTTAGTTTATAAATTGCGGTTAAGTAGATTTAAATAGAATGATCTATCCACCAAGTCCTTAAAATTATGTTAAATCACACTTGTGAGTAAATTTGTGCTTATTCTTCAAATGTTGAAAAAAGCTTTGCATTTACATTTGATGAATTTTACTAAAATCAATTGTTTGTTTTTTTAGTTGAAACTCTGAAGTAAGAAGGTTAGTAGCGTTCATTAAAATTGTGTTGATTAACTTATTCTTCAATAAAAATTTTGAAGAAATAAGCAGATTTGTCTTTATACCTAAAGTTGAAAGCACTTGACTTTCTACTTCAGTCAAAACTCTAAAGTATGAAGTTAGTAGCGTTTGTTAAAATTGTGTCAATCAACTTATTCTTTAATTGCAACTTTGAAGAAATAAGCAGATTTGTCTTTAAGCCTGTATTTTGCCAGTAGCTACTTATGGTTTGGAAACTGCAACCCTAACACAGAAAAGTGCAGAACGCCTTAGATCAACGTAGAAGGCAATGGAAAGATTCATGCTCGGAATAAGCTTGCGAGATAAAATACGCAATACAGAAATAAGAAGACGGACGAAGGTGAAAGACATCATCGAGCGGGTAGCTGAGCTAAAGTGGCCATGGGTGGGACATGTTGCAAGGCAAGATCCCAACAAATCCGCATTGTTAAATGGCGGCCACAACAATCAAAACGGAGCGTAGGAAGACCTCAAAAGAGATGGCTTGATGATATAAAACAACTTACGGGCAGAAACTGGCATCAAATCGCAAAAGACAGAATCGCATGGAAGAGGCCTATATTCAGGAGTGGATGAGCACAGGCTGAAAAGAAGAAGAAGAAGAAGAAGAAGAAGAGAGTCTTTATAACTAGTCGAATGTCAATTGTTTTTACTTCAATTGAAACTCTGAGTAAAAAGTTAGTAGCGTTTGTTAAAATTGTGTCAATCAACTTATTTTTCAATCAAAACTTTGAAGAAATAAGCTGATTTGTCTTTACATATAAAGATGAATGTCAATTGTTTCTACTTTAGTTGAAACTTTGAACTAAGAAGTTAGTAGTGTTTATTAAATTTGTCTTAATCAACTTATTCTTTAATCGAAACTTTGAAGAAATAAGCAGATTTGTCTTTATAACTAAAGTTGAATGTCATTAATCTCCCCTTCAGCTGAAACTCTAAAATAAGAAGGTTTGCAACGTTTGTTAAAAATCAATATAAAATTTAAAGTAAATATTTATTTGGTCTTCAGTTGAAATCCTGAAAATCTAAATACTAAATAACTCTAACCTAAGCTAACTTTAGATAGTCTTACTCTTATTTTATTTATAGCTATGTAAAGCAGACTTTGGACTATTGAAGTTTAGGTACAATACATACAATCAAAGTATGTAACTTCGTCTACAGACATGCAAAAATATAGCCAGTTAAATTTTATAGTTGTTTTATAAACAAATAGTTTGACTCAAATAATGGATATAATTGAATTTCAAGATGTTAAATCAAATCCAGATATATATTACGCATATACTGAGGATATTAAACATAAAGGAATACCCATAGTTATTGATAATGGTAATTAAATAACCCTACTTATTACTTTTAATATTAATATTAACAATTTAAGGTTCTTACATTTGTCGATCTGGTTGGGCTTGCCAAACAAGTCCTTTATTGATATACAAGAATTTAATAGCAAAACCACGAAAGGAACGTTCAAAAAAGGATTCAATAGAAACTATAATAACACCTCAATTACAAGTGGGTAATGATATAATAAATATAGAAGCAGTAAGGTTTCAATTAAAAACACAATTTGATAGGAATGTGGTAACTCATTTTGAAGCTCAAGAACATTTATTTGATTATACATTTACACATTTGGGTATTGATACGGATAAATGTGTAGCACATCCTATTGTATTAACGGAAGCTTTTTTAAATCCAAATTCATCAAGACAGTGTAAGTGAATTAGTTATAAAATTGATTTAAAATTAATTCTTTTATTTTTTAGTAATGTCTGAATTATTATTCGAATGTTATGAAGTGCCAGGAATATCATACGGAGTAGATTCATTATATGCTTATCATTTTTCACAAGGGCAGCCTAAAAATGATGCTTTGATTATAAGTTTAGGTTATCATACGATTCATGTGATTCCTGTGTTGGATAATAAAACAATTTTTGAAAATACGAGGAGGATTAATACGGGTGGTTATCATGTGATTACTTTTTTGCATAGAATTTTGCAGTTGAAATATCCAGGTCATGCTACGGCTATAACTTTAAGTAGGGCTGAGGAGTTGTTGCATTCGATTTGTTTAATAGCTCAAGATTATAGAGAGGAATTGAAAAAATGGAATGATGTTGATTATTATGAGAAGAATATTAAGAAGATTCAGTTGCCTTTTACTGCTATTGCTACTACTTCAGCTTTAACAGGTAATTATAAATTTAAATGGTAACAATTACATTATTTTTATTTGCATTTGAATGCAATCAATTAAATGACTTGCAATAAGTGATTAAGAGTACTAGTCTGTCAAATTTTTTGCTTTAAAAATATTCTTTAATAATTTTCAGTTGAACAACAAAAAGAACGAAAAAAAGAGTTAGCAAGAAGATTAACAGAAATTAACGCAAGAAGAAGAGGCGAAAGATTAGCAGAAGACGAAGAAAAATTACAACGCTTAATTGAAATACAAGAATTGTATGATGTCCATAACGATATAGAAGAATTCGAATACGCTCTCGTTGATAACGGCATTGAATCAGGCGAAGAGTTAGATAAAAACATCGCGATACTTAAAGGCCGCATTGAAAAAACCAAACAGAAAATTTTGGCCTCCAATAGTAACGGCGAAGATGTCATTGAAGAACCACCCAATAAACAAATGAAAACGAATAAAATGGTTTTTGAAAATGAAAACGCTTTGAATTTATATGTTGAAAATGCAAAGAAAATGGTTAGTAGGTATTATAATTTAAGAATAAAATAACAATTAATGTATTTTAGAAACAAGAAATTTTACAAAAAAAGTTAACAAGAAAACAGAAGAAACAAGATATGGCCAAAAGAAGAACAGCAGCTGGACAGGAAAGAATGCGAATCATCTCACAACTGGCAAGAAAAGAAAAAGGAAATGATGATTTTGGAATGCGAGATGAAGATTGGGATATTTACAAAACAATTAGTAGAGATGGTAATAAATACAAATTAATATAATCGGATTTTAATTAATTTTGAATTTATAGGAGGTGATAGTGATAGTGAAGCTGAAAATGAGAAACTGCTCGAATTAGATGAAATTATAAAAACATACGACCCGAATGATGATCCTGATAATTTATCATCAGCCGAAGCTCACCAATTGCACATAGGTATTGAACGTATTCGCGCACCCGAATTACTTTTTAAGCCTTACATGGTTGGTTCTGGTGAAGCTGGATTATCAGAAGTAATTGCTTATGTGTTAAAATTGTTTAGCCCTGAAGACCAACTACGGTTATCTGCTAATGTTATTTTAATGGGGGGATTATCGCAACTTCCAGGATTAAAAGAGCGTGTTGAAAAAGATTTAATTTCAATAAGACCTTTTAAATCATATTTGAATGTATCTTTGTTTAATAATTCAACATTGGCACCTTGGATGGGAGCAAGGGCTTTTGCTAATAGTAGATTGTTGGAAAGTAGTTTGATTACAAGGAGTGATTACGATGAGTATGGTGGAGAGTATTTTAAAAATCATGTTGCTTCGAATTTTTATGTTCAAAGTCCTAAAGAACAAATTGTTGAAGTTGATACTTAAGACTAATTCAATGATTTTGATTGTAATAAATTATTTATATATAACATGTGTTTTTTATTTGACTTTAAAACAATTGAACCTTGTACAGTAATCCTACTTTAATTTGGCTCGTGAAATGTGAGAAAAAGAATATAAAAGGTGCGGAAGTCATGAGTGCAAAGCACACAATATTTTTGTGTATATTAAGTTGCCTATTTCAGCCGCCATGCTGTGCTTGGAGTAGTATGAAATTTTAATGTGTTATTGGATATCAGTTTGGAGTGGACAAACGCTCATCGTGTATGAAAATTAAAGTAAAACTAGTAAGGCCATCGTCAAATATTTACTATGAATCGCATTTTATTATTTAATTATACAAATTATGAAAAATGATAACCACTCTGCTACGCCACTGCATATAATCAGTGGCGTAGAGAGAATTTTTAGGTCTCCGCAAAGTATAAGCAAATGTCAAACAACTGTCAAACTTAATTTAAAAATGACAATCATTTCTTAAAAAAAAGTTCATAACAACTTTTGTTGTTCTTGCATTTAAGATATTTAACATTTGAATGTCACTTGTCAATCAATATTAAGAGAATTGTTAATTACATATTACATAATTAATTATTGTGGGCGGACGGCTTATGTAGGTAAACTTTGCCTACCCGGCTCAAATGTTTGTTGTCAAAAGATTTATGAATACTTAATTTATTTTTGTGGGCAGACAATTTATGTTGATGTTCTATGCCACCCGCTCATCTCTATGTGGTCGAGAGATTGGATGTTTCTTCCACTTTCAATGTTTTAGCACGTGCTACTTAATTTGTTTGTGTGGTAGAGGGTTTATGTTGGTGTACCCCTCTTATCAGTTTGTGATGAGAAGATTGATCTTCCACTTCTTGTACTTGCAGTTTTAATATTTAATAAAACAAGTACGCTAAAGTGACACGTGGCCTAAAAAAACAATTCTGAGAATACTAGCTAGAAAAAGTATCGAACCATGGAAAGTAATATGCAGCGTGACCACCAACGCCAACGAGCAACAAGGGCCCAGAGGTCACTATTATCATTGTTTCTAAAGAAGAAGCCACGCATGCAGACTTAATGAAGTTTATGAAGCCCAATGTAGACACGAACGGAATTACCGTGACTAAAATTACCCGAGCCGGCGCAACACCGTAAAATTTAAAATAAAAAGAACATACGAACATGGCCGCTATAGTAGAAGTCTCAATACAAAAAAAAAATGATTCTTGACATCGATGAGTTTACAGAACATAAGTAGATTGCAGACGCTTCAATCATGGCGCTGGACAAGCCTAAAGCCATGTTGGAAGGAGAAAGCTTTAGGCTAAAATCATGAGATTTAAAAAATCCCTAGGCAAAAGTTGAGTTTAGTGGCGCATTAGGAAAGAAAAATATTTGCACAGATGCTACAAATGTAACAAGGTTGGCCACGCGGCTAGAGAGTGCAGCTCCAATGGTAAAGCCTGCTACAAATGCGGAAAGGTTAGACATAAGATCAGAAAGCTATAATCTCTTGAAGTGCTATCTGTGCTAAAAGGAAGAGCACAAAGCAGAGACAGTGCTAAAGATTGCGCAAACAAACCTTGGCAAAGGGAGAAAAACCTCGGGCCTGATAAAAAACAAGTGCATGCAAGAGGTAGGTACTTTTGTTCTGATCTTTATTATTATGCTCAGCTCATTTGTAGCCTAGCTAAAGCCAGCCAATTTCTTGCTTGCGACATTAGCTAAAGACTTTAAAAGTTTAAAAAATAAGCGTGCGCATCAGATAGTTTGCAAAGTAAGATAAACCATCAGTTTTACTCTCATACGATCATCACCAAACTGATGGGGGTCATTGTAAAAGCGTACAACGGTATCATTGGTTAAACTTGCTGGTGGCATCATACAAACAGCGTCGCAAAACAAAATAGCAATCGCATAGACAAAACGGAGAGAATGGAACTCTTTGCCTGTGATAGAAAGTAGACTTATGGGGCACTGGCATTGGCATGCGTTTGTCAGTAGACATTACGACTGAAAAGCTGGCCAAGGTGGTTAAGAGACTCTTTCCGGAGAACTTAAAGGCCAAATTGCCGATTTTTTTATGTAAACCTGAAGACATACTTTGTGAAGAAGATCAGGAAGGCGGGATACAGAGTAAAGACGGGGAAAGCGGCGGGGTTGAACAAAATTCTACTAGAAGCGATTAAAGCAATTTCAAAGATGTGCAAAAGCGCTTCTAGTCACCTTTAACACCTGAGCGAGGGTGCTTTTTTAGATGAGTGGAAAACTGCAAGGTTAACCTTGATTAAAAAGCTAGCCAAATAAGGAGAAAAATTTAAGCTGCTGTGCATTGTAAACTTGATTGGCAAGCTTTACGAGCAAATCCTGAACAGAAGAATTTAGGACAAACTAAAGAAAAAAAAAAGTGGATTGTCTGGCTTGCAATTTGGTTTTAGAAAGGGGTAGTTTACAATCGATACAGCATATAAAGTGCAAGAACTGGTAACAAACAACAGAGCAAAATGAAATGTTTATGGTGCTTGTAACGTTTTATATTAAGAACGTCTTCAAATTCGTAGGATGGCCTGATATCATCACAGCGCTACATATAGTTGGTATCTTTGATTGTTTGATCAAGGTCACTTGCAGCTACCTGAAAAACCGCATCGTCTTATAGGTGACGAGATAGAAGCTACTGCTGGGGTTCTACAGGGTTCTGTCCGACACTGTAAAACGTCAGCTACTCCTAAATTTTGAGTATGAGTCCGAGGCTTCTTTGTCCTTGATCTGGACGAGATAGATTGGTTTTTTAGAAGAGGTTGCAGGCTTTGCGCGTTTTCAGCTTTGTGGTAAATCAGCAATTTTGTCTCTTTTGGCTCAACCGTGAATTTCTTGGTAAACTTTCCGGCTGCAAATCCGGCTTTTTTGTTTTTGATCTGCACGAAGAAAATCGGATTTTTGGGAGATGCAGCGGGTTTGGTTTTGACACTTTTAAATTCTTTGGTCTCTTTTGGCTTAGCGAGAAATTTCTTTGAGGATCCAGCATTCTTCTTATTACTCCGCATTTTTAGACGACCGCTTTGGCGTCGTGGCGTCCTTCAATTTGCTTACCTCTGCTTCGAACGCATGTTTACCGGTAAACAAACTTAAGACTCCCTTGTCTTTGATCTGGACAAAAAAGACCAAGTTCTAGGAAATTGCTTCGGGGTTCTGCTTTTGGCTTGACCGGGGACTTCTTGGGAGACGCGCCGGCTGCAAATCAGTTTTTTTTGTCTTTGGTCGGGGCGTACGTTTATTTGCTGATGTAGATGGTGGCCAACTTAAACAAACCCAAAGTTTATTTCCTTTGGTCTAGACAAATGACGGCCAACTTTAGGCACTTCTTGATGAAGCGCAAGATCTAATTTAAAGATTAATATCTCCAAAACAGTTTGTTAGAAATTAGTGATATTTGGTACCAATATTTTTCAGTATTAAGAATAGCATCTATGCAAGTTATAAGAAAATCCATTTGCTCAATTTCATATAATTTTGTATTATCTGTGTCGGCTAAGCTAAGCTAAGCTAAGCTTAGATATAATTTAAAGTTTAATATCTCCCAAACTAATTGTTGAAACTTAATGATATTTGGTATCAATATGCTTCAAATTTAGAAGTACTAACTGCAGAAATAACAATAAAATTTATTCTTTCAATTTTATATAATTTTGTTTTATTTGACTTGACTGAATGAAGTCTGAAGCTAAAGACCTTATTTAAAAAATGATATCTCTCAAACTATTTATTGGAAGTTGATAATTTTGAGTACCTATATGCTTCAGTGTTATAAGTACCAGCTGTGCAGATAGCAATAAAATTCATGCGCTCAATTTTATATAATTTTGTTTTATTCGACTTGACTGAATGAGATCTAAAGCTCAAGACCTAATTTAAAAAATCATATTTTACAAAATATATATTGGAAGTTAATCATCTTTGGTATCTATATGCTTCAGTATTATAAGTACCAGTTGTGCACTCTACAATAAAATTCATGCTTTTAATTTTATGTAATTATGTTTTGTTCGACTGAATGAGATCTGAAATTTTTGATCTAATTTAAAAAATCATATCTCCCAAACTATTTATTGAAAGTTGATAATCTTTGGAACTTATATGTTTTAGTACTATAAAAACTAGCTAAGCAAACTACAATAAAATTCATGCGCTCAATTGTATGTAATTATGTTTTATTCGACTTGACTGAATGAGATCTGAAGCTAAGAACTTAATTTAAAATATTATATCTCCCAAATTATTAATTGGAAATTAATAATATTTGGTACCTATATGCTTCAATATTATAAGTACCAGCTGTGCAAATTACAATAAAATTCATTCGCTCAATTTTATATAATTTTGTTTTATTTGACTTGACCATGTGAGATCTGAAGTTTAAGATTAAATTTAAAGATCTCCCAAACTACCAGTTGAAAATTTATGATATTTGCTACCAATATGCTTTATTTCTATATGTACTAATTGTACAAATTACAAAAAAAAATCATTTGTTCAATTTTACACAACTTTGTTTTATTTTAACTGACTAAGTAGAATCTAAAGCTGAGGATCTAATTTAAAAACCTATATCTCTCAAACTGTTTGTTGGAATTTAATAATATTTGGTGCCAATATGATCCTATATTATGGGTACCAATTGTACAAATTTCAAGAATATTCATTCGGTCAATTTCATATATAGCATTTTATTTTACTCGACTAAATAGGATCTAAAGTTTACGATCAAATTTAAAGAATTATATCACCTAAACTGTTTATTGGAATTTAACAATTTTTAGTATCATTATGCATCAGTATTATAAGTACCAACTGTAGTTTGCACTACAGGAAAATTTATTTGTTCAATTTCATACAATCTCATTTTATTTGACTTGACTAATTTGAATCTGAAGGTTAAGATCATATTCAAAAATTAATATTTGTTAAACTGTATGTTGAAATGCCCAAAACAATCTCTAATTTGATACGTTAATGACGTGGCAATGATTATTGCGGGTAAAACATTATCAAATGGCTTGACAGAAGAAAACTTATTTGCAAAAGAAGGAGTCTGGTATTTTTGCAGACAGAAGAAGTCTTAAAACCTTTTTTGAAGTGCCAATAATCAACCAGAAGAGCATCAAAAACCTGGGCATTGTTTTTGCTTATTATAATATATGAACATGAACCCTTACATTGCAAAGAAAGCAAAAAAAGCCGATAAGACTACTGCGATGCTAACCATACATTAGAGGATTTAAAACGTTCTACCTGCATTGTGCAGCGTTGTCTTCTTGACAGTGTTGTATAAAGCCGTTGTCTGGAACTGGTGGGAAATACCAACAAATTCGTACCGCCTTTACAAAAGCAATACTTTAGAATGGTTCTACTAGGCAGGAAGCAGGAAGACAGCAACACGAACGCTTGGGACAAAATCTTCCATTCAAAACCTAACTGCATGGGTAACAAAAAGTTGCGTTGATTATCTCACTTAAGTTCTGAGCTGGCACTGATGCTTCTCAAAGCACTGTGCAAATTTAAACTGCAAGTTAATGAGGACTGATCATACTTTAACTCAGTATTGACCAACTTTTGAGTTCTCCCAGAAAAACGACGTTGAAAATTAAAGACGAGTGGAAACCAAGATAGTTTACTCTCGGACTGCAGCAGCTATACTAGAAGTGATTTATTTAAAAAAAATTAAAGTAAGTCAAAAGGTGTTTGACTTTGACTATGAAAGCAAATCTGGATTTAGCAGAACTGTTGCCAGACAATATTTTACTTTTACTTGCATTTTAACTATGCTTTGGACAACAGACTAAAAAACTTGCAACCAGATCCCTTTACTTAAAAAGTTTTTATAGTTCCTTACCCATAGAAAGAAGAAACCGCGCAGTGGTGTAGTCGTGTAGTGGTGTAGCCTGTTTGGTTGCTGCAACAAGAGTTTTGGGTTTGAGTTCTCCACCTAAAGAGTAAATTTTTTTGGTTAATAAAAATTTGTTTTGATGAGTACCCTTTTTTTCGGACTAGTAGAAACCTTTAGTAGGTCTTATGTACTTTTTTGTTGATGCGTGCACGTTAATGAAGTTAATAATTTAGGTTAGAATCCATAAATTTCTGGCAAAACATGTAACCTTGCACCAAAAATAAATCAGCTTTAAATATAAACTTTAAAAAGATAACACGCTAGCCTAAAGGCAAGCCAACTTTACACATACCTTGAGCACTTGTGTTTGTAGGACTACAATTTTTTCATTACGCTGCGACCAAAAAAAGAGACGCTGACACATTACGAGGCAAAAAGAAAACTTTGTTTGTTCACTACCACCTTAAAAGCAAAGTTTTTCTTTGCTGACCAGGATGTACTACAAAAAAAAAATAAACTGACTTTTAGTTGCTTGCAGGAAGCTTATTATATAAGACTTACACCAGAACGCATGGACACCAGAGATGAAAATTAGAAATTATAGTCGATAGAGACTAATCTATTTGCTGGTCAAAAGTTGATCACAAGAGAAGTTTATTACCAAAGTTTTTAGAATAATTTGCAAACCTGTTGGTACACCTAAGTGCTTAACTACAACTACAAGTTTGTAAACTCACAAACGGATCCAATTCTTAAGGAACTACATAACAGAAAGGCAAAAAATGTTTTAGAGATTGCCTAGTCTACAAAACAACTTCTAAATGTTGACGGCTAATCCAAAACATCCTATTTTATGACTAATGCATTTAAACAAAAATCTTAAAGTAAAATAGGCCAAAAAGTATTAAAGCTTGAGTCTGGCTATGAAAGCAAATTTGTGCTTAGCAAAAACAGTTATTTTACCTAAAAGTGCACTAAGTCTTTAACTAAACTTTAGACAACAAACCCAAAAATTTTTAACTCACTATTTAGATACTCTTTACACTGCATCATCTATAGAGTAATTTTAAGTAACAAGACTGATCAAAAAGCAAGCCAACTTTACACATATCTTGACTACTTGTGACTCTTTTAAAGAAGAATCGTTGACACAATACAAAAAACAAAAAACTTTTTTTACTTTGCCAATTTGCTAACTATTATAGGAGACTAGCACTAAAGCAGAGTTAATATAGTCCACCTGCTGGTATAAAATTGAACATCAGAGAGGTTGATTACCAAAGATTTTAGAATAATTTGCAACATATTGGGTGTACGAATATTTTAGAAGTTGCCTAGTTTACAAAGTAACATCAGTGCGACAACCGCAGAGCTTAACAGTCTTAAGCCAGATCTAACGGGTGTGAACCAGGACATCTTAGACTGTAGCATCCAATTACCAGAATCCAAGACGCTAAAAGTTGTATTGTTCAAAAGAATCAAAGTAGATCAAAAAGTGTTAATGCATAGACCATGGAAGCAAACTTTCGACTAGCAAAAACAGTTGTAGAACACTTTTGAGTTTGTTGGTACTACTTTACTCAAAGGTTCACTAAGTATTCAACTACAGTTTAGACCACTTAAAAAGCAAAAAAGTAATAAATATGTTTAAGACCGCATTACCCATATTGTAGCTCCAAGATGACAAAAACCATCTTAAAAGCAATCCAACTTTACACATAACCTGACTCATGTGTGTAGGACCCAATTACATTTTATTTATTACACAGCGACTAAAGAAGAAACTTAAGATCTGTCTATAATTGTAAGAGATTTATTTAGTTTAAACGTGATTTTTGACGACAATTTTTGCAGAGAATTAATTGATTAATTTTACATTTTGCATCAACAGCATTGCGACTACTGAATTGACAAAATTTTGTTCTAATCAAACATCAATTTAAGCATTTACCGCTTCAGTAAGGAAACACTACTTGCCAACGACTTTTGAGCAGCTTTTGCATCGCCGATTGATAACGTTTTACAAGACCAGATACTTTTTAGTATGTCTGTACAGTCGGAACTGAGGTTATCGGCAGAGAACTGGACAGGATTTTCAGCCAGCTTAATGGCATTTTCTAGAAGGTACTTACATCACAAAACTTACGTAAGATCATAGAATTATATTAAATTTTTTTTTTGATCTTTTTTGTTGCAAAATTATTAATACGTAATTAAAATAAAAATTTGCAATTGCGGTACAAGGTTTTTGGAAACGCCCTGAACTCGCCTTGTATGCCGCAGTACTTTATCTCAAGAATTAACAACTTAGGCTTAGACCACAGTTCTTTAGTTTTTTATAGAAATGAAAAGGAAAGAGTCAATTTGGTCAAAATGACTAACTAGTCCTTGTTTTCTTATGTTGTAGAAGAGCGCGTCAGATCTTTACCTAATATTTGAAGTTCTGAAGGAACTGTTCTTGATTTTAATAGCTTTATCTTGCTAGCAATGGAAAAGTTTATCAAGAATTTGTTCAAAATAAATTCAAATTTATTGAGATTTAACAGCGACCAGAAAGCTACTTTTACAAAACTGAGCCAGACATAGATGGCAAAGGTTTTTTAATTCAACTGACTAAATCGACTTAATAATAAGGCAACCAAAAAACACAGAAGTTAGTTTTGGAAGACCACTCTTGAGTTCATTACCAAAAATAAAAATTTGATGTAGAAAACTGCTCAAAACTTTTGAAATAAACGTAAACTGCTTCCTTTTATTATGGCAAAAGAGGTCTTGAATATACTTTAGAAGGCAAGGCCAAAGTATTTGAGACAAAGAATTTGACTTAGATCACCTTGAAAGGGTCTTCAAAGAAGATAAGATTGGATAGCCGTCTAGGGCAAAAGATGTCATTTATCATCTTAAACTTAAATCTGCACAAGGTCCTGATTGCATTCCAAACAAAACTTCAAAAACCTTTTCTCAGAAGGTTCTAATGTTCTTTACAAACATTTCGATTGCAACGTAAGAACGTCGCAAGGTCCAATTCTATCCCAAAGATTTGAAACGACAAACAAAGAAAAGAGGCAAAAATTGTGATTTTGGATTAAATTTGGAATCACACAACGGCTAAAAATTTGTTACCAAATGATCAACATAGCTTCATTTATGAGCTTTCCAAAACCCAGAGTAGAATTTTGTAAAACAGGCTACAGGTATGACATTTTTTGATGTTGAAAATACCTTTAATAAGATTTGGTACTAACGCCTACTCCTGAAACGTCAACGTTTTAGTGTAAATTTTGGATTGAACCTTATTGCTTATTTGAAAGGAAGGTCACTGGCAGTAAAATTGTTTGGGCGCATGTCTATCTTCAGCACAATCAAGACAAGGATTTTTCAGGGTTCAGTTTTATCTATAATCTACAACTTTTATATATGAGAAGAGCGACGCTATACTTTTTTTCAAGAACCTTAACAAAGCTTTGATTTTAGGGATGGGTTTAGCTAAATATCAAAGAGTTGAATTAGATGCACATAACGGCCATAATTGGCAAGGCTAAGATGGCTGCGCAAGGGTTGCAATATGAGTACTTGCTTGAAGCTGGTAGACAATATTTTTGGGTTTATTAACTATAATTTATTTTAATCTACATATGCTGTACTTAACCTTTTATTTATAATTAAATTTATCAGTGTTTGCGGATTTTGTAAGATTTTGTAGAAGTACTTTCATAAGCACTATTGCAATCGATAAGGGTTAATCACATTATTATGAAGTAGTCATAGATAAAGTATATTATTTTACTTTAGTAATGATTTATTTACTTGTATCGTCACTTGCATATGGTTTGCAAAGAACTCTTTTGAATAACAACCGCATACATACTAACTACTACAATAATATTTATTAAGAACTGTAAACATTATCAAAATATTTTGAATTTATTTAAAACGAATTCTACGAACGGTGATACTGTGGAATAATTGAAACTATAAAGCACATCTTTTTAATACTAGAAATAGACCACCAAAACAAAATAATAATAGATTTATTACCAATTTTCTAAGACTTTTGTTTAACTGCAAAATTCAAATAACAAACTTTAACAAGAATAAGAATTATTATTAATATATTCACGACTTAACCCAGAATTATTCAGATGAAATATTAAGTAGAAACACTGCATGTAATTTCCAGACATAATCGATATTGAATTCTAACTTCCTGGAATCAAATTGCATAAGTTTTAGTATGTGTGTGCATTTGTAGGTTTTTCCACATCCAGCAAACTGTTGCTGGGGTTTCCGCACGTGCCTTTTTACAAACAATCGATACTCATGCTGAATAAACATGCCAGCATTCATTTATACAAAGATTATACCCCAACCATTTCTATTTATAACATTTTTTAAATATATTTTTCTCTCCTAAAGTGCTCTTCAAGTTCATATTTAACTTTTCAGTCATTTTATTACATTCAACTAACTTCATTTTAAAGTGCAAATAGTAGTTACCCTTTTCAATTGATGCTTGAAACTGTTAATTACAGTAAGATATGAAGTGTTGGGAAATGGTGAATATAGAAAATCACTATTTTAAAGCTGCAATACGTGATGAGAATTGCGCAGGAAAAGCGACGACCTATAAATTAATTTGACTTTCTCTGGTAGTCCTGGCAACGTAAAACGGCTTTGGCTTTCATGATGAAATTGGCTTAAATGCATCGGTTTACGAACACAGAAAAGATTTTTTTATTTATAAATATTTAACTCTGTTCTTTTGTTACATTAGTTTTGTCCGTCTGGGTGGTATGGTTCTTTTATTTATATTTATATAAGAAATGTAAATATTTAATCTTAATACATTACACTGCGTTGCAATTGAGGAGTGTAAACTATTCTTGTTAACCTATACATTGTAATGATATTAGCAACAGGTTCAGTTCATAATTTCAATTGTATTGTATTGCATAAATTAAGCCAAGCTGTTACAATTATGCATTAAGCGTTCTCCATTTAATCTAGTGGCGAATATATTCATTAAGCTAATATGGTTTTAATAGCAATTGTCCAATCAAATTTCATTTTATATGATTGATTAACTTACAGTAGTAATTATATTAAAAATAAATTTGAAAATCTATAAATATTTTTAATAGCAGTTTTTTTTATTTAATTGATTTATTTTAACAGCTACTAACAGCCGCTCAGGTTCCCTATTTAACCCGCAAATCAAATTAAAATTTAATGAAATTTATATGAATTTGCGTACGATATAACTTGATATAACTCACAGCTTGCACACTATTAGATTCTATTTATTTATAATATTTGCTTAAATTAATACAATTGGGACGTGCAATTTATCAACAAAATAAAAAACGATTAGCTAATCTTATTATTGTCTGTATTTTTTTGAGGTCAAGTAATTAAATTAAAATTTATTACATTTTTATGTCTGCTAGTATTTTCTTTGATGTATGTACCATTGTTTTAGTCTGCTATATGTAATTCGGTTATTTTAGTGTTGTGTGTTTTTGTTCGAGTTATTTTGTAGATGTGGATTGTATACGTGAGTACTATTTATCTGAATTAAGAGAGGTCAGTTTGATAATAAAATTAGCAGGAAAACAGATTTGTTTTTTCTTAGCAATATAACAAAGCGAGGTTTTGTATAGCATAGAAATTTAATAATATTGTTTCAGTCTCATTTTTTTAAATAAAAATTACCATTTTTTTTCATTAAAATAAAGACTTTGATAAATAATGAAATTGTGCGCGTCTCATTATATCTGAAAAATTGTCAAGATTATAAAATTGATCATTAGTATAAATGAGCTGAATTTAAATTTAAATTATTTAATGAGAATAGAAAAAACTCAATTGGGGTTCTATAAATTTGTCTACTTACAATGTTTAGAAGTGCAGCAAGTACTAATGATATGCAAATGCACAATTTTCTATTATTTATAATCAATTTTAAACACCGATAAGACTTAATACACCGCAATTAAAGATTAATTGCTTAATCTGTCTATTTGAAAGGTCAGATTTAAATCATTCAAAGGACCAATTAAGGCAATTACAGATTACTAAATAATTGATTTATGCAAACTCTACCCTCTTATTTTCATCCCTGAAGTGTTGTTTTAGAGTTTCACAATATAATTGATGAAAAGATTAAATAACAAAAAAATCTTTTTTATTGATTTGCTCTTAAATATTTAAACGGCGAATTTATATCGTGGTAGTAGTAAATATAATTATCTCATATTTATATACACACACAAATGATTATATAACTTATATTATGACATTGGTTTGTTTGAATATGTAAACAGCTATTGACCGAGGTCTTTCTGCTTCATTGGGTATGACAAATTTTGTTCTGTGAATTGTAAAAACTACAAAATTACTAACTATAAAAATTTTAATAATTACATTTGTGTCAAAGCATGTTTTGGTTTCATGTCATTGAGGTTTTACAATACTGTTAGGTTAGGTTAGGTTAGGTTAGGTTAGGTTAAGACAAAGTACAGGCTACTATGTCTAAAAATTTGATGGACAAACTATATGAACAATTACTAGCTGGAAATAATCTCTAGCAATCAGTATGGATTTATGAAGGGGAGATCGACCATAGATGCTATGGAAGAGGTTAAAAAGGCGGCCAACGCGGCTAAAAATTACTTAATACTGTAGAGACAATGCTCAAAGGAGAAGAGGAATAAGAAGCCATAAAAAAATACATACACAAAGTATTGAAAAGAGAAAGAGACTGAAGAAAGAGATTGTCAAAAGACAATTTAACATCTCTGGTAAGCTAGCTTATCAGAACAATCCACCCTAAAGATTATAATGATTCCAGCGTGGAAATCCGCATTGTCAAGTGAATTAGGGGCTTAGTAGATGAGAGCTCCACACTCAGGCTGACAGAACTTTCCCCAACCACAAAAATAGGGTTAGATTAGGTTAAGTTAGGTTAGATTAAGTTAGGTTAGGTTATATTGACTAGTTATCTGATTAATTGGTTGTAGGGTGTTGATCCAAGGAAACAGTACGTAAAGTCTTCTACCGCAAAGTTGTATGTATGTGATTTTGAGCCCTCTAGAAGAATTAGAAATGCAATGAGTGTCACCTAGTCCCAAGTTGTGGTGCTAGACTTGGAGCCAGTTTTTGTTAATTTTTGTCTGATGTTGGGCCGTATATTTAGATTATGTACATTCTTTCAATTTTTTGTTTGTCTTTAATTGTATTAACTGCACTTCTAATAGAGAAATAAAATTTAGGACATATTGAAAGGTTTTTTTTAAATAATTATACTTACTTTATTTTTGTGCTAAGACTTGCATCTGCCGAGTTGTACAGCATGTGATTTCCTATTGACAACTTTAATTTTTTGGTAATTTTGTTTTGATTATATATCTATATTCACTCTTTGCATAATATTATGCATTTTTCCTAGTTTGTACATATTATTGACGTTTTATGTTTTAATTTTTAATTTTTGATTAGTATTTATTTGCCAGGGATTTTGCTAGTTGAAGACCTGGGTCTTGGTCTTTAATTATGATACGTACAATTATTTTTTTGGATTAGTGTTATGTTATAATTTGCAAGTGAGGTTGTCGTTTGGGTTGGCGTATCTTCTAGGCTGCTACCAACTCTTATAGCTCTTAATGGCTATTTCTTACTAATTTTAATTAAAATTAGTTTGTATAAATATGCTCTGTTGTAGATTTTGAACTTGATTGATTTGTGGTATATACTACCAAAAAAGGTTTTACCAGAAATGTCCTTAGTTGTGGGGTCTACGTTGTCATTATTTGCTTTTACACAAACTAGAAAGTGCTTACCTTTACTTTTTTGCATTTTTTGCTTATTTTCATATTTTTGTGCTTTCTTTTTGTTTTGCTAACGGTTTCTGACGTCTTTGATATAGTCTTTATGCATCTCTGCTTATTTGTTAAGGATTTCATTAATGCTAGCCTAACTTAAGCTTGAGTTTACCTGTGTTCTTCAAGTTACAGCCAAATCGCCAGTAATAGTTAACTTCGGGTAAAGCTGTCAAATTATTTTGTTATTGCAATGTTGTGGTTATTTTTTTAGTTCCGGCAATGTTAGTAGATTCTGGTTTAATTTGCGTTGCTTTTGACCATTTTTGCTTTTTGTTGCAATTGTGGTGTTTTGATTGCCGTAGTTAGTAACAGTTACTTTAGAGAGTAACTTTTTAAGACACTTTTGCTATTGTTTTTTATAGTTTTTGCCAAAATTGCCATGCACGCCCGACTGTAAAAGTAGATCTTTGGTTATATGTCTTTCTTGCAAGTCTTAACTATGTACTAGCTAGGGTTTTTCTCTGTTTATTCTATAGATTGTCTGCGGCAATATGGTTCTTATATTTGGGTTTCAGTTGTTGATGGTGGTTAGTCAACTATGTCGGTTTATTTACGAGATACTTTCATACAACTGGTGATAGCCTTGTATCAGAATTTTTCTGCACAGATAACAAATTGATTGTTAGTTTTTTTGTTAGTCTTTTTGACTCGTTGTTTTAGGTGATATCACTATTTTCAAAGCAAACAAACTTTTCTTGGCACGCCTTTTTGTTTATTGTTCTTTTGTTGAAAATTACTCAGCAGCTTATTACTCTTTCAAGAAGTGATATTTAATTGTAGAGTTAGATGCACTTTTGTAATTGTGCATCAAAAATTTTAATTGTAAATTTTATAATTGCGCATTACAAGTTTTACGACTAATTTGGCGTTTTTAAAACTTATGTTGCATGCAAGAAAGTTTGTGAATAAAGAGCTCCAAAAAAAAGAAGAAAAGTTTGTATAATGACTAATGTTGTAAAGGTAGAAGGACAATGAAATGAAAAAAAATAGAACCTTGCAGGTCAAAGCAAAACATTAATGATGAAATTAATAAATAGAGTGGCAACATGCAGAAGTGATTATTCTTTATTGTAATATTTTTGTAGTTAGGTTAGGGAATGAAATAATCTTGTATTTATTAACACGTATTGCTAACATACCCTTTATTTACTGAGAAGGGTCCGGGGTGAAAATCCCCTCATTGTTGTTGCGCATGTCGCTGAACGAGATGCGCGCGCCAACACACATTTACAATATGACAATACATTACATCTCCTCCTGCTTAAATTACAAGTAAATATCTAATATAATTTTATATAACATTCTAATAATTAAGCCTATCGGCCGGAGCACGTGTCCGTTGAGGGCGCACTGGTAGAGATTCGTATAGCGGTGCACTGTTAACAGGATCGGATTCAGAAACGGAGTATTCAGTATTTACCTCCCCAATTTCGGAATCCAATTCTGCTTCTTCTAACACTTCGCAAATTTGTGATTCAAATGTTTCACTAGATTGCGGAAAAACAGTATGTTCAGGTAATAACTGATTTGCGTGGCGCTTCCACAACAAATCACCTATCTTTACTTGATATGTATGAACACCCAATTTTTTTTTGATAACACCAGATGCCCATGAGGCTAACTGCCCCGGTAATCCCGCGCTAAAACCCGTTTACCCAGTTCAAAATTTACCTTTCTTTTACCCTTAAAATGTTTTTTGTTTCGATCTTGACTAGATTTTAGATTCTTTTTTACTACAGTTAAACTTTTTGTAAGTTTTGACTTGTCATTGGGTTTTATTAAATCTAAACGCGTCCCTGTTGAACAGTGTTTTGTATTCCGATAATGGATTAAGTACCTGCTCAAGGCTACTTCAACGCCGGTGTTAATATTTAATTTAAATTCTTTAAATAGAAAATTTTTCAAGGATTTAACACTATTTTCTGCCGTCAACCGTTGCTACCAAACCTTAAACCATTTAAGTCTATCAAAACCTAAACAGTTTGAAAGCCTTGGATAGTGCCAAAATCGACTTAATGTACTCAAACTTCATAAAACGCATTTTTGAAAATGTGTACATCCAACTGACAATAGAGGAAGACAAAACAAAAAACTTAGTTTGGAGTCAGAAAAAAATTAAAATTAATTGAGTGTAAGCAACACAATAGAGAAACTAATACAGAACATAGAAGCTAGAAGAACTTTATCAAGAATTCCTAAAAATTAGACTATTGAACAAAACAAAATTAATAATTTTTAAAAAAGTGCAGATAATTATTGGGAACGAGTTACTTAAAAACGTAAACAGATAAATAAAGAAAATTTTTAGAAAGCTGAGCGGTATTAGAAAAACTAGGATTTATGTTTAAATCCTGTGCAATTTTCATAAATCTGAAGCAAAAGTTATATGAATCATGCGTAGTATGGACTGGAGACTACATGCAAAATAATAAACAGACTCCAAACTACATAACGGGCTACGAAGAGGGTTATGTTGGGAGTTCATTATCAAGGACAAAGTATAAAACAAAAAAAAAAGTTAAGAAACTGATGTTTTTAAACAAATAATACAATTAAAATAGCGATGGATTGGTCTTGATAAGTAGACAAGATTAAGCCATGTGGAGAAGCAACAAACTGTTATGCTGGCGACCAAAAGCGTTTTGCCGTGAGATACCGTTGATGTTGTGGTATCAAATGGTTTTAAACCGTTACGTTGTCGCGACTTACCGGTTATTAACTTTTGACTCCGAATGTACCAACCAGCGAGGTGAATTTAAAACCGAGTTGAAAGCAGTTTAGCTAGCGGTATGTTTTGTTCGGTATGTCAAATGAACGTCAACAAACAAACAAATCAAAACAACTTATAACCTCAAATTCGTATTTAAACCTGCAAATTAATTATTAAACATGTGTGAAGAAGAGGTGGACAAGGTAGACATTAGTTTAAATTATAAAATGAATTATATATATTTACTGCCAATATTTTATTAAATATTAAGTAGTATATTACATTTATTTTTATTAATTTTTATTATTATCTAAGATTTTGATTATGTAATTACGTCTGAACCCCTCATATAATTGATTAATAAACATCAATCAACAAAAATAAGTAATTTTTATAAACTTTTAGGTTAAAATATTTAAAATTTACCGTTTTGACAGATCCTACCATAACAGTTTATAACCGATACGTTTTCGTGAGTTTCAACAAACAACCAAAATTAGAAAGAGATGGAAATATAACCGCTAGTTGATCGCTGGTATGTACGGGTTTCTCACGGCAAAATGCTTCAAGAAAGAGCAAATGACATCCCGGAGTAGATACAGGCGGAAAAAATACAAATTTTTTAAAGCATTTTTTAAGGTCTTTTGTTGATAAATGATCCAGTCACATATGTCTTTTTGGGCGCGTTGCATCCTGTCTCTCAACCATTTGAGCTCTTTACAGTAAAACTGGCTATTTACTGTTTGTCCTTGAGGTACAATCTCTACTGTAAATCACACAATTTTTGTCAAAAAACACAATGAGCATTACTTTGTTACGTGATTTGCTCATTTTTGTTTTTTTGTCGAGAATCGTACTCAAAAATTCTTGTATTGTCTCCTGTCACTACTTTTTAGGTTTGGTTTTGTAGCGTTTGATAGAACTTTTGGCACCATCTTGGCAGACCTTTCTCATGTCAAAACTATGAAAAGTGTTCTTAAAAGCTGTGAACAATGTAAAAATTCAAAAGTTGGATTGTCTGCTCAAACAACTTCTACTAGTATTATTTTAAATTGTTAACGTAAAGTTTTAAATAAAAAAGTTTTTTTGAATTATTTGAAATCACGATATTTAATTCAAAAGAAAACAATGTATTTTATTTATTGGGTAATGCGAGAATGTGAACGGTTGTTTTGTTCTGATTTTCAAGCTTGCGCGAAAACGTAAACGTGTTAAACAATTCAAATTTGTTATTTGATTTTAACAACAATTATTAACTCCAAACATAAATCCGTTTGCAGTTGATTTTCTATTTTACCAGAACATATTTATGATAGTCTTTTACCTTACTTTTGCAAATATTTATTATTTTTGATAATAAAAATTTTTCTGCCATGTTAATATTTATTTATGCACACTTCACCAAATAATTGGATTCACTTACTTTGATTCTAAATTAATAATATTTGATATACAATCTATTATTTTACAAGGCTTCTTTGAGAAGGAGCTATTAATGTTTTATGCGTTGTGGTTTGTAGGCAGTTGTTGATGTTCTATGTTTAACTGTTGTATGCCAACAGGTAATACTGATTTGACAGGCAACATATTCATGTTCTTTTTTAAAAATTGGTTTATTGTTGGTACATTTGCTACTTATATGTTCAAAAATATAATACTTCCCGATAGTCTAAACAGAACGTTTTCAAAATCTGGCGCACTGTTTAATGGTTTCTTTTTCGTTTCTGACTACAAAGAGTGTTTATGCATACATTATATCAGGACAAAATCATTTATTTCCCATACATATCTTCTAAAAACCTTGTTTTTTAGGCATTATACAAGTTGCTCATTCATTTTTTTTTAAACTGGCCTATGGCAGTTTTGCTCAAAGTTGCTTTTTTCTATTAAAATATTTTTTACCGACTTGTTTACTGATTTTAGTCTTTGATTTGCTATATGATTCGTTTTTCGGTTATTTATTATTATTTTTATTGTTTACTTTTGAATCCCAATTCGCTGTTCTAACAAAAAAATGTCAGACGTAACTTGGGTTTTTACTTGGTATGTGTTTAGTTTTCTATTCTCCGTTATCTAAATTATAATTTAGTTTTGTTTCAATGCCGCCACGTAGTTTTGCTTAAAGTGTTTATACGCTATTACTGCTTATTTTGTTTAATTTTTTAATTTTTTAATTTTTTTTTTAATTTTTTTATTTTCATACTAAGTAATAAAAAACTTTATTAAAAATTATTATTTTATCCATAATTTTGCCTATTAAACTATGTCTTGTAGTTTTTTTTCTACTTTAAAAGTTGAATTGAGTTTTTAATATATTAATAATTGACATTTTGGTAGTTTAAATACGTAAAAATGTGTTTTTGTACACGTTTTAACACTCAAGTTTTTTAGTTATATGAGCTATCTTGCCCACAACTGACGTCAGACGTACCGATCATTTTGGCTTTGCCGCGTTGTCAAAAGGCATGTCTATAAGTTTATATGAAGTAAAGTTTAAAATCTTTCAGATCTTTTATAGAAGTGTACCTATAATGTCCATGCTTCTGCTCCTTACTACAGAATCAAGATTACATAGTATCAAAAAGTTTGTATTCTTGTTTTGATGCTTAAGGACATGTTGTATAGCACTTACTTTAGTTGATTAAATGCATTTTTTGTTTTCTTTGTTCTAACTTTTGCTTTCTACTTGTTGTAAAGTTTTTCTTTATATATGGAAAGCAACTTTAATGTTTCGTTTGCTAATAATTATTTTTTTTTTGTTAGTGTGGAGTCATCTGCGTAGCGCATATTGATGATGCTTACCTAGTTTATTACTTTGGTGTTTTCTTAAAAATTTCTTTGGAGAATATGTTGAAGAGTATCGGTGACGGGTACATCTTTGTTGAATTCTTTTGTTTATACTAATGTTTGTTTTTCTGTAATTAGTTGTGCGTTCTGGTCGAGTAAAGGTTTGCTATAATGTCACTTTCTGCTTCTTCTATCCAGTTTTTTTTAGGATTCTTATTAGTTTGTCTAACGTTATTAAAAGCTTTTAAGTAGTCGATGAAGCCTACGTTGCTATCTATATTGCGAGCACTATGGATGACCACTTATGTTACAAATAGTGCTTTTCTGGTTTTAAACCCATTTCTAAATCTAAATTGCGTGTTTTCTATTTTTTTTGTAAACAATTTTTAGAAAAATTTTTAGTCTATGGCAGATTAAACAATAAAAAGGTGTCTTGTGGTTTAGGATATGATCATACAGCTTAAGCTTAAGATTGCAATCGTCCGTTACTCATCCAGTGTACGTCTAAAGAAAACTGAAAGAGAGTCTCAATGTTATTTATTTAATAGTTTTCAAAGTTGGTTCTGGCAAGTCCTTTATTTGGTTGATGAGAAAGATAAGATTAGTTTTGATTTGACCTTTCAGAATAAATAAGAAACTTACCATGACATTTTATGGAATTAGTTTTTTGACATTGTGGCCAAATATTCAAACTTCTTTGGTTCTACAAGAATAATTTAAAAACGGTTTAGGAAAAAATAAGTGTTTTTAATATTTATGGTAATTTTTTTTATAGTTTTAGCTGTGCTGTGAGACGTAATTTTTCTGTTTCTTTCTTTAATGTTCCAACTCGTTCAGTATCATTCCGAGTATAAAATTTATATACTTGACTGACTCGCTAGTCTAGCTTGTACAAACTTTGGCATTGTGTTTTGTTTAGTTTAGACACAAAACTGTCTGGTGCCCGGACTGTAAAAATATTGGAAGAAACAAAATTGACAATAAACTTGACAACAACTGCTACCAAAGTTAGGGTTGTACTAAATTGTAAAAGTTTATTATTTACATATTGAAATTTGAGGCTTTAGGATTTTGTTTTAACACCGTATTTGACATTAATCGTTTTTAACTTCATACTAACAGCTGTTGAGAGCACGCTGTGCACTGGCATTTCAGGCTTTTGGGTTGTGCAACAATTGCAAAAGTTTGACGTGTAGGCTGGTAACATTTTGGGATTATTTGCGGAACTAAAATAGTTATATAAAGGGTGGTCCATCTAGTGGTATCTTTTTAATCATTTGTTATTTGACAATGACAGGTCTTTCCCGTAGGAAATCTTGACAAAAGTCAGTATCATATTTCCGCGGAACAAAATGAATCGCTTTACGCTTGAATAACGTTAGGAAATATTGCAAACTTATTTCCAAAGTCAATGTTGTGTGGCCCAAACAGTGCGTTTATTGAAAAAAAGTTTTGGCCAAAATGAGGCGCGTGTTGTACCCAAGTTTGTGCAAAAAGTTTGTGAGACTGGCATGCTAGTGGCCAACACACACACACGGTCGCAGCCATCGTACGGTGCGCACTGACGAGAATGTGGCTCCCGTAGCCGAGAGTGTGCGACTGGAACATCGACTCGCAGTCGATCTTAACAACTCAACATTTTACGCACCTGCCTGATGCAAATTTTGCACAAAGACTTTGCATTATTTGCTTATAAGGTCGAATTGACTCAGCAATTGAAGGCACACGACCATCCGGTTTGTTATTGCTTCTCAGTTTGGGCCTTAGATCATCTTTTCTGACAAAACGCGTTTTTATCTCGGCGGCTATGTTAACAAGCAAAACTGTTGCATCTGGGGATCGGAAAACCCGCACGAGATTGTCGAAAAGCCAATGTATCCTCAGAGAGTGACAGTTTGGTGCGGATTTTGGAGCGGTGGCATCATTGACCCATTTTTTTTTTTAATGCTGCTGAAAATTTTGGTCAACGGTGAGCGCTACAGAAGCATGATAAACAATTTTTTGTGACCAAAAATTGAAGACATGGACTTGGACGATCTTTGGTATCAGCAAGATGGCGCGCCATGCCACACAGCTTATGCCACAATCGATCTTTTGCGCGCCATGTTTGGTAATTATGTTATCAGCCGTCTCGGCGATGTCATTTGGCCACCTTGGAGCTGCAATTTGACGCCGTTAGACTTTTTTTTTTGTGGGGTACCCTGAAGGACCGATGCTATGGAAACAATCTATTCAGGCCCTTAAAGCAAATATTGAGCAAGACATTCATAAGAGCCAGAAACCGTCACCAAGATTTTAGAAAACTGGGTTAACAGGATGCGCTACTGCCGAGGTAGCCACATAAATGAAATCGTGTTCCATAAATATTGGGAATGTTTGCTCTATCAAATAAACCAATAATATACCAACAAAAGTTGATTTTTCTTCATTTTTTTTAATGTTTAAAAAGAGACCACTAAATGGACCACCCTTTACATACTGGCAAAGTATTTAAAAGTTTTGTTAAATAGGTAACTGTGAGCAGAGTTCTTATACACTTTTACATATTTTTGTATCGGCAATGACAATTTAAGTGATTTTTATGGTAAAACTAAAATGCAATAAAAAAAAATTAAAAAAGGTGATGCTCTGTGTGGTGGTTGAATGACAGAGCAGGTTGTTGCTTTAAAAAGTTATATGCTATAAATCTTTTATAGAATTTTAATGAAGCTTGGGTGTGAATAATTAGAAAAAAAGGTTTTTTTAATTATTTTACAAGGATAATTAAACAAGTAAAGAAATCAATGCAGTTTTATTCAAAAAATGTCTTAGTTAATCTTAATAATTTTAGTTTTTTTTTTGTTTCTTTTCCTAATATTTTTTTACTGAACAATAATAGCGACTATTAAATTGGTGGACATTTTTGTGAAATAATTCTGCATTATTCACATCACAGATAGATTTACATTTTATGCTAGCGGTATACACAAGTTTTTCTAATTTTCTATCAATGATCGATAATAACGATTATTAAATGTTTGATTGAAGTTTTTTAATAACTACTTTTAACTTTGTATGGTTTTGTAGAAGAGTTTCTCACAGTTATTTGTGTTATAATTCCACATCTTTTACAACCATGAGGCCACTGCAGCTTAGGTTGAAGGTTTTCGTCCGCAAATATTTTCTAGAGGATTAAATCTCTCGTCTTTATAAGATATATAAAACTGGGTAACAAATTTATGACAAATTTACACAAAGTTGAATTAAACAATATAACATTTTTTAATCAAACTACGTGTGATTATTATTAAATAAGACTAGTTGACTATGTTATTAACCTAGATAATGCGGTTACTTACAACCGCATACAATTAACCGCTATATGTGAAGATTAAAACTGAGCGGAAGTCTTTACTAGTTAAAGTTTTAAATTACAACTTTAATAAAATGTAAAGGATGCATTAAATAATTAAAATTATTTGAGCGTGCATTAAAGTATGAGGCTAACTGAGATTTGTAAGCCCTTTGAAAACTGCAGATAAGAGTATAAAAGAGATCTATTTAGATTTCAAAGGTGAGTACTTTTAAAATGTTACATACATAATAAGCCATAGATTCCCAATCGGTTTAAAATTGAAGCCGAGTAGTAAATACTAAATAATTGGAAAAGTAAATTTTTTAATGGAATTACAATTTGTGTACTATTACTATTAAATATTAATCGACCACCTGTAGTTTCTAAAATGATAAAAATTGCTAATTATAATTAATGGTTATTCTTCTTAATAAGATTAAACTAAGAAGCTTGTTTGGGTATCAAATTAAAAGGAAACTGAAACTGGTCGCCAGTATATTATAACATCCCTTACCGATTTCCATCCCGATATACCTTCAGTAATTAATATGAACGGGGAGATTATAGCGCGAATCTGGGAATGGGGACGGGAGTAAACGCATGCGTATCCCACAGGACTTCCCCGGGATCGTCCAGCTTCATTTATCTGGATATTATTGTAAACGGTCCTTGCGTCGCGACGCTACACACGACCGGATAACGCGTACTACCACGCGATCTTTTAAAAAAGTTTTGTAAATTAAAATTAATTAATAATAATTGTGTAAATTAATTTTTCTTTATGTTTCCAACTTTCAGGAAGTTAAATTCCGATTAAATCTTGTTAGTATTTAAATGAGTGTGTAGATTTAGTTTGTTGAAAATTCATATTCGTGTTTTTAATTAAAAAAAATGTAATAGTGTGTGTAGTTTCCTAGTGTGGAATTTTCTGTGTAAGTATACTGTTTAAATTCAATTCTGGTGTGACCTGTTGCGCTCTGTGGAATAAACTTTCGGTTGGAAATAATTGTCCTATAAAATTGTGGTACGTTTAATTGACCAATCAATTTAAATTTAATTCTATAATTTATTAACAATTTTCTTATAATTTGATTAATAGCTTAAATTAATTTGTACATTTTTTAAACCTCTGAATCAATTCCAGCTACGTGCGAACAATACTACTAATTTATTAAATTAATCTAAAATATTTACCACATACCAAAGGTTCTAAAGCTTGATTGAATTATTTTAATTAATCTAAATTAATATCATTAAATCAATAAAACCGCAAATAAATCAAATATTATTTCTAGTAATTATGAAACTAAATTAATAATTCATATGCACAAAAAGATCAAAATATATTAATTAAGCTATTAATATAATTAAATCAATACAACCGCAAATATTAATTAATTATAAAACTAAATTAATAATTCCTAATGCACAAAAATATTCATTTTAATTTAAAATGGATTGAGCTATTAATATTAAAATATTTTTTAATTCAATAGGATTATTTATTGTATAATTTCAATATTAATTAATAATGGCATATAATTCCCATTGCGCTGCCATACATGCAAATTAATATATTACTATGAAAATTTACTGACATATTTTCAATTAACTTTTATATGAAACCTCTCTTTATTGCATAAACTTGACACATTAACGCATTTATATTAAATTCATATATACGGGTGTATTATATCCGTATTACTTTATTAATACTAAAATATATTGCTAATAAACGTGTTTTATTTGTTTTGATGTTAATGTCTTGGAATAACAATAAATGAATATTTTTATGTTAGTATAAGATGTTATGATCGTAATTAATATTAATGTTTTTGATTAAAATTGATCGTACTATTTGTTTTTATTTTATTTTAATAATAATTGTAAAAAATTAAATGATTATACAATCACTAACATAACAATGATATCAATGTTATACAAATAACGAAATATTGGTTCAGTTTCGGATAATCGATCAATTTGTTAGATATGCAATTCGGTTTTTGATACAAGTTATTTGGTTCTACTTAGCAATTTGTACTTAAAATTATTTAATATTTTTTATTTTTCTTGGATGTTATAATTATAAAAAAATTGATTAAAAATTTAATATAATAATTCTATTATTCTAAAAACGAAATAAAAAGAAATTTATTATCTAAATAACTAAAATGAATATTTTGAACCAACTGATTTACGATTATTCTAAAAGCCCCTACAGATGGTTTGCGAACGTACCCGAACGTTCGTGATTCGTGCATTCGACGAATCGAGTGTAGTGTAAAGTGGTCCAACAAAAGTGCAAATTCTTTAATAATATTCATGTTTTTGAAAATCAGTAAAATGTAAATTTCAGCTTATAGAACATAGAATGCAATTTCATCTATTGTTGTTGGGCGATTGGAGTATGCGCGAGACTTTACAAAAGATCAAGATCAAGTTGCATGGAGTTAGATACTCTTGGTGGTCTAATTATAGTTGCAGTTACATGCATGTAAAAATACAAAACATTTTTGGAAAACCAAAAAGTGAAACAAACACAAAAACCCAAAAGAAAGTTGACAGTTTATATGGAAAGCAATTTATATGTCAGACAAATATAAAATTTTTTAGAAAGTTGACAATTAGTTTACCAAACTGACTTTACTATAGATTTATTTGAAAAAAGTTGACAATTTTTATGTAAGGCAGTTTAAGTCAAATAGTTATAGTCAGGAAATTGATAATTAGTTTCTGAAACTGACAGTTATTAGTTTGTACAATAGATTTTAGATAAAGAAGTTAACAGTTAATTTGTGAGGCATTTTATTGATTAACAGTTAACCAATACCTTTATTCAATAAGGCGCTATCGAGTTCTAAACTCCAAGTGATTAATTCTTTTTTAACTCTAAGTTAGCTCCAACAAAATTGGTTTTAATATCCAACAATATTTTATTTGGTCTTGACAAGGTAAATTTTGCTATAAATTTGCAAAATACTGCTAAAAACGCTTGTGCTAATAGATACGAAACTACTTCTAAGTTAATCGCTTTAGTGCATAAGCAGATAAACAAACAAACATTTTAACATTTTTTATCAAAATTTTGTTATTTTCTTGCCGAAGTTTGCTGTCTTCAATTATAAAACACAATGTTTTACTAAATTTTGATGTTTTTTAATTAGATTTTAACTCATTAATGTCCGATTTTGATTGTTTATATCCAAATTTTGTTGATTTTTGGCCGGATTTTATTGATTTTTTGCCAAATCTTAATCTTTTCGATCATAAAATATAATTTATAACTAACCTTTAATCTTTTTTTATTAAATTTTGATGATTGGTTTCCAGATTTTTACGTTTACGGTCACAAAACAAAGCATTTCACTAAAAATTGATGTTTTATGGCCGGATTTTAATGTTTTTAGTCATAAAAAATAATTCATGTTTAAACTTTAATGTTTTTTTGTTTGAATTTTGATGATTTATTGCCGAATATTTACGTTTACCGCCAAATTTCTATGTTTCCGACATATAACTCAATTTATGACCAAAATTTAATGTTTTTTTGGTTGAATTATGATGATTGATTGCCGGATTTTTACGTCTACGATTGCAAAACATATTATTTTGACAGTATTTACCGGGTTTTCATCAAACATAATTTATATCAAAATTTCTGCAATTTATGACCAAATTTTAATGTTTTTGGGTTTAATTTTGATGATTGATTGCCGGATTTTCACGTTTACGGTCACAAAACATATTATTTCTGTAAATTTTGATTTTTGCTGACCGGATTTTAATGATTTCCTAACAAGTTTTGATGTTTTTGGTCATAGAACATAATTTATGACCAAATTTTAATGTTGTTTGATTGAACTTTAAAGTTTGATTACTGGATTTCTACTTTTACGGTCACAAAACATACTATTTCATTAAATTTTAATGTTTTTAATAATTTATTGCAAAATTTTTATTGTTTTCGGTCATAAAAACATAATTTATGATTTAAACTGTAAAGTTTTTTGGTTGAGTTTTTATGATTAATTGCAGCATTTTCACATTTACGATAACAAAACATAGTATGTCAGTAAATTTTGACATTTTCTGGCCGGATTTTAATTTTTGCTAAATCTTGGTGTTTTCAGTCATAAAACATAAATTATGACCAAGCTTTAATGTTTTTTGGTTAATTTTTGACATTTACAGTCACAAATCATTTTATTTTATTTAATTTTGATGTTTTAGTTAAACTTTGGATGGTTTTTAATAATTTCTGACCGGATTTTAATGATTTTGATGTTTTTAATCATAGAACATAATTTGTGACCAAACTTGAATGTTTTTTGATTAGATTTTAATAATTGACTCCTGGATTTTGACGTTTTGGACTACAAAGCATAATTTATGACCAAATTTTGATGTTTTGTTGCCTGATTTTCTGTGATTTTAATAACTTATAAGTTTTAGTTTTACGAAAACGTTATTTGTGTTTTTTAAATGGGCCAGCAAAATTGCTACTAGTGGTTAAAAATGAAAGTGATAAACAATAAAAAATTCGAATAAATTTTGTTTGGTATTTTAACATTAAGATTTTCTAAAGGATAATCAATTACTTGAAGCCCTTTCATTCTTTTTGAAATAAACCTGAAGAGATTAAATCAGGTGAGTTGTTAATCTGATGCCAATTTTTTGATATGAATTTCTAAAAGTTTTTAAAGGTTTTTCCAGCGACTTGGATTTTTATCCAACATAATGTAACTTTTGAATCATACTACAGAAAGTTGTACACTTAGAAAATAATAAAATATTTTTAAAGTTTGGCTAAAAACGGTTAAAAAGTGTGAAGTTTTGTTCATAAAATATCAAAAATAGCAAAATCCGGTTATAAACTGTTGTTGAAAAGTGCAAAATTCTTTTATAAAATGACAAAAATAGCATAATCCGACCAAGAAATGTTAAAAAAGCATCAAAATTTGGATATAAAGTATAAAAAAATTGTCAAAAAACAGTAAAATTTAACCATTAACTGTTAAAAACTGTAAAATTCTATTTATAAAATTACAGTAGAAGAAGTAACTCTCCCACTAGTTAAACTTTGTCCTGTTTTTTTAAATTTTTTATATAGTTGTTCTTGTAACAGTGATTTTTAGCTTTTGCGCAAGTATTTATTAGGTCTTCTGGAGGTTTATTGTTTGTTGTTGTTTGCTATTCTATCTTTTTTCATTTTTTTGACTTGGTCTTTCTAACGTCTTCTTCTGTTTTTTGTCTACTTGACGTCTTTTACTGTATAAATGTCACGGCTTTTGTTGCTGCCCACTATGCTGAATAGATTTTAATATTTTTATCTCTGTTGATCCGATGGTTTGTTTATTTTTTGTTGTTTTGGCTCTTGTCTCAGCTACGTATGTTCGGACTGGTCTTACGCAGGTTTTATATATTTAAACTTAACTTTTTGTTGACATTTAATATAACAGATTTGTTGAGAAAAATTGAGAATCACTAAAAAAATTGATAAATTTTGTGTAATAAATTGATTTTGCAAACAATTTTTGTAAACTTTTTAAACATAGACTTAGATACATCAAATACAAAATGCGGCAGTCAAAGAAACCTGGTTATAACATTTTGTGGTCTCAAAAAAAGAAATTTTAACTATCAAATCTCTAGTGGCGTAGCTAAGATTTTTAGGCCTTACCGCAAAATATTGAGGTGGATTCTTACGGTTTTGGAAAAAAATGTACACATACATGTGCTCGGGTTTTGAAATAGATAGAGTCTTATATACTTGTAAGCCTTTTTGTATTGCATTAACTCTATTGCTTGATATAGACATTTTCTGGAATCAATTTTTAAATGTTATTTTGAAATTTATATATGAGACCGGTTCTTAATTTTTTTTACTGGACTTTTTGTGTGCAAACATTTTAAAACACTCTTCATAAAACAAACTGATTGTGTTATTTTAATAAATAACAGATTTAGCAACTATTTTAAAGTTCTAAACAGATTATAGTTAATTTGTAAAAAAAGACATTTGACAGTTAATGAAATAGTTGTAAATTGCTTGTTAAATTAATAGTTGACAGTGTATACAATAAATTTTTAAAATATTGGCAGTTGCTTTGTTGAATTGACAGTTTATACAACAGATTTTTGAAACAGTTTACAGCTGCTTTGTTGTATTGACAATTGACAATTTATCTGACAGATTTGTAAGTCAATAAATATTTGCTGTGTAGATGATTTGTGAAATAGTAGAAAATTGTTTTGTTAAATTGACATTTTATTTGACAGATTTCTTAAAAATAAAGTTGACATATGTCATATTTTAGATAGTTAATATAGATAGATATATAAACAATAAAAAATAAAAATAATGCTAAAAGCTATAAACACTTTTCTTGTGGCCGGATTTGATTAGGCTCTCCAGAAATCTCTGTTGCAACAAGAAAAGTGTATTTTGCGCAGTGTAGCAGGTTGCTCTGTTTTGCTGAAAAAACATGTTATCTACACCATTGCAGGCTACATAAACGTTTTTATCATTTTGCAATAAATAATTTTGTGTGTTTACTTACTTACTCGTCCACTTTTGCAATATTCTTTTAAGTCCATGATCTTTAAGTTTAATTTTTTCAGTTACATGGATCTTATAAGTAAGCAAATAAGTTTTTTAAACTTAAATTTTGTTTGTAAAACTACCAACTCTTGCAAAGTTTTTGGATTTTCTGCAATACTTGCATTTAATATGGCAATGTTTTTGGTGGATTGTATAGGCTGATAAAAAGTGTTTGTTTGGCTATCATAAGCTGAACCAATTTGTTTTAAAGTTGATTTGGTGGTTTTTTTTTACCAACCTGTGAACGGTTTCTTCATATTTTAAGTAAGTTTTTTCTACAAAAAAGCATTGTTACACTGTGTAATATTACGTGTTCAATAATTGATCATTGTGATTATTTGTTATTTTAATAAAGTAATTGTTAGCCTTTAAATTTGACAGTTTTTATTGCATAATTGCAGTTTGTTGCATAAAATTTAATGCTATTCTCACTTGGCTACTAATTATCAGAAGATGATACCGTAAGGTTGTACTTGAGTCTATTTTAGCTAATGTATTTGTAGTTTATTTTAACTTACATAATAATCGTAGAACAAATATTTTTAGAAACATTACATTTTTTAGGTTTTATCTAGATTTCTTTTTAAATACGTAGGTTTCTAGAATTAATGTGTGTGTTAGTGCAATAAAATTATTAAAAAAAAATTAGGAAATTGTTTTAGTGTCAAATTTTGAAAGAAACACTTGGGTCAGTTACTACAGTTTACAGAAAATTAATTGGTTTGTAGTATTCGGTTTTATTTTTTTTAGTTTAGGATTATATATAAATTGTATGTTTTTACTCAGAAATCTGCCTGGTACGGATTGGGTTTCTATTATCATAAAAAATAAACGTGATTTATAGTGTTTTGTTGTAGTAAATAAAACACATTGTAGGGCTGCTATTAAAATTTTTATGTATAAGTTTTAGGCATATGCAGACGAGTACAGTTTTTGTTTTAACATTTGTACAAATTCTGCGACGCGCAGTTTTAGTGAATTCGTCAAAACAACTCTATTTTTATAAGGTTTTGCAATATATCTGCGTTTGTTTTATTGTATTTTAAATTGTTTGTTTTGTGTAAAAGTTTCCGTTAAGTTTTGCGTAATAAATATATTATGTAATCTATTTTTAATAAATATTTGAAACGACAAAAGTATTTCTACTATTAATTTTTGCTTTAATTTATTTTTAGCAGGATTTTTGATACATTTTACGCAGTTGTTGTTTTGAGGTATTTTTAATTACATTATTTATGAAAAAATAATTTTGAGCAATAACTAGTTCTATAAATTGAAACTATTGCAATAAATGTCTTTTTTGTTTAATTTATTTTTTTACTATACTCGTATTTAATTAGTTTTGTGTAATAAGTTGATTTTTGATGCAGTTTTTGTTAAATTTATAAATGGCCATGTCTGAGTCAAAGGTACGGAACAAAAATTTGAATTTGCTCAAACCACTGCAAATGCCTTTCTTTACGTGAATCCTGATTTTGTGAATTTTGAAAAAACAAATTGTATGTGAAAACTTATTTTTTTTCTTTAAATTTAAAAAATTTTGAGTTTTTTTATTTTTTCTCAAATATGGATGAAAACTTGCAAGTTTGGAAAAAAAAATCTTTTTTTTAAAGAAAAACTGTTATTTAAGTTTTGTAAAATTATCAAAATTCAAAGAAAAATTTTGTCTGTGAAAACTTCTCTAGATAAATTTAAAGAAAAAAGTTTATTATAATTTTTTTTTTAAATTCAATCTTGAGAAACAAACGATCAAAAAATGTAAATTTAAAATTGAAGTATTTCTGTGGATACATTGTAAGATATCTCGAAACATAGCACACGACACTTCCTGAAATATTTAGGGTATTTTTTGCACATATAAAAGCACTTTTTATCTATATTTAAAAAAGATTAAAAAAAAAAAAAATTTAAAGTTCTGCAAAATTTTCAAAAATTAAGGAAAAAAAAATTTGGCATTAAAAAATGTTTATCTAACAATTTTGAAAAAAAAATTTGTTAATAGTTTTTTCCTAAAAATGCAATCCTGAAAAGTTACAAACGATCAAAAAATGTAAAAATATGCAAAAATATCGATTTTTTCAAATTTTAATTGTTTATTACTTAAAAATGGCTTATTATGTAAAGAAAAGCATTTTTAAATTTTAGAGCATAATTCTTGTTTAATAAAGGCTAACCTTTAGTGGCGTAGGTATGATGTTCATGCGTCTCTGCAAAATATTAAAAAGGCACTCTCACAATTTTGGAAAAAAGTATGCACAGTTTTGTTATTTTTTTTAGTTTGATAGTTTGAAAAGTCTAAAACTCTATTTATAAAAAGTGAAAAATAACAAAATAAAATATTAAAATATTTCTAGAAACGATAAAAATTTGCTCAAAAACGGTCAAAAAGTGCTATTAACAAAATATTAAAAACAACAAAATCTGGCCTTGAAACATTCAAATATTGTTAGGAAGCACTAAAATGCAATTATAAACTGTTAAAAAATATTAAAAAAATTAAAAAAAACTAAAATCTAGCTTTAAAATATTGTTAGAAAATGTCAAAATTTGGTTACAAAACTGTTAAAAAGTGTTAAATTCTATTTATAAAACGTCAAAAATGACTAAATTAATTTAATAAGACATCAAAAATAGCAAATACGGTCATGAAATATCAAAATTATGATAAAAAGAAACAAAATCCAGTCAGAAGCTGTTAAAAAGTGTAAAATTATGTTTATTAAAAGTCAAAAATAGCAAATTTTGGCATAGAAAAACAAATTGTTAGAAAGCACAAAATCCGGTTGAAAAGTGTAAAATCTGACTATGAAGTTTTGAACAATTGACAGAAAGCACTAAAATCTGAACATAATCTGTCAAAAATTGCTAAATTCTATTCATGGAAAGTCAAAAATAGCATAATCTGGTCTACCAGGTTTTGAAGAAAACATCAAAAAGGCTCTGCATGTTTGTGGGTTTTTCTAGATTGCAGAACTTTGCTTACAGATAGCTACGCTACTTCTAATTTCTAACAACTCTTAAAATTTTTTTATAAAACTGTACATTTTTTAAATTGTATCATGTACTTATAGTAGTTCTGTTTTTTCAATAAAGTCCAGAAACTTTTACCAAAAGACTGTTTTAAGTTATTATTTGGTTAGATTGTGCCTGCAAAAGAAAGTTTTTTGTAAGCTTTGCACTTGCAGCAGAATATCTTTGTCTTTTAGATATTTTTTGCATAGAAGATTTTTTACATAAGTATTTAAGATTTTTTTCTATAAGGTAGACAAAAGTCTTAATTAGTTTGTTTTGTGAGTTACAGGTGTAGAACTCAAAGATGTTGTTGAGATTGCTACCTGTAAACATTTTTTGTTAAAACTGTCGGTTTTAATGGTAACTAGGAGTTATGTTTAAATGTTGTTTGAGTACTTTGGCGTGAATTTACAAACTCGTTACCCTAAAGCTCAAAATTTGTTTAATTTTTTGTATGGATTTGATTGGTTGCTGTCTGTTTTGAGATTAAAAATGGTCGATTAACGTGTTCTAGTTTTGTGCTTTTCACACTGATTGTCATTTGTTTTTAGTTGTCAAATTCCGCCAAGGTTCTGAGGTACGTTTTTAACTAAAGATTTGTTTGGTTTTCAACTTTTTTGGGTTTGTTTTGTCGGATGTTTTTTATAAACCAGGATTGCTAAGAAATAAAATTGATGCCTGCAAGTTGCGTGTAGGAGTTTTTGTTTTCTAGTTTAGTGTTGTTTTTTAAAGTTATTTTTTGAGTAAGTGCCAGATTCTAGTTTGTATTTTGATAGTGCTTTCTTGCTTAGTTCAATTTTTGGAACACCTGCAGCAGTATTTGATGCAGAACGTAGCGTTCTTTCCAAATAGATAAGTTGCTTCATATATGGATCTAAACAAACACTTTTTCTCTGTGGCTTGGTGTGCCCGACATCTCGATTGCGTACCCCAACGGCGTGACTAGGTTTCTAATTATGTTTCTGTCATGTTTAGTATATAGGTACAAAAAAATATTTGTTTGCAAAAGTTAATTATTTTGTTTATATATACAGTTATATAACATCAGTTAAAAGTTAATTTAATTCTTATTAAAGAACAAAAATTATCTATAAACTTTTGTATCAACATAAGTTTAGGATTATCTAAGCTAAAGTCTGTTTTACGTTTATCAAAAGCAGCGTTAATATTTGGATTAAAATAAGGTAAAGCAATGTTTTAGAAAGTTACTGAAACAATTTATGAGAAACTTATATATAGTGTATTCGGCTTGTCTTGAAAGTACTAACAATTTATCAAACGTGTCAGATTGTTAGAAGTTTGTTAAGTAATTTCACTACTAGCTTATTACGATATAATTCACTTGTTTTACATTTAAAAAAAAATTGTAATAAAATATAAAATGCAATTAGAGATCCTAATAATATTTTATCATATAAGTAGTAAAAATATTAATGATTTACTCTACACATTTATTAATTTATCCCAAACCAACAATACTAAATTATAGTGTTGTTAACATGACAAGGTAATTCATTTTATTTATCATACATAACTAAAACATGAACACACTAAAAATATCATATCGCAAACAACATCCGAATTTATTTTCACACACTCACATTCAGAAATAGAAGCATTCATGATCGATCTCAACATCAATAACTTTTACGTGGCAGAATTGTTTAAATCAGTAATAATAATTTTAGTTTTACGAGCCAGTAAAAATCAACCTTCCGTTAGGTGAATTATAAATAGAGTTTTCATATTTTGAGATGGGTGGACTGAATATATTAAAAAAAAATGATATTCATTAATTTAATGGAAGATAATTATTCAAATGTAAAAATGTGTTTGTTAGGGTTGGATTGTACGTGTTTTGTTTGCACATTTAATCAGAATGTATGAGTAGTTTATGTTTAATCAATAGAATATTTTATTTTGACATGATTTGCATAACAAATTGGATTGTTAATTTTATTAGTGTTATAATTTATAACAAGTTGAGTAGTAATTAAGGTTTTATATTTTAATTTTATAGAATACATTTTATTTTGTTGATGTGGGAACTATTATAAAATAAAGTTGAGTGATATTTAGAGTATGCATGAATGATGAATGGATGTGCATACATTTTGTAACCAAATATTTTATATTCTGTAAATTTGCTATCGAATTATCTTAAATAAATAATGCTGCTATCTTTATGATTATTATAAAAGTTAATCTATTTATTGGAAGTATAAATTAATATTTCTTTTTTTATCATTCAAAAAACATGTTTTAAATTACAATTAAAGACAATAACTTCTTAAATTTTGTAATAAAAAAATATGTAGTGGTTTTGCTTACATCTAATTGCTCATAAATTAAAATCGAATTTTCTGTGTAATTTAAACGTACATCTTATTTGATTTATGATCAGTGAAATTGAAATTAAACGCGTTTTTATTATGGGCCATAAATATATCGTAAGTTATTATAAAATCAAACGATATAAAACATGGATTCACGCTATTTAACCTTTATTATAACGTAAATTATGTTAGCTATAATATATTTTTATTTGATAGTATAGATATTATAATAATTTTACTTTATCGATAACAAACAATAAATTAATAAAATTGCTCAAAGTTTTTCTTTATAGATACAATCATGATAAAAGTTTTGTAAGTGTACAATAATGTGTTTTGTAAGTATATATATCTTCACGTTCTTCTTTCATTCTTTGGAACGTTGTATTTCGTGTATGGGAGGATGAAAACATCAGCCAAATCAAAATAGCCAATATTTTAAAATTAATATTTTTATTTATTTATCTACAGATGATTAATTAATATTTTCAATGTACCTTCATTTTAATTCTAAGTAAATAAAATATTACGAAACAGATATGGCTGGATGGCTGGAAGCTAAGTTAAACCCAAATATCAGCTAATCGCAGACAGCGATGATAAAGCTGAAAGGGATGTTGTGTACCAGACACAGCTTGTTTGAATTTCAAACTAAATTATATATGTATTTTATACGATTACTAAATACCTTACTCAGTATTATAGTAATAATATTAAATCAACTACTACTATTCCATGAATAATGTCTGTGTTTTGCATACAGTATGCAACTAGTGCTATTTATATGAATTGTTAGCAATTCAGTAGTCTGCTGAAAGCCGGTGCAATATATCATGATAAATAATCCGCGAGTTGAGATTTATGTCAAAAGTTCCAGTGCGTGAGGGATGCAGGAGTCTAATATCTTTCCATTCCTTGAAAGTGGAAAAGAGAAATGGTTGGCGCTTTATTATATTGCCAGTCAGTTTTTTTACCACGCACGTGCTTTCTTATTTTACTCAACTCAATGCATGGCTGAATGATATTTTTATTTAAAAAACATAAATCTTTAATATCGGAGGTTTTTATGGCTAGTATTGAAAAAGTTCAATAAAAAATCTGACTTTATAATAAATAAATCTTAGCACTAAATCTTTAATTTGAATTTATTTAATCAGATTTTTGTAAAAAGTTTGAGGGTTTAAAAATCATATTTTGTTATCAATACTGTTGCAAAGTTTTCAACAAACTTTTCAACTAAAATATTTTTACTGGAAGTGCAATTGCTGCAATTGTTGAAAAGTCTGAGAAACTTTTATATGTTTAAGTTAAAAAATTGTTTTATTACTTTAAAGATTTTGATGAATAACATATTATAAGATCAAAATGAAGATCAGAAAAAAATATCATTTAATACATGGGTTGTGGGACACTGATTTAAAAGAGTTTTATTTTAACTAAAACTTTTTTGTTTACCATAATCAGATAAAATTATTATTTTATTGAATTCATCTCTGCAGTGTACTTTTTTTGTTTTTTTTTTAGATGTTAGCCGTTTGAATATATTTCTAGATTTGTTTACGTTTTCTATATCAATTTTATTGCCCAATGCTTGGCCCACGTCGTTTTCTTATTCTTTCAGTGCAGCTCTACGTATTCAGGTGTATTTCTTAATCCAGGCTCACCAGACATGCTCTTTTTTAGTAACATATATTCTTTTTGAAGTTAAAATACTCTTTAAATACATATTTTTAATTTAGATAATTAAAACTAACGTAAAAGCACCAAATTAGCTTTATAGGAAAACGGGGGCAGATTTTGAGAAAACTGATGCCAAAAAGCACGAGTCAATCCAGAGTCGTCGCAACATAGTGCACACGGCGGCCAAAAATGTATTTGAATCGATTATTGAATTAAAATTATTTATAAAAAAATTGTAAATTTGTATCTGTGACCAAGTTATTGTTCCTGTGGATAGTCGCTTTATCAAAGTATTATTTTTTCCATTTTAGACTTGTTTTGTCGTAGATAGCTTTCGGGCTCAATGGTGGTTAGACTTTGTTGATAGTTTCTTGTTTAATGTTTTGTAGTCAAACATTAAGAGCACATTTGGTAATCTGTATACCAAAGGATTGGAGTATTGAAGGTAACATGGCAAAGTTAGAATCTATAAAACTTGTATGCGGCCGATCCAAACCTACGCTGCTACAACCAATACAGAAACATTTAAAATTAAAAGACTAATGAGGAGCACAGAAATAAAAAGTCTTACAACAATAAAAGCAGTAAACTACGTGATAAAATTAGAAGCAGCGATGTCAAAGAGGAACTAGATACTGAAAAAATAGCTTGATTGGTCAAATCACAAAGATGGCAATAGAAGACCATGTGGATAGAAGAGAATTGAATAAAAGAATTGCTAAATGAGGTAAAGACCAAAGATCTCAAAGTAGAAAACCTCTAGGCAGACTACCTAAAAGATGAATGGAGAGCTAGAAATCAGCATCAACAGAAAGCTAGAAATCAGATAACAGAACAGAAGAAGAAGTTAACCTTGAAGCAGACTAGCAAATAAAAAATAGACCTGAACCTGCTTTTGATAACTATGGTAATGCATCAACCAAAAGAGTAACAATCAAAAGTGCACAATAGAAAAAAGGGATTGCAGTGCAAGGACATTAAAAGTACCACTTCAAGAAAAAAAAATCAATTTTTAAAAATTCCCAGAAAATGAAATTTTTGACTAAAAACTTTATAGAACATGCTTTTTAGACCAAAAATTAACAAAATAATGTGATTTTGTGCATTAAAGAACAAAAAATACTGTTTTGAATTAAAAATTAAACAAAAAAAGCAATTTTGGATTAAATTTTAGAAACCGTTTTTGACTACAAATTTAATAAAAAATGCTTTCTAGACCAAAAAGTAATTAAAATTGTAATTTTATACAAGAAAGGTACAAAAAATTTAATAGAAAATACTGTTTTGGACTCAAAATTAAACAAAAGAAACAATTTTGAACTAAAGTGTGTAGAAAACGTTATTTTTGAATAAAAACTTAATAGAACATGCTTTCTAGATCAAAAATTAATAAAATAATGTGATTTTGTGCTAGAAATTAAAAAAAAGGCATTTGGAGTACTGGTTCAACGCTGTCAGGATAAAAATAAGAACGTATATGCCTGCTACATTGACTACAGCAAAGCATTTGATAATGTAAAACACGAAAAGCTCATAAACTATCATGACACAAGAATACTGTCAAACCTTTATTGGGGCCAGACAGCAAAAATCAAAATTGAAAAGAAGCTGTCAGATAATATTAACATACAAAAGAGTGTCAGGCAGGGATGTGTTCTTTTCTTAATGCTATTTAATATCTACTTTAAAGCAAAATTCAGGAAAACACTTTTAGAGGAATCGTTGTAAATCGTAGAACAATCAACAACATCCGATATGCAAATGATACGGTCGTACTAGCAGACAATATAATAGATCTCACACGCATGAACAGCATAGAGGCAAAAAGCAAAGAATACGGTCTTCAAATGAACTTAACCAAAACAAAAACCTAGTTAATTTCAAAAACTAAACAGCAAATCTATTTGGTAATAAACGGAGAACGCATTGAGCAAGTCTCTAGATATAAGTATCTTGGAACATGGATGAATAATGACTGAACATATAGACAAAAAAATTTAGCCCGCATAGAAGAAGCAAAAGCAGCATTCGTCATAATGAAAAACATGCTAACTTCTCAAGATCTCAGTCTAGACCTAAGGCTAAAAATGGCCCAATGCTACATTTTTCTGATACTTCTTTATGTTATGAAAAGCTGGACTTTACACCAGAAAACTACCAAAAGAATAGAGGCTTTTGAGATGTGGGTCTATTGCCGCTTGCTGCGCATATAATGGACCGAAAATTTCACTAACGTCAAAGTGCTTTATAGGATGAGTGAAGAGACTGAAATCCTTTTTACTATAAAAAAGCAAAAGCTAGAGTATCTAGGCCACATCTCTAGAAACCAAAAATATGGGTTACTACAATTTATAATCCAGGGGAAATTTAAGGAAAACAAAGCGTAGGAAGGCTGCGTAACCTGCGGGAATGGTTTGGAGCATCATTCTGTTTTGATCAACAATCTTCAAAGTTAAAATTGCCACAATGATCAGCAACCTCGGACGGAGACGGAGAAGCTGAACCAAAAAGAAGCTAAAGCCACCAGTCTGTTGTTTGATTATTTATTTTATAAACAGTTTATAACTTTTCTTATAATATTTTTATGTTTTAGAACCAAATTTACTATTTTTGACATTTTATAAATAAAATTTTGCACGTATCAACCGTTTTTATCCAAATTTTGATTTTGTCTGAAAATGTTTTAATATTTTATGACCAAGTTTAGCTATTTTTTTTATTGTTTTACCTTTTTTAAATAAAATTTTGCGGTTAATGACTAAATTTTGGGGCTTTCTGACAAGATTTTTATACTTTATAACCGGAATTTGCAAATTTTAATTTTTTATAAAAAGAATTTTGCACTTTTCAACAGTTTATAACAGTCTATGTTCGTGCTTCTAACAATATTTTTGATATATAATAGTTAGATATTACTATTTTTGACATTTAATAAACATTAGTACACTTTAATACCAGTTTATGGCCAGATTTTGAGTTTTTGAAATTTTTGCACTTTTTTGGGCAAATTTTAATTATTTTTTTTAACATTTTATGATTTTTAACTTTTCATAAATAGAACGTTGCATTTTTTAATAGTTTTTGTAGTTTTTGACAATATTTTTATACTTTATAACAAAGTTTTACTATTTTTGACATTCTATGAATATAATTTTACACTTTTTGACAGTTTATACTTTTAGTTTCTGCCAATATTTTGACATTTTATAACTGAATTTGGCTTGTTTTAAAGTTTTATAAACATTTTTACGTTTTTCAGTTTTATAATAAAATTTTGTCATTTTTAATTTTTTATAAATTTTGCATATTTAACATTTAATGCTTAAATTTTTATTTTTTGTAACATTATTTAATATTTTTTAGCTAGATTTTGTTATTTTTGACTTTTTATGAATTAAAATTTTACATTTTTCAACAGTTTATAGCCCAGTTTTTATGTTTTCAAACTATATTTTAAAGTTTTAAGGCCAAATTTTGCCATTTTTGACATTTTAAACATTTTAACAATTTAGGGCCGGGTTTGATTGCTTTCTGAAAATATTTAATAGCAGCTATAATTTTTCAACAGTTTATGGCAAAACTTTGCTATTTTTAACTATATTTAAAAATTTTGTAAGCAAATTTTGTTATTTTTAAGATTTTATGAAACTTTTACACTTTTTAACAGTTTAAGCCAGGTTTTGACAATATTTTACACAAAAACCGTAAATTTTGTTAATAATTTAGTACATTTTATAATGATATACGGCAAATTAGAAACAATTTATTTATTTACTAGAAATAATGTTTTGAACTAAAAATTTAACAAAATATACAATTTTTGGATTAAAGTGTTTAGAAAACGTTGTTTTTGACTAAAAATTAAATAAAAAATGCTTTCTAGACCAAAAAATATGTAAAAATGTGATTTTGTACAAAAAAACTTATCAAAAATACTGTTTTGAACTATTAAATTACCAAAAAAAAAAAACAAATTTGGATTAAAGTGTTCAAAACATGCTGTTTTTGACTAAAAACTTAATAACAAATGCTTTTTAGATCAACAAGTAATAAAAAAATGTGATGAACTTATAAAAACACTGTTTTCAACTAAAAATTAAACAAAGCAAGCAATTTTAGACTAAAATGTTTTTAGAAAATGCTGTTTTTGAGTAAAACTTTTTTTTTAGACTAGAAAGTGATAACTTTTTAGACCAAAAAGTGATAATAATTGTAATTTTGTGCAAAAACAGTAACACAAAACTTTTAGAGAAGACTGCTTTTGGATTAAAACGTGTTTAAAAAATGCTGTTTTTGAATAAAAACTTGATAAAAACTGCATTTTCAAATTTTGTGCAAAGTTACAGAAAACTTGAAGTAATCAAAGAATGTGATTTTGTGTAAAAAAGTTACAGAAAATTTACAAAAATACTATTTCAGCTTAAAAATAAAACAAAAAACAATTTTAGACTTTAAAAAAAGTAACAAAAAAAAAGTAATTTTTGTAAAAAAAGTAAAAAAAAAATACATAGAAGATACTGTTTTAGACTAACATTTAAACAAAAAAAACATTTTTAGATTAAAGTTTTAAAAAAAATGCTATTTTTTAAACTAAAAAGTAATAAAAATGTAATTTTGTGCAAAAAAGTCACAAAAAACTCATGAAAAAGACGGTTAACAACTTAAAGTTTTAGCTGTTTTTAGAGACAGGTTCTCTAACTTTTGTTAATATAGATCCTACACATTTTCTCAAGTGTGGACTGGACACCAAGTATCTTTATTTGTTACCCTAACACATGTTTGCCAACATAACTAAAACTTTGTATATATGCTGGTGATTACATCTATGAGCATATATGTTTGTCTATAGACATTTTTAGAATTTTTAAGTGGGGAGAAGGGTAGTTAGATAGTATATTCAATTGTAAGATAAATTACTGATGGAATTGTACGCTCTGAATACTTTGCGGTGAGTCTCAAAAATTCCAAAATAATTTAAAATCATCTTAGCAACACCCAAGAGCTTTATTTTATTTGTTATAAAAAGCGGCATATTTATGTTATACACACAGGCTGTCGTACTTCTCGCGACGGCTCTGACTATATAATTAGGGACACATGTACATACGTATTCTTTGGAGAGAACATTCTAATGAGCCAATGCGTGATTTAGTGTTAGTAACATTTACCCACGGAACATTATTTGCCGCATATTTGGCTCATAAAAGCATTTGAGTTTTTGCTGAATTTCATCAACAAGAGGTTCCTGTGGCTTCAAAAGAGATATTAAAAAATTGCTATGTGGATGACATTCTAACTAGAGCAAATTCCATTAAATCAGCAAGGTTATTAAAGGATAAATTACAAAAATTATTAACAAAAGAAGGGTTTACTATTAAACAATAGGTGAGTAATGTTCCATCAATTATTGAAGATGTGGACAAACATGAAAGTGTTATGCTTGATGAAGAAACAAGTTAAAACTTTAGGAGTTTAATGGAATTCTAACTCTGATTTATTTCTATCCCAAATAAACTTTAGCAGTTATATGATCCGAAACTAGTCAAATCTTTGATCCATTAGGTTTATTGACTCTGGTTACTGTGCGGGCCAAGATACTATTACAAAGTCTGTGGAAAGTAAAACTGAAATGGGACAAAACCGTTCCATTCGACATCTATACATAATGAATAAAATTTAAAAAATCTTTAAAACACTTAAATTAAATTCAAATTCCTTGTTATAAATTTAATTTTAAAAGAAAATTTGATTTCGTATCATTGCTTGGAATTTGTGATGCAAGTGAAAGAGCTTATACAGCATGTGTTTATGTAGTAGGCCATTATGTTGATGGAACAAACTCTTCTTGACTTCTTTGTTCTAAAACTAAAGTAGCCCTACTAAAGGTACTGACAATTCTTAAGTTGGAACTATGTAGAGCACTACTTATTGCTGAGTTAATTAAACGAGTAAATAAAGATATACACCTACCAATTAAATCCATAATTTGATGGACTGATTCTACGATTGTATTAAATTGGATAAAAGCTACAACTGCTTGTTGGAAAACATATGTGACCAAAAATTCAATCATTCAAGTCAATTAAGCAATGGCGTTACATTTCCACAAATGACAATCCTGCTGGTTTAGCGTCAAGAGGAATTTAAATATTGGATGATTAGCAATAAAGAAAATTGGCTATTTTTAGTATCTTACTTATTAAAGAAACATTCGAACAACGGGAAAACCAAATTATTAGTGCTCATCATATCATTATTGACAAAAATCCGTTTATAAATCTTTCCTCTAACTGGTCAAGTTTACATAAAGAATTAGAATTATGGCATCTATTAAACAATTTGTCTACAATGTTAAGTTGCCAAAAAATGGGTCCTATATTAGCAGATGAAATTATAGAAGCAGAATATAACTTGGTTGGAATTGTCCAAAGAAGTGCATTTACTAACGAAATGAAACAGCTTTCTAGTAAACTAAGCTACATCAAAACAGGATTATTAAGAAATCTTAATCTGTTTTTAGATGATGCCTAAATTATAAGAGTGTAAGTCCGTCTACAAAATGCACCAGTAGCATTCCAACACAAATTTCTTGCATTGCTACCAAAGAATTATCTGTTAACAAGGCTTATTATGGTAAAAGAAGGATCAATACGTACGATTACTAAAACCATATGCGTCAATATTTATTTGTTTTGCTATTAAAGCAGTGTACATCAAACTGGTCTCTGATTTAATAGCAGAATGCTTTATCGCATTGTTAAACCAATTCACATTTAGCCGAAGATGTTCTAAAGAAATTCATTCTGATAATGGAACAAATTTTGTCGGAGCTAACAATGAGCTCAAAAGGTTTGTAAAAGCTGCCATTCAAACTGATGAAATCTTTGGTTATTTTTTGATCAAATGTATTACATAAAAATTTAATCCACCTTGTGCTCCCCATTTTGGGGGGATATGGGAAGCAGCGGTAAAGTCTAACAAAAGTCATTTAGTTAAAACCATTGGAGATATTAAACTAACATTTGAAGAAATATATACACTTTTAGTACAATTTGAAGGAGTGAAGACCCCAATGATGTCTCAGCATTGACTCCAGGTCATTATTTAATTGGTGACCAAAAGTTATTATTAGAACAGCTATTGTTAGAACACATAAAAATTGATAGATTATCTAGATGGCAACACATATCTCACATGAAGGGACAGTTTTGAAGAAATAGAGAAATGAGTACCAACATTCATCGCATCAAGGAATTCAAACCACACCTCAAATTGGCCAACTAGTTTTAATTAAGAAAGTAACTTATCCACTTTATTGTCCCATGGGTCGTATAATCGAAGTAATACCAAGCCAAGACAAGGTAATTAAGGTAATTAGAGTGAATAAACTTAGAACCGCCAACGAAGATAAAATTTGAGTTGTCAAAAAGCTATGCACATTACCAACAATGTAGATGTAAAATTATTAATATCACTTGTATATGTTGCATTGTTTTATTTTTAATAAATTTTGAAGCGAGTTCTTCAAGGTGGTCGGTAAAATAACGATAGTTTGGAAAGACAAACAGCTTATGCAAAGCATAATCTCAAAACCACAGAAGAAGACGTTTTGGCAATTAGAAATTTGTCGGACCCTAGGAAGCCATAATAATAAAAAAAAAAATCGAAAACATCATTTATTTAAAAAAATAGGAAAAATTAAAGAAAAGTGTCAAATTATATATATAAATCGTTAAAAATAACAACATTTTATCTTACAACGTCAAAATATTGTCAGATAACATCAAAGACCGAACATATACTATTAAAAACTGCAAAGTTCTATTCATAATGTCTAGAATAACTATAAAATATTAGCAGAATGCACTAAAATCCGGCCATAAACTGTTGAATAGTGCAAAGTTCTATTCATAATGTCTAAAATAGCTATAAAATATTAACAGAATGCACTAAAATAGGCCATAAATTATTGAAAAGTGTAAATTTTAACAAAATCCGGCTTTGAAACATAAAAATATTGTTAGAAAGCATCTCAATCTGGCTATAAATTGTTGAAAAATAAAAAAAAAAAAAATTAAAAATAGCAAAATTTGGCTATTAACTATTGAAAATTGCAATTTTTTTGTGAAAAAGTGTAAAATTATATCATAAGAAGTTAAAAATAGCTAAATCCGGTCATAAAACATTTAAATATTTTTAGAAAATATCAAAATTTAGCCAAAAATGGTTAAAAAGTCTAAAATTATATTAATAAAATATTAAATTTTGGCTATGAAATATTAAAATATTGTCTGAAAGAATTAAAATTCCGTCATAAACTGTCAAAAAAGGTAAAATTCTAAAAACGATGGTAAAAAAGTTTTAAAAATTTTTATAAGCTGTTATAAACTGCAATATTCTAGTTATGAAAAATCAAAAATGAGAAAAAAATTGTCATAAAATAATAAAATATTTAGAAAAAGCAAAAAACGGTCCAAAAATTCAAAATTTTGTTCTTAAAATGTCAAAAATAGCTAAATTCGAATTAGAAGTTTTAAACAATTGTCAAAATATATCAAAATATTGCCATAGACTGTTGAACATTGTAAATTTTTTTATAAAGTTCCAAAAATTGCAAAATGTAGCTATAAAATATGAAAGATATTGTCAGAAAAAACCAAATTCCGGCATAAACTGTTAAAAAGTGAAATATTTTTTTAATAAATTGGTGCATTTAGGTTTTAGTGGATTTTGTTAATTGCAAGTGATGCTGTTATTTTGTGTTTAACAATACAAAGTCCATCACAAAGCAAAACAAAAAACAAAAAAAATGGATGTACACTCTATTTACCTAATTTATAGGCCTGACAGTTATATGATCTATTAAAGTTGAAATTTTGGCTGAGAATTTACATTAGTAATCATTTATCTAAAATTGACCTGACTACACCTAAAAAAAAAAATTAAAAATAAAAGTTGTTTTTTTTTTAATTTAATTTAATTTTTAATTTTTTATAATTACAGACGCACACAGACACTCTCAGACACCTACAGACACGCACAAACACTCACAGACACTTACTTACATTTGTGAAAGTATATAAAAGCAGACACCCAGCCACTTACAGACAGACACAGACACTCACAGACATCTACAAACATCTACAGGCATCCAAAGACACTTACAGACACCTATAAACACGCACAGACACTTACTTACATATGTGAAAGTATATAAAAGCAGACACCCAAATACTCACAGACACATACAGACACTTACAGACAGATACACACAAACACTCACAGACATCCACAGACACCCACAGACGTTTACAAACCCCCACAGACACTTACAGACAACCACAGACTCTTACAAACTTTCACAGGCACGCACAGACACGCACAGACACATACAGATATGCACGGACACCTGCAGACACTTACAGACTTACTTTATTACTTTATATTCTTCAAATTGATGCAAACAAATTTATCTAAAGTCCAGTAATAATCTTCGTATTAATCAAGATTATTACTGCAATAATCCTCAAATTAATGCAAACGTAATCATCTTCAGTACAATTCCCCTTACAATACATTAAAATTGACGAATGGCCGCACAAAAGCGCAAATAACCGAAGAAGGCGACGTCTGATCGAAACAAAACTTGAGTTTCTCAAAGAAAATTGTGCGGCGGATCCGAATCCGGCGTTGAAACGGTCTTACAACGTTCACCGCCTCCGCCGCAGCCTGTTATGTAGCAATAAAAATGACTTAAAAATCGACCAACTTTGAAAAATCGTAAAAAAGGTTGTAAGCTAAATTTAAAATAATTGCATTTACAATCCGCGCTTCTATTCTTCTTCTTTTGAACAAAATCAAGCGCAACCTTCCACGTGCAACGTCTGGACACTTCTATTCTTTCGCGCAACCTCACCTTTAGCGTTTTTTTACCCTTGCGTCTCCACACTTAAACGCAAAAATACGGAGAACGGAAAGCTCGATCGCGATGAAACTCGGGTTTCCGATGGAAGTCGGTTCGGCAAATCCAAATTTGAAGAAAACGGCTTTAAAATGTTCTGCACTGCAGCCCGATTTGCGGTAAAAAATGGAAAAACTCGTAAATAAACTCAAGGCAAAAAATCAAAAATCTAATGCTAGGCAATTTTGATTTTTTTTGTCCTCTTTTGAATAAAGCTAAGCCGAATATTTTAACTCAAACGCAATGGGAAGAGTACGCTTTTCCGCAACCACACTTTTTGGAAAAAAACGTTTTTTTCGATAACAAAAAACTGTAAGAGGGGTAATCGAAAGACGGAGGACGGATCTTGCGAATAAGAATAGTCTTGATTTTTTTTTTTGGGTGTAAGGGGACCGACGGCGGGCTCTCAAAGTGGCTGTTTAAAGGCCTCTTTCGGGGGGCGGCGGGTGAAAAACAAAGGTCGAACTCAAAAATCGCTTCAGCTAAGAACACTTTTAGGCCCCTTTTCTTTTGAAAGTTAAAAAAAAATTGCGTCTGACAAGTGTCGTTTTTTACTTTTGTAAAAACGCGATTTTTGACTTCAAAATAAAATTTTTGACTTCAAAAACAACATTTTTGGTGAGGTCGCCGCTCGATTGGGACGGGGTAAAAATTGGGGCTCTTGGAGAGGAACGTTTTGACATGTTAGCCGCACCCGTGCGGTCAAAAATAGCAAAGTTAAGGTCGTTTTTTTGTTTTTTTGTTCAAAAATATGCCGCGACAACAAAAAAGTTACGACTCTCCGAACGCAGAACCTCTTTTAGTTGATGACGGCGCTCTTTTGGAATTGGGGGACGGCCGCGAGGAAGCCGACGCCAAAAACCGCCTGTCATTCCGACTCCCTGTTTGCCCCCGGTGAATTTCTGAGCACTCCTCCCCCTAATCGACGGACGTATAGCGAACGGGGGGCATCGGCCGCGAAAAAAATTACGTAAATGCTTCGATACCCGGCGGATCCGAATTTGGGGTCCAAAAATTCTCCAAAAATTAAAGGGGCTCTGGCTACGGCCGTCCACGCGTCGCCTGCAAACCTGAAAAATTCCGGCGCGCGCCACTGTTTCAAGCGCGGGGGCGGCGTCAGAATTTGGAGACTCCGGTCTCCTTTGGATTCCGCCGTTCTTCCCGGTGAGAAACTGCTGATCGCGTTGAGATAGGACGGCGGGCGTCGAATTTCCCGATCGGCGTCCCGGAAAAGCGCGGATATCTTGAAAACGGTGCGTCGGAGAGAAAATCGACTTTATTGCAGATGGACTTAAAATAAGGGGTAGAGGAAGTTCCGGTAAACGTTACTAATTTTTTTGCCCACCTAAACGGAGATAATTAAAAAAAAACGCAAAAACCGCTTTTGCACATCAACAGAAAACCGGAAAAGCTTCCGTGTTTCAGTTTTTGCCGTTCTCATTTTTTTTTGTACAATTTTTGTCGGTCAAACCGCTTTTTTGCCCGAAGCATCTTTCGCCCGGAAACACCTTTTCGAAACCGAAATAGTAATGAAGAAAGTGGAGGTGGAGTGGAGGGCAAAACTAACTAACGGAGAAGAATTCTCAATGCACAATTCTTATAGTTGTGGCAGTTGAACGATACAAGAAATGTTTTTTTGTTTGTTTTATTACCCTAATTTATTTGCCAGTATACTATTAAGGATTCAAAATATGTTTGTTTGAGCACAAACATTTATTTGCCAAATAATAAACACTCAAATTTATAATATATTGACACAATCTAAATTAATTTAAACATCAGACATTTAAAAAAAAAGTTGTTACCAAATCAACAGTTGTGTAATTTTCTCGCATCCTTACTGGTTGATTGTTAACAAGAGATATAAAAAAATAGTATCCGACTTTGTCGAGTCCTTAGTAGTTTTCCGGTACATCAAACACAGAAAACTGTTTGATCTTGCAAAGGGTTTTTGTATAGTTTTAGCTTTACTTATTTTTATTAAATATGCACAATAATATTTAAAAATGAAAATCAAAATTATTATAATTTTTACTAAACAAATTTAAACCGTTTATCTTAAACGTCAAAAGTAATAATCCGATTAAGCAAATCAGTGATATAATTCAAATTTAAATCACTTTTATTCCAGTTCGTTGAATGGAATGAATATTAAAACACTCTTAATATCGATTTACAAATTACTCATCTCAATCTCACCAAGTTTATTTATTACAAAATTTCTAAATACACTTTGTTAGAGGATTATTTCCAGAACATTAGCGTAATTGAATTGCTGCGAGTATTTATTATGATTCTCAATTGTTATGACTATTTTGAATATAATTGAATAATAATTTAAAATGATTCCGACCGCTAACTTTATTTCTAATATTATAACAAAAATAAGCAGCTCTTATATCTATATATAATTTGTTTATCAATTATTTTTTTATTAATAGATTTTGAGAAGTTTAAACTATTTTATTTCATATTAATTTAGGCAGTTGTAAATAAGTATAAGTATACATACAAGTATGCTGTGATTTATTTTTTATTTATGTATTAGTTATCTTCTGGTATAAATTTTTAGTTTAGTAATATTGGATGAAAATCAAGGAATCACTTTAATATAAATTACTTCTTCCAGATTTATCAATTAAATTAAATATATCATAATTTACTACTTTACAAAAAAGCTTGAACACGTTTTATAGAAGTTCTTTAATACTTAAATTAAATCCGACTTTACCAAAGTAATCTTTTATCTCGGATTCTCGTTAATTTAATGCAATCGGTCGTCTGCAAACCGCATCCGTTGAGTTTAAAACTTTTCAAGATTCTTTGCAAGATATGAATTGTTACTTTTTTGAATAATCTACAATACTACAACGCAAAGTGAATTTAATGAAAAATTTAGTTAATTAAAATTAACTATAATGATTAACCAAAATTTATATATTAATAATTACAATTTACAAAGTCAACAGTAGATAGTTATTATAAAAAAAAAATATTATTCAAGATAGTTACAACTCAAGTTAATGTTTAATAATTTTAATGAGAATAATCAGATTTAAGATTAAATAAAAATCAATTATCTAATTAATAATTCCTTGAAATATTGTGGAATTCAAGAAATTCCCTCAATTATATTTCGTTTCCGTTCATTTCCAGTTAAGCATGAAAAATGGAACGTGGAGTCTTTCTTTTAAATGTGCATAATTAAAAAACGCCTCGCTGACGGAAATTTTTATCCATCCTTTACAATATATTTGTATTTTATTGATCTACTAAATATTTTTAATGCTTCAAATGATTTCAATCATTCTATAAATCCATTTTATTTATGAATAGAATAGTTGTAGAATTAATAAGTTAATAAAATAACAATTAAGCTTTTGCAAAGGTTGAGGATTATAATCAAACGTTGTCAGTTATAATTAAAGCTTATGCAAATATGTAAAATTGCAAGGTTTGGCACAAAAATTTAATTAATTTTAATTTTTTTTAGTTTAACCAACATTTTTATGTTTATTATAATATAAAATCTTAAATAAATGAATTAAATAGATAGAATAGATTTACTAAGAATAAAAGTTTAGTTGTGTGGTCTGGATTAATTTAAAAAGCAGTATTTATTTTTAGTTTTAGTTTTTTTTTCAAACGCCTGATTTAGATATCAACTGCTTTAAGCAAAATGCTTGAAAACTGCTTGTTGGTAGGTGTCTCGGGTTTTTGGTAATTTATTTTGTTAGTAATGGTTTTTGGCACTAACTCAAAACGTTCCCGAGCATTATAAAAGTTATATGCGTTTATGACACTTTTTACCTTATTATGAAAGCTCTCAGCTCATTAAAAAAGCTTTCAAGACGCCAAAAATGCTTTCAAGAAATTGCAAAAGCATTCTAGATGTTTCAAAAGACGCTACAACAGCTCTCAGGAGGTTACAAAAGTTTTCAAGACCTTGAAAAAGCTTTCAAAGTTTTGTAGAAATTATATGCAAAATTATAGAAGCTTTCTGTGCATTCATGACAGCTCTGTTTGACGTTTTCAAAACATTGAGAAAAATTTCAGAAGTTTACAACAGTTTTCAGGACGCTGTCAAAACTCTGAAGGCATTGTGAAGTTTTGAACACATTATTTAAGTTTTTGGGGGTATTATAATAGTTTTTGTGCGTTTTTGACACCACTCGGCACATTATAAAGCATTTGACGCATTACAAAAGCTTTCAATACGTCTAAAAAGCTCTCAAACCAGCTCTCAGTATGTTAGACTAGCTCTCAAGACGTTAAAAAAGCTTTCAAAGCTTTGTAGAAGTTTTGAACATATTATGCAAAATTATAGAAGTAGTCTGTGCGTTTGTGGCAATTATCATCACAATATGAAAGCTTTCAAAACGTTTCAAAAGCTTTCAAAACATTTCTAATATTTTTTGAATATAACAACAGCTCTCAGGACGTTACACAAGCTTTTAAAATGTTGCCAAAATTTTTTAGACATTGTATAGAAGTTTTGAAGCTTTTGGGGCATTATAGAAGGTTTCTGTGCATTATGAAAGCTTTCAAAGACGCCGAAGAAACTTTTAAGACTTTGCAAAAGTTCTCAAGATGTTTCAAAGGACGTTACAACAATCTTCAGGGGGTTTCAAACGCTCTCAAGACGTCAAAAAACTTTAAATTAAGGAATTAGACGTCAGTACTTACTATGTCTGACTATAATTGACATTTAGATGTGTAGTTCAAATTATTTGCTCGTTAACACTCCAGTATTTTTTATAATTTTTTTTTTAAAGCATTAGAAGTTTCTTTTTTCAAGAAAGAAGAGTTGATATCTAATATTTTGATGACTAACACTTGGGAGGGTCACTTCACATTATAATTACCGGCGAGTAGTTTGAACTGGAGTACCCACCTACCCGCCTGAGTGTTTGTTGTCAAAAAATTGGAAGTTTTTCTCCTCTCTGCAAATGTTACAAATCTTTTAGTTAAAGTTAGAAAAAGTGATATTCAATCCTTTATTAACCAATTCTTAGGCGGGTGATTGGGTCACTTTAGCTGAAGACCCACTCGTCCAAGTATTTGTTATTTCAAGAATTGGATTTTTTTTGCTAGCGTTATAAGTCTTTTTGTCCAAGAAAGGAATTGATGTTAGGTAGGTGGTAGGTATTATAAGTGTTTTTGTCTAAGAAGAAGACGTGATATCCAATCTTTTAATGACTAACACTTGGGTGGGTGAATGGGTAGCTTTAGATCATGATTATCAGCAAGTAGTTTGAACTGGAGTGCTTCACCCGCCCGCCCGAGCGTTTGTTATTATAGAATTTGAGGTTTCTCCTTTTGGCAAGTGTTAAAAAACTTTACTTATAAGAAAAGGAGTTGATAGTCAATATTTTGATAACCAACACTTGGGCGGGTGGAAAGGTCTTTTCAGATTATGATTACCAGAGAGTAGTTTGAACTGGAGTAACTACCCACTCGCTCGCGTGAGTGTTATTAAAGAATTCTTTGTTAGTAAAAAAGTTGAAAAAAAATCTTTTTGCAAGCGTAAGAAGTCTCTATGTTAGAGGAAATGATGATGAATTTAATCTGTTGATGGTCTACACTTAGTTGGGTTAGTGGGTCACTCCAGATCATGATAACCAAAACAATTAAAGTTTTTCTTCTATGAAACCTTATAATTAAATAATAAAATTATTAATAAACACTGTACTTTGGATTGCATAAAAAGGTAAAAACATATCTTTTTAAATTAACGGAATAAGTAAGTTGGAATAGAGTTTGTAGCAGGTGACTCGATGCTATCCGAATGGTTACGAACAAATTATACAAAATAATTTTTTAATAAAATCAAGCAAAATATGAATTAAGTACTAAAACTTATAAAAATTAAATAATTCATATTAAGTACTTTACTTTAAGGGCCGGTTTATTCATCTGTTCTGTAAGTTATTGATTAGTTACGTGTTCAATAAACTTATAGGTCACTTATATAAAATTTGGCTGTATTCATCTCATTTTATATGACAAATAATTACTGAACGCTAGTACAACTTGATAGAAAAAGATATATACATATTTGTAAGAAAGACAGAGATAGACTTACTAAAAAGAAAAAAATTGTGGTACTACTGCTTGTTGTTATTTATTTGTGGTTACATTCATGTGAAACAAAACGGCATAAAGTTATGTTTTTTTAGTAATTTTTTTTTTGAATGCAATATATGTGCACATATTTTTTTACATTTTTAAAAATTTATGACCAAATTTTAATGCTTTCTAACAATTTTTTGACGTTTCAAAAGCAAATTTTGCTATTTTTGTTATTTCAAAAACAAACTTTTGTTTATTTTTAAGTTTTTAGCTGGATTTTTGGTGCTTTCTAATAATATATTGATGTTTCAAAGCTATAATTTTTTATTTTTGACATTTTATTAATAAAATTTTACATTTTTATACAATTTATGACCAAATTTTAGTGATTTCTAACAATATTTTGATGTTTCAAAACCGAATTTTGCAATTTTTTACATTTTATGAATAGAATTTTACATTTTTAACAGTTTATGACCTGATTTTAATGCTTTTTAACAATATTTTGACTTTTTAAAACCGGATTTTGCTGTTTTTGACGCTTTAAGAATAAACTTTTGCATTTTTAAAACGTTTTTGGCCAGATATTTGGTGCTTTTTAATAGTATTTTGATGTTTCAATGCCAAAATTTTCTATTTTTGACATTTAATTAATAAAATTTTACATTTTTAAACAATTTATGACCATGTTTTAGTGCTTTCTAACAATATTCTGATGTTTTAAGGCCAAATTTTGCAATTTTTTACATTTTATGAATAGAATTTTACATTTTTAACAGTTTATGACTTGGTTTTAATGCTTTTTATCAAAATTTTGACTTTTTAAAACCGGATTTTGCTGTTTTTGACGTTTTAAGAATAAACTTTTACGTTTTTAAAACGTTTTTGGCCGGATTTGTGGTGCTTTCTAATAATATTTTGATGTTTCAAGGCCGGATTTTGCAATTTTTGACATCTTATGAACAAAATTTTACATTTTTAACAGATTATGACCTGACTTTAATGCTTTCTAACATTATGTTGACGTTTCAGAACCAAGTTTTGCTGTTTTTGACATTTTAAGAATAATATTTTGCTGTTTTACAGCCAAGTTTTTCTATTTTTGACATTTAATTAAAAAAAAATTAAACTTTTAAACAATTTATGACCAAGTTTTAGTGCTTTCTAACAATATTCTAATGTTTCAAAACCGGATTTTGCTATTTTTGAATAAACTTTTGCTTTTTAAAACGTTTTTGGCTAGGTTTTTGGTGCTTTTTAATAATATTTTGATGTTTCAAGGCCGGATTTTGCTATTTTTGATATCTTATAAACAGAATTTTTTATTTTTAACAGATTATGACCTGATTTTAATGCTGTTCCAACAATTTTTAAACAATTTATGACCAAGTTTTAGTGTTTTCTAACAATACTCTGATGTTTTAAAACCGGATTTAGTTATTTTTGAATAAACTTTTGCTTTTTTAAAACGTTTGGCTGGATTTTTGAGGTTTTCTAATAAATTTTTTGATGAGTCAAAGCCAATTTTTTTTATTTTTGGCATTTTCTTAACAAAATTTTACATTTTTAAACAATTTATGACCAAATTTTAGTGCTTTCTAACAATATTTTGATGTTTCAAGGCCGGATTTTGCCATTTTTTACGTTTTATGAACAAAATTTTACATTTTTAATAGTTTATGACCTGATTTTAATGCTTTCTAATAATATTTTGACGTTTCAAAACCAAACTTGCTAATTTTGACATTTTAAGAATAAACTTTTTTTTTTAAACGTTTTTGGCTAGATTTTTGGTGCTTTTTAATAATATTTTGATGTTTCAAGGCCGGATTTTGCTATTTTTGACATCTTATAAACAGAATTTTACATTTTTAACAGATTATGACCTGATTTTAATGCTTTCTAACAATTTTTTGACGTTTCAAAAGCAAATTTTGCTATTTTTGACATTTTAAAGATAAACTTTTGCTTTTTTAAAACGTATTTGGCTGGATTTTTGGTGCTTTCTAATAATATTTTGATGTTTTAAAGTCATTTTTTGCTATTTTTGACATTTTAAGGATAAACTTTTGCTTTTTAAAACGTTTTTGGCTGGATTTTTTGTGCTTTCTAATAATATTTTGATGTTTTAAGGCCAGATTTTGCTATTTTTTACATCTTATGAATAGAATTTTATATTTTTAACAGTTTATGACTTAATTTTAATGCTTTCTAACAATATTTTGATGTTTTAAGACTAAATTTTGATATTTTTTACGTTGCTATTGCTTGTGCGCAATGCTCATACTCATTTCATAGACTCATTTTATGCTTTTTGCACAATATACTATTTTTATTTTACGTACCATATATTAAACAAACACAAATAGTTTTTAGTTAGATAATAAGTAATATATAAGGATTCTAAATAGAAAAATTGCATTATATGATAAGATAAGAAAGTTATTTTGATAAAATATGTAGGGACGTATGTAATAATCGGTGACAACTGAAACTAACACTGTATAAAATTTAAACATTCTTCTTTGCAGATACTAATTTTATTATATTTATTTTTCAGGTTGTGTAAATAATCTGCATACCAAATGCCTGCAAGAAAGGGGCTTTTGGCGCCCCAAAACACCTTCTTAGATACCATTGCAACTAGGTTCGATGGAACACGTAAGTTATAAATAGTTTAAATTAAAAAATTCTATATTAATAAAACGTTATTTGGTATTGTAATAAACAAATAATAAGTAAGTTCTGATCCTTAAAATATCAATTTTCTTGTTAATAAAAAAAATTTAATATAATTAAGACAACAATTTGGTGTGATATTAAAAATTATAAATTCCTGCTACACAAACGAAATATTTGCTATTAAATTAATAAAATATTAAACTTTCTATTGACTAAGCTTAGTTTTAAGCTAAAAATTAATTACTTTGATTTCTTTTCATAAAGTATTAACATAATTTTAATTGAAACCATAAATCATGTTTTTAAGCTTTTAATAAATCATTTCTTTTTCTTATAAGGTAGAGACAAATAATTAATTTAATTTAAAAAACAATGTTACTAATACTTAAAAATTGTGTATCGTTATCTATTACAGTTCGTACAAATCGGACTTGTTACTAAACTCTAAGATTAAGGAAACAAGAATTGTTTAGATAAGGAAAATAAAAAAACAATGTGGAAACCGATTACTTTTTTGTGTGGTCTAGACGTGTGTACGGCAATCTTTAGAAAATAAGTTGAAAGCATTTACCACTTTGTAAAATTTAACATAGCGTAAATGAATTCTATCATTGGAAGTTTGTGTTATATAACTTTTATTTAAGAAAATGTACAAAAGTTGATACCATTGTTTAAAAATATTTCATTAAAATTATATAAATGAATTTTTGTTTCCATTTCATTGTGAATGAATTTGACAGCATTGTTGTCACAATTTTGAATTAATAAAGATATTAATTATATTTACAAATTTATTATTTTATATTTTTGATAATACTATAATTGGTAATTTTTAAAGGCTACATTTAGATTGCCTTGGCGACAATCCGACAATTAAATCCCACCTAATATTTCCATTAACCCCATAAATTAATTACGCCTACAAAAAATTGTTATTTAAAATAATATTATTTCAATATACAAAAGGTTACAATTTTAAAATAAAAAATAATATAGCAAGATAAAATTATGAACAAAAAAAAGGTTGAATGTAATATCATTAATGCTCTCTGTAGAGTAAATTAAATTATGAACCGGTGCAAACGTTCGGCGCATTTAATTTACTGAAATGGTTTTCACAATCCTTTTGTTTTGAGGATACGTTTTACATGGAGATTTTATAGTATGTTGAGAGAAAAAATGCGGACAAGCATGAAATATTACAGCTTGGAAAAAGGAAAGTAAGTCAAGCAGAAAATTAATATTTAATTGTAATACATTTTGTTTCTATGTATTTATTACGCCAACCGTTCTAAATTAATTATAATGGTTGGGTACTATTATAGAAAAGTTTATTTTAATATTTTATTAAATGTGTTGATAAATAAAATAAAATCATTATAATATTGAATAATCAATATACAAGGTGGCACAAAAGTCATCACCCTATCGGAAGATGCAATCATTTCTGCTTTGACATTTGTAAAGTAAAGAGATACAAAATACACATTAATAAGACATGAATTGCTATACTCCTCAAGAATAATTGTTTTCATTTTTTTGCGTAATAATTTGTCGGTGGTGTTGGCGCAGCGTGATTTTAGACGTAGATTTCCTGGTCGTCCGACATCAACTGGACAAACACTACGACGTTTAGCTGTTTGCCTAGAAGAGTGTGGGTCAACACGAGATGCTGTCAGGTCTGGGCATCGTGGCTGTGGCTGAAGATGTCGCAGAGGACCTCGGAGTATCGACCAGACGACGTGACATGCAATTGAGCATCAATCGGCGGTCTTACAGAAAATTTTGTTGAAAGACTTGAAGATGTTCCTTTACAAAGTGCAGACAGTGCATCAGCTGCTAGCCGTTGACCCTCAAGCGCTTGTAACCTCTGCTCACGCCATCCTGAATCTCAACCACGAGGAAGACAACTTTTTATCAAAAATCATCATGAGCGACAAAGCCCATTTTTATCTTTGTGGATATGTGAATTAGCAAAATTATTGCTATTGAAAATCCGCGTTTATACGAAGAGCCATTACACTTGTTCAAAGTTACTGTATGGTGTGGTGTTTACGCTGGAGGCGTCATTGGAACTTATTTTTTCAAAAACGCCGCAGGCCAAACGATTACTGTAAACGGCAAGCGCTACACAGTCATGCTCAACGACTTTTATCTATCTCAACTGGACAAATTTGGACTGGAAAACATGTAGTTCCAACAGGATAGAGCAACGGCGGGTACTGCCCAACCCACAACCGAAATTTTGAAGGCTGCAAAATAGCCGGCAAGATTGCTTGATTTAACCATTCTGGACTGTCATGAAACCTCAGACTCTTGAAGCCTTCTAAAAGAATATCCGTCAGAAAATGCGGAAAAATATTGCCGGAAGTTCTGGCATCAATTCTGGCGGCGTCTACTAGGCCGATATTATTTTTTCTTAATAAAAAAAAAAAGTAGACATCAAATATACACAATCCAAAAGCAAATTAAAGTGTTTTATTTATTAAAAAAATTACAGTCAACAACATCAGATGACTAGTTTTGCGCCACCTGTATTCATGGAGGGAAAACCATCCAGAAAATAATGCGGTCTTGGTACAGAGCGTTTTTTCTGATTTTTTATGTTCTGTTGTGCCCGGTATAGATGAGCACCAAGTCTTGGACGACTCCCAGGAAAGGTACACTAGGTGTGGATAACCTTTAAGGCAATTGTGTTTGGTTTTCCCGCATTGGTAAGTGCTGCGATACCGAGCAACCTCTTATTTGGCTAATAGTAATAACTAGCTGGTCAAGTCTTTTTTGGTTTACAAATTCCCAAGTCCAACAACCGAAAGTTGCGTTGTTGAACGGCTTTGAGACATTGAAGTGGCCGTTCAGAAATGTAATGATTGCAATGCCTCTGAGCTTACGTGGTTTTACGTGATAGTGGTTGTTGGCCGCTTTCTTGGCATTTGTTAGAGTGTGATAGGCAGCTAATAGAATTTTTTCTTATTGATATCAATGTGGTTTGGTGTTTTTTGGGCTGTATTCACTGTTGTTCTTTGTTAAGCAAGGGGTTTGGTAAGAGCAGGGGTTCAAGTGTGTCGTAAGTGCAGCAATTCAGCACGGCAAGTAACGTGGCAGCACAAGCTTAGGTACTGTTTAACAAGTTTTGGTGACGTCATTTGGCGGCAAAATGGTGCAAGCAGAAGGCGCTAGTAACCATTTATAGTGCCAAAAAGTTGAAGGTTAAAATGTTTAGTCTTTCAACAAAAACTTAAAACTTTTATATTAAAACTCAAGATAAAATTTATTATTAACATAAAATAATAACATTCTTTAAACGACTTAGTAATATAGTATTTGGTTACAGAACCAATTTCATGCAAATATTTTTAAGCTTCAGACATTACAAGTCAACGTTAATTATCGAAGTAATAAAAATAAGTACGCAGCATGTCAAATGAAAATGTACAAGCTTTATTTATACATTATAAAAATACTTGGTCTGCAAACCATATGCCAAAGTGAACGTCACAATACATCTGTTGATACAAGCAAGCAAGCAACAGAGTGAGAGAGCAACAGGTGGGGCGAAATATCCTGCGTGTGTTGACAGAAATTGAATTTTCTGGACGTTATGTGTATACCGAGACCGCCGGGAAAGAAAATTACTGGTATAATCTCGATCCTCTTAATTCAATTCCACTTCGGAAAATAACAGTGTTGTCTCGATGAGGATAGTAGAATAAAAAAAATGTTAGCGATAAAATTGCTTATCGATTAGTACTATTGAGGCTGCGGCATATGTTGGGGATTTAATTTAATCATAGATTATGGTTATATTATTTTATATTAAATTGTATTATTATCATGATGCATTCTAGAATTGAATAACATTTTCATACAATAGAATTTGTTTGTATTGGAAATTATAGATTACATTAATTTCTAACCATTTGTTATAAAATAAAACATAAATAAACGTCAAAGAGAAAACTTTGTTAGTATAAATATATAATAATTTATAAAAAAAATCTTTTCTTATAATAATCAAAAACATTTGGTTGTATTTACTTTTATTAAAAATATAAAACCTTCTTTGATGAGACTATTATCTTTACATAAAAAAATATAAAGTATGGGTTTGTTGAATAACAGCAAAAAAGAAAAGTGCTTCGGGAAATTATAAAATATTCATGTTCTCAATATCTTCGCTCTTGTTTATATGAAAGTTTGCTTTAAGTTTAAACTTTGTATATACTCTTAGAAATCAAACGTAAAACTTTTTCTTTGCAACATTTGCATAATAAAGCCATACATGTTTAATAAGTTTTGATGTGTTAATTAATTAACACACATTATTCATTTAATAAATAAGAAAACTTATTATTTTTTTTACAGAGAATTGTCGAGTGGAAAATGGAAAAATATTAATAGCAAACATTACATACAATATCGGTGACCCTTTTTTTCTAGAAAAATATTAACACGTACAACGCCGTTTTTAAATTAAAATAGGAAAAACGCCAACAAACTCAATATCTAAACGATAAGACTTCAGTTCTCATTTATTTAATATGTTCAACTACATACAATATTCTATGCTTTCAGATTTGCAGTTATATTTAACAAGTAAGAAATCAATAAAGAACTAAATAAAAACTAAACTTTTTGACATGCTAAATTGCATATTATATCATTCCAACACAATTAATCCACTAAACGCTTTCCGAAACTGTATGTACACATCGCACTAAACTACCACTAATATTTTATGTGTTGTTCTTATAAAGCGAACGAACGTTGATGCATAAAAAAGTATATCAATCAAGGTATAGACGCAATAAAAAAAAAATTACATAAAATATATTATATTACATAGTTAAATTCAATCAATTATTATTTACAACGCGTATTGTTTGGTAGTGAAATATTAAATCAAGCCGCAAAATACTCATAAGTGTTTACTACATAATTATAATATCAAAACAATCTCTTAATTAATTTCCATATCAGAAATTTCTTGAGATATTTAGTTGCTAAATGAACTCTCTTTCAATATTATATAATTAAACATAATTAATCAATTTGATCTATAAATAAATACTATGAATGGGCTAATAACCCGTAAGCAAGTTTAATTATAGTTCCGATTTGAATAAATCACTCAATATAAATTAATTGCCGGAATTACAACTGGCATCTTATTTAAACCTTTTTGGAAAATTGCCAGTTCTATTGAGACGGATCTTTCTCATTGTTTTCATTGTATATTTATAGAAAGAGACCGTTCATTCAGATCGAACGATTTATCATATTTTCTGAACGTAATTTTATGGCGCTTAATGCAAGTGTCATTGCACTTAGAAAAATAACCCACACGCCAAAGAAAATAAACAATGCACTTCAGAGGATGTATATAAATCCATGTATGTTATGTTTATCGATATACTTATAATAATAATAAATTGTATGGTATTTATAAATTTGTTTAGTTAGATAATATGGAATATATAAAATTTAAAAGTATATTTTTTGTAATTATAAATATAAATTTTATGTAAAATAATGTTTTTTTGTATAACTTTCATCGTCTTTGGTACAATTTAGAAACCTTGAAAGTTTTTGAAATCAAAAGAACACAGTTAAGAAAGTAGAAGAAGACTACAAACTAAATCAGATTCATGAGCATTATTCCCGAGACAATAATCTGTGTTGAAGTAGAATTGTCAGTGGGCATAACTGTTGCAAAGTTGTAGTAATTATAATGTCTATAGAATTCAAGAAAATTAAATATTTATAAAGAAGACCGGTGGAGTTTGAGAGATGGCCTGTGGGGTTATTTTCACCCAATAACAGTAAATATCTGCGGAGGTAATCACTTGTTTAGGGCCGATCTAAATGTCATTTAGGCCTTTTGTTTGTTCACGCACCATTAATATATCTTTGGGTTTAAAGTTCCGGATGTTTTTTGCTTTTCCGTAGACCGCTTGTCGCTGTCGGACTTGTTGCAGCTTCTTAACTCTGGAGTGCTCCGCGTGACTAAATCTAATCAAAAGTTTGCTCAAGGTTTGGCTATTGGCCACGTTTATTCTGTGGTTACAGTGCTACAACGCCAGGTTGCTTGTGCGCTTCTTAAGCTTAAGAATTTTACTAAACTGGCCTAGAGGTAGTTCGTGGCTGTTGTGTGATGTTTGGTCTTCCATTGTTGCACGGTTTTCTGGAAATGTAGGCTTGTAAACTAGAGCTTGTTGTTCAAAAGTATTATGTTTGAGTATTCCTACTAGTAAAACAGTTGTTAATTTAAAAGCTTTGTAGTTGCTTTGCAGACACTAGTATTGCCTCCACTTATCTGGTGCACAATAGTAAGCTTGTATCTGTTTCCGGTCATTATATTTAGAGGTCTTTCAAAATCAATAGCAATTTTTTTCCAGAATTGGCCAGAATGAGATTTCAAAAGTGCTTTTAGTTGTAGAGTTTTTGACTTTGCCTTGGCAAAGATCATGCATTTTTTTGATAAATGTCTGCAGCCACATTTGGACTCAATGGAGGTTGTGTGTTTGGTCACGTTGTTGATACAGATGTTGTATTGTGGCCGGTTTCTTCTTGGTTAGAACCGTTGGGATTTGTTTTACTGAAGTAGCAATAAGATTATTGCTTATCAATGAAACTTACTGGACCAATTTCCGCCGTTAACTACTAAACAAAGGGAGGCATCTACAAAATCTTTTGCAAACCTTGCTGCGGGTTTCTTTGGCATTCTTGTCAAAAACATGCTATTCTAATAAGCCTCAAACGCGAAACGCGATTGCCACTACCAATAGTTTACGGTGATAAAGCGACGTATATCCAGCTTGCAAAAGAGCTTGAACTCATGACATAAAAGTGCATTGCGCCACCAACATAACGATTACAATAGCCACAAAAAACAATTTTTGATTTGTCATAAAATATCCTACGTAATCGACAAACATTGCTACACATTTAAGCTCAAAGTAGAACAATTACTACAGTAAACTAACAATACTGGGACCGGTTACTCCTGAGACAAAAGTGAGATGAGAGCGTTAAATTATACCAGTAGTAAGATAGGTACGTTTGCATCAAAATCAATTTTAAAACGAGTCAGACGAGCATGAACTGCGTCTCCGAGTGTATTCTTTCTTTTTTTCGCATTACGCATCCTTCATTATACCTGTAGGTTTCTTTCTCTTTCAATGCGCGGAAATTCTTACTACCGATCACACAGTTATTGGCGTACTGTAAAAATAGTGCTCTGTAACATCCCCGAAGACGTGTCCAAATAAGAAATCTAAGCTAAATAATATTCGACAAACGAATGAGCAAGAGTGACATTATATACCATTTTGTATATGTCCAACTCTCTCAATGCAATTGCAGTAATAGAATTTTCCAACTCACCTGGCTTTTTAATTTAACATCAGGTTGAGGGCAAAAATCAAAACTTACCGCTGTATAAAATAGGCCTGCCATCCAACCGCTTTCTGTAAACAAACCAGGAAGACTTTTGTAAAATGCAACATGGAACATACAGCAAACTTCCGAGAATGCTACAAACACACCAAACTACTCCAAAACAAAGCAGCACGAACTCCGCCCACACCGCTTGCCATAAAACGTTGCTACCCAAAACCGATCCTACTGACCAAACTCACAACTAGACCAATCCTATACTTCTCACAATCAAGACCACCAAACACCACAAACTATTTCACACTGAAAAATCAAATATTTTATGACCTGGCGCGCAATAATCAGCAACTAGGGATTCTTTTGGGTACTAATTACCTCTTTTGCGACCATCTTGCAAAACTACCGATAGCCATCTAACTGCTTTTAATATCCTTGAGACAACAGATGTTAACCACGCGTCTACATATCTGTCACACGTATAATTTGCAACAAAATCAAATCACAAAACGATACAAATAGGAAGTTAATGAGGTAATGGTCTTGTACTTTAAACAGAACTAAATAAAAAAGCGTTAACCCTTTTGCGCCGACTCTTTTTTTGCCGCCCGTTCCAGGTTTTAAGGAATAAATATAATTAATATGGCCTATTGAGGGTCTTTAAAGGTTCCTAATATTTTTTTTAGTTTTCTAAACTTAAATTTGATTCTGGGACATATTGTCCCACCAGTGTTTTGAATTGGGACATATTTGTCCTAACAGACTTAGAATACGTTCAGGAGTAACAATAACTTTATAAAAAAAAAGTATCTTACAAACTAAAATATCTTATATATGGAATGGAGTGAAACAACTTTTGCACAATGGTATATTGCACATGATACACAAAGTCTTTGTGCATTTTTTTTTTGCAGCGAACATCGGTGGCATCTTCTACAAGATGTTCTTTTTACCGGCAGATGATCGCCGACATTTAGAAGGTGACTTGATGTAGCAGAAGGTCGTTTTAATACTTTCTTTCTAATCATTTTAGCGTTTTCTTTTCCTTTTTCGATCATTTCCTTTGTAGAGTATGCAAGCGTTTATAATAGAAGTCATGAGCAGCTTGTAATACACCTTACGCCACCATTTTTTAGATCTACGATCAAAATCCTATAGAGTGGTAAGCTGATCGGATAAATCAACTCCCCCATAAATTTATTGTAATCAGCAACAGCTTGAGGACACTCTAAGGCAACTTTTTTGCCATTTTTTAATTTACTGAAAAAACATCGTTTTTATAGCAATTGCTGAGAACTACAACTTCCTTAGTATCTTTCCAAAAACAAGCCAATATTCCAGATTCAGTACCAATAACTTTGCTATCTCCTCGGGCCAACTTTTCACTATGATTTGGCATATTTTTTCTATTTCTTATGCAAGTGCCCATACCTGCAAATGGCAGATTATAAAGAAAATTTACTGAAGTAAAAAATCTGTCAAAACAAACAAGCATTTCTAACTTGAGGCATAGTTTTTTTGGGTTGAAAATTTTTGATTTTGTCATTATCATACCAGTGTACCACATCATCTTTATTTTTGTTATTTGGTTGGGATTCTTCATCCGAATGGGAAAATAAATTTGAAGAATTTTTTGACAAATTTTGATTTTCATCAAAATTGTTGTCATTTTTTGATTGTTTTGCTGGAATTTCTTCTTTAGAAGGCTCAAAATCTGAATCCAAGTCATCACTACAATGCAATGGATTCTCATTTTTGTTGAAAATATTGTTGATTATTTCTTTCAACTTTTTTTGGGTAAGATATTTTTGACCCATTCTGTAAGAAAATATGAACCAATTTTCTATTTATAAGCGAAAATCATCAAAAACAAACATTTTCTAGGCAGATATTCTGCAAGTTTTTAGTACTTACGTTTTAGTTTTAAAGTAATACAGAATTCGGTACAATTTTGCATGCGTTGGAAACTAACACAACCTGCTGCCACCAAGAATCGTGTCACTCTGCACTGCTCTGCACAAAACAACTACGAATTGTACCAAACATTCTCAAATATACACGACAACAACGTGAATACTGGTATGACATCGATTTATTGTAAATTGACGTACCTATTAATTCACCAGAATTTGTCGTCTGGGACATATACGTACTAACAGGCGCAAAAGGGTTAAACCAGTTTAAAATAAAAACGGTTAAAAGTATCAAGTTGCCAATTAAAAATCTAATTTTAGTATATTTGACTTTATTCATAACTGTAAATTCAACTATCAAGTCAATAATTAACCGTGGGCCGCTTTTACAATTGTCAGATAACTTATACCAGGAATAAATTTATCTACAGTATATACCTGGTACAGCATTAGTTATACTATTATTCTTCGTCAGCCATTCATACGCCACTCTTGGCGTCTTAGACTCTTCTCTGCTTGTAATTCTGGCAACTTACATTACAAAGGACCTACAGTTTTAAGTAAATTCCGAACCACTGGAGATAATTCAGCACTCTATCAGAGAAGGTTTTAGCCGTAAAACCCCACGCTTAGTTACTATACTGGAAATAAGTTATAAGAAATTGTAAAAGCGCATTTTTATATATTCTTTAGATAGCGCTATTCCTGGTATAACCGACGATTGTAAATGCGGCTCTAAATGAGGTTTATATTAAAGCCCAAATAACATAAATATTGAGACGGTGGTTTGATACAGTGTTTACGCCCACACGCCCAAGTGACAGTTATTAAGAAATTTGCTCATTCTTACACTTGTTGCGTTATTCCTGTTTTTAATATGACAAATTAAATGACAGTTGTCACTAATATGTCAGATGTGGGCACAATAACAAATTTCTTAATAACTTACACTTGCGCGGAAACACAGTTTATAAATATTGGGTCGATGATTTGATACAGTGTTTCTGCCTACCCGCCCAAGTGTTGCATTTCTGCTGTCGTTAATGTGACAGATTGAATGACAGTTGTAATATACGTCAGAGATGGGTACAATAACAAACTTCTTAATAACTAACACTTAGGCGGGTGGGCGGGAACACAATTTACAAATATTGGGCCGGTGGTTTGATACAGTGTTTTTGCTCACTCGCACTCGAAATTTGCTTATTCTCACACTTGTTGCGTTTTTTTGCTGTTTTTAATATGACAGATTGAATGAGTTGTCACTAATACGTCAAAGATGTATTACAAAAACTCATTTCTTAATAATTGAAGCTTGGGCGGGTGGGCGGGAACATAGTTTATAAATATTGGGACAAAAATTTGATATTGTGTTCCCGCCCACCCGCCCAAGTGTTTGTTATCAAGAAATTTACTTATTTTAACACTTATCAAATTTTGCTGTTTTTAATATGACAGATTGAATGACAGTTGTCACTTATACGTCAAAGGAGGGCACAATAACAAATTTCTTAGTAACTGTCGTTTGGCGGGTGGGCGGGAACACAATTTATAAATATTGAAACGGTGGTTTGATATTGTGTCCTCGCCCACCCGCTCAAGTGTTTGTTATCAAAAAATGTGTTTATTCACACACTTGATACGTTTCTGCTGTTCTTAATATGTCAGATTGAATGGTAGTTGTCACTTATACATCATAGGTGGGTACAATAACAAATTTCTTGATAACTAACACTTGGGCGGGTGTGGGGAAACACAGTTCATAAATATTGAGCCGCTGGTTTGATACAGTGTTCACTCTCAGAGGAGATTACTTTTTGCGTGGCTGGGAATACAAAGTTTTTGTAAACATCATATACTGTGCAATAATGAAGATTATTTTGTATCTTGTCTATTCGTTTCTTTGCAACATCATTTGTGGCTCAAGTAAATTTTGTTGTTGAGTTCCCGATGTTTTTTGCAGTTCAAGCCGGTTTAAAATCAAAACGGTTAAACTTTGTTGCCGATTGAAAATTTGCTTATTTAATTTAATTAGAAAACTTAAATTGAAATATTGATTATAAAGTTAAAGCAAAATTAGTTGTTTCCTTAACAACAACTAATTTTTGAACAATTTAAACCGGTTTAAAATAAAAACGGTTACAATTATAAAATAAAAAATTTAATTGGACCTCATTATTTTATTAAAATTTTATTGAATTAAAGTAAATTTACTTTAATTCAAACATTAACCGAAATTTATTTAAATTAGATTTAATTTATTGCATAAATTGAGGCTTGCCATAGATTACTTTTTGCTTATCGTCTTTAAGTTGGATGGTTGATGTCAACTACAGCAGATGCAACTGCTGTAGTTGTGTCGTAATTGTTGGTCACAATGTTATGGAACTAGACTAATAGAGTAAGAGATAAACTAATTCATATTATTTCTTGTATTTTTTTGTTAATACCAAAATAAAGTGTGTTGAAAAATTTACACAAAATTTAAATTTTGCGTCATTTGTGTGAGTGGTAACGTGTTGCAAAAAAAAGACGCTGAACAGTTTAGCAATATTTTAAAAATAATGAAAGATTGTCAGCTAAAGTTTGAAATTTTTTGCAAACATGATCAAATTGTTGCTGAGAGTCCAAGAACGTTAATTTGACACCGTGATCAAAAATTGTTCATTTTTCTATAGTATATTCTTACAAAAGATTTGCATCTTTAGCTTACATAGTGTAATTGACACAAGAACTGAAACAAAAGTTTGTTGAATGTATTATGAAACGACAATACGTGAATGCTGGTTTATTTGAATCAAATGAAGCTAGTTTTTATCTTGATTGGTTTTGTTAATTGTTAAAATTGTTGCATTTGGGCTTTATAAAATCTACGAGTGATCCACAACGTGTTACTGTTTGGTGTGGATTTTGGGCTGGAGGCACGATCGGACTATTTTTCTTCAAACATGCGGCTGATTAAGCAATAAGAGTTGTGATAATTTTAATTCACTTTTTTGTGCCTAAATTGCAAGATAAATATGTTACTTTATGTGGTTTTAATAAGATGATGCCACAGCCATACAGCTCTTTTTATATTTTGGATTTGAGTAAGAAGGTAAAACCGATTGCACTGCACTTAGGCTTCATTAGGCGCTGTGTACTTTTTCTGGTGGCAAACCTTACTCTTCTGTCCCAACACAGCTAACCTATGTGGTTGTTAAATGGTAAGACATTAAAGGTTTTTTTTTTATGCTGTCAAGCCAGCAATTCTTTAACATGGGCCCTCTTCAGTGGCGTAGCTAAGATTTGTAGCCCCCCCCCCCGCAAAATATTGAAAAGGGCACCCTTAGAGTTAAAAATAGCGTGTATTTTATACCTTTTTTTCTAACCCCCCTCCCTCCAGGTTTTGATAAATTAATAAACCGTGGCGAGGCCCCTTTGTAGGATTGGGGGTCCCCAAAACGTCTGCCCCCCCCCCCCCCCCTTCCGAAGTTGCAAAGTTTGCGAGGTCAGCTACGACGTCTTCTGTTTTACATCCAAATCGGACAGTCTAGATTAACCATAGTATACATGTAATTGAGAGTGCCCTGTCAAGATTTCTGTTATATTTTGCAGGTTTATTCTGGACAGTCTCAAGTAGTACTTTTGGAATTTGGGACAATCATTGCATCTTTTCTCTATCTGAGCTTTAAATGCATTGTTTGTATTTGCTTTTAGTATAGTGTTAAGACTTATTAGTGGTAGTATGGATCATGATTTCTAAAGAAACAATTCAATTACTACATGAGTAATTTCTTAGTTGTAAAATTTTGGTGATTAGAATTTGCCGCTCAGATCATGCGATTTAACTTAGTTGGACTTTTATGGGGTTTATTAAAGTCTAAGGTTTACAACAAGCTGACGATCAAAATTAAGCGCTATATCAACAATATTCAGCCAAATTTATGTAAAAATGTCATTAAACATTTTGACAAAAGAGTGAGTATATGCAGCAAAGCCATGAAGGCTACTTTTTCGATATGCTATTTCATACTACATAGCCTTATACTTTATAAATTAATTAAAAAAAAACAATTTTACACCTTTTATTTTGTTATTAATTCAAACAAAAATATATATAACATCAAATTCAAATAAAAAAAAAAAAACTATTGCAAAGGTTGTCTGGAATAAATCTATATTATCTTATAAAAAGAAGAAAATATAATAATAAATACAAAATAAAATAAATAACAAAATCTTCATAAACAAACACAGAAAATAAATAATAAATTTATAATAAATCATAATAATATTCAAAACGTGATAAAACATCATTAGTATAAGATCAAAGAAATTGCTCTTTAATTAAAACAATGTTTTCTACTATCCAATACAATAAACTAAGGCCATACATTTATACAGTACTTGATTATCTTATAATTGTCAACATACCTACAACACTCACACTATACAAATTATCTAGCACAAACAGAACGATAAAATCCTAACATTGAGGGCAAAAAGGGTTTCAATTTAATGCGAAATAACGTTCCTGTTTACTTATTTATTTACAGTCGTGCAAATAACAACAGAATCGATTAATAGTGTTTTGCGAGTGAAAAGAATTACATTAATTGCTATTCTGAGGCGAGAATATTTACTCTGCAATAAAATTAATCAATTAGTCTTAAAATAGTATCCTTCAAACAATTCCTTCACAGAACAATAGAAAAAACAAATAGACTAATAATAGTTGCAGCCTGAATAAATAAACAATAAAACAAAAACGAAATTCTTTTATGTTTAAATTTAGTTTGGTGTTAATTGCGATATTAAATAGTAATAAAAATATGTATATAAATCGTACACGGTTTATGTAAATAAATAAGGCGTGGAATAATATACAATATCAATATGCATTCGATGTGTATTTTTGTTGGATATTAATAATTAAAAATAATAACAACTTTTATATTTGATATTTCACGTGCATATATTGCTTTGTTTTATATTTGCTTTGATATGAATTTTATTATAAATTTTATGAAACAGTTTGGTTTAAAAACTAGGCTATATTTTTAACAGCTTTATTTATTATTTATAGAATTTATATAAAAATTAGTTCATGCAGTTTGATTACGTTATTTTTTTAAAATTTATAATGTCAATTTACTTTTTCTCAAATGTGTTGCAAGAAACTTTACTATATAATCCTAATATACTTAACAAAAACTATTTTCGAAAATGATCGTTATGCTTACTGCAACAAAATCAAAATTGTCAATTATAAATTTAATAACTACAGTAAAATAACATTAAAAAAATTCTTTTCTGCTAAGCCAAACATAAATAATAGGGCAGTATTAACACGATGTAATAAATAATCCTCCCCATTAATAAAGCCTCCGGTGGTTTTACTGTGCGCTAAACTCTCTTATGCTTATATAAATTTTAATTAATTCCATTTTAATACGCAAAATATATACGGATATAATGATGAGCATGCAGCAAAATAATTCTGGGTTTATAACATGAATTTCCTTTTGCAAACATTTGTCTGATTCGTTTCAATCAATCTTCGTTAGGTAAATAAGTCTAGGGCATTTGAAATAGATGTATCACCGGCGATTGACGTAATATTGCCCTTTCTTTAACAATGGCTTGGGATAAAATATTAAACGTTTTTTAGTTGGTAATAAATTAGTTTCAATTTCGTATTGAGAATTTTAAACAGTTTGAAATCAATTGCTATTCAGGATACGATTTTATGCAATGTTTTGTTTCATATATATCTAAGCATATTCGCAGTATAATCTGCTTATTTGTAGCTTATATTATTGTATTATTTTGCTCATATTTATTGGGTCAATTTAAAGTTGCTTTTGCTTTGACAGAGCAACAAACAAATATTTTTTGATAATTCTTAAAAACAAATTGAAATACTAGTGCCAACCTCAGCAAATTGTACTCAGTTAAAATTGGCGTGTTTATCTTGATCTACCCAACCATCTCAGTTTTTCTAAATATAAAAGGTGAAATGAATCAAAATTATTAACTTGCCGAAGCAAACAAATAATTTACGTAAGATTTAGACTATGAAAAGAGAAATTAGTATTTAGTAATTCTTTTCAATAAAACAAACACAATTATTAATATTTTATTAATACAAACAATAATAAAATTTCAGCTAATGACTTTAGTAATAGACGCTGAAAAACAAAATATATATTACTCATTTTATACTAAATTAGAATATACGGTTTATCAACCCCGTAATATCTTTCAATCTATGCTATGCACAGTACATGGAAATATTTATAATTCTGCAGACTCATATTTTAATAAGATGCTAATTATAAGATGCAAATGGACGCCTACGTGCTTTACATTGCATTCTCAACTTTGCTCTAATCTAAGTCTTAAATGTAATTAAGTATAGTGCACAAGTTTGAAATTCCATTAAAAATAATGCGTTATAACTAGACTCTATGTCTAATGGAGTGCATTATTATATTGTATAAATAATTTATCATATCGTTTAGTATTATAAATAAAAATGTATTAACAAAAAATAGTATTATTTACAATGGCTGTGTTTAATGCAATTTTTTGACAGATTTTTGCATTTTAGTTTTTTAACTTGAACTTGTGTAAATCAATTTAATCATGTAAATATACAATAAATTTTGCATATTTTGGATTCCAACTAAAAGTGACTAACACAAAACTTGCAACAAAAGTGCCATTTTAACGGTTTTGTGCATTTTACTTAATTTTTTTTTAATTTTGCCATTTGACATCTATTGCTGAATATAAGCTTTTTCTAAATCCTTCCGTTCTTTCCTGTCCTGTGTTCTTCTTATCCATTGTCTTCCGACTACTTTCCTGCCTTCCATTGCGTTTGTGATCTTCCTCTCTCTTGCTGCGTTTTTTGTGATCTCCAGTGCATTATTTTGTTTGTCAATTTTTCTGAATTTTGTCTAGCGATGTTCTTCGCTTATCTCCATTTCTGACCCATTCCATGATGTCTGCTACTTTTGTTCTTTCTTGAATTTCTAAATTCCTAATTAAATTTTTAAGTGATATTTCCAGCATAGTCCTTTCCATAGATCTTTGTGTTATTTGTAACTGGTGAGCGGTTTTCCTACAAGTTTTTCATCTATTTTGATATAAAAGGTGGCGTCGGTATATGTTTCTGATGACTTTGGAATATCTAGAACCAATTCTGGCATTATCCATTGCAGAGAAAAAAGCCCAGGTTTTGATGCTGTCGAAGACTTTGTGGTAATCTATGAATGCCAGATGTAATGGTGCATTATATTTTGTTGCCTTTTCCATAATTGATCGCAGAGTTTGTAGGTAATCCAGAGTTCCAAAACCCTTTCAAAAGCTTGTCTGTTCAACTGGCTAGTATAGGTCTAATTTATTTGTAAGTCTTTACAAAGATTTTATATAAAACTGATAGGAGACTTATGGGTTGATAGTTTTTCATGTTAATGGTGTCTTCTTTCCAGTGTATCTGTATTACTTCCGCGTTTTTTTAAGCCTTAGATATTTTCTCTTCCAATAGGCATTTGTTTAGAAATATCACAAATGCTTTTTTAAAAGTGCTTCTCTCTAGTTTTATCATTTTGGCTGTTATTTGGTTTTCTATTATTCATTCTGCTAAGTGAGTATCTGACTTCAGAAATTGTAATATTTGGTATATCTTTTGAGCCTACGTTCAGGATAGTTCTGGATGTGATGTTGTAGTTAAACATCGCCAAAGTGTACAGTTTTTCATTAAATTTGGTAATAGCTAACGCAATTTCTGTTTTACTAGACACCATATTTCCTTGTTAGTTTTGTATTTTGATGATTTTCTGTTTTTCCATTAATTTGATTTTAGGATTTTTATGCCAATTAAACCATATAAGTCTACTTTACATTTTGAGATAAAGATCTGAATTTTTGACAGATTTTTGCATTTTCTCTTAAAATTTGAACAAAATTTTTATAATTCAACATATTCTTCATTAAATTTATTATCTTTTAGTATTAGTCTTATTTTGCTATGTTAATAATAGACTTCACCAGAGTGACAAACATAACATTTTCTTTTAATTTTTTTGCATTTTATTTAAAAACTTGGTCTTATAAAAACCAACTTTACGATGTAAATTGACATTAAATTTTACATTTTTTGACTCAGTTTTTAGTTTCTAAGACAATATTTGATTCTAATCAAGAGTGACCATTACAAAACTTGCAACAAAATTACAATTTGTTAACAGTTTTTTTTAATTCTACTCATTTTTTGGTTTATTGGTAGTTTAGGAGAAGAAAATTCCAAAGACTCAACTTTTTGGCTAAAGCTTCAATGTGTTGTAGTAATCGGAAAATCCTAAGGTCGGTCCAAATATCCATGTTTTGGACAAACTATAACTCCAGCAAGTATCTGCAAAATCTTGCTGTTTGCAGCCGTTTCTCTAATGGAGGAAACATGTGTGATTATTGATCTGATGGTCAAGGTGCAGAACCGGGTTGTATTTTGGAGTGACATTCCATTAGCAGAGTTTTAGCCATGTTGGCTTTGTCGAGAATAGATTGTACATGGGGCCAATACTTAAGTCTTTTATCAAAGATTATCTCAAGATACTTAGAAGAGTTGGACCACGATATGGAACATCGTTAAAAATGACTAAACAGAACGGCCCTGCTTTTCTTTGGATTTATTGTGAGATGTCAATCATCTAGCCAATCTTCCAGATCAGAGGTAGTTTTTTGTAGTCTGAAAGTGACTATTTTGGTTGATCTTGATGAGTTGATAAGTGCTGTGTCATCAGCATATTGAGCCGATTTTTGCAGTTTATATACGAAGCTATCAGCTACATAAGATGCATAGAAAAGCGTTGTTTGATCAGTTTTAGGAGAAGTCCTTTGTGTCAGACTTTGTTAAAGCCTTCTTGACGTTGGTGAAAACTACACTCATAGCTTTTTTCAGTCTGAAACTTTTGACAATGTGGTCTGTCGCACGGTTAAGTTGATGAATTCTCGAGTGACCCCATCTGAAGCAATGTTGGTAGAAGATGAAAAGATTGTTTGCTTCTGTGTACTTAAAATGCATAATAAGCTTATAAACCTAAAGAAATTTTATCGGGGCTAGAGGCAGAACTTGATTTGATTTTTTTAATTACTTTTTTTATTCAAGAAGGCTTAACGCTATCAAGTGTTGTGTGAAATCTCTGACTTTTTAAACTCTTTTGATGTGTTCTATACCACTTTCCTTGTCGTATAAGAAAAAACATTGGAGTTCAAGGCTGTTTGTAAATTTGGTTTTTCTAATTCTAATTCTTACCGTGAATGGCGGAAATAGAAAGCCGTCTATTCTTAAGAACTTTAGTGATCTTCCACATCGGATTTTTATCTATCATTTGAGAACGATTTTAATGTCTTTTTCCAGCACTGGTTTTTGTGCGCCTTTATGATTGTTTTGAGAATGTTATGAAATCCATTTAGGATTTTACAATTCTTGGGGTTGCGATGCTTTTGCCAATCTACGCCTTTGTTTTTTGAGATCATTTTAAAGAATTATTGACGTAAACCTGAAAGGTTTCAGAAGCTTTTTCCGAGGCTTGTTGGACTTGTGTAGTTAAAAGTGCGAAGGTTCTTTCTATTTTCTTAATAGTTTGTACTGGGGTCAGGCTATCTTCTAGGCATCAAGAGAAAAGTCCAATCCGCAAAGTTGGCGGATTATCTTTTTTTTTTTAATTCCTTTCCATACTGGATTAAGATCAAAGCTTATGCCGTTAAGCTTATAAATTGACGTTTTTGAGAATTGCAACATTGAAAACGTCTTTTTGCTGGCCCGAGGTGCTATAGTAAGTAGGTTTGTTTGCACCTAAGATTTGTAAACCATTTTGCTCCACTAAGTCGGACAAATTCTACAAACCATGGCATTTATTGTGGGATGTAGGTTAGCAAAAACAGTATTGAAATTCGCCGTTTTGATACCGTTTAGTGGTCAAATGTAAACAAAAATTTAACCTAACCTAACTCTGGCACAGTCACCACTATTGTATTCAATTTGTGAAAGAGCAAGTTGGGTCTATCTACTTTGGAGTGATCAAAAATCAGAGTTCCACCACCGGAGGTCCTAAAAACATGAAGGTATTTGAGATTCTTAGTGTTTAATAAGGTTTGTGAATTAACTCTGACATCAGCAGGACGTGAAAGATCTGATCGAAGAAAAACTTTTTTACTTTACCAATTAATACAGCGGCAATTTTTTAATTTGAGATATTTTGTTGCGCTGGAAGAGCATCAGTCATTGCAAACAACTTTTTTGCAGTTTTTACTGCAGGTTTGCGAAGACTTGCCGGCGTGGCTTGGCTGCCGGTCTGGTGTTGATGGCTATTCTATAAGCGGCATTGTTCTTGTAGGCTTTGCATCTCTTGAATTTAGCGGGACAAAGGCTTGAACAAAAAGCGCAATTAGTCTGAAACCTAAGTTAAGTTAAGTAAGATAAACGCTCGAGTAACCTTATTTGAACTCATGTTGGTGAGAGGAGATTGTTTGCTGCCGTGTGCATTTGATTCACGTCCAAGATTACCCCCCTTTCTAAAGCCCCTTACTTAAGGTACCTTATAGACCTATTGTTTTAGGAAAACTTTTTGTTTTTTTCAAGGTTAGAAATGTTTCTTTCACTCAATAGTGATTTCTGTTTCTAAAGGCTTTGGAGATTTTCTACATCGAATCTCTGGGATTGCTAATTTGGACGCATTTTTTCTTTAAATCAAAGTCTTTATTTTTAGAGATTATCTTAGAAGATTATCGACGAGAATCTGAAAGGTTTTAAAAGATTTTTTCGAAGTTTGTTGGACTTGAGTAGTCTATAGTGTAATTGTTTGTATTGGAATCAGGCTACCAATGCTATTTTCTAGGAGCCAAGAAAAAAGAGTTTACTCTTCCGTATTGCTTCAGTACTACAGGATTGTGGTTAGAGCTTTGGCTGTTAAGCTTGCAAGTTGACGTTTTTGAGTTTTGCAACTTTAATAACGTCCCCTAAGTAGCCCGCGGTGCTATAGTGAGTAGGTTTGTTTGGACCTAAAAATTGTAATCCTTTTTGCTCAACGGAGTCGAACAGAGTTTGACCTTTAGCGTTGGCTGTTAAACTATTCTACAAACCGTGCTTTGAATTGAAGCCTTCATCAATTAATGTGTATGTGGGTTAGCAAAGATAGTATTAAAATTGCGGTTGAATGTAAGCGGAAGCGATCTTGATTGTTATTAGCACTGGCGAGAGAGCAAATGGGGTGTATTCACTTTGAAGTGATCCAATGATCTTCTTTTAAAAATAAAATTTTTACGCTTTGTGGGTACTACCCAAATACGTGAAGGTATTTAGGAATTTGAGTGTTTGATTAGTATTGTGTAGGACGTCAAAGTTCTGATCGAAGATGAATTCATAAAATTAACTATTTTTTTTTGTAATGTTGTTGGCATTCCAAAAGCTGACGCGCATTAATACATTGTCGAATGTATTATCTATAATTTATTGAGCAAAGATAAGGTGCCTTCCCTGAATCTCAAAATATTTTGTCGCGTTGAAGGAGCAACAGCCATTGCAAACAACTTGTTTGGAGTTTTGTTGCAGGTTTGTGGAGATAGGGGCCTAAACACAAAGTGCAATTAGGCATGGTACCAACTAATGTAGTCCCGAATAGATTCGACAGATTGAGTTTGAATTGCACTTTTTGACGGTGTGCTCGTGTTTTTGGCAAAGCTGATACTGTGGAATACTGCAAGTCTTTTTTGTGTTCAACCGCAATTTTTAGACTCAGTAGATCGGTAAGATTTATAATTTCCGTACTTTTGGTTTCTTTTGGGAGTTGCGCGGCGACCATGAAGAAGCAAATAAATTTGTTGTTCATTTGGTGGACATTTGTGGGATTAAAACCCAGAACATTAAAAGCAGCGTTTGTCTGAGCCGGAATTATGCGGATACTCTCGTAGGTAGATAGTCATTTAATTTTATCATTCTTAAAATGTTTTGGACATTTTTAAGGATTTTTTGATGACACGCCTGTAGGAGGATTGGGAAGAGATAGTTTGGGTTTTGACACCGGCGGGGTTGGGGTTAGAAGCGGTAGGCTTGAACCCCACCTAGGTGCAATCCTTATTCTATTTGGCAAAGGCGGCGTTTTTTGGGGCTGAAAGATTTTGCGCCATTTGGCTTAAAAGACCGACCAGTGTAGCTGCTGATAACTGTATATTTGCAGCTCTTGATGGGTGCTTTGAATTAGCCGAAGACTTTTTAGTAGATAAGGATGATTCACTTATTTTTTTGTCTCTTTCTCTTAACTGGGACAAATCTCTCGGAGTAGGCGGTCGATTTTGAAGAAAGTGCCCACCTAATAATTGAATGTTTGTGCTGAAAGTTTGGCACATAACGCGTGCAATTACTTTTTTGTCGGATTGAAAAAATGTGAACCTTAATTTAATTTAAAGTGTTCCTCGTCGACTTCAAGCAGTATTAATGCAAGAGGGGGTAATACTCGTTAATTTTTTTTTTTCATATTTCAAAACTTTATTTGAAGTTTATATTTGGCGTTCATTAAATAATAAACTCAATGTTTTCGAAATAAATTGTGTTCATAAACAAATTCAACATATAAATTAATAATAGTTGCATTAACATTATTCATAATATATGTTCCTTGTAATATCCATCTACCCTCTGGTATACCAGGTGGAAATCTAGCACTAGTCGGTTGCCAATTGGAAATTAAATACACACCCTAAAAATAAACATATTACATCCTGCTAATTAAATAAACAATCATTACCTTTTTAATAGGACAATTAGTAAAATTTCCATGTGCTTTAAATACATCAGCACCATACAAATTATTATTAAGAGCGTTGCAACCATTTATGCTAAATTGCAGTACCGTTGGCTTATATTCATTATTAGATAACTTTAATCCCAAAAAAATAACCTAAAAACATTCAAATAACAAATTTAAATATACAATGTAATAAATTACCTGAAAACTAGTAACATCTACTTTTAAATCCAGTTTTTGATTCAAAACTGTTGAAGAACGATTATACTTAGCTGTTCTTACAATTAAATTATTAAATATACGTTTATCGAGAAATTTTACTTCACCTCGCTCAAGCTTCATTATATATTCACTTTGAAAAAACTAAAAAGATATTTTAATTATAATTTTATTTACTGATAACAATAATAATTACCAATTTGTCTGTTCGTGTATCAAGACTGAAAACATTTGTTATAAATAAAATGTAAATTAATAGTAACATGTCAATTTGAAACCAAATCTTTGTTTAAATGTAAAAGTTATTGTGTACAATATATAGGATAATCACAAATTATTACTAGATTTGTATCAAAAATATATATGTAATAATTATATTGTTTAACTATAGATTAGTATATACTGCGCAACAGGAAATAATATTTAAATTGTACACTGCTCAACATTTATATAACATGCAGTAAAAGTAATAATAATATAATAATAATAACAATAATAATAAAGGCTGTGTTTTGGAATGCAAACAAATGCCTATTGAATAACATTTTTAAAACAAATGTTGTTTATCTGTCATCAGTGCATTTACTGAGCTTGCGGACGCTTATATTTATCAAGTTTAAGAGAGTTTTTGCAAATAACTAAGTAAGTATTATTTCAGAGTGGTTAACTGCGTTTTAAAGATGCCATTAAGGCGTTAAAGTGTTGAAGAGATGAGCTGAGAATGCTTATTACTGGTGCATTGCTAAAAACTGTTGCTGCCTATTTTATTGTGAGCCACAATGTGATCATAAAAGTTTGAATACGTTTTAATGATACTGGAATTGTCCAACATAGGCACGGCGGAGGACAAAATTGCAGTACAATAGTCAGGGAAGACTGGTTTATTGCGATGTATTGTCAAAGGAATAGATTTTTTACTGCAAGAACACTCAAACAGTAATAAGAATGTTCCATGCGGTAAATTTGAGGTCCAAATTTTCTTAAAAAAATGTTTATTGTTGACAAGAGCTCACAAAAGAAAAAGGCTAGAATGGGCACACCCAACATGCAAATTGAAGTGTTAAAGGTTGGGGTTGTTGTTTGAAGTTTATGGAGGCGGTTCAATTACCGTTTGGGAAAGTATTGCTGCGACTCGTCGTATTGAATTGGTTATGCTTGGAAATGCTACAATGAATAGTGTCAGGTATCTTAATGAGGTATTAGAACCTGTAGTGTTGCCATTTGCAAATGAAATAAGTAATGGTTTTGTGTTTGTTGATGATAATGCGCGTCCTCATAGAACAAGGCAAATCAATGCATTTTTTGAAGAGAACAATATTACGCATATGGATTGGCCTGCAAACTCTTTAGATGTTAATCCCATAGGGAAAAAATGGGATTACCTAAAAAGGTTGATAAAGTCACAAAGAGTGGATTTAAACAATCACCATCAGCTCCGAACTGCCGTTTTGGAAGAATGGCTAAAATTCTTCAGCATTACATTTGGGATTTGATTTCCAGCATATCAAGACGTTGCCAAGGGGTCATAAGAGCTAGAGGAGTTCCCACGCATTATTAATCTTTTAGTGGTTATCATTTCTTTCCAGAGCAAGCTTTTCTGTAATACTAAAATAAAGATTTTGTTATTTTTTTAATAAAACATTTGAAATTTGTTATTTAAGTTCTAATCTTTTAATTCTTTGCCCTAAAATTGTTTCCAGAACCATATACTATCAATTAAGCAAGAAGGCGTTTCTCAAAAAGTAGTCATTTGTTTTTTTATATATGTTCTTGTAAGTTGACCAGTTCAAATGTTGAGCAATGTATATTAATATTAAGTTTATGCATAAAAAAGATGGGAATCAATATTGTCAATGGTTGTATCCAGAACGACTCAGTTGCAGACGCTGAGTCATCAATCAGTCTAAACGGTTTATTTTAGACTAAATTAAGACTACATAAATATTAAACCACTAAATTATTTAAATTGTTTATAAAGCCTTTAACTTAATGACCAGATAAATTTAATATATTTAATGTCATTTAATCTTTTTTGTATTATTTGATTATCTTCTGTGACGTAGGTATCTATAAGCAAAAGTCTGCTATGCTACAAGTTTACAAGGTCTTTTCGACGACTATTTCAAAACTAAAGAGGGTAGGTTTTGTTAATTTTGATCAAATTTGGCACTTTTTGACAGTTTATGGCCGAATTTTGTTTTTTAACAATACTTTTATTATTTTATAACTTGATTTTCATATTTTTAAGATGTGGTTAAAATTTTTACACTTTTAAAAAATGTATGGCCGGATTTAGGTGTTTTTTTGACAATTGTTGAAAGTTTCATAGCTAAATTTTGCACTTTTCAACAGTTTATGCCGACATTCGGGTTTTTCAAACAATATTTTTAATGCGGTTTTTGAAATTTTATAAAAGTTTGATGAGTTTATGACAGATTATTGGTGTTTTCTAAAAATTGATTAAAATTTTAAAGTTAGATTTTGTTATTTTTGATTTTTTATAAACAGATTTTTGCAGTTTTCAAATGTTTTTGTCAGGATTTTAGTTTTTTTTTAAGTATTTTAATGTTTTATGACCGCATTTTAGTATTTTTGATTATTTGTAAATAGAATTCTGTAATTTTTGATAGTTTATGACCAAGTTATAGTGTTTTTTAACAATATTTTTATTCTTTATGGTCAGATTTAGCTATTTTTGACATCTAATGAATAAAATTTTAAACTTTGCAAACTTAATTTTGATATTTTTGAGATGTGATGAAGATTTTTACACTTTTTTGCAGTTTATAGCTCAATTTTGATGCTTTTTGACAAACATTTTAAAATTCCAAGACCGGATTTGTGCTTTTATTGGCTTGATATTATTCGCCGCGTTTGTAACCTCTTCTTTTGAAAAGAGGGGAATTTCCTGACTGTTTACTGTGCTACAAATCCAATTAATTTCCGAGTCTTCCGGAAAAAAAGCATTTGCTTCTTTAATAGCTACTTCTTCTGGTATGTTACTTTGAGGATTTATTCGGAGTGAGCTGGTTGCGAGTCGATATCCTTTTCCTCAAATGTCATCTTCCACTTCTTCTATGACTTTATTCCAGGCTTCTTGTTTTGCGATGTTTATCGCCTTTTTGAGCTGCGTCTTCTGCTGTCTGTATTGTTTTTCTGCGTTTTTTTTATCTATTTCCGTACTGCTTGCTCGTTTGTTTGTACGTGTCCTAATTCTTTTTTTCGACAAACGTTTTTTTCCGGCTTTTCGCAATTTCTGATGTCCACCAATATATTGGGGTTCTATTTTTGCGTACTCCAACTTTTCTAGTGCCAAGCTCATCGCAGGTGTCACTGATAAGTTTTAACAGTTCTTGTGGTGTTTTAGGCTGCACGGACTCTCTGCCTTAGTATAACTTCTATAGCCTCCATTTTTACGCTAGATAGTTTTCATCCTTTTCGCCCGCTGGTGTTTCTAGACTTTGCTGCAACCTGATCCTAAAAGTAATATTTCTATGGTCTGAATTTTTTTTTTCTTTCAACACCTTCTAATCCATTATTTTGTTTGCTATGGTGTTTGCAACAAAGGTGACATCTAAGTATAATTCACTTTTCCCTCTGCAAAAAGTAGGAATACCGCCTGTATTTGCCACTACAAGATCTATTTCTGATGCCCATTTGGCCAGTATATCTCCTTTCCGATCATTTTTTGTCAATTTGGCATTAAAATCTCCTCCTATAATACATTTTTTCTTTTGAATTCTAATGCTGGACTTCAGTTGATGTATAAAATCTTTGAAGTACTCGATAGTTACATTTGGGGATATGTAGCAGCTGTATATAGTTTCATCCCTCAGCTCTATCCATACGTATCCACTTCCCGCCCTTGTTTCGTACACTTTGCACTGTTTGTTTACGATGGCTATAGCTGCATCAATGTCTTCATTTGGCTCGCTTAGAATCATTAGGTCTATTTCCTTTTCTTTGATAGTTTTATACAACAGGTCATGTGCTGTCCTGCACCGATTTAGATTTACATGGAGGACTTTGGTGCTCTGCTCCAGCATATATTTCTTAGGATTTAGTTTCGTGCATCTTTATTTGGGGTCCTCCGCCCACTGTACTTTTGCCTTTCCTGTTCCACTAACTTTCTATAGGTTGGGCATTTCATGCTATCTATTCTATGGCCTTTTTTTTGCAACTTGGGCAGTATTCCTCTTCTTGACATTCTTTTGCTTTGTGTCCTGTCTTCCCACACTTCAGGCATCTTTCATCAATTTCTGGTCCCTGGCAATCTCGCGCCCAATGCCAGTATTCTTGGCATTTGTAACATTGTGTTGGTGTTACCCGTTCTATGACTCGGCAATTCTTCCATCCAATTTTAATTTTTCTGGCTTTGAGCAGGGTCCGTGCTGCATCTTTACCTAGCTCAACTGTAGCATTCTGGTTCTCGCCGTGCGCCGGTCTCATAGATTTTTCAATTGCTTTCTGACTTTTAACTCCGGTCAGTGTAATCGCATGCATAACTTCTTCCTGTGTCGTTACTCCATCTATCCCCATGATGTGAAAGGTTTTATTTTCGCTGCCCACTTTCGTGTCTTGTACTTCTTTTGTGATAAGTTCTCTTACTCTTTTAGCAGCTTCTTCTCCTCCTTCCACTGACATTACGAGGTCGTCATTGTTACTTTTTTTCACCATCTTTACTTTGTAATTTGTTATTAGAATTTTGCCTTTTACCATTTTAAGAATGTCAGCGTACTCCCGTCCTGCTGATTTGACTATCACAGTTCCCATATTTGCCGGATTTCTGGGTACCTTCTTTGTCTTCGTCTTCTTTTGGTTTATCTTTTGTACATGTATTATGAGTTTTGTGTCGGATCCTCTAAATACATGTTCTACCACTTTCCTCGCTGATTCTCCGCTAATATTTTCCGGTGCTGGTATATTAATTTTCAGTCTTTGTTTTTCGTGTGCGGCCTTTTTCAGTGTTTCCATCGTTTTTATGAGATTTGCTATCAGACTTGTATCTTCAGTCTCTGTCTGTGTCGTTAGTCTGAATATGTTTCTTTTTTTTTTGTACCCGTTATTCTCTGGGACTTCAGTTGTAAGCTTTATGAATGCCGTGTGCTGCTTATTTTGGCCCTCTGTTGCTAGCAGTTCGCACAATTCCGGGAATTTTTCTTTTTGTTCTATGCCCTTTTCTATTTTTGAGTTTTCTGTATATACGGCTAGGTCTCCTTCCTGGTCCACTAGCGGGTTGCCTATTTTTAGGTCAGTTACCCAAAACACTCTTTCTGGCCAGGGTTCATTCAGTTGATCCAAAAACTCTGCGTCGTTACCTATATTCGACAGTCTTCGGTTAATTTCAATAGCCATCTCTTCCTCCTTCCGTTCAATTTCTCTTTCGTTATCTGGCCCTTCGCACTGTGTGTCATTGATAGTTTGCGTACTTATTGATCTTGTGTTTTTTATCATCCTGCACGGTTCTATTTCCAGATTTTGGTTATCTTCTTGGGGTTTCTTAGTTTTACCGTCTAGCCATTTCATTAGTTCCTGGCTTTGTAATCGTTCGCTTTCTATACGCAGCATATTTGTGGCCTCAACTAACTCTGTTTTAGGCTTGTACATTTCCTTTAAGATTTTATCCAAATTGTTAATATATTTGCATATGCTTCCTATCACGGTTTTAAAGGTAACTACTGCCAGTACATCTTCCATGGGGACTTCTAGGGTTTTGTCCCTTTCTTGAGCATCCAGTCTTTTCCTTTTCTTCTTGCTTTCATTTATTTCCTCGGGGGATATTGAAAGGTTTGACCTTGCTTCTCTGTCTTTCTTTTTTCCATTTCCAGGATAATTTTTTTTATTTCCGTCAGGAGTTCCTGGGCAAGAGTTTATTTTTCTTTTAGGCGGGTCCTCTATTTCTGCAGGGTTTGCTATATTGACTACTATATCCACTATGTTTCTATTTACCGCGGTACACAAAAAGGACGCGCCTCTATCTCTGCTTGCGGGCATATTTACTCAGGCTTCCTCGTCGGTCATCCTTTCCTTCATCTGTTTTGTCGTAGCCGGGTCGTCATCGTTCAAGCGGTGGTCGTTTTCCGACCGAGGTGCGCCCGCTTGGTCACGCTTTTCCTCGACCGTAGCGTTTGAACAGTTGCCTACCCTAGAATCCGTGGTGCAGCTTCCCGTAGGAAGAGAGAATTTCCGCCGTTGGCGGTACCCCCCTAGGGTATTTCGGTTTTTCCATTCAACATAATCATTGTAAAAAGTTCGGAATTGTCCATTTTATACCTTTTGCCAGGTTTGTTGTCATCAACGTGAATCCATTTTGAAGAAGAATATAGATGTTTGCTCCCTTGCCCTTAAGACCTAATAGCATCGGGAGTCAAAAAAGTGGCCTAGAATGGACTGAAGAGTTTGACCAAAGGAGGTCGACAGTTCAAAGTAGGGAAAGTTAGAGAAAAGTTTTCGCCAGAGCCTCTTCAGTTTTCATGCAGCGGGCACCTCGTGCAGGCGAGGTTGGCTTAGAGGACTTATCATCATGCCTGCACCTTACCCACCCACCGACCAAGACCTGAAAGTACAAACAGTAATCTACCAATAAAACGGAAAAGATAGACAAATGGTCTCTTACAACAGCTGCCGCCTCAACTAACAACAATAACTAAAGTGCCAAGCAGTTGAATAGGCAATCAAAAAGTTACGGGCGTACTTAAAGAAGAAGCAGTTCATCTTGCGCACGGACAACCAAATCCTGTTATGGCTTAACTTGTCGTCTGACTCCAAATCAAAATTTACAAGGTGATCCATACAACCAAATTTAATTTTCAGATAGAACATGTCCCCGAATGGATAAACTATTTGACCAACCCTCTCTCTCCTGATAACCATACGTAAAATTGATAAAAAAAGGGCCAACTTCAATCAACTAAGAAACTTCTAGCAATAAAAATAAAATCACTTGCCACCGTGTAAAAACGCGCTTAGAATGACCCGTACACAAAACAGATCCTACGCCGTTTCAAAAACTGCAACACGCAGACAAATATCTGACCTCAATAGCGGAAAAGAAAAAAAATAGCTGTCGGGCCTCTAGCAATGCCAAAAATAGTCGTCCATATGATACAGATCAAAAGATCAAAGCCTTCATTAGTTTGTCAAAATACGTTCGCAAACACGGCAATTTTTTTTTAACTTGAACTTCAATCTGGCCAAATTGGAGCTATTTATAAAGAAAAATAAAGATTCATTACTTGCCGGTGTGCAAAAATATTTTGATATTTTGAACAATATTTTGGTTATTATAAGCGAGTTTTGCTATTTATGACAATATGAATATATTTTTGCACTTTTTTACTGTTTTTTAATAATAATTTGATAGTTTATAGCCGGGTAAATTTTTAAGGTTTCTTAACATTTTGGTGCTTTAAGACAATATTTTGATGTTTTAAGTTCAATTTTCTTGACATTTTTAGTATAGATTTTTTTAGTTTATAACCGAGTTTTTTTTAGGTTGGATTTTGCTATTTCTTACTTTTATGAACCGTGGTCAAATTTTGTTAACAATGTTGTATAAAATTTTGCACTTTTTTTTGTTATTACCTAAATGTTGTATTACTAACAATATTTTGATTCTTTATAAATAGTATTTTGCACTTTTGACATTTTTTGGCCGGATTTTAGTTATTTAAGCATACGTTGATTTTTTTATTTCCGAATGTTGCTGTTTTTGACATTTTATGATTAAAATTTTACATTTTTCATCAGGTTTATGCCAGTATTTTGGTGCTTTCTAACATTATTTTGATATTTTATAGCCGGATTTTGATAAAAAAAAAATTTATGAAAAAGTATAAAAAGAGTTTTACATTTTCTAACAGTTTATGTTCAAATTATTTAATAAATTCTTTATAATTAAAATATGTATGTACAATATGTAAGTAAGAAAGCGTAGGTAACAGCTGAAAGATTTATGATTGATTTGGAAATAAAAATTTAAGAATTGTTTTAAAGTCAAAATTGTAATTTGTAATGCATGTATTAGAAATGTTATGTTATATGGAGCAGAAGTCGTGGATGTGAAACAAGAGCAATTGATAGAAAACAACTGAAATTTTTAAAGCAATCATTAGGAGTAGAGCCTTCAACACCCAGCTATATAGTTTTGCAGGAAGCCAACTGTGAAAAAGTTAGCTGGTGAGCAGCAGCAAAACTGTTAAAATTTAAATCAAATTTTTTTTTAAGAAGCGATGAAAGTTTAGTAAAAATTAGTAGGAATAGAAGAGAATGGAAGTGTACAAGAGACAAATTTTGGTATACACAGAAAGAAATTGTATAAATGAGATGGAATGTCAGTGAAAAAAGTAATAGAGAGTAGAAAAATAGGTAAAAGCGTAGACGGGGAATTAATAAACAGAGTAGAAGGGGTAGAACAACAAGGTAAGCAAGGAAAAATTGATGGTAGCAGATACAATGCCAAATACAAATGCATTTAAAGATATAATAAATTACCAGCATATTTGCAGGAAAACCAATTAGATGTCCAAAAATTAATTTCAAGGTTTAGGTGTGGCAGTAAAAAAAATGGTAATACATATTGGACGAAGAATATAAAAAGTGTAAAATTTGTAAAAATACAGTAGGGATTTGAAACCAATGAGAAAATAAGTGTAATGAACTAAAGTGGAATGATAATAAGCAAATGCAGACAAGAAAATGGAAAGAATGTTTGAATAAGAATGGGAAAGGGGTAAAATTATTAAAGTAAATCCATCAAGGTAAAGTTTTAAATTTTAATTCTAATTTTTTCTTTGCTTAATTTAAAGAAAGATGTTGTTTATTTATTATTTGAGTGTTATTACTATTGATGTATGTATGATTATGCCAATAAAGGTTTATATTATTAACTAAAATGTTTATAATTGTCTGATTTGATAAGTTGAGTATCGATTTTATTTGAATGCAGTGCCATAAACTAAACTTTTAATAAAGTTTTTGAACCATTTTTAATAATTAAATCTAGAAGTGTAGTAGTTTTTTCAGTAATTCATGTAGCTTCAGTAATAATCTGGATCAAGCATTATGAATCTAGCAAAAATACAACTTAAAATAAAGTTTGTGACAAGTTATTGGTGCTTTCTAAAAATTGTTTAAAATTTCAAAATCAGATTTTGTAATTTTTAACTTTCTATGATTTTTGCAGTTTTCAGACGTTTTTAGCAGGATTTTGTTTTTTTTAAGTATTTTAATGTTTTATAACCGCATTTTATAATTTTTAATTTTTTATAAATAGAATTTTGTAGTTTTTGATAGTTTATGTCCAAATTTTGGAATATTTTGACAATATTTTTATACTTTATTTCCAGATTTAGCTATTTTTGACGTTTTATAAATAAAATTTTGAACGTTGCAATACTTTATAGCCGTATTTTAAATTTTTTTAACAATAATTTTAATTTTTTATAATGAACTTTGATGTTTTTAAGATGTGATAAAGATTTTTACATTTTTAACAGTTTATTTCTGAGTTTTGGTGCTTTTTAATAATTGTTTAAAATACCAAGAATAAATGTTTTTATTTTTAAAATTTTATAAATGAATTTTGTAGATTTTATACGTATTTAGCCGGATTTTAAATTTTTTCAAAAATGTTTTATATTTTATAAATAGAATTTTGCATTTTTAACTGTTTTTGATCAAAACTTGGTGCTTTATTACAATATCTTTATTATTAGCGGATTTTGCTGTTTTTGATTTTTTATGAATAGAATTTTGCACTATTTTGATAGTTTAGCCGGGTTTTACTATTCTTAACATTTTAGTGCTTTATAATAATTTTAAGTATAGAATTTTCTATTTTTTTGAGTTTATCGCCAGGTTTTGGTTTTTTTATGGTCGAATTTTGCAATTTTTAATATTTTATGAAGAGAATTTGGTAGTTTTACAATTTTTGTTTGCAGGATTAATTTTTTTGAACGTTTTAATATTATATGACTAGATTTTGTCTTTTTTGACATTTTAAAAATAGAATTTTTTGTTTTTTTAACAGTTTTTGACTAAAACTTGTTGTTTTCTTACAACATTTTTATACTTTATGGCCGGATTTTGAAAGATTGAAGCCGAATTTTGTTGTTTCTAACAAGGTTTTAATATTTCATAAACGGGTTTTGCTATGTTTGATTTTTTATAAATAAAATTTTGCATTTTCTAACTGTTATTACCAAAATATTATATCAGTTTTGATAACTTGTAGCCTGATTTTTTTATTTTTAGAATTTCTTAATGTGTTTTCTGACAATATTTTGATGTTTTAAGGCCGGATTTGACTATTTTTGACATTTTATAAATAGAATTTCACACTTTTTACAGTTTGTGGCTGGATTTTGATTTTTTATAACAATTTGTTGATATTTTGTTGCCGGATTTTGCTATTTTTGACGTATTATGAACAGAATTTTACATTTTTCAACAGTTTTTAGCAGGATTTTGTTGGTTTCTTACACAATTTTGATATATTATTCCTGAATTTTGATGTTTTTGATTTTTTAAAATTTTTTTAATTGTTTATGTATTGGTGCTTTCTGACAAAATATTGATGTTTTAAGGCCGGATTTTGATATTTTTGACATTTTATAAATAGAATTTTACAGTTTTTACAGTTTATGGCCGGATTTTGGTTTTTTTAACAATATGTTGATTATTTGTTGCCGGATTTTGCTATTTTTGACGTTTTATGAATAAAATTTTACATTTTCACAGCAGGATTTTAGTGGTTTATAACAATATTTTGATATTTTATAGCCGGATTATAATGTTTATGAAATTTCTTGAAATTTATTTTTATAGTTTATGTATAAATTTTGGTGCTTTCTTTTGACATATTATAAAAATAATTTTACACTTTTTAACAGTTTTTATCTAAATGTTAGTGCTTTCTTATAATATTTTGATGTTTCAAGACCGAATTTTGCTATTTTATTTGTTAAATTTTTCATATCTAAGTTAACTTTAGATTTTATTTAAATGCAGTGAGAACGTATCATAAACTAAATGTTAATCAGTTAACTTATCTTTGATTAAAGTTTTTGAATTATTTTTAATAATCAAATCCAAAAATTACTGAAAAAACTACTACTTCTTTCATGAAATGAAACTCAAGACATGCTTTGTTATGTAGTTTTAACAAATTGATATTAAATTGGTGCCACTATTTGAGATTCACTTTTGCAACAGCTTCCAAGGACTATCATCAACGGTTGGTGACTACTGACAACTCGAATAGCAATTTTACTTCTAAAATTATACCAAAGAGAACACTACAATCCTTAAGCTTGCACACTATACCAAAAAAACATTTATTTAGTACAACCACTGTTAATTGCTGATTCTTTACAAGGTGATACGTCTAGCGTCTTTACTCTGCGTGTTCTATATGTTGGTTTGTTAGTATTTTTATTTCTTTAGTAAGATCCACAAACATTTGCTAAAAAACTGTCTTCAGCTTTTTGTTGGTTAATTTGTGTTTCAAAAAGTTGCTTACCATACCATAAAGTAGCACATAATTGTTCTATTGGGATATACACATAACAAAATAAATTACAAAATGCACAAACTTTAATTAGAAAAAAACCTAAAACAAACAACTCCAAAATAGAACATAAATGATACTTTTAGATTTTATTGGGACTACCCAAACTTCAGTATAACAAAAAACTGTTGACTTAAAACCTATAATAAACGAAGAATTTAATCTATTATTGCAAACTAGGCTTATACCTTTATGAAATTGGGTATCAAAACAAAATGACATAATTCAGTTCCGGAAACATCTTCCTAAATAAGACCCCAAGTCTAAAATTAACAATGACAGCATTAGTCTTTTATTTGCAGCAAAAACATAACAAGACCACTTAAACAAGTGCAACAATTTACATTACCCGATACAACTACTTGATAGCAACAATAATTGCAAATTAATTAAAATACACGCTTATAAATTTAACCAATTATCGGAAAACTTTGGCATCAGCACCACCACAACTTTTCGTCAAAATGAACAGGCCAAAAAATTTAATATTAAAAAAAATTTAAAAATAGTCTCAGCATCTAAATAAAACTTTTATTTTGTTAAATCTTGGCCTAATACATAAGATAGGCACAAAATGATTAACAAAATCAGTTTTTTTTTTTTTTAATTTGCATAGTAATAACTTTTAAGTTACCTAGAGCAAAATAATTTTATCAGTTCACTAAATATTAAATAAAATTTTAAAACATTCCATATTATTATAATTTTACATATTCAACACAAAAGAATTCCACTTCAATCTGATACAAAGCCTCAAAGCTTCAAATAGTTAGCGCGCTGCGGAAAATAATTCCACCAAATCCTTTCGCTACATTGAGTTTATATTTTAACATGCAAGCACACATTAAAAGTTCTGATCAATAATCCAGCATCATAGTTGTAATATAATCAAAAAACTTTTCCCAACGAGCAACCACTAAACTACTACAGAGTTGACACATCAATTTAAACTCCTTAAGGCATTAATTTACAAAATGTTATTACGCCATGACATAATTGGTTTAAAACGTCCACTAATTAAGAAAATTAAATTCAATCGGTTAATATTTGTGATTTACTAGGAGGTATTTCTAATTAGTATTAATTTGAGACATAATTAACCGATTACTAGCAGGCAATTAATTTTGTAAATGTTACAAGTACCATCCTCAATCTCCATCTTAACTGCGATCAAAGCTAATGAAAATGCCTTCAGTAAATACAGAACTGCAAATGTTAGACATTTAGGAGAGATCAAACGTTGTTTTATTTGTCTAAGCATCTCCCTTCAGTTTATCTAAGATGGTAATAGTTTTTGTTAGTCTGGTATTTTATAAAACCATATGTTGCAAGCTAGGGCTTCTTTTCAATAATACCGTTTCCAGTATGTCGCTTCTTATATAAGGCTGATATTAATAAAAAAATGTCTTTTCCAGGTCAGTGGTTTATAGTAATTTTAAAATACGTTTTATTCTATATGCTGACAAGAATGATTTTTTTTTTGTAGCGTGATGCGTATGAATTTATAAATATAAAATGGAATTTTTTGATTATGATAATACTATATTATAAAAGCAGCGGCTATAGAGGAATAAGAGCGTTAAAATGAAAAATAAATCTTAAGAAATATGTAATAATATATTCAAATATAATTTACAATTATACAATCACGTACAGTAGTATTACGGGCAAAAGCAATGAATTTGTTTGTTATAAATTGAAAGTTTCAAAAAATTGGTCTAGTCTTTTTTTTACGGTCAAGTTATCATTTTAATAATTGCTTTTTGAAAAAATACCAAAAAACTTTAAGTTTATAAAACCCAGAATTAATAATTGACTGGAAAAAAATCTGTAAAGCATGGAGACAGATCTCTCCAATATTTATCTTTACAAACACAATAATTCTTTTTACTATTTTCTGTGTAGTGGTTATACTAGACCAGTATTTTTGGTTATTTACTTAGATCCTAATAAAATTTATGTACAAAGCATTCATTTTTTAGAACAAAAGCAGATTGCCGTCTTTATATAAATTATTAACAGTAGACAACAGTGGTGTTGACATTTAAGGTGACTAAGTTTTTGGATATCAGATAAAATTTTAGTCTATAGCATCTAAAATGGTTTTAATCGTTGACGTTGCTAGCTTGGGCTTTGAGACTCAGCAGAATATTTGGTAAGAAACGTCATTTATTTTTTGACGTCTATCTAAGTGGTAAGTAATGGTTTTTTTGAACGCTATTATTTCCTAATAAAAGAAGTTTAAAAATAAAGAAGCTTCTTACTAGTTTGAGGTAACAAAATGTTTCATTTGTTCCTTTACTTGTAGATTGATTAAAAGTTTTACGGTTTAGAATAGGTTTATTTCAATGATAATTGTTTTATATGTGAAGGTGTCAAATCCAACTTTTTTGTCATTTTAAAAAGTCATCTTTAGAGTGTTTTTATTGACTATTTTTGTTGGAATGATGGCGTATTTGGTTGCACATTAGTAGGTCATAAATGCTGTAATTTAATCATAGTTAACTTTAACTGCATGTGCTGCCGGTTTTATTTGGTCTAACTGTAATGATGCAATACTATACTTTGTTATAGGCGTTATATGCTTAGTTTTTTCAGATTGTTGAAGTTTGATTAACTTCTTTTTATAGAAGGGTTTTACTACTATGTTTTCTTGGTTTTTACGCATTCTTGTATGACTTGTTTTAAAATATAAAAGGTTGCACAACTAGCTTATTTGCGTTTTTAATACATTTTGTGCAAACCGGCTATTTTACGCAGATGGGGTCAAGCTTTTTAATGCCGTATGTTTGAAATACTGGCATTTGTGGCACTAGCTGATTGATGAATCTTTAGAAGTTTTGAGCTGCACGTACAACATTGGTTATTTGATTTTGCCGTTCTGAAATCTTTCAGGTTATTAAAATAAAACGGATTCCGTAGCTGATGATTATTATATTGCTCTTTTAATCTTGTAAAGAAATCGGATTAGGATTTAAAATCACAAGTTTTGCAGATTGTTTGTGATAGTAAAAGATGATAGTTTTTGAGAAAAAAAAGTTAGAATAATTTTTCTAATCCGTCACTACATATTTTGATTGACTGCAATAATATTAGATATTAATTCCTTCATATTTCTTGCAAAAAAGGTTTTGTCCACTTAGCTTGTTAAAGTTTTTAGTTAGTGATGTTGGATGTCATTGGTTTAAGAAGGTATTGACCGGTAGTTTTTTTGATTTGATTTATACTAGCATTTTGTTTGGTCGCAATAATTTTGAATGCAACACTATTCATACGGCGTCAAAGCTCTCATATTCTTTGCAATAATAGTTTTGTCCATTTTTCTTATTCTTGTTGCAGGTTGTTCAGAAAGTGGTTGTTGATCCAATAAATTTGTTTTAGGTTTTGACGTAGGTTTGGGTGTCAGCGTTCTTCCGCCAGCCTTAGCTTGCTTATTTAGATGTTTTCTAGTTCAGTTTTGAGTAAATGTTTGGTGTTAGTGAAATATGTCTCAAATGCAGTGTCAAGCTAACGGTTTTAATTTTGTTTCAATTTTTGTCGTATATCAAAGTTGTATTCAACAGTTTTTTTTCTTAGTTTTTCAACATTCACATTTTGTTATAAAAACAAAAATCCGGTCATAAAGTACTAAAATCCGGCGGGTGGGTTAGCCACAATAGAACAAACTATTTGCCAATAATTAAAATTTGGTTTTCACTTGCTCACCCAAGCACTTGTTATCAAAAAACTTATTGTAAACTAATCTTCTGTTGCATTGCTAACAACTGACAGTTATTTTCTTAAATAATAAATTATTTAATCACCAACATTTGGTCGGGTGGGCGGGTCACAGTAGATGAAGCTACTTGCCCACAATTTAAACTTGATACCCGACCGCCCACCTAAGCGTTTGTTATAAAAAAACATAACATTTAACTGACAATTGAGAGCAAAAGTGGACTAACTTCCAAAAAACAAATTGAGCAATATGCAATTGATGAATAGACATGTGGCTTAGTTCATTTTTCTTAAATCACCATTTTCTGATATAAGTAAAAATAACATAGAGCTAGACTTTTAAAATTTGAGAGTTTTTTTGTACTCAACCGTACAACAAAGCCCGCAAATTTTGGTGTGAGAGAGTATCTCTCTGTTTTTAACTTTTTGGGAAAACTGGACGTACAGCATTGGGAAGGATTTCCCGTTCCTTCCTATGCGTATAACGGATTTTGGTTCAAACCCCCAAACGATGAGCTCAGTTTGCACCACGTCTGCCGTGACGCAATCGGGAATGTTCCGAATAACGTAATTGAGAATTTTTTCTGCCCCTACTTGAATCATAGGTATTGGCGGAAATGAAGGACATGAAAAGTTTTAAGGGCAGGCCGGGTTAAAAACTTTTTGGCCTTGGGCGCTGGTAGCCCTTTTGGCGCTGAAGGCACTGAAAAAGGCTTACCTGAATCTTTCTTGGCCTTGATGCCGCTTTATGGGCGGAGCACCTCAGGAACGAACTTGTTACACCAAAGTCATCATGCGACCTCAGAACTGCTACCATACTGCTCTCTACACGACCACAGCAATGCCCACAAACCTCGCCAACGGATCCTTAACTACCGCCAACTACATACCGGTGTTTGCCTCAAGAGTTTCTCTTATAACTCCTGAGCTGCACCAGATCTATCAGTCTGCACACACCGGAGACCTGCACTTGATAACCGGGACCTTTGACTGAAAAACCCCTACGCCGACTCTTGATACTCACCTGGGCCACTACCCATAAATACATTTGATACCATCAACGGACTTGAGGCCTTGCATCTTTGCCCAAAATCCACAGCGGGCTCACGACATTGCACAGCCTGCCGTGAGTCAAGTCCTAAACCCTGGGGACAACTCCCGTAGGTACGGTTTGTCTCTAACTCAGTTGCACTAACCCCTGCACGTTATGAGTCAACTCCATACACCTGCCAGGCGTCCTCGACCCTTGGGAGACGCCTACACCAAGATGCTTTTGAGCACCAGGTAGACGCCAAGTGGCAGCATCACACCAATCATCCGCTTGGCACCACAGATTTGTACGCAACCACTAGAGACAACACACCTCTCTACTAGGTTAACAACTACGGTTATTTATGACTTTTCTTTCTAGCGTGTCTATCGATTTCTTGTTGAAGGGGCTGGAATTGACTTGGTGCTCCAAGGTCTTGGTGGGAGCTTGGCAAGCGGTGGTAACATCACGGCCTTCTTCAGGTGATGGTCGGGCTGGAATTTGCTTAACAAGCAAACTTGTAGTCATTAGAGAAGCATCTTTACTCTGACGCAGAGCCAGTTTAAATTTTTTTCTAAGATGGGTGAAGGTTAGGTTAGGTTAGGTTAGGTGGCCTTTTTTAATACTTTATTTTTCTTCTGGTTCTCCAGCTTCTGGGTTTTTGCATATAGGATTCCTAGCACTTGGCCATCGGACAACGCGGGCGCAGGTTTTTGCTGGCCGATGCGCTATGACCGGGAATTGCCTACTTGAGCTATTCTATCTTGTGTTTGCACTTGTCGGCTGCTTACACGCGACTGGTTTTTGGTATTATCATGCTCGGCTCGACTGGTGTTATAAAATGTTGATACAACAAAATTAATTTTATATTTAATAATAATGATAATATGTATTAACTGTTAAGAGAGTTAACGGAACGCCCTCTATTACAAATAAGTTGAACTATATGTGTGTAAAATGTTTGTAATAGTCTATAAAATTACATACGGGAAAACAGCTACATTATTTTAATTAGATCTGTAAAAAAGGTCTTGTAATTTTCAGAATACATTATTATTAAATTTAAATTTGTATTCATTTTTTTAACTTTAGCTAAGTAATATGTAAGTAAATATATAAAACATGTACCCACAATTTATATGGAAATAATTCTTTGTAACATTGTATATAAAATATTATAAACATAAAAAAATGAACAAAACATTCCTATGTTTACGTGGTCCAAGTTCCATCTGATTTATTACATTTAACATCGTAAATCCGTTACGTTTTAACGATATTAAGTTTCCCAAAGGAAGCTAACAGACTCTCCGGTGATTCAAGATGTTCATTATTGTGGTTGATTTAATCTGTTTTACGATGCTTGATTGATGACCAATTTAAAACTTCAGTACTTATCCCATAACAACCAAACTTACAATCCATCATTATTACTTAACTAAATTCGTGTTGTATTAACAATATATTTCAATATGGAATTAGATATTGAATTCATAACAAAATATAGCTTTGGGAAAACTTTTTTCATCATGAAATGTAAGAAGAAACTTTTCCGTTAGTCCGACATTTTGTATTGCAAAAACAGTTTGAATATTTATTGCGGTCTGACGCTGTATTTGCAATATTTCACACGGGAGAATTGTCGAGGAAAAGTTTTAAGGATATTTAAGCTCCTGTCATTGGCAAACTTTAAAAGTTTTATTGCGTAATATATTCACAATAGTTTATTATGAAAGGTTTATACAGTGAATTAATTTAAGATTCATTGTTGTACAATACAACCTTATTAATTTGTACAGAACTGTTAAGTTTCTGACACTTCAACATAGTATTTAAGCAAATTTATTACTAGTGAGTTTTTATATACTATAGTAAGTTTTAGACATGTACATACAGCACTTGTAGAAATGTTGATGGAAGTACTGGATGCTGAATTATATTCACACATTGAATACCAAAAAACAAATTAATTTCTCTAAATCTATATGTATGACATTAAAACACAATTAAATTTGATTTATATAAAGTATGATTTACATTATTTTAATAAAATCTACTTATTCTATTTCTATTTATTTATTTTTATATTAACCAAAATAAATAGTGTATTAACTTCTCCTGTTTTTGACGGATATGCTCTCAGTGCAGGATGTTACACATCATAATATTTATTTTCATTTGGTTAAGTTCACAGATTATTTAGTATTGAGAAAAAAAGGTTTAAAATCCGATTCCCATTTTATTGTGAAATTACATTTACGCCGGAACAGATTGTACACAGTACTGAAACTTTATACAATAGACTGGAAATAGTTTCCAATTGCAAAATATACGGAATAACATGAATCAATTTTATTTTTGTAGAATCAATGAAAACAATTTACTATCGATCATTGTTGCATATAAAAACTATTTTTGTGTCAATTAATTTTACAACATCTTTATTGTATTTTGTAGAGAAGAAATAAAATGGTTATGAAATTGTAGTTTGTATTATGATATTATTGAATGGTGGATTATGAATTAGATGGAGCCTAAAGCGTTTAAATAAAGATTGATTGTTAAATTATTAAATAGACAAAATAATAGAATAATCCTCTAATTAGCAAACTATTATCGTTCGTATAATAATTTTTATATCAGCAGAAACTATTAATTGTTTAGATTGTTTTAATGAACTTGTTTAATTTGCGTAGACAAAGTTTAAAATATATTAAGTTATAACATCAGAGTCGTTGTTTACAACCCTGATGCTAACTACAAAAACAATTTAAATGCAAGAAAAATTATAATTTGATTTCAAGTTAACTATAAAAAATAAATTAATTGAAAAAAAAAATGTAAAAATGATTTTTTTATTTTTACAAATAAATCTCTACGCCACTGCTATCAATTGAAATTTATTTCAAATAAAATTAAACCAAACAGTGGAGTATAGAATAATATAATAAAAACACTCCAGTATTCTCGTACCATTATTAAATTTAACAACTTGGCTTTATGCTCCATCAACTTATTGATCGAATTATCCTTTATCAGTTCATAGTAACTAACTACTAAATTGGTTTATATGTCAATCATACGACCTCAATTCTTAATTCAATCTCAAGATAACATCAGTTTACAAGATATAATCTCTTGCCAAAGTGGGGATAATTAAAAAACTAATTCTTAGTTTAACAAATTCACATTTAAATTAAACTAACAAGATTTTAAAAAATATTTTCATATTACATATAAAAAATGTAATAATATCTAACCCCTAATTCGGCCGCCTGTTGATTGCCTCGGAGCGAATCTCGTTAAATCAGGACCTTGGCCAAATTGAGTTTGACACCCCCTGTTGCACGGTCTACATTGGATTAGTTCAAGCACATCGTCGAAATATTTCGTCCATTTTATAAAAAAAAATCTGTATGGCATTCAACTTAATAAGAAGTCTTATTATAATAATTAGTCTGAAGGCATTTTTCTGAATTTTGATGCCGCACGAAATATGAAACGATGCATAAATAACGAGCTTGGTGAAAAAATTCTAAAGCGACTAATAATGTTGTAAAAAATATCTCTTGGTGAATGTTATAAATATTAAAGAGGCGGATTGATTTGACTTGTTTGTGGGAAGCTTTAATGATCAATAACAAGCGAAAAAATTATAAATGTGCTTTACCAAAGTAAATTTGTACGTTTTTTAATAAATTATATTATATTAATTAAATTATTTAAGAATTAATAAGAAAAAAGAAAAAAATGTTTGTTTTTATTGACCTTCATTTTAGACGTTTCATTTCTGCGTCACATTAATCATATCTGTACGAAGTGCACACAACACCCACGCAATTTAATTACCAACTACTGTGTAGAATATATATGTCTAGTTAATTAAACTAGTCGAGTTATTTTCAAAAGTTTGTCTTGGCTATCAATAACATCTAAATTGTTTATGTTAGGTTTTAAGAAATTGTTCTTAGTTTAAAATATCAATACTTGTATTTGAATTTAGTTCAAGGTATTGTATTGGTATAGTTTGGGTGTTTTGATGGTGGATATAACTTTTTTTTCTTTATTCATTTTATGTAGGAAGTTTTTGTTGTTGCGTATTCTGTTCATAATACCCCCAACATCCTTCGATAAAATCACATTTCAAATTCTTCAAGCTTTTTGCTTATTGCATTGCCTCCGTTCCTGGGTTCCTGATTGGGTGAATGTCGGGTGGTACTGTTATTAAGATTTTATTGATCTTAATTGCCGCTTGTTGTCTAGTTGTGGCTTTTGTTAGTTTTTTCAAGTCGTGTTTATTGCTGGTTTTCTTTTTGAATCTTATTAATTTTATTTTAAAGACACCTACTAGTAGTATATGATCCTATTTTATGTCGGCTTTTGTGTAAGTTTTTTTACTGATAAACATCTGTTCTTAAATCTTTTCTTTACTATGATGTAGTCTATTTGATTTTTTATGATGTGGTCGTGTGTGTCTTGCGGTGATTTCTAGGAGTATAGCCTTAGTAGTGAGAGTGTGAAGAAAGTGTTTATGATTACTAAGTCTTGTTCGTTTACAAATGCGCTGATTTGTCTTTTCTTTTTGTTTCTTTTGCCTAGTTCATCTGGGCCTATGAGTTTTCCTTTGCGTCTTTTACGGATCTTTAAATTGAAATCACCCATTAGTATTGTTAGGTCTTTCTTGGATATATTTTATATTTGTTTGGCAAAGATTTGAATTGATTTGGATAATTATTACTCTTTTTGATATTAGAGATCCGATCGGAAGACTTCTTTTGCTTTCTAACAATTCCTAGTAGTTCTCTGTTTTTGTTTGTGATGTGCTCTAACCTTCAGTGTCCACACCTCAACACCATAAAGCAGCACAGATAAAATGTAGCATTTTACAAAACGATATCTTAGGTTGAGGTTTAGGTTTTGTTTGCATAGTATTTTTTCATTTTGAAGAAGGTAGTTCCAACCATTTCTATTTGCAATATTACTTCTATATCTGGATCTAGAACTTCAGATATCTAGGAGCCAAGGTATCTTAGTTTAGAAAACTTGCTCTATCTGCAAATTAGCTTGAACATTTGTTTTTATACTGATTATTATGTCTTTAGTTTTGGTTGTGTTTAGTTGTTTGAATTCAAGCGCATTGCCTCCTGACGTGATTTGGTTAATCAAAAGTTGTAAACTCTTGAGGTTATCTGAAAATATTGCCATACTGTCTCCTTTTTTTTTAATTGAGGGGGAAAATGCCTTACACACTTTGTGTGGGGCTCCCGGTTACCCGTATACCTACTAAAAACCCTAACCTCTAAGCTTTCCAAGCCTTGCGGAATTATTACTTCACAAAGTCTGGACACCTTCTATTTATGCTACTATCCTTGACTTCCTGCTCTTGCTTTCTCCTCTTTCTCTTTTGTTGCCATTATTCTCCGTATGCCATCATCAATGGCCCTCCAGTTGTATGCACTTTTAAGCATGAGTGTGGTCAAGTTGTTTAAGTTTATCTCTTTACCGACTTTTAGCTGCATTTCTTTTCTGGTGCTTCTCCAGCGAGAGCACTTCCACCAGTGTGTGCTCCGGGGTAGCTTTCTCTCCACAATAGGAGCATTCGTCCTGTTCTGCTAGGCACATTCTTTTTAGATATGACCCAAAACATCCATGGCCTGTTAGGATCTGTGTGAGGTGGTAGTTCAGGTTACCTTGTTCTCTGTTTACCCACGGTGTCACCAAGGGTATGAGGGTCTGTATCTATCTGGCGACGTCACTCTTGCACTGCCATTCTGCTTCCTATTTTTTCATTGTCTCCAATCTCTTGTTTTTCCTGTGCCCCTTTGGTTGTTTCCATTTACCTTCGTCCCGCTCTATGGTAAGGAGGTGTTTGGGAATTGTGTTCTTTATTGCTTGTATGGCCTTGGACGAAACTGTTTTGTAGGCACTGGCTATTCTAATTGCCATTTTTTTCCTGGAACGCTCTAGTATTATTTTGTTTTTTTTTTCTTGCAGCTTTCTATCCAGATGGGTCCACCGTTGCACCCATAACTTTACGTTTCTCCGCCTTTGGACCCCCTACATTCGGCATGATACGTGCCATGACCATTACAAGTTTCTTTGCTTTTTGTTTGATCTCTGTTATATGAGGGCCCATATTCCAGTTTTTACCTATCTTCATCCCTAGGTATTTGAGCTGCTTTGGGATGTAATTATGTAATTGTTGTATTCTCTAGGTTGATTTCAACTGTGATGTCCTAACTTCTACCCACCAGGACAACAGCTTCCGTTTTATGAGTTGCCAGTTCTAGACCCATTTTTTTTATCCATCTTCACGCTCACTTTGCTTCTTCTTCTATTTCCCTTATACTGTTACCCCTGACAACTATAGCTAGATTATCAGCATATGCTATTGTAGTAATCCCCTGTGTCATCTGTTTTCTGAGCAGACCATCATAATATATATTCCACAAGGTAAACCCAGGACAGACCCCTGGGGCACCCCGCAAATCATTTCCAGAGTTGCTCCGAAACTGCATTCTATGATTCTATCCTGTAGATAGTGGCATAGGATTTTTATGAGGTATGTTGAAATTCCCCTTCTCTTTAATTATTTTATTAGTCTCCTCCAGGGCACCAAGTTGAAAGCATTCTTTATATCAAAGTTGATCAACACCGCCTAACATGTCAAAGTGCAGTGTGGAGTGGCCACCTTTGAACCCGTGTTGGTTTTTACTTAGGCATCCATTCCTGTCTCTGTAAGTCTTGTGTTGAGGAGGTGCTCATACAGCTTTCCTAGTGGGTTTAGTAGACATATGGGTCGGTATGCCTTGTCTTTGTTTTTTTTTGGAAGGTTTCTTGATTAGTACTAATTTTACCCGTTTCCAGTCCTTGGGGAAGATGCCTTGCTTGATAAGTTCGCGCAGAGTTGAGGTCTTTTTGTTGCTATCGCTCTGATCACCTCTGGCGGTATCATGTCTGTCCCGTGAGCATTTTTTTTTTTAATTTTGCCACCTGCCTTAAGTATTTCTTCTACTGTACATTCCGGTATCATATCCATATCTGTTCTTATCTCTAACCACGTTGTTCTGCCTAGATTCGGAAAGAGTTTCTTGGCTTCAGCAGTTATCTCCTCCCCTGACAGTGTTGTTGGGGATCTTTGTCCTATTTTATTTGTGACAATTTTATATCTTTTGCCTCCCCATTTAGTTTCTATCAGGCTATCTTCTTGGATTCCATTATTGCCTTCTTAAGGTCTTTTCTCTCACCTGCGTATGCCTTTTGTGCTTGTTGCAGAAGGTATATGTTCCTTGGGTTTTTTCCGTTTAATCTTGTCACAATCTTTTTAGTTTTTATACATCTCCTTCTCATGTTTGCAATATTATCATTCTACCAATACATTGGATTGTAGTTTACCCTGCCCCCTTTTTTGTTTAAAGTCTTTTTGCAGGTTTTTATTATAGATTTCTTCAGTGTGTTCCATTCCCGTTGTGTTCAGGTCTAGGATTGAGAGGAATTTTGCTTCTTGCTCATTGCTGAAAGACTATCCGGTGATTTCTCATGTCTTCTCCCAAATCTTTACTTTTCCTGGCCTGGCTTCAAAATGTATGTTCATGTGATCACTTAGATTTTCTTCCTCGCTCACATGCCAGTTGCTGATTTTTGTTACCATCTTAGAGGTGCACAGGGTCACATTTTTGAAGGATTTTGCTCTTTTTTTTTTAAATGTAAGTACTCCACGCCCCCCACCCCTATTCAGAACGCAGAGTTTGTTTTTGTTTGCCCATTCTGCAAACATGTCACCTTTCTGGTCGTCTTTGGAAGAACCCCTTATGCCTGACTTGGCGTTGAAATCCTTGCCAATGATCTTATCTTTCTTGTGTTTTTTTTTGGTCTTTACTTAGTTCAGTTAGCCACTTTTCAAATTGCTCGATTTAGGAAGAAGTAGCAGGCATACATCACTGTGTCCCGGTCTTCCACCCAGGTGTAGCCTACCCCACTTCCTGATTTAAATGCCTGAGATTTAGTATTGTCAGGGATGTATATTGTCGCGTCTTCATGTTTATCTATAATCCATCTCTTCCTGGTAATTTTACCTTGCGAGTTTTCTACTACTTTTAAAAATATTTGTCCTGAGTATAACCTAAAAAGTAAAGATGACACAGTAGATGAAGCTACCCGCGCCCAAAATTTAAACTTAGTTCCCGCCTGCCACCTTGAAACTTGTTGTAAGCTAATTGTCTCCTGTATTGCTAGCAACTTACACAAACGGTGGGTAGAATAATAAATCTTTTGACCACCAATACTTGGGTGGGTGGGTGGGCTACAGTTACAGAAGCTACCCGCGCCCACAATTTAAACTTGGTTTCCGCCCGCCCACCCAAGCGTTTGCCATTAAGAAACTTGTTGTAAGCTAATCGTTTTGTGTATTGCTAGCAACTTACACAAACGGTGGGTAAAATAATAAATCATTTGATCACTAATACTTGGATGGGTAAGTGGGTCACAGTAAAAGTAACTACCCGCGCCCACAATTTAAACTTGGTTCCCGCCCGCCCACCCAAGCGTTTGTCATCAAGAAACTAGTTGTAAGCTAATTGTCTGTTGTATTGCTAGCAACTTACCCAAACGGTGGGTGAAATAATAAATTTTTTGATCATCAACACTTGTGTGGGTGGGTGAGCCAAAGTAGAAGAAGCTACCCGCGCTCACAATTTAAACTTAGTTTCCGCCCGCCCACTAAAGCGTTTGTCATTAAGAAACTGGTTGCTATCAACTTACACAAACGGTGGATGGAATAATAAATCTTTTGATCACTAAAACTTGAGTGGGTGGGTGGGCCACAGTAAGAGAAGCTACCCGCACCTACAATTTAAACTTGGTTCTTGCCCGCCAACCTAAGCGTTTGTCACAAAAAAAACTTGTTGTAAGGTAATCGTCTTTTGTATTGCAAGCAATTTACTTAAACGGTGGGTGGAATAATAAATCTTTTGATCCTCAACACTTGGGTGGGTGGGTTACAGTAAATGAAGCTACTTGCTCTCACAACTTAAACATGGTTCCCGCCCGCCTCCCAAGCGTTTATTGTAAGCTAATCTTTTCCTGTATTGTTAGCAACTTACACAAACGGTGGGTGGAATAATAAATCATTTAATCACCAACACTTGGGTGGGTGGGTGGCCCACAGTAGAAGAAGTTATCTGCGCCCACAATTTAAACTTGGTTTCCGCCCGCCCACCCAAACGTTTGTCATTAAGAAGCTTGTTGTAAGCTAATTGTCTGTTGTATTGCTAGCAACTTACACAAACGGTGGCTGAAACAGGTGAATATTTTGATCACCAACACTTGGGTGGGTGGGTGGGTGGGCTACAGTAGAAGAAGCTACCTACGTCCACATTTTAAACTTAGTTTCTGCACGCCTACCTAAGCGTTTGTCATCAAGAAACTTGTTGTAAGCTAATTGTCTCCTGTATTGCTAGCAACTTACACAAACGGTGGGTGGAATAATACATTTTTTGATTACCAACACTTGGGTGGGTGGCTGGGCCACAATAGAAGAAGCTACTTGCGCCTTTAATTTCCCACCCGCCCACTCAAGCGTTTGTCATCAAGAAACTAGTTATAAGCTAATCGTCTCCTGTATTGTTAGCAACTTACACAAACGGTGGGTGAAATAATAAATTATTTGACTATCAACACTTGAGTGGGTGTGTGGGTTACAGTAAAAAAAAAAACTACAAGCGCTCACAATTTAAATTTTGTTCCCGACCGCCCATCCAACTGTTTGTCATCAAGAAACTTGTTGTAAGCTTATCGTCTGTTGTATTGCTAACAACTTACAAAAACGGTGGGTGGAATAATAAATCTTTTGAAAGGAATCTACACTTAAAATTTAAAAAAAAAAATTGCAACGCTTTAAGAAGACTGCAGAAACTTCAGAAAAACCCAAAAAAATTCAGAAAAATTCTACAAACTTTAGAAAAAATATCCAGAAATTTAAGAAAAAAATTAGCAACTTTAGAAAGATTGCAGAGGAAAATGTAAATAGTTTAAACTAAAACTTAAAAGTTAAAAGTTTCTATTGCAAAATTTTTAGAAGAACTTTAGAATTCAGAAACTTCAGAAAAAATAAATGTTTAGTGATAAAAAGATTAAATATTACCTTCTCCTTTGTTGATTAAGCGGCTTCTAACACTCACAGAGTGGAGAACCTTTAAATTTTTTAATAACAAACATTTGAGCGGGTGGGTGAGCACTTCAATTTAAACTACTTGCCGGTAATTATGATTAAGAGTGATCCATTCAACCACCCAAGCGTTGGTCAACAATAGATTGTATATCACCTCTTCCTCTCTTGATTAAAGAACTTCTATCACTTGCAGAGTAGAAAAACTTTGAATTCTTTAATAACAAACACTCGGGCAAGTGAGTAGTCACTTGAATTTTAACTACTCGCCGGTAATTATGTTCTGAAGTGACCTACCTACCCGCCCAAACGTTGGTTTTCAAAAAATTGTATATTACCTCCTCCTCCTCTAATTAAAGGACTTTTATCACTAGCAGAGTGAAGAAACTTCAAGCTCTTTGCTAACAAACACTTGGGCGGGTAGGTGGGCATTCCAATCCAAACTACTTGCTGGTTTTTATGATCAGGAGTAACCCACCCACCCGCCCAAGTGTTGGTAATCAAAAGATTGTATATCACCTCCTCCTCCTCTGGTTTAAGGACTTCTATCCCCAGCAGAGTAAAAAAACTTAAAATTTTTTAATAACAAACACTCGGGACGAGTAAATGGGCTTTCCAATTCAAATTATTTGCCGGTAATTATGATCTGGAGTTATCGTCTGTTGTATTGCTAACAACTTACAAAAACGGTGGGTGGAATAATAAATCTTTTGATCACCAACATTTGGGTGGGTGGGTGGGCCATAGTAGAAGAAGTTACCCGTGCCCACAATTTAAACTTGGCTTCCGACCGCCTACCCAGGCGTTTGTCATCAAGAAACTTGTTATAAGCTAATCGTCCCCTGTATTGCAAGCAGTTTACACAAACGGTGGGTAGAATAATATATATTTTGATCACTAACACTTGGGTGGGTGGGTGTCTCACAGTAAAAGAAGCTACCCTGGCGCACCTCTTGTCTAATTAGTATATTGCTGGTCATATCCTCTTCAACCCTGATTGCTGCTGATTGATGTTTGTATAAGTTTTTTATGAAGGCAATGTTTTCTTGGTCAAGACTTTTGATTATTAGTATCTTCATTGGTATGTCATGCTTTATACTGTCAAATTCTTTGATCTGTAAATTTTTGCAGACTTTTCTTATCAAGCTCATTACGGAAACCAAATAATTTTTGATTAAAGTCTTCTTAAGGTTGTGTAGTTTTTTAGGGAATATTTTTAATATCTGGCTTATCTGGCTAATTAATTGAAATTGATCACGTTTATTAGCGTTGGATTTTTTGGAAAGTGTTATAAATATTGCTTTCTACCAATCTTTTGGTATGTCATTTAAATTATATATCTGAAAATGGAAACTGGTATGTTGATGTTCTCCTCTCGTACTGGGTACGGCAGCATAACTTCCTTTTTTTTTAAAACTTAATAAAACCTATTGTATAAATCAGACCATTTTAACTTTTTTTTTTATAATGTAGGTGCACACTTAAAGTTTAGTTTTAATAATTTTGAAGATCAAATCAGGTCCTTCATTCTTCATACACTGTGTAAATTGATTTCTGACGTTTGTCATGACTCTTGCCAACATATTAAGTGTTATGTTGGCAATTTCTTTCTAGATGTTGGCTTTCAAATCTTGACGGTTCACATGAACACGGAATTTCAAAAAACTTTATAGAAAAAATCACAAAGGGTCAAATTGGGAGAGCGGGCCGGCCACTCCAAATCACCCTTAATTGAGATGAGGCGCTTTGGGAAGTGTTCCTTCAAACTAATGAAAATGAATATCATCATAAAAAAATCTTTACAGAATCGGAAAGTCCAAAGATAGACGCGCAGAACGCCTGGTAATTGCAACACTGAAGCTAGCACTGCCTCAATGTTCTCAAGTGGTCTAATGGGCAAAGAGTCTTGTTGCACTTGCAATTTGTCTGATCGTAGTGACCCACGTAACAATTGATTTGCGGCCTAAGATATAGGTCAACGGGGTGTAAATTAAAGCAATTTTAAACGCATAATGGGAAATGAACTGTGTCGGGACAAAACTTTATATTCCTGCCTCTCAAAGGAGACCACTAGCGCTCCGCTACGACATAAACCAACTAAATGGCGCGCATTTTAAAAAAGGAAGTTATGCTGCCGCTCTCTGTATAAGTTTTAATATAATTATCTGGACCTGCCGCTTTACCTGGTTTGATTGAATTTAGTGTTTTAATAACTTTTGATTTAATAAAGTTTGGACCAGTGTCATTATTGTTGTTTGGTTTTGGTAGGTTTGTTTCTTTACCAAATAGTTTTTGGATGTATTTTCCCATTCTTTAGGCATTTTATCGCAATAACGCTAAGAACGTTTACGCGTATTCTTTCTATTTCTTTGGTTGTTTTGTGTATTTTCTTGGGTTTTAGCATTGTTTTTTGTAAGTGTTTCCAGATCTTTTTTACCGTTTAAGGTCTGTCACGGCTAGGGACCAACGCTGTTTGGTTTATTATTATTATTGTTTGTCTTGAAAGAAGTTATGCGGTAGTTTCTCTTTGCTTTCTGCTTTGCAGTGCCACGACCGTTTTTGCTGGCTTTTAGTTGCACCTCTGACTTTTCAAAAAAAAGCCCTTCAAAAAATATCTTCTTCTGTCTTCTACTATGGCATTAAAGCCTTGTACGTAACATCCGTCGAGAGCATGCAGTGCACTGGCATTTTAAACCTTAAAGTTTTAAAACGAAAGAAACAAAAGATAATTAAGCTTACACTGGTTATTGAGATTTTAAATTTGAATGCAAAATTTAGTAGTAGTAGCAGTTCAATACACACTAGTAAAAATATCTAGAAGGTAGTGTTAATTAAGTAGGTCTGAACGAAATTTTTGTAAATACTTTAGTATTAATTGAACTGTATTTAATAATTACGTACAGATTCAGTTAAATCAAAAGCACGCGGTTGCAGTGGTAACAAAGCAGTAACGTACTGATGTGAGAAGGCAACTCAAACGGAAGGCGTGAACAGAATTACCAAACAAAAAAAACTTAACTAGTTAAAAAAAAAACGAATCCGCAATACTTTTTATTATGTTTACAAATATTTTTACATTATTTTTTTTTTAATAAATTTGATCAAAACATGAATTTTTTGCATAAAATTAAATAAAATCTATTTGGAACAAATATTTCTTATCAGAAAATATGAAAAATCTTTAATAATGCAACATTTTTTGCATTCAACAATTTAAAAAATAACAAATTCCTTCAATAAATGATTTAAAATGTGGTTATTATATACATTTATTACATAAAATTCAAGCTAAGTAGTCCAAAAAACATAAAATTAACTAAAAATTGAATTTTCTAAAATACTCTTTTAATCTTTATTTTCGGTATCAATAAAACAATGAAATTATTTTAATCTTAGTTGTGACAAAAGAATTTTGCCTAACCTATATCTGGCTCAAGAAAAGTTAAATTTATGTGACCTTTTGTCTTTAATTATATTTATAATCATAGTAATCATGAATTCATACAAATAGAGAGAACTGACAACAATTCCACAAATGTACGAACTAGAACACGACGTGGAACTGCACAACAAAGTTGTAACTACTTTACATTACTACGCTTAAAACTTTCAATGTAACCCTCGTAATATTAAATTCCTTCCAAAACATATTTACGTTTTGAATATTCTGATTTTATAATAAATTACGTTACTAATGTTTACATAAATAAATCTAGGTCTAGACATAATTATAATTTTATTAGTCAGGTTAATGTTGGAAATAATTCCATGAATAAATATTTATAGCTGAACGCAATATTTTAATAATATTAAAAAATAAACATAAATTAAGTATCCATTAAAGTAAACATATTTATATGCTAACTATTGCATAGTAAACAGATGAATAAATATCGAATACAAAAGCCATGGGATCAATATTCTAGTTTAGTTTGAATTTTTGTCTCGTCGAATATTACATTTCAACTTCAATCATATATGATGTGATATTTGCGGATGAGGAAATGTTATTAGAAATGTAATGGAAACCTAGATTGGATTATCATATTAATTATATATAATCTGATTCTTTTTTGAATTATAATTTACTTTAAATTGTTTACTTAACTTATTTTTTTACATCGATAGTCCGCTTAAGTTGCACCACACATCTATGATTTAGTGAGATTTGAGATAAAATTATTTTAAGAGGGTGCAATGCACTTTCCACGCGATCAATAAAACGAGCACAGCATGTCTATCAAACGCTGAATTTGTAGATGATGTACGTTTTTGTTATGTTTTTATTCCTTTGTGTGGTAAATTTTTTATCTTGCCCTAGCTAAAGATAACGTTTAAATTGAAGAATATATTTTTTGTGTTTACTTGTATACAATAAAACATATGTAACTGTGTAATAAAGGAATTTTTATAAAATTCTTTATATTTATTTTGCAAGCTTTGAAATTATTTATATGCTTTGTTGTCTGGTTGTTTTAACAAATGTATCATGAAATTTCACTTTGTAAACTTTAATTCGGATCAGTGATTCCTCGTTGTATAAATGTTTTATTCATAAAATAGTGCACTGAAACTATTTTCAGTTTTCATTATTAATATTTTCTTGTTTTAGTTTAGGAAATACTATTTTGTTACGTGTATGAAGCATATTTTATAAAGCTGCAAAATATAAATTGCTTTTATCATTCTATTAAATCCTGGTTTGGTAGCATCTCTATCATCTAATATGTAATTCTCCGGGTTATTCATACATGTTTACGAGATTTCATAGATCTAAATAATATATAAGACATGGTTAAATTGTGTTTTACGAAATAAGTTTTATTTATTTCAATTTAATAAAGAAAAATGAATTTTCTAGTAAATTTAGTTTTTTTTCTAAAGGAATTTTAATAGATTTTTTAATAAATTTTTGTATTAACTTATACAGGAAATGATTGTAATAAAAAAAAAATTTCTATACTTTTTAATTAAAAAAAATACAAAGAAAAGATATGAGTCAAGTGTACGGAATGAAAATTTGTTTTTGCTCAAACCACTGAAAATGCCTTCCTCTACATGAATCCTGATTATCTGATTTTTTCAGTGGCCATTTTCGAGTAATAAGCAATCAAAATTTAAAAAATCAAAGTTTTTGAGTTTTTTACATTTTTTGATGATTTTTGACTTCTCAGGATTGCATTTTTAGAAAAAAAAATTAAGAAATTTTGTTTCTTTACAATTTTCCGAAAAATAAGTTTTGATAGCTAAATTTTTTTCTTAAATTTTGAAAATTTTGAAGTATTTTAAAAGAAAGTTTTTCTTAAAAAAGGATGCCGGTTTTTTTTCAACATGTATAAAAACGTGCTTTATATGTGCAAGAGATATCTTGAAAATTTCAGAAAGTGCCGTGTGCTTCGTTCCGACATATCTTACAATGTATCCACAGAAATTCTTAAAAACAGCAAAAAAAGACTTAAATTTTAAATTTACATTTTTTGATCGTTTGTAACTTCTCAGGATTGCGTTTTTAGAAAAAAATTATAACAAACTTTTTTCTTTAAATTTGTCTAAAGAATGAGTTTTTAATATTTTTTTTTGAAAATTTTGCTAAACTAATTGAGATTTCTTAAAAAAATATGAAGACAAAAACGTGCATTTATATGTAAAGCACGTTTTTATCTATATTTGAGAAAAAAAAACACCTATCATCTTTTTTTTTTAAACAGTCACTTAAGTTTTGCAAACTTTTTAAAATTAAAAAAAAAGACTTTCTTTTTTTAAATTTTTTTTTCCGAACTGTTTTTATTTAATTTTCTGCAGAAAATGCATATTTTAAACAACTTTCTGCAAAAAAATTTAAATCTATCGTATTGATTTAATAATATAGTTTTGTCATCAGATATAATTGTTAAAAATAGTAGAAATTGGTCAAAAACAGTTAAAAAGTTTAAAATTATATTTATAAATTATCAAAAACAGCAAAATCTGGCCTTGAAACATCAAAATATTGTTAGAAACTATCAACATCTGTCCTTAAATTGTTAAAAATATAAAATTCTAATTTATAAAACGTAAAAAATAGTAGAATCTGGCCAAAAACTGTTAAAAAGTTCAACATTTTATTTATAAAATGTCAAAAACTTCAAAAACCTGTTTTAAAACATCAAATTATTGTTGAAAATTACCAAAAAAGTTTAAAAGTGCAAACATTTATTTATAAAAGATAAAAAATAGCAAAATCTTGCTTTGTGGCCAAACACATAAAATGTCAAAAATACCAAAAATTGGTTTGAAAACATTAAAATATTGTTGAAAAGCACCAAAATTTGTTCACAAACTGGTAAAAACGTAAAATTATAATTTTTAAAATGTCAAAATCTTATCAAAAACAGTATGAAGTTGCAAAAATCTATTCATAAAATGCAAAAATAACAAATTTTGTAAAATTCTGCTTAAAAAAATGTCATAAATACCAAAATTTAGCTTTGAAATATCACAATATTGTTAGAAAGTAACAAAATCCGGATTTAAGTTGTAGAAAAAAGCAAAATTCATTTTATAAAAACTCAAAAATTTAAAGAAACTTACTATAGTTATTAAAAAATTTGACTAAAATTTGTCAAAAATTCAAAATTTTATTTTATTATAAGTCAAACATGGCAAAATCCGGTCGTAAAAACAAAAAATGTATTTTTCAAATTTTAAAAATAGATATATTTGGTTACAAAATTAAACTATATCACAAAGAGTACTGTATTGCTATCGTCATTTCATAGGAAGTACCAAAAACAGCAGCAATCACCAGTACCATGATGTGGTGCAAAGAAATTGGTTCAGCACATCATCTGGACTATGACAGGCACAACTAGAACAGTCTCAAATGGCTGTGGTACTGCAGTGCAAAAAGCAAGTGGAAAACTACTGCACAATTATTTTCCATAAAAAATACCATGACAAACACAAATCAAACTACGGCCCCAAGTCACCGACAATTGTTAAATGGGTGCTAAATCATCGGTAAAAATACAAGCAGTTCAGTAAAAACACGAACGACATTCGACATGGTAAATTACTTAATATACAATTTGAAATGAATCAATTTAACATACAAATCTTTGGAATAGGTGAAGTTTGATGGCCTGGATCTGGACACTTATCTAAGCTTTTATTGCAATTTCTGAGTGTGTCATGCTGACAATAATTAAAAAAAAAAACAGTAAATGTGAAGATTATTTAGTATTCAACAACGGCAAACAAGAGTAAAGCAAAAATTGAACATTTTTTTGGCCAAATTAAAGAGACTTTGGAATACACCAAAAAACACAAAATAAATATACTTAAATGAAAATATAGGCAACAACATAACTTCCAAAATTACTGATTGCTACGGACTAATCAAAAAGAATAAAAGATAAGCTTTCGTTAAGAAAAAACATTCACCATCAGCACACATGGTACAAATGACCAAAAAAGCAGCTTTATACTTAGATGTTACCGGCTGACCACTAGAGAAACATAGATTGAAACCAAATAGATTTGATCTTAATTAAGAACTTTATAAAAAATGTAAAAAAGTATTCAAAAGCTAACACAGATTTGGAGCACAACTTACTATGCGCCAATATCATAAAAAACATTTGATTGCCAACTGCTAAAAAACCTACATACAAAAAAAGTTTTATTAATGATACAGAACTTACCACCAGGCACAGATTTAGAGCAAACATGGGAAGCAATGAAGACAAAAACGTGACAAACCTTAGAAGGAAACAGACAAAATTGATTAGTAAAATATACACAAGCTCATACAAAAACAAAGCAAACATAGAAGAAATGGATAAAATATAAATGTAAAGAAATAGAGGAACTCTAACAAAAACACGACAAAATGAATGTGCAAAAAAAGTAAAAATATAAAAAATGCATGTTTATTTAATAGAAACAAATGTTTTGTTTGTTTTGAACTTGCATGAGAAAGCAGTGCTGCTTAAAACAGAAGAGTGAACTCTTTGACTATTTTTTAGATTTTTTTTAAATACCTTTAATTTAAAAAATGCAATTTTAACAGTTTTTTAATGAAAAGATTTTTAAAATATATTAACTAATAAATTAAATTTGTAAACAGAAATAATAAATATATGATTATAAAGATTTTTATAATTTCTATATAAAAATGTGTTCTTTAAACAATGTTTGGTTCTTTTATCTAGAATATGCATGTTTTGAAAGATTTTAATTTAGAAACATTATTTTTGAATTATTTTAAATAGATTTTATGCAGAAAATGCAATTTTTAAATAGTTTTTTTAATACTTTTTGATTAAAAAAATTCTAAGCAATGTTTACAGTTTATTAATTAATAAGTTAGACATTTAGAAAAGGACAAAGAAGAGAAATTGTGTTTAGAAGAAAAAAAATATGAAGACTGAGCTACGCCGATGATGTTGTAGTAATGTCAAAAGATTACAAAGGAATGATGAAAGTATTAAAACTTATTTGGAAAAAAGAGAAGTAAAGTTAAAAACAAGAAGAATTTTTTTACGGCAATAAAATAATTGAAGTAGTTAAAAAATTCAAATATTTGGGATATAATCTCGACTATAATAACACCCACAAAATATAAAAGCAATAACGAAAAACTAAACTATGCTATGCAAGAACTTTGGAACATAGGCAAAAGAAAACTGGGAAAACATTACTAAGCTAAAATGATACTTTTTGACGCCGTGGTAAGTAGTATTTTAACCTATGGAGCTGAAAAATAGGGTTGAAAAAAAAGAGACTCAATAGAAAAACTGCACCATAAATTTATTAGATGAACATTACGAGTGGATAGAAACACGCCCGAATACATTGTTATGCAAGAAGGACATGGCTACAACTGCAATTAAAAAAGCTGTGCGTTACGAAGAAAAAATACAACAAAAAGAAATAAATATACTAATACTTATAAAGACAAAAACAAAAATGAACAGGAGGCAACAAAAATAGATGGACAAAAAATGTGCCTAGAAAGTCTGGGAATATCTGATGAGTAGTGTGAAAGCATAAAAAGTAGAGGTCAAAATATTTTACTAAAAATTACAGATGCAATAAATGAGCAGAATGAACAAAAAAAAGAATTGGAAATACGACAATCAACATACAATACGAGGTACAAGGACGTTGTTAGGGTACAGGCTTTGGCAGTACCTTCTTAATCCAAATATTTCTGCAGAAAATAAAATAAAAATTGGAAGATTTAGGTGTGGAAACAAAGAATGGGGAAAAAAGTTATGGATTGATGTGGAGCATTGAATATGCAGGTTATGCGGAGAAGCGGAAGACACAATAAAACATTGGATTCGGGAATGTGGTGTAATAGCAGGAGCAGTGATTGATACATCAAGGTTAGAGTGCGTCTGAAATACTCAATGAAAATGGAAAAGGACAAAATATAATTAAAAAGATATTAAGTAAAATAAATATAACACGATATATTTGTTAGGTAAAAATATAATGAAAAAAATGTGTTTGTTATTAACCGATATGTACAAACAAACATGTAGAAGTATTGTAGTAATTATGCCCATAAAGGATTTATATATATATATATATATATATATATATATTCTTAAGTGAAATAACTGACGTATTATATTATTGTGAAAGGGTTAACGGGAAAACAACGTCAAAGCATTAATAATGGCTCCTATCTCATGTTGTTAAACAATTTTATTTTATTCGTCCACATTGTTATTTTGATTCCAATTGATTTTACAAATAACAAAATCAATTAGCCAACGTTTCGCTACTATATTGGTAGCTTCTTCAGGGCCTAAAATATCACACAAAACAAACACCAATTAATTCTAGGTAAATCAAGACATAGTAAAATTATATATAAAACGCACACATGATATAATTAATATTCCAAAATGAACATGTGTGGAAACTTGTAAAAGTGAATCTCCAACACACCTTACTAACTAAACACATTAAAATTTATTACAGTTAATACATGTACAACCTTACTTACATTACAAAAATTGTAGACACAAATATAAATTGATGAGAATAAGTGCAATTGAACATCCATCTTATCATTATTAAAAGTTTTTTATATAAACTGATTGATTTTGAGGAACATATACCCCAGTCCATGAGGAAACAACCACCAGACACACACGTGGAAATTAACACACCTTGGACATAACCTGTTAATTTTAAAAGATTTGGTTTATAAATCTATTAATAAGTTTTAACCATAAAATGTGTTTTCTAAACAATTTTTAATTAATATTATGCATAAAATGCATGATTTGATAAATTTTAATGTAAAAAATCTATTTTAGTTAGTTTTTTGTATAATTTTTACAGAATATGCACACAATTAATTTTTTGGGAAAAATATAAATGATTTATAGTTATAAAAGCGTTTTTAAATGTTTTTTAAAGTCTATAAATCGATAAATCAGTTTTGAGGGTAACATTTTTTTTTTGTTTAAATAGAATTTAAACAAAGTGTTTAAAAAAAAACAAAATTCAAATTTTCAAAATCTTTGTTTTGATCAATTTTAATGTATAACATTTATATTATAGACTATTTTGAATATACAGGGTGGAGCGCGGCACTTAGCCGTTTTGAAATGAGTGCTGTGAAGGCCCAGGTGGTCGGAGAAAATAAGGAACAAGTTCCTAAGAAAGAGTAGATTGGGAAGTTTCTGTTCCTGCTCCTTTGACGAAAATCAATTTCAAGTTGGGTAAATGCATTCAGAACAATAGAAAATGTGTCAATTAATAAGAATTTTTAAGACGATCTTTTCCTAGAAGACGTCTATCTTTCTTAGAGAGGACCTCAACTGATTTGGTCTATTTCATTTTTTCTGTGTGGTTTTTAGATATAGTAATAATAATATTAATAGTAAGAAATTATTTATTTACCACATCAACAAAACATATTTACATAATTAAAGTAAAAATAGATTATTTGGTGGCAAATAGGAGAGAATTCAGTTAGGCACATATGTACCTCGCTGTTCTGCCATTCTACTCTTAAACTATATACTAAAACAAAAATATAATTAAACTATATACTAAAATAAAAAAAATGTTCTTAATCGTATACACTTTCAAACATTCTTCCTTATATATTTATTAAAAAAAGAAAATTTATAACTAAAAAAACAAAAAATGTATAATATATATTACAAACAATGTACTTTTTATTATACACATTCCATTGCACATCTAATCATCTTTTTTGAATAGCCAGTTAAACAAAGCATCTCTAAACTTATAGGGTTTCACTGATTGTATACCAAATGATATACTATTTAAAGTATTTACATATCTTCATATGAAAAACATTTTTGAAAGTAGCTCAAACGGTGTTTGGGTGGGGAAATAGTGCCTTTAAACCTTATATTAATAGTATGCACATCAGATCTAAATGTTATTTTATTATAGAGGTATGCCGGCTTATATGATATTCTTTCTCTTTTTCTTATACCAAATATAAACCTAAGGCAAGATTTTTGCACCCGTTCTATTCTTTTGCGAGTTACTGAATCAATACAAGCATCATATAAACTATCGCAGTAGTTAAAGGGCAATAATACCAGAGAATTGCACAACATAATCTTACTGTGCTGATTAAAACCCTTGCGTGACGAATTTAATACTTTGAGGTTACCATATGCTCTGCTAATACATTTATTTATATGCAAATTAAACTTTAAGTTATTATCTATTATAATACCTAGACTTTTTATCGAGTCACTATCATTACCAACGGATATTGTTAAGTTATTGGAGTTCATTTTATCAATGACACGTGTTTGATTGATTTTTGCTTTCCGTTTTAGAGGAGTTAATCAACAATGCGTGTTTACGAGAAGCTTGAACTATTGTTTCAATGTCTTTGTTAATATGGTTTATTGCGGTATGAACTTTGCTTTCTGGAAAAGATAGATACATCTGAGTGTTATCAGCATGTAAATGATAGTGACAGTGTTTGATACTTTTAATCATTTGACTTGTATAAATAAAATATAAAGTAAGCGATAAAATGGATCCTTGTGGTTCAGAAATTTTGGTTATAAAATCGGATACTTTGTTTCCACTACTTACTGTTTGTTGTCTATTTGACAATAAACTTTCAATAATTAGATTAACAGCATCATTTGTAAAACCTGTGTGTTTTAAAATAGCCAACAGAATTTGATGATTTACTGTATCAAATGCCCGAGAATAATCTAAAAGCACTAACAATGAAACATTTCCTTTGTCTGTTGCTGATATAACATCATCAATTACTGATTGAGAGAAGATATTTGACGAGTTGCGCGTTAAGAATTTTTTCAAATATCTTTGACATTGTTGGCAATATACTTATAGGTCTAAGATGTTTATATTCTGTAGGGTTGTTGGTTTTTGCTATTGGAATTATTTTGGCTTGTTTCCAAGATAATGGATACGTGTGCATACTAATACAATAATTAATTAAATGACATATATGGACAGCACAGATCAATCATTTTTATGCTTATACCGTCAATGCCTATTGCTTGCGACTTAATTTGGTTGATTACTTTAATAATAACTGGTTCTTCAGTATATTGAAAATTAAAACAGTTAGTGGAGTTGCTTTGTGTGTTTAAATAATAAAGCTTGGTCTTGTTATAATTTCCTATGTCTATTTTAGGGTTATAAGTTATTTATTGAATTTGGATCAGATAGGTTAGATGATATAGCAACGTTTTTATATTTAAGTAATCCCAGTTTTCTATAAGTATTCCACTTAGCATTGGGTTTCGAGTTTCTTATAGAATTGTACAACAATCGTTCCTGGATTATGGACGATATTTGAGCTAAAATTGCCTCTATACCTGTCGAGATGCTTGAAAGAGTAAATGAAAGCTTTAGATAAGAAAGCTTCTTCAGTGTGTGCGCAGTGAAAGACATTTGCCTCACACAGTTTTTAAAACCAACTAATTTAAAACTTTGTGTATTTTATGCAGATAATGCAATTTCTAATTATTTTTGTGCATTAATTTTTATTTAAAATGCATATTTTGAACGATTTTATAGTAATATTTATATAAAAATTAATTTTGTGAGCAAAATATTAAGAATATAGAAAATACATTTTTTACAATTATAAAAAAAATTAAGCCATTTTGAATAAATTTTATGCAAAAAAGAAATAATAATTTTACATTATTGCTTAAAAAAAATATTTTAATTATTTAATTAGTTTTGTAAGCATGATTGATAATAAAAAAATGTAAAAAAAATGTATATTTTGTGGCTCATTTTAAATAGATTTTTTGCGGAAAAGTCAGCATTTAGCATTAGTTTTTTTTAATTTTTGAATAAAAAAATTAATAAAACTTTTATATTTTTAAACATTTTTGATCTAAAACTTTATAAAAAAAAATAAAAATTATTTTTTTTTGTATTTAAAAATGTATATAATTTTTGTTAAGATTCAGACAAAAAAAGTGTTTTAAACATTTTTGTTCGTTTAGTTTTATACAGGAAAACCCAAATACACAAAACAAATTTATATTTTTCAATTAATTTACATCAAAATACGCCAACATTAGCGGTTAAATTTTTTTTTTAAAATGCTCCTTTTTGCCCAGCTCACTGAAAACAAAAACATGGTTTTTATACCCTCATATACCGATCAAAGGACTACTACAAGTTTCTCAATGCACCTCCCCCCCCTCCTCCCAGCTCTTCTCCGTTTAAAATGGAATTGCCCATATAAGAATTGTAAAAATTAAAAAAAATATTTAAGAAACCTATCAGTTTTAGCTAAAAAATGTATTTTAAACAATTTTTGTATAATGTAAATTTGTTTTGTAAGCCAAAATATAAAAAAATAATGCTTATAAAATATTTTATAATTTTTATTTATTTCTAAATATTTTTTAAATTGTTTTAATTATAAATATTTATTTTACTTTTAAATTCTAAATTTTAAATGTTTGTTTTTATTTATCAAAATCTTTTTTTAAATTTTTTTGTATAACTTTTATGCAGAATGTGTTTTTTTGCATTAATTTGTACAGAAAATTTGAATCAAATGTTCATAGCCTAGTAATGATTCCATTAATTAAAATAGGTTAAATAAAAAATAATGTTATAAATGCGTTTTGAAGTTTTTCTTAATTGTTAGGTTTGTGCAAAAAAATGTGATTTTTGAAACATTTTTTATTAAACTGATTTAAAAAATACATGTTTAAATTAGTTTTAATGTAGAAAATTAATTTTTTTAACAATTTTGAATACATTATAAGCTTTTTTTTTAAATTTTTAATAAGTTTTAGATAAAAAAAATAAAATTTTTAAACTATTTTTGTTCAAATTTATTAAAAAAATACATGTTTAGATTAGTTTTAATGTGGAAAATCTTTTTTTTTTATCAATTTTGAATAGATTTCAACAGTTTTTTAAAAATATTAATAGGTTTTAGACAAAAAATGGTGTTTTTAAACAATTTTTGTTCAAATTTATTTAAAAAATACATATTTAAATTAGTTTTAATGTAGAAAATTTATTTTTTGAACAATTTTGAATACATTATAACAGTTTTTTTTTAAATTTTTAATAGGTTTTAGACAAAAAATGGTTATTTAAAACTTTTTTTTTGTTCAAATTTATTTAAGAAATACATGTTTAGATTAGTTTTAATGTAAAAAATTTTTTTTTTTAAGAATTTTAAATATATATTAACAGTTTTTTGAGTTTGAGATCTTTGACCAAAAATTGGGGTTTTTAATTTATTTTTGTTTAAATTTATTTAAAAATACATGTTTAGATTAGTTTTAATGTAGAAAATCTGTTTTTTAAGAATTTTGAATAGATTTTATTAGTTTTTTTTTTAAATTTTAATAAGTTTTAGACCAAAAATGGGATTTTTGAACTATTTTTATTCAAATTTATTTAAAAAATACGTGTTTAGATTAATTTTAATGTAAAAAATCTATTTTTTGAACAATTTTGCAGATATTTTTAATAGATTTTAGACAAAAAATTGAATTTTTAAACTATTTTTGTTCAAATTTATTTAAAAAATAAATGTTTAGATTAGTTTTAATGTAAAAAATCTGTTTTTTGAACGGTTTTGTATAGATTTTAACAGTTTTTTGAAATTTTTATTAAGTTTTAGACCAAAAAAGGAATTTTTAAAATATTTTTGTTCAAATTTATTTAAAAAATAAAAGATTAATTTTGATGTAGAAAATTTATTTTTGGAATGATTTTGAACAGATTTTAACAGTTTTTTAAGATTTTTAATAGGTTTTAGACAAAAAATTAATTTTTTAAAACTATTTTTGTTTAAATTTATTTACAAAATACACGTTTAGATTAGTTTTAACGTAACAAATCTATTTTTTGAACAAGTTTGAACAGATTACAACAATTTTAAGTTTTTTTAAAGATTTTTAATAGGTTTTAGACTGAAAAATGGAATTTTTAAATTATTTTTGTTCAAAATTATTTAAAAAATATTTGTTTACATTAGTTTTAATGTAGAAAATTTGTTTTTTAATCAATTTTGAATAGATTTCAACAGTTTTTTTTTAATTTTTAATAGATTTTAAACCGAGAAATGAAATTTTTAAATTATTTTTGTACAAATTTATTTAAAAACTACATGTTTAGATTAGTTTTAATGTAGAAAATCTATTTAAAAAAAAAACTTTGTATAGATTTTGGCAGTTTTTTAAGGTTTTTAATAAGTTTTAGACCCAAAATAGGATTAATAAAAAATTTTGTTTAAATTTATTTAAAAAAAAACGTGTTTAGATTAGTTTTAATGTAGAAAGTCTATTTTTGGAACAATTTTGAACAAATTTGAACAGTTTTTTTTAAATTTTTAATAAGTTTTAGAACAAAAAATAGAATTTTTAAATTATTTTTGTTCAAAATTATTTAAAAAATACATGTTTAGATTAGTTTTAATGTAGAAAATTTATTTTTTAATTAATTTTGAATAGATTTCAACAGTTTTTTTTAAATTTTTATTGATTTTCGACCAAGAAATGGAATTTTTAAATTATTTTTGTACAAATTTATTCAAAAACTACACGTTTATTAGTTTTAATGTAAAAAATCTATTTTTTTTACAATTTTGAATAAATTTTATTAGTTTTTTTTTAATTTTAATAAGTTTTATACTAAAAGTGGAATTTTTAAACTATTTTTGTTTAAATTTATTTAAAAAAATACGTGTTTAGATTAAAAATTATTTTTTGAACAATTTTGAATAAATTTTAACAGTTTTTTTGCAGAAAATAGTTTTAAGACCTTTTGTTAATCTATTGAATGAGCACAAGGACTTATACCACAATATAAATCACTACTTTTAAAATCTTTCTAGACCATCATTAATGCTAAATCGTATTTTTCCCTCTCTTCAATTTCTATTTTAAGTTTTTAAACGTAAGAAGTTTTGGTTTTGGTCAAATCAAAACAAACCAATCATTATAAATGTATATTCATAGTCATAATGAACTTTACGGGAATACAGACATGGAAGATTAGGCCTAATAAATCTGCTTCTTAAATAATCCACTAACGTACAAGTTGTTTTAAGCAATTTTAAATATGCTAAACGTAGAAAATTTTAGTGTATGCACCACATGCATTAATATAAACATTATCGTCTTTCTGGTATTACTATATTTATAAACCCCTGAAGCATAAATAACTATTCAGTTTTGTACCAAAAATTTGCATTTGAACAGACATAAAACTAAAATAAAAATAAAATAAAATTTTTATTATATTATAATTATTAGTCAGCACAATTTAATATTCAATATAAGTTGATTACAACTTACTATAATGCAATATTGCAAAAATTGAGTTACAGTTTTGAGACTTCTCCGAGAAAATCTTATTACAATTTTTTTATTTATAGTAGACGAAGCAAGAGATTTATATAATATTTAACGACGTTCAAGAGCAATACAAATATAACCGATCAATACATCATAATCATAATTTATCTTGACTGAAATATGTTTTTTAAATTTATTATTGATTGTTGATGTATTTTACTGTACAAATTTTAAGCAATTGATTGTAAAATGATTAAAATAAGTTTTTTGTAAAAATTTTGGAGGAAAATAATAAAATATAATAAGTGATAACAATAGTAATGTGAATAGAATAATAAATAGACTGCTTATTTTGTTAAATATTGCTGTCATTGTTAGTTTGTATTATATCATATATAAACTGTTTTCTGTTTTATTAGATAATTTAAAATACACATTCTTAATTAGTCCTAATCTAATCTAAGTTTACTTCTATATATTAAACCAAAAAACGTTTAAATACTTTTGTCACTTCCTAATTAATTACAAATAAAATATAATTTCCTTTTAACTTAAACGCAAAATAAATAAAAAAATTAAAACCGAAAGTAAAATCTATTCAAACTTTTATTAAATCTAATATTATAAATTAAATTTAAAAAAAATTATTGATTAAATATCACAATTTAAATAAATTAAGCCGTATTTTAATAAAGCAATAATAAAAATAGCAAAAAAATAAGTGCTATAAGTGCTATGACAATCTATGAAAATTTCATCCTCATTCTCGTGCATTTTCCCCAAAGCTTCAAGTGGCACATAAAATGAAAATAATGTAAGCACTCGGGCGAAGGCACTCCAGTACGATTTGGGAATAAATTATCTTGAGCTCCACCCTGACGAAAATAAGGTAATATAGTTTACGTAAATTTCTCGACTCCAAATATTGAATTAAAACCGCAAATTGAAACTGAAATGCATCTTACATTTTTTATTTCAGTCTAAAAGATGGAATATAATAATGTAACAGAAAAATCCCCCTTTTGTATCGTGAACTGAAGTCACGATCAGAAATTCCTTCATTGATATAATAAATCAATAGGAATTTTGTGTAAATGCCATAACAAGTGGAAACTTTTGTTTCGGAATTTATGTGGAAATTTTTCACATATTAAAGAATTATATTATCTGGCTTTATTAAAAGTTTCTTCTGTGTTGCACTTTATTACACAAAATAATAAAAATGTTTTATGTAAACATTTATTGTTTAATAGTTAGTTTGTAGTTTATTATTTTAACCAATTGTGAACTAATTAATGCTTCCAATATTTCAGCAAAGTTATGTATCTTATTAGCATAGTCAGCCAACTGTATTCGGCACATTGAAACTATGTATATGGCGATTAAGGTATTGTTTGTGTTTACTTCTGCATCCAACTATGTTTAGTAAAAGTTTGGACATAACCAACTGCAATCTCAGTTATTGTTAAAAGTTTGTCTAATTCTTTTTTATTAACACTTTAATTGAAATAGGTTAATTAAAAAGCATTAAAGAACAAATTTATATTATCAATTTTCAAATCTAGATTTGTTAAAAAGAAGTTGGAGATGCTTTGCGTATTTACTAATGTAATGTCGCCTTTCACTTATTAGTTTATCTACAGCGAGCTGCAGATAAATTAACTGCAGTCTACTATAACCGCAGACAGACAGATTCCCAGCAGTGTTGGTAAACCAGCAATAAAATGTGTCTCTGCGAGAAGGTTTATTACAGTTTTCGTACTTTATTATGTAAAATTATTAATTGTTTAATTTAAAAATATATGCTTGAAGATTGTTTTGCATTTAAGGATCACAATCTACTATCGTGTTTTAGTTCTTAAGCCTTGTCTGTAAACTTTGAGAGTATTGTTATTGTTTGTACGTACCAACTTGTTATGAAGATGGTGTTATTATTAATAATACATTAAATTTATGTTATTTCTAGTTTGCATTAAATAATTCCTTTGAAGAACCGTCTGCTAATTTGCGATTCAATTTTGATAAGTTGGTGCATCAAAAATTATAATTGTTATAATGGAAAGTAAACTTTTATAGGAGACGACTTTCCAAAAAAGTAGTATTAACGTTAGGATTTATTAGGTAAAGTGGTCTAAAAACTTTTTTTTTATTGTAACTGTATATTGATTTCTTTAAATTTTTTGATTGACCAATTAATCAATTTTATATTTTTTTAAATTTACTTTTTACTAATAATAAAATTGATTCAATAAATTTTAAATAAAACCCGTACAAAAAATACTTGACCTCTTTTTAAATTTTTATTTTACATAACTTATTATAAATTCAAATAATCTCGCATTGCCAAGCCAAATGACCTAATATGGACAAATGCCCAGCTAATTCCAATAGTCATTTGAAGGACCCATAAATATCATCTTGCTGCCAAAACACTTTAAATGCATGCCAGTGTTTAACTGCAATTTATCTAATTTATTTTGCATAATAAAGTTAAAAACAAATTGGCTATAACTATTCAGTAAAGAGCAACATACTTAAACATCATTTATTTATTTGAACTTGTTGTTTACTTCAACACTAATTATGTCAACATCAATAATCGTTTGTATTGAAAAATATGTTATATATTTTATATTGCATTAAAAAGATGTTGCCTTCAGGCTAGATATATATTTTATGATTCGTTTGTTTGATATAAATGTGAGAAATTTATATCTGACAATCTCTTTGAACAAGATTAATAAATTGGTTAAAATATTGAAGCAGCATGACTCTCCAGCATTGAGTTACAAATTGAACTTATTTAAGATATAATAAATTCGAATAAACTTGAATATATATAATTTACTAAATCAAAGGGTTTTTATAAATTCCAAATCAAAACCAAATCTTTAAAAGAAAATAATTTCAACAGAAATAGATGGAAATTTTTAACGGTGCACTTACTCATAACGATTGAATAATTTTTTTACGCTAGACTTCCTTTGGATAATAATATTTTCCATCAGAACGCATATGAGTGCATTTTCCAACTCCCTATTTTCCTGTCGAGTGGTAAAAGTTATTATTAGCAGGAGTAATTTGTAAAAGTTTAATGTAAATTTTCTGTAAATGTACATTCAAATAAAATTGTTAAGCGTCATTTTTTTAATAGAAATTGGGAATACTTATAACTTAATTAATTAAATTAGTAAATGCTGCAAAATAAAACCAAAACTTTGTAAATGAATTTTAATTAAATTTGAGGATTATTTTGAATAAAATGTCGTAGAAATGCAAAACAAAAGCAATGTTTTGTTGATTGATTTTAAAATTGTTGTTTATGAAATATATTTGAAAATAAAGATTTTTTTAGAATTTTGTTTAACAAACGCTAACGAATTACGACGAGAGAAGTAAATACTGTATAACATGCAGTAAAAGTAATAATAATAAAATAATAATAACAATAATAATAAATGTTGTGTTTTGAATTGCAAACAAATGCCTATCAAATAATATTTTCAAAACAATTGTTGTTTATCTGTCTTCAGTGCAGTTACTGAGCTTACAGACGGTTATATTTATCAAGATTAAAAGAAGTTTTGCAAACATCTCGAGTAAGTTTTAATTCAGAGTGCATATTAAAGATGCCATTAAGGCGTTTAAGTGTTAAAGAGATAAGCCAAGCGCTGGAAATGCTTATTACTGGTGCATCGCTAAGAACTGTTGCTGCCTATTTAAATGTGAACCAGAAGAGTTTGAATGCGTTTTAATGACTCTGGAACTGTCCAAACGCAAAGTACAAAATCGCAGTACAACGGTCAAGGAGGACCAATTTATTACAATTCAGTGTTGAAGGAATAGATTTTCTACTGCAAGTTCACTTATTGAATGCAACAGGTACTCAAGTATCCACTCAAACAGTAAGAAAAAGACTCTATGCGATAAATTTAAGGTCCAAATCTTCTAAAAAATGTCCATTGTTGCCCAGAGCCCACAAAAGAAGAAGGCTAGAGAGGGCACACCAACATGCAAACTGGAATGTTGAAGATTGTTGTTTATTCAGTGACCAGAGTGCGTCTTCATAGCTCCGATGGAAGAGTGAAAGTTTGCAGAAGCAAAGGAGAACGCTATATTGAGAACCACGTGACTTACCATCAAGCTTATGGAGACGGTTCAATTACTGTTTGTGGAGGTATTTCGGCGACTCGTAGTACTGAATTGGTTATGCTTAGAAATGCTTCAATAAATAGTGTCAGGTATCATAATGAAGCATTAGATCCTGTAGTGTTGCCATTTGCCAATAAAATAGGCAATGGTTTCGTGTTTTATGATGACAATGCGCGTCCTCATAGAACAAGGCAAATCAATGCATTTTTTAAAGAGAACAATATTACGCACATAGATTGTCCTGCAAACTTTCCACTTCTTAATCCTATAGAGAAAAGATGGGATTACCTGAAAAGGTTGATAAAGTCACGAGGAGTGGATCCAAACAATCACCATAAGCTACAAACTAGCGTTTTGGAAAAGTGGGTGAATATTTCTCAGCATTACATTTGGGATTTGATTTCTAGCATGTTAAGACGTTGCCAAAGGGTCATAAGAGCTAGAGGAGGTTCCACGCATTATTATTTTTTTTAGAGCAAACTTTTCTGTATTACTAAAATGAAGATTTTGTTACTTTGTTATTAAAAGATTTGAAATTTGTTATTTAAGATTTATTTTTTTAATTCTTTGTTTTAAAAGTGATTCCAGAACTATATAAATACTATCAATTAAGCAAGATGGCATTCCTCAAAAAGTATTTATTTGTTTTTTTTTTATATTTGTTTTTGTAAGTGTACCAGTTCAAATGTTGAGCAGTGTATAACTTTATTGCAATTTATTAGGAAAACTAAATAATAACTAAGAAAGATAATTGGGATAACTCAATGAGATAGAGTAAGAAGTGATGTTATAAAAGAAGAATGCAGTACATATGGCTTTGTAAGAAAAGCACGTCAATATAAATAATGCAGAATGCTTACATTAAGCAAATAGAAGATAAAAGATTTTCAAAAATATAAAGAAGCGAGAGACCAAGCAAAAACAGACCACCTGTCAAACCCTTACAAAAACAGCAAAAAAGCCAATTGTCTCAATCTTAAGAAAATCAGAATTAACAGGTTTTAGACCTAAATTAAGAATAATAATTAGAAGAAGAAGAGTTGACCAAGGCAGTCGGTTGCCGTGTGTTTAGAGCACTGACATTTCTGGCACTAATTTATATTTCAAAATTGACGTTTAGTATGCATCACTATTATGAAACTTAAAAGCTCATTTATTAGGTTCTTGACAAAATTTGAAAATTTTCTCTCTTCTGATTGGTTGCCGGGAAGATAAAAATAGTTTTTTTTTAAGCGCAAATTTTTAATTAAATTGTCGTACAGTTTTGACGATTTTTACGTTTATGGAGAAATTTTTTTGCAAACACGTTGGAATATTGAGACAATTTTTCGACAAACATGTCAAAAATACCAAAAATTTTTAAAAATTAAAAAAAAAACGTCGATTTTGAATTGAAAAAAAGTTTTCAATTTTATACCGGAATCTTTTACATAAAATGCCGTTAGCGCAAGCTGCAAAAGTCATTTTGCCACAAGAGACAGTCGTGATTCAACCTTTTGATAAGTAACAGTTGGGTAGATGGGTGGGCTACTCGAATCTAAAACTACCAATTTGTTATCATGCTGAGAAGTATTCCTACCACGCACCCAAGTGTTAGATCAAAAATTATCAAAAGATTGGATGTTTGACTTCTTATTAAAAGAACATTAAAAGACACTTTCTTACAAGAGACGGTCGTAATTTAACTTTTTGTTAACTAATACTTAAGTGGGTGGGATGGCCACTTCAATCCAAAACTACTGACTCGTTATAATGAGATGAAGTGTCTCTCCCATCCACCCAAATGTTTGTCATTAAGAGATTGGATGTTTGATCTTTCTGCAAACGTCAAAATTCACTTTATTACAAAAGACAGTTGTGATGCAACCTAATCCAATCCAAAACTACTGACTCGTTATCATGTTATAAAGTGTCCCACCCACCCACCCAAGTGTTTGTTATCAAGATATTAGATATTTGACCTTTCTGCAAACGTCAAAAGTTGCTTTATCTCAAGAGACGGTCGTGATCCAATCTTTTGATAACTAACACTTGAGTGGGTGGGTGGGCCACTCCAATCTAAAACTATTGACTTGTTATTATGCTATCTAGTGTCTTATCTACCCACCCAAGTGTTTGTCATCAAAAGATTAGACTTTTTTGCAAACGTCAAAAGTCACTTTATCACAAAAAACGGCTGTGATTCAAACTCTTGATAACTAACACTTGGGTGGATGTTTGGGCCACTCCAATTCAAAACTAATGACTTGTTATCATGCTATAAAGTGTCCCACACACCTACTCACCCACACAAGTAGGCGTCATCATTGGATTTGATGTTTGATCTCTTTGCAAACGTCAAAATTTACTGTAATACAAAAGACGGTTGTGATCTAACCTTTTGATAAGTAACACTTGGGTGAGTAAGTGGGCTATTTAAATCTAAAATTATTCACTATTTATTATGTTATGAAGTGTCCCACCCTCCCACCCAAGTGATTGTTATCATAAAATTATATGTTTGACTTCTTTGCAAACGTCAAAGGCACTTTGTTATAAGAGACTGACGTGATCCAACCTTTTGATAACTAACACTTGGGTGGGAGGGAGGGCCACTCCAATCCAAAACTACTGACTAGTTATTATGCTATGCGTGCAGTGTCCCACCCACCTACCCAAATGTTTGTCATTATCAACCAATAAAGCTATAAAGCGAGAATCTTCTTGCAAGACTTGGACCTCCAAATAGCATTACTACTAGGAGCTCATACTACTATCTTCCAAGCAGAAAGAATTGTGATAACTCTATAGGTTATGGAAGTTGCAAACCGCAAAATATCTAGCAAAAATGTCCAAATTCTAACGGATAGTAGACTAGCCCTAATTGCTATAAACAAGCCTAGAATCACATCAAATCTAATTTTTGAATGTCATTGTGTCTTTACTTTAAGAGTCTGTGGAAATAGCTTTGAGCTGCTTTGGATAAAAGAACACATCAACAAAGTACAGCCAGACACGAATAGTATGGCCTCTATAATAGACAACTTAATATACACAAAAATTATGTTAAATGTGGTTAAACTAATGCCTTTGCTCGTTATAGATAATTTTTGTGAATACTAAGTTGCCTATTATAGGGGCCACAGTATTTGTGTCTGGCTGTAGATAACATTGATGCAGACGAGCTAGAGCGTAAAGGGTAAACCCTCATGGCGTGTAAAGCTGAACCCTGTACCGCTTTAACACTCAAAAGCTTAAGCAATCTACTAAAAATTAACACACACAATGCACTAAGATGGCGATGGGATGATACTCTAAACTGCCCTCTCATGCAGTAGAGAGTATATGTTGCGGAGCTGCTGGTTTGTCATGGCCAGTATAAAAAAGATTCTTTCAAGCGTTGTTCTTGCATACATCAGCCACATAGGGTGGTTGAGTTCCAGGACAACGAAGTGAGGTCACCACTGGAAGAGGTACAAAAGGCCTAAGCCACTCCAATCCAAAACTACTGACTTGTCATTACCTGGCGGTCCCGACAGACACGTCTCGCAGACGCATGGGCGCAGAGATTACCACTTCCTCCAGTGTAGTCACCTCGTGACGGTGTGCCCCAGGTGTCGGGCATGAACCGGTTGCAGGTGGTGCAACGATACCGACTCGGTGGTGAGAGAGCTTGGGGTAAGCTCCCTGCTGGTGGTACGTCAGATTAATGTTGTTCCAGGTTGTGTCTATTGTCATTGCGTGGGTGGTCGTGGTGTGCATCCTGGCCCTTGCGGCGGTGAATGCAATGCCGAAGGGTGTTGGTTAATACCCGGTAGCGTGGGGTGCTATGCCATCCGGAATATCAAAGCCGGAGAGGATGGTGTACCTCCCCGGTGCAGTCGTCGGTGTAGAACTCGTTGTGTCAAAGGGGTTGTCAGTGGTCGTAGCTGGGGTCGTCATCTCGCTGTGGTCGGGTTGATTCGCTTTTAGTGAAATTCCTGTGAACACTTTTACTATAGACAACTCCCCTCCGTAAACAATAGTGTAAATTCCAAGTCGAAGTCACCAAGATGCCATCACCAAACACCAAGACGAAACCGGAAGCTCATCCTACGAGGTTGGGGGGAATTGTTACCGCGCGAAAGCGGAGTTTCCCCCGCCAATTCAAACGCAGCGCTCGCAACCGCGCATCTATAAATATCAAACTTTTTCCTTCAGATCCCCAGTCGAGACCAAGCATCAAACCAGCCCACAACGGATTGGAACACTCTCTGCAGTCATAGACCGGCGAACCGTCTGCTACTACCAGAATACACCATCCCCAAGCTGCAGCTTCCGCAACCGACACCACCACGGCAACGACGACCATCAAGAACTTCAACACTCTGTGCTTGCACACCCCGCCAGAGTTGCAGGACGGCTACTGGCAGTTGCTTAATTGCACTGACACGTCCCTCCATACAAACGATCGTCCTAGTGGACTTCCGCCTTTTGTAGATGGGTATCCTGTGTGAATACGAGTGTAGTGGCCTCCGGGTCGGCGTCTGGGTGACGCGTGTGTAAGGGCCTCCGGGTCCACCCACAATTTATACAAAACAACAGTACAAACGTACGCCAAACACCTCCGGGAATGTCTTCCGGACTTGGACCGGCAACCTCCGTTGCACCTCAAGGAAGCGTGCCGGTAACAATTATAAAATATTGACAGTATTATTGAGCGTGTAAGGTCTAGTACTGACGGAATGATGAAAATACTGAAGGATTTTCGGATATTCCGTAATCCAAGCATTAGTATTTCAATATCATGGCTACGCTTGGCCACGCTCACAAAGTGGTGGGAATACTGACAGTAATACTGATACTGTAAGGTCATTTTACATCAGTACTTCAGTACAAGGCTGCGATTCCAATGCAAATGTTTCTGAATTTTAGTAACGTTTGTTTAAATAATCTTAAATTCAGAAAAAAAGCAACAAAATATGCTACATCATGCATGCGTGTAAGAATATATGAGCATTTTTAATTTTTAATATTAACTATAATTATCCAGCATTTGAAATAAATTATAAATCTTTTTTTTGTACAAACAATACTTTTATCGAGTATTTAAAATTGATATCTAAAATTAATTATTTTATCTAGCGTTTAATATAATATTCTGCAACTATAGTGTGTGAGTGTCAAGCTTCTTCAACCAATCTTTTATGCATCGTTTAAGCACTACTCTGCGCTTTGTACTAAAAGTGAGAATTCTTGCAGCCACGATTTTTTTTTTCGATTATCCATACTAAAATCTTATGATACTGAGAAAAATACTGGCGTTGTGAAATGACCGTGTAAGGTGAACAAAATACTGAGTCAGTATTTTGTGATACTGTCAGTATTTTGGAATGTCAGTATTATTGATCGTGTTTAGTGTTTGTCATCAAGAAATTAAATATATAACATCTTTGCAAACTTTAAAAGTCACTTTATTGCAAGAAACGGTTGTGATTTAACCTTTTGATAACTAACACTAGGGTAGGTTGGTGGGCCACTCCAATCTAAAACTACTGACTCGTTATCAAGATATGAAGTGTCTCACCTAACCACCTCGGTGTTTGTCATCAAAAGATTCAATGTTTGTTTGACCTTAGCAAACGTCAATAGTTACTTTGTTACAAGAGACGGTTGCAATCCAACTTTTTGATAACTAACACTTGGGTGGGTAGGCAACTCCAACCTAAAACTACTGACTTGTTATTATGCTATGAAGTGTACCATCTACTCACTTTAGTGTTTGTTATCAAGAGATTGGATATTTGACCTCTCTGCTAACGTCAAAAGTCACTTTAATTTAAGAAACGGTTGTGATCATTTGGGTTGGTGGGTGGGTCACTCCAATCTAAAACTACTGACTCGTGACGCCGTAGATACGGGAAAGTTGGTTTCCGTAAAATTACTCATTTGATTTAGATTTCTAAAAAAAATATTTGCGGCGTTAAACTGTTTGTTGCTTTCTCAGTCATCGTTTTTATGACATTACCAGTTCCGTTATCCAAGACAAGGGGGCCTTGAAACACGCTCCGTTTTTAAACGTTTTTTTACGGCAAAGTGTACAAGTATACAAATGACTAAAATACGGATAAGTTAAAGTTGGTTTGGACCCATGCAAATCAAATGACGTGGTTGAAAAAAAAAACGTCATCAGCAGCATGATTAGATTGATGCTTCATTTTAAAAACTGTTATTTAAACTTCTTTTGGCTTGCAGACGCAATGTTTGCATTTTGTTGTTTTTTTTTTTTAATTTTGTTACTGGTCTTGTTAACCAGAACTCCAAAACCTCTAGGTTCAAAATAAAATTTAAATTGGCTCTCAAATTGACAGAATCGGTAATTTATAAAAACCGATTTTTTGGCAAAAATGTGCAAATTTTGTTTGCTTTCTACCTAACTATAAAAAAATTAAAATTTGCAAAAGTTGGATAAGACAAACAAAATAATTATCAGCTTCAAACGCCGTGGTCGGATTTTTAAAAAATGTCGGCGTTGTTCCGTAGTCGCTTCTTCGGGAATTTTGCGTTTGGTTTTGTCTCTAAATTTCTCTAAAGTTGTTGACTTGTTGGCTTAAACCAACGACTCAATGTGATGAAAAGAAATCTAACAGCATTAAATCAAAAGATATTTGATATTACTGCAAACGTGCGAAAGTTGGTCGCAATCCAACCTCTCAATAACTAACACTTGGTTGGGTGTGTGGGTGGGTGGGCCACTTCAATCTAAAACTACTGATTGGTTATCATACTATGGAGTATTCCACTCACTCACTCAAGTGTTTGTCATCAAGAGCTTGGATGCTTGACCTTTTTGCAATCGTCAAAAGTCACTTTGTCACAAGAGACGATAGTAATTCAACCTCTTCATAACTAACACTTTAGGTAGGTGGGCCTCCAAAGTTTGTGGTGGCTGGGTGGGCCACTCCAATTCAAAACTACTGACTTGTTATTATACTATAGAGTGTTTGTCATCAAGAGCTTGGATGTTTGACATTTTTGCAAACGTCAAAATCATTTTGTCACAAGAGATGGTCGTAATCTTACCTCTTCATAACTAACACTTGTAGGTGAGTGGGCTTCCAAAACTATTGACTCGTCATCATGCTACAAAGTTTTGCCTTCTTTTTGGGAATTATGAACGCCGCAGATACGGGAAAGTTGGTTGCCGTAAAAATACTTATTTAATTTGAATTTCTAAATGAACTTGCGCCATTAATCTGTTTGTTGCATCTTTAGTCATCGTTTTTTTTTTATATTTCCAGTTTTCTTATCAAAGTAATTTTTCAGGATTAAAGAAAGCGTGAATTTGCGTTTAAATTGGCGATAATAACCGATATATTCAAAACGCGCTCCGTTTTTAAACGTTTTTTACGGCAAAATCTTTTTTGTCTCTTACCTTATCCTACAAAAAGTTGAAATACGAATTAGTTGGTTGCGGCAAAATATAATCCGCTTTGGACTCACGCAAATCAAATGCCAAGGTTGGATTTTCAAAAAAAAAATCAAATTGACACTTCTTTTTAAAAATTGTTGTTTAAGTGTTTTTCTACAAGTATCTTTGATATTGTCAGCTATGATCGCTGCACCATCTGCAAAATGAATGTTGTTGATTCATTTTTCGTTGACTTTGATGTTTTTTTTTTTACGTTTTTAGTATTTAAAAAAAAAATAAGAATACAAGTAAAATTCTTGCAAATTTTTATATCTTTGGTCAGTCTACTCTAACTTTAGCTGTTTGATTTCAATTTAGGCTCTTAATGTAACTTATATCTCTTTAGTTTAGTTTTATTCTTTTTAAGATTTTGATTAGTTTGTTCTGTCGTGTGTACTTAGCTAAATATCTATTAATGGTCTATAAAGCTAATACATATTGGCTTATGCTGCTTGTGCTAGTTGTTGAATAGTATTTTTTTTTTGGTTTCTAATCTTTTCTAAAAACAAATTGCTACCCAATACTCAAGACCACTTAACTTTGCAAAATTTTGCACGGACGACGAGTTGAATGGGACCGTAGCTCTACCCTGTTAGAACTAGATGTCTTCTAAGTTGTGTTCTTCTTCACATAATCTTAGTTTTTTAGAAATTGTTTGTTTGTTGCAGCATTGATTATAATTTAGAGTCTTTGTAACTTTACCCTTTTCAAAAAAATAATGCCCAATGACGCATATAGACGACACACCACATCAAACAGCTCCTTTTGGGTTAAAAAGACTAGTATCAAAAAATTGCTTGTTTACTGTGCCAGAAAAATAGAAATTGGTTTTATTGCTACTCCACAGAATGCCAGTGGGAGGCTTTGCTGCGAGGATCCTACTATATCAATCCAAACTTTTTATATATTTATATGGAGACAATTCTTAACTAATAATATTTTTTTATGAGTGCAAATTAAGATCAGCGTTAGAGACAGATTAATCAAAGCTCTTACTGCAGCGATGTTTTTGGGTGACATTTTTGAAATATCTGAGTAGTTTTCTTTTTAGTACAGATTTTGTTGCCATTTTTTTTAACCCACACTAAAATTGTTTTATGGTCTGGAACACTTTCATTAGCATTTAGACCAAACCGCGTGCTAAACGCCTTCTAAATTGCAGTTACAGATTTCTATTTTTGAAAAACGCCTCTACTACTAAACTTCTGTGCTCATCTTTAAGCTTTACAAATTATTTTGGCCAAATGGTAGCATTAACGGCCGATACACTTTTGGAGTCGTTGTTAAAAGCATTAGTTTTTGTAGTTAGTCCAATAAGCAAGGATGTTTGAACATCTTAGGTTTAAGGTATTTTACCATATCAGTCACAGGGACTCAGTGGCCCCAGGACTGTTTTGCGTAAAGAGACCACTGAATCTTGCAAAATTTTGCGCGTACTACGTGCTGTATGGGCCGTAGCTCCTCCTTTTTTCTAAGCCTTAATTTAATAGATTTAATAAAAATATTACAAGAACCCCAAAACTTATTACAAGTTTTTAGTGGTGACTTAATCCTTAAAGGTTTTAAGAGATTATAGGATCTTTTAAGAGCACATTTACAAACAAATTTAATAGAACTACTAAGGCGACTTTAAATCCCTTTTAGATTATTCAATTCAACAATTACCTACTATTATAATTAATTAAAATTATTAATTATATTAAATAACATTATTAATTCTTTGTGATTCATTTGCAACATTTAATATACTGTGTTTTTTATCCTTGAGATGAAATATAATATTCCGTACAAAACGGTTCGCATTCATGACATTTCAAGTGGTAATAATGTTTATGCTTTGTCGTCTAATGTAAGGTCTTGCAAATAACACAATAAAGATTTTATAGCAGGACAGTTTTAAATGCAGTGAGGTTCCCAACAGGATAAATAACAACTCCCAAATATAGATGCGAAATATTTAGTTCATTTCCTATTAATAAACATTTTGGTGTAGGAATTTTATTTTATTGTTTGTGCAATAAATTTAATAAATGGGAAAATGTGATATTTACTCAGTTGCAAATGAAAAATAATAAATTTTAAATTGTTGACTGATTAATGCTATTGATTTGTCTTCATCAAATAAAAATTATTTAGAATAAATTTGAATCCAATTTGTCTTGACTATATTGCATATTCTATTGGAATGAATTATTAAAATCTGACGTTTACATATTCTGAAGTAGAATCGATACCGTATCAGTGTTCCAATTAAAAAGAAATCAATCAAAGGCATCTTTGATATATGGACAAACTCGAGGACTAGAAAAAAACACAGACAAAGGGATCACAAGATCCACTTATCTTCATTCCACATGTCAATGACACGGAATCAATGCCGGATACCTTTTCTCCTTGGAGTAGCGGAAAACGAAGACCCCGATGAAACAACGACCGGAAACACATTTTTGCATTATGTATCTAAATAAAATCCCCATCGTTTGATGTCGCATTCGTAAAGGCAAGAAAGATTTATCTAGATGGGAGGCGGCCACTACAGGATTTGAAATGCTAAAATGTGATTGATTGACGTACAGCAAAAAAGTATACAAAAACCGGATTACACTTTCCGTATAAAATGAGATTAGATCCGGATTCAATACAAAAAATTTGATAATAAATAAATTACATTTATATTTATGTAACTTTATGTTACGTCCATAAACAATAAAGACTGTTCAAATGGGACAATTGTTGATTCTACTCAATATATTATACCCCATAAAACGTCTCAAGGATCAAGGCATTATAATTCTCATCACGCACGAACCGCAGAGATGCTTCAATAATACCCTCGAAATAGCAAGTAACAAGGGACTTTATTAATTTCTTGTAGCGCATTAAGCGTTTCATAATTAATTAAATCCGTATCAATTTCACAGCGAATCCATATCGATTGTTTACCCTGTTATTACCACAATAAAAATACGTCGATATTATATTTTTAGACAATTTATCAAATTACTGCTGTTTATTATCTATACATGATGTTTTATTATTGTCAGCTGTTGCAGCTATTAATATATTGGATACAATTTAATCTGACATGTAGCGTATAACCTTCGACAAGGGCTCAGTTTTATATAAACAGAACATGGGTATTTGCGATGCATATTACAATATTTATTTGTATTGAGGGCAGAGATAACAAATACTCTATATTAATAACATTTTTAATATGTTTATAATTTATATGTAATTAACTTTTAATATGATTATTCTTGTTAAATGTCATTAACAGACAATTTAAGAATTAAATAAAATTGGTTTAGTTAACGTTGATAACGTATACAGGATTAATATGGTTAATGTGTCTCCGGTAGCTTCGACCTACAATTTTCATCATCAAGGGACCACTTCCCATGACTATTATATCATCTTCGTTGCTAAGTAATTTACGTTCAAAATGATCTAGCGATGCAAATCCGTGTAATTTACTAGGATGCTGCACAACCCGACAGCCTTATTCTAATCTCACTTCGAGAACTCAATAACATTTCAGTTTTGATATTGAAATTACTATAAGGGTTTGCTTTAGATTAATATTTATAGAATAAGTTTTAATGAGTAATAATTGTGGTTTTATATAATATATTATTTTGTTTAGTGGATATCTTTTTTTAAATCATTTGTATATTTTTATTTAAAATTACTATTTAGACGGAACTGTAGAGCAGTCTGCAAATATGATTGTAGTTATTGTGGCAGAATATTTTACAAAATAAAATGTGATATCACGTCATAACAAACCAAAAAGCATATTTATGTATAACTATGGTAACAAAATCCTGACCTGAGTTGAACCTTATAAATGCAAAACTTTATATATAAAAACGCAACAAAATGAAATAAAGTTTAGATATTATAAAGCAATATATATAGATGCAATAGTGCAGCAATTGACTCTTCACATAGAATAGAATATGTACAGGTAACATCAGTATATGTCAAAGGTCGTGCTTTGTCAATAAATATAATAATGAAACACTTATTGAAAGAATTTTGTAACATATTTTGCAATAGTATGCTTTAGAAAAATGATTGTCAAAGGTTTTTAATTAAATAGAAATACATGAATTATCACGTAGTAGAGGTTACAACCATCAATTATATTAATTAAGAACAGAATATTTATGATTTAAATCAAAAATAATTTAAAAACATTAATACTATGTCCCTGGAGTCTACAATGGTATAAACTATTATAAAAGAAAAGATTTAATTAAAATAAAATGTAAATAAGTGTATAAATAACCCAAATTCTAATTAAAAAATAAATAGAAAACTGTTGTATTGTTTTGCGTTTCATTTGCAACTGTTGATTAATATTATTTTTTTTATTTATATCTTAATATTATTTTTTATGTTATGTCAACAAGCTCATAAATTGTTCAATTAGTAAAAGTTAATTAATATAAGAATTACACACTTAAAACATAAAAAATTAAAAGCATTAAATGCAAAACTGTTGCTTTTTTTATGCTAGGAGGAGAATTTTCCTAAAGACTCGCAAAGTGTCGGATTTACCCTCACGGGCGCCTACTGACTAAACTCATAGACATAACCTTCCTGAATGGTTGTGTATGCAACACGGGAAATATTTACATAATGCACATGTGTGCTAACTATATAGATGTTTCCTAGATTGAGTAAGATCTAGTTCCACTTCTAGGAGTTTCAGACTGACGAACCGGGTCTGATAATATAAGACGTCTAGTCGTCTAATAGAACGTTAAAAGCTTTTATTAGTTTGACGAAGTCATCGTTACTTGCTTGCAATAAGCTAAGTAACAGCTGATCTTGGATACGCACGAGTTTTCAACCTTCGAACAGTTACTGACCATGGCTAGCAAGATCGAAGCAAACATTGCCCGCAGAAGGGCATTCTCCGCAAAGCACAAGCCAAAGAACAACGCCAACTCGTCCTAGAAGTCGGGAAACGAGTAGAGGGCCGGCAAGGGACTAAGAGACGGAACCCTCCGGCCCACACACAGCAACCGGAAGAGAAGGAGAAGGAGAATAAGAAGAAGAAGAAGGAGAAGAAGAAGAAGAAGAAAAAGAAGAAGAAGGAAGAGAAGAAGAAGAAGCAGGAGGAAGAGACGCAGAAGAAAGAATCCCCAAGGATTCAGGCTACCGTCGAGGCAATAGGGTCAGGCGACCTACCCCGGATTGCCATCTTGATAAACGGCCAATCCGTTCAAGCGCTGGTTGATAGCGGAGCCTCACACAACTTCACGTCCATGAAGTTCACAGAAGTAAGACTATAGGAGATCAAACTCAGAAGATCCCTTTCCTAGTTGCACCGACCTTGGGAGAAAACGTAATTCTTGGGAACCCATGAATGAACGATAACACAGCCACGATAGATTACGCCCGGAAATGCGTACACTATGGCAGAGACCGCCGATCTACTGTGTATTGGGCAGTTTCGGCACCCAAACAAAAGCACTTCACAGCCTTCGCAGCCCCCGACGGCGGAACTTACTAGTTCAAGGTTATGCCGTTCGGACTCAAAAACGCCCCGGCCACCTTTCAAAATTTAATGTCCCGGGTGTTAAAAGGCCTACTAGGGAACAGCGTCCTAGTATATCTGGATGACATCCTAGTATATTCAAACGACTACACGGAACACCTGGGGCTCTTGCGACGAGTCCTGGAAAGACTTCAGGAATACGGTTTGAAATGCCACATCAAAAAATGCTCGTTCGGAGTACAATCAGTGGAAAACCTGGGACACATCATTAAGTCAGCCATGGCAAAACCACTCAAGCTATCAAGACCACGACCAGGAGTGCCGTTTGTGCTACAGACGGACGCGTGCAACGTCGGAGTTGGGGCGGTCCTGTACCAGGAAATAAATATCCAACGCCACATCATATCATTCGCAAGCTCGAAACTAAAACCATGCCAAACCCGCTTTCACTCCAATGAGTTCGAATGTATGGCCATAGTGTGGGCAATCGATCGGTACAGGCCGTATCTAGAGGATGAACCATTTATCCTCAGAACTGATAATAAAGCTCTGGTCTGGCTAGAAAATTCGACAGACGCGAAGGCCAAATTTACCCGCTGGTCGCTGATGCTGCAAGAATTAGACTTCACCATCGAGCATACGCTTGGGGAGACAAACCAGCTACCAGACGCGCTTAGCCGATACCCCGGCACAGAAGAAATGACAGATGTGGCGGATGAGACCGAGAGGAGAACTCTTAAAAGCCTATCACTAGCCAGGAGTTCGAAGAGACGTGAGAACGTTCATTCGGAGGTGCTTGACATGTGCAAGGGTAAAGGCTGGAGCGACGACACCCAAAGCCCCGCTAAAATCGCAGCCGCCGGGAAAACTCTGGGAACGAGTGGCTATAGACTTTGTGGGCCCACTCGACACCACCAAGGCCGGGAACAGATACATACTTATCATAATGGACACTTGCACAAGGTGGCTAGAAGCCATTCCCGTAACGGCCGCTACGAGCAAAAATACGACCAAAGTATTAGAGCAAAGCTTGTTCCAACGATGGGGATACCCGAAGACAATACTGTCGGACAATGGTTCGCAATTCACAAGCCAACATTTCCAACGGGCTATCAAACCATAGAAGGCCGTGCACCACACGACGGCAACCTACCACTCGCAGGATAACCCCGTGGAACGCCACCACGCGGAATTGAAGAAAAGTTTGCGAGCCCTACAGGAGGAGAAACCAAGGCTAGAATGGGACGAACATCTGCCCATGGCAGTATACCACTGCAACCGCCGAACAAACGCGGCCACAGGGTGTACACCAAGTGAATTGATGCTGGGATATAACCTAGCGGAACCAGGAAGCTGAAACAAGCCAGAAAGGCCAAAAGAAGAACAAGACGCGAGACTGCAACAAGCCAAACAACGGCAAGCCGCCTACAAGGCACGCATATACCCTAAACACGCCAACGTGCTAGCATACGAAGCCGGAGAAATGATGGTACGTGGACGGGCCAAGGGCCTCAACAACAAATGGCTAGGCCCCAAAAAGGTTATCATGACAGCCGGGTCCTACTGCTACCGCCAAAACCAGATGACGCAGTCGCAGTCCAGGAAGTTGGAGGGGATTGATGCCGCCAAGGGGCGGAGCATCACCCACCAATCAGGGCGCAGCGCGCTAGTATAAAGTCAAAGCGTTTACGCGCAAACGGCAGTTCGATCCGAGACATCAACAAGAAAGCTACAAATAGGCTATTCCATTCCACGTGCCGCCAAGATGAATCCTTCCTACCGCAACCCCTGCAACCTGATGACCACCGCTACGACACATGACAACTGTACGATGACTGCACCGGGGAGGTACCACCTGCTCCCCGGCTCCGCGGCTCTGATACCCCGGATGGCATTGCACCCTCCGCCACCGGGTATCCAACATTCTGCGGCATTGCACACCCCGCCGCAGGGCCTCATCCGAACACGACGACCCCCGCTACGACCACGGACCGCTTCCTGGACTACTTCAAGACACCGACGCACCAGCCGGATATGCGCTACGCATATCCGCACCATCAAGCAGTCGGTAGCATAGCACATACCGCTACCGACCCGCGCCCGAACCCTGGGGCTAGCTACGACCCGTGGGGTCCGCTACAGGAGGTGGTCATACACACACCACCACCTCCACCACCAAAGAGAGAGGCCCTTATACCTGGGTACCCGATACCTGGCCTCACGCCTCACCAGGTGACCCTCTCTCCAGGGCATGAGTATTATACCATGCACCAGGTGGCCCCGACCCCTGGGGAACCACAGGTGGGTTATCAAACCCCACTTTCACACAAGCAGTACCCACAGTACTCGCCAGGCGGGTACCAATACACGATACCCTCCGAACCGGCGGCGCCTCCACCACCTGCAGGTGCCTGGCCGGTAACACCTAAAAAAGATGCCTGGATGATATAAAACAAACTGCGGGAAGAAACTGGCACTAAATTGCCCTGAATAGAAACATATGAAAGACGTTGAAAGAGGTCTATATTCAAAAATAAATGAATGAAAGCTGAGAAAAAAGAAGAAAGAAAGTATTAAATAACATTAGTCTGGACAGCAAAAATAAATGTATTAAGTTACATTCTACAAAAATAAAAAATCATTTGTAAAAGTTGAGGATAACACCTTAGAAAAGATGCAATTAGGGGGAGAAGACACTAGGATTGTGTTTTTTCTTCATTACTTTTTAATATTTATTTGAAATCAATATTACAACAAACGCTACATGATGCAATAGTAATATCAATGGTAAGAGAATTAATATCATTAGATGAGCAAATGACACTAAATAAATAATAATTATTATTAACACCGCTAGTATTAATACTGATCTGAAAATAATCATAAAAAAGACAAGTTTTACTCTAATAACCTTAGTAATAAAGTTATTGAACGCGTTTTATACTACAAATACCTTGAATATTGTAAAAAAATCTGTGGGAGTGCAACCAGGAAATCAAAACTAGCTGCAAATAATAAATTTTGTTTTTTTTTTCTTCTATTTTATAGGTTTAAAAGATCAAATCTTGCACAAATAAAACTGAAAACGCATGAAATGCGGACATAAAGACGCTGGAAATCTCATGAATTAACAAAACAATTATCTATCAAACGAATAATCACTGTTCCTGAAATTGTTTTTAACATAAAACAACAACAATTAGAGTACATTAGACATGTAATTCTGCCCAGTAAATACGGAAAATTGCAGTTATACAGGAAAAATAGAAAGCAAAAAGAACCTTGGACTGAAAAGAACGTTGTGGCTGAAAAATTGGGAAGATTGTACCAGCCAAAGCACCAAATTGCTATTCAAATTTTTCTTTTAGCTTTTGAGATTAAGATAAATTAGCAATATTTTAGTCAAAATCTGTTTGATGTAATTTTTTGTGTCAAAATATTGTTTGGCATAAAAATCAAAATTATAAGAACGTTGTGGCTAAACAATTTGATAGATTGTACTGGCCAAAGCACCAAATTGCTATTCAAAATTAAAAGTTGCTATAATCGTTGCCAACTTATAATAAAAGATGGTACCAGAAAAAAAAGAAAAAATACTGTTTGCTGTGTAATAAAACAAAGACAAATTTTGTTATTTACGTTCTGTTGTTCTGGAAATTGGTGTCTGTCGGCTAAATTGACAAACCCAACTTATGTCTGTTTATCTGTTATTTTTTGGGATTGAGATAAATTAGCAATATTTTGGTCAAAATAAGCAGTGTTTGATGTAATTTTTTGTATCAAAATGTTGTTTGGTATACACCTCATAAAAAGCAAAACTATTAGTTTTCAAAGTTGAAAGAAATTTGCGTCTTTGCTATTTTTAAAGTTATTGGTAATAATGCAAAATATTTTGACAATAGTACGAGTATTTTTAGTAACACTAAACAAAACAAAAAGTTGCTAGTTTGCTTAAAAGTTAATTAGTTTCAAAATGTATTGCAAATGTTGAAACTTTAAAATACTTACGTTTAATTTATGGCGTTTCTACCGATACGTATACTTTTAGTAACACCAAAAATACCAAAATGTTTATGAGCAAAATTTATGGATTGTAAAGGTTAACAGTATTGCAGACTTTGAAGTTTTGTGTTGCATTTGTTAAATTATAATCACTAGAATTGTTAGGTTATGCCAAGTTCTACTACAATTGCGTACGTATTTTTAGACAAAAAAAACAAAAATAAATTAACGTTTCCAAACGTAATTATCTTCTTAAGAGTTAAATATTGGCATTACCAGTTTTGACACTCTATCTCTAACTAGTAACAAAATCAGAGTTACCCTGCGACATAGTAAAGACTTTTTATAAAATCCTTTACAACGCATTTAACCAACATCTTATCTCTCACCGCTATATAACCGCCAGAAACTTTATGCGGCTTTAAACATTTCTAATTGAACATTATTCTCTATACTGACAAACATGCTGAGAGTAAGTCATTCGTTCTCAAACCACCGTTTGGATTAACATTGCATTCTGTATATACCTAAAAAACCACAAAAGTAGCAACAACCCTTTAACCTTACAATCATAAGCCTCATCCGTGCACCAGACAACACCACACTAAGAACCAGTACCACAAATATATACACAAATACCCAAAGAGCAATACAGCGACCTTTTTTACATGTTCCGACTCTTACCTACTTACAGAATAAAAGCATAACAAATTAAAACTCAAAAAACTAATTATATTTTACAAAAACGAAAAATGAGTAAGCTTTAAGAAAGGAGAAGATATATAGTGTGCTAATGCCACTAGATTAGAATTCGCTTTATTTTTTCAGTTTTATCTACTATCTTTTAAATAATCTTCAAGGAATTAAAAAGTATAGAATTTTTTAAGCAAAAAATAAGAAAACTTCTGTAACGTAAGGAGTCAATTGTAAATATTGCAAGAGATATTAGTTACTTTTGTAATAGAAAATTAAAGATTTAAATATAAACGGTATATAATGTTGATATATAAAGTCCACCTATATCAGAGCTACATCATAATGATGCAGTAATAAACTAATTAATTGACCACAACTATAACCATTTGAAATTACAATTGTAATTTAATTATTCAAGTGCAATGTCAATTACCAACTGCTTAAATTATTCATTACAGCTTCATTTAGATGCAATATTTAAACTATGACCAAATAAACAGAAATAGCCTGTGCAAATTACAATTCAATTAAAGTTTAATAAAAATTCATGAGATCACAAATTATTTAGAAAAAAAATTAAATTATTTTAATTGTCATATGGTAAAGTTAATTATAATTCTGCATGTTATAATACATCCAGCGTGCAATCTTACGGATTGTGTTAATTAATTTTAAGATTTTAATTAATGCTACGGGGGAATTTAATGCAAGAACTTCTGTTTAATATTAATCTCACGTATATCAAACATGTTTCACGTTTTATTTTAATTAAATGTTTAAATATAGTCTAATACTATTTTGGAAATTATTAATAAAATGGAATTCGAACTGAGCACTAACAACCTACTTCTACATGGCTCTAATTGCAAGTGAACATTTTGCAATTTGGCATTTGCATTGCAATTAATTGCAAGCAAATTGCTTATCATCGGCGCTAACTATTACAATATCTCATTACATACAAATCAACATTTGATATACTTAATTGTATGTGTAGAAATGTAGAATATATACATACATTATTCTATTCTAAATGTAAAACGTATAAGTGAGGAAAATATATTTTTACAATATAAGGATTACAATGAACACGATACGTTTGAAAAGTGACAGAACGTGCTTTCAATCGAAATCGCTAGGTATTAATTTAAAAGCCGCTTTCCCAGTGCAAAATAAATGGAAATAATTTAAAATAAAGGAATGCGTGAGATTGTATGAAGAGCAAATAATAATTTTAATAACTGAAAATTGTTAATTAATTATTTATTTTAAAATATACAACTAATATTTAATTAACTTTCAAGTAATAAAATACAATGAACGCAATAAAAAAAACTGCAATAAAGATTTATTCTTTAAACATATTTGAATTTTTATTTTGATTATTCATTATTTACATCTGATGGCAATGAAATGATTGAAATGTTTTTTTATTTCTCAGATCATTTTCATTAGATTCTAATCTCAATCAATCAAACTGAATAAATATTTCATGTATTTATATAACACACATCATTAGAATTTTATTAAATCTCTTTAACCTAACATCAACACATTGTATATTTATAGAAATAAATTAAATTTATAAATATTTTACTGCACATTAATACAATTGCGTATTTGCTTACAAATTAGATCATGCTAAACTTTTGCAATCAAATAAACAAAAACTAATTAAGTATATTTGCAGAAAACATTTGCATCTCCATTCATTAAAGTAATTATACCTAAGCAATTACAATACATCATACATGCAGTAAATTAGTACATAAATTAGTTTGAATCACTGAAAGATTTATTATGTTTGTGAAACAATAAGTTTGGTTGAATTTGATCATTGTAATTTGTCATAGCTAATTGCATAACCATAATAAAATTAACATGAACAATTTAATTTGAGTACATGTATACCATTCCATTATTTAACAAATGTTAATATACGATAACAAACAACTGTTAGTAGCTTTTTTATCACATAATCAAAGAGCTCCTTATCCGTTTAACAACCCGCACAAAGCCTTTTATCAACAATTACAAAAAATACCCTTTCTTAACATTCCAAAACCCTACTTCAGTTAAAAATTATCTTGTTACAAAGCTTTTATCTGGGTCGGTCTAGACGTGCCTAATTGATGAACAATACTGATCAACTATGCAAATATGTTTAAAATTTATTCGGAAAATAAGTTTGTTAAGGGTTACTGAATTTTAATATGTTTAAATTTAAGTATATTAATGAAGAGATGTATTAAGGTTTTGTTAATACTAAATGTTACTTTTAAGCCTAAGTAATCGGATTAAATATTTATTTTTTATGGTAGAATTAAACGTGAATAATTTATTTGAAATTTAAAATATAACGTTAAACCGCATTATAAATACAATAATTTCACACTTGCTTAAACTGTAGTATGAAGCAACACGAAAAATCGATTATTGCATGTATGCAGCTTTTACAAATATGATGCCAATATGTTAGCTAGCAACTATTTTCAAATATATTTTCTTTTTAATATTTTCTCAATCAATGCTAAGACTATCACATTGACAATACGATTTTGTGAAATCTGTAAACATTAATCTTAAACAGTTCCAGATTATAACTCTCAGAAAATAGTAAATTTAAAATACAAATATTTAATAATAGTTTGATCCACCATTTACTAAGCAGTTGAAACGTTAATGAAGTTATTGATTCAAAATTTATAAAAAATAATTTTCAAACTTTTTGTTAATAAATCACTAAATTTGCAATAAAATAATCAAACAATTTTAAACTACTGAAATGTGGAAAAAAAATTGAATAAAAAGTCTGATAATAAAATATTAAAATATTTTCAGAAAAAACAAAAAACGATTAATATTTATAAAATTTCAAAAATAGCAAAATTCCGTCTGGAAATATCAAAATATTGTTATAAAACATCAAAACTCTGCTATTAACTGTAGAAAAATATTAAAAAAAATTAAGAATTCTAAAATCTGGGTATAAAATATCAAAATATTGTTAAAAACACCAAAATCCGGCTATAAAATACCAATATATTGTTACAAAAAATCAAAATCTGGTCATAAAATGTTAAAAAGTGTAAAACTAAAACAAAAATAGTAAAATCCGTCTTTAAAATATTGAGCTATTGATAAAAAAAATTAAATTCCGGCCATGAAGTTCAAAATGCTGCTCATAAAAATTAAAAACAACTAAATGCGGTCATAAAACATTAAAATGTTTTTAGATAGAATCAATATCCGGCCAATAAAACTTTAAAAAGACAACATTTTATTTATAAAATGTAAAAAAAAGCAAAATCATCAAAATGTTTTTAGAAAAAACAAAAGTTTGTACATAAACTGTAGAAAAGTGTTACTTTTAAGAAGTTTCAAAGTCCGGCTATAAAACATCAATTTGTAGTTAAAATTTGTACATTAAACTATTAAAAACCGTGCAATTTTATTTATAAAAAATATAAATTAGCTAGATTCAATCATATACATATAGTTTGAATTTTATGAAATCTCAAAAATAGCAAAATTCGATCTTAAAACATTAAAATATTAACAGAAAACATTAAAATGCAGACGTAAATTGTTGGAAAATGTAAAAAATTTATAATAATGCAAAAATTTGGCTACAAAATATCAAAATATTAATAATAACTAATAAAAAATGCAAAATTCTATTTATAAAAAATCAAAAATAGCAAAATCCAGTAATAAAATATTGTCAAAAATTACAAAATCTAGCCAAAATCTGTCAAAATGTGCAAAATTATATTTATAAAATAACATAAATTGCAAAATTTGATCTTAAATCATTAAAATATTAACAGAAAACACTAAAATTCAGTAATAAACTATTAGAAAGCGTAAAAAAAGCCAGAATCTATTAAATTGCTAAAAACTCTATTTATAGAATAACAAAAATTATAAAAATATTATAAAAAACACCAAAATTCAGCCATAAACTCTTAAAAAGTGTAAATATCTTAATAAAATTTAAAAAATAGCAAAATCCAGCTATAAAACATCAAAAATATTGTTGGAAAAAAGCAAAATGCGGCCACAATCCCAGTCAAAAAATGCAACATTTTATTCAAAGATTATCAAAATATCAAAATCCGGTTAAAAATATAATAATATTGTCAGAACACACTAAAACTTTGTTATAAACTGTTAAAAATGCAAAAGTCTATAAAAAATTGTAAAATCCGGTCATAAAATATTTTTAAAATGGTTAAAAACTGCACAATTTTGTTCAAAAATAGCAAAATAAATTTTATGCAATAGTCAGAGATCATCATTAAACTACAAATTTAAATATGTAGTTTTGTAATATTTCTAGACAAATATAGATAACCTTTACACTAAACTTGAACTGTTGCCAAAATTTCACTTGAAAATGTTGTCAAAATAGCACAATCTAGCCAAAATCTATAAAAATGTGCAAAATTCTATTTATAGAATAACAATAATTACAACATTCGGTCATAAAGTATAAAAATGTTGTAAGAAAGCATCAAAATCTAGTCATAAACTGTTAAAATGTGTAAAAAACATTATAAAATCTTAATAATAGCAATAAAATATCAAAAATATTGTTAGAAAGAAGTAAAATGCGGCCATACCCAAGCCAAACGGTGCAAAAATTTATTCATAGATTATCAAAAATAGCAAAATTTGGTAAAAGTATGAAAATTTTGTCAGAAAACACTAAAACTTTGTTTTAAACTTTTAAAAATGCAGTATTCTATAAATATTAGTAAAATCCGATCTTAAAATATTTTTAAAATGATTAATAACTGCAAAATTTTGTTTAAAAATAACAAAATCCAGCTTTGAAATTTTAACAATTGTCAGGAAACAATAAAATTTGGCAAAAAATTTTGTGGCTTAATTCTGCAGTATCAAAATCTAGCTATAAATTGTCAAAATTTTTAAAACAGCAAAATTCAAAAAATTGGATTTAGACAAGTTTTGTGACTACAAATAGTCAAAACGTACTTTGCTTGATTGATCAAGAAACTCAAACTGGTAACAAATAACGCTTATTTAAGGTGTACAACTAAAGCGATTGTTTTCCAAAACTACAAACTATTTTGAAAACAAAAACATTAACTTTGCTCTTAAAACCTCCAAGAAGTAGAGGAAATTTTGTATAATTTAGTTACATCGTGCAAACTTTGATCAAAATGTTAACCAATATTATTTTGGCAATCTTATTCAAACAAAAATGTTAAAAATCCGGCTTTGAAACATCAAAATATTGTAAATGAGTACCAAAATAAGACCGGCCAAACACATCCAATAAAAAAATTGCTTTGAAAACATAAAAATTATGTTAGAAACTACGAACATCTGTCCATAAACTTTTAAAAATGTAAAATACTAATTTATAAAATGTCAAAAATAGTAGAATATGGCCAAAAAAAGTTCAAAATTTTATTTATAAAATGTCAAAAATTGCAAAAACCAGTTTTGAAACATCAAAATATTGATGGAAAGCACTAAAAATTTGGCCAAAATGATTTAAAAGTGCAAAAATCTGTTCATTAAAAGTGATAAATAGCAAAATTTGGCCTTGAAACATCCAAATAATATTGGAGAGTACCAAAATATAGCCGGCCAAACACATAAAATGTCAAAAATAACTAAATTTTATTTGGAAACATTAAAATATTGTTAGAACCAACCAACATCTTTCCATAAACTCTTAAAAATGTAAAATATTAATTTATAAAATGTAAAAAATAGTAGAATCTGGCCAAAAACAGTTAAAAAGTTCAGAATTTTATTCATAAAATGTAAAAAATAGCAAAAACCTGTCTGAAACATCAAAATATTACTAAAAATTTGGACAAAATGATATAAAAGTGCAAAATTCTGTTCATTAAAAGTAATAAATAGCAAAATTTGGCCTTAAAACATCAAAATATTTTAAGAGAGTAGCAAAATAAAACCTGCCAAGCACATACAATATCACAAGTAGCAAAATTCAGTTAAGAAACATAAAAATATTGTAAAACACTTCCTACATCTGTCCATAAATTCTTAAAAATGTAAAATACTGAATTATAAAATGTAAAAAATAGTAAAATCTGGCAAAAACAGTTAAAAACTTCAAAATTGTATTTATAAACCATCAAATTATTGTTGAAAAGCACTAAATCCGGCTAAAATGATTTAAAAATCCAAAAATCTATTCATTAAAGATAAAAGATACCAAAATCCTGCAATGAAACACCAAAATATTGTTGGAAAGCACTGATATACTGCTGGTTTAACACATAAAATATTAAAAATACTAAAATTTGGTTTGGAAACATTAAAATATTGTTGAAAAACACTAAAATCTGTCTATAAACTGGTAAAAATGTATAATTCTAATTTATAAAATGGCATAATCTGACCAAAAATAGTATAAAATTGTAAAAATCTATTCAAAAAATCCAAAAATCACAAATTCCTGTCTTGAAAAATGTAAAATATTACTTACAAAATGTTAGAAATAGCCAAACTTGGCCTTGACATATAACAATATTTTAATTTTAAAAAGCAACAAAACTGTGAAAAAGTGCAAAATTCTTTTTATTAAAATTTAAGAAACCGACTGTAATTATTAAAAAATGTGAGCAAAATTTGTTAAAAATTCAAAATTCTATTTATAATAAGAAAATATCAAAATATTGTCACAAATATTCAAAATACGGTCATAAAAATACCAAAACCCGGTTTAATAACATCAAAGTATTGTTAGAAAGCACTCATAAACTATTATAAATGTAAAATTCTAATTGATAAAATGTCAAAAATAGTAGAATCTATGCTTTAACAGTTAAAAAAATGAAAATTATATTTATAAATTGACAGAAACAGCAAAATCTGGCCTGGAAACATCAAAATATTGTAAAAGAGTACCAAAATAGACCTTATTTTGCCAGCCAACCTGCCCAAGCACATACAATATCAAAAATAGCAAAATCCAATTTTGAAACATCAAAAAATTGTTAAATTACCAATATCTGTCTATAAACTGTTAAAAAATGCAAATTTTCAATTTATAAAATGTAAAAAATGGTAAAATGTGGTCAAAAAATGTTAAAAAGTTCAAAATTTTATTTATAAAATGTCAAAAACAGCAAAAACTTGTCTTGAAACATCAAATTATTGTTGAAAAGCACCAAAATGGTTTAAAAGTGCAAAAAATTATTATTAAACGGTGAAAAATAGCAAAATTTGATCTTGAACATCAAAAATTATTAGAGAACACCAAAAACCGGCCAAATACATAAAATGTCAAAAATACCAAAATTTGGATTGGAAACATTAAAATATTGTTAGAAACCACCAACATCTGTCTATAAATTGTTCAAAATTTTAAATTCTAATTTATAAAATGTGATAAATAGTAGATTCTGCCCAAATATAGATAAAAAATTCAAAATTATACTCATGATTTGTCAAAAAATGCAAAATCCTGTCTTAAGACATCAAAATATTTGTTGGAAAGCATTAAAATCCGGCAAAAAGTGCAAAAGTCTGTTCATAAAATTTCGAAAATAACAAAGTCTGGCTTTAAAGCTTCAAAATATTGTAAGAGAGTACTAAAATAAAGCCGACCAAGCACATATAATATCAAAATCCGGTTTGGAAACATCATAATATTGTTAGAAACCGCCAACATCTGTTCATAAACTATTAAAGATGTAAAATTCTAATTAATAAAATGTTAAGAATAGTAAAATCTGGCCAAAAACAGTTGAAAAGTTTAAAATAAAACATGAAATTATTGTTAAAAAGCACCAAAAACCCGGTCCAAACGGTTTAAAAGTGCAAAAATTTATTCATTAAAGGTAAAAAATTGCAAAATCTAGACTTGAAATGTTAAAATATTATTTGATAGCACCAAACTACGGCCGGCTAATTTCATAAACTGTCAAAAATACTAAAATTTGAATTGAAAACAATAAAATATTGTTGGAAAGTACTAAATTCTGTAAAATTCTAACATGAAATGTCAAAAATACTAAAATTTGGTTTGAAAACATCAAAATATAGTTGAAAAGCACCAAAATCTGTTTATAAACTAGCAAAAATGTAAAATTCAAATTTATAAAATGTCGAAAACGGGGAAAAATCTGACCAAAAACAGTTATTTGAAAAATTTATTTATAAAATTGCAAAAATTAATTCATAAAATGCAGATATTACAAATTAAATTTTGACCATAAATTGTTGAAAAATGTAATATTTTACTTGAAAAATGTCATAAAAAAATTTGGCTTTAAAATATAAAAATACTTTTAGGAAGTAACAAAATCCGATTATAAACTGTGGAAAAGTGCAATAATTTTTATAAAAAATTTAAAAAAATTTAAAAACTGATTATAATTATTGATAAATTTGAGCAAACTTTGTCAAAAATTTAAAATTCTAATTATAATAAAAAAATATTATCACAAAAATTCAAAATACGGTAATAAAATTAGCATAATTTGGTTTGAAACATTAAAATATTGTTAGACTGCACCAATATTTATATAAGCTATTATAAATGTAAAATATTAGTTTAAATAATGTTAAAAATAGTAGAATCTGGTCAGAAATAGTTAAAAAGTTCAAAATTATGTTTATAAAATGTTAAAAACAGCACAATCCTGTCTTTAAACATCAAATTATTGTTAAAAACCACCAACATCTGTCCTTAATCTGTTAAAAATATAAAATTATTATTTATAAAATGTAAAAAATAGTAGAATCTGGTCTAAAATAGTTCAAAAGTTCAAAATTATATTTATAAAATGTCAAAAACAGCAAAAACCTGTTTTAAAACATCAAAATATTTGTTGAAAAACACTAAAATCTGGAAAAAATGTTTTAAAAGTGTAAAAATCTGTTCATAAAATGTCAAAAATAACAAAATTTGGCTTTATAACATCAAAGAAAGTACCAAAATAACGCCTGCCAAGCATATACAAAATTAAATATAGCTAAATCCTGTTTGGAAACATCAAAATATTGTTAGAAATTGTTAAAAGTGTAATATTATAATTTATAAAATGTCAAAAATAGTAAAATTTGTCCAAAAACAGTTCAAAAGTTCAAACTTTTATTTATAAAATAAGAAAAATTGCAAAAACCTGTTTTGAAACATCAAACTATTGTTGAAAAGCATCAAAAATCCGACCAAGTTGGTTTAAAAGTGCAAAAATTTATTTATGAAAGCTAAAAATTAGCAAAATCTGGTCTTGAAACATAAAAATATAATTAGATAACACCAAAATACGGCCGGCCAAACACATGATATTAAAAATTTTAAAATTTGATTTGGAAACATTAAAATAGTAATGAAAAGCACCAAAATCTGTCCATAATCTGATAAAAATGTAAAGTTTTAATTCCTAATATGTCAAAAATAGCAAAATCAGACCAAAAACAGTTTAAAATTGCAAAAATCTATTCATAAAATGCAAAAATAACAAACTCTGGTTTTAAAAAATTTAAATATTATTAAAAAGCAATAAAATCCGGCCAACAATTGTTAAAAAATGTAAAATCCTACTTAAATAATGTGATAAATACCAAAAATCGGCTTAAAACTTTACAATATTGTTAAAACGTAACAAAATCCAGCTATGAAGTGTGGAAAAGTGCAATTTTTTTTTTATAAAATATCAAGAATTTAAAGATACCGACGGCCAAATTTGTTAAAAGTTTCAAATTCTATTTATAATAAAAAAATATTGTCACAAAGATTCAAAATACGGCTATAAAAATAGAAAAATCTGGTTTGAAACATCAAAATATTGTTAGAAAGCACTAACATCTATATATAAACTATTATAAATGTAAAATTTATATTTACAAAATGTCAAAAATAGTTAAAAAGTTTAAAATTATATTTATAAAATGTTAAAAACAGCAAATTCCGGCCTTGAAACATCAAAACACTGTAAGAAAGTACCAAAATAAGTTCGGCCATGCACAAACAATATCAAAAATAGCAAAAGAGTGTTAGAAACCACCAACATCTGTTCATAAACTATTAAAAATGTAAAATTTAAATTTAGAAAATGTAAAATATAGTAGAATTTGTCCAAAAACAATTAAAAAGTTTAGAATTTTATTCATAAAATGTAAAAAGCAGCAAAAACTTGTTTTAAAACATTACATAATTGTTGAAAAGCACAAAAAATCCGGCCACATTGGTTTAAAAGTACAAAAATCTATTCCTAAAAGATAAAATTAGCAAAATTTGGCCTTAAAACATTAAAATATGGTTAGAGAGCACCAAAATACGGCCGCCAAACTCACAAAATATCAAAAATATCAAAAATCGATTTGAAAACAAAAAAATGCTGTTGGAAAATACCAAATTCTGTAAAATTCTAAATAAAAAACAGCTAAATCTGACCAAAAACAGTTTAAAATTGCAAAAATCTATTCCTAAAATGACAAAAATAGCAAATCCCGTCATAAAACATCAAAATATTGTTAAAAGGCACTTAAATTCAATCTGAAACGGTTTAGAAGTGCAAAAATCTATATACAAAATGTCAAAAATATTAAAATTCGGCTTTGAAGCATTAAAATTTTGTTAAAATGCATTAAAATCTAGCCATAAATTGTTGAAAAATTTAAAACTCTAATTATAAACTGTCAAAAATATTAAAATCCGGTTTTGAAATATCACAATATAGTTAGAAAGTAACAAAACTTGGTTATAAACTGTAGAAAATGTATTTAAAACATCAAAATATTGATAAAAAGTACTAAAATCAGTCCGTAAACAAACATAAACATAAATCAAAATTTTAAAATCTGACCAAAAACAATATAAATTTGCAAGAATCTATTCATAAAATGCAAAATAAGAAATTCCGGCCTTGAAACATTAAAATATTGTTAAAAAGCATTAGAATCCGGCCATAAAATGTTTGCAAAGTATAAAATTCTACTTAACAATATCATAAATATCAAAATTTGGTATGGAAAAACTAAAATATTGTTAGAAAGTAACAAAATTTGGCTAAAAACTGTAGAAAAGTACAAATTTCTTTTTATAAAAAAAAAAATAAAATTATTTAAAAATTTAAGCAAAATTTGTTAAAAATGCAAAACTCTATTTATAATAAAAAATATCAAAATATTGTAACAAAGATTTAAAATACTGTCATAAAAATGGCAAATCACGTTTAAAACTTCAAAATATTGTTAGAAACCACCAACATCTATCCATAAACTATTTTAATGTAAAATTCTAATTTATGAAATGTCAATAACAGTAGAATCTGGCCAAAAATAGTTTAAAGTTTAAAATTATATTTATTAAATGTCAAAAACTTGTCTTGAATTATCAAAGTATTTTGCAAAAACCACCAAAATGGTTTAAAAGTGCAAAAATCTATTCATAAAATGTTAAAAATAGCAAAATCTGGCCTTAAAGCTTAAACATATTGTAAGAATGTACCAAAATAAATCCGGGCTGTCAAAAATAGCAAAATCTGGTTTGGAAACATCAAAATATTGTTAGAAAGCACCAACATCTGTCCATAAACTATTAAAAACGTAAAATTCTAATTTATAAAATGTCAAAGATTGTAGAATCTGGCCAAAAACAGTTAAAAAGTTTGAAATTATATTTATAAAAAGTCAAAAACAGCAAAAACCCTTCTTGCAACATTAAATTATTGTTAAAAAGCACTAAAAATCTAGACAAAATGATTTAAAGTGCAAAAATTTATTCATATAAGATAAATCGTAGCAAAATCTGGGCTTAAGACATCAAAACAATATTAGAGAATACCAAAATACGGCACAAAAAATGTTAAAAATATTAAAATTTAGTTTGGAAACATTAAACTATTAATGAAAACCACTAAAATCTGTCCATAAACTGGTAAAAATGTGAAATTCTAATTTATAATATGTTAAAAATAGCAAAATCTGACCAAAGACAGTTTAAAATTGCAAAAAATTATTCATAAAATGCAAAAATAAAAACATTATTAATAAGCATTGTGTAAAATGTAAAATTCTATAAAAAAAAACTACCAAAATTTGGCGTTAAAACATCACATTGTTAGAACGTAACAAAATCTGACTATAAAATGTGGAAAAGAACAAATTTTCTTTTATAAAAAGTCATAAATTAAAAAAAAATTGACTATAATTATTAAATTTTTTTAGCAAAGCTTTTAATAATAGCAAAATTTGGCTAGGAAATATCAAAATGTTGCCACAAACATTTAAAATTATATTTATAAAACATCAAAAACAACAAAATCTTGTCTTGAAACATTAAAGTATTTATTATAAAACACCAAAATCCGTCCAAAAATAATTTAAAAGTGCAAAAACCTGTTCATAACATGTCAAAAATAGCAAAATCTAGCTTCAAAGCTTCAAAATATTGTAAGATAGTACCAAAATAAGTGTGACCAAACACATATAACGTCAAAAATATCAAAATCCGGTTTGGAAACATCAAAATATTGTTAGAAACTACCAAAATCAGTCAGTAAATTGTTAAAAATGTAAAACTCTAACTTATAAAATGTCAAAATAGTAGAATCTAACCAAAATTAGTTTAAAATTTTATTTTTAAAATGTCAAAAACTGCAAAAACCTGTCTTAAAACATCAAATTATTGTTGAAAAGCACAAAAAATCCGGCTAAAATAGTTTAAAAGTGCAAAATTTTATTCACAAAATGTTAAAAATTAAAAAAATTAGGCATAAAGCAATAAAATATTGTTAAAGAGCACTAATATACGGCCAGCCAAACACATAAAATATCAAAAGTATCAAATTCTGTTCATAAACTAGTAAAATAGTAAAATTCTAATTTTTAAAATCGGACTAAAATCTGTATAAAATTGCAAAAATCTATTCATAAAATGCAAAAACAACAAATTCCGGCTTTGAAAAATTTAAATATTATTAAAAAGCAATAAAACCCGGTCATAAATTGTTGAAAAAAAAAACTCTAATTAAAAATTGTTAAAAATCCGGGCTTAAAATATCACAATATTATTAGAAAGCACTAAAATCCGGCTATAAACTGTTGAAAAATGTAATATTCTAATTAAAAAAATGTCAAAAATCTGGCCTCAAAATATCACAATTTTGTAAGTGAAAAATCCGGCTATAAACTGTGAAAAATGCAATTTTTTTAATTAAATTAAAAAAAAAATGCTAAAATTATTAAATTGACCATAAAGAATTAAAATGTAAATTTCTATTTATAATAAGTCAAAAATTGTCATAATATTGAAAAATGTATTTTTTGAAAATTGTAAAAATCGTAAAAATACCAAAATTTCCCATAAACTGTTAAAAAATTAAAAGTTTGAAAAATGTTATAAATACCAAAATTTGGCTTTAAATTATTAAAATATTTTTAGAAAGTAACAAAATCCGATTATAAACTGTGGAAAAGTCATAAAAACCAACTTTAATTATTGAAAAATTTGAGCAAAATTTGTCAAAAATTCAAATTATAATAAGAAAATATTACCACAAAGGTACGGTCATAAAATCAGTAAAATTTGGTTTAAAACATTAAAACATTGTTAGAATGCATCCAACATCTATCTATAATCTATTATAAATGTCAAATTTTAGTTTACATAATGTTAAAAATAGTAGAATCTATTCAAAAATAGTTAAAAAGTTTAAAATTACATTTATAAATTGTCAAAAACAGCATAATTCTGTCATAAAACATCAAATTATTGTTAGAAACTACTAACATCTGTTCATAATCTGTTGAAAATATAAAATTCTAATTTATAAAATGTAAAAAATAGTAGAATCTGGTCTAAAATAGTTCAAAAGTTCAAAATTATATTCATAAAATGTCAAAAACAGCAAAAAATGGTTTTAAAACATCAAAATATTTGTTGGAAAGCACTAAAATCTCGCTAAAAATGTTTTAAAAGTGCAAAAATCTGTTTATAAAATGTCAAAAATAACAAAATTTGGCTTTAAAACATCAAAGAATGTACCAAAATAACGCCTGCCAAGCATATACAAAATTAAATATAGTTAAATCCGGTTTGGAAACATCAAAATATTGTTCGAAATTGTTAAAAGTGTAAAAATATAATTTATAAAATGTCAAAAATAGTAAAATTTGTCTAAAAACAGTTTAAAAGTTTAAACTTTTATTTATAAAATGTAAAAAGTTGCAAAAACCTGTTTTGAAACATCAAACTATAGCTGAAAAGCATCAAAAATCCGGCCAAATTAGTTTAAAAGTGCAAAAACTTATTTATAAAAGGTAAAAATTAGCAAAATCTGGCCTTGAAACATAAAAATATAATTAGATAACACCAAAATAATGCCGGCCAAACACATTAGATGTTAAAAAAATTAAAATTTGATTTGGAAACAACATTAAAATAGTAATGAAAAGCACCAAAATCTGTCCATAAACTAATAAAAAAGTAAAATTTTAATTCATAATATGTCAAAAATAGCAAAATCAGACTTAAAACAGTTTAAAATTGCAAAAACCTGTTTATAAAAAGCAAAAATAACAAATTTCGGTTTTGAAAAATTTAAATATTATTAAAAAGCAATAAAATCCGGCCAACAAATGTTGAAAAATGTAAAATCCTACTTAAATAATGTCATGAATACCAAAATTCGGCTTAAAATTTTACAATATTGTTAAAACGTAACAAAATCCAGCTATGAAGTGTGGAAAAGTGCAATTTTTTTTTTATAAAATATCAAGAATTTAAAGATACCGACGGCCAAATTTGTTAAAAGTTTCAAATTCTATTTATAATAAAAAAATATTGTCACAAAGATTCAAAATACGGCTATAAAAATAGAAAAATCTGGTTTGAAACATCAAAATATTGTTAGAAAGCACTAACATCTATATATAAACTATTATAAATGTAAAATTTATATTTACAAAATGTCAAAAATAGTTAAAAAGTTTAAAATTATATTTATAAAATGTTAAAAACAGCAAATTCCGGCCTTGAAACATCAAAACACTGTAAGAAAGTACCAAAATAAGTTCGGCCATGCACAAACAATATCAAAAATAGCAAAAGAGTGTTAGAAACCACCAACATCTGTTCATAAACTATTGAAAATGTAAAATTTAAATTTAGAAAATGTAAAATATAGTAGAATTTGTCCAAAAACAATTAAAAAGTTTAGAATTTTATTCATAAAATGTAAAAAGCAGCAAAAACTTGTTTTAAAACATTACATAATTGTTGAAAAGCACAAAAAATCCGGCCACATTGGTTTAAAAGTACAAAAATCTATTCCTAAAAGATAAAATTAGCAAAATTTGGCCTTAAAACATTAAAATATGGTTAGAGAGCACCAAAATACGGCCGCCAAACTCACAAAATATCAAAAATATCAAAAATCGATTTGAAAACAAAAAAATGCTGTTGGAAAATACCAAATTCTGTAAAATTCTAAATAAAAAACAGCTAAATCTGACCAAAAACAGTTTAAAATTGCAAAAATCTATTCCTAAAATGACAAAAATAGCAAATCCCGTCATAAAACATCAAAATATTGTTAAAAGGCACTTAAATTCAATCTGAAACGGTTTAGAAGTGCAAAAATCTATATACAAAATGTCAAAAATATTAAAATTCGGCTTTGAAGCATTAAAATTTTGTTAAAATGCATTAAAATCTAGCCATAAATTGTTGAAAAATTTAAAACTCTAATTATAAACTGTCAAAAATATTAAAATCCGGTTTTGAAATATCACAATATAGTTAGAAAGTAACAATACTTGGTTATAAACTGTAGAAAATGTATTTAAAACATCAAAATATTGATAAAAAGTACTAAAATCAGTCCGTAAACAAACATAAACATAAATCAAAATTTTAAAATCTGACCAAAAACAATTTAAATTTGCAAGAATCTATTCATAAAATGCAAAATAAGAAATTCCGGCCTTGAAACATTAAAATATTGTTAAAAAGCATTAGAATCCGGCCATAAAATGTTTGCAAAGTATAAAATTCTACTTAACATTATCATAAATATCAAAATTTGGTATGGAAAAACTAAAATATTGTTAGAAAGTAACAAAATCCGGCTATAAACTGTAGAAAAGTACAAATTTTTTTTATAAAATAAAATAATTTAAAAAATTAAGCAAAAATTGTTAAAAATTCAAAATTCTATTTATAATAAAAAAATATCAAAATATTGTAACAAAGATTCAAAATATTGTCATAAAAATGGCAAAATCCGGTTTAAAACATCAAAATATTGTTAGAAACCACCAACATCTATCCATAAACTATTTCAATGTAAAATTCTAATTTATGAAATGTCAAAAACAGTAGAATCTGGCCAAAAATAGTTTAAAGTTTAAAATTATATTTATTAAATGTCAAAAACTTGTCTTGAAACATCAAGTTTTGCAAAAACCACCAAAATGGTTTAAAAGTGCAAAAATCTATTCATAATATGTCAAAAATAGCAAAATCTGGCTTTAAAGCTTAAACATATTGTAAGAAAGTACCAAAATAAATCCGGGCTGTCAAAAATAGCAAAATCTGGTTTGGAAACATCAAAATATTGTTAGAAAGCACCAACATCTGTCCATAAATTAATAAAAACGTAAAATTCTAATTTATAAAATGTCAAAGATTGTAGAATCTGGCCAAAAACAGTTAAAAAGTTTAAAATTATATTTATAAAAAGTCAAAAACAGCAAAAACCCTTCTTGCAACATTAAATTATTGTTAAAAAGCACCAAAAATCTAGACAAAATGATTTAAAGTGCAAAAATTTATTCATATAAGATAAATCGTAGCAAAATCTGGGCTTAAGACATCAAAATAATATTAGAGAATACCAAAATACGGCACAAAAAATGTTAAAAATATTAAAATTTAGTTTGGAAACATTAAACTATTAATGAAAACCACTAAAATCTGTCCATAAACTGGTAAAAATGTGAAATTCTAATTTATAATATGTTAAAAATAGCAAAATCTACGACTAAAGGCAGTTTTAAATTGCAAAAAATTATTCATAAAATGCAAAAATAACAAATGTTGGCCGTGACACGTTAAAACATTTTTAATAAGCAAAAAAATCCATAAATTGTTGAAAAATGTAAAATTCTATTAAAAAAAAACTACCAAAATTTGGCGTTGAAACATCACATTGTTAAAAACGTAACAAAATCTGACTATAAACAGTGGAAAAGAACAAATTTCTTCTTATAAAAAAAATAAATTTAAAAAAACAGACTATAAATATTAAATATTAAAATATCCGGCTAAAATGGTTTAAAATCCGGCGTTGATACATCAAAATATTGTTAGAGAACACTAAAATACGGCCGGCCAAACACATAAGATGTCAAAAATACCAAAATTTAGTTTAGAAACGTTAAAATATTGTTGAAAAGCATTAACATCTGTCCATAAACTGTTAAAAATGTAAAATTTTAATTTATAAAATGGCAAAATTTGAGTAAAAACAGTTAAAAATTGCAAAAATCTATTTATAAAATGCAAAAATTACAAAATTCAACTTTGAAATAATAAAATTATGTTTAAAAGCATTATTCCAGCCATAAATTATAGAAAAATGTAAAAATCTACTTAAATAATGTCATAAATACCAAAATTTGACTTTGAAATATAACAATATTGTTATAAAGTAACTAAATTTGACAATAAACTGAGAAAAGCATTTTTTTTTTTTAATAAAAAAACATTTAAAAATGCAAAATTTTATTTATGATAAATTAATAATGGCTAAATGCGGTAATAAAAACAAAAAATATTTGTTTGTCTTAAAACATCAAAATATTTGTTAGAGAGCACTAAAATTTGGCAAAATTGGTTTAAATGTGTAATAAAATGTCAAAAATAGCTAAATCCGATCTTGAAACATTAAAATATTGTATGAGAGTACCAGAATAAGGCCGGCCAAGCACATACAATATCAAAAATAGCAAAATCCGGCTTGGAAACATATAAATATTGTTAAAAAGCACCAAAATTTGTTCATAAATCGTTAAAAATGTAAAATTCTAAATTATAAAATGTAAAAAAAAGTTGAATCTAGCCAAAAACAGTTAAAAATTTTGAAATTTTATTTATAAAATGTTAATAACTGCAAAATAACTGTTAAAAACCTGTCTTGAAACATCAAAATAATGTTGAAAAGCACCAAAAAATCCGGCCAAAATGGTTTAAAAGTTTATTCATAAAAAGTAAAAAATAGCAAAATCTGTTTTTGAAACATCAAAATATTATTAAATTTTATTATAAATTAAAAAATACCAAAATACAGCCGCCAAACGCGTGAAATGTTAAAAATTTAAAAATCTGGCTTAAAACATAAAAATATTATTAGAAAGCACCAAACCTCGGCCGGCACACGGTTTAAATGTGAAAATCTATTTATAAAATGTCAAAATTATTAAAATCAGGCCATGAAATATTAAAATATTGTTAAGAAGCATTAAAATCCAGCCATAAATTCTGCTTAAAAATGTCATAAATAACAAAGTTTGGCATTAAAATATTTCAATATTGTTAGAATGTAACCAAATAAACTGTGAAAAAATACGAAATTCTTTTTATAAAAAACCAAAAATAATAACTAAAAAAAAAAAACTAACTATAATTATTAAAAAACTTGAGCAAAATCAGTTAAAATTGCAAATTATTTATGATAAATCAAAAATGGCAAAATGCGGTAATAAAAAAAGTTTTTTTTTATTTTAAAATTAGATTTGACTAAAAAATATCAAAATATTGTCACAAAGATTCATAATCCATTCATAAAAATAGCAAAATCCGGTTAGAAAACATCAAAATATTGTTAGAAAGCACCATCTATCCATAAACTATTATAAATTGTAAAATTATAATTTATAAAATGTCAAAAATGGTAGAATTTGTTCAAAAACAGTTAAAAAGTTTAACATTTTATTTATAAAATGACAAAAACATCAAAACCCTATTTTGAAATATCAAATTATTGTTGAAAAGCACAAAAAATCCGGCTAAAATGGTTTAAAACTGCAGAAATCTATTTATAAAATGTATAAAATAGCAAAATCCGGCGTTGATATATTAAAATATTGTTAGAGAACACTGAAATACAGCCGGCCAAACACATAAAATACCAAAAGTTAGTTTGGAAGCTTTAAATTATTGTTGAAAAGCATTAACATCTGTCCATAAACTGTTAAAAATGTAAAATTTTAATTTATAAAATGGCAAAGTCTGACTAAAATCAGTTTAAAATTGCAAAAATCTATTTATAAAATGCAAAAATTACAAAATCCAGCTTTTAAATAATAAAATATTGTTTAAAGCTTTTTTCCAGCCATAAATTATTAATAAATGTATAAATTTACTTAAAATATGTCATAAATACCAAAATTTGGCATTGAAATATAACAAAATTGTTAGAAAGTATCAAAATTTGACTATAAACTGAGAAAAGCCATTTTTTTTAATAAAAAATCTAACACTTAAAAATCTATAATTATTAAAAAAAAATGAGCAAAATCAGTTAAAAATGCAAAATTTTATTTATGATAAATCAATAATGGCAAAATGCGGTATTAAAAAGAAACAATTTTTTTTTTAATTCTAAAAATAGCTAGAAAATGTCAAAATAATAAAAATCAAAATTATATTCATAAATTGTAAAAAACAGCAAAATTCTGTCTTAAAACATCAAAATATTTGTTAGAGAGCACTAAAATTTGGCGAAATCGGTTTAAATGTGCAATAAAATGTCAAAAATAGCTAAAACCGACCTTGAAACATCAAAATATTGTAAGAGAGTACCAGAATAAGGCCGTCCAAGCACACACAATATCAAAAATAGCAAAATCCGGCTAAGAAACATATAAATATTGTTAAAAAGCACTAAAATTTGTTCATAAATTGTTAGAAATGTAAAATTCTAACTTATAAAATGTGCAAAATAGTTGAATCTAGCTAAAAACAGTTAAAAAGTATCAAATTTTATTCATAAAATTCATAAAAACTTCAAAAATCTGTCTTGAAACATCAAAATAATGTTGAAAAGCACCAAAAATCCTTCTTTCTTGAAACATCAAATTATTATTAAAGACTACCAAAATACAGCCGCTAAACGAATGAAATGTTAAAAATTTAAAAATCTGGCTTAAAACATCAAAATATTGTTAGAGAGCCCCAAACCTCAGCCGGCACACGGTTTAAAAGTAAAAATCTATTTATAAAATGTCAAAATTATTAAAATCAGGCTACAAAATATTAAAAAATTGTTAAGAAGCATTAAAATCCAGCCATAAATTGTTGAACAATATAAAATTCTGCTTAAAAATGTCATAAATAACAAAGTTTGGCATTGAAATATTTCAATATTGTTAGAATGTAACCAAATCTAGCTATAAACTGTGAAAAAATACGAAATTCTTTTTATAAAAAACCAAAAATAATAACAACTAATAAAAACGGACTATAATTATTAAAAAACTTGAGCAAAATTAGTTAAAAATGCAAATTATTTTTGATAAATGAAAAATGGCAAAATGCGGCAATAAAAAAAATATCAAAATATTGTTACAAAGATTCATAATCCGTTCATAAAAATAGCAAAATCCGGTTAGGAAACATCAAAATATAGTTAGCAAGCACCAATATCTATCCATAAACTATTATAAATGTAAAATTCTAATTTATAAAATGCAAAAATAGTAGAATTTGGCCAAAAACAATTAAAAGTTCAAAATTATATTTATAAAATGTCAAAAACAGCAAAATACTGTCTTAAAACAGCAAAATATTTGGTGGAATGCACCAAAAACAAAGTCAAAAATAGCAAAATCCAGTTTGGAAACATTAAAATATTGTTAGAAACCACCAACATCTGTTCATAAACTGTTAAAAATGTTAAACTTAAATTGATAAAATGTCAAAAATAGTAGAATCTGGCCTAAAACAGTTAAAAAAACCTCTTTTAAAATATTAAAATTTTGTTAGAAAGCACTAAAAATTCGACCAAATGGTTTAAAAGTGCAAAAATCTATTCATAAAAGATAAAAAATAGGATAATCTAAAACATCAAAAAATTAATAGAGAGCACCAAAATACGGCCAATACACATAAAATGTCAAAACTACCAAAATTTGGTTTGAAAACATCAAAATATTGTTAAAAAGCACCAAAATCTGTCCATAAACTAGTAAAAATGTAAAATTTTAATTTATTATATGTCAATTAGTAGAATTAAAAAATTAAATTTATAAAATGTCCTTGTCTTAAAGCACCAAAATATTATAGTTTAAAAGTGCAAAATGTATTCATAAAATGTAAATTATGGCAAAATTTGGCCTTGAAATATTAAAATATTGTTAGAAAGCATCAAAATACGGCCAGTCAAACATAAAATAATAAATATACAAAAATTTGGTTCCAAACTATTAAAATATTGTTGAAAAGCACCAAAATCTGTTCATAAACTGGTACAAATGTATACATATAAATTTTTAATTATTTTTATAAAATATAAAAAATAGTAGAATCCGTCTAAAAACTGTTGGAAAGCACCAAAAATTTTGCCAAAATGGCATAAAAATGCAAAAATCTATTCATAAAAGTTAAAATTAGCAAAATCTGGCGTTAAAACATCAAAACATTGTTAGAGAGCACCAAAATACACTTAAAATGTCAAAAATACCAAAATTTGATTTGGAAACAATAAAATATTGTTGTAAAATACCAAATTCTGTTTTATCAAAATAAAAACAGCTAAATCTGACCGAAAACAGTTTAAAATTGCAAAAATCTATTCCAAAAATGACAAAAACAGCAAATCCCGTCTTGAAACATCAAAATATTGTTAAAAGGCACTTCAATTTAGTCTGCAACGGTTTAGAAGTGCAAAAATCTATATACAAAATGTCAAAAAATTTAAAATTCGGCCTTGTAGCATTAAAATTTTGTTAAAAGCATTAAAATCTATCCATAAATTGTTGAAACATGTAAAACTCTAATTATAAACTGTCAAAAATATTAAAATCCGGTTTTGAAATATCACAATATAGTTAGAAAGTAACAATACTTGGTTATAAACTGTAGAAAATGTATTTAAAACATAATATATAAAATATTGATGAAAAGCACTAAAATCAGTCCGTAAACAAACATAAACATAAATCAAAATTTTAAAATCTGATCAAAAACAATTTAAATTTGCAAGAATCTATTCATAGAATGCAAAACAAGAAATTCCGGCCTTGAAACATTAAAATATTGTTAAAAAGCATTAGAATCCGGCCATAAAATGTTTGCAAAGTATAAAATTCTACTTTACAATATCATAAATATCAAAATTTGGTATGGAAAAACTAAAATATTGTTAGAAAGTAACAAAATCCGGCTATAAACTGTAGAAAAGTACAAATTTCTTTTAATAAAAAAAAACTAAAATTATTTAAAAAATTAAGCAAAATTTGTTAAAAATTCAAAATCTATTTATAATAAAAAAATATCAAAATATTGAAACAAAGATTCAAAATACTGTCATAAGAATGGCAAAATCCGGTTCAAAACATCAAAATATTGTTAGAAACCACCAACATCCATCCATAAACTATTTTAATGTAAAATTCTAATTTATGAAATGTCAAAAACAGTAGAGTCTAGCCAAAAATAGTTTAAAGTTTAAAATTATATTTACTAAATGTTAAAAACTTGTCTTGAAACATCAAAATATTTTGCAAAAACCACCAAAATGGTTTTAAAATGCAAAAATCTATTCATAAAATGTCAAAAATAGCTAAATCTGGCCTTTAAGCTTAAACATATTGTAAGAAAGTACCAAAATAAGTCCGGGCTGTCAAAAATAGCAAAATCTGGTTTGGAAACATCAAAATATTGTTAGAAAGCACCAACATCTGTCCATAAACTATTAAAAACGTAAAATTCTAATTTATAAAATGTAAAAAATTGTAGAATTTTGCTAAAAACAGTTAAAAAATTATATTTATAAAAAGTCAAAAACAGCAAAAACCCTTCTTGAAACATTAAATTATTGTTAAAAAGCACTTAAAATCTAGACAAAATTGTTTAAAATGCAAAAAATTATTTATATAAGATAAATCGTAGCAAAATCTGGGCTTAAGACATCAAAATAATATTAGAGAATACCAAAATACGACACATTAAATGTCAAAAATATTAAAATTTGGTTTGGAAACATTAAAATATTAATGAAAACTACTAAAATCTGTCCATAAACTGGTAAAAATGTAAAATTCTAATTTATAATATGTTAAAAATAGCAAAATCTGAGCAAAGACAGTTTAAAATTGCAAAAAATTATTCATAAAATGCAAAAATAACAAATGTTGGCCGTGACACGTTAAAACATTTTTAATAAGCAATAAAATCCATAAATTGTTGAAAAATGTAAAATTCTATTAAAAAAAAACTACCAAAATTTGACGTTGAAACATCACATTGTTAACAACGTAACAAAATCTGACTATAAACAGTAGAAAAGAACAAATTTCTTCTTATAAAAAAAAATAAATTAAAAAAAACTGACTATAAATATTAAATATTAAAATATCCGGCTAAAATGGTTTAAAACTGCAGAAATCTATTTATAAAATGTATAAAATAGCAAAATCCGGCGTTGATACATCAAAATATTGTTAGAGAACACTAAAATACGGCCGGCCAAACACATAAGATGTCAAAAATACCAAAATTTAGTTTAGAAACGTTAAAATATTGTTGAAAAGCAATAACATCTGTCCATAAACTGTTAAAAATGTAAAATTTTAATTTATAAAATGGCAAAATTTGAGTAAAAACAGTTAAAAATTGCAAAAATCTATTTATAAAATGCAAAAATTACAAAATTCAACTTTGAAATAATAAAATATTGTTTAAAAGCATTATTCCAGAGATAAATTATAGAAAAATGTAAAAATCTACTTAAATAATGTCATAAATACCAAAATTTGACTTTGAAATATAACAATATTGTTATAAAGTAACTAAATTTGACAATAAACTGAGAAAAGCATTTTTTTTTTAATAAAAAAACATTTAAAAATGCAAAACTTTATTTATGATAAATTAATAATGGCTAAATGCGGTAATAAAAACAAAAAATATTTGTTTGTCTTAAAACATCAAAATATTTGTTAGAGAGCACTAAAATTTGGCAAAATTGGTTTAAATGTGTAATAAAATGTCAAAAATAGCTAAATCCGATCTTGAAACATTAAAATATTGTATGAGAGTACCAGAATAAGGCCGGCCAAGCACATACAATATCAAAAATAGCAAAATCCGGCTTGGAAACATATAAATATTGTTAAAAAGCACCAAAATTTGTTCATAAATCGTTAAAAATGTAAAATTCTAAATTATAAAATGTAAAAAAAAGTTGAATCTAGCCAAAAACAGTTAAAAATTTTGAAATTTTATTTATAAAATGTTAATAACTGCAAAATAACTGTTAAAAACCTGTCTTGAAACATCAAAATAATGTTGAAAAGCACCAAAAAATCCGGCCAAAATGGTTTAAAAGTTTATTCATAAAAAGTAAAAAATAGCAAAATCTGTTTTTGAAACATCAAAATATTATTAAATTTTATTATAAATTAAAAAATACCAAAATACAGCCGCCAAACGCGTGAAATGTTAAAAATTTAAAAATCTGGCTTAAAACATAAAAATATTATTAGAAAGCACCAAACCTCGGCCGGCACACGGTTTAAATGTGAAAATCTATTTATAAAATGTCAAAATTATTAAAATCAGGCCATGAAATATTAAAATATTGTTAAGAAGCATTAAAATCCAGCCATAAATTCTGCTTAAAAATGTCATAAATAACAAAGTTTGGCATTAAAATATTTCAATATTGTTAGAATGTAACCAAATAAACTGTGAAAAAATACGAAATTCTTTTTATAAAAAACCAAAAATAATAACTAAAAAAAAAAAAACTAACTATAATTATTAAAAAACTTGAGCAAAATCAGTTAAAATTGCAAATTATTTATGATAAATCAAAAATGGCAAAATGCGGTAATAAAAAAAGTTTTTTTTTATTTTAAAATTAGATTTGACTAAAAAATATCAAAATATTGTCACAAAGATTCATAATCCATTCATAAAAATAGCAAAATCCGGTTAGAAAACATCAAAATATTGTTAGAAAGCACCATCTATCCATAAACTATTATAAATTGTAAAATTATAATTTATAAAATGTCAAAAATGGTAGAATTTGTTCAAAAACAGTTAAAAAGTTTAACATTTTATTTATAAAATGACAAAAACATCAAAACCCTATTTTGAAATATCAAATTATTGTTGAAAAGCACAAAAAATCCGGCTAAAATGGTTTAAAACTGCAGAAATCTATTTATAAAATGTATAAAATAGCAAAATCCGGCGTTGATATATTAAAATATTGTTAGAGAACACTGAAATACAGCCGGCCAAACACATAAAATACCAAAAGTTAGTTTGGAAGCTTTAAATTATTGTTGAAAAGCATTAACATCTGTCCATAAACTGTTAAAAATGTAAAATTTTAATTTATAAAATGGCAAAGTCTGACTAAAATCAGTTTAAAATTGCAAAAATCTATTTATAAAATGCAAAAATTACAAAATCCAGCTTTGAAATAATAAAATATTGTTTAAAGCTTTTTTCCAGCCATAAATTATTAATAAATGTATAAATTTACTTAAAATATGTCATAAATACCAAAATTTGGCATTGAAATATAACAAAATTGTTAGATAATGTCAAAATAATAAAAATCAATATTATATTCATAAATTGTAAAAAACAGCAAAATTCTGTCTTAAAACATCAAAATATTTGTTAGAGAGCACTAAAATTTGGCGAAAATGGTTTAAATGTGCAATAAAATGTCAAAAATAGCTAAAACCAGAATAAGGCCAGCCAATCACAACAATATCAAAAACAGAAAAATCCGGCTTGAAAACATAAATATTGTTAAAAAGCACCAAAATTTGTTTATAAATCGTTAAAAATGTAAAATTCTAACTTATAAAATGTGAAAAATAGTTGAATCTCGCCAAAAACAGTTAAAAAGTATCAAATTTTATTCATAAAATGTTAAAAACTGCAAAAACCTGCACCAAAAATTCGGCTAAAATGGTTTAAAAATGCAAAAGTTTATTCATAAAAAGTAAAAAATAGCAAAATCTGTTTTTGAAACATCTAAATAAAATTAAAGACTACCAAAATACAGCAGCCAAACGCATGAAATGTTAAAAATTTAAAAATCTGGCTTAAAACATCAAAATATTGTTAGAGAGTATCAAACTTCCAAACCGTGTGCCGGACGGTTTAAAAGTAAAAATCTATTTATAAAATGTCAAATTATTAAAATCCGGCCATGAAATATTAAAATATTGTTAAAAGGCATTAAAGTCCAGCCATAAATTGTTAAAAAATATAAAATTCTGCTTAAAAATGTCATAAATAACAAAGTTTGGCATTGAAATATTTCAATATTGTTAGAATGTAACCAAATCAAGCTAAAAACTGTGAAAAAATACAATTTTTTTTTATAAAAAACCAAAAAGATTAACAACTAAAAAAAAACTTGAGCAAAATTAGTTAAAAATGCAAATTATTTAAAAAAGTATTTTTTTTTAAATTTTAAAAATAGATTTGTCTAAAAAATATCAAAATATTGTCACAAAGATTCATAATTCGTTCATAAAAATAGCAAAATCCGGTTAGAAAACATCAAAATATAGTTAGCAAGAACTAACATTTATCCATAAACTATTATAAATGTAAAATTTTAATTTATAAAATGCAAAAATAGTAGAATTTGGCCAAAAACAATTAAAAGTTCAAAATTATATTTATAAAATGTCAAAAACAGCAAAATACTGTCTGCAAAATATAATAAATATGCAAAATATTTAATGGAATGCACCAAATACAAAGTCAAGAATAGCAAAATCCAGTTTTGACACATTAAAATATTGTTAGAAACCACCAACATCTGTTCATAAACTGTTAAAAATTTAAAACTTTAATTGATAAAATGTCAAAAATAGTAGAATTTGGCCCAAAACAGTTAAAAAAACCTTTCTTGAAATATTAAAATTTTGTTGGAAAGCACTAAAAATTCGACCAAATAATTTAAAAGTGCAAAAATCTATTCATAAAAGATAAAACATAGCAAAATCTAAAACATCAAATTATTAGAGAGCACTAAAATACGGCCAATACACATAAAATGTCAAAACTACCAAAATTTGGTTTAAAAACACCAAAATATTGTTGAAAAGCACCAAAATCTGTTTATAAACTGGTAAATATGTAAAATTTTAATTTATAATATGTCAATTAGTAGAATCTGGCCAAAAACCGTTCAAAGTTTAAAATTAAATTTATAAAATGTCCTTGTCTTAAAGCACCAAAATATTAAAGTTTAAAAGTGCAAAATGTATTCATAAAATGTAAATTATGGCAAAATTTGGCCTTGAAATATTAAAATATTGTTAGAAAGCATCAAAATACGGCCGGTCAAACATAAAATAATAAAAATACCAAAATTTGGTTCCAAATTATTAAAATATTGTTGAAAAGCACCAAAATCTGTTCATAAACTGGTACAAATGTATACTTATAAATTTTTAATTATTTTTATAAAATATAAAAACTAGTAGAATCCGTCTAAAAACTGTTGGAAAGCACCAAAAATTTTGCCAAAATGGCATAAAAATGCAAAAATCTATTTATAAAAGTTAAAATTAGCAAAATCTGGCCTTAAAACATCAAAACATTGTTAGAAAGCACCAAAATACACTTAAAATGTCAAAAATACCAAAATTTGATTTGGAAACAATAAAATATTGTTGTAAAATACCAAATTCTGTTTTATCAAAATAAAAACAGCTAAATCTGACCGAAAACAGTTTAAAATTGCAAAAATCTATTCCAAAAATGACAAAAACAGCAAATCCCGTCTTGAAACATCAAAATATTGTTAAAAGGCACTTCAATTTAGTCTGCAACGGTTTAGAAGTGCAAAAATCTATATACAAAATATCAAAAATATTAAAATTTAGCCTTGAAGCAATAAAATTTTGTTAAAAAACATTAAAATCTAGCAATAAATTGTTGAAAAATGTAAAACTTTAATTAAAAACTGTCAAAAAAATCAAAATCCGTCTTTGAAATATCACAATACAGTTAGAAAGTATTAATACTTGGTTATAAACTGTAGACAATGTTTTTTTTTTTAATCAAAAATTACTTAATTTGGCTGAAAGCACAAAATTTAAAAAATGCTAATCTCTATTTATAATGAAGTTCAAAATAGCAAAACACGGCTATAAAATTGAGAAATGTATGTTTATCATGAAAAATAGCTCTTTCGTATTGCAAACCATTGCTTATAGATAGCTATGCCACTGAGAAAGATTAAATAAGTAAGTTAAGGAAATCGAGCAAAAAAATTTGTCTTATTTGAAAGAAATTACTCCACAACACTTTTTTTTGGTTCTTGCCTATTTCATAAGTTTACGCTGGTCTTGCAGCTATATTATAATAAATTTGATAAGAATGGTAGATATCTTTTAATTTCTTAATATTTATTTATCAAGTGCATCTCTTAAAATTTAATTTTTTATCAATTTTATTTCACACTAAAATAAATTTAGTATATTTTATTAATTTATTTATTTAACTAGTTTTGATATATAAATATTATTCTCAATTACATATAATTGATTGAAAAAAAAATATAGAATTTATTTTTGACAAGATTGCAAAATTATTTTGTAAAATGTAAAGTATTAAACAATATACGTATTAGTTGTTATTTTCAACTGTTAAATTATTTCTAATTCTTAATTATTACAGGATGAAACGTATATTTTATTTTGTATATAAATAGACATCATCGAGTTAGTTTCAATACTTAAAGTAAATAACACTTGCGTTGCGAGGATTTTTTTTTGTATTTAGTGAATGTAAATACACACACTGAAAGCTTTTTAGGATATTGCACGTTGCGGAAAACTCTGGAAAATGTCAGTAAATAAACCGACAAAAATTATATGAAACGGTTGCATAAATAAATTATATATGCTCTCCACGAAATGGTACTTATTTGTATATTCTCGTGTTATTGAAACATCAATTTTTCCTTTGCTGTGTTTGATCAAATAGAAATGTATATTTCAGTTATTTTAATATTTTACATGTTTACATAATGAGCAAAGTTTTTTAATAAACAAATATTAAATTGTAAAAAATCTGTTGAAGTGTATATTGCAAATTTAGTAGGTTGGATTAAGTTTATATTAGAAAAGTTAATTAAAAAATCTCAACTGGAAGTAATACCGCCCATTGTTTTATAGGTAGAGCTTACACGTAAATTGTTTATACACTTATAAATAATACTTACTGATTCAGTTGAGTCATAATATAGCAATTTTTATTACCTGTATAAAGTAGTGTATACGTAGTAGAAAGAATATAAAATGATATGTAATTGCATAAATGTGGATTAATTGATAAAGTTATAGTATTATAAAACAGCAAAAGTGTTTGAATGTTTCAATAAAACGGTTTTGAAGACGCAACTTATTGTATGGAACAAAAGTTTAATTACAAAAAAAAACATCAAGTATGTGGTGCTATAGGAGGATGTTGAGAATAAGTTTTTAATAAGGAAGTGCTACGTTGAATAAATAATTAGAAGGAAGAGCGGCTGACAAAAGAAGAATTCCTAGGCTTTGCAACTTGAGAGAGCGGAGTAGGTGTACAGGTAAAGAATTTTTGTGTAGTAATGATCATTTTTAATTGTTGATAGGAGTAGAACTTTAAAAAGATAAACATTCTTAGTTTTTGACCCAATACTTACAAGAGGAAAGAATGCACTAAAGGCATAAGAAATAGAAAAAATTGGCATTTTAGTCATTAATACAATATGCAATAAAAAAACAAACAAAAAATTACAACATCAACCAAAAGGTCATGAATAATTTGTAATCTACATTACAGAATATTTGTTTTAAATTTCCTAACTAGCAATTTTAAACAGCTTTATACACATATCATTATCATCATATCGGTTTAGTCGTAGTTTCAAATGCGTTGTTTACCAATATAGATCCGCACAATCAACTAATCGAGTTACTCTGCACCATCCACACCGCTGACCTCAGCAATATTAGTAAACAACAGTCTACTGCCCACGTAAAATATTTGATTCAATATTACTTCTTTTCTCACTGATTATTATTAAATTCACACAATATCATAGTTGTCACTTTACAAACTATGAGATGGAATCATGTCAACACTCAAGTTTTAATTGTATACGTGTGTGTCGTATGATACGCATGAATTCACCCAGCTTTTGTTGTAATTATAAATTATTAATATACACTGAATTTCGCTTTCAGTGAAGCATTAATTATAAAGTTATATATTTTACTCCAAATTCAAGCTACTTTCAAATAGCATTTGGAGGAAAGATTATAACGTGATTAGTCGGAGCGCGGGAAGGGTTCTCTAATCATAAATGAAATGAACCGCAGAAACAAGAGGAACAAAAGCGTTCTAAGGGGGTGGTTTAATATAGATCAGTTCTACTTTTAATTTAAGCAAATATTATGGAAATTAACAAAATGAAAATTTCAGTAAGTTGAATAAAACAAAAGGACTTTATTAATTGAAAGTGATACTTAAATTGAGATTATTGGGAATTAAAAATGAGCAGTGTAATTTACCACAAAAAGTAGAATTTCAATTTACTCATTTCTATAGATTTTCTGCCTACTATTTATTTCTAAAGCGTCAATAAATAAAACTCAATCAATTCTACTAAAAGATATTTACGTTTTTTTGTTCGCTTTTGTATCGGTATTTATTAGGGTGGTGCTCCAGTTGAGTGCCAGGACCGAGTATCGGCTTCATTGAAAATTATAGTGTTAGGGATGTGCTATTTTGTAGGAATATCGTATCGAATAAACCACTATCCACGTGACACATCAATTTGTGCTGTGTACCATTACGAAGGATTTTGATTAAATTGTATTAGCACTTGTATGTTAATTTCAACACTGGTTGTTTAACAGATGGAATTTTAATTAAAATAATTATGAAATTTAATCAGAAACAAACTAATTAGAATTTAATAATGTTTTATTAATTAATTAATGTTTGTTGTTATTGCAATTGTGCAACAAATATTACTATAAGACACAGACGAGATGGTTGAACGGTACAGGTAGCGCAGACAAAAGGGTATGGAAGAGTCTGGAAGAGGCTTAGGTCTAGGGAATGGATGGATAATGGTTAAGAAAGAAAAAGAACACTTTTGTGTCACAGCCACTAAAATAAAACATTTTTGAATTTTATACGTAATTGCTTGCACACTTATAATTTAAATCTCATCAAAACATTCTTTTCATCACACATTTAAGGTATAAATATCTCCGTTAAAATTATAGACAGCTTGAAAAAGAATAAAACGGGTTGTAATTTAACATGGTCGTTAGGTATCGCATTTACTTTTAACAGTGAAATTAGTATAGAAGTGGAAACTTGTAATTAAAATACGTTTGTTAAGCTTCTAGAAGTTGGAAAGTTCTAAAAGGTTTTTATACATTTAGTACATTCCCATGACATAATTGCACGTCTCTTGAATTACAAGAATATTTGAATATATTAAGAATAACATTGCAAGGTCGCTTACGAATCTAAATATTTATCATAATTTATCCTTTGTGTTCTGCAACAAAAGCAAATTGCGTCAGGGTATTTTTTTTTCAGTAATATTAATTATTGGATGTGTTAAATGTGTTACAAATTCTATTTTGGTTTGTTTACGTGTACGGATTTAGATATGTGTCCTTGGCAATATGCATCTGACAAATTGTTTGGATGTCGTTGAACCATTAATAAGCTATAATTATTACATAAATTTGTTTTTTAATATAAATAGATTTAAATAAATATGTTAAATGTCGATGAAAATGCAATCCAAGTGGAATCGCAATTTTCTCCATGTTTGCTTTGATTTCAGACCCGGACATAATTGCAACGATTGTCGTGTGTATTTATAGGGGTTCGTACAAACCCACAGCTAAAGGCAACCTTTTAAATATTCAAATTTAAGCAATACTAAAGCGTATGGTAAACTTAGAAATAAACCTCTGTTTATAAAGCATTGTTATATTGGAGAATAATTGACTTTGTTAGGAACTTTATTGCGGAAATTTTAAATTACTTATTTAGTAGATTTATGAACTAAATATATATAGTTACATAAAAATAATTATGATATTAAATTGTTTATTTTAATTATTACAACCTTAATAGAAATACGGAAATCTATTATCAATTTTGTTAACAACCCAATCCAACCCGTACTCAAAATGCAAAAATACCTGTGGTTTTCGATTCAAAACTGTCTCTAATTAAATTAATCAAAATAATTTATTTGATTTTAATGTTGGTTGAGTCATGGTTTGTATATTGCTATTTTTATTTGTTCACAAGCAATTATCCTGAAAATGTTGCATATAATGTGTCGTTTTTTTTATTTTAAAAGAATTACAATTTATGCCACAAATTATCTTTAAATTTCAACGAGTGAAACTACACTCGCTGAAACTATCACAATGAAGACTATACTTAAGCAGTTTGTGAACATTGACTTTGAATATTTTTGGCTTATAAGTCTCGGGAAATACTGAATTTGGAAGTTTATTTCATTTTTTGATAGTACGGTTAAAGAAATATTTCTTAAAAGTTTCTGTCTACATCTCTGAACTATCAGTGAATGTTTGTTAGAAATCCTAGCAAGACTTGTACTAGAAGTAAATATTTGTTTAGATGGCAAAATGTCTTTTATTTTGTTTGAACAATGTCCATTAAAATATTTATAAAAAATGCAAAGATCTGCAACATTACGGATCGTCAATGATGCGAATAGCTCGTTTCTAAATAGAGTTTAGAAGAGATAATGTAGTTTCCAGTGCTCTTCCCCATACTTGAGAACAGTATTTAATACAAGGACAAATTAAAGTTTTATATAATAATATATATGCAAAAGTTGAACAGATGTAAAAAAAATTTATCTATTAAAAAATCTTAGTTTTTTAGATACTTTTGAAGCTATGTTGACACCATGGTTGTTCCAGAGAAGGTTTTGTGAGATTGTACACCTAGAAGACAAATTGAAGAAGATTTAGATATAGATTCGTTGTTTAGTTTAATATTTGGTACTATGATGTTTTGGATTTGAATTTTGAAACAGTAAGAAGTTGAGTTTTTGAGTTAAAATTGATCATGTTGGAAGTGCTTCATTCAGATATTGTTTTAAAGTCTTTGTTTATAGATGCTAGAGTTTCTAAACAAGAAATTTCAAGACGTTTTGCCATATTTGTTGATATGGTCTTTGGAAAGTATGAAGTATCAAACTTATTTGAAAAAATTCTTTAATAAATTAAAAATAAAGTTTGCAAAAAAGCAGAACCTTGAGGAACAGGTTTACAGCTTTGTTGACAAGATTAGGATGTCTTATACAGGGTGTCAATAATCTGCATGTGTTCTATGGGTAACTTGTTGTTTTAAATGTTACAGAGTTAGTTAAATTAGCTCTTAGTTAAATGTTCCATAAAAAACTAACACAAACAATTTTTTAAAATTTAAATAAGTTTTTGTCTATTTAGTCAAACACAAAATGCATTTTGTAGATATTTTTGTGTAAAATTCAAATAAAATTGTTATAACATTTTTTATTTTTGAGATATGAACTTGCCGTTTTTTAAATGACAACTCCAGTTTATTAAGAAGCTTATGTTTTTCTGATTTCAAAAATGTGTAGATTGTTATATTTGATTTAATTAGTTTTTTTTAAATTTGCAAAAAACAAGAATAATTTAATATAACTGTACAGTTTTTTATCTGTTGTTTTTTTTTTAAATTGTATGTTAATATAAATGTTGCAAAACGTTTGCAGATGACAGCTGAACTACAGTTTGTAATCAAACTAATACATTGCATTTGTTTTTTGTGTTTTAAATCTAATAAATATTTGTAAGATATTTGTATTAATGGTAATTGCATTTATTCGCAGTGTATATTTTTTGTTTCTTAGAGAGTCTTTTGATGATAATTTTGATGTTTTAAACAGTTGAAAAATATTTCATAAAAAGGATAAAAATGCTCTGATTTTTCCAAAACGCAGTCAAAAAGCTAGAAAATATGTTGCGTTTTGTAAAAAACAAATTATACTCAAATAGTCAACTGTGATGATAGAGATACTACAATCTCATCTCATCATTTTATGAAATGGAAGAAATAATATTTTTAGTTCTATTTATCACAAAATATAAGTTGTGGACGACTTATTTTTTCTGCTGTCCCACTTCTTGTGTGCTTGAGTTATGACATGAAAGAGTTGTTTAACAATGAATGTCTTGATAACTAACGCTTGGGTAGGTGGGCGGGAACCATGGGCGGCTCTAAGTACTATAGCGCTCCCGTCTGTTAAAAAACAAAAAAATATTACAAAAAAATTATACCTTTTTAAATTCATTTTACAAGTAAAAAAAATATTAAAATTGTAAATGCTATTTGCATCAACAAATGATTCTAGATTACATATATAACCTGCTTTATTCTATGCAATTGTGTCGCCGTTACGCAGTTTTGTCATGTTTTAAACTTACGTATAAAGCTGCACGTTGGACATTAGAAATTTACCAGTTTGGGCAATCATTTGCAAAAAACGTAGTACTTTAATGCTCCTCCTCAATGACTAAGAACACTAATCTGGAGCATGTCGGTCTACCAAAAAGTGGATGACTTTTTAGAAGACACTGAGGACAACACAGCGTTACTAGCGTTTGGCCTTCTCGAATCAGAGAAACTATTTTGAAATTGAAAACTTAATCTGATCTTGAACATAACCCAAGACAACACGGAATCTAACAAATTTTTCCCTATCTACCAATTTAGGTTTTGACAAGACTACTCTGTAGTTTATCAAAAACCCGAATGATTGACCACATTGTCACAGGTTTCAGACTGATAAAAACCTTTTACAAAATTTTTTCTGCGTCTTATAGATCTAATAGCTTTATATCTAAACCGCAAAACATTGGTGTTAAACTTTTAAACAACGTTTTTATACCGTAGTCCAATACAGTCAAATATCTGGGTATTACTTTTGATAAAGGACTTACGTATAAATTACACGTACAGTCCATCCTAAAACAATCCTGCTAATTTCAATTTTTGACGGAACAGCGGCATGTTGCTTTAGAACAAAATTCGGATGTACACCATCATCAAACCAGAGCAAAAATAACTTTTGAATTTTTAATCTAGACAACTGTTGCAAACACGCACCTCAATTGTGTGTGATACTTTCAAAATCTTATTTTTTTGTGGTTGGTTGTACCCCTATAGTATGTTCAAAACAAAAAAAAATTTAACAACCTTGGTATTCCCTAGCTGCGCCAATACATCATAACGTTGGCCAAAAAGTACTTGAAAACTCGTGGTTTATATTGACCCTGATCTAGTCAGATTTACTAAGTTATACAAATATGAATATTTCAATAAGAAACCAATCAACATCATTACTTTCTAATGTGGTTTATTTCACAATCCCACTATGCAGCCTATAAGGCGTTCTAACTATCCTTCTTCTAAAATACAATTTACAAAAGGAAGGTATATGAGCTTTACAGCCTTAAACTTTTAAGCATGATTCGAGGAAAGTTTAGTCTATAGACATTCTCTTTTAGAGAGTAAAGCAAGCAGTCTTTAAAAGATTCTCTTTCCAGACCAACAGCCAAGATAACAACAACACCAAACATGAATTAACCAGAACAAAAACCAGATAATATCCAGGTTTAGAAAAGACTATCACCAATGCACATATTAGTTGCAATGGCAAGCAAATTCCATAGAAACCCTTTTACTTACCAGCATGCTAACAAAACCAAGCAACATCTGCCTTAAAGCCCAGTGAAATCGAGATCTAATTGCGGAGTAATTACACGGAAACGCCGCAACTATTCTTCAACGCACACAGATGGGTTTAAGCGCAAAGAGTAGTTCAGGTGGAAAAACTAGATGATAGACAGACCACTAGTCAGTTACAATCACAAAAGCAACTCCGTAGAAATTTTTTTAAGTATTCCAATTAAAAATTTAGAAACAGAATTACAACAAAGACTTCTGAACTTGCTAAAAGAAATAAAAACTACTTGTACATTAACAAACCCCTCACTCTCACGCCAAACGAGTGATTTACTACCATCATGTAGACAACAGGCGCTTTGCAGGCCCCGCCACTAGAGTTGTAATTTAGGCGGCTACTTGATCGGACTCATTGCCGATACACCAACTTTAAGTTGCATCTGGAAGTCCTTGAAACAAGAAGCTACCACAACAGCTCTACACCTAAAAAACATTTTCAGGAAGTTGCTCAAAACCTGGTGGAATTTAGTGTAACAAAGTAAATTGGTATCTGACATCTTATTAGTCATAGTAATATTATGATTGTCTATATTTTTAAAAGCCAATAAAACATTTTTTTAACTTTGCAATAATTGCAGTAAGTTCAAAATATAATTGAAAAAAAAATTACAATAATATAATGCAAATGTAAACTATCGCGGGCCAGCTACCCTTACTGCCTAGCGCCGTCACTGGCGGAAACAAAGTTTAATTTGTAGACAAATAATTTTTTTTACTGTGACCCACTTATTATTTGCCCACTTCTTGTGTGTTTGAATTTAGATGTGAAAGGGGTGGGCGGGAACAAAGTTTAATTTGTGGGCGAATAACTTTTTCTACTGCAACTCACCCGCCCAAGTATCTATTGTTTGCCCACCTTTTGTGTACTTGGATTTAGATATGAGAGAATTTTTTAACAATAAATGTCTTGATAAGTAACGCTTGGGTGGGTGAGCGGAAACAAAGTTCTACTTGTGGGCAAGTTATTTCTTCTAGTGTGACTCACCTACTTGCCTAAGTGTTAACCATCAAAGGATCTATTGTTTGTCCCATGTGTTTGGATTAAGGCATGAAAGAATTGTTTAACAATAAATTCTTGATAATTAACACTTGGGTGGGTAACCAAAAACTAAGTTTAGTTTGTGGGCGAGTTACGTCTTTTTTTTAGGTGTTGCTTGGGTTTTCTGATTTGGACAGGTTTCTAAGTGAGGTTACAATCTAGGTTTTATTGGAGGCAATGGTATGCCTGAGAAATATGTGATTTTTAATGTGGGGTTTGTGCAGTTTAAGTTTTGATTCCTTTTAAAAACCAGTGGTTACGCTCCCAGGGTACCACAAGGTTTTGGTGGAGGTTATTGGAGATGTCTTTCCAGTTAATATGCCGGGATTATCCTATTTTAGCTTATCACGCTGGTTAGATTTTATTAAATGTTTAGAGATATGATTCCAAACTTTTCAGCGTAGGATCTTCTTTAAAGTGTTATTTGGGTTCTCTGGGTTTGAACATATTTTTTTAGGGTCTTTGGTCAGAGTCAAAGTTTTGACCAACGTTATCCAACAGATTTTGATCGGAGACCCTGGTAATGAGTAGGACATTGCTGAAAGTCATTATTATTATTTTTTTAATGTTGTCTAATCTTTTATGGCTATGTCTGAGTCAAGTGTACGGATTAAAAATTTGATTTTGCTTAAATCACTAAAAATGCCTTTTTCTACATGAGCCTTGATTTGTAAATTTTTTTAGATTTTTTCTTAAGCTATTTTCAAGTAATAAGCAATAAAAATGTGAAACAAATGATTTTTTTGCATTTTTTGATTGTTTGTAACTTCTCAGGGTTGCATTTTAAAAAACTTTTGCAGAACTTTAAAAAACGGTTTTTCTTAAAAAATAATGACGGGTGTTTTTTTTTCAAATATGAATAAAAACGTGCTTTTGCAAAAAATACCCTAAAAAATTTAGAAAGTCCCGTGCACTAAACTAAGTGATATCTTAGAATGTATCCACAGAAATAGTTAAAATTTGAAATTTAAGCCTTTTTCATTTGTTAATTGTTTGTAATTTCTCAGGATTGCATTTTTAGAACTAAATTATTAAGTACTTTTTTTTTCAAAATTATTCAACAAATAAGTTTTCATAGCCAAGTTTTTCTTTGAATTCTAAAATTTTTGCTGAAATTAATTTTTTTTACAAATATGAATGAAAACGTGCTTTTATATGTGCAAAAGATATCCTGAATATTTTAGGAAATTTCGTGCACTACGCACCGAGGAATCATAGAATGTATCTACAGAAAGTTGTGAAATTTAAGCCTTTTTGCTATTTTTAAGTATTTCTGTGGATACATTGTAAGATATCTTTGAGTGTAGTGCACGGCACTTCCTAAAATTTTTAGGGTATTCTTTGCACATATAAAAGCACGTTTTTATCTCATTTTTATTTTATTTGAAAAAAAAAAAGAACACACCAGTCACCTTTTTTAAGAATAACTGTCTTAAAATTCTGCAAAATTATTATAAATATTAAAATATTTTTTTAAACAATTTTGAAGAAAAAAATTCATTACAGTTTTTCCTAAAAATGCAACCCTGAAAAGTTATAAACGATAAAAAAAATTAAAAAATGCAAAAAAAACGATTTTTTCAAATTTTGATTGAATATTACTTGAAAAAAATCAGGACTTATGAAGAAAAGCATTTTTAGTGGTTTAAGGAAAATCAAATTTTTGTTCCGTACACTTGATTCAGACATGACAATATATTAATATCAATTAATAATCTTTTTCTTTGTTAAAAACAATCTTTTGATTGAAAGACTATTTACTCTAAACTAATTTACTTTCAATTTTGCTTTTAAAAGTTATTATTATGCTGCAATTCATACATCTTTAAAGCCAGTTTCTCAACTTTTGGCCAAAATAATGCTTTAAGGTTTGCCAACTTATTTGCTTAATACTTATTAATACTTGCTACTTATACTGGTAGCATTTTGATCAGTCTTTCTAAACTTGCTAGTTTTCTTAATCTTTGCATCAAACTGCTATACCATTGTGAATTGGTTACCATATTCTTGTTGGTTATTTGGCAGGGTACACCACGTGTAGAGAAAGTTGATTTTTAAGATTATAATGTATTTTTTTGCACCAAGGTATATTATCAAATGTGTATATCTACATACACAAAAATGTGATACGAGAAGCACTGCTAAAGTTTGCGGAATCAAGTACTGCCAGTATTGCCAGCGTTCTGCGATTATCATATTCGTAAAATTTAACGTTTTTTAGCTTTAATCCAGTTGACAGTTTGATTTCAAACTGCTTGGTTTTGTGTCAACAAAATTTAACAAAAGTAATAATTGTGTGAAAAATGTGAGTGATGATTTTTTATGATATTCGATACGGTTTAAAACCGCAGCAATGTGTGGAAAAACTTAGTTTGTTATTTGGAGATAAAGCACTATCCAAAATTATGGTTTACAAATGGTTTGCAAAATTCAAGCGGGGAAGACCAACGTTTGATGACGATCTTTGCGAAGGTCATCCATGCACTTCTGTTGTCGCGAAAAATATTGATGCTGTGCGTGAAATGATTTTGTCAGATTGGCATGTGACCTATAGTGAGATAGAGGCATTCTTAGGCATTGCAGCAAAACAAATACGACTTTGCACAATCATTTGCATATCAGGAAGTTTTGCAGTCGTTGGATCTGACACAATTTGAAAAAAGAACAAAAACAGGCACGTGTCAAGTGGTGCAAGAAAATGCTAAAGAAATTTGAAAAAGTTTGTTCAAATTTGGTATCTAACATCGTAACAGGTGACAAATCTTGGATATACTTATATGTGTCTAAAACTAAACAGCAATCGACTGTATGAGTGTTTCAAAATTAACTTAAACCCACAAATCGTTTAAAAAAAATGATTGCTTGTTTCTTTAGAAAAACGGGTCATGTTGTAACTGTTGCATTAGAGAATCGAAGGACTGTTAATGCTGACTGATATACTTCTATTTGTTTGCCGGAAGTTATCGCTGAAATCAAAACGAACAACATAAACCGGCGAATCATTGTTCATAATGACAATGCAAGCGCTCACTCAGCACGACGAACTGTAGAAATTTTGACCAGTAACAACATCCAATTAATGACTCATTGCTCATATTTGCCTGATTTATTGCCCAATGACTTTTTCCTATAAAATGCGTGGCGAGCCTTTGAAGCATTTAAATTACTTTTGGAGGTACCTTGTTCAGAGTGGCAAAATTGTTTTAAAGATTGGTTTCATCGTATGCAAAAGTGTATAGATTTTAAAGGAGAATATTTTGAGAAGCAATAAAGCAATTTACATAACGTAATTTGTTTTGCTTTACATTTTCTGCAAACTTAAAATCTGCCAAACATTGTCAGAGGTAATAAGAAAATAATATAAAATTAAGGGTTATAAACACTTTCTTGATTTGAAATGTTGATAAATTAAGCAGAAACTGCCATGCATTTAGTAGTTAAAAACTGTTAAAAATTTCAAATATTGAAAAAATACTTTACACTGTCTTTTGTTTTACGTAACAGACATAGTTTAGAATTAAGCAAAAATTTTAAAAACGTATCCGCAAATGCAAAAATTTTTTGAAACCTAAATCTTCGTGTTTTAATTATTAATATAATACAAACGATGACTAAACTGACTCTAGAAGTTTTCTCTAAATTATCACGGCGCTGAAAACGTATCTGCGCATTGACCGCAACCAACCCAAGTTTTGTTGATGGCATTTTTTAACGGCGGTTTTAAGCTGTGGTATGCCTTAAAAAATATGTGATAAATAATATTAAATTTGTCAGTTTTGGGAGCAAAAACAAAGTTACTGGAAACTGTTTTTCTTCCATGGTATTGCGTTCTGGAAATGGGAGCAGTGGTTACGCTTTCAGTTGGTCGTTGGAGATGTATTTCCAGCCGGGATTATATAATTATTTTGGCTTATTGCGCTTTTTACAATAAAACATAAGAATTGTTGCGTAATCGGTCGTAAAATCAAAATCACTCGGTCGATTTTGATAAATTTTGCTACTAAGCACCCTCAAATGTTGTCAAATAGATTGAAGTTTTAAAATTTGCAATACCTCAACAATAAAATATCTTTTGTAAATTTTATTTCCGTAATTCTTTGTAAAACAAAAACCAACAAAAAAACATTAATAGATAATGCCACATAAATGTTTAAGATTCCATAAATAATTTTGATGACAAACACTTGTGTGAGTAGGCGGGATCTAAGTCTAAATTGTGGGCGGGTAACTTCTTCTACTCCCCCCCCCCCCCAAGTGTTGGTGATTAAAAATTCATATTTTCAACTACCTCTTTTTACAAAAGTTTCTTGATGACAAACGCTTGGATGAGTGGGCTGGAACCAAGTTTAAAGTGTGGGCGGGTAACTTTTTCTATTGTAGCCCACCCGCCCACCCAAGTGTTTATGATTAAAAATTCATAATTTTAACCACTTCTTTTTACAAAAAATTCTTGATGGCAAACGCTTAGTGAGTAGGTTGGAACCAAGTTTAAAATGTGGGCGGGTAGTTTTTTTTATTGTCATTTATAACTTCAACTACCTCTGGTGTTCCTGCTGCTATTTTTAATAAAAAACCAATTGTAAGTTGTTAGCAATGTAACAGACGATTAGTTTACAATAAGTTTCTTGATAACAAATGCTTGGGTGAGTGAGCGAAAACCAAGTTTATAATGTAGGCAAATAGCTTTTTCTACTGTAACTGTATATCATAACTTTAACCACCTCTTATTACAAAAATTTCTTGATGCCAAACGCTTGAGTGGATGAGCGATAACTAAGTTTAAAGTGTGGGCGGGTAGCTTTTTCTATTGTAACGTACCCATCCACCCAGATGGGTAACTAGAAATTTATAACTTCAACCACCTATAGTGTTCCTACTGCTATTTTTAACAAGAAACCAATTGTAAATTGTTAGCAATGTAACAGTTAGTTCACAATAAGTTTCTTGATGACAAACGCGTGGGTAGGTGGGCGGGAACTAAGTTTAAATTATAGGCGAGTAGCTCCTTTTACCCCATTTGTGGTGTAGTATGTGAGGTTGTCAAAGGCATCCTATTTTTATGGTAAAAGTACTTTTTTATCCAAAATTAAGATGAAAGAAGATGTTGTAGCCTCAAGCGTTGCGATTGTCTCTGCTGTGTTCCAATTCAGTTTCCGGGTGCTTTCTCAGATCAATCAAATCAAGCGTGATAAGTTCGGGCACATGCAGATTTGGTGTCAAGGCAAGGGTGTTGGTGGTTTTGGTCATGGAGCTGCGGTTAGTGTTAGCATGGTATAATGCATAAACATCTGTTTTAGTTCTTTCTAACTTTATTTTAATACTATTCATCTAGTTTTTTCATTCATCTAGGTTTGTCCGCAAAATCGTTTAACAAATTTGGGGCGACGTGTCAAGGCGTTGTGGAGGGGAGGCCCCTCTTGCTATGCAATCCCCTCAACGCTCTAATTGACCCAGAGCGCTCTGCAAGTAAGTAGGAGTTTACGTCTGCTTGTTGAAAGTAACCTTTTTTTACCTATCGTCGGCATGGAGTCTCTCTGATTGAGGAACAGCGCATCAACATCAAGTTTCTTGCAAAGCTAGGGAAGAATGGTCGTGAGATTTTCGAGTGTTTAAAACAAGTTTACGGAGACAATTCTCTGAAAAAACCTACCGTCAACAAGTGGTTAAAAAGATTTCGGAAAGGCCGAAAAGATGACCTTTGTGCTCAGGACACCTCTTCACATCGAGTTCTGAGAAAAATGTTGAACAAATTTAAGTTTGTGTTTTTAGAGACTGTTGATTGACAGTTAGAATAATAGCTGAAGATCTATTTTCTGACTGAAAAACTTAAAATGAAAAACTTTTTAGCCCTAAGCTTAATCACCGTTCACCCGATTTAGCTCTTTGCGACAATTTTCTGAAAGAATCTACCGTCAACAAGTGGTTAAAAAGAAGACACAAAAGATGACTTTTGCTGAGGACGCCCCTTCACATCGAGTTTTGAGGAAAATGTTGAACGAATTTAGGTTTGTGATTTTAGAGACTGTCGATTGACAGAATAATAGCTGAAGATCTATTTTCTGACTAAAAAACTTAAAATGAAAAACTTTTTAGTCCAAAGCTTAATTACCGTGATAGAACACCCGCTTTATTTACCCGATTTAGCTCTTTGCGACTTGTTCCTGTTGCCAAAAAGCAAAATGGTGTTTCGGGGGCGACACTTGGGCGATGTGGAAGCCATTAAAGCAACAACGACACGGCAACTGAAAAGCCTCACAACTGAAGACTTTCAGCAATCTTATTAACAGTGGAAACGGCATTGGCAGAAGTGCATCTTGTCCCAGGAAGAGGAGTACTTTGAAAGATACCATATTGAAATACCTGAATAATTGTAAAATAAAGTTATTATTTTACTTTTATATGTATTTTTCGGACAAACCTTGTATGTCTGAGTTAAGTGATTGATTTTGCTCAAACCATTGAAAATGCCTTTCTTTACATGAGTCCTGATCTTGTGAATGTTTTTATCAAGCAACCAAAGTTTGAAAAAATTGATTTTTTGCATTTTTTGATCGTTTGTAACTTTTCAAGGTTTTTAGAAAAAAATTGTAATGAACTTTTTTTTTACATTGTTTTTTTACAACCAAACATTTTTTTCCTTAAATTTTGAAAATTTTACAAAACCTTAAAAAACAGTTTTTTTTTAAAGATGACGGGTAAATTCTTTTTTTTTTTAAATATGAATAAAAACTTGCTTTTATATGTGCAAAAGATACCTTGAATATTTCAGGAAGTACCGTGTGTTACGCTTCAAGATATCTTAGAATGTATTCACAGAAACACTTAAAAATATTTGGATACATTCTAAGATACTTAGGAGCGTAGTGCACGGAACTTTCTGAAATTTTTAGGATATCTTTTGCACATCTAAAAGCACGTTTTTATCTATATTTGAGAAAAAAGAATATAAATTTCAGCAAAATTTTCAAAAAGGGAAAAAATAATTTTCAAAGAAACAAATTCCTCCAATCCTGAGAAGTTACAAACAATCAAAAAATGAAAACGACTTAAACTTCAAATTTTTAACTATTTCTGTAGATACATTCTAAAATATTTCAAATCGTAGTGCACGGTACTTCTTGAAATGTTCATAATATTTTTATACTCGTCATCTTCTTTTTAAGAAAAGTTTTTGCAAAATTTTTAAAATTTTACAAAAAAAAATTTGACCGTAAAAACTCCTAAAATGTTCAGAATATTTTTTGCACATATAAAAGCACGTTTTTATCCATATGTAAAAAAATAGAAAATACTATTTAAAAAAAAATGTCAAATTTTTTGGCTGTAAAAACTTATACCTTGGACAATTTTGAAGAAAAAAATTCCTAATAATTTTTTCTAAAAATGTAATCCTAAGAAGTTAGAAACGATACAAAAATGAAAAAGTCTTAAATTTCAAATTTTTAAGTATTTCTGTGGATACATTCTAAGATATCTTGGAGCGAAGTGCACGGCACTTTTTCAGAGCATTTTTTGCACATATAAAAGCACATTTTTATCCACATTAAAAAAAAAATACCTGTCATTTTTTTCAAGAAAAAATGTTTTTTAAAGTTTTGCAAAATTTTCAAAATTTAAGAAAACCAAAATTGAATTTAAAAAAAAAATACATATTTTTTTTCCTAAAAATGCAACCTTGAGAAGTTACAAACGATCAAAAAATGTAAGAAAATGCAATAAAATGCAAAAAATCGATTTTTTCAAATTTTGATCGCTTATTACTCAAAAATGGCTTATTGAAAAAATTTAAAAAATTTTACAATATCAGGACTTATGCAGAGAAAGGCATTTTCAGTAGTTTGAACAAAATCAAATTTTTGTTCTAAACACTTTTTTTAATTAAATAAATTTATTATAATATATTTGCATATTTTTTGCAACTTTATTAATTGTAATAATTGTTTTACCAGACAGGTTGAGCGTGCTATAGTGAATAAATCTAAGTCAACATATTCACCACTGAATGTTCCTATGCTAGTAAGACAACCGGTGCGGTCGAAATACCAAAAATATCGCAGTGGTAAGTGCTGATCAGTTCAAAAAGGGTCAAATTAGTTGATTCTACGCCGTTCACAAAAATCTCTTTTTCTAAATTTTGCGTTATAGCCTTATAAGATTAAATTAAGTTAAGAACTGTAGCTTTTTGGTCGTTTGAAGTACCTAAACTTTATTGATTAGGCTCTGCAAAAGTATGAAGAAAATCTTAAATTTTATCAAAAAATTATCTTTAGCAATTCAGCACATTTTTGTCTTAATAGCTTCTGCCAACAAATAAAAATATGCGCTATTTAATAGCAAAAAATCCAATTGTAATTCAAAAAAAGATTTTATGCCGAAGGTGTGATTAGAACGGTTTTTTGAGTATGAAAATGATTGCCATTTTACGGTCAATGAACTTTGCCGTCGTGCCATATTGCAAGACTAGATTTGGCCAGAATTGGATGGACTTAACATCAGTAATATGTGGTTCTAACAAAATAGCGCCAGATGCCACACAACTGATCAAACAATAAAAGAAATGTTTGGTAATCGTGTAATCTCGAGAAATGGTCCAGTCGAATAGCTATCTTGCTTATGCAATTTAACGCTGTTGGATTTATTTTTATGGGGTTATGCCAACAATGTTAGAAATATTCAGCAACAATTTTGAAGGCGAAATTGCTAACATTTCTGCCAATATGTGTAGAAGAGAAAAATTGACTAATTATGTAACGCACGGTTACTTAAATTTGCAAATGTTTAACATTCAACAAACTACACTTAAAAACGTATATATTAATTAGTTCAAAGTTTATTTTGTATTGAACCAGATTTTGGGGTAATTCTAGCTACTCAAATAAAGTATTTGTATTGTAAAAAAGCGGTTAGGATGATGTGCAAATTGAAATTTAACTGGCCTTGTAAACAATACTTTCCCAAAAATGTTACATTAGTTTGCTTACAAAAAACTATTTACAATAATGTTATAATAAATATAGACGTTGATAGTAGTAGCAAAAAACATATTAAAAAATAGTTTTTTATTTAATTTTTGTACTCTTATTAAATTGTATGCTATAATAAATTATTCATCATTCACTGACTCTCATATTAATATGAATAAATAAAAACCTGTTTTAATGTATCTATTTTCTCTGTTGCAGATAGTAACTTTGTGCTTGGAAACGCGCAAGTACCAACATTGTATCCCATCGTCTATTGTTCAGATGGCTTCTGCGAGCTCACGGGATTTTCGCGGGCGCAAATCATGCAAAAGGGATGCGCCTGCAAATTCCTACATGGCCCCGATACAATGGACGAACATAAATCTCAAATTGACAAGGCGCTCGAGTCGAAAAACGAGCTGAAACTGGAAGTTATATTTTATAAGAAAAATGGTAAGTTATAGTATACGATTTATCAATAAAAACGAATAAACAGGTTAAAGAATTTTTAGTAACATCAATGTCTCTTCTGATTGTTCGAGGGCTATTTTGACTAGAGGCTTTATGTACTCTGAAGTTTACTACAAGTCTCGATACACGTATGTGAATAGAGCACATACATTTAAATGCTGACCAGCAATAAACAACCGGATTGACAAACATGTGCAAACATGTTATCTCTAGCACTAAATTATGTGTTTCATGAACGTACAGTTTACACATGCAAATTTGATAAACTTGAGACAATTTCTCTAACATAGCAAAGTTGCATTAATTATTTATGTTTTACTTTAATTATATTTTATGGTTTATTAATTTAAAATATTCTTTTAGCATATTATTTATTCATTAAAGCAGACTCAATTAGCCGAAGTATTAAAAAATCAATCATTTAAACACATTTAAAAATAAGGAACATGTGATTCTATATATAAATTGAAAAACATTTAAATATTCTGCGCATCTTATTCATCATCAAATTATATATTAAACATTGATCTGTCAATGGATGAATGTATATGAATTCAAGACAGCTTAAGATTTATTTGCAACCGCTTGATTGACAACTAACTAAAAGCCAAAAATATAAGCTGGAAACACGTTTTTATCTCATCAAGTGCTTTAAATATAGTTTCAATGTCATTGAAATGTTTATGAACGGAATATGGTATGATTTATCATTCAGATTAATTTTCATAAAAATTTTGTTTGAAATCAATACGATTGCATGTGCATTTATTCTATAAATAAAAGAAAAAATATTGAAATATTGTTTTTCAGATTAAAACATCAAAACTGGTTTAAAATTATTTGTTTTAATTACTTGCACGTCCACGTCTTGGGTTACACTACGTGCTTCAAACAGATCATTGTGTACTGTATTAAATCAAAACAAATTTTTGAATTTTACCATTTATTAATAAATAAATAAAAACTCTTAAATTGCGTTCAATAAATTTAGTTTATTTAATCTACCCACATATTTAGCAAATTTTGTAGTTATATTGATTCCTGTTGATCATTTTGGTATATTATATTATTCAATAGAAACATAATTCAATTATATTCTAAAGAAATTTAAATTCAATATTGATTCATCTTATAATAACTTTCAAATAACATTTTAGCCTTAAGCGACCGTCTTCGGTCAATATTTATACAAATTCTTCATTGAATTTAAAAGTCATTTTGTTACTTTGTTATTAACTTACATATTTTGTACCATAAAAAAGTTGATAACTCTTGCATTTTTATTACAAACATTATTTAACTAGAAAACTTATATTCGTTGCAAACAAGAAACAGCAGTTTTATAGTGGGCAATATAACGTTTAATTAAGAAAAAATTAATGGTCGTGAAAAACACGTTGAGAAGTTTTAATTAAATCCAAGCACATCCATCAAATTGTAATAACATTAAAGTTTTTTTTTTGCATTCGGAGTAATTATTGTGAGTGAGATTAAAAAATAAAACGGTTTAATGAGATGAATAAAAGAAATTTTTAGTTGATTAATTATAAATACAATGTATACACTATTATAAAAGTTTATGTTATAAATGATTTATGTAAACTTAATTACTTACAAGGGTCCTACTATTTCTTTAGCATATAACAGATGCTGTTAAATATTTAATCTAATTCAGATATACACTATCAAATAGAAAGGATCAAGGGAGCCCTAATATCAGCCCTTTTAATATTTAATCAAGCAAATTAAGTTATATGCTACTAAACTTCAGATAGGAAACGCACGATAAAAGCAAATGCAACGATAAACTAGATAGTTTTATCTGTTTATATTATTATTTCAAATTTTTCTAAATCAATTGTTTTTAAACAACTTTATTTAGATAGGAATAGTTTTCTCCACAGAAAATGTTATATATCCATCAGATGTTACCTGTCATTACCTCAACTAACTTTTAGTAACTAAGACGGATAACTAACACAAACTTTTCTAACTAAATATAGTTTTTATCTAATCTTATATAAAATGCAATTAAAATTTTCCCGGGGTTCGAACTTAAGCAAAAATAAAGTTTACTGATTACTGATTTTATGTACTGGAGTTGAGAACTAGCAAAATAGAACTATTAAATAACATTTTTGTAAATAACTTTATTACAATCCTACAGCATGTAACATATTTCACATAGTAATGCAAAGTAATCCAAGATTTACATAAATTCTACAACCGAAACTGCAATGTTTCGTTAAAGAATCTCATTATGGGAATCTTAAAAGATTTACGTTGTGATTCTAGTGCAACAGATCCAATTTCATTCGAAAAAACTCTCTACTCGACACGAATTGCGGTGTGGTGTGGCAGACACCGACAATATTCCTGCATTCAATTGCAATTACAAAATCAATTTTGCACTATAATATATTCTACCAACAACATTAAATTATATTGTAAATGAACTAGATTAACAAGGTCTCTAAGGTAACAAAACATACAAAGCTTATTAAGAACATTTTATAAAATCGTTTCTATAGGTTAAGGTCAACTCGCGATCCACATATAATGAACATTGCACACGCGTCCAGATGTTCATTCACTGACCTAATTAATTAATTAATTGTTTATAACGTTCTGAACTATTTATCACTCCATAGTACAATTAAATTGATTGCTTGTGAAGATGAGTATCAACATGAAAATATTTACTATTTGCTGTCTCGTGATAGTAATCGTATATCGATTTGATGAAAACAATGTTTATCAAATAAATTATATCAACGCAGACATGTTTGTGAATTAGTTGAGGGTAAATATTTTTTATTAATTTGCATTTTATTGTCTGGAATTCTTTTAAATGTGTATATGGTAGAATTAAAATATTTATTTTGCAAATGTCATTTGAAATGCATATTTATGATCTGCAATGCGGAGTTTGTAGATGATTTTCAGTTGTAATTGTTACAATTACCAGTGTTAATTTTTTTTATGCAATATAAAAATATAGGATGTTATAAATTTCATAACTTTTTATTGGTGTATTGTTTTTCTACTTCCATCTGTATTGTGTCATTTATATTTCAATATAATAAAATAATAATCAACTAAAGGTCAAATAATTGATTGTTTTTGCAAATGAAAATTGTAATTTTTTTTTTATTAATGAGGAATTCTTCTTCTTTATGTGCCGTCTCCATTCCGGAGGTTGGCTATCATTATTAGTACTTTGATTTTGGAAACTGCCGCCCTAAACAGATCAGCTGACGTGACCTTAAACCATTTTCTCACATTACTAAGCCAAGACATTCTTCTCGCTCCAAAAGATCTTTTTCCCACAATTTTTCCTTGGATTATGAGTGGTTGAATTTCATATTTCGGACCTCTCATGATGTGGCCGAGATATTGCAGTTTTCTTTTTTTCACTTTCAGTAGGATCTCTCTGTCTTTCTCCATTCTTCTCAGAACCTTCACGTTGGTAGCATGTTCTGTCCATGATATTCTCAACATCCTACGGTAGGCCCACATCTCAAAGGCTTCTAATTTCCTCTCACAATACACGTTGAGGGTCCAAGCTTCCACTCCATATAAAAGGACTGGGAATACGTAACATTTGAGCATCCGAGTTCTGAGTTCCAGGCTTAAGTCGCAACTACAGAGCAGTTTTTTAATCTTCACAAAGGATGCACGGGCTTTCTTAATGCGAATTCTTATTTCTGCGCAGTAGTCGTTTGTACCTAGATAGTAATACCTCTCGACTCTTTCCAGCTTTTTGCCTTCCACATGCAGATGTTCATTTGGTGCTTCAGTTTTGGTGACAATCATGTATTTGGTTTATTTATCATTGATTGTCAGCCCATATTCTCGACTAACTGTGACGACGTTATTCAGCATATTTTGAAGGTCTTGCATGTTTTCGGCAAGAAGTACTGTATCGTCATCGTAACGCAAGTTGTTAAGTGAGGAGCCGTTAACACGTATTCCGCCGTCTTCTCTTTCGAGGGCCTCGGTGAAGATTTCTTCTGAATAGATGTTAAAGAGGAATGGAGAGAGAACACACCCTTGTCTGACTCTTCTCTTGATCTCAACGGTTTTTGTTAGTTTTAGGTACAGTATTATTTGTATATCTCTTGAGTCGAGGTTTTTTTGTTCAAGTGCTTCTATTAGTTGTTTGTGTCTCACTTTATTAAATGCTTTATTATAATCTATAAAACAGGCGTAAACTTTTTGGTTATCATCTAGACACCGCTGCATCAAGACGTTGTAGGCAAACAAGGCTTCCCTTGTTCCAACTCCTTTTCTAAAGCCAAACTGGGTATCACCTATTCCTTCTTCCAATTTCTTGTAAATCCTACGGTGGATGACTTTCAGAAAGATCTTTAGAGTGTGGCTCATTAGGCTAATTGTACGGTGTTCTTTGCATTTTTTGGCATTATGCTTCTTAGGAATTGTGACAAACGTTGACTGAAGCCATTCTTGTGGTACTATTCCTGTTTTATAGATCTTACCAAATAGGGAGGTTATAGCATCTAAATGTTGCTCTTCAATCATCTTAAGCACATCTGCAGGCTGATCGTCAGGGCCAGGAGCTTTTCCATCTTTGGCTGATTTTATTGCTGCTTGTACTTCTTCTTTTAAAATAGGTGATCCAGTGACATTCATACTGTTGGTAGTTATCTCTTCTCTTTGATCATTGAAAAGGGATTTGACGTAATCTTCCCATAGTGTCAGTTAATCTTCAATATCCAACACAATGTTTCCTTTCTCATTTGTAAGGATGTATGATCTTTGTTTCCGACCAATTCCTGTAAACTCTTTTATTTTCTTATGCATGTTATGAGAGTCTGCACGACTCTCATAACATGCATATCTGCAAATTTTCTATCTCAGTACATTTCTCTTTCAGCCACTCTTCCTTAGCTTGTCGACATTTATATTTGATCTCCTTCTGTACTTCTGTATACTTTTGTGTGTCTGAATTCTTTAAGTTTCTCCTTTCTTGCATAAGCCTTAATATGGAATAAATAAGTGTAATTATCCATCAACTAAAATAACCGGTATTAGGAAAAGCTGTTATAAGGAGCAAAATTGTATTCATAAAATTACAAAGTATCAAAATTATGTCAAAAATTATTAAAATCTGGCCCAAAACTGTTAAAATAATCAAAAATATATTCATAAAAAGTCAAAAATAGCAAAATTTGGCCAAAAACCGTCAAAAAGTGCAAAATTTTTTTTTCAAAACGCAAAATCTTGCCATATAGTATCAACATATTGTTAGAAAAAATCCGCTATACAAAATTTGGTTCATGGAATGTCAAAAATAGCAAAATTTGGCCATAAATTGTTAAAAAAATCAATTTTTTTTTCATGAAATAACAAAAATACAAATATTTGGTCATATTCCGTTAAAAAGTGCAAAATTCTATTTATTAAATGTCAATAATAGCTAAATCCGGTTATAAATTGTCTACAAGTACTACATCCTATTCAAAAGATGTTAAAAATAGCAAAACTTGACCATGAAGTAATAAAAAACTTCAAGAAAATACTTTAATCTGTTGTAAATTTCTATTTATCAAATTTCAAAACTATCAACATCATAATTTGTTGAAATGTGCAAAAATCAATTAATAAAATGTTAAAATTTGGACATGGAATATTAAAATATGATCATAAAGCATCAAAAGTGTCAAATTCCATTTATAAAACATCAAAAACAACAAAATCCAGCTATAAACTGTTAAAAAGTGCAAATTTTGTTTAATGAAATTTCAAAGATAGCAAAATAACAGTGAAAAGGTACAATTACAAAATTTTATACATAAAATGTCAAAAATAGAAAAATATGGCCATAAACTGTTAAAAAGTGCAAAATTTTATTCACAAAATGTTATAAACTTTGGCAAAAGTCACATGTATTCTCAAACTAAAATAAAAGTTTGAGTATTTTAAACTGAGTCGTTTTTTGCCTAGAAACCGGTTTGAGTCATTATTCATTAATTTTTTATCAAAAATTAAGTTTTCTCAAAAATCGTTAAATGAGTCATTCAAAAGTTAAAAAAAAAATTAAACAAAAATTAAGTTTTCTAAAAAATATCTTAATGGATGTAACTCAAATTTATTATATGATAAGTCACAAATATTCTCAAACTAAAATTAAAGTTTGAGTATTTTAAGTTTAACCGTTTTTTTCAAGAAACCAATTTGAGTCATTAAACTTAAAAAATTTAAACAAAAATTATGTTTGCTCAAAAACTACTTAATGGATTTAACTCAAATTTGTTTTATGTTAAGTCACAAGTATTCTTAAACTAAGATAAAAGTTTGAGTAATTTAAGTTTAACCGTTTTTTGTCTTGAAGCCGATTTGAGTCATTAAACTTAAATTTTTTTAACAAAAATTAAGTTTTCTCAAAAACTACCTGATGGATTTAACTTAATTTTATTTAATGTTAAATCAAAAGTAGTCTCAAACTAAGATAAAAGTTTGAGTTTTTTAAGTTTAACCGTTTTTTGTCTTGATGTCAATTTGAGTCATTAAACATAAAATTACAAAATTTGAATAAAAATTAAGTTTTTTCAGAAATTACTTGATAGATTTGACTCAATATTATTTTAGGTTAAGTCACAATTATTCCCAAACTAAAATAAAAATTTGAGTATTTCAAGTTGAACCGTTTTTGATTTAAAAGCTGATTTGAGTCATCAAAACTAAAAAGTTTGAACAAAAATGAAGTTTTCTCAAAAATCTTCTTAACAGATTTGAATCAAATTTATTTAAGTTAAGTCACAAGTAGTCTCAAACTAAGATAAAAGTTTGAGTAATTCAAGTTCAACCGATTTCTGTCTTGAAACCGATTTGGGTCATTAAACATAAAAAAACTTAAAAATGTTGAACCAAAATTGAGCGACAAAGTAGAATTAAAAATAATTTTTGTTAGTTGCAAAGCGACAAATTATATGTCAATGTTGACTTCAACTTTCAACTGTCAATTGCGAAGCGACAAATTAAAGTTAACAATGTTTTCTGTTAATCGCAAAACGACAAAGTAGAATTAAAATTAATTTCTGTTAACCGCAAAGCAACAAAATAGACGTCAATGTTGACTTCAACTTTCAACTGTCAATCGCAAAACAACAAATTGAAGTTAACATTATTTTCTTCTAATTACAGAGCAACAAAGTTGAATTAAAATTAATTTCTGTTAACCGAAAAGCAAACAAAATAGACGTCAATGTTGACTTCAACTTTCAACTGTCAATCGCAAAGCAACAAATTAAAGTTAACATTATTTTCTGTTAATTGCAAAACGACAAAGTAGAATTAAAATTAATTTTTGTTAACCGCAAAGCAACAAATTAGACGTCAATGTTAACTTCAACTTTCAACTGTCAATCGCAAAGCGACAAATTAAAGTTAACATTATGTTCTGTTAATTGCAAAGCGACAAAATAGAATTAAGATTAAATTTTGTTAATTGCAAAGCGTCAACTTAGATGTCAATGTTGACTTTAACTTTCAACATTCATCTGTCAATCGCAAAGCGACAAATTGAAGTTAACATAATTTTCTGTTAATCGCAAAACGACAAATTAGATGTCAATGTTGACTTCAACTTTCAACTTTCAACTGTCAATCGCGAAGCGAAAAATTAAAGTTACCATTATTTTTTGTTAATTGCAAAGCGACAAATTAGATGTCAATGTTGACTTTAACTATCAACATTTATCTGTCAATCGCAAAGCGACAAATTAAAGTTAACATAATTTTCCGTTAATCGCAAAGCGACAAATTAGATGTCAATGTTGACTTCAACTTTCAACTTTCAACTTTCAACTGTCAATCGCAACGCAACAAATTAAAGTTAAGAATATGTTCTGTTAATTGCAAAGCAACAAAGTGGAATTAAGATTAATTTATGTTAATTGCAAAGCGACTAATTAGATGTTAATGTTGACTTCAACTTTCAAATTTCAATTGTCAATCGCAAAGCATCAAAATATTGCTAGAAAAAACCAAAATTTGGCCATAAACTGTCAAAAGGTGTCAAATTTTGTTTATCAAAATCAGCAAAATCCGGTCTTAAATTATCAAAAGATGCAAGATTCTATTCATGAAATTGTAAAATTCGGCTATGAAGTATGAAAATGTTGTAAAAAAAAACCAAAAAATCATTAAAAGGTTGAAAAGTGCAAAATTCTATTTATGAAGTGCCAACAATGAGAAATATCCGGCCAAACTGTTAATTGCAGCGATAAAATAATTAAATTTTGTCAACTTTTTATATGTTATTTAAAAAAAATAAAATTATCAAACAAAAAAAGAAGAAAAACAAAGCAAATAATGTATAAAACTTGGTTTAAACCTAAGAACTAATTTTAATTTAACCTAAACGTTGACAAAGTTTTCAAACAAGCACTGAATGAAATGGAAATTGGCATTAAAATTAATACAATTAAGTAATTTATATGAATTTGATTTTGGCCAAAAGCATTGACTCCGGCTACTTCTGGATAAAATCAGCAATATTGGAGACCAATCAAGCTTTTATATCACAAAACTGGTATTTACTCTTTAAAGTCATAAGGGTGCATCTTATTGTTCTACCTAGGTACAAACAAATAAAAGTATTTGAAATATGAGGCATTCACAACAACACATTTAGTCTCAGATACAGAAGTGAAATGTGGAACTGAGTGTGCTTGCCTCATATTAAATAAAATAAGAATGTCCGTTTGCAATGACAACCTTAACCTTAAACTGAGACAAAAAATAATCAAACGTTTTGTGTGGTTTATTTTATTTTTTAGATTAAAAGTGTGGATTCTTAAGATAGATACAATGTGGTTGCATAGTAAGATATTCTGAATTTTGTGGGTAAACAAAGTGACAAATGCACATTGTGAGCTACTCACATCAAATCCAGAAAAAACCAGCTACTTTGAACATATCTTGGCTAAAGTACTTTTACTCTAATTTATATTAAAGAGAAATATTGATGGTCATCTTATTGGCAGAAAGTAAAAGTCCTGGTTAGAAAACTTTTGCAAATATACTGGAACCCAAAAAGCGAAATAACATTTTAGGCTGGCAGGGGACTAGCACGATCGGACGGAACATGAAATAATTCATGTCCTAGTATCTATGAAAAAAAATTATTATTGTGGTTTAAACTCAAAAGTCATTCAATTTTTTTTTTATGAAACAAATGTATATTAAGAAACATTTTTGAACAAAGCAAACTCAACATAAAAAAAACTGTCAGACACTCCAAAGTAATCAAACACACAAAATAACTATATTGGCCATAGGTAGCTGCAAACACTGCAGCCTTGAATAACGTTATTATATGGTCAAAACGTAATACACTAATGTAAACAAAATTCTAACTTAGTAGACTTTTTATTACTTTTGATAAAAGTAAGTAATAAACTGCTAACATCAAAGCTTTTAAAAACAACAAAGTGGGGCAGAATAAACTTCCTAGTTGCAACCAATTACTGACGGATTTCCAGAGCAGGTAGATGAGTGATAGTAGAGTGGTTAGGTCGGGTCAATAACGCCATTTTCAGTAGTGACTATGCCGTGGTCAGGAAAGCAACGCGGCTTTGTTGATGAGACTTTAAAAAAAACGGAGAAACTGTGGTAGCAACGCAGAGAGTCTTTCTCAGGTGATTTGGTTTAGCTTGTCACGACAGAGTTTCAGACCTTAAAATTATTCAAAAAAGGATCAGTAATGTAAAGAAGATGATGTGCACTTTGTAATAAACCAGTTAGGCGACCCAAGAGTGCGAAAACATCCAAATACATTGCGGCAGTTAGAGTATATTGAACAGTCTCCAACGCGTTCTGCGCGGAAACATGTCAACCTAACCTAACTTAACCTAACCTAACCTAATTTTACAGACAAACCTTAAGTTACACTTTGATAAGATAATGATTGTTGAACTTTCAAAACTGCGTGAGTTGTACAGATGCATGCAATGCTATCCTAACAGCTGCGTTATTGTGTGGACTAGCTACGTAGCGACTTTTTTTCCTGAAATCCACAAAGCTTGACTTTAAACCCTGGAAGCTATAAAGGATACAATTAAGAATGCAATTTCCGGAATCCATCAAGATGTGCTGACGAGAGTGGCCAAAAACTTTGTAGAACGTCGCAACATGTGTATCGTTTGCTAAGGCCACCACTTGGACAACATAATTTGCAAAAAAATTTAAAAAACATTTCTTTTACCGTTTACTCACAATTTACTTGACAAATCAGGAAGGTCATTCTGCCCAGTTTTGGTTTTGTTTTTTTTTTTAGCTTGTAGTACTTTATTTGCAATTTGTTTTATTGTTTTGAATCAAACAAAATAATTCTAACACAGCACATTTTTGTGGATAGTAAAATTAGTACACGCACGCGCGCAGCCGGTTTTGTTAAGTGCATCGCATAATCTGTACGTTTATATGGTATATAAAATAAATAGTTGTTACGTAACTTGAGCAAAAACATAAATACAAATTGAGCTTAGCAAATCAAATCAATCATTAAAAATTAATACAAAGCACTTTAAAAACTAGTACAGCTTTAAAATAAAAACTTTTTTCAAAAATAGTTAAAATCACCTTTTTTTTTGTTGAATTTTATTTGCTAACAGATAGAGACGACACATTTAAGCAATTAAATGAGGCAGACTAAAATGATTTAAAAAGTAATTACAATATAAAAATGTAAATGTAAAAATCACATCAAATCTTTAAAGTTATGATTGACAAAACTTAAAATCTGATTAGTAATAACTACAATGATAATATAATAATACAATGATTGATATGTAGTGTAGATGATGTACGCTTGAATTAAACGTAATACAATTTTTTGGTTGATGAAAAATTTATTATGATTACTTTGGGTAATTTATGGAATAGTGCTGCTCTCTTACATAAACGTTTCTAAAACCTTCTTCTTTTTTATTTGCTATTTTTTATTGACTTTTATTTGTTTTTGCTTCCTGGCAATTTTTCTAAGTGTACTACGCACCCCTTTTTTCTTAGATTTTTTTTGGTTCTGTATTCATAGTGGATCTTTTTCTAATTTGTTTTTTGTCGGTTTTTGCAAATAATATGAGATTTGATTGTATCACGCGTATTTTGATTAATTTAATTTCTTAAATTAGGTATTAGGTACGCTTAGTTTATTTTGTCGGTTTTCTATTCTTATTTCTTTATTTGTAGTTATTTCATTTGGTGGTATGATTTTGATTGCAACCAGAGTGCTATCTTTCTAGTATTGTTTTTTGTGCTCTATAGATTATCACAATTTGTCTTCTAATGCATTTTGTTAACATGTTTTTGCTACTTGAACACGTTTTTTTATACTGAAGCTGCGTACAAGATTGCAGATTTTGATTTTTTTTATTTATATCAAAACTCAATTGGGTATTTAAAGTTTTGTTATTGTGTAGGTATTTTAGAGTTTTTACGTTGATGATATTTAGGCCAATTTGGTCCTTTTTTTAGTTTCAGCAATTTTCAATTTTTTGTTTAGTAGTTAGCTTATTTCCATTTTAACATTCATGCTTACGGATAAGTCATCTGCTTTTATGACTTTGTTATATAGAAAACTAGGTAAAGTTGTTCCAAAAATGAATACCAATTTTGCAGTCAATAAATGACAACAAAATTGACCAAATTTTTGAAAAAAGGCAAAAACAAAATTCAAAATTTGGTCGGCAAAGCAAACACATTTTGGACTTTTAAATCAAATGCGATTGAAAAGCCTGCTCCAAAAGTCAAATATACGGGAAACGCAAAGCCTGATTAAAGCAAAACTTAAGCACTTGAAAAAAATTAGCGCAACGGATACAAATTTGAACTTTGCTCAAAAACAAAAAAAATTACGTGTTTTGAAAATTTGTAAAAAAGTCTGTTAGTTTATTTTATGTGGGCACTATTTCTCTTTTGAACAAGACTAAGCTCGATCTTTTGCATTGAACCTGCAAATATTCCAATTTTTGCGTGACTTCACTTATGCCCAAAAAACGCGCTCTAAAGACCATTGACGCACCTTCGCCGGTTTTAGCGCGATTTAAATAAATGGAGACAATTATGTAACACACAAAAAACAAATAAAAAGACGTATTTGAATTAGAACTAAAAAATTTCTTCAACTAAGAGGCTTTTTCTTTTTTGAAAAGTCTAAGTATTTTGGCGTTAGATAATTACTGCCGATTATTACTTTTGCAAAAAACACAATTTTTGGTTTTTACAGCAAATTTAGGTCTTAGAAAAAACGTTGCAGCAGTTTTTTGGTTTAACAAAAAGGCGCTACCGCGTGTTAGAGAAAGTTGTGCGGAACATTAAAAAAAGCACCAAAGATCGCCCATTTTTAAAGTTAATACAACCATTTTTGATCTTCACACAAGCTTGCAACCGCCAGATGACGACGCCAACCAAAATATAAAAAAATTTATCAATAAAAAAAGCAGTCTTGATAAACCTAACTTTAAAAACTGCAAATAATTTTAAGCCACGAGGCTTTTGGCACTTTTCCGATTATTTTAACCTTTTTGGGACAAACAAGAGAAATCAGTTGCGGCAAAAAAAATATTTTAAAATGTTTTGGTTTTGGGCAAAACCGTCACAGAGCTCAAAATTTTAGAAACATTCAGAAACTTTGGTTTGCGGTTTGTGGCTTGTAAGGAGCACTAATTTAGACCACGCCCCTACTAAATATAATCTTAGTCACCGCCTACCCACCCAAGTATTAGTGATCAAAAAATTGGATAACAAATACTCGGGCGTGCAGGCGGCTAACACAAGTCCAAACCACGCGCCCAGTAAATGTAAACTTAGTTTTTGTCCACCCACCCAAGCGTTGATGATTAAAAAAATGGATTTCAAACACTCAGTCGGGTGAGTGGGGTGCACTAACCTAAACCACGCGCCTACTGTTTGTAAACTTAGTTCCCGCTCACTCACGCAAGTGTTGGTGTTCAAAAAATTAGATCACAAACACTTGCGCGGGTGGATGGAGACCACAAATCTAAACCACGCGCTTACTAAATGCAAATTTTGTTCCCTTTTACCCACCCTAATGTTAGTAATCAAAAAATTGGATAACATAGTAAACGTAGTTTCTGATCACTCACACAAGTGTTCGTGATCAAAATTTTGGATCACAACAATCAAGCGGGAAGGCGGAGAACACGAATCTAAACTACAAGCCCACTAGTTGTAAACTTAGTTTTTGTCCACCCACCTAAGAGTTAGTGGTTACAAAATTGGATCACAAATACTTGGGCGGGTAGGTGGGAAGCACAAATCCAACCCATGCGCTTATTTAATGTCCAAAAATTAAACCACAAACACTCGGGCAGGTGGGTAGAGACCACAAATTTAAACCATGCGCCCACTAAATGTAAACTTTGTTTCCATCTATCAAACCTAATGTTAGTGAATAAGAAATTGGATAACAAATACTTGGGCGGGTGGGTGAGGAACACCTAAACTACAAGCCCACTAATTGTAAACTTAGTTTTTGCTTACCCACTCAAGAGTTAATGAAAAAATTGGATCACAAAGACTTGGGCGGATGGGTGGAAAGCACAAATCCATGCGTTTATTTAATGTCAACTTATCCCGCCTACCCACCTAAGTGTTTGTGATTAAACAATTAGATTACAAGCACTTGTGCGCGTAAGCGGGTTTGGTAAGTCCAAACCACGCGCCTACTAATTATATATATATATTTTTTTTTTAATTCACTTATTTAACTTAGTTCCCGCCAACCCACCCTAGTGCACGAATCCAAACCACGCGTTTATTTAATGTAAACTTATCTCGCCCACCCACCCAACCTTTGTGATTAAGAAATTAGATTACAAACACTTGGACTGGTGGAAGGGGAGCTTGAATCTAAACCACAAAGTTTCTAATATTAAACTTAGTTTCCGCCTACCCACCCAAGCGTTAGTGATTAAAACATTTTATTACAAACATTAGGGCGGGCGGGTGGGGAGCACTAATCCAGACCACGCCTCCACTAATTGTAAATTTAGTCACCGCCCACCCACCCTAGCGCCTGTAATTTTTATAACAAATATTAAAGCGGGTGAGCGGTTAACACAAGTTCAAACCACGCGCCCATAAATGTAAACTTAGTTCCCGTCTATCCACACAAGCGGTAGTGATAAAAAAAAAATGGATTTCAATTACTGGGGAAGGTGGGTGGGGTGCACTAATCTAAAGCACGCGCCTACTCACCCACCCAAGTGTTAGTAATCAAGAAATTTAATTACAAACATTTGAACGGATGGGTAGGTAGCACGAATCCAAACTACGCGCTCACTAATTGTAATCTTAGTTCTCGCTCAAGAAATTTTACTGTCAGCGTTTTTAATATGTTTAATTCTCACCATTGCTTCAAAAAAGTTTTATGTTTGGAGCAATTAAAATGAATGCAAAAAGATTACCGCATTTAAGAAAATAAAACTAATTTTTTTTGTTTTAATATCTACCGACTGCGCCAAATGAGTTTATAGATTGTTTTGATTGTTAAAAATAAATTGCATTGAAGTTCAATTATTTTGTTGCGCTGTTTTGTTATATATTCTGCTATAACTTAAACCTAGCTTCTAGGGTGAACATAGTTGCCTATGAGCTTATAAATAAAAAGTGTCTCAAATGAAACCCTAGAAGTTTGTTACCCCTATTCATTAAGACCCTGTATATATTAATCAATATGTTCATTCAAGAGGCTATAGAGGGAAAATTACCACTAGTGTAGGAAAATTTTATGCAAGCATCTTAAAGTAGATACTTTTGGCTGTCTCTGCTCAAAATTTAGAGTCTTAATAGTTTTTTTGCGTTTTTTGCGCATGCGCGGCAAAATATGACCATTGAATTTGATTTCTTGAAAAAAAATTTATCAAATATGACTGTTCTACATTTTTTTTAAGTTAAAATGTAATTAAGACAAATAAAATTAAAAAAAAAATTAAACTTAAAAAAAGGCCTTAAAATTCAATTGGCTCTACGAGGCGAACTATGTGACTTAGAGGTCTGAAATTTGAATGAAGTCATATTTTGGGTACCCAAACAAGTGTACAAAATTTGAGCTAAATCAAAGAGGGTTGTGTGAAATAGACTACTTGGCGTAGAATTGTCCTTATAGGTGACAATTATTTTTTTTTAGTTAAAACTTATATTTTGTATTAAAAAATTAAAAACATTTTTAACAAAAAAAGTTTTTAGCAGTTAAAATTATGATTTTACCTATATATGAGGGCCACATTGTAAATATATTGATGAGAAAGCTCCAATTCCTTCTTATTAAAGTAAGTTTTTTTTTCTTGTTTATCACTATTAAGTTATTTCTGCAATTGCTAGTTTTTGTATTTTTTTTTATTTTTTTTTTTTTAATTTTAAACTAAAAACACTTGAAACAAATAATAGAATGTACTTTTAACTCAAAAACCAAAGCATAAAAAAAACTCAAAACTAATCAGCTTGCCAAAAAGAAATAAACCTTATACAAAACGAACAAAGAATAATTCAAAACAAATTAGCAACCTGTCAGTGAATAAAACACACAAAATTATTATTAACAAGGTTATCACAAAATAGCAAAACCGTAATACCACATAAGTCAAATCAAACTAAAAACGCTTACAGAACTCATAACCACACATTGAGAACTAAGTGAAGGTGTAAAAAATATTATGAAAGTATTTGTTGTGGCTATAAAACAACTAAAAACCTAAAACATGATTTTTACTCTATTGAACTAAAAAAGTGTTACGTTATTTTATGTATATTACTCAACTAAGTAAAGCCTCCTCCTTCAACGCACTCAAAAATTGTAAAAAGATATACATAAAACAATTATTCGCCCCCTTCCTCCTTCAATATATTTTCTTTCATCCTACTTCTCTGTCCTAAAAAACATACCAGCTACCTAGAATTATTTCTCTAGACCCCTGTGCGTATGCATTTATAGAATATTTACACCAATATTACAATAACATTTAGATTAATTATTTCAATCTTGCACCCTATGTTCATGATAGACTTGATTATAATCATATCATAATTTAACGACATATCTGAATTAATATTATGTATAATACAAAGAAGCCATTTTGTCGACTTACACGGAACTACTTGCAACACATTACATAACCCGGGAATCACATACATTTTACAATTATCGGTAATTATAAGCACCAAATATGATTACAATATTGTTATAACTTCTAACACCAAAATGAATAATAAGTTATTTACTATATAAACTCACATTGTTGTAGAGGTCATTGAACACCAATCCATTTATTCTAAATTTTCATGGAAATCCATTCGCTATCCTCGCAGTACTAACACACAATAACAAAGTCACGTAAGTCAACACAATTCACACAAAATTACACCCCGAACCGATCAAAAATGACCAAAATTGATTAATTTATGCACGGAATTAAAAACCGTGAATCACCGCACGAGATGTCATTGGGTACTGGCGTTCATACGCCATGCTTTAATATATGATAAACAGCATAATAATTGTGTTTATAAGATAGCAAAGCTTATTGTAAGACAGTGAATACTTATTGTTCTTGTTGATATTAGGACATTTTTGTATTATTTTTAGCGATTGAGGATTGCTTTAAATTGATGGATGCATCATGGTACTATACTTTGATGCGGAGTCAGTCACAAACTGGTACCAACATTGTTTTATTTTATAAGAATGATTAAATAATAACTTGAAAATATTTAAAACAGTTTGATTATCAATTCAGTAATTAACAAATAAAGTGTTTACACCCAAATGTGTGATTAGAGAATTGAAAAATTATTACTTCTAAATTATTTTTGCAACAATTATATACAAAGTAAAACTTAAAACAAAAAGAATTAATAAAATCATTTTTTACAATAAATGAGCGAGAACATGGATTAGTGTCTGTGATTGAGAAATTGGAAAATTATAAACTAAAAAATACTTCTGCAACAATAATATACAATAGTCTTTTTGACAATAAACGAGTGAGCGGGTGGGCAAGCAACAAATATGTACATAGATTTGGCGTTGCACAAATTTTTATTTCAAAATCTGGGAAAGATGTTACAAAATAAATTTAAAAAAGGCCTATTTTAATATTTTGCGATCAATGAGTTTAAAATTAGATTAAATTATAAATAAAATTAGAAATCAGTACTTTTCGAAGATTTTTGTGACTGGTTTGAATAGTTTAACAGATGCATTTTTCTAAACTTTATAACTATTTTAGTGTAACTTTCTTGACAATTGGCAGAGACTATAGTATACAATATATCAATTTTCTTAGGAAGCAAAACAATTAATTATTGACATTTAAAATTAGCTTATTACTTTAGAGAATCATAATTTGATAGTTGTAATACTTTTTTTTGAAATTGTTAGAACATATTTTAACAGTTCTGGTACATGATTGCCAACTTTTTTATACAAAACATGTTGAAATATTTCAAGAATTTTTGAGAGTTTTAGTAATTTTTGGTTAAATGTAGTAGTGTTTTTAACAATTTATAAGCAATTCAACAACGTGGATTCTTAAGATAGATCAAATGCAGAAAATCCAGACACTTTGAAACATATTTTGGCTAAAGTATCATTTACTCTAATTTTATATTAACCCATTAGTGCATATGATCCGTTTAAACGGACGTTGCAAATAATTATGTTTCTGCTGCACCTATCAGGGAGGGGGTTAAAATGTGCGGTTAGGCGTGTTGTCAACAGTCTGTTCACGACGCTTGCTGCGTAAATAACGTATTATTTGTGTTGGATATAGTTTTATTGAATAAAAATAGACCCCAATTTGTATTCAACAAGAAATGGGGGGTAAGTATTAATATTTGACATAGTAAATATAAATAAAAACAATAATTTCTTTCAAAATACGCGTTTAACATCTTTTTTTGTTAATTTCTATAAGTTATACTTCATAACAGATAGTTGTCGTTCTTAAAATTTTGTGTTTTGTTTTGAATCCGTTTAAAAGGATCACATGCATAGAATGCATTTTATGTTCTTTTGTTGTATATTTTAGATTATCGTTACATCAGCTACTTGCAATTCACGAAAATGATGATGATAGCACATATGATGACCCAAATAGCCATGATGACTTTAAAATTTATTTACAACCTCCTGCTGACCCTACACTAGAAACTGAAGAAGATAGTGATCTTTCTGATCAGGGAGATGGTAACATAAACCATTTACCAAGAGATATTCTAAAACAACCATATCAAATTGTTAATAGACATGACAGCAATGATGATGATGATGACGAGGAATATAATTTACTCTTGTCAGTGTTGCAAAAAAAAATTAAAAGTACATGTGTTTCTCAACCTTCAAAAAGAAAAAGAAAAGAAAAACTTGAACATGTATGGTCCAATGGTCTTCTTCAAAACTTTGAAGTCAGTACCGTGTATACTGGTAAGTTGCCTTCTGATAAGGCACATAAAGCGGAGAACCCTGTAGATTTTTTTAAGCTTTTTTTTGTGAAGATGTTTTGAAAAATATTATCTTGCAAAGCAATATACAGGGTGTAGATTAATTGGCGGATAAACGCCAGGTAACTTTATAGATCGTGCCAAAAGAAAACGAAAATCTTAATTCCAAAATGTTGAAAAACTCTTCGTTTGGCCTCACGAGGTCCTCAAAGTTTCAATTTTGTCAATACAAATATTGTTTTAATTGCGTATATTATGTACCAATTTGCTTTCTTTTTTAGTATAATAAAAATTACGAGGTTTATTGAAACTTAATAATAAAAAACATTGGAAAATGTGCAAATTACTTTTGAAGAATAAATCAAATTAAAATTAAAAATACGCTTGGCAACGTAGCAAAATTTTTAATAAAATTCAAATTATAAAGTAGGCAATGCAATAAATGTCAGGGGGTCAATTCTGATCTCCGGTGACTTTTGTCATCAGTGACTTTTAAATTCAAATAAAATTCAATTTAAATATTATGATATACTTTATTCTTTTGATAATCATTAATTTAAAATTGTGTGAGGTTGCACATTGACGACACATACCGCATTATTAAATTATGAATGGTGTTTTGATGCATTTGCGAAATATATTATGTTGCGTTCGTCTAGTATGCGGCGGTCCTTATGTCTGTCTCGGATTAACAACTACTACGTTGCCATGTCAATCCCGTGACCACCCTTGACAAAAACCATCGGTGACATTTGTCGTTTCACCATGCGGCTAAAATGCGTTTTCAAAATAAATGTGTGAATCCAGCAAATAGGTACTATAATTATTATTGAATTATAGAACAATTTGTACATTGCAGCTGATACAACTATTATAAATTATTAGATTGTGTCATAAATAAAAATATTAATTATTTCAATGCACAATTGATTGTTTGAAAATATATTTAAAATAATTGACATGAATATAGCAACTCTGACAGATTTAACATTTAACGCCGGCGATGCTTGAGAACGTCATAAATTCGATATCGATGCGTGCTGTAAAGTGTTTAGAAGTATACGGTGGCCAATTTGAACATTTGTAGTTTATAATAAAAAATAAAATTTGATGTGTGTATTAAATTGCTTATTTTATGTGTATTAAGTTGCCTACATTATAGGTTTGAATTTAGAAAGTTTGCAACGTTGCCAAGCGTAACAAAACTTTGAGGACCTCGTGAGGCCAAACGAAAAGTTTTTCAGCATTTTGGAATTAAGATTTTCGTTTTCTTTTGGCACAATCTATAAAGTTACCTGGCGTTTATCCGCCAATTAATCTACACCCTGTATATGAACAACAAAAAAATGAAAATCTTGATATGACTATAAGTGAATTATATGTACTTCTTGGAGCAATATTGTTGTCTGGATATGCTAAATATCTAAATAAACGTATGTTTTGGAACAATACAGAAGACGTCCCAAAACTTTTATTAAATTTGATGAGGCTAAATAGATTTAAACAGCTTTTACGCCATATTAATTTTAATAATAATGTTAATTATAATTATGAAGACAAACTTTTTAAAATTCGACCACTAAGGCTGCAGTCTCACTGCACCACCGCCACCAACTATCACCGTTTGCCACTAACCACCAAAATGTACTACGGTCTCACTGCAGCCACTGGTGACCACCAAATATTTAAATTTCTCACCCATTTCTATGTCAGTAGAAGAGTGCTATATTTATATTTTGGGTCTTTCATTTACTAATGTAATTAGTTTATCAATGTCGGATGGTGTTCATGTTTCTTCCATTTACCGTTTTTAAAATTCTCAAATTTCAAAGCGAAAATAACAGATTATGTTTTGATTTGTGAAATATCAAGTTAGTATGTTTCAAATGACGATCAACTGTTGCCACGCTACCACCAACCGATTTGAAATTATGAAACGGTGGTTACTAAATGACAGATGCCGGCGAGAATAGTGAATCAGTCGGACCATCGTTATATGATTTAACGTGTTCGAATTTTAGTTGGTGGCGGTGGGTGGTACAGTAAGACTGCAGCCTAATTGACGCATTGAACACCAGTTTTCGAAATCATGGCGAAATAGAAGAAAATTTAAGCATTGATGAAAGCATGATACCATACTATGGCAAACACTTTGCAAAGCAGTACATAAAAGGAAAACCAATTAGATTTGGTTATAAAAACTGGGCACTTTGTGCTAGTAATGGGTACATGCTATCGTTTGAAATATATATGGGAAAATCAAATAAAGAAAAGCAATTTGGTTTAGGTGGAGACGTTGTTATATCCTTTATAAAACAAGCAAATATTACCAGAAACATGGGATGTAATTTTATTTTGACAATTACTTCACTGGTATTTCCTTATTGTCTTATTTGGCAGATAATAACATATATGCAACAGGAACTATTAGACAAAATCGGCTAGAAGGTTGTCCATTTCTAAACAAAACGGTCGGGAAGAATGAGAAAAGAGGCACGTATAGATTCCAATCAAATGAAAAAAATGTATTTACTCAATGGAAAGATAACAAAGTTGTAACATTAGCTACAAACTTTGAGAACAACTCTATTACTAGTGCAAAACGTTGGTGTGGAGAATCAAAATCAAAACAAAATATTTCTTAGCCTCAAGTTATAGCAAATTACAATAAAAAAATGGGCGGTGTCAATAAAATGGATGGTCTTGTGGCTGCTTACAGATCAAGGATGCGTCAAAGAAAATGGTTTTTCCAATTTTTCAATACTTTATCGATGTAAGTGTAGTGAATGGTTGGCTCCTTATGAAGTAATTTAGACCTTCAGATCCAAACTGCATTTTGTTACTGAACTTCAGACGTTATATTGCGCAAGGTTTATTGTTAACTTATGGCAAAAAACCCCTTCGATATAAATCAATCACATCAACAGAAAGTGTGAGATATGATAATATCGTTCATCTCGTAAGTTATACAGAAACAGCCAAAAAATGTAAATTATGTAACAAAAATTCAAAAATTATATGTGTAAAATGAAACGTTGGGCTTCATCCAAAAAATTGTTTCTTACTGTACCATTCAAAATAAAACGTTCGTTTTCTTGATTGTGTGTGTTTTTGTCTATTATGCATAAGATCCTTTATAACGGATGTGCCATAAAACAATAACTAATTTAAAAAAATTAAAAAAAAAATTAAAACATAAAGTAAATAAATAATCAAACGAAAGACTGGTTTGCCATCTAGTTGCAATTTTTAATACTAAAATGTCTATATCATGCGATGCCGTGGTCGTACAAGGCATACTGACGAGGATTGTAGAACCGAAACAATTGTCTATGCTTGACCCTTGGCCGCTGTGATTCGATTGACTGATTTTGAATAAATTATTAATTCATTTCATAAAGTAAATACTCAGTTGAAAGCATAATAATCAAAATTTACAAAAATATTTAAAAAATATTTTTCTATGCACTAATGGGTTAAGGGGAAACATTGACTAAATATTAGCAGAAAACAAAAGTCCTGGCTAGGAGACTTTTGCAAATATACTAGAACCCAAAAGCGGGATAACATTTTGGTTGGCAAAGGACCAAAACGTCAATGTCAAGGAGATCTAAAAAAAATTAAAAAAATGTTGATTAATGTTGAACAAATGTAGACCAAGAAAATTTATATAACATTTTGAACAAAGCAAAGTCAACATAAAAAAACTGTTAGACACTCTAACGTAATCAAACACACACAAAAAACTGAGGCAAATACAAATAAAAAAAAAATATAATGGCCATAGGTAGCTGCAAACACTGCAGCCTAGCATAAAGTTATTATATAGTCAAAACGTCATAAAAACACTAATGCAATCAAAATTTTTTTTATGTAATTTTGTAGACTTTTTATCCCTCTTGATAAGAGTAACCAATAAACTGCTACCACCAAATCTTATCAAGTTAAAAAAATTTTGCAACAAAAGATTCAAAAGACTATTTGGGCAATACGAAGTAAAGGTGTACTAGCAAAGGATAACAAGAGTATGGAGATCATTAAAATATTTAAAGTTACGCTTGAAACAACCTAAAAGCTGATAAGTTTTAAACACAAAGATACTGATATCTAATGTAAATGATAAGCTTGAATCAAACGTAATTTTTACATTTTTTAGTCAAAGATTAATCACAAACACTTTTTCTACTCAACAACGTTTCTAAAAACTATTTCCATGGATTTGAGTTTTTCATGAAATAGAGTTTTCTGTTAGTTTTGATTGTTTGTTTTAACTTTTGTCTTTTTCTTTTGTTTATAGTAATTTATTTTCATTGTTTTTATTGTTTTTCCGAGTGTACTGGGATGCACCAATTCTTTTTTTCAGAAAAATGTTTAAGTGTGTCTTTTTGTGGACTGTATGCAGATCATCAAATTAATTCCAACACATTCCAGCACTTTTTTGTGAATAGTGAAAGTGGTAAATAAGACACGCTCGCGCAGCTGTCATTATGCAAAGTGTGTGTGTATGTGTATGTTGTTTACTTTAAAAAAATACGCGTGCCACAATGTACGTGTAAAAGCAGAGTGCTGCGCTTAATCTGTACGTTTATACGGTATATGAAATAATTAGGTTTTTTGTAAACTTAGCAAATCAAAACAGTTATTAATCCCTACAATGTATTTTGAAAACTAGTATAATGTTAAAATAAAATTAATTTAATGTCTACATTAATTTTAATTATTTTTTAAAAGTATTTATTGCAAATAATGTTACATACTAAAATGGTGTACAGTGTAGTTTAAGTGTAAAAATCAGTTATGATTAATAAAACTCAAAATCTGATTAGTACTAACTACAATGATAGTGATATATAGTGTAAATGATATAAGCTTAAATCAAACGTAATATAATTTTTTGTTTGATGAAAAATTTGTTATGATTACCTACATAAACGTTTTAAAAACTTTTTTTCTATTTTTATTATTTGCATTACAAAATAGCTCAAAAACGGTTTTTTTCTCACGTCCGATTTGCGGAAAAAAATTACTTATTTTGAAAAAACAGTAAAAATTCAAAAATTTGTTAATTTATTTTATTTTTTTTTTAAACGAGACTAAGCCCATCTTCTGCATTGAACTTTTAAGTATTTTTATTTTTTGCTTAACCCTACTTTGGAGCATGGTAACGGTCAATAGTTTGCAATGGAGTAGAGTCGATTGGATCACAATCTTCTCTTTTGATAAAATGACTTCTGACGTTTGGCTAGAAGACAAAACATTTACTTTTTTTATGACAAACACTTGGGCGGATGGGTGGGACACTTCAGAGCATGGTAACGGGCCAATAGTTTGCAATGGAGTGGAGTGGATTGGATCACGATCTTTTCTTGTGACAAATTGACTGCATAGATAGACAAACAAACATAAAATTCTTTGATGACTAACTCTTGGGCGGGTGGAAAAGACACTCTAAAGCATAGTAAATGACAAACAGTTGGGCCGGCGGGTTGGACTTTCCAGGGCATAATAACAAGCCAATAGTTGGGAATGGAGTGATCCTCCCACCCACCCAAGTGTTACTTATTAAAAGGTTGGATTACCATCTTTTCTTGTGACAAAATGAATTCTGACATCCGCATAGAAAACAAACATCAAATTCTTTAATAATTAACACTTGGGCGGGTAACCGTGCACTTTATTACAAACTGGAGTGCCCAACCACTGCCCCAAGTGTTGGTTATAAAGAAATTGGATATTACTATTGTCTTCTTAGACTTAAAGACTTCTAACGCTTGCAAAAAGGGCAAACTTTTAATTTTTATGATAACATTCAGGCGGGTTGGAGTTTATTTTAGTGCAAACTACTGGCTGGTAATTATAAAGTTATGGAGTGCCTACCCAGGTTTGGTTACCAAAAAATTAGATAACACCCTCTTTTTTTTTAACTTTTAACAATTGCAGAAAGGAGAAACTTCCAATTCTTCTAATCCAAACTAACTAACACTAATATAAATTAGAGTGCACATTCACTTGCTCGAGTATTTTACAGAAAAAAAAAATTACAAACTAAGACAATAAATCAATCGCTGTTAAGACCTTTAATGCAAAAAAATCTAGACAAATCTTAAAAAATAAACAACTAAAAAGGCTTCTATAAATAGCCATTAAAATCTGTCTTAAGAGCACGGTTAATCAAAAACAAAAAATTAAATTAAAAAACTGCTTCAACTTAGAACATTTTTTGGCTTTTCCTTTTTAAAAAGTCTAAGTATTTTGGATTCAGATAATTGCCAAAGATTGCTGCCGATTATTACTTTTGCAAAAACACAACTTTTGGTTTTTACAGCAAAACAAATTCCTATAGATGAACGTTACAGCAGTTTAACACTAAAGGCGCTACCGCGTGTTTGAGAAAGTTGTGCAGGACATTAAAAAAAGCCTCAAAGAACGGCAATTTTAAAGGTTTAAAATACAATTTTTGATTTTTTCACAAAAAAAGAGTTTTCTAAACCTGGATGACAACGCCAACCATAATATGAAACGAGAAGGTTTAACAAAAAAAAGCGGTTTTGATGCCCTTGGCAATTTTCCGAGTATTTTAATCTTTTTGGTACTGACACCCGCCATTGAAAGGGGTCAATTGCGGCAAAAAAATCTTTAAAAATGCTTTGATTTTGAGCAAATCCGTCACAGCGCTCTAAATTCTAAAAGCATTTACAAGGTACCTATGGCATTCATTTGCGCGTTGTTCTTCATTTAGAAATTTTGGTTTGCATGTTTGGGGCTTGCAGACAGAGAGTCATATGAAAAACAGCTTATACAAAGCATGACTTTAAAACTTTTTTAGAGGATCTTTTGGTGAACCTCTTGACAAATTTCTGACTTTGTCAGATCACGAAAAACAGAAATATTTTTGAAAAAACTTAACACTTTACCAAAACGCTGAAAACGTTTCCGAGTCCGGACAAAAACTGTTCTTAATTTTTAGAGCGGTTTTTACCAACAAAGCTCGCAAATATCTTTTGGATTTTGAATTATTAAAATAAATTTAGGTTATTTTAATAATAAAATTTGTTTTTTATTCAACTAAACTACTATGTATCTCTATAAAGCCAAGTTAAATGTGTATTGTACATCTTAAGTTATTAACGCACAAGGGTAATTCCACAATAATTTGGACAATTGTCCCCACATCAACATCTCCGATTTTGCTCAAATTTTGTACACATGTTTGAAGTATCAAAATATGACAATTTTTAAAATATTGGATTTCTAGATGCAATTCAGTGTAAATGTGGCCATTTTAATTTTTTATAAGCAAAAAGTAGACAAAAATTATATTTAAAAGGTGTATCTTATAGAAAAAATTTTGTAGAACACGATCCCGCTCTTGGTTTTCTTGCAGAAAATGGAAAAATTAACATTTTATTGAAAATTTTATATCTTTGATTTCGCTACACCTAGAGACTTGAAAATTGAATAAGATACATTTAAAACATAATACTTTTGATTCCAAAAATAAAAAAAATAGATTTGTTTGCCTTAGAGTAAAATATAACACATAATTGCTAAAAATGGGTTATTTTTGCGATTTTCCTCAATTTTTTTGTAATTTGATTAATTTTCCGACTTTTTTTTAAGAAACTTTAAAAAAAATAAATATTGCGTTCTACAAAAAATGTTGCAAAAAAATATATTGAATTAGTGTAACCGAAAGGAAATTTCTTGTAGAACGCGATCGTTTTGTCCGTTTATTTTAAATTTTCCAAAAAAAGCCGGAAAATTAGTCAAATTACGAAAAATCCGTTTTTAGTGTTTTTATTTTGGTTGTTTCAAAAGTATCATAATATTCAAATTTCAAGTTTCCAGGTGTAGCAAAATCAAAAATGTTTGCAAAAAAGAGCAAAACTATATTGAATTAGTGTAATCAAAAGGAAATTTCTTGTAGAACGTGAACTTTTTGTTCGTTTATTTTAAATTTTCCTAAAAAAAGCTGGAAAGTTAGTAAACTTACGAAAAACTCAAGCAAAATTCTTTAAAAATAACCCATTTTTAGCAATTTAGTATTATATTTTACCCTAGGGCAAGCAAGTTCAGTTTTTTATTTTATTTTGGTTGTTTTAAAAGTATCATAATATTTAAATTTCAAGTTTCCAGGTGTAGCGGAATCAAAATATCAAGTTTTTGATAAAAAAGTAATTTTCTCATTTTCCGCAAAAACTTCCAGAAAAACAAAATGCGGGATCGTGTTCTACGAAAAAGTTTATATTTCTTCTTCTTTTTTGAATATAATTTTTAACTATTTTTTGCTTATTTACAGCACAAAAACTAAAAGAAGACGAAATATTTCTAAAAAATTAAAATGGCCGCACCTAGAAATATAAAATTTTGAGAATTGTAATATTTTGGAACCTCAAACATGTATACAAAGTTTGAGCAAAATTTGGGCCGATTGTCCAAATCATCGTGAAACCCACAAGTTTTATTTTTTTTTTGGTTTTTTAATTTTATTTTTGTATGTTTTATGCATATTTTAGACTGCTTGTATGGTTGATTTGCTTTTTCCAAAGTTTGTATTAATTTTGAATAAAAAATTGTAAATTTTGAATAAATTTTGTTTTTTTTTGTAGTTTTTTGTTTAAAATTTGTATAGCAAATCATCTTGAACGTTTTATTAGAATGTCTAGTAGACGGATTAGTCTGTATGCAGAAAATTTGGTTTTTCTTATTTTAAGAATTGTCTTTTTATTTCTAATGCATAATAAACCATCCGTGTTTACTGCAATTTTATAAATTTTGGAGTTATGCCAGAACATCTTTTTGCGGGAAGCTTTATTTTAGATGGTATTCAGTTTAACCTTTGCTTACTTGGTAATATTATCATACCAATTGTAGCAATTTTTTTTTGAAATCTATTTTTAATGATAGCTTAAGTCAATCTGTATTTTTGTTTTTTACAAGTTTTTTGGATTTCTATTTTTAATTTTTTTTTTGTGTTTTAGTTTTTTGCAATCATGTTCTTCTTATAATTTGCTTAAAAATCCGTAATTTCTTGTTGTCTTATTCTAGTTGTATACTAGATTTTTTTTTTTTATTTACAGAAACAGTCTGTTTCTGGCAAACATTGGCAATGATCTCTAAATAGCTCGTTTTTGAATAGAATTTAGAAGATATAGTATAGTTTCTATGGTACTCTTCCTTATTTAAACGTGATGTCAAAATTTCTTTAAAGTAACCATGTGGGTTATGTCAGCAAATTTCATTATTGGATCTATTTTTTGGACTGCGCACGTTTTTGCTTCTCAGCTACAGGAATGTGAGCATTACAAATAATTGACATAATTTCAGCAAGTCGGAGCCACACAGTATACCACTAACGACTTTTTAACGACATTATTCAAAATGGTGGTTTTACAAAGAGGAGACCACACTAGATTTTTTTTGTAGAATTATCTTAATAATTTAGATTGGTTTTTCAACAACTACTTAAAAAAGTCTTTGGTAAACTTTACAAAAGTTTTGAAAAAGGCCGCTGTAAAGAATTATACCTAGGAAAACGGGACTACCTAGAATTAACCGGATTATAAAACATTAATTGCAACAGCTGCTTAATGGGATTGTAAAACTGTTTGTATTTATGATATGTACTGGGTTTGTACATCGCGTTAACGATGGGATTAGCGTCTCGCAAATCTATTTGGTATTTCCATGCTTACTTGGCAAGCACAATCTAACCAATTTTTAGGTCGATATAGTGTATTTTATTTATATTTTAAGTTGATTGTAGATAATTTATTTTTTAGATCAATTAAATATTAAATAAATAAAAATATTATAAAAGTATTTGTTGTGGCTATAAAACAACTAAAAACCTAAAAACATGATTTTTACTCTATTAAATTAAAAAAGTGTAATACGTTATTTTATGGATATTACTTAACTAAGTAAAACCTCAAAAATTGTAAAACATAAAGATATACATAAAACAATTATTCGCCCCCTTCCTTCTTCAATATTTTTTCTTTCATCCTACTTCTCTGTCCTAAAAAACATATCAGCTACCTAGAATTATTTCTCTAGACCCCTGTGCGTATGCATTTATAGAATATTTACACCAATATTACAATAACATTTAGAATATTTATTACAATCTTGCACCCTATGTTCATGACAGATATGTATATAATCATATTATAATTTAACAACATATCTGAATTAATATTAAGCATAATACAAAGAAGCCATTTTGTCGACTTACACGGAACTACTTGCAACACATTACATAACCCGGGTACCACAAACATTTTACAATTATCGATAATTATAAGCACCAAATATGATCACGATATTGTTATAACTCCTAACACCAAAATGAATAATAAATCATTTACCATATAAACTCACATTGTTGTAGAGGTCATTGAACACCAATTCATTTATTCTAAATTTCCATGGAAATCCATTCGCTATCCTCGCAGCACTAACACACTATAACAAAGTCACGTAAATCAACACAATTCACACAAAATTACACCCCGAACCGATTAAAAATGACCAAAATTTGATTAAATTATGCACGGAATTAAAAACCGTGAATCACCGCACGAGATGTCATTGGGTACTGGCGTTCATACGCCGTGCTTTAATATATGATAAACAGCATAATAATTGTGTTTATAAGATAGCAAAGCTTATTGTAAGACAGTGAATACATATTGTTCTTGTTGATATTAGGAAATTTTTGTATTATTTTTAGGATTGAGGATTGCTTTAAATTGATGGATGCATCATGGTACTATACTTTGATGCGGAGTCAGTCACAAACTAGTACCAACATTGTTTTATTTTATAAGAATGATTAAATAATAACTTGAAAATATTTAAAACAGTTTGATTATCAATTCAGTAATTAACAAATAAAGTGTTTACACCCAAATGTGTGATTAGAGAATTGAAAAATTATTACTTCTAAATTATTTTTGCAACAATTATATACAAAGTAAAACTTAAAACAAAAAGAATTAATAAAATCATTTTTACAATAAATGAGCGAGAACATGGATTAGTGTCTGTGATTGAGAAATTGGAAAATTATAAACTAAAAAATTCTTCTGCAACAATAATATTCAAGAGTCTTTTTGACAAAAAAAGAGTGAGCTTGTGGGCAAGCAACAAATACATAGATTTGGCGTTGCACAAATTTTTATTTCAAAATCTGGGAAAGATGTTACAAAATAAATTTAAAAAAAGGCTTTTTTTAATATTTTGCGATCAATGAGTTTAAAATTAGATTAAATTATAAATAAAATTAGAAATCAGTACTTTTCAAAGATTTTTGTGACTGGTTTAAGTAGTTTAACAGATGCATTTTTCTAAACTTTATAACTATTTTAGTGTAACTTTCTTGACAATTGGCAGAGACTATAATACAGAATATAACAGTTTTTTAGGAAGCAAAATTTACCTAAAACTTTAGAGAATCATAATTTGATAGTTGTAATACTTTTTTTAAAATTATTAGAACATATTTTAACAGTTCTGGTACATGATTGCCAACTATTTTATACAAAACATGTTAAAATATTTCAAGAATGCAAGGTATTTGATTTGGTTAAATGTGGTAGTATTTTTAACAATTTATAAGCATTTCAACAACGTGGATTTTTAAGATAGATACAATGTGGTTGCATAGTAAGATACTCTGAACATCAAATGCCGAAAAACCAGACACTTTGAAAGATGTTTTGGCTAAAGTATCATTTACTCTAATTTTATATTAAGGGAAAACATTGATGACTAAATATTGGCAGAAAACAAATGTCCTGGCTAGGAAACTTTTACAAATATACTAGAACCCAAAAAGCGGGATAACATTTTGGCTGGCAAAGGAGAATGTCAAGGAGATCTAAAAAGTTTAAAAAAATTGTTGATTAATGTGACTTTAACAAATGTAGACCAAGAAAATTTATATAACATTTTGAACAAAACAAAACATAAAAAAAACTGTCAGACTCTCTAACGTAATCAAACACACAAACAAAACTGAGGCGGACACAAATTAAAAAAATATATATATAATGACCATAGGTAACTGCAAACATTGCAGCCTAGCATAAAGTTAATATATAGTCAAAACGTCATAAAAACACTAATGCAATCAAAATTTTGGTCGGCATGTAATTTAGTAGACTTCTTATCCCTTTTGATAAGAGTAATCTTTTGCAACAAAAGATTCAAAAGACTACACATTTGGACAATACGAAGTAAAGGTGTACTTGCAAAGAATAATGGATGATTATAGTACTTTATTTGCATTGTTTTTATTGTTTTTTTGAGTGTACTGGGATGCACCTTTTTTTTTCAGAGAAATGTTTAAGTGTGTCTTTTTGTGGACTGTATGCAGATCATCAAATTAATTCCAACACATTCCAGCACTTTTTTTTGAATAGTAAAAGTGGTAAATAACATATGCCAGCGCAGCTGCCGTTATGCAAAGTGTGTGTGTGTGTTTGTGTTTGTTGTTTACTTAAAAAAAAACACGCGTGCCACAACGTACGTGTAAAGGCAGAGTGCTGCGCTTAATCTGTACGTTTATACGGTTTATGAAATAATTAGGTTTTTTGTAAAACTTAGCAAATCAAAACAGTTATTAATCCTAACAACGCATTTTGAAAACTAAAATAATGTTAAAATAAAATTAATTAATGTCAACAAAATTATTTTTGAAAAGTATTCATTACAAATAATGTTACATACTAAAATGTTGTAAAGTGTAGTTTAAGTGTAAAAATTAATTATGATTGATAAAACTCAAAATCTGATTAGTATTAACTACAATGATATTGATATATAGTGTAAATGATATAAGCTTGAATCAAACGTAATACAATTTTTTGTTTGATGAAAAATTTGTTATGATTACCTTGGGTATATTATTTTGCCCAGAATAATGCTGAACTTTTACATAAACGTTTTAAAAACTTTCTTTTTTTTATTATTTACAAAATAGCTTAAAAACGGTTTTTTTCTCACGTCCGATTTGCGGAAAAAAAAATTTTTGAAAAAAAAGTAAAAATTCAAAAATCCGTTAATTTATTTTATTTTTTAAACAAAACTCTGCATTGAACTTTTAAGCATTTCTATTTTTTGCCCGACCTTACTTCAGAGCATGGTAATGGTCAATAGTTTGCAATGGAGTAGAGTGGATTGGATCACAATCTTTTCTTGTGATAAAATGACTTCTAACGTTTGCGTAGAAAACAAAACATTTATATTTTTGATGACAAACACTTGGCCGGATAGATGGGACACTTCAGAGCATAGTAACGGGCCAATAGTTTGCAATGGAGTGGAGTGGATTAGATCACGATCTTCTCTTGTGACAAATTTACTTCATAGAAGACAAACATAAAATTCTTTGATGACTAACTTTTGGGCGGGTGGAAAAGACACTTTAAAGCATAGTAAAAAACCAATAATTTAGCATAGAGTGGCTCACCCATCCACTCAAGTGTTTGTTGTTTGTTATCAAGAGGTTTGTAACAATATGACTTTTGACGTCCGCAAAGAAAACAAACATCAATTTTTTTTTATGACATACAGTTAGGCTGGCGGGTTGGATTTTCCAGGGCATAATAACAAGCCAATAGTTGGGAATGGAGTGATCCACCCACCCATCCAAGTGTTAGTTATAAAAAGGTTGGATCAGCATCTTTTCTTGTGACAAAATGAACTATGACATCCGCATAGAAAACAAACATCAAATTTTTTGATGACTAGCACTTGGGCGGGTGGTTTTGCACTCTATTACAAACTGGAGTGTCTAACCACTTAACCCAAGTGTTGGTTATAAAGAAATTGGATATCACTATTGCCTTCTTAGACATACATACGCTTGCAAAGAGGGCAAATTTTCAGTTTTTATGATAACACTCAGGCGGGTTGGAGTTTATTTTAGTGCAAACTACTGGCTGGTAATTATACACTGGAGTGTATACCCAGGTGTTGGTTACCAAAAAATTGGATAACACCATTTTCTTCGTGAAAAATTTCCAACAATTACAGAGAAGAGAAACTTTTAATTCTTCCAATCTAAACTACATGCTGACTAACATAAACTGGGTGCTTATTTACTTGCCCAAGTATTTTACAGAAAAAAATAATTACAAACTAAAACAATAAATCAATTGCTTTTAAGACATTTAAAGCGCCTTTGCCCGTTTACGCGCAATATAAAAAAATCAGACAAATTAAAAAAAAAACAAATAAGACTTTTGTAAATACTTATTAAAATCTGTCTCCAGAGCACGGTTGATCAAAAACAAAAAGTTGAATTAAAAAACTGCTTCAACTTAGAACACTTTTTGGCTTTTCCTTTTTAAAAAGTCTAAGTATTTTGGCTTCAGATAATTGCCAAAGATTGCTGCCGATTATTACTTTTGCAAAAATACAATTTTTGGTTTTTACAGCAAAATAAGTTCTTAAAGAAGAACGTTACAGCAGTTTTTTGGTCTAACAAAATAGCGCGTGTTTGAGAAAGTTATGTGGGGGACATTAAAAAAAGCCTCAAATAATGGCAATTTCAAAAAACTAACGACTAATTTTGATTATTTTACAAAAAAGTTTTTTAAACTGGCAACCGGCGTAATAATTATTGACAAACTTAACGTTAACAACTGCAAATTGTTCCTTTTGGCAATTTTCCGAATATTTTAGCCTTTTTAGAACGAACACCTAAGAAACGATAGAAACTTTGATCTTGGGCAATTCCGTCACAGCGCTCGGAATTCCAGAAAAAATTACAGGGCGCCTGCGTTTATATGTGCGTAGCTCCGTATTCAGAAATTTTGGTTTGCTTTTTTTGGCTTGAAGACTTGAGGTCGGATTGCCATTCAAATTTTGTATTTGGGTTTTTGCCGCCTTTTATGGTTCCATCTCACATGATTGGCGCGTGCCAAAACAAATTTGGTAAAAAAAAAACAGCTTAAACAAAGCATGACTTTAAAACTTCTTTAGAGGATCTTTTGGTGAACCTCTTGACAAAATTCTGACTCTGTCAGATCACAAAGAACAGAAATATTTTTGAAAAAGCTTAATAGCAATATATTGCACTTTACCAAAACGCTGAAAACGTTTCCGAGTCCGGACAAAAACTGTTCTTAATTTTCAAAATGGTTTTTACCAACAAAGCTCGCAAATACCTTTTGGATTTTGAATTAATAAAATAAATTTAGGTTATTTTGATAATAAAATTTGTTTTTTATTCAACTCGACTATGTATCTCTATAAAGCCAAGTTGAATGTGTCTTCTTAAGTTACCAACGCACAATGGTAATTCGTCCTCACATCAACATCTCCGATTTTGCTCAAATTTTGTACACATGTTTGGGGTACCAAAATATAACAATTTCTGAAATTTTAGATTTTTAAGTACAGTGTAAATGAGGAAATTTTATTTTTTTTGAGAATATTTAGTCTCCTTTCAGTTTTTGAGCTGTAAATAAGCAAAAAATAGACAAAAATTATATTTTAAAAGTGTATCTTGAAGGAAATTTTTTGTAGAACACGATCTCTTGGTGTTCTAGCAGAAAATAGAAAAATTAACATTTTGTTAAAAATTTGATGTATTTGATTCCGCTACACCTGAAGAAAATTGAATATGATACACTTGAAACATAGTACTTATGATTCCAAAAATTAAAAAAACTGGATTTGTTTGCTCTAGAGTAAAATATAACACATAATTGCTAAAAATAGGTTACTTTTAAGCAATTTTCTTTAATTTTGTTGTAATTTTATTAATTTTCTGGCTTTTTTTAAAAGAATTAAAAAAAAAACATAAATATTGCGTTTTACAAAAAAGTTTTTTAAAAAAGGGCGAAAATATATTGAATTAGTGTAATCAAAAGGAAATTTCTTGTAGAACGCGATCTTTTTGTCTGTTTAATTTAGATTTTCCGGAAAATTAGTAAAATTACGGGAAATCCGAAAAAAATTCTTTAAAAATAACCCATTTTTAAGAATTATGTATTATATTTTACCCTTGGACAAACAAATCCAGCTATTTTATTTTGGTTGTTTCAAAAGTATCATAATATTCATATTTCAAGTTTCCAGGTGTAGCGGAATCGAAGATATAAAGTTTTTGAAAAAACAGTAATTTTCTCATGTTTTAGCGAAAACTTTCGGAAAAACGAAAAGCGGGATCGTGTTCTAGTGAAAAGTTCCTATAAGATACACTCTTTTGAATATGATTTTTAACTATTTTTTGCTTTATTACAGCACAAACACTGAAAGAAGACAAGATATTCATAAAAAATTAAAATGGCCGCACCTTGAAATCTAAAATTTTAAGAATCGTTATATTTTGGTATCCTAAACATGTGCACAAAAGTTGGGCAAAATTAGAGATATCAATTTGGTCCGGTTGACCAAACTATCAAGGAACCCACAAAAGTTTTTATTTTTTTTGGTATTTTAATTTTATCTTTGTATGTTTTAAGCATATTTTAGACTGCTTGTATTGTTGATTTGCTTTTTCCAAAGTTTGTATTAATTTTGGATAAAAAAATTGTAAATTTTAAATAAATTTTGTTTTTTTTGTAGTTTTTTGTTTAAAATTTGTATAGCAAATCATCTTGAAAGTTTTATTAGACTGTCTAGTAGACGGATTAGTCTGTATGCAGAAAATTTGATTTTTCTTAGTTTAAGAATTGTCTTTTTATTTCTAATGCATAATAAACCATCCATGTTTATTGCAATTTTATAAATTTTGGAGTTATGCCAGAACATCTTTTTGCGTGAACCTTTATTTCAGATAGTATTCAGTTTAACCTTTGCTTACTTGGAAATGGTATCATACCAATCGTAGCAATTTTTTTTTTAATCTATTTTTAATGATAGCTTAAGTCGAACTGTATTTTTGCTTTTTACAAGTTTTTTGGATTACTATTTTCAATTCTTTTTTTTTGTGTTTTAGTTTTTTGCAATCATGTTCTTCTAATTTTTTTGATTTTAAGCAATTTGCTTAAAAATCCGTAATTTCTTGTTGTCTTATTCTAGTTGTATACTAGATTTTTTTCTTTTTTTTTTTCTACAGAAACAGTCTGTTTCTGGCAAATATTGGCAATGATCTCTAAATAGCTCGTTTTTGAATTGAATTTAGAAGATATAGTATAGTTTCTATGGTACTCTTTCTTATTTAAACGTGATGTCAAAATTTCTTTAAAGTAACCATGTGGGTTATGTCAGCAAATTTCATTATTGGATCTAATTTTTGGACTGCGCAAGTTTTTGCTTCTCAGCTACAGGAATGTGAGCATTACAAATAATTGACATGATTTCAGCAAGTCGGAGCCACGCAGTATACCACTAACGACTTTTTAACGACATTATTCAAAAAGGTGGTTTTACAAAAAGGAGACCACACTAGATTTTTCTTGTAGAATTATCTTAATAATTTAGATTGGTTTTTCAACAACTACTTAAAAAAGTCTTTGGTAAACCTTACAAAAGGTTTGAAAAAGGCCGCTGTAAAGAATTATACCTGGGAAAACGGGACTACCTAGAATTAACCGGATTATAAAACATTAATTGCAACAGCTGCTTAATGGGATTGTAAAACTGTTTGTATTTATGATATGTACTGGGTTTTTACATCGCGTTAACGATGGGATTAGCGTCTCGCAAATCTATTTGGTATTTCCAATAATCTTTAAAGATGTTCTCTCTCTTTTAGCCCTTAATTTTTAAGTATATATATTGTATATTATTTTGTGTTTAGTAGTAAGGTTTATGATTTAGAATAAACAACATTAAAATTTTACGGCGCGTTTTTCTTTGATAGTGTGAACAAAATTCTCTTTGCACTTTAAAACATTGGTCCTTCGGAATCGGATACGGAACTTCTGGTATTAGCGAGTGCTTGGCAATCCGTGATACAAGCACACTATTCCAGAAAATACACATTTTCAAGTACAATAGACAAGTTTAATCAATCAGCATGGACGCGTTGATTAAAGAAATCAAAGGAAAGTGCAAAAATCTTAAAAGTGATTTAACACGATTATCCAATGACATTTCAAAAGCAGTATCTGCTGGACAAATTGACAAGCGTGTCAATAAGTGCATCGATATGTACAATGAATTTGGCAAATTGGAAGGCAAAGCATTTTGTGAAAGCGATACATATGAGGCTGACGACGAAACCGACGCGTATTACCACAAAGTTTTGGCAAGTGCTGCAGATTATTTAGACACCATAAATACGGACAGTACATCAACAAACTTGGAAAGCTTTGGTAACACGAAGATTACTCAAGTGAAGCTGCCATCAATAAACCTGCCGGAATTCGCCGGCGAATATAAAGATTGGATGGAATTTTACAATACTTTCATGTCGTTAATACACGAGAATAGTGAGTTAACAGAAGTTCAAAAATTTCACTATTTAAAGGCAACTGTGAAAAAAGAAGCAGCACAAGCGATCAGTGCTTTAAATATAACTGCACAAAATTATGAGGTAGCTTGGAGTATACTGAAGGAGCGTTTTGAAGACAAGGCAGCAATAATAAATTGTCATGTAAAGGCATTTTTTAATACTCCAATAATGCAAAAAGAATCATTTGATTTTTTGAGATTGGTCATAGACCACGTAGTACAGCACACTCAAGCATTAAAAGTGTTACAGCTCCCAGTTGAACAATGGAGCGATTTATTAATTCATATGATAGCCACAAAATTGGACAGCAAAACACGACGAACATGTGAAGAATCCATAAAATCGAATGAAATCCCAACGTACAACGAACTACATGAGTTTCTTACCAGAAAATGCAGAACACTACGCAGCATATGCCGTGAAAATATTGATTTTCACACTAAGGCAAATAAACCGGCTAGATCATTCCATGTAACCAGCGGAAAAAACATAAGATGTTACTTGTGCAACGAAGCGCACTATATTTATGCGTGCCAAACGCTTTGTAGAAAAACCCCATTGCACAGTGGCCCAATTCACGAAAAACGCGGACAAAAGTCGAAAAAATTAAGTTTGTAATTTTATGTTTAGTACCCCGTAATCTGGTAGAGGGTGCACCACTGTATATCGGTGCGAGTCCACAATGAGTTGCGCACGCATACAACACGTGTAACACCGTGGCAACGCTGCCGCGCTCTCGCCTCGAAAAAATCACGAAAATCAAGTGGTGTTAAAAACAACAATATCTTTTTTTCTAAGTGCTGCTTTCCAATTCGGCAAAATGGACAATATTGACAAAGGTAAGAAGTATATATTTTGTAATATAATAAGTGTAATTAACATTTATTACGCGCTTAAACATTCACGGCAAATATTGATGTTGTATATTTGATAAATGTTGTTCAATTATAAAAATAGTAGTGAGATTGATCGAGATTAACGGTCTCCTTTTTTTAAAAAGAAAGGTTAGAATGTTATCTATCAATTTCATTCAAAATCTCGTGCCACGAGGTGCCCCTGCAGTTTCTAAGTCAGTTTGAAAATGTACGTCCGTGTGTAACCAATATAATTACTAAAATTAATTTTCATTGTTTTAGCAAATACCGCTGATGTAGAATGCATTAGGCATGAATTTTTCGACGCTATACACACAAAATTCCACTTGGAACATAGCGAGAAGCTTGCAATTTTAGAGAAATGCGTGTCTGCAAAAATAAAAAAAAAATTCATATTTCATGCAGATGACAAATTGGCGATAAAAAATCTTCTTACGCTAATAAAATCCAAATGGAGCAAAAGTAACTGAACAGCTGAACGGTTTTCTAACAAAAATGCGAATTGGCTGAAAAAAAACTAAAGGCAAAAAAAAATAAGTATATTTAATAATAAAAATTATTGCTTAGTACTTATTAAAAATTATAAGTTAAAATTTAATTTTTCATTTACATAACAAATATTATAATGCATTTAGAGTGGCCCTGTGAAATCTGCTACGATAGTTGAGGCATCTGCAAGCGGAAAATCCAAAATGGGTCGACCATTAAAAGACTTCGACAAGTTGTCACACAGAACAAAGAGGCGGAGGTCGGAAAATCTACTGAAAACACATAGCTCAGCGGCGTTGACGTTTGCAACCTGCATGAGTCTTCGTGCATCCGGAGCTGCCGAAACTGCTGCGGTTATTAAGGACGTTGCAACTAGGTCCTCGTCTGAAGCAGCGAAATATAAGGGAGAAGTTAAATCTGCTAAAAGTTCTCTTTGTACAGAAATTTCTGCTGATCTTGCGCTTTCCAATCTTGTTGAAGGTAAAATGACGAGAAAGACGTATCGGTTGATAAAAAAAAGAGAACTGGATAATGGCGTTCGTGGGTATCCATCATATCATAGAGTTGCGGAGGCCAAAACTCGTTGTTATCCGCCAGGTATTAAGGTTACTGAGACTACAGCAAAAGTTTCATTACAATCTTTGTTAGATCACAGAACAAGCAGAATTCTTTTAACACAAAACACCGTAATCAAAACTTTATCTCCAGAAAAAGTAGCAAATTTGGTTTTGATTGTAAAATATGGATTCGACGGTTCTTCCGGTCAAAGTGAATACAAACAAAAGTTTAATGACGAGAATGCTTCAGATTTGAGTATGCTGTTAACATTGCTTGTACCGTTACGATTAACAAACAGTGTAGACCCAGACCTACTGCTTTGGCAAAATCCAAGACCTTCCTCTATGCAATTTTGCACTCCGATAAAAATAGAGTATAAAACGTTACCTCAACCTTGCAGAAAAATAAATTTATTGGTAATAAAATAGATAACCTTGTTCCATATGAAACAATTATAGACGGAAAAGATATTAGAGTGACATACAAATTACTGTTTACAATGGTTGATGGAAAAATTAGAAACACAATTACAATTCCAAAATCAAACATGCGATGCTACTTGTGTGGAGCCACGTCAAAACAATTTAACAATCTTGAGAAGGTCATGTCATTGCCAATAGATGAAACAAAATTTCAGTATGGCTTAGCCATATTACATGGGTGGATTTTATGGAGTATTTTGTACACTTAGGATATAAACGAGACATTAAAAAATGGCAGGCGCGATCCGAGGAGGACAAATAAAGTGTGCAAATGCGAAAATCGGCTATTCAGAAAGGTTTCAAGTTGCGACTTGGTCTTATTATTGACACTCCGAAAGTAGGCGGATTTGGATATAGTAACGATGGTAACACAGTTAGGCGATTTTTTGCAAATTCTTCTGTGCCCGCCGAAATTCTGGGTTTAGACGTAGAATTTCTTAATCGCGCTCACATTATAATGCAAGTCTTGTCATGCGGTTTTGGTGTAAATGTGGCTCTTTTTCAACATTATTGCAAAGAAACTGCAAAAATAATTGTCGACAAGCTTCCGTGGTACTGCATGCCTACGTCGATTCACGAGGTGCTAATACATGGTTTTCGTATTGTTGAATATGCACCATTACCCATCGGAAAACTTTCTGAGGAAGCTCAAGAATCGCGGAATAAAGATATCAAAAACTCCCGAGAAAAATACTCCCGAAAATCATCTAGGGAAAACACCATGACGGATGTAATGCATTGGTTGCTTGTCTCATCAGATCCGTTGGTTTCGAGCTTACGACTAACACTTCCAAAGAAAAGCGACTCACTGTCACGCGAAGCAATTCGCCTTTTGCTCGGCGTATGCAAAGGTGAAAATTTGGACCAATCACAATCCGACGCCAGTTTTGACATGACTGACGATTCGTATATGAATGACTGAATCATTGTATGTGTTTTATAATTAAGTATAGTATTGTGTATTATTTTGTTGATTTAAACAAAAACGCCAATAGGACAATTAATTAATATTATTATTTAATTGTATACGTTTAGACAGAAACTACTGTCTTCTTCAGCACACATTTAAATATTAAAATTAATTAATTGTACTATATATTGGCGTTTTTGTTTTAATCAATAAAATATACACAATACTATATTTAATTAATTAAAGGACAAAAGGAATATTCCCACAATAAACCAATTAAAACCATTTATATTTAAGTTTTGTATTCATTGAGCAATGAATACAAAACTTATATAAAATAAAAAACTGCCATTTTGTATTTTGAAAAATAATAAGATTCCTAATTTTGAATCTGCCATTTTGAATTTCGAAAAAAATATTATCAAATCCATAATCAGAGACTGTAAAAACCATTATATACCAATTATTGTTTTAATCAGACTATTTTTAAATTTTTGACCGCCATTTTGGATTCGCCATTTTGAATTTAAAAAAAATAAAATCCGATTCATAATCAGCAACTTTGAAAACCTTTATATACCAGCTTTTGTTTCAATCGGAATGATTTTTGACTTTTGTCCGCGTTTTTTGGGAAATGGGCCACTGTGCATTGGAGCGAATCGAAATAATCAGAACAAAAAAATTGTGTATAAATTGTTTGCGACCTGGTCATCTTGCTAAAGATTGCACATCGAGCAATTGCCGTAAATGCGGAAAGAAACATAATACAGTTCTCCATTTAGAAGATGAAGCAAATTCTCAAGTACCCGGCATGTCTAGCAATGTTGGAAATCACAGCAGCGAAGAACAAGTGATTCTATCAACATGCCTGGTCAACGTCAACGATATATGGGAAAATCAACACATTGCTAGAGCACTACTTGACTCAGGTTCCCAAGTAAACCTCATGAAGGCAAGTTTAGCAAAACGATTAGGCCTAAAGTACAAACAATTTAAATCCAATGATGCATTAAAAAGTGCATTTTTTTTTGTAAGAAGTAAAATTGAATATTGCTCAATTATTTGGAATCCATTTCAGAAAAAGTTTAGTTATGAGCTAGAACGAGTTCAAAGAAAAATTTTAAAATATTTTTATTTAAAGTCTCATAAAACATATCCAATTCAAAATTATTCATATGAATTATTATTAAATGAGTTCGATATTCAATCGCTTTCTACTAGAAGAATAATATCGGAAATAACATTTATTTATAAAATTATGCACAACATTATAGACTGTTCGTCAATCCTTAACAAATTAAATTTTAATGTTCCTAGATTAAATAGTCTCTGATCATATGTTTTACAATCAATTTTCTCGCACTTGCCATTATATGAATTCGCCATTTCAATCAATGTGTTATCATTTTGATAAGTATGTAACTACTGATCCATTTAATATGTCATTAAAAGAATTTTTAAAATACTTGCATGATTTGAATATCAATGCATAGTAAAAAATCATTGTTGTTCTATGTTTTAGTTTTAGTTTTATTTTTATATATATTTGTATTTAGTTATTTAATTATATAATATAATCCTGTTATTAGTATATTTTTGTACTGTTGGATTAATAAACTTTATTATTAATATTATTTTTTATTATTATAACATTTGCTTGCAAAAAACGCGATTTGGTTGGATAGTGACAGGATGCATACCACATACGCCCCAAGCAAAGACTTGCAACTTAAGCGCAATTGCGAACTTAGAAAAAACAATGTCATTACTCTGGGAAAATGAGAAAATGCCTGGTGTTACGCGGTCCATAGAAGAAAAATTATGCGAAGCCCATTTCATTACCACGCACACTAGAAACCCATCTGGCCGTTTTATAGTGTCACTGCCCTAAAAGGAGAACCCAATCAACCTATGAGAATCAAAAGAAATAGCAGTTAAACGTTTTCTGTTCTTAGAAAAACGTTTAAATAAAGACCCACAAATGAAGATCCAATATCAGGACTTTATAAAGGAGTATTTAGATTTAGGCCATATGGAAGAAATGTCCGATCTGGAAGAGCAATACGCAGGATATTATTTGCCACATCATGCCGTGCTGAAGGAATCAAGCATAAGCACACGATTAAGAGTAGTTTTCGATGCATCTATGAAAACTACAAATGGAAAATCATTACACGATGTGCTACGAACTGGTCCAACGATTCAAGAAAATCTGTTTTCAATATTGTGCCGTTTCAGGACACTCAAGTACGTTTTAACAGCCGATGTAAAAAAAATGTATCGTCAAATACTTGTAACTTAGAATGATGCTAAGTATCAAAGAATCCAGTGGAGAGAGCACATTGATCAACCAATTGTCACATACAAGCTGAAGACAATAACATACGGCACTAGTCCGGCGTCGTTTTTGGCGACAAGATGCTTGACGGAAATAGCAAATCTAAACCAAGAGAAATACCCCGTCGCTTCAAACATAATTAAACGAGACTTTTACGTAGATGATTTGTTGACAGGCGCACAATCAATTGAAGAGTTGGGACGCATACGTGGTGAAATAAGCAAAATGCTAAAGGAAAGCGGGTTGGAGTTACACAAATGGGCATCCAATTGCAAGAAGACATAGTGTGGTTTGGCGTCGCATGAACAAAATGTCCTTTCATGGGATAAGACGGAAACAATCAAAACATTAGCAGTACAGTGGAACATGAAAACAGATATGTTTGGCTATTCAACTAGCATACTGAAACCCACAAGGCGAATTACTAAAAAAGTAATGCTATCACAGATTGCGCAGATTTTTGATCCACTTGGCTTGATGGGCCCTATAATAATTGTTGCAAAAATATTTATGCAACGATTATGGATGGAGAAATTGCACTGGGATGAATCAGTCCCGAATGGCATACACACTGAATGGAACAACTTTATAAGCCAATTAGGGATCATTAATGAATTTCACATTCTCAGAAGTATCTCGTTCAACATGGAAGGTGACTACGTTGAACTCCACGGATTTAGCGATGCAAGTCAAGCAGCGTACGGGTGCTGCATATATATTAGAACCACGGACAAACATACCAAAGAATCTACTAGCACCCTGCTTTGTGCAAAATCAAGAGTGGCACCTCTCAAAGTCTCCAGCATCCCTAGATTGGAATTGTGCGCTGCAATGTTACTCGCCCAGCTTGCAAAAAATGTAAAGGAATCAATAGAGCTGAAATTCAGAAAATGCTGCTATTATACTGATTCATCAATAGCATTATCTTGGATAAAGGCAGATTCAAGCAAGTGGAAAACCTTTGTAGCAAACCGGGTAAGCGAGATACAAGAGTTAACAGACCCTAACGACTGGTACCATATAGATACAAAGTCTAACCCGGCAGATATCATTTCAAGAGGGACTTCACCTTCGTTATTATTGAACAATAAATTATGGTGGAAAGGACCAGACATCCTGATAGCCAATACGGCGACGTTATCGTCATATAACTCATCGAATGATACACCAGAAGTAAAAAGAGTATTTATTCTCAACAGAGAACGTCAAGCATTTGGTGATTTCTTGATTTCGCGTTATTCATCGCTCCAAAAGTTAATACGAGTTACCGCATTGTGTTTAAAATTTATTAAAAAAATCCAATGCATAAGAAGAACAGCACAAGGATTGCATAATCTGGTAATGGATGACCACAAATGTCAAAATGAAGAGAGAGTACAATTAATTTGACTAGTGCAGGAAGCTGAATTTGGTAAAGAACTCCAAGACCTACAGACAGCAAGACCACTAAGCAATGCAAGCAGACTGTTGTGTCTAAATCCGTTTCTGGTTGTAAATGGGTTAATTCGTGCAGGTGGAAGACTTTGAAATTCATCGCTGCAATATGTGAAAAGGCATTCAATTCTTCTACCAAAATCTCATGCTCTCACCAAGCTAATCATTTGTGATGAGCACGTAAGAAACTTCCACGCAGGTGCACAAGCAACGTTAGCAGCTATAGAAATCAATATTGGATCATATCAGCACGAAGTGCAATAAGGACAATTCTTCGTAAGTGCGTTGTCTGCTTGAAGAATAAACCAAAACCTGCACAACCTATCATGGGAGAGTTGCCCTATTGCCGTACTGAGCCAGCACGCCCATTTCTAAAGAGCGGAGTAGATTACTGGGGTCCATTCAACATTAAAGAGGGTACCCGAAAAAGCAAAAGGACCATAAAGGCTCACGCGGCTATATTTGTATGCATGGTAACAAAGGCGGTGCATATAGAACTAATCACTGACCTTACCACCGACTGCTTCCTCAGTGCACTTCGTAGATTTATAGCACGAAGAGGCTCAGTAAAGGAGATGTATTCGGACAACGCCACAAACTTTAAGGGTGCTGATAACGAGCTGAAAAATTTGGGTCATCTATTCTCCTTAGAAAATCAAGAACTGATGACGAACATCTCGGATGTCAAAATGCAGTGGCATTTTATTCCACCTGGATCCCCGCATTTTGGAGGAATTTGGGAAGCGGCAGTTAAATCAGCTAAGCACCATCTTCGGAGAGTAGTAGGAGAAACGCTTTTAACATACGAAGAAATGTCCACGATGCTCACCCAAATAGAAGGGATCCTAAATTCGCGCCCATTAACGCCAATGAGTGATGATCCAAACGATTATAGTGTTCTTACACCGGGACACTTCCTGATAGGAGAGCCAATGAACTCCATACCCGAACCTGGTTTAATGCATCTACGGGTAAACAAATTAAGTAGATGGCAACACCTACAACAAATGCGTGTCCACTTCTGGAAAAAGTGGAAAGATGAGTATCTCGTTGAACTCCAAAAGCGAATAAAATGGAAACATTCCAAAGGATGCTCAATTAAACCTGGGCAGCTATAATATAATAATTTGCACTTTACCAAAAAAACGAAACCGTTTTCGGGTCCGGGCAAGAACTTTGTTTGTTTATATTAGAGCAGTTTGTATCAAGAAAATCAGAACACATCTTTCTGATACTGAATTAGTAAATAGTTTAGTATCATTTTTATGAATGAGATAGTTTGTAATTTGTTTCTTTCTTTTTATTAAACTCGACTGCTATGTGATTCTATAATCTTCTTTGTATCATTATCTAAAATTGTTCTTTTTTTTCTTATTGTTCAACAAAGTACGTAATACGTTATCATTCATATATTATTACAGATTGACGTCTGTAAAATACTATTATTACTTTTTTTTGTAACAGCTAGCTCTCAATGTACTAGTTGAAGTGGTTCTGCTGGAAATCAGTTTTGGACAGAGTGTCTAAATATTCTTGGTTAGATTAGTTGATATAGAAAAAGTAATATTTTTGTAAAGTTATATGTTGAAAAGCATTCTGTGATGAGTAGTCCTTTATACATAGTTTTTTTGTGAATTGTGAGTTTGTTGTATATTTTCAACAATACAACAATTAAAATGTCTATTTCATTTATGCTAGTTGAGTAACAAAAATGCATTAAAATAACACATAAAACATTGCACAAGCTAAAATGTACATTAAACAGTCGTAAAATTCCTACTTGCTAGAACATTATTTAACTAATTGCAATTGAAGCATTAGATTTAAAATAAAACCTATTACATATTGCATCAAATAAACAATTAAAGAAGTTACTCCATAATTCCATATTATAATTTTTTAATTTGTTACTGTTCTTAGCAAATTGTTTACTACAGTTTTATAAAAGTTTCCATTTAATTTCCAAGAAGCAAAATTGGATGTCCAAGTATGATAATGTAATCAAAAAAGTTTTCTAGAAAGAAATTATATAATGAAAAATAAATACGCAATACATGATTATGTTAAAGAAAATACCATCAGTCTTTGTTATAATAATATCAAAATTGGTTATTTATAAAAATAAATAAGAAAAATGATGGATGTATTAAATCCAATATTACATAAAAATTATTTAGGAAGGAATAACATTTTTTTAGATAGTTGATTAAAATTATAGACATATTTATTTTAATACAATTTTTTTGTGGGAATAATATACTTGATATAAAAACTAGACAGTCTGGTTGAAATAACTTTTAGCATTTAAAATAAAATTATGTTTCATAAAAAGCACCCAACAAAAAATTGTAATTTACAAAATAAAACGTTCAAAAGTTTCAATTAGCTGCGTAAAACACAAGTTGCGACGTGGAATTTACTAGGGGTTATGAATAATGAAACATTTTTTGTATTTCTTTTGCCGTAGGAAGTAAAGTTTTATTGTTTATGATTTTTATAGTTTGAAATTACCTTTAATGTTGGTTTTGATTTCTTTTATGTTGTAAAAAGTTAAATATTTATTAAAACTTGCTGCAACAAAGATAAAATTGCAGAACATACGTAAATTATGAATAAATAAATTTGTTAAATGTTTTAAGTCTCCATAAAATTATTTACTTACAGTTAACTGAAAAATTTTATTACCTCAAACCTAATACAACTCTACAAGTCATAAAAATAAAAATAAAACCGCATAATGTACTTAGAATGATAAATGACTCGACAAAATGTGGAACATTCGATGAGTCTACGGAAATATAGCATTCTAATGTATTCTTTCTTTAAGAGACGACGTATGCAATATTGATGAATTATTCACTACAAACATTTCAGTAAATGATAGATGTAGATAGAAAAATGTTCTCAATCCAAAACACTGATATTTTAACATTTACATTTAAATTATTCATGAATTAATAATAGATATACATCAAATTTAATGGTTGAAAATAAAACCCGTTTTATTTCTAATTATTATTAATTGGACGCAACGCTCACAATTGATTTGCTATAAATACAGCGGTTGCTACTTCCTAATTATTGTAATAAAAAGTATTTTCGTCAAAATAATTCATTAAAAATTATCTAATTATTTTTAATGGATTCATTTATCCATTATAACAACACAAAATAAATTTGTAATAAAAAAAAACATTTTAAAATAAAGTTATGAGTAAAAAATTCCATTTGGTGGTTTAATTGAAATTTTTTTTTGCATGCCTTATAATTTTATGCTTTGCATTCCATATTAATTTAAAAAAATTCTTTCTCAAATAAATATATTTACTTCTACTCTAACAAAATACCGGCCTCATTTTATTGACACGGATTGATTGATTGTAATATTCTTTTCTATTTTCAGGAACTCCATTCTGGTGTCTACTGGACATCGTGCCTATCAAAAATGAGAAACGTGAAGTCGTCCTGTTTCTCGCTTCCCATAAAGACATCACTCACACGAAAATGGCTGAAATGTCGGAATGCGAATTGTACGATAGCGGTAAGCAATCACCGAATAATTTACTATTTTATATTTATTACTCAAAATTTTAACTATTTATCATCTTTAATGCACGCTTTGGCGATATAATAAAATGCCGTATATCATTTACAAATCGCAAGTGGTGCAGTTTATTGGGAATTTATTTAAACCACCCAAGCATGTTGGTTTTAAACATTAAAAATATGTTGATGAAAAAGCAGTTTGTTGTTTACTGTACAATGTTCAGGGTTATTATCAAAACTAATTTAAATTATAAACAAATAATTGATTTATTACTTAATGAATTGTAATTTGTATACAATACAATACTTTAAATTCAAGTTTAATTATAAAACCTAATTGCTTTTACAAATTATTGTTACAATAAGTAAGGGAATTCTCTGTTGTACAATGGAATGCAATAAACATTAATTTAAAATAAATTACATTCAAATAAACAAGGTTGCTTTTAGTTTAATTTGTCACCGCTACGTGCAATTTTAACTCGATTCAATTCTTCCTCACATATTAACATAGCTAAGAAGCTTATATTCAAGGCACGTAGTAGTTACAAATAAATAGCAATGAAAGGATGTTGTTCCATTTAAATAATTCTTTTTGGTTACAGGTGTTTGAGCATTTGCATTCAATAACAGTTGCTAAATTTGTAGATTTATTATTAAACAATTATATAAATAGATTAAATAAATAATGTTATTCAATTAGTCTACCCCAATTGGTTTTAATAGCGATATTGTTAACTTAGTTGTTAATAGTAGCGTTAGGGTTTCCAGAAATTAATGATTACTGTTGTCCTCGGCCGCTAAGTGCAACACATTAATTAGTAGGAATCGTAGATTAAGATTATTGTGTTTGGCGCCTATAACTTTGATTTAATTATAGGATTAGTTTAAACTGGTGAAGTATTTGAGCCAAAAATATTGATAGTTTTGTTTCTTTTTTCAAAATTTATTATCGTTATCTTAAGAACAACAATTAAAATAATTTTTTTAATGCACTCTTTAATTGTAAATTTGTAATATTTTATACTTGCATCTACAAAACTTTACTCTAAACCACTTTAAATTACAAATATTAAGTGTTTTTTAATAATTTATTTTTCTTTGCATTACTTGATCTATGTTTTTTTTTACTTTGATATAAACCTTGGTTTGATCTAAATCTGTTATTATATAGTAAAGTTTTGTTCATTGATTGTTGTTCTTATGAACACTTTCTGAAAAGCTATTTTTTTATACAGGGTGTTTCAAAACAGGTGTCGGAAAATAAAGGGTGGGATTTCTTGGCTAATTGTAAGAAAAAAAGTTCCTATTAACTTAGTTCCGCAAATGCACCATTTTCGAGATACCCTTTTATACCATTTTCTTTTTTACGATATCTCAGAAACGGAAAAAAAAGTAGCAAGATAATCACAAAATTTTTATTTTACAAAACTAAGCAAAAACTTAAAAAACAAGAAAAATCACAAAAACTGTTGAAAATGACCTCCTCCAACGGTAACACAGGCTTCTAAAACATTTAGATCTGGAGACCGAGAAGACCAAGCCTGTAGGCCTCCTCGACCTAATCAACGGTTCCTATACTGTTCATTTAAGAATTGACTCGCAACTAAACTAAAATGTGCAGGAGATCTATCAAGCATGAACCACATTTTGTTTCTTAATTGAACCGGAACGTCTTCTTAAAGTCCTGGCAGCTCTTCTTCATAACGGAAAAAGTTTGCTGATGATGGCCTTCCATTATGGCATGTGGATTTTTGTTGGCTCATACATGATTATTATGGAAGTTTATAATCGCATTGCAAGAAAAATTTGCTTTGTTTGTAAATAAAACTTGTTTAAAGAATTGAGGATTTTGCCATTGACACATAGTCAATCTTTGCAAAAAATCCGCTGGTAAAAGGGCTTGTACTTGCTGTATGTGATAAAGATATAACATCATCCTCTTTATTATCCTCAACACTATAACGTGACTAAGGTTTAGGTTTAAGCTATTTTTTTAGTGCTAGTTGATGGATTGTTTTCGATTTCTTGAAGAACATCTTTAAGACAAAGTCTCCCATTTCCTGCAGCTCTTTTATGTACACTTCCAGTTTAATGAAAACGTTTGTGAATACGAATGAATGTTCTTTCATTTAATACTTGTTGGTTTGGAAACTTTTCTTGATAAATTTAACAAGCTTTTGCTGCATAAATTTATGAAAAAACTTTGGGAATTCTGCTAGACATTGACGTGACGTTGATGGTTTTTTTTTAGTGCCTACAATGGTGCAATTTTGGAACTTTTGTGGTCAAAGGTTTATATTTCTATTTTTGAGTTTGGTAGCAGTTTTGTATTTTTACCATATTTAGCCAGAAAAATGTTGTTTTTTTTTAATCTTCTTAGCGTCTATATATTCTGATGTATTTTAATTTTGTTTCTGGAGTATACCTTCTTTTGTCTCCCTATAATGCTTGCAATTTACATTACTGGTAATCCTACAATTAAGTAAATTTCAAACTACTGAATAAGTTATTGATCTACTCTAGAGAAAAAGAGAAAGTTTTTTGTTTTAAAATCCCACCCTATCAAAGCGGGTTAGAAAGTAAAAAATCGTTTAAACGTTTTCAAGATTTCTGGTGCAGTAGTCAGATACATGCGCCATATTTATCTAAACTAGTTTGAGTTATTAAGAGAAGTAATTACTAATTAACTTAAATTGCCAATAAAAAATAAAATTATATAATAACTATCGGACAAAACAAATTTTGCGCAGTACCTTGATGGACGCGACGATGATGCTGCTTTTTTAATCTTAAAGATTACTCAGAATGTATCTGATTTTGTTGTTGCAGAAACTCAATACTATTAGGAATTCAATTTGCGTGTACATACACTACCTACTGAAGTGACTAAGAATGAAAGATCTACCAAAAACAAAGAAGACAATGTTATAAAAGAAATTTACTCTTTTTTAGTATTTTTCGAGATTTGTAAGCTACAAATATTCAAAGTCAATGAGTCCAAACGGCTTAAATCTAGTCTTCAATGTGATAGTTTCAGCAAGCGTGGTTTCATATTATGTAATTCTTAAATATCACATTTTTAAATTTAAAAACTTTGTGATTTGCTATTAGAATATTGATTAAAAAATAATTTTGGAAAAATAGTACAAATACAAAAATTAAGACCTTTGAAAAGAAAGACCACAAATCATTTGCAAAATTGCAGCAATTATCTGCAAAAGTATGAGAAGTGCTTTTTACAAAAACAATTAACTTTCCCTGTATATAAAAATATCAGTTTTTAAAAATTTGTATAAAAATTCCATTTCAAATAGACCAGTGGAGGGGGGGGGGTCAGAAACATGCTTTAGTATTTTCTCAATATTTTGTTTTTTTTTATTTATATTTTATTAGTAGTCTTTTGATCGGTTCATGAAGGTATGAAACCTTTAAAAACAAACTCTACGGTTTCTCGTTTTTTAACTTTAACTTTGAAATATTGCATTTACGATTTAAAAATTGCAATTTTAACAACAACAAAATTTATTGGTAAAATCAATCAGAAATTTTTCGTAGAATCTAATTCTAGCGCCTTCTATACCTTCTCTATAAGCCGCAAAAAGGAGCATTTTTTTTTATTCGACAAAGTTGACGTATTTTGATGTATGTTAGTTAGAAAATATAAATTTGTTTAGTGTATTTGAGTCTAAAAGTTGAAAAACTTCAAAAATATGGTAAAAATGCTTATTTTTTAACATTAACTCTTACAAATTCAAGCAGCGCTTAGAAGAACTATAGACCAAACATTATTAAAAACTTGAATTCTGCAGACAATTTTACTTAAAAAATAATTAGTATCGTGCTTAACGGGTCTAGAAAAGAGCTCTAGAAAAGTGTCTATTAAAAAAAAAATGTAGACAAAAAATGCGTTAAAAAATTGCTCAAAATTGGTTCAAGCCACAAAAGATGTTTTTGTCAGAATTGAATTAAGTTAAAAAAAAATAATTAAAAAAAATATTTTTAAATGAAGAAAAAAAATTCTTTTTTTTTAGATGGAATTTTTACGGCCGATGAGCACAACATTGATTATTTCTCATGTAGAATTGTCTGCAAAATTATTTTTTTTTAATAATAGTTGGTTTATAGTTCTTTTGAGCGCTGCTAAACGTGTATTTGTAAGAGTTAATGTTGAAAACAGGCATTTTTACCATAATTTTGCGGTTTTTATAAGTTTTAGACTCCTTTAAATGTTTTATACCCTTATGAATAGATCAAATGACTACTAATAAGTTATAAAAACAAAACAAAAATTCGGCGCACCCCCCCCCCCCTCTTTCTCTCTTCCTCTGCTCTGCTCTAGTCCGAAATTGCCCATATACGTCGAGTTAAATTTATTTTACTTTGTACCAATAGTCCCAATTTGACTTTACTGGAAATGGAGATGCTCTGCTAAAATTTTGAAACGTTCAAAAGTTATCTGGCTTTCATGTATCAATGCTTCTTTATTGAATTACGGCACTATTCTTATTTTGTTTCTTGAAATTGTTGAGAGAAGAATGCGAACATTGTCATTAAAAAACTTTTTTTGTTTTGTTTGATCAGCCACTATACTGAACCAACATTAGAATTAAAGAACGTTATTGTTAAGATTAGAGTTTTTATATTGATGTTGTTTATGAGAACAATCGGTATGATTATGTAAGCATTAAAATTGAAAAAGTTTTTAAAATTACTTATTAATTTTTTAATTAAAATTAGAGAGTAAAGAGTAGTTTAATTTCTAGTTGTGTAAACAAAATTATTTTTTGTGAATTGTCACATAAAAAAAACAATCTTTGAACTATTTTGTTGTTGTAGTGTGGAAAAGCGTATTTTTTTCTAGTACAATATCTTAACAACGATTATTAGTAGCTTATATAACTTAAACTGCCGTAATTATTGTATTAAGAAATTTGGGGAACCAAATTATTGCAATAAACACTTTTTGGATATTTTGATCGCAACTTTAACAGATTAAGCTTTTCTAATTTTCTGAACATTCAACAAAATTACACTTTCAATTCATTTGCATTTTCAAATTTACAAAGTGAATAGACTATATGTGGTATTTTTATATTTTTCTACTTACTCCTGAAGCGGTTTCAAACTGGTTTGTTGTTTTGAAATGGCACCTTAGAAAATTTTAGTGTAGTTAAACTTTTGGAGTAGAGTAAGTTTAATCTGCATTGGTTCTATTCTAGAGGCTTTGTTTTATGGGTTTTGTTTTTTTTTTGGAAAATGTTGTCCAAAAGATTGTCAGGGTTTTGCTACTAGATCTGACTTAAAGTTAGAACAAAGTTTTGATAACAGTTATATACTGCAAAAAAACCAAAATATATAATTAGTGTTATGATCAACTTTGCTATCTGTTTGCTTGTCATTTTTTTTTTAAATTGTGATAATTTGTTATATAGGATTTATTTTAAACATTTTCTGAATCAGGTTTGATTTGATTTTTTGCTTTGCTGTTGTCTAAGTCATCATAAACGTTTTCAATGTTTGCATAAAAATTAAACATTAATTTTGTCCTTTTGGCAAAGTTATTAAACCACTACATTTTGGTGGAAATAACATGGTTTATTTTTGTTTTAAAATGTAATACTTAAGATATACTTAATATGTTTAAAGAACATAAAATATCTTTAAATTTTAAACACCACACAATTTAAACAGTCTTTAGACATTGATCTTAAATTATTGCGTATTATAATTTTTGAGAAATTATAATTTTGAAAATTTATTCCATTTTTTTTTTTGTTTTAATTGTTTTGTTTTATGGATTATGCTTTATTTGAAGTTTTTTTTAATTTGATTTAAAATTGTTAAAAAATTTTGGTTTGATGGCAGTATGCATTTAACAAAACGTATGTTTTGTTTAAAAAGTTTTGTTATTTGGAAAATTTTGGAAAAGAAAAGTTGACGTTGCTGGATGGTATTAAAGCCAATGGTTGCTTGCTTTGTTTTTGTAGATTACAAATGACTTAATAGATACATGAATTAGTTAATGTCACTCTAGATGAGTTTGATATGGTTTGCAAATTTTTTTGTCTTATCGTTGTTTGGTAATCAAATAAGGGCAATTGATTATTAATCTACACCAGACTAGAGAAGGATTTTAGTTATTAAACCTCACGCTGATAAGACCGGTTGCGGAGTAGGAAAGCGTATATGGGCAATTTCGTTTCAAAAGGACCAGAGCAGGGGGGGGGGGGTGCATTAAGAAACTTATTTTAGTATTTTTTTTTAGTTTTTAGTTATAACTTATTAGTAGTCTTTCGATTTTTTGATTGGTTCATGAAGGTATAAAATGTTAAGAAAAAATTCTACAATTTTTTTAGTTTTTTTGTCGTTTTTAACTTAATTGCATTTTTTGTTTAAAAATAGCAAATTTAAATCAATAAAAGAAATTACTAGTGAAATCAATTAGAATTTTTTTGTAGAATCCAAACCTGTCGCCATTTTAAATCTATATCCTGTCTATAAGCTGCAAAAGCTATAAAATCATACTTTTGTTTTCAGTATGTCGTGCAAAAAAGAGCATTTAAAAAAAATAAATTTTAACCGCCAAAGTTAAAGTATTTTGATGTAAATTAATTGGAAAATATAAATTTGTTTTGTGTATTTGGGTTTTAAGGGTCTAAAACTCAAAAAAACTGCAAAAATAGGTCTATTTTTAAACATAAACTTTTACAAATACACATTTAGCAGTTTTTAGAGAAATTATACACCAAACAAACAATTCTACATAGAAAATAGTCAGAGTTGTTCTTATCTATTGTAGAAAAGCTTACCTAGAAAAAAAATTACAACATTTTTTCTTAACTTAAAATTATTTTTGTTTACTTTTTTTTTAATTATTTGGCTTATATTTTTTTAAGCTTATTTCAAAAGTTTAACAAAGACATCTTTTGTCGCTTGAACCAATTTTGGGTAATTTTACTCTGTTTTTGATAATTTTTGCGCTTGTGGCACAAATTTAGATTCGATCTATCGGCGCCAAAATTTGAGAATATTATTAATTATGGCATTCAAACATAAATCCGCCTAGCGCTTATCAAAATTTGATAAAAAAAGTTTTAACCACACTTTAGTGTGTTTATAAAAAAATAATTAATTTCTAACGCATTTTTTGTCTAAAATTTTTGTAAAAATTTGTTTTTAAATAGACCTTTTTACGGCTAATGATCACTACACTGACTATATTCAATTTTTTAATAATATTTGGTATATTGTTTCTTTGAGCGCGGCTAAACGTGTGTTTGTATGAACTTATGTTAAAGAATAGGCTTACTTATGCAGATTTTTTGAGTTTTAGACCTCTTAACTAAACTTAACCACTAAACTAAACTAAACTTATTTACATTAAAATACGTCAACTCCCACTCTGGTTTGTTTGAAATGAAATTGCCCATATATCAACAACGATTATTAGTAGGTTTTATAACTTAAATTGTTGCAATTTTGCAATAGATTATGCTTTACTAACTCTCTGAACATTCAATAAAATTACACTTTTAATTTATTTTAATTTTCAATGTACAAAGTGAATGAACTATATGTGAAATACATACATAGAATACATAATGTTTAATCTTTTTTTTTTATTTTTCTATTTTTTTTTTCTATCTTGGAAGATATCAAGCGGTTTCTAACTGGTTTTGACGTGTGATTAGATTTTTGTTTTGTTTTTTAATATAAAGTATGTTAATACAATGTTGTCTATCTTAACTTTATATAATTTTTAGTTTTTGTTGTTTTACAATGGCATCTCAGAAAACATTTAATGTAGTTAAACTTTTGGACTAGGGTCAGTTTAACCTGGATCTGTTCTATTCTAGAAGCTTTGCATTATGGGTTTAGTTTTTTTTTAGAAATGTTTTTCAAAGAATTGTCAGGGTTTTGTTACTAAATTTGATTTAAAGTTAGAACAAGGTAATTTGGAAAATTGATTGCTGCAATACTGCAAAGAAACAAAAAAGATTATTAGATCGACATTAATATCTTTTTGCTTTCAAATAATTTTTTTTATCATTAATTTGTTTTATTGGTACTTGAATCTTTAGAAACGTCATTAATTTCTTTTCTTACTTACTAGTTTCCAATGGTCTAATCGGATTTATTGTGGATATTTTTTGAATAATTTTTTATATAATCTTTGGTTTTGTTGTCGAAATCTAAGTCATCATAAACGTATAAGATGGCAAAGCTATTAAACTACTACATTTTAGTGGTAGTAACATGATTTATTTATGCTTTAAAATGTAATACTTAAAGTATACTATATGGGTAATTCCATTACTTTTTGACTAATTTGTAAAAGTCACCTCTTTGATTTTGCTCAAATTTTCAGGGATTAAAATATGCATGAAAAAAATGAGATTCCCAAAATTTTTGACCTTAGAATATTGCCTGTTCAAAATGACACATATTTGAAGGTCAGAAATTTAAAAAAAAAGGTCTTTTTTAGCTTATTTTGTATCTCAATTTTTGGGCTTCTGGAAAAAAAATAAAAAGGTCCACAATGGCTCAAATTATTCCTTTAAAACCCATATTTTTATGTTTAATATTGTTGCAGTCATTTTGATATACTAAGCTTCAAACATTATTCCAAAAAAACCCGTAAATTTAGCAGAATCGCAAAATTTTGCTTTATTTAAACCGTTCTAATTTTGTCAAATCTTAACAAAATTTGATTTACGAAGTCTAAATTTTTTTTGTCTAATCTCTTTTTAAAGTGGTCACATAAAACTTATAGAATCAATACGTATACACTTCTGTTTTGATGCAGGAACTTGCACATATCTTCGTGATTTTCAAAAATTGTAATTTTTAGGTCACCCTATGTCGATTTTAGTCAAAATTTCAGTAAATACTTTTTAGAGAACAAGAAAAAAGGTTATCTATATGATAAGTGGTATATCGGGCATTATCAAGAATTTTTTAATATTCAAAAACTGGCAAAATTGGCAAACCGCACATTTTTGTATCTCAATTTTTGGGTCTTTAGAAAAAAATAAGAAAGTCCACGATGGCTCAAAATATTCCTTATTACATGTACTTTAAATCCCATATTTTTTTATTTAATGTTGGGGCAGTCATTTTGATATATCAAGCTTCAAACATTATTCCAAAAAAAAAAACCGTAAATTTAGCAAAACTGCAAAATTATGCTCTGTTTAAACCGTTCTAACTTTGTCAAATTTTAAAGAAATTTGATCTACAAGGCCTAGATTTCTTTGTGTTCAATCTTTCTTTAAAGTGATTACACAAGACTTATAGAATTAATACATATTTACCACTATTTTGATGCAGAAAGTTGTACATGTTTTCGCGATCTTCAAAACTTGTAATTTTTAGGTGTCGAAAAAACGCTGTTACCTTATGTCGATTCCAGTCAAAATTTCAGTAAATACTCTTTAGAGCACAATAAAAAAAGTTATTTATATGAAAAATGGTATATTAGGCAATATCAAGAATTATTTTATATTCAAAAATCGTCAAAATCCGTATTGTTCTTCAGAAAATCTAAATCACTTTTTGTTTATTTGTTTTGTTTTTGAGATAGTCAACAAATACAAATTATTTAAAAAACTTTTTATTTATCAAAAAAACACAAACAAAACAACATTACTTTAACAAATGTGCATTGATGCAAGCTTTTGATACTTGTTCTTTGGTTCGATTAGTAAAATTTGATAAAAAAGCTGTTCAACAACGGAGACTACGCAGATATTATTTTTGTTTACGGATTCTGTAATGGTAATGCTTTAGCAATTGAAATTTCCAGACACAAATCAACTTTTTTAACGCGTTTTTTAGTGAAAATCTTTATCCATATTATTATTAAAAATACAACACCTACAACCAGGCGACGCAGCACAACGACTTGGATTTTCTCAATGGTTTCTTGATAATATCCGGTATACTATTTTTCATATAAATAACCTTTATTCTTGTGGTCTGAATAGTATTTACTGAAATTTTGACTAAAATCGACATAGAGTGACAGCGCTTTTTCGGGACCTGAAAGTTACAAGTTTTGATGATCGCGAAAACATGTGCAACTTTTTGCATCAAAATAATGGTGTATACGTATTGATTCTAAGTATTGTGTGATCACTTTAAAAAAAGAATAAACTCGAAGAAATTTAGTTCTTGCGGATAAAATTTTGTTAAGATTTGACAAAGTTAGAACGGTTTAAAGAAAGCAAAATTTTGCGATTTTGGTAAATTTACGAGTATTTTTTTAATAATGTTTGAAGCTAAATATATTAAAATGACTGCCACAATATAAGGAATAATTTAAGCTATTGTGAACCTTTTAATCTTTTTCCAGAAACCCAAAATTTGAGATACAAAATGAGCTAAAAAAGACGTTTTATTGTGAAGTTTTTGACCTTTAAATGTGTGTCATTTTGAACAGGCAATTCGCTAAAGTCCAAAATTTTGGGAATCTCATTTTTTTCATTTATAAATTTAAGCAAAACCAAAGAGGTCGACTTTTTCAAATTAGTCAAAAAGTAATGGAATTACCCATATATATTAAGATATATCAACAAGTAAAACCACACTTGTCAAAACTGTCATATTTAAGTCAAAATTTATGCAGTTTTTCGATATTGATCTTAAATAGTTGCGTATTATAATTTTTGGAATTTTATTTCATTTTTCTGTTTTAAAAAAAAAACATCTTAAAATTTTTTAATTGATTATGCTTCTTTAAATGTTTTCTGCAATTGTTTGTTAAAGGGTTTGATTTAAAGTTACTTGCAAAAACGATTTCACCAAAAGAAACAACTTGCGGTAAACGTCGGACACTTAATAGCAAGTACTCCTAAGAACCTACACACGTTTTTTACAGGAGCCTCTATTGGTTGCAGCCAAAGGTTCCAAACAAAATAATTTTAAAAAAAGTAACTTTTGTGCCATAGCCACTAAAATGTAAGATTTTTAACTTGTATACAACTTCTGTTAATCATAAAATGACAAACCCATTGCTTGGACCAAAGAACACTTTTATGTCATAGCCACTTAAATGAAAAAATAAATTAGATTTAATATACAAAGTGTTAGGTAAACATGCAACAAAAATTTAAGTTATTCCTTGACCTATTCTAAGAATATTATGTCTTATAATAATTCTGAAAAACCTCTTTGTTTCGAAGATACATGGTGAACACAATTTGCAACAGTTACAACATTTTATTATCAAAAAGTACATGTAAAGTTGCTGAATCTACAATAATTGTTTGAAATTACTTCTTCCAGCTTAGATACAAACATTCAATCTTCTCGTCATTAAGTGCCAAACTTTTTCAAACACACCATGCAGGGTTGTTTCTAATTGAATTACAATCAGCAATTATCCAATTTTGCAAGTAGTCCAAATTTTTCACTGAAGTAGCGAAAACTAATGACTTCAAACAGCCCTATAAGAAATAATCTAAGGGGTTTAAGTCTGGGGATCAAGCAGGCCATGCGTGTGGTACTCCTCGACCAATCCAGCAATCTCCGTATGTTGCTGTAAAATAATCACCAGCAACCAAACTGAAATGCTTAAAGTTTGTTTTAAATTTTGTCATTTATTGGCTTAATGCTGCAGATTTAGTTTTATGAAGTTAATCTCTTACAATGATCTTATTGTCTTGTTTTTCTTTTGCAAAAAAAAAAAATGTAAACATTGGGGCGTTTGAGTGATGTACGCACTTTAAATGCAATAGGTTTTTGGTATCCATTCATTGTGTCAAATCAAAATTTGACACAATTGCACAGTATTTTAAAACTATTGCAAATTTGCACTATAACGAAGTTGCGCGTAATTTCTGTTTTTTGCTTTAAGTTTAAGTTTAGGTACTTAAAACATCTGCAGAAGGACTTTATTGTAACATTAATTAAATACATCATTATTGTGTTTAAAGTTTTTTAATAATTTTCTATTGTTAATCGCTTTTTAGAAAGATTCATTTTTACTAAGTTTGTCAAGTATAGTCTGATTATTACCAAATTTGTAGCTGACCAGTTTATTAACTGTAGAGACCGATCTCTGTGTTTAATTAGAAAGTAGTTTAAGTAGTTAAGTTTGTTTGTACATCAAAATTAAATTAACTTATTTAACCTTTGTTGCAATGGTCTGAAGACAAGTCTAATTGTTCAAAGAACAAAATACCTTTTGACTTATGTTAGTCACAAATAGAATTCTATTTTAGATAAACATGGAGAAAATTGTAGTAGCTTTAGACATTTCCTAAGCATTTGATATAGTAAGGTATCCTAATGTTATCAACAAGCTCCATTGTATAGGTTTTAATCATAAATTTGTAAATCTTATCAATAGTTTTTTTTGAAAATAGAAAAATTATTTTATTGATTGATTTTATTTTTTATTTCATTAAGCAAACAAAATTGTTTTGATGGCAATTTGCATTTTGACAAAATGTTTGTTTTATTTAAAATTTTATTTTTGGAAAAGAAATCGTTTTAGATCTACGTTGTTGAATGGTATTAAAGCCAATAGTTGCCTGGTTTGTTTTTGTAACTAGAAGTGGCTTAATAGATACAATAATATAAAGGCTGCGTTTTTTTGTTTCTAGTTTAAAAGTATTGCTTTTATTTTATATGTATAAGGTTTATAAAAAAACTTTGATATTGCGTTTTTTGAAAAACTATTGTGGTTGAGGATTTATAATCTTTGTTAAAGATGCATTTTTAACGGAATTTTTATAGATTTTGTTTAGTAAATGTAGTTTATATTTTAATTTTATATGAGAATTTTTAATTTTTAAGCAAGTTTTGTGACTTATAATGACAAAAATGTATTCTTAACGGAGTTTTGATGAATTTCATTTAACAAATACTTTTTGCAAGCAATTTGATACTTCATGTAGCTTTTTAGTAAAATTTGGAAAATGTTGATTATTTTTATTAAAAAATTGATTGATTTTATTCAGTAAATGTAAGTTACAAATGATTTCATACAATAACTGCTGTTTTTTAAGCCAATCATAAGAAGAGCTGTATATGATACCCAATCTTTTTTAATGACCAACACTTGAGTAAGTGAGTGTAGATTTTAGTTTAAACTACTGGCTGGTAATCATAAACTGAAGTGACCCACCCACCCACCCAAGTGTTGATTATTAGGAAATTAGATATTACCATTCCCTCCTTTGACATAAAAACTTTTTACAATTCAGGGAGAATATACATTAAATTTTTTAATAACAAAATTTGGGCGGGTGGGTTTGCAATCCAATTTAAACTACTTGTTAGTAATTATAAACTGAACTGATCCACCCAACCACCCAAGTGTTGGTGGTTTACACAGGAAGAGGTTGACAAATCTAACTTTTTAATAACAAACTGTTGTGTGGGTGAGCGGGGCACTCAGATTATTGTTTGCACAACATTAGTTTCAACTGGATTGCACTGCTCATGCATCCAACTGTTAGTAATCCAGAAATTAAATTTAGGATCTGCTGTCTTTTTTCATCTTATTAGTGTCTGGTCTCGTCCCGATTGAAGATGCCGCTTGAAAAAAAAGCCAAAAAAAAAACGTAAATACTATTTAGAAAAAAACTACTCATAGAACATTTTAGTGGACTTGCACTTTACCGGATTATTTTTTGGGTTTTGGTTTGAACTGTTTAAAAAAAATTTTTTGGGCTAAAGTTAGGCCAACAAAACCAGCGGTGTAATAGATTAATGTAAAAATTAGGTTACCAAGAAATTATTTTTATGGGGAATTTTAAATTTTTAATATAGTTTTAGATGCTTTTAATGAATGCTACTTACGTATTTTTTAATTAAATTAAAGTCTTGACTTGCTAGAAAATAAAAAAAAAATTAAGGAATTCTAATATTTCTTTACATATTATGTGGTTGTAGATGATCTCAATGAAGACCTAATAAATATATTTGCAAAAAATTATAGTCTTTAGTGTTTATGCAATAATAAAATCAAATTTTTTGAGGAAACTGAAAATTTCTTTAATCTCTCTTTTGATTACTTAGTTTTACATTCATTTAATTAATGTTTGATACACATTTTGGATAATAATTGAAATCCTGACTACTGATTGTGCTCAAATTTAATATTAAAGAAAATCTTGTTTTGTATTATAGTGCTTCCTAAACCATTAAATCAGAAGTTAATGCCGTCAGACAACGTAAGTTTTGTTTTTGACTTTTAGATCGTATTAACTTTAAACATTAGTCAAAGTCCCATACATAAAATTTGAATTTATTGCTAAGACAATTTTTGCAAATAAATTATTGACGCCTGTTGGTATGCTAAACTGTTAAAGAGAGACAAAAATAAGAACGCAACTTAAAAGATCATATTTGCTTATAAATGGTATTCATAAAGAATCTATAATCTTACCTAGTTTATTAAAATCACTTGTGTTGGTTCTGTCTGATTTCAAATTTGATTATAAAAAAAAAAAAAAAATTAACGGAATTTTTAAAGAATTTATTTAACAAATGTGATTTGCAAGCATATTCATACGGATTTTTAGGCAAATTTAGTTTAAATTTATGTTTTTTTTTAATTACAAATTTTGGTAAATTTTGAAAGTTTTTATAAAGTAAATGTAATTTAAACGCAAAATTTGTAAGAAATGGGATTTTCTATCAAATTTTGTTCAATCTTAATAGATTTTCTTTAGTTTTATTTCGTTTAGGTTTCGTACGTCATATGCAATTTTCTTAGAAAATTTTGGTATGATAAAAATGCACACTTTTGTGGAATTTTAATAAAATTGATTTAGTAATGTGATCTGCAAGCAATTTCTTACATAAAAATGTGGATTTTTAAGCAAAATTTTCTTAATTTTTTACTTAAATTAAATTTTTAATGGATTTTATAAAGTAAATGTGAATTTTAAGCGATTTCATTTAAAAATGCATTTTGATAAGTAAGTTTTTTTCAATTTTCTGATTTTTGTAACAAAATTTTGATGGATTTTATTTAGTAAATGTAATTTACGAACGAGTTTATACAAAAACTGTTGTTATCTAAGCAAATTTTAGTCGTTTTTTCTTAATTTTTTGCTTAAAATGCACTTTTTAATGGATTTTATATAGTAATGTGAATTATATGGACTTCATACAAAAAATGTATTTTATAAGTGAGTTTTGGTCAGTTTTATGATAAAAAAATAAACATTACGTTTTGTAACGTAATTTTGATTAAGTCAATTTTTTTTTTCTCCACGATAGGTTATTTTTATATAGCTTTTTTTTGCAAATACTATTCTAAATATTGTTCACACTGATATAAACTTAAACCCATCTCTACTTATTTAAATAAAACCTTTTTTTATCTAAACCATATCTATTCAATTAGAATTAACTATTTTAAAATCAAGTCTTCAATTATTTTTAACTAATACATTCCCTATGAATTAACTAGCAATTAATTTCTATGATGCTAATAATGTTTTCATCATTCATAGCAATGCTAATTTGATTTCACAATTTGCAAAATTTTACGTTTGAAATGTTAATTTAATTCAATTCATTTAAATCTAAAATTAATTTTCCAAATTAGTTTATTTAACTGGAATAAACAATTCAATGCACTCTAGAATTAATTCAATTGAATGATTCATTTAAGTAAATTATTTAATTTAGAAGAATAATAAATTTTGTCTATCAAGATGACAATAAAAAAAACAGTTAAATGAATTAATAATATTCTACTCACAAACTTTATTTTATTTTACTAGAATAAAATTTATTTAAGTTGACTATTTAAAACTTTTAAGTTAAATAATTTAGTTGAAAATATGATTAACTTTTATTCAAAATATACAATTAAATTTGTTTTACGGAAACTAAAGACAATTTTAAACAATGATAATGAAATTCATTATAGAAGTTTACGCGTTTCAAAACATTAAATTACATTGAAGACAATACAATAAAATCAATTACATGGAATAATTACTAATTATCTGAATTCTATAAACTCATTTGCAAGCTATGCGGGAACAAAACCAATTTTAATGCAAAGAATTGGATTTAATTAATTTAACAATTTTGTTTCAATTGTAATGTGTTAAATGGAAATTTTGCAGTTTTAATTAATTGGATTGATAATAACAGATTATGGAAATATTTTAATTAATTTTATTTAATGTGCCCGGCGCATGCACCAGCTGTGCATAATGTTTTTTTAAAGTAGAATTAAAATAGAGTTTTGGTAAATGTTTTGCAGATTTAATTGCCGCTTATAACACGGTGTTTTAATCCGTAATTGCTGTTTATTTTTATTTTTTAGTTTTTTTTTATTTTCTTCTGGGTATTTAGCTTTTTATTATAATTCTTTTCTAGGAACTTGCGATTGCAAAGTTTTATGAAAATTGTTTAAGCTTTTATGTTGTGTTTGTCTACAGTTAGAAAGTTAATGCAGTTGTTTTTTCTTTGTCATTATTTATTTTTTTTTTTAATTTATCATAAGTTATTATATCTGTCTTGTTAAAACCGTTTAAGTTTCTTTTCACTGGAAGCACAAAGCCGGATTCAACGATCTTTAAATACAAACATTTTTCTAGCATACAATATTTCAAAACAATATTACCTTTTATTGATTAACAAAAATACGGCGAGACAAACTGTACTTTGTTATTTAACCTGCATCTAGTTTTTATCACCTAGCTATGAGTTTGCACTTGGCTTACAAAATACGTTTCAAATATTGGGGAGATCACATCACTACTTATGGATCTTTTAGAGAACTATATGTTCTTTAAGTGAGACAGCAAAACCAAACGAGCTTTTAGCTTTAGCTGTAAAGCAAGCACTAAGTTAACTAAATCACTTTACAAACCAAAAATTTTTAGTCAACCAATCAATAGACAATGCAATCGATTCTGTATTCTACCAATAGGCGGCTATTGATGCTCTATATCTATATGCATATTAATGCTAATATTTTAATGACAAATCTGTCTTTTAAGTTGTTAAGGTTTTTGTGGTTGCTAAACTGTATATGGTGTCTATGCTACTGCATTTAAAATAATTTAAAACAACGTAACTTAAAATTTAATTTAAAAAAAGGTCGCATTTAGGTTTGTGCTGCAAGTTAATGCTTGCAACTTTGAAATGGTTGCAGTGCTTTGCCGCAAAGATAATATATAATAATAAATAATTAGCTACATTTAACAGCAACAAGCTAAAATGTTTAAAAATTATCTGAGGTGTAAAGTATGACTTATTTTTGAAGCAAAAAACATCTTATCACGGTCACATTGCAAAACAAAGCAAAAGAAAAGGTTTAAAATTAAGATTGGTTAGTATCTCTATTACAAACCAAGACTAGTGGATCCTTGTTGCACAAAACTTTGATTACGGCAGTGAATTTGTGAATTAATGAGCAAACCGTACTTTTGTTGTTTGTATGTAAAAAATGGTGAAGATGGATACCAATTTGAGACAAAACAAAAAGCACTCTTTAAAATTGCTGGTTAGATCCAGTTAATAATACAACAAATAATGCAGCAAAAAGTAATTCAACATTATTATAACAAAGACGCTGTATGGTACGAACTTATACAAGAATTGCAAATCTATTTCTCTTTGTTTGTATTTACTCAACTGCTTCTTTAACTTTTTATCTGCCCGTAATATTGGTAACTTGGACTACATGTACTAGTACAAAAAAATAAATAGATATAATACAAGTAAATCTGCAGTTTTGTGCAAATTACAAATTTTTTGAGAAAATAATTTACAACTTTTGGTGCAGTAACAGATGCCTGGAATACTGCTCCATGCATTTTAATGCAAAGATATTATTGGCCGAAAACTTGACGTGTTGACAAATAGATAAATATAACGAAGTATTTCACTTTTAATCAATAAAAAACAAGAGCTTTTTGAAGCCAAACTTTGCAAGTCATTGTTAAAGTTACTTACTAAATTACATTACAAGTAAATTTAAACTACTGAAGAGATTAATTCTATTAAATCTACTTTAGATCAAAAATGTATATATTTGCTATAGAAATTACTTCAAGATTTGTTTTAAGTTATCAAATCAGGCATCTATCAAAGTAAACAAATTAGCTTAAAAGTTTATTGATTAAATAAACCAGGAGTTTATTAATGATGCATTTAAGTAGAAATGTAGTTTGAAGCTAACAACTGTGTGCTTAATAAATAAACTCATTCAAACGTCAATAATCTGTACAGAAACTAAGAAGTTTTAATAAAAGTTAGTCAACAATTTAAAGTTTGCAGTTTAGATTATAACAACATATTTTTGCCAAAAAAAGTCCGGATCAGTTTCTAATCATTATCTAATCGACAAAAAAACAACGCTTTCAATAATCTTGTGGTTTTCATTTTGGCACGAACTGGGTCTTATACGTGTGTTTTATTGAGCTTAAAAAAATACCCATTTTAAAAAGAATATTATCAAGCACAGATTAGTAACATTTGGTAACCGCATACTACGTTCCTAAAAACAAAACAAAACTAATTTAGTTAATTAGAAAGTAGATAACTTGAATGTTAAGTATAGACTTCTAAAAAAGATAAAAAATGTTTACTTATTTAAGGTTTGTGGTACATACTGGAAAGTTTAGATCATGATTTTTTTTCAAGGTTTTTTAGTTAGTTTTGTTGGTAATGCACTTTTAAATATTTACATAGCAGACTGCTTTATGTACTGTTGCAGTCATGCAAAAGTTTTTAAACAATTACTTTGCTTAGCAATAACAAACATGTTATAGACAATAGTCAAATGTTGCACGGGTAACCTTACCACATGCAGTTTCCTGGATACTTTTTTAAGTTAATGGTTTACTTACTTTATCGTTTTGATAGCGTACTTTTTTTAAATTTTTTATTGTACTTGTTGTTGACTGTTTTTGTGCAGTTGATTCTGATCGGCTGTGTAGACAACTTTACTGACACTCAAACAAGTTGAAGTTTCAGAACTTTTTTGGTTTTAATTTAAACTTGTACCGACAATAGTTTTGTTGCGTCCAGCAAATAGTTAAACGCCATATACGTTACCTGGATTTTACAATGTTAGTTAATAAGGTCATCAACCATTTGCATCAAAGCTAGAACTTGTTCAAACATGCAACAAAGTTGCTTAATGTTATCTTGCTTTTTAATTTTTGTGTATTGCTAATGTTTATAGATTGTAATGCCAAATCAAAAAACACTGTTTTTTTGTGGTACTTTAAGTTGACAATCTCTGTATTTATCGTAGCTTAGACAATTTTGATTAGCTGAGTTTTATTGTTTTGTGGGTTATTTGTATTAAGTTCTTAAAGTTTTAATTTTTTTTAAGGTTTGATTTTGTTGTTTTGTAATTCATTGTTAACAGTCACTTTTAACATCTTCTAGTTTTCAATTCAAAAATTTATTTATTTTTTAAAGTAATACAAGTAGATTGTACAAGTAAGTATTTAAACAATGTTTAGTCAGGTGTAAGCATCAACAAATGGCCTTTGAGAATGACTAGAGCATAGCAATACCTTTAGGTTTTCTTTTGTTGTTGGTCCTGCTGTTAATTTGTTCTTGCCATTGTCACTAATGTGGTACTAGTTTGAGATGAGCTGGTTTTAGTTTTCCGGAATTCACACAGTTTGCTACGGCAACACATGCTATTCCCGGCCCATCTCTCCCTTTTTCCGTCTTATTTCCTATACTGACATACATCTCTTCTTTTTCCTATTTTTGCTTTGTTTTGTCTAGATATTTGCATCGTTTTTAGATATCTTCTTAGTTTTTAAATATATTTATTAACTTTTTCCTTGGCGTATCCTCTTTCTTCCAAAAATATTTTGTGTAGCTCTATTAAATGTATCTTTTTTGGTAGTTCTAGATTTCCCAGTTTTACTTCTAGTGAGATTCTAGAATTTTTGTTTGGAATTAGTTCTTTGTGTCCCCTGGTTGCCAGATATACTCTGAACATTTCAAAAGTTGCATTGTCTGTCAACTATGAGATGGCGTATCTGCCGTATGAAAATTGTTTAGTCAATTCATTCAGTTTGTTTTCTTTGAGCAGTTCTGTTCTTCTTTTCTTTATCTCTGCAATTTTGGTTAATACTAATGTATCGGTAAATCTTCATTTTTTGTTTATTCTTTCACTGTCCATTCCTTGGTAGGCATAATTTTCTTGGAGTTCTTTGTTTTTTTGCTTCTATTTAGCTATCGCTTCTCCTTTCTTGGTCTTCTGCGGCTTTTAATTTGTGTGTTTTTTTTTCATTTTGGTGTATTTCAAACTCCTCTATCTTTTTTTTCAATACTGTTGTTGCATAGTTTCTTAGTGCTCTTCATTTGTTTTTGTCACTCCGGCATACAGTTATGATTGTGGATTTGTTGATATTTTTTTTCAATTCCTTTTTTAACTCACCCAAGCTTCGCACTCTACTAGCGTATATTTTGCGTCGTCATGCGTGTCTTATTGACAGAATATACATTTTTCTTCTTTCTTCATCTTATTTATTTTTTGTAAATACTTACCAAAAGCTCTATGTTTGTTGAGTAGTTGTGTAACACGTCGCTGGTTTATTCTATGCCTATATTTTTATTTCTGGTATCAGTTCTTTTGTTCATCATATCTTTTCTCTTTTTTTCCATTGGTTCTGCCATCTTTCCATTGTATTCTTTTTTGCCCGTCTTTTTGCTTTATGTTTACTAGTTCCTTTATTTACTAATTTATATTATATACACTACAACTGAACTTACCTATGTACTGCGTTAGTCACATACATGCTTATAAGTGATAGTGGTTTCTAGACCGTACGATACGTTAGTAAGAAAAAGAATAAGGTATACACAAGAAAACATAAAAATATAAAACCTTCTAGTAACAATTGCATATTATGCTATGAATTGATAATAATAATAATAATAATAAATCATTTATTCAGTATTTTATATAGTACAAGTAACATAATACAAATTTAACATTAAAGAAAATATAAATAATACTACTACATAAATAAACGTAAATTCGTGTCAATAATAATAATACAATTAGAGCATTTTGTTCTCGAAGCTGTATGCTTGATGAATGTAAAGATTACATTAGTACTATAGGAGTACCTTTTGATCGGTATATGAGGGTATGAAACCCAGCATTTTTGGTTTAAAAACCGCAATTTTAACTCAAAAAAATTAATTTTGTCGCAAAAGCTATAAAACCATGTTTTTGTACTCAATGGACTGGGCAAAAAAAACATTTAAAAAAAAATTTAACTGCCAAAGTTAACGTGTTTTGATCTAAATTAATTGAAAAATATAAATTTGTTTTGTGTATTTGGGTTTTAAAGGTTTACAACTCAAAAAAACTGCAAAAATAAGCTTATTTTTCAACATAAACTTTTACAAATGCACATTTAGCAGTTTTCAGAGAAACTATACACCAAAAATTATTAAAAAATTGAGTTTTGCATACAATTCTACATAGAAAATAGTCAATGTCGTGCTTATCTGGCAAAAAAAACTCATCTAGAATAAAATAATTAATTTTTAACGCATTTTTTGCAAAAAAATTTTGTAAACATTTTTTTCTAGATGGACTTTTCTATAGACTATGAGTAGAACACTGACTATTTTCCATGTAAAACTGTCCCCAAAAATCAAATTTTTAATAAAATTTAGTGTATTGTTCCTCTTAACGTGCATTTGTAAGAGTTTATGTTGAAGAATAGGCCTACTTTGCAGATTTTTTGAGTTTTAGACCCTTAAAACTCAAATACACAAAACATATTCATGTTTTCCAATTAATTTACATCAAAATACGTCAACTTTGGCGGTTAATTTTTTTTTTAAATGTTCTTTTTGCTTTAGCTTTTTTGCGGCTTATAGACAGGGTATAGACTTGAAATGGAGCCAGATTTGGGTTCTACAAAAAAATTCTGATTGATTTCATTAGTAAATTTTTGTTATTTTTTTTAGTTAAAATTGTAGTTTTTAAACAAAAAATTATAAAACGATTAAGTTAAAAAACGACAAAAAAACTATGGGTTTTATATCCTCATATACCGATCAAAGGACTACTAATAAATTATAGAAACTAAAAAAAAATACATAAGCAAGTTTCTCAATGCACCCCCCCCCCCCCCAGCTCTGGTTCGTTTAAAATGAAATTGCCCATATGTGTTTAGAGATAGTTTAATAATAAGCTAGTTAATAAAACTGAAACAAGTTTTATTTTATTTCTTTTCAAATAATGGTAATAATTTATAAGGAATGCAATGTTTAATTTGAAGTGGTACATTTTGTGATTTGTGCAGTTGTTCTTTGTAGAAGTATTGTAATACTTGTTTAAGTTGAGTAAATAATGATTAAACTCCAACTCTATTTTTAGTCAATTATGCAAGTATACCTATTGCTGCTAATAACTAGATGCCTTAGATATTTGTTTTGACATTGTTGTACCACATTGAACAGGCATATGTTATGATTATATTTGAATCAACAACAGTTTGGTTTTGTCTAACAGGTTGGATGCCCTGTTATCTACTGGAATAGTGCAATGTTAGTTAATGGGGTTGTAACAATTAGCATTAAAGTTGTAGCTTGTTCATATAGGTTACATAGTTATTTGATGTTAATATTTTTGTCTACTTTTGGTGTGCTGCTAATTTTTACTTTTTTGTGATACTCAGTGCTCAAGGTTTTTGTGTTGATTATGTTTTGGGTAATTGTGGTTGGCTGAACTTTATTGTTTTGTAACTAAGTTTTTTAAGTCTTGAATTTTTTTTTATGTTTTGGCTGTGCAGCTTTGTAAACTTTTTGGCAGTCACTTTCAAATTTTTCCAGTTGAAACTCTAAAACTTGGTTTGTCTCTGTGGTGACTTTGTTGGCGGTGGCGGTTGTAACTCCGACTTGTATCAAAAACAGTTTGGTTGCGTCGAGCAAGTTGGATGCTTTGTGCTTTATTTGGATATACCTTCTACTTGAAACTTAAACTTTTTTATGGTATTAATAAGGTGGTAAGTCATATCAATGGTTAACGGTGCCGTACTGCTTATGGTCAGGAGTTAACAAAGTTTTTGACCTAAGGATTTTGGCTAGGAGTTGTGTTAGTGATGTTAACAAGGTGATCATTTTTTCTTTATATGGGGTATTCTAGCTACTAAAATTTGCCTCTTTTACTCTGCCACCATGACCAAAATTGCCTTGTAGCATACATTCAGCCATTTACTGTCTAATTTATATTGTTTTAACTTGTCTTGCTTTTACGCCAAATTCTCATCGATGTAACTGTTATTCTTTTTCTACTTGCTTTTGCTTTTTAGCATTTTTTTGACTATGTTGGTTAGCGTAATCTTTTTTTAAGATCTTCTTGCAAGTATTTTTATTTTCCGCCAGTAGAATACAATGTGTGCGGTGTATTGGAAGTGCAAGCAGTTTTTGTCTTTTTTTAAGTAAAACTTTTACCTTGTTTGAGCCTGAGAAAAGAAGCAATTAATATTTCTGTGTTTTTTGAAACATCATAGCTTTTCTGTTCTCTCTTCAATTTTATGGTTTTTGTTATTTTTAAGTTTTTTTCTATATGTGTTCTTGCTTCAATAATTTTTTTCTCTTTTGCCATAAAGTTTAACTGTATTCCGTTTTCAAATACTCATCGTCGAACTTGTGATGTACACTCTGGTTACTCTTAACGCAAGTTTTTCTTACGTGCTGAGGAGTTTTTTTTTTTTTTAAATTTCAAGCTTTGTCTGTTGCGTAAGGTATGACCGCAACTTTTGCGGTTGTTAATATTATTTTTTTGTCTTTTCTTTTTTTTCAGCACCTCCTAACCTAAACAGAATATTTTATAGCAATTTTTCCTGCTTTGTTAGATACTTTCTTGAGGTGGGTACAGAAAAAGGGGTTTTTATTAAAATCCAATCACAGGTACTTGATGAATTTTTGAACTTATTTCCCTCTCTTTTACTTTAAATTACAAATTTTATTTTTTTCTGTCAGTATTGTTGCTTTGGTTTTTGTGGTGCAAGCTTTAAGTCATTATTTTTAACAATTTGTTTTAAATTAATCAAGTCCAGGTCTTAATAGATATTCTTAGTACGCCGTCACAAAAGATGTTCAAGAGGTGAGGTTTTAACACCAATTTCTGTAAGTCCCTATCAACTTTTACTTTTATCCGTCTTTGCTCAAGATTTATTTGTTTTTGAAGTTGATATTTTCTTCTGGTTTTGTTACTATCTTTTTCTATGGCGCGCTGTTGAATCAAATTTTGATGTTGAATGATTGCACATATCCTCTGATCCAACGTGTTTTTTAAAACATTTTTTTGGTAGTCAATTTCAGGATCAGTGACCATTGCACAGTATCTTTTGGTCCAGCAAGCTTTTTCTGTTTTTTAAAAAGTGCAAAACTAATGAAAAATTAAAATTCTAATTCATAATACGTCAAAAATAGCCAAATCCGGTCTTAAAACTTCAATATCTGATCAAAAACGGTTGAAAAGTGCAAAATTTTATTTATAAAATGTTATAAATGGGACAATCTGGTTTTGGTTCTTAGAAAATATGAAAAATTTGGCTTCAAACTGTTAAAAAATGTAAAATTCTAATTCATAATACGTCAAAAATAGCCAAATCCGGTCTTAAAACTTTAATATCTGATCAAAAACGGTTGAAAAGTGCAAAATTTTATTTATAAACAGTCATAAATGGGACAATCTAGTTTTGGTTGTTAGAAAGTATGAAAAATTTGTAAACAAACTGTTGAAAAATGTAAAATTTTAATTTATTAAATGTCAAAAACAGCAAAATTTGGTCTTAAAACATCAAAATCTGACCAAAAACAATTCAAAAGTGCAAAATTTTATAAAAATGTAAAATTTTAATTTATAATACGTCAAAAATAGCCAAATCCGGTCTTAAAACTTCAATATCTGACTAAAAACGGTTAAAAAGTGCAAAATTTTATTTATAAAATGTCGTAAATAGGACAATCTGGTTTTGATTGTTAGAAAATACCGAAATTTGGCTACAAACTGTTGAAAATGTAAAATTCTAATTTAATAAATGTCAAAAATAGCTAAAATCCGGACTTAAAACATTAAAATCTGACCAAAAACGAATGAAAAATGCAAAATTTTATTCAAAAAATGTTATAAATATGACAATCTAGTTTTGGTTGTTGAAAAGTATGAAAAATTTGGCTAAAAACAGTTGAAAAACGTTAAATTCTAATTTATTAAATGTCAAAAATGGCAAAAGCCAGCCATAAAACATCAAAATCTGACCAAAAACGAGTGAAAAGTGCAAAATTTTATTTATAAAATGTCATAAATAGGACAATCTAGTTTTGGTTGTTGGAAAGTATGAAAAATTTGGCTAGAAACTGTTAAAAAATGTAAAATTTTGATTCATAATACGTCAAAAATAGCAAAAACCGGTCTTAAAACTTCAATATCTGACCAAAAACAATTAAAAAGTGCAAAATTTTATTCATAAAATGTCATAAATAAAACAATCTAGTTTTGATTGTTGAAAAGTACTAAAATTTGACTACAAACTGTTAACAAATGTAAAATTCTAATTTATTAAATGTCAAAAATTGCAAAATCCGGTCTTAAAACATCAAAATTTTACCAAAAACGATTGAAAAGTGCAAAACTTTATTGATAAAATGTTATAAATATGACAATCTAGTTTTGGTTGTTGAAAAGTATAAAAATTTTGGCTACAAACTGTTAAAAAATGTAAAATTTTAATTCATAATATTTCAAAAATAGCCAAATCTTTCAATATCTGATCAAAAACGGTTGAAAAGTGCAAAATTTTATTCATAAAAAGTTGTAAATATGACAATCAAGTTTTGATTGTTGGTAAGAACCAAAATTTGGCTACAATCTGTTGAAAAACGTAAATATTTAATTTATTATTTGTCAAAAATTGCAAAATCCGGCCTTAATACATCAAAATTTGACCAAAAACGGTTGAAAAGTGCAATATTTTATTCATAAAATGTCATAAATATGTCAATCTAGTTTTGGTTGTTGGAAATTTGGCTACAAACTGTTAAAAAATGCAAAATTCTAATTTATAATACGTCAAAAATAGCCAAATCCGGTCTTAAAACTTCAATATTTGATCAAAAACGGTTGAAAAGTGCAAAATTTTATTCATAAAATGTCGTAAATATGACAATAAGGTTTTGATTGTTGGTAAGATCCAAAATTTGACTACAAACTGTTGAAAAACGTAAATTTTTAATTTATTAAATGTCAAAAATTGCAACATCCGGCTTTAAAACTTCAAAATCTGACCAAAAACGGTTGAAAAGTGCAATATTTTATTCATAAAATGTCATAAATATGACAATCTAGTTTTGGTTGTTGGAAAGTATGAAAAATTTGGCTACAAACTGTTGAAAAATGTAAAATTCTAATTTATAATACGGCCAAAATAGCTAAATCCGGTCTTAATACTTCAATATCTGACCAAAAACGGTTGAAAAGCGCAACATTTTATTTATAAAATGTCATAAATGGGACAATTTGGTTTTTGTTGTTAGAAAGTATGAGAAATTTGACTACAAACTGTTGAAAAATGTAAAATTCTAATTCATAATACGTCAAAAATAGCAACATCCGGCCTTAAAATATCAAAATCTGACCAAAACAGTTGAAAAGTGCAAAATTTTATTTATAAAATGTCATAAATATAACAATCTAGTTTTGGGTGTTGGAAAGTACGAGAAATTTGGCTACAAACTGTTAAAAAATGTAAAATTCTAATTTATTAAACGTCAAAAATAGCAAAATCCGGCCATAAAACCTCAATATTTGACCAAAAACGGTTGAAAAGTAAAAAAATTTATTCATAAAATGTCGTAAATAGGATTATCAAGTTTTGATTGTTAGAAAGTACTAAAATTTAGCTACAAACTGTTGAAAAAAGGTAAAATTCTAATTTATTAAATGTCAAAAATAGCAAAATCCGGCCATTAAACATCAATATCTCACCAAAAACAATTGAAAAGTGCAACATATTATTTATAAAATGTCATAAATATGACAATCTAGTTTTGGTTATTGGAAAGTATGAGAAATTTGGCTACAAACAGTTGAAAAACGTAAAATTCTAATTTATTAAATGTCAAAAATAGCAAAATCCGGGCTTAAAACATCAAAATCTGACTAAATACGGTTGAAAAGTGTTTCTCGTTAAATTAAAAGTAATAATTTAATATAAATTTCTAGTAGTAGTTTAAGAAACTATATTTTAATATTACAACGTATAATTGAGCTTTTTACGGCTATTTTACATTGCCACAGTAAATCATTCACTTGTTTAAAGAGGTTATTAGTTATAAATTAATTATTAGCGTTTGACAATTTAAACGATAAAATTAAGCAACAATAACTTTGTATATGTTAGCATAATATATAAATGGAATTTCACTAAATATGTCTTTTATAATTGAAAATACCTTCCATCAAACATGATATAAAAGCCATTGTTAGAAAGCACAATACTATGACAGCTTTAAATGAAATTTAATATACATATACGTTACGTTGTAATAGAAAATATTAAACTCATAATATTACGAAATATTATTTAACAAGTTTTTAATAGAGAATGCTGGTAATAGACAAGTGTTTCTAAAAATAGTTTGCTTGTTTGCAGCCTTTAGTGCACTTGTGCTATATACATAAAGGATGTATTGTCTTTCTACAACGCAGATAAATTTATATCGTTTGAGTATTTCTTTTATTTTTTGTGCGTCTGGTAACTAAGATTACTGGACTTTAACGTATAAAAAAGTATTAAGTTAAGCTTGTATAATCCCTCTCCTTATATTGATTCCTTTCAGAAGGAAAGTATTTTTAATTTAAAAAGAATTTAATAAAATAGTTATTTTTGTCATTTTCTTTATTGACGAATCAATCCGCTTCTACTCTAAAGAAGGAAGATAATAAACAAATTCAAATTGATACTACAATTACAATTCAATTTGATTTATTGCAGGAGAGTGAATACTTAAAATTTTATTGATATCAAATTTAACAGTCATTAAATCTGATTTCAGTAAGTGTTATAGCATTGCAATAAAAAAAAACTGTATGAAATTGAGGTCTTTTACGAGTGGTTTTTTTGTTGCTATGGAATAGGCTCTGATCCCTTTGTCTGAGGAAGTTGAATTTATTCCATAAAAAGACAATGTTTTTATATAGGAAAATGTATCGAGAAATATAAAATTAATTGTGCTTTAAATCAGATATTTTGTTTTAATTTATTAAATTGTTAAAATACAAAAAGCTAATTAAAATTCCATTAATAATAAATTTACCTGTAGGAAAGGTTTATTTAGGATTTTTATTATACTATTCTGCGATTTTTTTTCCTAGGTTTAACATGTAACATTCGTTTCGAGTTAAACTGATTTATTTTATTATGAATATTATATAAAAATGTTTCTAACAACCAATAAAATAATCTTGCTCATCCAGATCACATTAATACTGCATTATTAAATCCTGACAGAATTCGTCAGAAAAAATATTTACAAGATTAAAAAATACGCACAATACATAAAAAATCCTATTGTTAACCTTCATTTTTATTCCTGCTGCTGCTGCTTTTTTTGGGTTATTGCGTCTGCTTGACTAAAATTGATTTAACATCACGTTTTTATGTTATCGCTGAATATAAATTGATTTACCTGAACATTGTGGGTTGTAAATAACTGAATTTAAAATATAATATATACAACTTAATTCTTTTAAACAAACTGCTTTTTCTATATATAATATTTAAAGCATGAATTGCGGAATTGATCATTACCATGAATTTTTATGCAAAGTACATTCCTTTATTTTAAAATTCCATAAATAAATAACATTATAAATTTTTAATAATAAAATACTAGCATGGTGTTACATTTTATTCGCATGTTGATTTTATGATGAGAATTAATAAATACGCATGTTACTGATTTCGTGCACAAAAATATATTGATAAAATTATAGCGCTGCATTATTTATTATGTAAAACACAACGATGATGCTGAATATAATGGATGTTTGTAATGAATATAAAATATTGTTGGAATATATAATAAATTTGATGGTGATAATATTGAGTATCGGAAAGCACAACGCGCGTGAATAATTTCTAATTTTGTTGAGAGTAAAAAAAAAGTTTGAGATATTTTCTGGTGTTGGCATGGAGTTATTTGAAGGGGAAGAAGTTATTAATATTTTTAATAAAGCTGCTTAAATTTTCAAATAGGTGGTTCTATTATGTTATATAAAAAATATTAATTGCTTTATAATAGAAAAATTTAATTTTTAGTTATATTCTTAACTTTTTTTATTTAAACCGAATTATATTATGGTCGACGTTTTATTTGCTCTGCTAGAGCAAATATTTTAACATTTAAAAATTGCTGTCCCAGTTTTATAAAAATATGTGTCAATAGTCTTATTTATCAGATGTTTTCAGCACGTAATGTTTGATTCACATTATTTTATAATACTATTTATTAAAGTATTCACATGGTGTCCGTTCAGTCACGTTCAATGAAGCAGAGTTGCTCCGACTTGAAAGTAGATATACAACTATAAATGATTTAATTGGTAATTCTGCAGTTTCATCAGATAAATTGTTTTATTGATACAAAACCAGTTTACTAAGAATATTAGGAAATTGGTTTGGCGTTGTAAGTTCAATATTTTTACATGTTGGTTCCACTGGTAAGTATTAAAAATGCCCAATTAGGGTATATAAAATTTAGAGAACTTACTTACTATTAATAATGTTTAGAATAACATATCTGGGAAGGACTCTACGACTATCAAAGACTCAAAATCATTTCCAAACTGTTATTAAAATATTGTGTTTTTAAAGTAAAAATTGCAGTTATATTTTTTAAGTTTTAATTTTACTAATTGCTGAAAAATCTTAATTTTTTTAAAGGTCATTTAAAAAGACTTTGTAAGTACATACTTGGAAATACTATAAAAAAACTTTTTACGTAAAAAATTTGATGATCAAGTGCCTCCAATCACAATTGGTGCGTCTGTATCCGTTCTGTTTTTTTTTTATAAAGTTACTTTCTTTGGTGATTGCAGACCAACCTTGTTTACCAGATGGCAATGCTTAAATTTTGTCATATTTTTTTGTTGATGTTATTAGTTTGGACTTTATGATATTGAGAGTGGTTGTGGGTGTTCACCAGGAATGGTTCAACCACTTGGGAAAACTTATGACAATGATGCAGGTTTAAACTTATCCAGACTGACCTTAAATCAACATGATTTTATTTGCCTTTAAGTTAAAGGTTTCTCCGTGTAGCGTTTGTAGGTTTTGTTGGGACCTTGCAATGAACGGTTACAGGTATACATAACTTACTGAAGACAGAATTCTTGCTTGCAGTTCTTACTGCAAATGCTGCTACAAAACTGCAAAATATTTAAATAAATTATTTTGTACCCAGCGATTGCTTGTGGTTTACATGTATGAAGGTAAATACCGCTACTTAACAGTCAAAACTCTCTAGCAGTAGTTGAGGTTATTAATGTGTGAGCTTGTTCATAATTTTGGACTTGTTTTTTTTGGAAATTGTACCAGAAAGTGAAAATTGCTTATTAGCAGGTACAGCAAGGTCTTAAAAAAGTTGTTGTTTCAAGGATCTAGCACTACCAACTAGCTTCTCATTGTCTTTAGTAAGCACATAAGTAAGAATCTGAGCAACCACTGCTACCGGAGATCTAACTATTGCTATCACTTTGTGCAGTTTGTACTACAACCTCGGCTGAACCCAAAACTTGCACCAAACCAAATTTTATTTGCTAGATAATAAAACCTTAGTCGCATTGGTCAAACGCGCACAACAGAGAAATTTATCAAAAGATTGCAATAAAGTTGGACGAAAAAACTACTTGGGATATAAACTGAAGCAACATGACAAACGTTAACTACGACTAACTGGTAGTTCAGCAAAAGATATCAAATCAAAATTTATTTAAGAATGCATGCTGCTTGAAAGCTGGACCACTAAATAAATTGCCTTTATGGATACAACATAAAGATCAGGCCAATCACGTAAAACGTAAACACGCAAAGATTAAGAAAGGCAAATGCGCCGTAAAAAAAAATAACATCACAAGCAATGAGATAACTTAAATAAAGAAATAGAGTGGGTAACTTTATTCTATTTGAAGCAAGTGGTTTTTGTTGGAGTATTTTTAATTTTTTTTTAATTTAGTTTTTCCTAACATTTCTAAAAAGGAAAAAAGATCCAATCTTTTGATTACAAACACTTTGGCGGGTGGGTGGGTAACTCCAATTTATTATTGCAGACAAACGGTTTTAGTTGTAGTTCCCCAACCACACACCCAAGTGCCTGTGATCAAGATATTGGATTTCACACTTTTTTTTTAATTTAGTTTTATTCGACGTTTCTAGAAAGAACAAAAATTCTATCTCTTGACCACAAACACACCAACCTAGATAGTTTCTTTGGCTATTTCAATTTAGCAATATTTGGAATTCTCAAAAAACGATTGATTTTTGATTTTGTTTCTGCATTGCTTTTATTTACTGCTAGATTATCAGTTTAAGTAGTTGTGTATTGTTTTCTTTGCCATTTAGATTTTAGTTTCTTCAGCATATCTTCAGCGAACTTTAGAACGCCAATACTAGTGATGTTGGTTGCTGCATTGCGTGCTTGTTCTCGTTTTTTGGTTTAAAAATTTTCCAACTTGATTTGTATAAAAAGGTCTGCGACTATCTTTTACTACTGTTTCTTGGTATTTTTTTCAAAATTTTTAATTTGTTTCCTATAGTGAATTTATTGCTACCGCCTTACGATCACTTTACCCTCTTATATGGATAGAGTTTTTTGCTATTTCTTGTAAGGTTCGTTTGTTGGGAGGAGTGAGAAGTGATGGATCCGACGGGGAGCCTGTCACAATTTTTTTTTATTTTATGTCTTTTATTTATTTATTTATTTTATTTTTTTTTTATTTTTTTTTTATTTTTTTTTCTTTTTTTTTCTTTTTTTTTCTTTTTTTTTCTTTTTTTTTCTTTTTCTATTCTGTTTATCTTCAACCGTTGCACTCGCAGTTAAGATGCTGAGCTTCAATTTTTATACCAGCGTATTGTGAGTCTTCCTGGAGGTCTTTTTGAACAGGACTCCTTTGGTAGTACTGTTTGGTAGTTGTGTTACGCCAGTCTCTTTAACTACTCTATGTTGGATATAAACCTTTTTCTTTTTTTTCCATGTTTGTTTGTCCTTGCAGTTTTCATCCATTTTCTTCCCGTTATGGTTTCATCCAAATCATTTGAGGTCTTTCCAAGCTTTTTCTGGTTTTTTGTGGTCTACAAAAGGTTGTTATGTGTGACCACTGCTTTTCACGCTCAATGACTTAAAACAACCTTTGAGATTGGAGAATATTACAAGATCATAGTGACAGAAGATAAAAACTTGCAGTAAATAACAGAATATCTTCAAGGTTTTGAGCAATTCAAAGTTGAAAATATCATGAAGAGACCGAAAATAAAAATATGCAAGATGATGTGATTTTAACACTTGCGCTTTCTATCCCGTCAAACACTTCTGCAAAACAAATAGCCACAGTCAACTAGATTATCTGTGAAAATGCTTGTTATTCTGCTTACTTCCTTTATCACCCTTAGTAGTACAAGTATAAAAGTTTATGAGCAAATTGAAAAGAAACTTTGCTAAAAATCCTGACGCCGCCATAATCAGGGTAGCGCGCGTACTAAATTTAGAAGACTGCAAGCAACTAGTACTGATGAAACTTACTATCAAACTTTAGTTATATAAAAAACTAGACAAAGTACAATCACTAAAGAAGATGAATCAAAACCTAAAAGCATCAGTTGACAGAAACGTATACGTTTAAGTCCAACAATTCAACTTGCCTTGTCCGTCATCTATGGAAAAGAAGAAATTGCAAGATCACTGATCCAGATTATATTGAACACAGAACATTGGTTTATACTAAAAACTATGCTAAACATGGTACTGAACAAACAGCAAAAGTTTGACCGCCAAACACCAGAACTGGAAGAATCAAGAAAGGTTCAATTGTTCTCACCTATTTACTGGAATTGCCTACCATCAAGTTTTAGTTACACAAGAAGCTAGACAAAGTACAATCACCAAAGAAGAATAATAAAAACCTAAATGAAAAATCAGTTAAAAATGCTGTAAAAATAGCTACCAGGACTATGCCAGACATGAAACTGAACAAAGAGCAGAAGCCAGACCCTAGAATGGGATGAATTGACAAGACTTAACCGTCATCACCCAACTAGTCTGGACAAGAAGAAATCTCAAAATTACAATCCCAAAACATGAGAAAACACATCAGACTTTGCAATTGCAGAAGAGCAGGGTAAAGTTGTATTAGAAAGAAGTAAATAAAGAGTCGAAACCGCTAGTTTGGCGCTGCATTTATAACAAATTTTAAAGCCGCCAAACATGCTTCAACCGTGAACAAACAGATCTAATCTCTAAAACATTCAAAAAAGCAAACTGCTGGGTCTACTACGTAACCACATGTTCTTTAAGCTTTCTAGCAATTTTTTTTTACCTTCTCCACAGTGGCAAAACGATTTTCTCTTATGTTCTTTTTGAGTCTGGGAAACAAAAAGAAATTACAGGGAGCTAGATCCGGTGAGTAAAAGGCGAAAAACAGCTTTACAAAAAAAGCGGTGTGAGCCGGCGCATTGTCATGATAGAAGAACTAGTAGCTTGTGCGCCAAAGATCTGCCCTTTTCTTTCGGATACTTTTTATCAACCTTTTCAAAACTTCCAAGTAGAACTTCTGGTTAACAGTTTGACCAGGGAGACCAAACTCCTCATGTACAACACCTCTGCAATTGAAGAAACAAATGAGCATTGTCTTGATGTTTGACTTTACTTTTTTTGGGACAAATAGAGCCAGGTGTTTTCTACTGGTTTGATTGCTGCTTTGTTTCGGGGTCGTATCTATAGCACCACGATTCATCCCAGTAATCACTTTGGAAAAAAAATCAGGGTCTTCTTTGAGCTGATTTTAAAGCTCAAAACATGCCTGAAGTTGACGCTTCATTTGCTTGCCTGTGAGAATGCGAGAGACAAATTTATCAGCAACTCTTCTCATGCGCAAATTTTTGGATAAAATCATCTAAATTAAGTTCCATGATATTCCAGACTTTTCACAGAGTTGATCAAAGGTTTAGCGACAGTCTTCATAAACAAGAGCATTGATTTAGTCAACGTTGAAGAGCGTCCTGATTGGGGTTGTTTTTTAACTGACATTTCTCCATTTTTAAAACGTAAAAACCACTTATAGACTCTGGTTTTACTTGGGGTAGCATGCCATAAGCAGTCTTAAACATAACAATAATTTTCGCGGCCAATTTCTCTAACAGAAAACAAAATTTCACAGCTGCGCGTTGTTCTCGGCAATCGGTCATCACGTTTTTGTCGAAATGAAAAAAATTGTTTTACCAAACAAATTCCTACAGACAAATTGATAAAGTCACAATGTGTTTTCTTACTCTCCCTCCCCGCCACAGCGCAATTCCCGTTATTTTTGGCTTGCAAATAACGTTTTTGGTAGGTAATTAGGAGTGCATATTTTGCGCCGGCTTTGTAAGCAATAATTTTATGTGGTGGCGGTTAAAGAAAGCATATATATGTATAGTAGCTACAAGAACACAAGTTGGGAAGAAATATTTAATTCTTTAATGACTAACACTTGGGTGGATAGGTGGGTTACAGTAAAAGTAGCTATTTGCCCACATTTTAAACTTAGTGCTCACCCGTCCGCCTAAGCGTTAGTTATCCAGCGATTTATAGCTGAACAATTTTTTAATGTTTTAAACATTTAACATTTATTCACAGTGTCACAATAGAAGGAATTACCTGACCACGATTTGAACTTAGTGCCCACCCGCTCACCCAAGCGTAAGTCATCTAGTGAATTATAGTTTATCAATTTTCTGATGTTTAAGTAACATTTGACATTCATTCTTTTAAGTATAATAGCTACAAGAACACAAGCAGTGAGGGAAACATTAAATACTTTGATGACTAACTCTTGGGTCTGTGGGTTCGTCACAGTAGAACAAGTTATCTACCCACATTTTGAACTTGGTGCCTACCCGCCTGCCCAAGCGTTCGTTATCCAAATATTTATGATTGAACATTTTTTGATGTTTAAGTGACATTTGACATTCATTCTTTAGTGTATAAAAGCTACAAGAACACAAGCGGGGGGGGGGGAGGGGAACATTAAATTCTTTAATGACTAACACTTGGGTGGTTGAATGGGTCACAGTTGAATAAGCTATCCGCCCACAATTTGAACTTGGTGCGCACCCGCCCGCTCAAGCGTTAGTTATTCAGTGATTTATGGTTAAACAATTTTTTGATGTTTAAGACAATTGACATTTATTTACAGTGTCACTGTAGAAAAAATTACATGCCAACAATTTGAACTTGGTGTCTACCTGCCCGCCCAAGCGTTATTTATTCAGTGATTTATAATTGAACGATTCTTTGATGTCTTAAATGACATTTGACATTTATTTTTTTGTGTGAAATAGCTACAACAACACAAGCGGTGGGGAAAATATTGAATCCATTGATGACACAGTAAAAGAAGCTACTTGCTCACAATTTGAACTTGATGCCCATCCGCTCGCCCAAGTGTTAGTTATCTATTGATTTATAGTTAAACAATTTTCTGATATGTAAGTGACATTTGACATTACTCCAACTTCCAAGATGTAGAAGTGGTTTCTCCAAAAACAATTAACTTGTATTTTTTTCTGTAGCTACGCCCTGTTATTGTAGAATACGGCTAAGCACTGTTTTTGTAAGTTATGTTTCAATAAACCTGAGAGAATCGGTGCTCTACGAGGTTTACTTGCGGTTGATATGTAGTTGTAAATGCATTCTGGAGATGGAAAATAGTGATTACTTACTGTTAAAGTTTGCGAAATCAAGTACTGCCTGTATTTCCAGCGTTCTGCGATTGTCATAATTGTAAAATTTTACGTTTTTCACCTATAATTCAGTTGACAGTCTGATTTCAAACTGCTCGGTTTCGTTTTAACAAAATTTAACAAGAGTAATAATGAAAAATGAAAATTTTGAATCGTGACTTCCAAGTGATAGTTTTTTATGATTTTTGATACGGTTTAATTTGTTATTTGAGGATAAAGCACTATACAAAACTATGGTTTACAAATGGTTCGCAAAATTTAAACGTGGAAGACCAACGTTTGATGACAATCTTTAAGAAGGTTATCCATGCACCTCTGTTGTTGCAAAAAATATTGATGCTGTGCGTGAAATAATTTTGTCAGATTGGCATGTGACCTATAGTGAGATTTGAGACATCGTTGCATGTTAAGAAGCTTTGCAGTCGTTGGATCCCACACAATTTGATAGAAGAACAAAAACAGGCACGTGTCAAGTGGTGCAAGGAAATGCTGAAGAAATTTGAAGGGGGTTGTTCAAATTTGGTATATCATAACAGGTGACAAATTTTAGATATATTCATATGAGCCTTAAACTAAACAGCAATCGACTGTATGGGTGTTTCAAAATGAACCTAAACCTACAAAAGTGGTGCGTTCACAAAGCGTTTTGAAAAGAATGATTGCTTGTTTCTTCAGAAAACGGGTCATGTTGCAACTTTTGCATTAGAAGATCGAAGGACAGTTAAAGCTGACTGGTATACTTCAATTTGTTTGCCGAAAGTTATCGCTTAAATCAGAAAGAACAACATAAACCGGCGAATCATTGTTCATTATGACAATGCAAACGCTCACACAGCACGACAAACTGTAGAGTTTTTGACCAGTAACAAACATCATTGTCCATTTTTGCCTGATTTATCACCCAATGACTTCTTTCTATTTCAACATATTAAAAATAAAATTTGTGGCGAGGCCGTTGAAACATTTAAATCACTAATTTTTGAGGTACCTAAATTGTTTTGAAGATTGGTTTTATCGGATGCAAAAGTGTATAGATTTTAAAGGAGAATATTTTGAGAAGCAATAAAACGATTTAAATAACGTAATTTGTGTTTTGCTTTAGACTTTCCGCAAACTTTAGCAGTGTCCTTCGTACTACAAAGTTTTGTTTTTTTTAGCTATGCTTCCGTAAACCTCAGCCCATTGCGGCCGGTAGATGCAGTTTAGTAGGAAATAGTGCAAGGTCTTGTCGGAAGTTATTAAAAACACCTTGGATCAAGTTACTTGGCCCAATTCAAAAGTTTTCTTTTTGGTTTACTTGATGTTTAGTAAAAGCAAAGAAGATGTTGTAGCTTTGAAATTGGCGGAACAGACTGTTTGTTTTAAGAACACAAAAATACCACACCTTTGCCAGTAAGAAGTTTTTCTCTCTCTAATGCGGTATAATGTTTTTGCACTTGAGTGTGTTGTTTACATTGTTTATACAGAGTAAAATGTTAATGATTTGTCTTGGGAAGTCTGTTTAGATTACATATGTTTAGTATTGCTACTAAATCAACTTAAGTAGTTACTTTTGGAGGTTGCGTTACAATTCACTTGGGTCTAGGTTACAATCCGCACCAATAATTTTCTGCTGTGCATATCTAACGCGGTTCAAAAGTTGTTATCAGTATTTTGAAGTTAACCTATTTTGTGGCTAGGCCGCATTTTTGCCATTGTAGAGTAAAATACAGTAAATTTGCTGTTGTAATGATACTGTAGGAGTTTCTGCTGCACAGTTGGCGGTTATATTAATCTAACCACGTTTGGCTAAAGAACTTCACAGATACCACAGCAAAATTTACGTGCCAAATCAAACACACACTTTGGTATGCTTGGGGCAACTGATGGGCAGATTAAATAGCTCATTAACTGTCACTGCTGGTACCATGTACAGATAAAGAAGGAGAGTTCTTTCAATTTCCTGCCAATAGTAAAAAAATAAAACAAAGTTTACAAAGCCAGCAACAAGTCTTAAACGGACTGATTAAACGGTAACAACAGAGTCATTCTTAGAAGTACAATTAAGGATAAGAGAATACAATAGAAAGCATGCCCCAAGTACTAGTGAGGGACAAGCCCGCAACTGTTTAACAAAAAAATAGGTAAAGTCAAGAAGTAGGTAATATTATTTAAGTACCTTAGAGTAAAACTATTAGAAAACCAAGTCAGACTAGCAACAGTAAGCCTCAAAACTATCAAAGTGCCAAAAATATCTAATATGACAAAACTAATACAGTAAAATTAGAATATACAGAACCTACCTGACCTATCTGACCAATGCTGATCTAGGTCACTGAGACCAAAGTAGAAACTAGTAAAATTAAAAACTGGTAAATGATGACATCGTTACTTTCAGAAGTCGATACTGATAGACCACTACCAAAACTGAAGGTACTGTATCAACGACTTAATCAAAAGTATCAAATCATCCATCAACAAAAAAATGTTTTAGAGGCAGATACTTAGGCAAAAACGGTCCGATAACGCAACCGCTCATTCACTTTCAAAACACCACTGTTATGATGGCTATTTTTGTACACAAATATGACAAAAAAGTTTAGTACGGACGCAGACTAAAAAAATGATTTTGTTAGGAAACCCATATGGCGGAAACGTTGAACTTTTATTTTTTCTTTTTTTTCTTTTTTTTTTCTGTAAAACATGATATTCGTATTAAAATTTTCTTGTTGTGTTTATTTTTCTTTTTCTTGGGACAATTCAACTTAATTTTATTTATTACTTTAACTAAACAAATAACAACGTCAAAATGTAGCTATGATCTCATTCAAATTTACCTACATTATAAACCATGAAGTGATTATTATTTTACTAAACCAATTTGGTGCAAATTTATATTACAACCTGTTGTGCTGTGTAATTTTTGGACATACGGAGCATGGCTAGTTTGCATAATTAATTTGTTGATTTGTGTTGACAATATATCATGTGTTTACGATTTAAATTACTGAAATTGGCTCTAATAAACTGGAAAAATGTTTTTAAAATATAATTTATATATTTTTGTTTTCTTATTGAAGTTTATTAAAAATACTTTAACAATTTAATTGTAAATATTATTTTAAATGAGAAAGTAATTAGTTAAATAACCATTTAACATTCAGCTAAATGAAAATAGTTTAAAATTAATTACCTTTTGAAATGTAAACCGGAAACAAAGTTACATTTGTTTGTATTTTAGCAATATTACAGTTAGTGTCTAAACAAAGTAAACAGCGTATGAAAATATGAAATGTGTCACATTCATATGTAGTTCTACAATAAAGAGATTTCTATTCAAATTTAGTTTCAGCTGTAGGTAATACATAATTTACAAAACGTGCGTAAATACTGGATTTTCTCTATAAAATGAAAAGCGTGTTTATAAAATAATCCGTTTTTTCATAAGATGTAATGCATGGAGAAAGAATGTATGTATGTTCGTAAGCTTTATAAAAGACTGCCCAGTTGATCTCAAAATAAATCTGTGGCTGGGATTATTGCGGGGTTTTTCCTTCATCCTACGCTTTTGATTGAAGGTCGATGAACTCTGTGATTATATTGTTTCTTTTCAATATTGATTTTATTTTAACGGAGTTTCAAAATAAAATCGTGACACTTTGCGGTTTTCCGGATTTGTACGAAATAAAATAACATTGAAAACTGTTTTTTCAAACGCAACTTAATAATAATAATAATTCTTAACAAATTTCAACAGTTTTTGTTGCAATTATTATTTGTATTAATACTAATTACAGAGTTTAAAATGGTTATGTCATCAATACTTTCTATGCAATTTTTAGATATATTTATTATATATTGTGATGAGGTATCGGTTTTTACGCCTGGCTTCCCACTTTTGTTTGATTTGTGTAATCGACCATGCGTCGTCTACCGGGTCTGTTGGACACTTTAAAGGTTTATATTGAACGTTTTTGCCACGTAGTATTTTCTAGATGTCTTCTGCAAGATTCTACATTCCGAATTGTTGAACAATACTTTTCAAATAGTATATTAAAATTACAAATTAAATAATTTATTACTTCTAATTCCTTTTTTAGTTCATTACAATTCTTTACATCCAAACCAAGTTTTTTTTTTGTTTTTTGCTTTATTAACAAAAATTAGTAAACTTTGCTTTACAATTTTTCTAGTAAAAATGGTTTAAAAGAAAGTTATTTTATTAATTTGAGTAAAGTTTAAAATTTGTTTAGATTTGGCTTTTCATTGCAGTTTTCTTAAGAATACTTTATAGCTAAAAAAGCACGATTGCTTAGAATACACTTGTTGGGTCGTAGTAGACTTATAGAAGTTAAAAGTTATATCAAATTTAGACATGCAATGTTTGTAATTTTTTTTATTTGAAAACAGTAGCTTACACCCGTTACAAGGAGTCGTACAACTAAGTTTTTGTGGTTGTTTTTTATTTAGTCAAATTTTTTTTAAAGAATAAATAACCAGACGTACAGTCTTCTCATTTTGCTACTATTTTAAAAAACTTCTAAGATTTTGTTTATGTTGAGATAAAACTAGTTGGTCTCAAATAGCTTTCCAAATGTTGTTGATTTGATTGGGATTTGGCAGTTTGAGATTTTGTTGTTTTATGGTTTCTTTGGCTTGGTTTACCTAGAGATTACAAATGCTTAGAATACACTTAGACTTCTTAGAACTCGTTTTTCAATTTTGTCATAATATAATTTTTTAATGCGGTTAATTAATTAATTAATTGCAAGAAAGGGTAAAAAGATTTGTCAAGAGTGGTTACCGATTTGTTTCAGAGAAATGATCAAAACCTAAAACAATGGTTTATGCATTAACCTTATACTTTGTTATTCCATTAGGCTAAAACCGATTTGTCTTATATTGCTTTTCAAACGTAGTTGACTTAACTAAAATTGACCGGTAATCAATTACAAAATATTAAGCAATTTTTGATTGTGTTTTTTTGTTTGTTTTATGGTTTCTGGCTTACTTTATTTAAGGTTGTATATTTTCTTGTGAAAAGTGAAAAGAGTACAAATAAATAAAAATAAAACTAAACCAATCTTAATTAATAAAAAAAAAACAACTAAAAAATAAATATATTATTATGGAATATAGAAGAATTAAATAACAAGAGTTTAGAAATACATAAGAAAACTTGATCTAATTGAAATAGTAGAAACTGTAAAGAAAAAATAAATGGAGAAACATGGTAAATTAAATTTAAAAAAATAGATGAAAATGCTAACCAGCTATTGAAAAAAAAACTAAATGTGAAAAACAAAAAAAAATATGACAAGAATAAAAAAGAAAATACTACAAAATAATGATAAAAAACTCTAAAAGGAAAAGATAATGTAAAAAAGTTTTAAACTGAGTCAAACAAAACTCAAAACGAAAAGCAAGACAAATCATCAACTAAACGTAAATATGAAAATAAAGATGAAAAAGAAAAAGGAAAATATATTTACATAATCGTGGCAAGAAATAGATAAATTTATGGTTTTTTATTTTAAAAGCTGTTTGTTTCTAACTAGCTCAACAAACTGTTGGGCCAAAACCGGTTGGTTTTATAATGTTTTTTAATCAATGCTCATTTGATTAGGATTTGCTGGTGATTACAATATCTTAAGCAGTTAAGTTTTAAGTTTTAAATTCTGTACTTTCATGGTTTCTTTGGTTTTGTTTACCTGAAGGGCACAATTATGTAGAATGCACTTTCTGAGTTTTTCTAGTTTGCAACATAGAGAAAGTATAGTTTGCACCTATTACAAGTCATACAGCTACTTTTGTGTGGTTGATTCTATAATGTTTAACTAACAATTTTGACTTGATTGGAATTTGACGGTGATCAATTGAAAGATTTTAAGCAGCTCAGACTTTGAATGTTTGTTTTTGTGCTTTTATGGTTATTTTGGATTGATTTACTTAAGTTTGTATATTGTCTGGCGTATTAAAATGCAGCTGTGGTATCTTTTTTGTTAAAATAGATAGTTTTTTGGTAGTGCAGTATAGTCTTTGAAAGTATAGACATGTTTTTTTACAAAAAATCGGCATTGTTACAAAGTATTAAAACTCATGATTGGTAGAATCTATTGAACATTAAATTTTTTTGGTTTTTAGATTTTTTTACATCTGGTTGTTATTTTTATAAATGTTAACATAGTTTTTGTCTAAACTTTGAAAGGATTGGTTTGATATACTCTTCTAATTTGAGTTGTCACAGTTCTTAATGTCTGATTTTAGTTTAGAAAAACACTTTTGTTTACCGCGTTCTTGCACGTTGTTAAAGGTTTTAGTCGTCTTTGGCAAATAAATCAGTACATAGAATTAAAGATCAAAATTAGACTTTTTAGTAATGTGGTCCAAAATTTGCAGTACATGAGTTTAGAGAAATACTAAACTGTTCATGGTCATTTTTTTTTTAATTATGTAATTTTTGGACACTTTTTCTTAAATTGGTTTATTAGTTTTTTTTATAAACCGGAGTTTTTTAGTTTTTTCAAAAATAGTCCAACAAACTTAATTTATGTGCTTTTTAGATACTTGAGTGCCACAACAATATGTTACCTTAAAACCAATTTATTGAGGTTTTATTTGTTTTATGTCTCAAACTGAAGAGACTTGCTTAACTCAACCTGTGTAGTAATATTAAAAATAAATAAAGTAAAATTAATAACGACTACCTTACAATCACTTTATGACCCACATAAAGCTTATTTAGACTACAAGTTCTTAACACAAAGATGCAGAAATGTAAATAAATAACTTGAGATACACAAATGACGCAGTATTCATTGCAAAAAATGATCAACGAAGACTCAAAGTATGCAGAAGGTACGACAATAAAATAAAAAATATTTTTTTTTAAATATGCTAAAAAAATTTGTTAATGGCTTTTTGAGCAGTTACTAGAATCACTCAACAAAGATCCGGTGCTACATTGAACAAAATTTTAATCTAGCACTGCAAATGAAAAAGTATCACGTGCTTTCGGTTCTTATGTATAAACTCAACGCATAAACAAAAATACTCTACACTAGTTCAACGCAACAAATTCAAAATCCTACTATTCTAAATATATTTAAAAAAAGAAAGAAAACTAGTTACGGAAGAAAATAGAATATTTTGCACATGTAATGAGGCAAATATATCCAAAGATATAACATCCTGCACATAATCATGCGGAGAAAAACTAATGGTAAACAAAGTGCGACAATGGTTTGAATTAACAACAGAGTTGCTGTAGAACAGCGCTTAATAAAATGATAAATTCCAACATGATCACCAACGTTTGCTTGGCGGATATGGCACTTTAAGAAAAAAAGGTTTTTATGTTCTTTAAAAATGTTGGGTTTTCTATTTTATGCATAAGTTTGTTTGGGTTTCAATGTTTAAAGAATCAGACTTGTAAGCCTCTGTAATTTTATGTTGATTCATCTGCATTACCCTGGTTTGCAGAATGATTCTGTAAAGAATATCGTTATGTGTTTCTTTCCGTGACAATTTTTCTACAAATTGATGTGTTTTGTTACAAGTTTCTAGTTCTTTATAGAATTTTTGTGGTTTTTTGTTGATACTCACAACATGGATATTAATTTGTTAAAATGTTGTTGACTCAATCTTGGTTTTAGCACCACCATCTAATAGCAACTATTTTCTCTTTAAAAATTAAGACATGTCTACCCACGTAAAACCTGGAAATCGTATTTGTATAAGCTCTTGCAAAGTTTCTTTGACCAATTCTGTGTAATTTTTTTATGTTGCTTTTTGGAAATGGAAACATGTTGATTTGTTTTAGACGCTCTTACAATATTTCCAAACTTGTGGTAAATTTGTTAGCGTACTCAACTGTTATACCAAGATTTTTGGCTTTGAGTCCTCTATTCGGAGTTTTTTTTTTTAGTAAAAAAATGTGCTGAAATGAGTATGCTTTTTTTCGGATAAGAAGAGAAACAAAATAGATCGACGTTAAATAAATAAATCAAGTGATGCTTGTAGAATTAATAAACGTGTTTGTTATTATCTGTAGTTTGTAACTTGTTTTTGTTACCTTTGGGTAGCTTCCAATTCTTGCTTTCAAAACTAGTTAGTATTTTGTTATACAATTCCATTTATTTTTTCTTAAATTTTTGTATTTATAAAAGACTACTTTTTAATCAATGTTTTATCATCACCATCAAGCCACTTTTTAAGCCACTGCTGGTGCATCAGCATCTTCTATGTCCGTAATGTTGACAACTTACATTTTGAGTAGACCTACAGTTTTAAGTAGATTCTAAACTATTGTAAAAATATCTTCTTTTTCTTTCTTCATTTTAGGCGAGTCGCCTGTTTAATCATCGTCTACTTGCATGAGGTTGTCGCTCCTTTGTTTTCTGGGGCACTCAACGTCTTTTTGTCTTAGTGGAGACATGTTGCGAGCAATTTTCACAAGTGTGCGGTTATCTATCCTGCTTATGTGTTTGTTCTATTCCTTCTTCCTGTCTGCTACCCAGTTGTTGATGTTCTTAACTTTACATGATAGACTCGCTTCTTTCACTATCCAACAGTGTCTTTATAGTCATTCTGCGGAGTATCTTCATCTCAGCTGTTTTTAGGAATCTTTTAGTTTTAGCTGTTTCTGGCCTGGTTTTTGCGGTATATCTTTTTACTGGCTTCATCACGGTTTTATAGATCTTAGATTTAGTGTCCGTTCCAAAAAACTTTTATTGCTCTATATTGTATTCAGTCAGATGGCTATTCTAATTGCTTTTGTTGTTTGGTCTCTCACCTCTGCTTTAAAAGTTCTATACCCAGATATTTATATTTCATTTTTTTGGATTTTGATGCCGAGGTTTCTGCTGCTGTAGAAAAATTGTCCAGATCTGTGAATATTTTTTTTTTTAATTTTTTTTTATTAAGATTATTTTGGCTACCACTCCACAACCACATGTTAGTAGAATAAAAATTTAGTGCATGCTGTTGTTATAATACATGTACAGAGATTGCATAAGAGTTTGGATGACAAAATTATCTGTTTGGGCATTTTTTCTTTAAAATATAGGGTTTATAATCCGCTAAATCTGTCTTTTATTGATCTACATTGATCTGAACAATTTTTAACATTTTACGTTGTTTTCATTGTTGCTTAGCAATTCTTTGCCTATTTTTTTGGAAAGACGAGTTTTTTTTTCAAACGTCTTTATCCGACTTTAAGCTTGTTAAATCTCAGATCTGATCTTTTATTTTATCTTTTGTAAACCTAAAGTTCTATGGTTGCTGAAAATGCTATGCAGTAATCTACATTGATCCAAACAACTTTTAACATTTTACTTTAGTTTTTCTTATTGCGCAAAACGCGCCTTTTCTGGTAAAAGGTAATTTTGGAAAGACTTAAGTGTAATTTGCTTCTTAAAGTTTTTTTTCCAAATACTTTTATAAGTAAGACATGTTTAGGTGCCATTAAGTTAAGTCAAATTTAAGTTATGCAGTGATTTACATTGATCTAAACAGCTTTCAACATTTTACCATAGTATTTTATATTGTCGTTTCTTCTCCTTCTTTGACCAAATAAACTATTTCTGGTTTGACAGTAAGTAAGAAAGAGTAATTCAGAATAAAACCTAGGTGCAGTTTGCGTTTTAAACTTTGTTTTAAACGCCATTGTTTATAAATAAGACATGATTGGGTTGAATTGAGATCCGACTTTAAGTTTATCATTTGCCAAGCTGTTCTGTACTTCCAATCTACTTATCACGCCACCCAATTTTAGTTGAGACTTTGCTATCTGTGCTATCCTTCTTTAGACCAATAATCTAAAATTTTTGCACTTATAAAAGTGTTTTTTTTTGCAGATAAGTTGCCATTGATTCACTACTGTTATTAGCTAATAGTTTCCTAGAATTTACAGATCTCCAAAACAAATTAAAAAATTGTGGCATTTAAAACATTAGTCTATTATGTGTTTAGTTATATATAGCGCACCCATTCTCTCATTTAATGAGTGCAAACAAAACAAAATCTAAATACTACAGACAAGAAAATCAACAAATTTTTTATAAATAAAAGGCTAAAGTATTACCTCCGGTCATCCAATAACCAAACAAAACAGAGTAAACTTATATAACTTTATCTTCAGTTTAATATGCTTAAGAACTTTTTTGGACAATTCAAAAACATTTTAAATGATCAAACAATATATTCAAAAAACTCTATTTTAATTGCAAAGATATAATTAAAGAAAATTTTGGTTATATGCAGAAAAAATTAAGAACAGTATTAACCCGGCGTAGAGAACGTTTAAAATGTTCAACCATAACGAAAACATTACTCAGTACTTCTGTTGCAACAATACTTTTTTTTACCTGCTTATATATGATAACTAAAAACATCATTTTTTGATAGAATAGAAGTACTTATTAGTTCAGCTGTAGTGATAAGATAAAACGTTATTAAAATAACTAATTTTACGTATTTTAATAAATGAAACGTAATAAATAGTTTTCATCCAAGATCATTAATATAAAAGTTTCTTAACTAAAGCTTTCACAAAAATTGTTGAATACAATTTCGTATTAAAAACGCTTTAAACTATTTAATGTACTAAAAACGATAGACAGACTAATAAAATAAAGACCTGTGCATAAAATAAAACTTTTTGATTTTTATGAAGTAACATCAAATAGTAGGCGGAATAATATAACAACACATTCACTTGCAAGCTTATAAAACTTACACAATGTAAGGGCTTGTTTAAGTTATTTAAATTGTTAATATTAATATAATTGTAGTTAAATTATTTTGTTTAATCTAAATTATCCATTACGCGTATGAACGTGACCACTTTTTGATTGATCGATGCATAATATAATTGAATTGAAAATTTAATTACGCAGAGTAATTACGTAATTATTGAAAAACACAATGTAGATGTCAAAATTCAATTAAATTAGGATTCTACACATATTTTTAAGCGGGTTGGGTAAAGTCAATAACGTATGGTTATACGAGTATAACAAAATTACCTTGGGTGTTGTAAAAATTTTTAAAGTCAAATAATATGATTCAATTTTACAATCCCATGCTCGAAATCTCATAGCGGAAAAGCCTAACATATCTCAAGCCTACTCAAGTTCAATAAAGAATATTGATTTAAAAATCAAAATAAATATAAATTCACTCACCCACTATACAACAAGAAATAAAATATTAATACATTTTCCAATACTTCAATTCAAAAATAGAAAACTCAACAAAGGGTTTAAATAAAATGATGTTATTACTAAACAATATTGTAAAAATAAATGTAGTGCGAAATGACTCTATAAAAATATCCTTTTAAAACGCCCATGGAAAATTGTATTTTCTCAGTGCAATAACATTTAAACGACTTACAAACATCCATATAATCAGCATTTATCCTCAATGTGTATTGCGAGAAAATTTAATAGGCATGCCCAACACCAAAACTATTATCATGAAATTTTATAACAAAATTTAATCGCCTGTTAATAATAAATAGTTTGAGAACTAAATTTGAAGGGTTGGGAATTTTCAATATATTATGGAATGTAATTTATTAAGGATTTAGAAAATGAAAGGATTGTACTGATTTAATGCGCTGCTGTGCGAGTGTAGTGATTTATGTGCAGCGGCGGTACTTGGGGCTCGGTTCCGAGGTGCTGACTCTTGCCTCCTTGCAGACGCTAATGGGAATCTGGATCCGGAAGCACCGCCAGCAAATTATGGACGTCGACGATCGAGGGCTGTGTTATATCAATTGTCCGGGCATTACAAACAGGACAAAATCAAGACCAAACATAAACTTAATAATGTGAGTATTAAAAATTATTTTTTAATTTTAAGTTAAGTTAATTATTTAAAACTATGTTGTAAATAAATATTAAATTGAACAAAATAAATTAATATTTGATATTTATTTTGGTAATTAAACAGTCAATTTCAGACAATATTGTTTGTATTCACACAAATCCTAATCAGTGCAATTATTATTGTAATAATTTTAATTTAGATATTAGTTAACCTATTTTTACTAGCCACATTACAATAAACAACTCTGCAATCATTTAGACATGACATTTTTGCCAAAGTTGAGCGATAATGATTTTATAAATGTAAATAAAAAAATTTAATACAATCAATTTCTTATAATATCCAAAAAAGGTGTCAAATATCAGTTAATCTTTAATACTATTGATCTGTTAATTTTTTTTAGTTTTAATTATATTTTGTTAAAAGATCAAACCACATTGTGGAAAAGCACGGGTTTGTAGATTAGCCGGTAGCAGGTGGATTATATTTTTAATTAAACAAACAAGTGCGTTGTATTTTTTTTTTAATTCAATTTAATACTTTAAAAACTAATTAGAATACAAAAAAATAATAATAATTTTTAGCTGCTCTAAGGCGAGAAAATCATTTACAGCCCTAGAGCAATAACATTTTTTTTTTTCAGAAAATAATTGATTTTTTCTGATTTAAAAAAAATATATTATGTTTAAATAAAAATTTGAGTGATGCCACTTGTAAGAAGTATTTTGCTCTGCGGCCAACATGAGCAATGATGCTTAATAGTATATTTATAGGTATAATGATTTAACGACAAACTGCTAATATTAATAAACTAATTTATAAAAAGCAGTTAAAGTAACGACTATTTATGATATTACAAGCAGATAAATAAATTTGGAATGAATAAATATTAAATATAAATAGAAAATAAAATTTAATAGCAACGCAGCTCAAAAATCTTAAAAACTTTTGATTCAGTTTTATAAAAACATTATTTACGTCTTAATAAACGTATCCAAACTAATTTTGTATCTTCTATCAAAGATTGCAATAATGTGTGGACGCACTAGTCCTAGAAAAACTGATGCCACTAAATTAACGGTTATTTTGACAGATGTCAGCTATTATTTTGACAATTAACAGCAGTTGTTTTGACAAATGACAAACGTCATTTTGACATATGACAGGCGTCATTATTGACAGATAATATATGTCATGTTGTTAGATGGCAACTGTCGTTATGACAGATAGCAGATATTATTTTATCAGATAACAGATGTATTTTTGTCTGATGATAGATGTGGTTTTGTCAAAATGCAGCTGTTTTTGCCAAAAAATAAATTTTAAATGTAACAAAAGTTAAGTTAAATGTTTTTTTTTCAGATGAGAGATGTCATTTTAGAAGGCAACGAATGTAGTTTTGACATATATTAGTTGTCATTTTGATCAATAACAAATATAATTTTGACAGATCACATTTGGACAAACAATAGGTGTGATTTTAGCAGATGACAAGTGCCAGATGAAATTTTGACAGATGACAGTATTACTTTGTATTTTTCTAAATTTATTGATTGTCCTGATTTACTCAGCTCAATTGATATTCATGTCTCAGCTTGAATTTTACGCAATGTCTTTTTATTTTATTTACCGTATAAACGTACAGATTATGCGCAGCACTGTTTTTACAGAAATGCCATTGAGAAGTTTAAGAAGATTTTTCAAGGATTCTTTTAGTTTATTTTTTACAAAGAACGCAGATTATTTTGACAAAACACAGCTTTTTTGGCAGATAACAAATGTCATTTGACAAGTACTAATTGTCATTTTAACAGATAATCCATGTCATTTTGACACAGTTGTTTTTGACAAATGTTTTGGCAAAATTTTTTGATTAATAAAATAAGCAATTTTAACAAAACACATTTGTTTTTGACAGATACCATATGCAATTTTGGCAAATATTATTATGACAGTTATCATTTGGCCAAATGACAGATTATATTTTAATATATTTGTCATTTTAAACAAAAGCAAATGTAAATTTGGCACCTGGCATTTCGACAGATGACGAATATCATTTGGACAGATAACACAACAACTACTATTTTTGACAAATGTCATTTTAAAAGATGACAGTTGTTATTTTTGTTTTGTCAATTGACTAAACTCGTTTTGAAAGACATGTTATTTTGACAATAACAAGTTTTATTTTGTTATGTAGTTTTGAGAGACAAAAGATTACTTTACTTCACAAACTTTGAAGATGACAAAATAAATTTTAACATGACAGTTGCGATTTTAACAAATTACAGCTATTTTTTACGGAAAACTAGGTTAGCAGACAACAGATGTTTTTTTGACAGATTATAATAATAATACTTTATTCACGGTATATACAAAACCATTTACATCTACATCATTACATACATAAATAACGATGAATTACAAACAATATTACAATTACACAAAAATATATAAAAGAATATTGAAAAATAAAAGCATGGAAAAAAGTATACATAAATAAAATTTTACTCATCGACACATTTTAATTGACACTTAAAACTACATTTTGAAACACAAAATAAATCAATATTAGAGAAACTATTTGCAATTCTACACATTCTACCAATTGGATTATTAAATCCATAATTGGTGGAATGTATAGATTCTCTAAATAATGGAGACTGTCTGGTTCGGCGATTATTGTTGGGGACTTGAAATGGAAGAGTTACAAGTAGCTCTTGGCAATCAATCTCAGACATCATTAGTCCACGTAAAAATGATAAATCGGCTCTTTTGCGCCGAATTTTCAGCGGCGGAAGATTATATTGCAATGCAATGAGGTTAAAATCGTTATTTTCGGATGAAATGCTTAATTTGTACGATAATAAACGAAAAAATTTGTTTTGAATACGTTCTATATTGCATATATGAACGCTGTAGAATGGACACCAAACTGACGGAGCGTACTCTAAATGAGAACGTACTAAAGCGCAATAAAGTAATTTGAGTGTGCTAGGAGATAGGTCAGTAGACATTCTGTAAACAAATCCTAACATTTTCATAGCACGGTTGCACATATAGTTTATATGCTCAACAAAAGTTAGTTTTGAAACAAAAATTACGCCCAAATCTTTTATTTGTGTAACATGCTCCAAAACATTATTATCGATAGTATAGTCAAACGATACTTTACTTAAAGTTCTGTTGAAGCTTATCGAAAAACATTTATTTGCGTTAAACAACAAGTTATTAATAAGACACCATGATTGAACAGAATCTAAATCATTTTGCAAACTAATGCAGTCCTCGATAGATGATATTCTTTTATAAATTTTAAGATCGTCAGCAAATAAAAGATAAGACGAAGAATTAATAGAATAAACAAGATCATTAATAAAGAGTAAAAACAGAATTGGTCCACAATGAGATCCTTGAGGAACCTCAGAAGGAACAACAATTGGTTGTGATAAAAAAATTATTAATTTTTACACACTGTGTACGATTTTCCAAAAGCTCGACAACCACGCAACAACAGATTCATGAAAACCCAAAGCCCGAAGCTTAGCAATCAAAATACTATGATTAACGCGATCAAAAGCCTTTGAAAAATCTGTGTAAATAGAATCTACTTGAACTCTTGATTGAAAGGCATTCAAAAGATTATTTTCGTAACAAAGAAGATTTGTAAGAGTAGAACGACCCTCGCGAAACCCATGTTGCTGTTCCACTAAAATGCTTTTGCACATCCATTGTATTTGACCAGTTACAATTTGATCAAACAACTTAGGAATAGCAGACTGGATGCATATACTTCTATAATTAGTAATATCCTCCTTAACTCCAGATTTATGTAAAGGCATAATGTAGCTTTGTTTCCAAACTGAAGGAAACTTGGTTTCATTAAGAGAAGCCTCAAAAAGTAAGTGCAATGGCATAGAAATTGAATAAATACATTGTTTTAACAGCATAGATGGAACACCGTCCGGTCCAGTGCTTAAGTTACATTTAAGGTTCTCAATCCCTTTAAATACATCCAACAAACTAATTGAAAATGATCGATGTAATACGTTTTTCTTAAAGTCAAACAAAGGAGTTGGATGAGTTTGTGTATTGTAAACAGAGGAAAAGAATTCAGCAAAACTATTAACATAGTCATCTCCATTACTGCAAGTTTTTTGTTTATAATACATTGTGGCTGGAAAATCATTAGTTTTTCTAGAGTCGCTAACAAATTTCCAAAAATGTTTAGGGTTACTTTGAATGTTGTTTTCTGTTCGAGTAATATATTGCTTGTATAGACATGTACTGAGATTTTTACACGAAGTACGAATTGATTGAAACTCGTTATGATCAGACAATAGTCTTGAAGATTTATAACGTTTATGAACAGTTTTTTTGAGTCTAGTAAGTAAAATCAATTCTTTATTAAACCAAACTGGAAAATTGTTTTCTCGCCATTGTTTTTTGGGAACAAAATAGTCAATAGCAAAATGCAACACAGAGTAAAATAAATTAACGCAATTATCAACATCACAATTATAAAAAAGGGCGGACCAATCAACATTCAACAAAAAATTATTGATTGCGTTAAAGTCGGCATATTTAAAATCATTAAAAACATAATTACACATTAAAATATCACGGCTAGTATCACATTTTACATCAATCACATAAGCAATATAATGTTGGCTAAGTTTTAACAAAACATCCACAGCTTTAATCACAGAAATATCACAGATGTTAGAAAAACATAAATCTAAGAACACACCACCATCATTAGGTATAGAAATACATATATAGATGATATGTAAATAAGTAACAAAAGTTATTTTGACAATTGCTATGTAATTTAATAAAAACTGCTATTTTAACAGATTAGTCATTGATCAAAAAAGCTGTTTTTGACAGATAACATGTCATTTTAACAACACAGCTATTTAAGCAGATGGCAATAGTAATTTAAATAAAAATGACAGATTATTTTGACAGATAACTGCTGATATTTTATATTTATAGTTAACAAATGTAATTTCAACAGATGACAGCAGCCATTTTGACAAACAACAGTTATTTTTACAAATAACAACAGTTTTTTTGACGAAAACATAGTTGTTTATGATAAATAACATATATCATGTTATTTGTTTTTTTTGACAAACTATACTTGCTTTTGACAGATAATATATAAAATTTTGATAAAACACAATTGTTTTTGACAGATACCATGTTTGACAAATGACATAAAACGTTTTGACAAACAATAAATTTTATTCTGACAGATGACAAACTAAAAAATATAATAGTTGTCATTTTGAAAAAAAAAATCAGTAGTTTTGACAAATTACTTTTTGACAGATGACAGATGTGTTTTGACATATGGTTAATGTAACTTTGACAGATAACAAACACAATTTTTTAGTAACATTGACAGATGACAAAAGTCAAAAATTATTTTGCAAAACACAGGTATTATTTTGACAGGTGACAAATCTTATTTTGATTATATAAATAATGAAACGAAAAACTAGTATAAATTATTAATTTTTTTCATTATTTTGATTACATTTTTACAAATAATAAATATAATTTTGACAAACAATTAATTTAATTGCATCAAATAGCAATTGTTATTGTGGCTGATTTTCTTACAAAAATCAAATGTTATTTTGACATATGACTGATGGTTTTTTAAAGAATGACAAATGTTTGATTACAAATAACAAATGTTATGTTAACAAACGTCAGATGTTATCTTGACAGATTAAAATATAATAATTAATAGCAGATGTCATTTTAATGTAATTTTTAGAGGTGACATATTATTTCGACAGATGACGTTTGTTACTTTGACAAGTAACAATCATCGTGACAGTGTCACAGTGATTTTGACAGATAACAAATGTCATTTTAATAAAGAAAATTGTTCTTGGCAGATGGTATTTTGACTGCTATTTTTGAAATCATGACAAATATGTAATAACAGATGACAAGTATAATTTTGTCAAATGACATATCATTTTGATAAATGTCAAAAGTCTCATTAAAAAATAACAGTTGTCACTTTGGCGTATTTTTTAAAATGACAGCAATTAGTTTGACAGGTTTTTATAATTGTTTTTACTTTAAGCATAAAACTTATGAGTCACAACCATGGTTTTATAACGATAGTTTGAGAATAAAAACAAAATGAAAGACGTCATTTTGACATATGCCCGGTAAAATTAATAAAATGCAGAAAACAGTTTGTTTAAACATTATCGATAACTTTAGTAAAAATTTAAAATGTGTCAAACAAATTCTGACTACAAATTAATTAAAAAAGACGGCCATATTGGATTTATACATTATACTGTCAAAGCAAGCTTTGTTAAATATTTGACAGATGCCAATTATGTAAATTAAATATATTTTTGACAAAAATAACTTTATCAATTATTTTTGTCAAAAACTTAAAATGTGTCAAACAATTACTAACCACAAATTAATTATACGTGGTGGCCATATTGGATTTATACATTATAATGTCAAAACAAGCTTTGTCAATCATTTGACTTTTATTAATTGTGTAATTATAATATATTTTTGACAAATATAACATTATTAATAATTTTTGTAAAAATATTAAAATGTGTCAAACTAACTATGTAACTACAAATTGATTATAATAGGCGGTCATATTGGATTTATACAATATACTGTCAAAACAAGCTCTGTCAAACATTTGACAGATGCCAATTATGTAATTATAATATATTTTTGACTGATATAACATTATCAATAACTTTTGTCAAAAACTTAAAATGAGTCAAACAATTACTAACTACAAGCTGATTATAAGAGGCAGCCATATTAAATTTATACATTATAATGTCAAAACATGTTTAGACAGTTGTCAATTATGATATGTTTTTGATAGATGTAATATTGTTGCGGCAACATCAATGATTTTTGTCAAAAATTTATACATTATACAGTCAAAACCAACTTTGAAAATAAATTGACAGATGTCAATCTTGTAATTAAATTCTAAATGTCACTATTTCTAAAAAAAAATATCCATATTGATTCTAAAATTTTGTTTTTTTAAATAAATTTAAGTTATTAACTAACCTAAAGCTAACCTAAAAACCTAATTTATTTTAATCTAAATTACTTTAAAAATTTAAAAATTTTATATAACCTAACCTAACCTTCCCCCACCAAGAGGCGCACGGTCTGGTATTGGCCAGACCACGTTTACCAATCCCCGAAAAGACTTGGCTTCATAGTGGAGATTAAGTTAGCGGAAAAGGGTAGAAACGGAAATTGTTATGTCGGTAACTTACCATCGCCTCACCCCTTATATTGCCGTATCTTCTCTGACTTTTTCTTTCTTTTTCTTCTTTGGTCTTTAATACTGTGGTTATGAAAAACTCTACTGCACGCCACGCACTTTTACTCTCTAAATTTTTTTTTACAATGTTAGATGTACCAAACTCTCCAATCTCAAGGTTTAACACTTCTCTATGTACACTCCAACAATCACACTTAAACACAGTATGTTCCGGTGTATCTTTTTGGCTGCAGTACACGCACTTATTATTGTCTCTTTTTCCCATGCGGTGACTTAGATAGTAGTTAGTCTTTCTGTGCGGGCATTCTAGCCAGTCTGCTATCACCGGTATCAAACTTTTAGTTCATTGAGCCTTGTCCGTTGTTTGGCTCCATCTTTCCTGCCACTGTTGTCTTGGACACCAGTCTGTCCTTTTTTCCCTATTGTGGGCCAACTGCTTTACTTGTAAGTCTATAGGCATTATGCCAGTGATTACGCACAAGGCGTTGTACCTTATCAGTATTTTTTGCTGCACCCTTTCCACCGTGTTTCTGTGATTTGCGCACCCCAGCGCTTGGTGCCATATCGGTGCTCCGTACTTAAAAATTGACATGGCTACAGTATGGTAGATTTTTCTTCTGCGACTTTCGCAGCTACTTACGTTTGGGAGTATGCGCTGCAAAGCTGTCACCAAGGCTTTGGCACGTTCTGCCGCTCTTTTTACGTGTGGTTCAAAGATACCTTGATTATCAATCATGATGCCTAGGTATTTTACCACCTTCTGATGACAAGTCTTGTTCTCTCTGATTGTAAAAAATACATCTTTTTTTGCTCGTGGGCCTCTGGTCACGATGGCCTCCGTCTTTTCAGGTGCTAGTTCTAAGCCATTTTTTGTCATCCAGCTGTCAATTTTTCTAAGGCTGATGTTTGCGTTGTTTGTGAGGTCTTGTTCGTTTTTTGTTCTCACGACTAGCGCCAGGTCGTCCGCATAAGCTACCGTTTCGCAATCTGGTGGTAACTCAAGTTTTAGTACTCCGTTATATAAGACGTTCAATAACGTCGGCCCTAGTACTGACCCTTGAGAGACCCCTTGCGTTAGAAGCTTTTTCTCACCCGGTCCTATCTTAAGGCTTCTTCCTTGTAAATATCTGCTGATTGTTGCTGTAAGGTATGGGCTTATTCCAATCTGTTGTAGGTTATTTATAATAATGCTCCATTTGGCCGTGTTGAACGCATTTTTCACATCTAATAATATTAAAGCTGTCCACGTCCAGCCTCTCTCGCTATACAATTCCTTAATTTTTGCAACGGCATCTATAGTAGATTTTCCTCTCCTAAATCCGTACTGTCTCTCGGAAATAGCTTCATACTTGTCTAGTTCCTCTTTGAGCCGGGCCTTTATCAGGTGCTCATACGTTTTGCCCACGACACTAAGCAAGCTTGTTGTCCTGAAGTTGTTATTACCCTTTGGGAGTAACACCACGTTTGCTTTCTTCCAGCACCTTGGAAAATTGTTTTTCCTAATATACTTGCTGTGCAGGTTGGTGATTTTGTCTGGTATTTCGTCGGCTGCTAACTTTAGCACTTCTGCGTGCACGCCGTCCGGGCCAGGGGCTCTGCCTCTCTTCAGCCTGGTACAAGCTATTTTTACTTCTATATTACTAAAGATTCTTGCTGCTTCTCCTTGCACCTTCTTCGGCATCTTGTTCTTAACCTTCGGAAAAAGGTTGTCTAGTATCATCTTCTTTTTTTTGGTGGTTATTGTAACCGCCCCAGACTTGGAGCAAAGTTTTTGCGTCACAATTTTAAAAGCTTTTCCAAATGGGTCAATTCGGGCCAATTTATAGATTTTTTCTAACTCTCTCAAGTTTTCCGGGCTGATAACTTTTGCTCTATTCTTTGTCAGCTGTCTTCTGACGTTGTTACAGGCTGCTCTGCTTCTTTCCGTTTTTTCGTTCCACCAGTATGGCACGTTGTTTGACTTCCGGTCGGTTTGCAAGGACGCCGACCGTTGCATCTTTATTAGTAGGGTAGTAAGGTCTTTTTCCTTTTTCAGCCTTATACAGGCTTCTCTCGCCAATTTATCATCTAGTATTGTTTTTATTGGATTTTTAAAGTCCACCATTTGAGTACTTACTTCAAAAGTGATAAACCTGTGCAGGTTCAGTGACTCCTCCGCTTCCAGCACTTTCCACTTTTTGACTTAGCCGTTTAGGTCGCTGGATGCCATGGTTAAGTCTATGTGGGAAGTGCTGGTGCCCCTCACAGGTGTAGGTGTCTTGCCTTTGTTTATTATCACCATGTTAGTGGCCGATATTGACTCCATTAGGTATTCCCCTTGTTTGTCGTACTTTTTTGCCCCCTATGCTGGCGACTTTGCGTTAAGGTCTCCGGCAACAATGACGTGTTACACATTTCCGATTACCAAGTTTTCGATTTGTGACCTAACCTAACCTAACCTAACTTAACTTGGCTACCTTACATTAATTCATTCAGTCGTTGGGACAAATAACAAATGTCAGTTTTGTTTGACTCTAACAAACTATAGCAAAAGTCATTTTGATCAAAAACAGATGTTATTTTGACAAATGTTATGTCAACAGATAATAAATCTTTTTTTTTTTTAATGACAGATGTCTATTGACCGATGACAAATGCTTCGTTAACAGATTTTACATTTCTTTTAACAGATGAAATATAAAATAATATAAATAAATAGCAAATATTATTTTAACAGATGACAGAACACTGCTGTTTGACAATTGTCATTTTGACAAATATTAAATAAAATTTTAATAAACGACAGATAACAGCTGATCGCGGTCGTTTTGACAGATATTAGATGTAATTATTACAGACAAAAGCGGTAATTTTGACAGAACGCAGCAGTTTTTAATAAAACACAATTATAATTTTGTCAGATGACACATGTTATTTTGACAGAACCCTTTTGTTTTTGACCGATTACGTTTTGATAAATGACAAATTAAATTTGACAATCGAATGATGTGATTTCAACAAATAACATATGTCATTTTGACAGATTACAATGTCATTTTTTAACTTATTTGTTTTTGACAAATGTTTTTTTGACAATCACACACAGCTGTTTTTGACATAAAAGTATGTAAAATAAGTTTAAAAAACATAAAAAATTAAAGGTAAATTTGACAGATTACATTTTTAAAAATAAATCAACATAAGATATACAGGGTGTTAGGTAAACATGCGGCAAAAATTAAAGAGGTTACTTTTTGGCCTATTTTAAGAAAATTTTGTTTTATGATGATTTAAAACATTTTATTATCAAAAAGTACAGGTAAAGTTGCTGAATCTACAATACATGTTCAAAATGACTTCTTACAGCCTGAATACAAGCATTCAATCTTTTTATCATTGAGTGCCAAACTCTTTCTAACACATCAGGGTTGTTTCTTATTGAGTTGCACTCAGCAATTATCCAATTTTGCAAGTCGTCCAAATTTTCCTCTAGAGTAGCGTAAAGTGATTTTAGATAGCCCAATGCGTGTGGCCCACCTCGACCAATTCAGCGATCTCCAAATGTAGCTGTTAAATAATTACGAGCAACCAAACTGAAATGTGGTGGTGCCTAAATCAAATTGCAATTTTTGTTGCCAATGGTTCATCATCCAAAAACTGAGGTATCATGTATTCCAAAAAGTTGCGATACACCTTGCCGGTAAGTCTTCTTGGTAAAAATGCTGATCTAATTAGACAGTTTTCCACAATTCCAACCCAAACATTCAAGGAAAACTGATGTTAAAAACAATCTTCACATACCTGATGAAAGTTTTCATCTGCCCACACATGGTTGTTATAAAAATTCCTTATTGCATTTCTTGAGAAACTGGTTTCATAGGTGAAAAGAATATGAGTCAAGAATTGAGGAATTAGAATTAATGTTTGCAAAAGCCATTTACATAACGCAATACGTGAAGGAACATCTGCAGGTAGTAGTGCTTGAATACGCTATACGTATAGATACAACAAATTGCCCTTAAAAATTTTGCAAACTGTTCAATAACTTACATTTAAAGTATTGGCAATTTTTCGCGTAGAACTACTTGAAGCTTTTTCTATCATGTCCAACACATTCTGTTCCAGTTGTATCGTTCTAACTGTTATTGATCTTCATGGCCCTCCATTTTGATTCAATGTGCCTGTTTTACAAAGACTTTAATAAATGTTTTTTGGTCGGGGATATTATGGTCAGAAAACCGTACAATGTACAATTGTCTAGCTTGTAATGAATTGCCATCAACAAGTATATACATTCAAAGCATGTCAGTCATCTCGGCGTTCGTATAGTGATTCATGGTAGAGGAATTTAATAACTATTAAAAGACAAGTCAAACAAAAAAACGTCATTCAATCTAAACAACTGCAACCGATACAAGTGATGATCAATGACGAGACGTATTCAAATGAAATCCACTTGTACATTAGTAGATAAAACAGCCGATCTAAGTTATAGTTAACAATGTTTTGTACTTGATATACTCATTGGCGTACGCCATACTTTTAATCACATTAATGATTTCAACAAATAACAAATAAGGTTGTCCTGTATCTTCAAACCAAAGGGGATTTTTAGAAACCATCATATGACTAAATATTCTTAGAATAGGCCAAGGAATAACCCCGCTGCATGTTTATCTAACACCCTGTATATAACAATGTATAATTTTATCAAATTTTTCTAAAATCCTAAATAAACTATCTAGACAAATAAATTTTTTAATAATTAAATATACAGATTTGCTTTCTCATATTAATATTAATCCAATTCCATAAAAACTGTACCTGTGCAAAATAAATTGATTTCTATTTATTCAACCTACGCTTGACTGCAGCAGGACAAACATACCACCTTACTTTTAATTTGTCGCATCCGGTTTTTAATTAAACATTCTATGCAACACAATCAATGCGACGTGATTAATAACTGCGTCGACGTTTCAATATCAGTGATTTTTTTTTAATCAAAAGTTTTAATTCTGATGTTTCATCTGTTTAAATAAAACGGAAACATTTGTCAAAATCAATGAATATAAACAAAACCATGTACGTAAAACCAACGTTGATTGATAGCATCTATTAAAAATTATTAATCTGTCTGGCACAAAATTCAACAAATATATCGCTTCCTGTAATATGAATAATATAAATATTTTCTACGTACTTTACAAAACATGGAAAATTATTAAAATTTAATTGTGAATATAAATTAATTAAATTATATTCACAAAATTAGTTTTTGGAATCATTTATTAAAAAGAAATTGTAATATTGTTTCATTACAAGTTACAATTGAAGCAATAACATGAAAATTGACATTCTAAATAGACATATATTCTATAATAGGGAATTTATATGCATAGTAAATTCTCGGGTGTTGATAGTTCAGCGACAAAATAAGCATATAGATTCTGTTTTCTTATTGACATAGAAAATTAATATCCCAAGAGGCGTAACAGAAATGTATACTATTATTGAAGTTACTTGGTTTATGTTTTAAAGCAATATTTCAGGATTTGTTTAAGCAGTTTTTTTTAATAATCAGATTATATTATACACTCAGATGCAAGAAAACTGGTCAATTGTCAATTTTTTTGCAAAAAACCCGGTTAATTTTTTTTAAGAACAATTTTTGTGTTGCAATTAAAGAGACCATCGGGATGTAGAAAAAAATCCATGGTACTTATCAGTTTATTTAATGAACATTAATAAGCAAAAACAATAGTGTACGTATACACGAAAAAAAAACCATTTCTGCAAAATAAACTTAATAGAAATTAATAATGAAAATGTTATTTGAATAAGATTTTAATACTTTGTATTGCCTTCTCGAGCCCTAACTATTGCCTGCATACGGCGGCCCATGCCACTAATAAGCTCACAAATATGATTTTGTGGAATATTCTGTTTTTATGCTATTCCGGTAAGCTTAATGTTTTATAGTGTGTTCTCAAAGTCATTTCATAGTAGTTAACACTTTATGACCTTAAAAATGACGCATTCTTTGTGATTATTGAACTTTATAAATTTGGATCTGCATTCAAACAAAATTAGTATTTTTTTAAACTTGGCTAAACGAGTAGAGAAAATGTGTACAAACTAGGATTGTCCAAGTACATAAACATTATACTCAAGAGATATTTTACAAATTTGAACCTTAAACTATATATGGGCATGTATGAGTCAAGGGTACGGAATACAAATTTGTTTTTGCTCAAACCACTGAAAATGCCTTTTTCTACATGAAACCTGATTATGTGATTATGAGCCATTTCCGAGTAATATGCATTCACAATTTGAAAAAATCAAGGTTTTTGAGTTTTTTTACATTTGTTGATCATTTATAACTTCTTGTTATTGGATTGCATTTTTAATAAAAAATTATAAGAATTTTTTTTTTTAAATTGTCAAAACAATACGTTTTTTATAGCCAAATTTCTTTTTTTTCTTAATTGTTGAATATTTTGTTGCACTTTAAAAGACATTTTTCTTAAAAAAAGATGACGGGTATTTTTTTTCAAATATGGATAAAAACGTGTATGTAAAGCACGTTTTAAGAAAAAAAAAATACCTATCATATAAAAAAAAAAGTCAGTTTAGCAAAATTCTTAAAATTCAAATAAAAATTGTCTGTATAAACTTATTTTTTAAACAATTTTGAAGAAAAAAATTGATTATAATTTCTGTAGATATATTGTAAGATATCTCGGAGCGTAGCACACAGCACTTTTTGAAACTTTCATCTTTTGCACATATAAAAGCACGTTTTTATCCATATTTGACAAAAATAGAAAATACCCGTTATCTTTAAAAAAAACAGTCTTTTAAAGTTCTGCACAATTTACAAAATTTAAGAAAACAAAATTTGGCTGTAAAAACTTATTTTTTGGATAATTTTGAAGAAAAAAGTTTTTTATAATCTTTTCCTTAAAACGCAATCTTGAGCAGTTATGAATGATAAAAAAATGTAAAAAAAGTAAATTATTTTTTTCAAATTTTGATGCTTATTACTTGGAAATGGTTTACTGAAAAAATCTGAAAAAAATCACATAATCAGAATTTACGTAGCATTTTCAGTGGTTAGAGCAAAAAAAGTTTTATTCCGTACACTTTATTCATACATGGCCATATACTTATAAACGTGCCGTGTGCTGTTTTTTGCTTGTCATTTAGTGAAGCCAACATTATGTTATGTGCCCACAAATGACATCACGCGCTAATTGTAGACATAACAAGTTTATTATTGATAATCAAATAGATGTTTGCAATATATTTAATTATAAAAACTTATCAAAAACAAAAACAGTTAAAATAGGTAGAGACAAATTGAACATGGAGAGAACATTTATATAGAGACTCAGAAAAAAATGGAATGACAACTTAAAATCATAAAATTACAAAATTGGAACAGGCAACATATCTTTAACCCCAAATATTGTAGTTTTTGCTAATACAAGTGTAGATAGTTTAAGGTCTTAACATAGGAAAAAGAAGTTTAGAAATGACATCTCATAATATAACTGAGATTTATGTATTGCATATAATTTTGCAGTATACACGTAAGGAAAAAATAGGCGACAAATAAGCCGTATCGTTAAGCACTTTTTACTCTCCAATTCGTTCTCAAATTAATATAAAATCCTTATCAGATTAAGACCCATATTCATCTAAAGTGGATACATACTAATACTATAGGTTACTTAATATTATAACTTTTTTTAAGTTTTTGCACTTTGTCTATTGACTGACTGTAGACCTGAGATTCAGTGATTTAATTTTTTGTTTGGAAATAATAGTTTGCATCATAGCGTGTTAGACCTACAACAATTTTCCCAGCTGACGCATAAAGTTAGGCATAGAAATAATAAAATGAAATAAAACTCATCTATCTTGGGATCTTAGGAGGGTTTAATGATGAGGTCTTTTAAAGAACGCACCCATTCTCAGGTTTGGGCGGCTATAGTAACACTGCTGGTTACAAAACCGGTCAGTTGCCGTTATTTAAAAAAAAAAAGTTGATTGAAGATGAACTACGTAACGGAAGGTCTTATTAAAATCTAATAAAAATATCGACATTTTTAAGAACCCATAAAAATGGTAATAGAATCCGGGATCTTATACATTCAGATTGTCGGACAAAAGTAAATTTTGACTCACACCACTGCTCATTAAATTTTGACCAACTAATTAGGAATAAAATATTCTGCCCAATAATAGTTTCAAAAAACCTGTTGCAGCACTAAAAGTTTATCAAATCTTAAGAGTATATATAGTTAGTTTAGATTTTTGAGTTATTAGCCTAAACAGACTATTAGTGTATTTGGGAGCATAAGTACGACCTAAAAACCAAACACCAGAGCATAGAATGGCATATTTCAACTTCTCCAAAAAGTCCAAAAAATTAAGAATAAGTCAAAAATGAAATGCATTTTGTTTTTTTCTGTCTATTAATAACCAACTTCAAAGAGTTTTTGCCAAACGGTCAAATATTTTTACCAAGAAATTCTTAAAAAAACTTCAAAGAAGCTTCAATAAACCTAGTAAAACTACTCTTTTGGTTCCTCCGCTTCATTATATGTCTGACTTGAGTCTTAGTGACTTTTCCTCTTTCCAACACAGGAGACGACAATTTGGGATACTCAGAAACACTCAAACATCTGTAGCCAACCAGTTGAAGGATATTTTAAGTTCTAGCATTGCTATGGGAACTAAAAAAGCTATTCTTAAAAAAACAATATTAAATTGTAATTCTACTTAAACTAATTTTATTACTTAGTTTATACACCTCAAACTTGTAGTTTCACTTAATCTACCAAAATCTGCTTTTACAAATGGTTACTGGAATGCGGAAGTAACTGTGCTACATTTCTGCGTACTTCAGAACGTAGTCTTTTACCTTTTCACCTTGAAAAATAGTTGTGTAGTTTTGTCCTTGCCAGCAATTTCAATATCGTAATGTTAGCTTATGATCTTGCGTTTTATTTCGAGCGGTGCCACTAATTTCAATCTTTTTTTGTACCAAACAATTTGCCTTCAACTTTTACTTGGAAAACTGCACTTTTTTGGAGACGCTTGTGTTTGGCTGTCATGCTCAGAGATCGGGTAACTATAACGCGTTTTGCGACGCACAAAACCTGGCTCTTCTCAATTAGTTTTAAGCAGTTGAATTTGCTTTTTTTAATAATTTTTTTTTTTGAACAGGCGGTTGTATAGCTTGTTAAGACTGACTAAATGGTTTGCAGCTTCTGGCGTTACTAATTGATCCATCTCTTCAATGTTGGCAGTTACTTTTTCTTTACCAGGTGAGTTTGACAAAGCACTGTACAACTTTGGCATTTGTTTTACGGTGAACTGGAATTTGTAAAGAAACGCATAAATTTATGTAGCCACATTAGTGCTTTATTGCTGGTCTTAAACACAAACGATTTGTGTTTTAAGTACGGTTAATATTTGCAGACGATCTTTGCAAAGCGTTATAGTTTGTACTTATAGTGTTTTCATTTTTTTTAGTCAAATGCATAGGTGATCATTTGCTCTCGCGGCTTGTCTTCCTGGTATAGTATAATTTTTATTCTGACGTTGTATGCGCTTGTTTGTAATACAAAATGAATGCCAAACCAAAAATGATCAATTTGGTAGCTTATTTACGTTTTTAAACGCTATTTTTGTATTTAAAGATTACTTAAAAGTTGGTTAGGTTAAGTTAGGTTAGGTTAGGTTAAGTTAGATACAAGCTATTGACTGTCGTCGTCTTTGAGTTTTGAAACTGATTCAGGGACAATTCCTGAGATTTGGAGATAGCGGATAGTCAATAATTAGTAGCAAATGGTAAATTTTTGTATTTAAAAATTGCTTAGGTTAGGTTAGGTTAGGCTAGGTTAGGTAAGGTTATGTTAGGTTAGGTTAAGCTCAGTGGGATATATTGGTGGTCTGAGGAACTGGAGAAAACCAAAAATGAATGCAACCAAGCTAGGCAAGCCTCAACCAGTGCAAACCAAAAACATAACCAAGATGCAGACACAAATAAAAATCCAAGTGACAAATATGGCGATAAAAAAAAAGTTCTAAAACTTGCCATAGTGGGAACTAAAGAAAAAGCATGGGTACGGGTATGTGAGGAGATAGAACAAGACACCTGAAGTTTAGGATACAAAATTGTAACCAAAAAGCTAAATCTATCACAACAAACAGCGTTAAACGACAAAGAGCAAATGCGGATAGCAACAAAATTGTTTCTATCGCAAACCAACAAATGGGAAAATATAGAGACAAATACAATACATCTTTTCACTACAGAGGAACTAAAAAAACGCCTTAAGAAGAACAAAACGCCTGGGCGGGATTACATACTTACAGAAATTATCAAATTGATTGCAAAGACTTATCCAAAGATTATTCTCGAAATTGTAAATAACGAATTTGAACAAGGAAACTTTCCGACTGAATGAAAAGAAACAAGGTTAGTCCTGATAGAAAAACTCAAAAAAACAACTGAAACTAAGACAAAGTGGCCTGTCACTATGTCTATTAAATTTGATGGGCAAACTATATGAAGAATTACTAACTGGGCGACTAAGGAATGATATGCTGGATATAATCTCTAGCAATCAGTATGGATTTATGAAGGGGACATTGACCATAAATGCTATAGAAAAGGTTAAAAAGGCAGCCAAGGCGGCTAAAAATTATGCAGTACAAAACAGGAGATATTGTATTCTAACAACCATTGATATTAAAACCGCTTTCAACACGGTACCTTGGAAAGAACTATTGAAAATGCTAAAGCTGACATGAAGGGTACCGCAAGGATCTGTTCTTAGCTCACTACAATAGAACTTGCATTACAATGATATTCTAGAACTCAAACTACCGACAAGAACAAAGGTAATCTGCTTTGCAAATGACACCGCGATAATAATATGGGCCAAGGAAGAAAGGGAACTGATCAACCTTGCCAACCTTGCCAACCTTGCAATCCGGCAAATAAAAAAAATAATTTAAGAACTAAAGCTACAGATTGAAGACAGTAAAACAGAAGTGGTTATCTTATATGGAGGGAGGAAACTAAAAGAGATTACTCTCAATATAAGAAAGATACAAATCCAATCAAAAACGGCTATAAAATATCTTGGAGTGTGATAGATCACAACATGACCATGAAAGAGCACATAAGACAAACAGTGACAAAAGCGGAAAAATCAGTGCTGGCATTAAACAGCAACCAAAAAAAAAAAAAATTGACACGGTGTCTCACTCAATAATGTTATACGGTGCCCCAATATGGAAAGAAGCAATGAGACTGGCAAGCTATCACAAAATGCTAAAAACACACCAGCAAACACTAGCAATAAGAATAGCTAGCGGGTACCGCACTGTTTCAACGGAGGCGATAAGGGTGATAGCTGCAATAACACCCATAGAATACTTGCTGAAACAAAAACCAAGAACAAACAATAAGAGCAAGCAAGAAAATGACGACATCAAAAAGGAGATGCTTGACAAATGGCAAGTGAACTGGAGCGCGGAGACTGGCAAAGCAGCTTAGACAAAATGTTTAATTAAATATCTTGACAACTGAGCTAACAGAAAACATAAAAATGTAGACTACTACATTACACAATTTTTGAGAGGTCACAGATGCTTTAAGACCTACTTTAAGCGGTTTAAAAAAAAGGCAAACAATCGGTGTATGTTCTGCAACAAAGAAGATACTCGGCTACATACATTCTATCAATGCCAAAAATGGTAAACCAAAAGAGAAGAATTAAATGCAGAAGTAGGTTTAAAAATAACAGACAGTGTTTAAATGAGAAGAGGAATAGGAAGCTATAAAAGAATTCATACACAAAGTATTGAAAGATAAAGAGACTAAAGAAAGAGATTGTGAAAAGACAATCTAACATCTCTGGTAAACTAGCTTATCAGGACGATCTACCTTAAAAATAATAATGATTGCAGGGTAGAAATCCGCATTGTCAAGTGGATTAGGGGTTTAGTGGATAAAAGCTCCACACTCAGGCTGACAGAACTTCTCCCAACCACAATTAAAAAAAAGGTTAGGTTAGGTACAAGCTATTGACTATTGTTGTCTTTGAGTTTTGAGATTGACTCCGGAACCATCCCTGAGATTTGAAGGTAACGGATAGTCAATAAGTAGTAGCAAATGACGGGTTTTAGGTCTTCCGGCCCTCCAACTCAAAGAGTCATATGTCCAAACAGCGCTTTTTAGGCGGATAGAGCCAAAGTTTGGAATCTGCTTACCAGACGATAAGTGAAATTTAAGTTTGACCATCTATTGGACAGTCATTGAATTTTCTTGTTGTTGCAGTTGCAGAACCCAGTACTGGTTCTGCAAAATGAAGATGACAGATACAATTATAGCATCATCATACACAAGTGCGCACAAATGTATTAATCTTGCGCTTCTTTTTAATATTCTTTTATTTAATGGTCTTAATAAACAATAATTTGGTGCTTAAAGTAGCAACAAGTTTTTTTTTCTATTCTGAACAATTACGAGATTTTACAAAGTGTTTTCTTCCATAGTTGATGCACATAACTATGCTGTTGGCATTTGTTACCTTTATGCAAAAGTTTTCACATACATTTAAAGCAATAATTGACATTTGAACCAAAGCATTGGCGCCGGAATATATGGCTTGCCTCCAAACACCAAAAAAAGCCTAATTTAAGTTAGTCAGAAACAGCGTTTTAGCTAAAACACTGTAGACCTTGCAGTGAGGTGGAGCTTTGCAGCAAAATTAAATAACTCAATTTTTTTTGCCAACTTTTTTTAACATTTACGGCAAATTCCAAGCTCAGAGTAAGCTCAGTATGAACATTTTGGAACACTTTAGATGCAAGTAGAATTGGTTTTAGAATATTTTAGAACAGTTTTAAATGATTGTAAGAGTTTAAAATAATTTTAAAATAGCTCACTAAACTTGAAGAAGTAGTTCAAGTGTAATTTAGTAGCAACTCAAATTTGAATGCAAAGAAAGTGCAGATAGGATTAGTAAGGAGCAACTTTTCAAATTTTACAGAAACAAATGATTTTAAAAATACTTGTTATACTTGGAAACAGCTTAGAATACCTTAAGTGTAGTTAAGAAAAATTTTGATGCCAAAGAAATTTGTATGACATTAAAAAGTTCAATATTACTTAGTAACACTTTAGTACATTTTAAACTAACTTAGCTCCAGTTTAAATAGATTTTGGGACAGCTAAAACACTTAAGAATAGTTCAAATAAAGGGTTTTGTATACTCAGAACAGTTCAAAACACATTGCATTGCACAGTTGCACTTTAGAAAATACATGTGAAAAGTTTAAAATTACATAGAAATAGTTATCTTACTTTGGAAAACTAACTAAAATTTATTCAATACACTTGAGGTGCAGTTGAAAACAGTTTCTGTAATCTTAAAATACATAAAAATTATTCGTAAATTGGAAACACTTAAATTTTATTGAAATAGGTTCATTTAAATTTGAAATAACTCAGTACAACCTAAGAACAGCTTGGAACACTTTAGTGGCGAATCTTTTTAAAGCAATTTGAAACACAAAAAAATTAAAATCAATTTGCAACAACTTATTAAACTTGGAAACAAATTAGATACACTTGGAATCAGTTCAGATTAAATTAAAACAATATTAATTGAAAATAATTGAACTAAATACATTCAGGTGCAGCTTAAAATACTTTGGTGCAGTTTAACCTAACCTAACCCAACCCATGATTTTTTCGAAAGTGAAAGTTTTAATGGGAAACACGTAAAAAACAGAATTTTTTGGTTATTTTAATTTTTTTTTAAATTTTTTTATCTTCCCCCGTAAAAACCTAACCAAATCTAACCTAACCTAACCCATAATTTTTTCAAAATTTCACTTTTTTTGGAAGTGACAGATTGCATGCAAAACGCGTAAAAACAATTTTTTTTGTTTTTGTTTTTTTTTTTTTAATTTATTTACCTTCCGCCTTAAAACCTAACCAAATCTAACCTAACCTAACCCATATTTTTTTGAAAATTTCGCATTTTTTGGAAGCGACAGATTGCATGCGAAACACGTAAAAGACAATTTTTTTTTAAATTTTTTTAATTTCCCCGCAAAAACCTGACCTAATCTAACCTAACCTAACTCATAAAATTTCAAGATTTTAACTTTTTTTTGGAAATGACAGATTGCATACAAAACGCGTAAAAAACAGATTTTTTTTAATTTTTTTCTTTTTTTTTAAATTTCTCACCTTCCCCCGCAAAAACCAAACCTAACTTAACATAATCTAATCTAACCTAACTCATAATTTTTTCAATTTTTTTTTTTTTTTAAAGTGACAGATTTAATGCAAAACGCGTAGTAAAAAACAGATTTTTTTTGGTTTTTTTCAAAAAAATTTAAAACTTAATCTAACCTAACCTAACCCATAATTTTTTTTTAAATTTCTTTATCTTCTCCTTAAAACCTAACCTAACCTATACTTTTTCAAAATTTCACTTTTTTTTGGAAGTGACAGACAAATTTTACTCAATTTTTTTTTAATTTCTTCACCTCCGCAAAAACCTAACCTAACCCATAAATTATTCAAACTTTTAACTTTTTTTGGAAGTGACAGATTCCATGCAAAACGCGTAAAAAACTAACCTAACCTAACCTAACCCATAAATTATTCAAAATTTTAACTTTTTTTTGGAAGTGACAAATTCCATGCAAAGCGTGTAAAAACCAAAAAAAAATTGGTTTTTCTCAATTTTTTAACAGTTTCAGTACATTTTAGAGCAATTCCTAACATTTTGAAAAAGTTTTAAATTAATTAGAAGCGTGAACGGTTTAAGAAAAACGTTAATTTAAATATACACAACTTAGGTTAAACTTAGGAACAGCTTGAAAGATGCAATTGGAAATTGGTTTGGTACATTTTGGAACATTTTAGAGCAGTTTCTAATACATTGGAAAAGTTTAAAAATAGCTCACTATACTTGGAAACATTTTAGATACACTTGGAAACAATTTAAGTGCAACTGAGAACAATTAAGTGTAATTTAAATTTTATTTAAATCAAACAATGTCAATTAAAACAGCTTTGAACAGTTTACGTGCAACTCAAGCACAGTTAAAAACAGTTCAGATGTACAAGGTTCCAACTTCGAATGCAGCTCATATGTGTTTGAAACATTAACAACCTCAGTAGACTAATGGACAGCTTAGAACACTTCAGATATAGTCTAAATTAGTTCAAACCCTGGAAAAAAATTAAAAGTAAATAAAAATCCTAACTATTAAGGTTTTTTGCGTTTTTTTTATTGCATCCTAAAGATGCGACGGACTTTGATAACTCTCAATTTAATATATTTTCAACAATTATAAGAAATGTAAACCAACTAAATTTAATATTTCCTGTTTTCAATATTTAAATTAGCAGCAATAACAAACAACTTTAAAGTTTAATAATAAACAAATAAATTTTAAGTATTCTCACATATGTTACGGAATCATTAGTTTTTATAAACATTTAGTAGTAGTATAGATTTCGTAAAACACATTATTAAAATCTTAGAAATTTTCATGCTTCAATAATGTTCTAATAATAATCACACACAAATTGACTTTTAAATTATATAGTTTAAATAATAGTTAATTAAGGTTTGCCAAATTTTTTAACTAATGTTATTTTTTCTATCTTAGAATCTACTTAGTTCGACTCCCGCCCCTCTTCCCGAATATAAAACAGCAGCAGTGAAGAAGAGTCGATTAATACTATCACATTATGGTATGTTCAAAAGTTGCTGGGACTGGTTAATTCTCATCGCTACGTTTTATGTAGCCGTCGTTGTTCCCTATAATGCATCATTCGTCGACGACGATGGCGAACGACCGTCCGTTGTTGTAGACGTCTTTGTCGAAGCACTATTTTTTATAGGTAAGTTTTATGATTTTGTGTTATTTTATATTGCTGGTGATTGATATATTGATTCGTGTAATAATCGCATTACGGAAAATTGGATGTTATAAGTCGAGTATTATTATATATAATAATCTGTAATAAATTGGAGCTGTTTTATTTGCTGCAAAATAATCAGGGTTTATGACTTCTGTAGATATACAAACAATATAATTGTATTTTATTGTTATATTCTTTTAATTAATCAATCAATTTAATATACAATATTTATTTATTTTTTTCTGTTTCAAAATGTGATATTTAGGGGTTACTTAATATGTCACAAAAATACTATTAAATTTCAAGAAATTAAACCAAATTCATTAAATTTATTAGATTAAAGAAGAGATTTAAGTAGTCTGTGAACATTAATCTTGATTAGTTGCAAATTATAAGTTGTAAGGACAATAATGAATCTAAAAGTTTTGGTCCAAATATTTATTTTGTTGAACTGTTAGTGAATAATTATTAGAATTCCTACAAGCATTGTACTGCAATGTTGATATAAATCTTTAAAGAACATAAAAGATTAAAGGTTCTTATATTTACTATATTTAATATAAGAGAGTTTTATATACAGGTAAACATGCGGTAAAAATTCAAGGAATTCCTTGACCTATTCTAAGAATATTTTGTCTTATGATAATTTTTGAAAAACCTCTTTGTTTTGAAATCAGAGGGTGAACAAAATTTGCTACAGTTACAACATTTTATTATCAAAAAGTACAGGTAAAGTTGCTGAATCTACAATACATGTTTGAAATGACTTCTTCCAGCCCGAATACAAGCATTCAATCTTCTCGTCATTGAGTGCCAAACTCTTTCTAACACATCAGGGTTGTTTCTAATTGAGTTACACCCAGCAATTATCCAATTTTGCAAGTCGTCCAAATTCACTTCTGGAGTAGCGTAAACTAGTGATTTTAGATAGCCCCATAAGAAATAAACCAGGGAGTTTAAGTCTGGAGATTGAGCGGGCCATGCGTGTGGTTCACCTCGACCAATCCAGCAATCTTCTAATGTTAAATAATCACGAGCAACCAAACTGAAATGTTATGGTGTACCATCGTGCATAAACCACATTGCAATTCTTGTTGTTAATGGTACATCATTCAAAAACTGAGGTAGCATGTGTTTCAAAATATTGCGATACACCTCGCCGGTAAGTCTTCCTGGTAGAAATACTGGTCTAATTAGACAGTTGCCTACAATTCCAATCGAAATATTCAAGACGATGAACTGGTGTTGAGGATTTTCATCTGCTCACACATAGTTGTTATGAAAATTCCTTATTGCATTTCTTGAGATTTTGGCTTCATCGGTGAAAAGAATATGTGTCAGGAGTTGAGGGATTAGAACTAATGTTTGCAAAAGCCATTTACATAACGCAATACGTAAAGGAAAATCAGCAGGTAGTGTACCTGAACACGCTAAATGTGGTATGGATACAACAAATTAATTAAATGTGGGAGTTCAATTATTTTTTTAAAACAACAATCTATGTACTCCAATATGGATTATTTAAATGTTTTGTCTGTAGATAAAAATTGTGAAATAGCGGCTAACAGTTTTATTAACATTTTAATTAATTTATTAAATATAATTTATCCTCGCAATGCAAATATTGTTATTGGTGGGGATTTGAATGCACATTTTGGAACAAATGATAAGCGGGCTACTGAAATCTGTGATATTATGCAAGGTTACGGTCTTAAAATAAATGTAAATTTTACAACAAGAGAAGAAAACTGCTTAGATAATGCATTTAGTAACTGTGATCTGATAACATCTCCCAGTCAAACTGATCTGTCTGATCACATAGGTATTGGTGCAAGTCTATTAATTAACAAAAGTACAGAAAAAGTAAAACAAGTCAACTTTTCTAGGCCGATTACGGAATGTGGAAAACTAAAACTATTTTATGAATTATTCAACACAAATTTTACAAAATCAAACCGAATTGTGCCTGAAGTTAAATACAATAATTTTCATGTGCATATTATACAGGCATTTAACCGTTCATTTTCTTTAAAAAGGTACATAACTATAAATAATAAATCAAATATTACTTGGTTTAATGATGACTTACGTAGAATGAGAGAAGTTCTTCATTTATATTATGAAGTGATTCAAAATGCTAGAAGTACGCAGGCGGAAACTCAATACAAGTCATACCGAAATATATATAAAACTGCATTAAAAAAAGCTAAAATTAAAGCACATACAAAATACGTTGCATCTAAAAATAACAAACCCAGAGCTTTATGGAGTCTAGTAAATTCTCAAAAACAAACGTCCTGTGATAATAACAGTGATATAAACTGTGATATAATAATAATAATAATAATAATAATATCACTTTATTCCAGGAGACCTTATTACAAGATATTGGTACAGTCAATTTAAAAATTAAAAATAAATACATAATACGAATATGTTAAAAATTAGACAAACAAATGTAAAATATTAAAAATAACTTACAATTATAATCAAATCTTAAAAAATAATATATAAATAACCTGATAAACATATAAACAATAATTTATCTACCAAATGTCACTTAAAAATTCATTATAACTGTAATAACACTTTTGTACTAATGTGGATTTAATACTAATCTTAAAATTAGACATATTTAATTTTTTAACGTTAGTTGGTAGTTTATTATACGATTGTATGGATACATATATAGGGCATTTTTCATATTTTGTTAACTTGTGTATTGGTATTTCTAATGTCATTTCATTTCGTGTATTGTAGTTATGAGTGCTACTTAATGTTTTAATGTTAATAATATTTTCTTTTGCATAAAGTAAAGCGTTATATATAAACAGCGAAGGTAGAGTTAGTATACCTAAACTTCTAAACAATTCCCGGCAAGGAGTTCTACTAGATTTATTTAAAATATAACGTACTGCTCGTTTTTGTATTTTAAACAATCGAATTGAGTCTGTTGATATGCCCCATGCCAATATAGCATATGACATTACGGACTGTATTTTCGCATAATAAAATGTTTTTAATATAGATATATTTACAATTGGCTTTAGTTGTTTAATGATGTAAGAAAAAGTGCTTATCTTTTTACAAACTTTATCTACATGTGTATCCCACTTGCAAGATGAATCAATATATAGCCCCAAAAATTTTGTGCTATTGCACTCTTTTATGTTTTGTCCATTGCATTTTATTAACAGACTATCATCATGTTTTTTATTATTTATGTTAAATCTAATTGCACTTGTTTTTGCAGAATTAACAGCTAACCCATTATTTTTAAACCACTGAGTCAATTCACTCATATTTTCATTAGTTTTTCTAACTAATTCATCTTTGTTATTGTCACTTATTAATAAAGAGGTATCGTCTGCAAATAAAACAACATTTTGATTATTAATATCATTAATATATACAATAAATAACAAAGGTCCCAAAACAGATCCTTGTGGTATCCCTCTATTTAATTCTAGTTTGTGAGATTTTTCATTATTTAGTTCAACATAATGTGCTCTTGACGTCAAATAACTGCGGATCCAATCTGAAATAACTCCTCGTACACCATATCTGTTTAGTTTTAATATTAACCGTTCATGATCAACTAGATCAAACGCCTTAGAGAGATCAACAAAAATTCCCATATTTTTTTGCCCTTTGTCAAAAGTAGAATATAAATTATTTAAAAATTCATTTATTGCTAAAGTTGTTGTTCTGCCTTCTCTAAATCCAAATTGTCTTGAATTAAATAGTTTATATTTTTCAAAAAAATGCATTAATTTATTGGCCACAATTTTTTCAATAATTTTTGAGTAGGTACTACAAATATAAAGTGGTCTATAATTATTTGGATCATTTTCTGTACCTTGATTTTTAAATATTGGCACAATTTTTGACATTTTCAACTTGGTTGGAAATATTCCTTGGTTAACAGAGTTGTTTATGAGTTTAGCAAGCGGTTTTGCAATTGACATAGAACATGATTTTAGAACAAAAGAATTAATCTCGTCAAAACCTGACGATTTTGTATTTTTTAAAGATTGAATTACATTATGTACTTCTGTTTGAAGCACTGGTTCAAAATAAAAAGTATTTTTATTTTCGGATATGTTTATGCTGTTTAAATTTTTGTTGTATGGTACAATTTTATCTGCTATTTCATTAAAGTACTTGTTAAAATATTGCACAATATCCTGTAAGTTACTTATGTCAACAGCTTCTGTTTTAATATGAAGTTCTCTAATTACTGGCATTTGTTTTGTTTCCTTGTTAATAATTTGCCAAGCGCTTTTTGTAATATTTTGTGCGTTATTTAATATAGAAGTATTGTACATCCGTTTGGCATTTTTAATAACTGTTTTATATATCTTTTTATACTTTTTATAAAAGTTTATGGCCAATTGGTCTTTGCTTAATGTTAACTGATATAAGTTTTTCAATTTTTGTGATGAAGTTAAAATTCCTATTGTTATCCATGGTTCCCGAGTTTTCCGAAAAACACGATGCTTTACTTCAATTTTTGGAAACATGTAATCAAAATGATAATATATTGTATTATGTATATAATCAAAAATTTCATTGGGGTCTTCTGTATTATTAACATTTTGCCATATTTCGTTTTCCATATTTTCACAGAATTTGTTTAAAGCTATAGGGTTAAGCTTTCTTATTTTTAACTTATTTGAACTTTTTAATGTATTTAATTTTACCCTTTCGTATAATACTAATTGTTGTACATTATGATCAGACATTCCATTAAATATGACTCCACCAACACAGATTACTGCTTTATTTACGCAAATGTTGTCAATACAGTTATTTATACGAGTAGCACTATATATTTTTGGTATCATGTCAAATTCGTTTAATAAATCTAACCATTCTGTTGTGTCTTTGCAATGTTGAAAAAGATTAATATTAAAATCACCTAATAAAATTATACGTTTAGTTGTCTTATTGCTAAGTTTTAATAAGATTTTATACAATTTACTAAAAAATACATTTAAATTACCTAATGGACTTCTATATAAAGTCACTATACATAAATTATAGTTTTCACTTTGTAGTTGGATTGCAACACATTCAAAATCCTTTTCAATACAAGATTCGGTCAGTTTTATATTAGACGCGCTATATTTATTTGATACAAAAATTAAGACACCTCCTCTTTCAAATTTCTGTCTGCAATAATGATTTGCAACATAAAAACCCCTTAATGCAATTGCACCAATTTGATTTTCTCGTAAGAAGTGTTCGGATACACAAAAAACATCACAATTAATGTTGCTCAAAAATACTTCTAAATCACACATTTTGTTAGATAAACCTTGTACGTTTTGATGGAGAATAGTAAACTTTATTTCTGTTTTTTCTATATCTTCTGCTGTCGATTTGTCCATAATCTTTTCCACCAACAAAAATTTTGTTTTTCTTGAATGGTATCCATGTTTGTTATATTTATAGATAAATTATAATGTTGAATTTGTAAATTAATCAATTCTATTTGCTGTTGCGTTAATGTAGATTGAGATAATATTGTATTTGAGTTCTGTATTGTATGTTGATGTACTTTTCTAGTTGGTTTAGGTAATCTTGTGATTGGACTCTTTCCTGTATGTTGATTTTTTCTACTTCCAATGTAACATGTGCACGTTGCTCTTGATGTTCCGGGTATATTTGTGCTGCATAATGAACAGTCGCTTTTTGTTTGATGACTAATAATTCAGTTTATATAGCGTGACAGTACATTTTGTCCTATTTTGTTAAGACTATTCTTGTTTTTCCAGTTAAAATGTTTTTTTTCAAAAAATTCATTAACATCTGCATAAAAAGTGTTATCACATTTTTCACATACTTGTTTGATGTGATTATTTATATGTTTAATAATATTATTGTACTCTGGATAGTCATATCGATAAGGTATAGCTGTCACTATGATATGCATATTTGTGAGCCTATTTATGTTACTTTTAATGCTATTTTTAATACTAATAATATTTTCTGAATTATAACAATCTTTTATGTCATTGGATCCCGCAATTAATACTATGGCATTGTCTGTCGATGTTTGACATTTTTTCTTATTATTAATGCACTGAACAATTTCAGAAAAGTTGGCTCCTGTTTTAACTAATCCACATATAGCGTATTTTTTATCTGGTAGAGAGTTTAACATAAGTGGAGCTATGTTTTTAGCATAGCCATCTCCTATCACTCGAATGTTTTTTATTTTGTTATTACAAAACTTAATTGTGCTTTTATTTTTTGTAAGTGTACCGTTAAGTTTATCAGCAGTAATATTCTTTAAATTTTTGTTTTGTTGTTTTACATTTTCCGTTTGTGTGTGCACCGAAATGAACTCTTTTATATTTTTAGTTTGTGTGTGCATTGTAGAAGTTTCTTTTGTAATATGTTGATGAACATCATACTCTGTATTAATTGTCTGTGTACTTTTAGGTATGTCTGGTATAATGTGTTCTGTTGTCTGAGTATCTACGTGTGTTACATGTCTAGTTTGAATATTTGTAATAGTATTTGTGAGGGTTGCAATGACTTTATTGTTATTTTAAATTTCTTTTTCTAAATCTCGTACTTTATTTGTTAAAAAATCAACATTTTCTCTTAAACTGCCATTGTCGCTTTCTTTGTTAGCTAGCTTGTTTCTCAAGTCACTTATTAAATCATTGTATTCGTTATCATTTTTTACGTCATTAGAAACAATGCTAATATTACTAATATTACTTAAATTACTTTTTTTGTTATTTTGTACTTCATTTCGGTTAGTTTTGATTATAGTTTTTGCTAAACGTTGGCTTGTCCTTGGAGCAACATTATCTTCTTTCTTTTTATTCATTTTAGTATTTTAATATTAAAATTTAACACTATTAAAAAGTAATTAAAATTGCAAGTGGTAATATAAAAACAAAAAAACATATAAGACAGGGATACATTAACTTCACACCACAGGGTCTGTTGTGGTGACTAACGGTTTTTACAAACAAAAAAATAAGACCGCGGAAAGGAAATTGATGAGATTGTATATATGTGATATGATACCTATAGATTAAATTAAATAAGAAATAAGAAATTACTTATTAATGACGTATAAATAAAATATATAATAAATTTAAATTTAAATTTAAATTCAAACAGGAATTTCTTATGTCGAGTATTGATATTTTAATATTTCTTACTACTTTTTCTTCGGGGTCGTTGTCCGTGAAAATATGCAAATCATATTGTACAGAAAAATCTTTTAAAAATCGTTTAATTGCTTTTAAAAAGACTTTTTTTATAATTTTAACATCACAGAACAAACACTACACACTTTAAAATGCATAAAATCACTTTTAATAAAATAATACACAGTTTTTTTCACTTAAATTTTGCATATACTGTAGAGCCGAAGCGTACGTTACCGCAGCGCTTGCTATCCTATAAACTGTGATATAACGTCCATCGATTTTAACATGTTTTTTGTGTCTGTTGCCGACAATAATGTGAAGTCTTTACCATTGAGTTTGAAAGTTTGAGTAAATTTGATATTTAATAATGAAATTTATTTACAACCTATAAGTGTGTTTACATGTTTTACGTTTAACAAATTTTAATTCAAATATCTCAAATAAAATTGTAAAAGTTCTATTGTTAATATACAATCTGAGGTAGCTCAGTGGTAGTGTTTGTTAGTGTAAACTAGCCGGCCCGGGTTCGATACTTGGCACGGGAGAACATTTTTAATATTTAAATTCAAGTAATAATTTCATTTTCTAACAACCATTCCGAGGTCTTCTTTTGTGTGTTATATTTGTTAGTCACCACAATAGACCCTGTGGTGTGAAGTCGAGTATCCCTGTCTATTTATTTGTTTTTAGTTTAATTATATTTATTGTGATTGAATTTTATAATTAAATTGATGTTCATATATTTTATCATCATGGTGGCAAGATATTGTTTATATTGTAAAGAGTTGATACATCCTCGATCATATAATTGTTCTGTTAAATGCAATACATGCAATATGTGGATACACGGAGATTGTGTTTCTACTGACACGGAAAAAGTGCAACAAATAATTAAAAAATCAGAAAAATTTAGTTGCAAAAATTGCTCACTGGAAGTATCTGATAAAGAAATTTGTAATCTTTCTGCAGTTGGAGTTCTTTTTAAAACTTACTTTGGTCCCTTTGAAGGGAAAATAATGCAAAGTTTAGAAAATATAAATTCTAAACTTGACAATATAACCACTAGAGTCGATGCTTTAAAAAGTGAAACGAAAATTCAAAAACAAGATATAAATCAATTAAAAGCTAATTCCAATAATAGTTTTGAAGATATCGTGGAAGAACTGGAAAAGACGTCATAAGCGTAAAAACAATGTTATTATATTTAATGTCAAAGAATCGGCACATCAATCGGTAGAAGAAAGAATTAAAATGGATAAATCTGCTGTCTCAAAAATATTACAACCTATTGATAACGTTCCAAACTCTACAAAAGTATTAAGGGTAGGTCGAAAATCTGCAAAACCACGTCTTTTATTGTATTTAATGACTCTGTAATACCTAAACTTATATTAAAGAATCAAGACAAAATTAAGGAAGCTGATATCAAAATTAGACAAGATAAAACCTCGGATCAATTGGATAATATAAAAATGGTACAGCAACAATTTCAAGAACAAAAAATGAAAGGAGACAAGAATATTTACATTAAATATCGAAATGATAGGCCTGCAATTTTTAATTCGCAGTCCACTTCAAAAAACTACAACCATTAAAAATCTATTTTCAAAATGCGGGAGGGATTAACACTAAGTTACGTGATTTGGAAGTAAATGTGTCACTTTCTAATTACGATGTTATTATAATAGTGGAAACATGGCTTACTGAAGAAATTTTAAATACGGAAATTATGTTACAAAACTACGTAATTTACAGATCGGACAGATCTGTATTATCAAGTACAAAGTCTAAGGCTGGAGGAGTTCTAATAGCGGTGCACAAAAGAATAAAATCTCAACAAATTCAAGATATACCACAAACGGTTGAGCAAGTTTTTGTGTCATTGACTTTCAATGGGACAACAACGATAGCTGGTGGATTGTATATTCCTCCAGGTTCCGATAATATAAAATATGTTGTGCATTGTGAAACCATGGAAAATATAATGGAAAAGTATCCAAATAGCAGATATATAATCTGCGGAGATTATAATTTACCAGAAGCACGCTGGGCTAATGATGATATTGGAGTTCGGTTAACAACATCGGCTAGTTTAAACGCAAGAACAGTTTGTGAATCATTTGAGATACTAAACTTTTTTCAGATAAATGATATTCCAAATCCTCGCGGAGTATTTCTGGATTTAGTATTTACTAGAGATAAATCTAACACAATAATAGCTGCAGAAGATACTTTGTTGGAAAATGGTGTTCACCATATAGCGTATGTCATCACTATAGACAATTTCAATCTAGAAGCTCAATTGAAATTTAAGGAACTTGTACCAAATTTTAAACAAACAGATTTTATACAGATTAATAATAACCTAGTTAAACTGGGATTTCTTATGCAATGCCAATGAAAACAACTGTGATATTAATATTCTAGTTTCTCAATTTTATGATGTGCTGTTTAAATCTATTGAATTAATTGTACCTGTGAAATGTGTAAGAACCAGAACATATCCAAGATGGTTTAACTCTGAACTGATTGGAATTATAAATTCAAAAAAGATAGCACATGCTAGATACAAAAGTTCAAGTTTACATCAAGATTATATTCAATTTAAGAACTTAAGAGATCAATGTAAATCTTTGGGATAAACTTTACATTTAAAATACACTCATTCTTCTAGCCAAATGATATGTGATAATCCAAAATTATTCTGAAGGTATATAAATGAAAAAAGAATTACGGATGGTTATTCAAAAATTATGCAATATAAAGAACAGATATGTGATAATGAACAAAAGTGTGTGAATTTATTTGAAGATTTCTTTTCATCGGTATATGTTAGTGAAATGTGTTCTGTTCTGTTTTTTGAAAATAGTTTGTTTGTTAACGCTTCAATTTTTTTGTTAAATGTTACGGATGTTTTTGATTGGATATTAAATTTAAACGATTCTTTGTTACCTGGCCCTGACGAAATACCAAGTTTATTTTTAAAAAAATGTATATGTGTGTTAGTTAATTTTTTTTTAAATTTATTCTCAATTTCTATATCAAAAGGTGAATTTCCAGAATTTTGGATACAATCCTATATTACGCCAATTTTTAAATCCGGCAATAGAAATGATATTATTGAGGTATTTCAAAACAAAGCGCAAGTCGACGCAATTTACACAGACTTTGCAAAAGCATTTGATCGGGTAGATCATGGTACCTTGATTAGAAAACTTTTGGGAATGGAATTTGGTAAACGTGTGGTAAATTGGTTACATAGTATTTTGATTGGCCAAACACAGTGTGTTAAAATTCTAAATCATATTTCCAAAATTGTAAATGTTACGTCAGGTGTACCACAAGGTTCACACTGTGGTCCTATTCTATTTATATTATTTGTAAACGATTCATGTGATGTGATTGTAAATTCAAGTTGTCTCCTATATGCAGATGATTTAAAAGTATTTAGAAAAGTAAGCTTAATAGCGGATTGTATTGCCATTCAACAAGATTTAGATAACATTAATAATTTGTTTTTAAACCAATCCAAGTGTTATGCAATGTCATTTAGTAGAAAAAATAATCCATTTACTCATTGCTACTCTATCAATAATACGTCTTTAAAAAGTGTGAACGAGATATCTGATTTGGGAGTCATATTTGATTCAAAATTAAATTTAATAACCACATAAACAGCATGTGTTCAAAGGCTAGGAAGATGATGGGTTTTCTAAAGAGATCATTATGGGAGTTACATAGTGATGCTTGCATAACACTTTACAGGTCCTTGGTACGCCCAATACTTGAGTATGGAACATTAATTTGGTCTCCATATCATAGGCAATATGGACAAAATAGAAAAAGTACAAAGAAACTTTTTGAAATTTTTCTCATACAAATTGGGCATGAATAGAGAAAATATAAATTATGAAATGATATTTGACCCACAATCTAAAATCTTTAGCAGAGAGACGATTTATAGGTGATATAAATTGGGTTCATAAATTGATAAACAATTACTGAGATTGCCCGGAACTTCTAAGAAATCTAAATTTTAATTTTAATCAACTAAGAATTACGCGCAACATAAATATATTTAGATGCAACATCCATGCAACAAACTACGGACATTTTAATCCAGTGTCACGCATGATGAGAACATGCAACCTGCTTAAATTAGACAAGCATATTAATTTATTTGAAGCATCACATGCATCGTTAATAAATCAGTGCCGTAAAATTAATTTAAAAAGATATATGTAAACGTGTTTTTGTTAATTATGTAAATTATGTACTTATTTATTGTATTAAACAATATGCACAAATGTAAAAGTAATTATGTAACTTTAAAGGCGCTGCCGTAAATAAATTTATTATATATTAAAAAAAAAATTATTATTATTATTGCCAAACAATGATCCAATTAACTTTATGGGTGATGTGCTTTTAACAAATACTCAATCATTTTTTAAATTTATTCAAGTTTTGTACATAGAGGTTAGAGATGCTATTAATAGCTTAAAAAATAGTAATAGCCGTGACTACTATGGTATATCGTCAAATATAATAAAATGTATTAAAAACATAATTATTGAGCCGCTTACAAATGTAATAAACAACTGCATAGAAACAGCTATTTTTCCTGCTCAAATGAAAATAGCAGTTGTAGTCCCATTTACAAAATAGGAAAAAAGAACTTACCAGATAATTATTGTCCAATATCACTTCTACCAATTTCTTCAAAAATCTATGAAATAATTTTAGCAAAACAGCTAACCCAATTTTTTGAGATCAACAATTTATTTACAAATTGCCAATACGGTTTCCGGGACGGAAGATCAACAGCAACAGCAATAATTGATTTAATCTACAAAATAATAGACTGTTTTGAAAAGGGACTGCGTGTCACACAATCTGCTTCTAAGAAAACTATACACATACAACATTCATCCAAAAAGTTGTAGGCTTATGATGCATTACCTATCAAATAGAGTACAATGTGTTAAAGTAAATGGGAATATGTCACCGCTACTTAATATTGATGTTGGGGTACCTCAGGGATCCATACTAGGACCATTATTGTTCTTAATATATATTAACGACTATCCAAATGATCTGAAAGCTGCTAAATTAGTGTTATATGCTGATGACAGAACAATATTATATAAAGGACAATCCTATTCTGAAGCCTTAGAGAAAAATAGTGAGACACTATTAAAATCCACGGAATGGTGTACCTGCAATCAACTGTGTTTGAACCAACCTAAAACTACATCAGCTATATTTACTAACAGATCAGCAGACTGCATCTAGATCGCAGATTACAATAGCAAACTCAAGGATATAAAGTTGCACTTAATCTAAATACAATATATATGTTTGCTTTGTAACCTTGCAAATATTATAGCAAAACCCGCTTTAAAATGCGTATATTTTGCACTTTGCCAGTCTTGCATACAATATGGCTTAATTATTGCAACGACGTGCTGTACGGATTATCTCAGGCATAAAATATCGAGATGATTGTAGGATAGGCTTTGTGAAACACCAAATTTTAACTGTGCCATGTCTGTATATTTTAAAATGTTTAATGTATGTTAATAAAAATAAAGATAATTTTAATGTAAATAAGGAATATCATAACCACAACACTCGGCCCCGGGGTTATTTAAGGTCATGTGCACTTCGCTTAAATAGTTCCAGGAACAGCACAAACTATTACGGAAGTAAGTTTTATAACTTACTACCTAGACAAATAAAACAACTGCCCCTCAAGTTATTTAAAACTTAAATGAAAACGTTTTTGTCCCAAAAAGATTTTTATAGCAAAGACGAATTTGTGAGTAGCAATTTAGAGAATTTAATATAATGTTTCATTTTATATATAGCCTCTCTGTATGACCTGTGTAACTATTTGTATATGTATAAAAGCACTAAATAAATTATTATTATTATTATTATTAAATTGCACTTAAGAATTTTCCAAACTGTCCAATAACTAACATTCAAAGAATTAGCAATTTTTCGCGTAGAACTACTTGGATCTTTCTCTATCATGTCCAGCACATTCTGTCCCAGTTGTACAGTTCTTACTGTCATTGATCTTCCTGGCCCTCCATTTCGTTTAAATGTGCCTGTTTCACGAAGACGTCGGTGAATGTTTTCAAAGATTTTTCGGTCGGAGATATTATGCCAGGAAACCGTTCAATGTAGAATCGTCTAGCATGTAATAAATTGTCATCAGCAAGTTCATACATGAAATGCATGTCAGTCATCTCGGCGTTTGTATAGAGATTCATGGTAGCGAAATTCACTATTAAAGACACGTCAAGCAGCCAAACATCACTGAATTTAAACATCTGCGACCAATACATGTGATGATCAATGACGAGACGTATTCAAAGTTATCGTTAACAATTTTTTGTACTTTTCTAGTTAGTTTCAATTACATTTTAACAATGCCAGAAACACCTTTAAAAAACTTTTGTATTAATGAAGCACTTTGTATTATTCAGTTCAATGGCCGGTTATTATAAAACATTTTATTCATATATTGATATTAATGATTGACTCAATCCACTTTTGCGGTTCATACTACAATCTAATTATAAAATGATGTTTATCTATAAAGGATAAAGCGTAGCATTTTTTGTATATTGATTTGGTTACCCGATACTGTGTCTTCAAGCAGAGGCTTTGAGGAGTTTACTTTGTTAGAACATGCATATACTACAAAGTTTACATCAATAACAATTTGTATAAAAAGGTTCAATCCTCAAATTAATACCGTTTTAATTTATTATTGCACATATAATAAAGCTTTGAATCACAATTTAACCCAACGGATATAATACTAATTAGTAGTAGATAAAGAAACAATTTAATTAACTAATTTAAGCGTTTTTTTAAATCAATATGAATGTATGTATGTATAAATTAAATATTGTAACCACAATACATCAAACAGTGAAATATGATCATTGATGGATATTTATGTGAAGTACTTAGCGTAACTATAGGGCAACCACTAACTCGAACCTGTACGAAATTAACCAATGTAACCACAGGATGTACGTCATTGTAGAACATAATTTATAACGGAAATAATATAATGTAATTTCTCATGATAGTAAATATCTATATATAATATCACGATCAAAATAGCTTGTTTATATTGCATCGATGACTTAAAATAGCTTTAACCTTTGATGAACGAGGAAATAATTGAATGTATGAAGCTTTGATTCAGATTAAATTTAAAATGCTTTATTTAAATATTTATTACATGCAATTAATAAAATGCATAATTACATTAACTGAATTTGCAAATATCATTTCATTGTAATAAGGATTTACGTTTAATTAATTTGTGCGAGTATAATCGATGCAGTTCTCATTACATACGCATTTATAATTAACACTATGTGAACTATACCATATTGTGCAATAGAACAACATGTCTTACTTTAAAACTCAATGACCTATAAGTAATAATCCTACATTGTTGTATGTTTAGGCAAAGACCCTTTAGACATATTGTGGTTTGCAATAGTAAACTTACTTACATTCAAGTACTGATGATATTTGTGTTAACTAAACAATAGTAGATTTTAGATTAAGGAAACTTGCTTTGTCTCACATTGCAGTAAACTCAATACTAACTTTAACAATGAAACTTGTAATTTAATAAAAAATAATAATTTGTATAACACTAGTGAAATTATTATATATAAAAAATGTTTGGTAAGAAAGATGTTAAATTTTCACCTTTAAAATGCAACTAACTTTTTTCTTTCACATAAATCATTTAAGCTATGAAGGATGCTTAAATGATTTATGTACACTTTACTTTGTTTTACTTTTTTGGTCTAAAAGTAAATATATAATTATGTTTTATAAAGTTTTTAACACACTCAGTGTTTTTGCAACAATGCAAGCCGGAAGTAAAATTGAGTACATAAAATACGTTTTGAATAATATTATTTACATACTACTATATTGCTAGTATTAAAAATAGTCTTTAATAGTAAAATATTATTTTATTAAATTACATTTTACAAGTGCAGTCAAAAAATAATGAAATAAATCAAATCACTAAAGCACAGCAAAAAATTTCAAACAAAATTAAAACTAAAAATCAGTTTGAACCAATTAAAGTACGTTGAACGTTAAATACCAACAGTAACCTGTAATTTGATTTATTTTATATACCGTATAAACGTACAGATTACGCACTGAATTTTGCCTCTACACGTATTTTGCGGCATGCTAATAATATTACTTTGTATTTTCACAGTTTTCTTTTTAAGATTATTGTTTAGTTTGTTGATAAACTTTGTAGTCAAATTGAAAATAATTTTAAAATAAGCATTTTTCTAAGAAAATTAAAATGTCACTACCAATTAGCAGATTAATGTCCTTTAAAATAAATTTGGCGTTGATAATCTAAATGATTTTCCGCGGCGGCAAGTTTGTAAAAAATAATTTGAATTAGTTCTTTAAATAAATTTTTAACAAATTTCAATACTCAATTAATTTTTAAAGAATTTATATCAAAGCTAATATTAACCTTCTATCTCACTCCGCACGATTCTTAATTGCTATTTTAAAAATATATTAATTTACTTCAGTTCTTTTAGAGATATAATTATCTACTCAAAATGTTTTTTTTTTGTATCAAATTTCAGTTTTTTTATTTAAATCAGTTTCATTTTTACCAACAAAAAAAATATATATACTAGATTTTTTCCAATGCATAGTTTTTCAAACAGTGGCGTGGAAATGAAAAATATTTAATTGTTTAAATTTATTTGATAAACAAAATACGTCTTTTTAAGACCCTATTGGTGTGAAATCTCTTCAAATAGAATAATTAGCCCGTATTTTTTTAAGATGAAGCAACCAGTCATACAACCAGTATCAATAGACATTTAGAGAAATCATTTTCCAAACTGCTTGATCAGTAGGTATGGGGATATTTAATGGTTCCCACAATCACTAGATGTGAACTCTTCTAATTACTTTCTGTGAGGATAGCTTTAGTCAAAAAATTTTGAGATTTGTCTAAGAACAGTACAGAACTTGAAATATCGGATTCAACAAGACGTTCGTGCGATAATACCGGCGATGCTAAGACGTGTCAGTGAGAATTTTAGTATGAGACTTACACTGGAGTCATATTTAAAAAATAAACATTTTTTCTATTTCTATACAAATTTCCAGTTCTAAAATGTCAAATTTTTTAAAATATAAATTGTGTAAGCGAGTGGTTTAGATTGACGCCTTCCCGCCGGAATGTTTGTTACTTAATTTGTTTATCACAAACCCTTGAGTGGTGGGTGTAAACAAAGTGTACAATTTGTGAACGTGTGGTTTGAATCGTTGTTCCCCGCCCACCCGCATTAGTGTAAGTACAGTTTGTGGGCGTGTGGTTTAGGAAGGTGTTCCTAACTCACCCGCTCGACTGTATGTGATCCAATCTCTTGCTCACAAACACCTGAGTGTTTTAGATTGGCGTTCCCCGCCCACCCGCCCGATTGTGATCTAATTTTATTATTACAAACTTCAGGGTAGGTGAATGTAAACAAAGTTTACAGTTTTTAACCACCCGCGCTTTAGTGTAAGTACAATTTGTGATTGTGTGGGTTTAGATAGGTGTTCCTAATCCACCCGCCCTATTGTTTGTGATATAATCTCTGGCTCACAAACACTTGGGTGGGTGATCGGGAACAAAGTTTAAATTTTGTGAGCGAGTAATTAAGATTTGCGTTCTCCGTCCACCCGCCCGACTGCTTGTGACCCAATTTTTTGATTACAAACCCCTGGGTAGGTAAGTGTGATCAAAGTTTACAATTTCTGAACGTGTAGTTTAGATTGGTGTTCTCCGCTCTTAGTATAAGTACAATTTGTAGGCATGTGGTTTAAAAAGGAGTTCCTAACTCACCAGCCCGACTGTTTGTGATTCAATCTCTTGCTTAAAATTTTGTGACCAAGTGGTTTGGATTGGTGTTCCCTGCCTAACCTCCTGACTGTTTTGATCTAATTTTTTATCACAAACACTTGTGTGGGTGGGTGTAAACTAAATTTACAATTTCTGGACGTGTGCTTTAGATTAGTATTCTCCACCCATCCGCACTAGTGTTTGAGATTCAATCTCTTGCTCACAAAGACTTGGCCGGGTGGGCAAAAAATTTAATTCAAGCTTTGTGGGCGTGTGGTTTGGATTGGTGTTTTCCGCCTAAGTGTTTGTCAACTAATTTTTTGATTACAAATTCTTAAAAGGGTGGGTCGGTGTAAACAAAGTTTATAACGTGTAGACGTGTGGTTTGAATTGGTATTCTACGCTTAGTATAAGTCTAATTTGTAGTTTAGGTAAGTGTTTTTACTCACCCGCCTAACCTAACCTAACTTTTTGTAATCCAATCTCTTGCTCACAAACACTTGGGTGGGTGGGCAGGAACAAAATTTAAATTTAGTGAGCAAGTGTTTTGAATTTGTTTTTCCCGCCTACCCGCTTTACTGTTTGTGATTCAATTTCTTACTCACAAACACCTAGGTAGGTGGGCGGAACAAAGTTTAAATTTTGCAAACAAGTGGTTTAAATTGGCGTTTCCTACCTTTTCGCCCAACTGTTTGTGATTTTTTTTATCACAAACCCTTGAGTGATTGAGTAGATGTAAACAAAAATTACAATTTGTGGACGTGTGGTTTGGATCGGTGTTCTCCGCCTACTCGCCTTAGTGTATGAACAATTTGTGGGCGTGTTTTTAAGATAGGTATTTCTAACTCACTCGCCCGACTGTTTGTGATCCAATCTCTTGTTCACAAACACTTGGGTGGGTGGGCGAAAACAAAGTATAATTTTAACAATCAAGGGGTTTAGATTGGCGTTCCTTACTCTCCCGCCTAACTGTTCTAATTTATTTTTTCACTAACCCTTGAGTGGGTGTAAACAAAGTTTACAATTTCTAGACGTGTAGTTTGAATTGGTGTTCCCCGCCCACCCGCTTTAGTTTAAGTACAATTTGTGGGCGCGTGATATAGATAAGTGTTTCTTATGCATCCGCCCGACTGTTTGTGATCCAATCTTTTGCTCACATACACCTGGGTAAGTGGGCGGAAACAAAGTTTAAATTTTGAGAGCGAATGGTTTGGATTGGCGCTTCTTGCTCTCCCACCCGACTCTTTGTAATCTAATTTTTTGATCACAAACTCTTGAGTAGATGGGTGGGTGTAAATTAAATTTACAATTAGTGGAGGTTTGATGTGAATTGGTGTTCCCCGCCCACTCGCTTTAGTGTAAGTACAATTTGTGACTCACCCGCCCGACTGTTTGTGATCCAATGTTTTGCTCACAAACATCTGGGTGGGTGGGCGGAAACAAAGTTTAAATTTTGCGAGTGAGTGGTTTGAATTGACGATCCCCGCCTTTCCGCTCGACTGTTTGTAATTTAATTTTTTGATCACAAACTTTTGAGTGAGTGAGTAGTTGTAAACAAAGTTTACAATTTGTAGACGTGTGGATTGGGTTGGTGTTCCTTGCTCACCCGTCTTAGTGTATTTTATAAAACTATGTACAGTAGTCTACGTGCTTTGGGTTAAGCAAAACTAAAAAAAAAGAGGATAAATTAAGTGTATTAAGTGTACGTGTTGTTTTTAAACGCTATTTGCGTTATATTATACAATAAATATTATTTGAGCTAAAAACCATTTGCGTTTATTATTTTCTAAGATTTTAAACTAAGGGCCGTAATATCTAACTCCTAATAAAGCACCTAATAAACTATTAGCTGAATAACCTAACTTTTTTCAAACTTTAATTTGATTTATTTTTGTTACACCTCTGAGCAGTTAAGAAATTATATGCTTAACATTTTTATTTGTTATAAATGTATATATTAAGCATATATTTAATTGGTTGTCCATACGTTTTAATAAAATAAATAAAATTAAAAGTGAGGTTATTCAGCTAATAGTTTATTAGGTGCCTTATTAGGAGTTGGATATTACAGGCCTTATTCTCAAAACTTAAAATCAATTTTATTAAAAAAAAAAACTAAGACAGTCTGCAACAATGCAAATAAATTTAAAAAAAATGTTATGCATAATAAAATAAAATTAGCGTTTTTATACTCTATAGACCTCACCAACTTGGTTCTAGCAGGCCAAAGGTCCTTCCGAGTTTTGGATAAAATTGTAATATGTTTGGTCTAGTTTCAGATTGCAAAATGTCGGATTTTTATTCAGTTTTAATTTTGGACATAAGAAGGAAGTGCGGCTTTATAGATTTATCCTGAATAGGCTAAAATTCTTCGCTCACCTACTCAACTGTTTGTAATCTAATATTTTGATCACAAACCTTGGGTAAGTAGGTGTAAACAAAGTTTAGACGTGTGGTATGGATTGGTGTTCCCCGCCCACCCGCCCTTGTGTTTAAGATTCATTTTCTTGCTCACAAACATTTGGGTGGGTGGGTAAAAAACGTAGTTATGGCTTTTTGGGCATGTGGTTTAGATTGATGTTCCCCGCCCAAAGGTTTGGGATCTAATTTCTTGCTTACAAAAACTTGGATGGGTTGACAAGAACAAAATTTGAAATTGCGGGAACAAATTTTTTGAGTGAGTGGTTTGGATTAGCGTTTCCCGCCCACCCGCCCTATTGTTTGCAACTTATTTTTTAATTGCAAACTTTTGGGTGGGTGGGTGTAAGCAAAGTTTACAATTTCTGGATGTTTGGTTTGGATCAGTATTCCCCGCTCACCCGCCTTAGTGTAAGTACAATTTGTGGGCGTGTGGTTTAGATAAGTGTTTTTATCCCACCCGCCCGACTGTTTGTAATTCAATATCTTGCCTTCTAACACTTGGGTGGGTGGGCGGGAACAAATTTTAAATTTTGCGAGCAAGTGGTTTGTATTGTCGTTTCCCGCACTTCCGCCCGACTGTTTGTGACCTAGTTTTTTATCGCAAATCTTTGGGTGAGTAGTTGGATTTAAACAAAGTTTGTAGACGTGTGATTTGCATTGGTGTTCCCCGTACAGTTTGTGGGCGTGTGGTTTAGATAGAAGTTCTTAACCCACCCGCCCGACTGTTTGTAATCCAATCTCTTGCTCACAAACACTTGGGTGGGTGGGCAGGAACAAAGATTACATTTTGTGAGCGAGTGGTATGTATTGGCTTTTTACGTCTACCCGCCCGACTGATTGTGGTCTATATTTTTAATTGCAACCCTTGGGTAAGTAAGTATAAACAAAGTTTACAATTTGTAGGCGTGTGGTTTGCATCGGTGTTCTTTAACTACCCGTGTTAGTAGTTTGTGGGCGTGTGGTTTAGATAGGTGTTTCTAACCTATTCACCCAACTGTTTGTGATAAAACCTCATGCTTACAAACACTTAAGTGGGTGGGCGGGAACAAAATTTAAATTTTGCAAGCGAGTGATTTAGATTGGCGTTTCCTGAACCCTACCCGACTGTTTGTAATAAAAAATTTTAATCACAAACCTTTAAGTGAGTGGCTGCGTGTAAAAAAAGTTTACAATTTGTGGACGATTGGATTGGATTGGTGTTCCCCGCCCATCTGCCTTAGTCTAAGTACAATTTGTAGTCGCCCGATTGTTTTGCACAAACAAAATTTAAATTTTGTAAGCGAGTGGTTTAGATTGGCGTTCTCCGCTATCCCGCCCGACTGTTTGTTATCTATTTTTTTAATCACAAACCTTTAAGTGGGTGGGTGGGTGTAAACAAAATTAACAATTTGTGGACGTATGGTTTGGATTGATGTTCCCCACTCACCCGCCATAATATAAGTACAGTTTGTGAACGCGTGGTTTAGGTAGGTGTTTCTAACTCTCCCGCCCGATTGTTTGTAATCTACTCTCTTTCTCACAAACATTTGGGTGGGCGGGAACAAAGTTTTAATTTTGTGAGCAAGTGATTTTGATTGGCATTCCCCGTCCAACTGTTTGTGATTTATTTTTTTGATCACAAACTCTTGAATGAGTGGGTGGGTGTAAACAAAGTTCACTATTTACGGACGTGTTGTTTGGAACAGTGATCTCCTCCCACAAGCCTTAGTGTAAATACATTTTGTGAAAGTGTGGTTTGGTGTTTTTAACCTACCCGACCAACTGTTTGTGATCTATTTTTTTATTTTAAACTCTTGGGTGGACGGGTGGGTGGATGCAAACAAAGTTTATAATTAGTAAACGAGTGTTTTGGGATCAAAATTTTCCTCCCACTTGCCTTAGTGTTAGAACAACTTGTAGGCGTGTAGTTTCACAAAATTAAAACTTTGTGAGCAAGTGATTTTGATTGGCATTCCCCGTCCAACTGTTTGTGATTTATTTTTTTGATCACAAACTCTTGAATGAGTGGGTGGGTGTAAACAAAGTTCACTATTTACGGACGTGTTGTTTGGAACAGTGATCTCCTCTCACAAGCCTTAGTGTAAATACATTTTGTGAAAGTGTGGTTTGGTGTTTTTAACCTACCCGACCAACTGTTTGTGATCTATTTTTTTATTTTAAACTTTTGGGTGGACGGGTGGGTGGATGCAAACAAAGTTTATAATTAGTAAACGAGTGTTTTGGGATCGAAATTTTCCTCCCACTTGCCTTAGTGTTAGAACAACTTGTAGGCGTGTAGTTTAGATAAGTGTTCCTAACCCACCCGCCCGGCTGTCTGTGATCCAATCTCTTGCTCACAAACACATGGCGCATGGTTTGAATTGGCGTTCCCCGCTTTTTTGCTTGACTGTTTGTGACCCAATTTTTGTATCACAAACCCTTGGGTAAGTGGGAATAAACAAAGTTTACAATTTGTAGACGTGTGGTTTGGATTGGTGTTTTCCGCCCACCCGCCTTAGTCTAAGTACAATTTGTGGGTGTGTGGTTTAGATAAATGTTCTTAACCCACCTGTTCGACTCTTTGTGATCCAATCTCTTGCTCACAAACACCTAGGCGGGCGGGCGGGAACAAAGTTTAAATTTTGATTAATTACAAACTCTTGAGTGGATGGCTGTAAACAAAGTTTACAATTTGTGGACGTGTGGTTTGGATTGGGGTAACCCACCCACCCGCTTTAATGTTTGAGATTTACTTTCTTGCTTGCAAATCTTTGGATGGGTAGGCAAAAACTAAGTTCAAGCTTTATGGCCATGTAGTTTGGATTGGTGTTTCCCATCCGGTTGTTAGTGATCTAATTTCTTACTCAAAAACACGTGGGTGGGTGAGCGGGAACAAAATTTAAAATTTGTGATTGTCTGATTTAGATTGGGGTTTCCGCCCACCCTCCCATATGTTTGTAATCCAATCCTTTTGCTCACTAACACTTGGATCGGTGGTTGTAAACAAAGTTCAAATTTTGTGGGCGTGTGGTTTGGATTAGTGTTCCTGCCCACCCGCCCAAGTGTTTGTGATCCAAATTTTTGCTCATTAACACTTGGATAGGTGGGCGTTAACAAAATTCAAATTTTGTGGGCGTGCGTTGACAATCATTTTTTAGGTAAGAATGGTTTGACAGTAGAATGCAATAAATCAGAAGTTTGACAGTCAATAGACAATATCTAATTGAAATATTGTCAAGATAGATGAGAGTAGATTATCAAAAGTTTGACACATGTCAAATAATTACTAATTAGTTACAGTGATTTAACATATTAATTTGGTGTGTTGCAGGTTTGAAATTTGACAGATTACAGAATTTTGACAGGTAAAATTTGACATTTTATAATTTTCAAATGTTTACAAATGTACAGATGCCAGTAATTTGATACATATTTACAGTATAACAGACAAGTAGCAAACTTTTGACAAAAAATTAGAGTTAAAGTTTGACACTTAATATAATAAAATTTGTCAGATATAGCAGTAACTTGACCTATATAATTAATATCATTTGATAATTGTCATTGGTTTGACAAACTTTACTAAAATTAGAGTTGACTCATTTGACATATTGTCAATCTTTTTGACAGATCATTAGAAGTTTTTTGATCACAAAGACTTCAGTGGATATTTTAGGAAACAAAATTTACAATTTGTAGGCGTGTGGTATATATTGTTTTTATTTTGACATTTGTAACTTGACATTTGATATTTGCAACAAATGTTAACATTTATATGTCAAAATATCATTTGTGATAATTTTGGCATTTGTGATTTTAATTTGATATTTTGAACTATCAAAATTTGAAATATTTATTTTGACATTAAATTTTTTTTATTGACATTTATGATCATTTCAACAATAGTGAATTGACTTTGACATTTATAAGTCTAAATGACATTTCAAATTGTCGAAGTTTAAAAACGTCAAACTCAAAAATAATAATATTTATTAAAAACTTATTTAAGGTATGCCAGTAATAACTTACTGGCAACTTTGTTGGTAGACAGAAATGCGTTGTAGTTACACAGTAACAAGGTAAAATAATGCACTTTTAATCCGAAGCCAGATATCTATTTACAATTTGATGTTGGCTTAGTACAGGTAAAACATTTAGTATGCAATATACGCTACTTTATATGGTTCTATCCGCAATAAAATTTAAAATAGCATCCGTTTCTTAATCAAATATATAGACACATTTTTAATACGTTTCTCAATGATTGTAAAATTGTTAAAACATGTTTATTTTACGTTGAGTGATGTTATATCCTATGCCATGCCTAGTATTATAAGTAGTGGTTAGCGTGTGTGCACAAAAGAAAGTTTTATATTTACATAAAATTTATAAATATTCATAAATATACAAAGCAGTCAATGGTAACATTTTATTTTAAATAAAAATACTAACCAAAACAGCTGTCTGTAATTTAAACTTGTTAATGTCTACAAAAAAACTTCAATTTTATTGATGCAAATGTCTATTAAATTAAAATTATGAGGTAATATCAGTTTCTACTAAGATTTCACACATTCAGGATTTAAAAGTTTAAATTTTATGTTTTGTGTTTTAAATCTATAAGCTTTAAATTATTTGCTTTTAATATTAAAAACAATATATAATAAAATGTCTCTTAAACTTTATGACCTAAAACCTTGAACCCAATTAAAATTACACAGATTCGCTAGTAAAATCTACGAGCAATTCCAGCAAATTCAATTCAACAAGTTATTAATTCTCATTGTTTTCGTTGTCTCAGTGTTTCCGACGCGGACTAACACAAAACTTTCATTATACCCTTTGTGTATCTACTACGTCCGGAGGAGACGCACCTAATATACAAAAGATTTTGTTTTTTGCTGGAATAATTGAAACAGAATTAAAACCGACGGAAGTATGGGCGTTGAGTGGAAGACGCTTATTGAGACCAAGGATGTATATAAGACCCTACTTAAGATGTATTAAAGGGTCTGCATAATTTAAATGCTTTTTAGGGGACGAGTTTTGCTTTTAGTAAAAAGTTTGTTTAAAATGTACACAAATTTAAATATTTATTGATTATTACTACTATTTTGTAAGAATGGAATAATTAAAACAACAATGGTGTTGCATCAATATGTGTAATCTATTTGAGTTTAATAAAGGAACTAAATTTAAAGCTATGCAATCACCTTGATGTCGCTGAGGTAGTTAGATACGTATTAACCTTTCCGTCATATAATCCCGTGGGATGTGCGTGGGGGTTATTGTTTATTATGCCGGGAATAAATCAAATGCAGTTCATTCTAATGTATTGTTATAAAAGCTCTATTATTTACCAATTCATCGAAGGGCTATAACATATTTGATTGATGATGCTTTTAAATTTATCAAGCAATCTAACATTTGCATATACAACACATGTAATGTTGCTAAATACCAGCATTAAAAACGTACATATAAAATTGCAATGCAGCAGCTCGGATAATCATGAAAATTTACACCCATAAAAGCGAACAGAGCCATTAAATAAAACGATAATGGCGATATGCGCATCCGATAATGTATTTTGGGTTAGATCTAATAACCTTATAGTAGTCTACAAGCATTTTAATCAATAAAAGAATGTTTGATAATATTTAATGTTTTAAAAATAATATTTGTTGTATAATAATGTGATAATTAAACAGTTTGCAATATACGATTAAAAAAAAAATTACGTCGCTTTATGTTGTTATAGATACATATTTTACGCATTATGTACAATGTCATTGTAATATGAAGCCGTAAAACGAAACCATAAACATAGAATATTTCAGTCTCGCTTGATTGAAGGTCCAATAATCGAGAGTACATCGAACAAGAGGGACAATTTTTACACCCCATTACATTGTAGGATTTCACATAAACCCTCAGCTAAAAAAAATGAACATGAATGTTCAATCAATGAAATAATTAGTGAAATTTTATTTAAATATAAGATATTTGACAAATTTCTGTTAACTTAATAAGCAATTATTTATAAAGGCATTAATTAATTGGTTTCGAGAAGACGCAATGAAAGTTTTTAGAAATTAATACTCAAACGTTTCTTTGGAATAACTTTTAGTTAGTTATGAATAAAATTATATAAATTAAAGTTTGGTTTCAAGGTTTCTGGTTTGTTCCGTAATATAATATTTGAAGTTGCGTGCACATTTTGGACTTTGATAAAGACAAATTAGATTTATATAAAATGGTGAATGCGCCGGGCTATATTTGTATTTTTTAAACTATTAAAATATAGGTTATTGATTTATAACGTTACATCCTAAAATTTATATAAAGTGAGTTTGATGATATGTTTAAAACTATTAATAGTAAAACTTTTATTAATTCACTCATAAATCTAGAATTTATTTTATTTATTAACTTCTTTCTTACACAAACTTGGTGAGTATTGAAAATGCCTATCACTAAACTTGATTGAATAAAAAACTCAGTTTGTAGCAATGGAAAAAATTTAACTATAAAATGGGTTGTTACTACTACTACTAAAAGTCAATTAAAGATGTTTTTTTTTTGTTTTATTCACCAAATGTGCTAAAAAAATTGTGAATCCTTGGATTTTGCACTATTAATGAACGTATTTTATTTTAAGAATTATTTTAAATTTAATTTATTACTTTTAATACCTAGCTCATCAGGTTACTTAATCGAAATTGATCACATTTATTGAAGTTGAATTTTTTGGAAAATGTTATAATTATTGCTTTTATTCAATATAAATATTATCTAGACCTGCCGCTTTACCTGATTTGGTTGAATTTAGTGCTGTAATAACTTTTGATTTAATAAAGTTTAGGCCAGTGTCATTATTGTTGTTTGGTTTTGGTTGGTTTGTTTCATCACCAAGAAGTTTTTGGATGTATTTTTTCTATTCTATTTTCAGTTCTTTTTTACTCGTCATAAAATGGCTGCCTTTGTTTATTAATCTTATTGATAGATAGTTTTTAGTACTACCAGTAATTACTTCAACTTTTTTTTTGCTTTGTTTTGTCAATTTTTTCATGTTGCTAGTTGTTTGTGTTTTATCCAGGTCTTTTCTTCTTTTTATGGTGCCGTGTGCTCGCTACAAACGTAGGTTTCCTTTTCGTACGTTTATGGTGTGCGATCATAGTTCTATACATACATGCGGGACCTACAGTTTAACGTGGATTCCGAAGAACGTTGGACTCGAAACAAACAATTATACGTGTTGTTCACGTACACAGCTTGAGAAATAGGGTTGCAAGACAATAAAAAAGGATTTATAAAGGTATCAAAATAAAATGGCAAGATCACTCAAGTATCACACGCTTATTATAATTCTTGAACTGAATAGCCCAGCTATCCGCCCAATTGTTGAATATCTAAAAATTAGTTAATTTTTTTTTCTTTTTTTAATGACCAAAACTTGGGTTCAATTTTTGGCTTTCCTAATTAAGAGACAATTAACTGACATCTACAAAAAAAGAAGTACTCAATTTCCTAATTATCAACAGTTGAAATATTTGGACAGGTCATAAGTAACTAAGTCTCTATAACTCTTGAACTAAGTTGCTTGAAGTATAAAAATTTTGTATCAAAATTTCAAAATTTGTCCTAAAATCTAAATTTTTGTACAAAATAACAATATTTGGTTTCAAAACTACTACTTCGGAATAAATAATGAAAATAAATCAAGCTTAAAATATTTTGGTGGTTGGCTTTATCAAAACTTTTTAAAAAATTGTAATCCTGTATCTAAAAGAAAAGATTAGTTTTTTCTGGTTTGAGTAAAGTAACATTTTGGACCTTAAAATATCTTTATTTTTTCAAAATTTATAAATTTTTGTTGAAGTTTGTTTTTCAGATGTTATCTGTTATATAAATAGCTTTTAAGAAACCTGCGTGTGGTGGTTTGATCTAGTCAGTTCTAATTTGGGTTCAAGTTTGTTGGAGAAGTCCCACATCTGTCATTTTTTTTCAAAGCAGTAATAATAATAATACGTTTATTTCTTGCTTTTTGGCCTTGAAAATTACATTTACAAATACATTTACAACTTTCCAAAATAATAAAACTCCATCCTTATAAAATTAACACAATTAAGAATATTTTCTTCTCTGTTCGTCTATTTCTTTTCTTTGTTTTTTAACTGCCCTCATCCATTCTACCCCTCTTCCGTTCTCTTTCAATATCTCATTTTTTCCCATCTGTTCTTCTCCCATTTCGTTACACTCTTTCAACATATGTTCTATCCTATCTAGTTTCCTTAGTCTCTCCGCACATTTTGCACATTTTTAAATCCTCTTCTATCCAAAATCTTGTCACTTGCTCTTCATTGCCACATCTGAATCTTGCAATCATCTTTTTGTCATCTTTACTATACCTATCGCTCTCTAAGTATATTGGCAATTCACTTTCTATAATGTGTTCATAATTTGCGTTGTACCTAGATTTTTTCACTCGCATTCTCCTTTCTTGCCTTTGTATATCTCTATTTTTTTCCATAATTTTGTACCATGTCTTTCTTCCAGATTCTCTCATTCTTTCAATTTCTTGGCTTGCATATCCATTTCTATTGTAATAATTTTCCCTGATCTCTCCTAGCTTTTTATCTCTTGCTCTCATTTTCTCTTTCATGCATTCTTGTAATATTTTGGATTTGTGTCTCTGTCTCATTCTTTCTTCATACTTCATTTTTCTTTTTCCTGCTTCTACTCTTAACTTATCTTTTTTTACTTCTTCCAGCACAATATATGCTGGAGTTTCTCTATTTAAACCTAGCACCCCACTCCAATATTTTACATGTATTGCTTCTAATTTTTCTTGTTTCTTCCATCCCCATTTTTCTGACACATACAATATCATACTCATAACTAAACTATCAAACATAAGCCTTTTTATTCTCATACATTTAAATTTTCTTTTACTTATTTCCCAAACTTGTCCTACTACTTTATTTGCTCCTCCTCCTCCTCCACCTTTTTTCTCCCACCCCCCTTTCTGAAAACCATAATTTTTGTTTTTTCTACATTAACTTCTAAACTTTTTTTTTCTAAAATATTTTTCTAAACTTTTCATCATCTCTTTCATTTCCTTCGCTTCTTTTGCTAGTATTACCATGTTGTCTGCATATGCTAGCGACTATTTTTTCTTTACCAACTATTACCCCTCCTGCTTGAGCCAACCTCAATTTTTTTTTCTACATCTGCTATTTAGGTTGCAAATAAAGTAGGACTCAATGGACAGCCCTGTCTTACTCCTTTTGTTGTCTAAAATGTTTCATTCATTTTTCCGTTAACACATACGCAACTTGCTGTCTCCTCATACACGTCTTCCATTTTTCTTACCAGGTGCTTGCTAATTCCTTTCTCTCTCATACACTTCCACAGTTTCTCTCTATCCACACTATCAAATGCCGCCTTTAGATCCAGGAATAACGCATATATTTTCCCTGCTTTCTCTGCTATTTTCTTTTCCACAATATGAAGCCGGCTTGCCCATCTGGAGTTATCTCATTCATATTTAGTTCCTCATTCAACTTTTCTTCTAATATTATGGCATAGATCTTGTATGCCGTACCAAACAATGTTATTCCCCTGTAGTTATTTACTAGCTTTTTGGGTCCACTTTTGTGTGAAGGGCATACAAGACCTTCTCTCCATTGACTCGGAAACCCTTCTCCCTTCCATATTCTGTTTATTAACTCACTCAATCTCTCAATCAGTTCTTCCGTACTATACAACCACGCTTCATTCTGTATCCCATCCATACCTGGCGCTTTCTTTTTCTTTAGTTTTTTTTTATCTTCTCCCATATTGCCTCCTTTGAAATTTTTTCCGCTTAGTGGATTGGCTCTTGTCTCTCTAGTTTTTTTTCTTTTTTCTTTTCTCCTCCAAACAAACTTGAAAAATGTTCCTTCCACGCTTCCATTGGCATTTCCTCAATATCTCCCTGTTTTTTTCTTATTCCTTTGTTTATGCATTTCCATGCTTCTGCTTCTGTCTTTATTTTTTTAATTTCTATTTCTTCTTTTTTATAAATTCACTTTTAGCTTTTTTACATTGATTTTTGTAAACCTTCTGTTTTTTCATATATTCTTCTTTTGTGCTTTTGTTGTTTCTCCAGTGCCTTAACATCTTTCTGGCTTCTTGTTTTTTCTTAGTACATTCGCTGTTTTACCATTTGCTCTTTTTTATTTTTTCATCTTTTCTTCTATATGGTTTTTTTACTACCGCATCTCCAATTGTTTCTTTTAATTCCCTCATTATCTCTTCGACATTTCTTCCGTTTTCTCTAATTTTTTTCAGATTTTTTTTTGTACTTTATCACACATTCTTCTGTCCATGTTATCTTTTTTTTACTTTTTTTTTTTTTCTTGTCTTCTTACAGTTTCCCCAGTTAAGCTGAGTTCTAATGGCTGGTGGGCTGATTCAACTTTTATTCCTATTTTTAGATTGTCTATCTCTTCCCACGCCTCCTCATTTACAATTACGTAGTCTATTACTGATTGCCCGTTTGTCCCTATATAAGTAAATTCTCCATTTTCATCTCCTGTGATGTTTCCATTTAAAATGTCTCAACCTCTCTCTTCTATCATTTCTATCATGTCTTTTCCTTCTCTATTTTCTGTGGTATATTTTGATTCTCTGTTTCTTGTGTCCTCTTGTTTGATTTTTTCTCCCTTTTTTCCAATTCTTGCGTTGTCCTCACCTATAATCAATTTTCTTTCTTCAGTTTCTGGTATTAGCGTTTCTAAATTTTGTCTAGTGTTTTTCATGTCTCTACTATATACTGTTATTGCTTTATATTTTTCTCCTCCTCTCAAAAAGTTTTGTTTTTGTATTTTCTCCATTTCAATAACATCATCCTTTTCTTGACTTATTTCTTTTTTTATGCCGGTAATTATGCCTCCTTTAGCTCTTCCTTTTTTTTCTCTCTTTTATAGCTGGTTGGCATTTCCAGATGTATTCGGCTGGCATGTTGAGCTTCAACTTTTCTCATTTTTTGTCATCTATCCACGTCTCTACCATTCCAATTATGTCAAAAGTTTTTATGTACTTCCAGAACTTGTGATCTTTGTTGTCTATCTCAGCTTGGCTTGTTTGTTTTTTGTACTGTTTTTATTTTTTTACTATTTTTTGTTTTTTTCTATTTTCTGTATCTAAGTCATGTCCTTGGTCCTTGCATGCGTTATCTAATTTTTTTCAAAGCAGTAAGCCTGAATGCTGAGAAAGTTTTAAAAATGTCAATAAATCTAGATCAAAGTGATTTTTGCTCTTAATTTTTTCAAAGCATGCGCTAAATGCATTCTATAAGACGTTAGAGCTTTACATCAGTAGATGCATCATATCAGAAACAAACTTTTTTCTAAACAAAAGTTAAAAATAGTAAAAATGGTGCATTGTGTTCTTAGATAGGATAGATTCATAATTATTAAAATATAATTACTCAAAAGTCTCTCTAATGCATAATTATGTAACTGCTTGGTGGCACTTACACGACTAATTAATCCAAAAAATTATTAAATTTTTGCAGCTTAGTGACTTGAGAGGAGTTATGCGGTAATTTCTCTTGCTTTTTGCATCGCTATGCGACGGCTATTTTTGCTGGCTTTCAGCTACACCCCACCCCTAACGTTCCAAAAGAAATTATTTAAAAAAATTGTTTTTCTTGTCTTTCACCATCACTTAGTTTAGCTTGTTGGTCAAAACAGTTTTCCGGGGTGTGGCTCTTGGAGCCATAGGTAAGAGTTGGGAACCCTGCAAAGACTAGCTTCTGTAGACCATCTTCCGTTTACAACGGTTGATCCGTTGTTTCAGAAAAAGTACTACCTCTACAGCAAAACCTCATACACAATACTTACATTTCAAAAATCCAACTTTTTTTCAAATACGTCGTATTTAAAAAAAGGGTTTTGGCAGACTAATAACGAAAATTTGGATTATTTCTCTCGCTATGCAATTAAAACTGTGCTTTGTTAGTTATAAGTATGCTGTCAAAATTATTTTATCTACTTAAAATTCAACGACTGAATTCTATACGTAACACACGTCAATCATTTGGTAAGTTTTTGTACATATTTTCATTTGTATAAAAAAAGTGCAAATCTTTTTTTAATTTGTTTTTACTGATTTAAGTAAAATTTTGACTTCTTGAGATAAGCGTTGTATAGATTGATTGGGCCTCTTTTATCCTGTAGGTAACTTGAATTTCATCCTGAGCTTGCTGTTTATTTTTTTTTTCTGCAAGTTTAATAAAATTCATTTTTTGACCTATATATTGCAACTTGGAGCCACTAGAACATTAAATTGTTGTCCTAATAATGGAATCGGTTTTAAAATATTTCTCTCCACAGTCAAATTTGTTATCTTTTAATAATTTTTATAGTCTGTTTGTGTTAATAAGTAAAGAGTTTCCATGTTTTGCTTTAAACAAAACGACTCACTATAAATGCAGTTTATTAGATTATATTTTTTAGAACATCAATCATATTTTTTCTTTTTGGGATTAGCATTTACAATTCCTTTGGTCACGTTTTTGAATAAACATACTCTTCTATTTTTTTTTTCTTTTTTATAATTTAATTGTACATACTTGTACTCTTTCTATACTGCTTTTTTTAGTAAAATTCAATTCTGGATTATTGTCTGACCACTTAATTAACCTCCTCCAGAGCTACATTGCAAATGCTTCTATGCGTCTTTTATCTTATTTTTTTATTGTCCAAGTTTCACATCCGTATAGAAACACTCTCTATACAAAACAGTTTATAATTCCTTTCTTGCGAACTTATATTTAACTTGCTATTCAAAATCTTGTTTTTCCTTTTGAAAACTTTTTGCTATTTCTATGTGTTTTTATATTTCTCACTCGCGTTTAATATTTTCTGTAATTTTACTACCAAAGTACTTAAGCCTTTCCACTTGTTTAAAAACTAACTTGTTAAGTTCTTCTGTGCCTTTTGTAAACACAATTATATTATAAGCAAATTGATTCTAATATTCTTCCTTCTATGCTCACTTTCTTTTCCTCTTTTAAACACTCTCTACGTAGAACGTTGATTGCAAACAACAGCCCTGTTTTATTATTTTTCAATTTCAAACTACTTTGTTTTTTCTTTTAACCTCATTGCTACTTGTTGTTTCATATACAAATTACTTATCATTCTTCTATCTTTCCAATCTACTCCTTTTATTTTCAAAACTTTGAGTTCTTTTATTAAATTAAGTCTACACAAAACTTTTATCTTTCTCTAAGTATCTTTCTTCAATTGATTTTATTGTACCAATTGCATTATTTGTTTCTATTCTTTTTCTAAATCAAAATTTTAAATGTTCCGTTATTTTTCCTTTGTAATGTTTACAAATATAAAATACTCACCAAAGCTCTGCATGTAACTTTGCGTCTGAATGCAGTTGGACTTTGGCACACTACAAGAAGACCTGGCAAACACTGTATTTTTCTGGAAGAAGCTGTTAAGGAAACACCTCTGTTAGGAGCGCAAGCAGATAACATGTTAAATTTCAAAGACTCTACACGAATGGCTTAATAACCAATAAAGGTTCTAGAGCGGAAATATTGTTGCAAAATATCTTAATCATTAGTAATGCACACAACTATCTTCCAAGTATAAGTAGTTGGCATAACCTATGAAGTTATGGAAATAGTGAACCGCAAAATATCTGGCAAGAATTTGCAAATTCTAACGGATAGTAGAGTAGCCGTAATAGCTATAAACAAGCCTAAAATTACATCAAAGGTAATTTTTAAATATCATCGTGCTGGCTTGACATGGTCCGTATAAGGAAGACCGCTTCAAGCATTGTATTTGCATACATCAGAGGCATAGAGTGGTTGAATGACAGAACAATACAGTAAAGTCAACTTTAGAGGAAGTACAATGAGCCTAACAAGGCTTACGTGTAGTAGACTTTGGTTTATCTTCCAATTTTCAACCCAAAATCCAGAATGTAGAATACACTACTAAGCCTTTTTTCTCTCTTAGCTTGCTTGTACTAAATAATTTTTTTTGCTAACTTTATTCCCATTTTGTGTGTGTTTCATTTTCTTTTTATTCCTTCTCCATCTTGTGCTACCTTAAGTTTAACTATCTCATTTTTAATTTTCTTTTTTGTCTATTTTAGCTATTCCAAGTTTAGTGGTTTGTAAACCATTTGTTTTTAACTACCCGTCATCTTCTGTGCAAAATTCAACTAGTTTTGTAATTTTTTAATTTTTTTTAAAGTCTTTACTATCACAATATTGCAGCAATTTTTCTACTCATATAAACTTGTATGATTTAGTATATTCTTTTGTGAAAAAAATTGTTGTTGCTAAAAGTCTTGCCAAAGTCATTTAACAAATTATGAAGTGTTGCAAACTTTACAAAAAAAACTGAAAATTAAAAAAAATAGAATGTAAAAGAGTGTTGCAAACTGTCAAAAATGTTGCGACTATCAAAAGTGTTACTACTTGTTTAAACTAATGTTTCAAACAGTCAAAAAATGCTATGAACTGCAAAAAAGATAATAACATTTTTTTTGCAAACTGTCAAGTGTTACAGACTACCAAAAATGTTACTACTTGTTTCAAAAAAAAGTTGCAAGCTGTCAAAAAAATGCTATTTACTGAAAAAAAGTTAATTAAAAGAGTGTTGGAAACTGTCAAGTGTTGCAGACTATCAAAAGTGTTACTACATGTTCAAAATAATGTTGCAAACTTTCAAATAAAATGCTATTAACTGCAAAAAAGTTAATTAAAAGTATGTTGCAAACTGTCAATTGTTGCTGACTATTAAAAGTGTTATTACCTGTTCAATATAATGTTGCAAATTGTCAAAAAAATGCTATTAACTGCAAAAAAGTTAATTAAAAGAATGTTGCAAACTGTCAAGTTTTGCAGACTATCAAAAGCGTTACTACTTGTTCCAAAAAATGATGCAAACTGTAAAAAAATGCAATTAACTGCAAACAAGTTAATTAAAAAAATGTTGCAAACTGTTAAGTTTTGCAGACTATCAAATGCGTTACTATTTGTTTAAAAAAGTGTGCTTACTGTCAAAAAAATGCTATTTACTGCAGAAAGTTAATTAAAAGAATGTTGCAAACTGTCAAGTGTTGCAGACTATTAAAAGTGTTACTACTTGTTCCAAAAAATGATGCAAACTGTAAAAAAATGCTATTCACTGCAAAAAAGTTAATTTAAAGAGTATTGCAAACTGTCAAGTGTTGCAAACTATTAAAAATGTTAATACCTGTTTAAAATAATGTTGCAAACTATCAAAAAAGCTATTCACTGCAAAAAAATTATTTAAAAAAATGTTGCAAACTGTCAAATTTTGCAGACTATTAAAAATGTTACTACCTGATCAAAAAATGTTGCAAACTGTCAAAAAAATGCTATTCACTGCAAAAATGTTAATTAAAGAAGTGTTGCAAACTGTCAAGTATTGCAAACAATTAAAAATGTTACTACCAGTTCCAAAAAATGTTGCAAACTGTCAAGTGTTGCAGACTATTAAAAGTGTTACTACCTCTTCAAATATTGTTGCAAACTGTTAAAAAAATGATATTAACCGCAAAAAAAATAATGAAAAGAGTGTTGCAAACTGTCAAGTATTGCAGACTAGTAAAAATGTTAATATCTGTTCTAAACAATGTTGCAAACTGTCAAAAAAATGCTATTCACTGCAAACAAGTTAATTAAAAGAGTATTGCAAACTGTCAAGTGTTTCAGACTATCAAAAGTGTTACAACCTGTTCAAAAAAGTGTTAAAAACTGTAAAAAAAAATGCTTTTAAGTGCAAAAAAGTTGATTAAAAAAGTGTTTCGAGCTGTCATGTGATACAGACTATCAAAAGTGTTACTATCTGTTCAAAATAAGGTTGCTTACTGTCAAAAAATGCTATTAACTGCAAGATGTTAATAAAAAGAGTGTTGCAAACTGTCAAGTATTGCAGACTATCAAAACCTGTTGCAAAAAAGTTAATTAAAAGAGAGTCAAGTGTTGGAGACTATCAAAAATGTTACTACCTATTCCAAAAATTGTTGCAAATTGTCAAAAAAATGCTATTCACTGCAAAAAAGTTTCTTAAAAGACTGTTAAATGTTGCAGACTATCAAATATGTTACTACCTGTTCAAAATAATGTTGCAAACTGTCAAAAAATGCTATTAACTGCAAAAACGTTAATCAAAAAAGTGTTGCAAACTGTCAAAAATGTTATAAAATGTAAATAAAGAGTCGCGAGCTGTCAAAAACATTACAAATTGTCAATAAAATGTTTGGAACTACTAAAATAATGCAAAAAGTGTTAAAAAGTATTGTTAAAGTTTTTAAAAATAGTGCATATTAATAATATACCATCTGGCCTGGTCTGTTTTTGCAACCTGCACTAGGCCATGCGCCGTTTGTGTACGCTGAAAGATAGTTGGAGCGTTTTTGTGTGATAAATCCGCAGGTACACTTTAATTTTACTGTGTTGCAAGACAGATGTTGTTTGGTCTTGTTGGAATGCTAGTAGTAAAAGGACTACTGTTGAGTTTGCTTGCCGATGCAACTAATATGTGCATTGGTAATAGACTTTTCTGAACTTGGATATTATCTGGTCCTCGCTTTGATTTGTTTAATGTCTGTTTGGTGTTGTTGTTATCTTGGCTGGTTATCTGCTTTTAATGCACCATTTTTTTTGTAATTTGGAAAAAAAAAATGATTTACCCTTTAAAAAAAAGTGCCTACAGACCTAACTTCCTAAAAGTTTAAGACCGTAAACTTACATATCTTCCAATTGAAAATTGTATTTCTAAAAAAAGTTGGTAGGATACCCTATAAACTGTGATAAACTGCTAGATCCGGGTTGTAATGAACCACAAGATTATCAAAGTACTTTTTAGCCAACGTTATGATGTGTTAGCGCAACTGGAGGATACCATGATTGTTACATTTTTTTTTTTTAACATACTAAAGAACTAGAACAAATCACCGTAAAGTGAGATTTTGAAAAGCCCAAACACAATTGAAGTGCATGTTTGCAGCTGTTCTTTAGATTAAAGACTCAACAGTAGTTTTCAGTCTGGTCTGATGATAGTGGTGTACATCCGGATTTTGTTCCGCTAAAGAATTGAAATTAGCAGTTATTTTGCCAATTTGGCTCTATCTAGAATAGACTTTAGTCCTTTACCAAAGGTAATACTCAGGTACTTGACAACAACATCGTACCACGGAACAGGAACGTTGTTCAAGAGCTTAACACTAGAGTATTGCGGTTTTGATATGAAGCTATTAGCTTTAAAAGTCGCAGAAGACATTTTAGTATATGCAGTTTTAAAAGTAAACTTTTTGTCAGATCTTGTCAAAGGTTTTTTTTTAGTCTAAAACCTGTGACAATGACCTCGGGTTTTTGGTGGATTAGAGATTAGTTCTGTCAAAATTTATATTGGTGGACAGGGAAAAAATTGTTAGATTTTGTGTGGTCTTGGATTATGTTCAAGTTTTTAAGTTTCATTTAATTTTCATTTCTTTGATTTAAGAAGGCCAAACACTACACATTGACTTCTAGGTAGACCGACATGTTCCAGATTAGTGTTCTTAGTCATTGAGGGGAAGCATTAAAGTTCTAGGCTATCAGCAAATGATTGCACAGACTGGTGAATGTCCAACGTGCAGCTATATATGATACGTAGGTCTAATACATGACAAAACTGCGTAACAAAAAGATGGCTATAAATGTAATATCCACTCTTTTTTTTTGCTAATACTTTATTGGCTTTTTAACAGACCTGGCGACATATTTAAAATTTGCAGGAGGGGGAGACATAGTACTTAGAACAATAGAAATCTCCATTTCTTTATGAATTAGAATCATATTTTAAACATAATTATAGCAAAAATGAAAATATATGATTTTAAAATATGTTTTTTAATTAATTAGTTTGGATTTAGAATATTTATTAATTAAACTATTATTAGCTTATAACATTTATTTTTTAATAGCAAACGCCGACAGCGTTAAAGCCTTTGTCAAAGCTAAAAACAAACACAATTAATTATACAATGGTAAGGATAAAAAATTATAAATTAATACCAGCAATGTCAAAATGCTAAAGGCAACGACACTACCAAAAAGTTAGCTATTAAAATATAAATGTTATAAGCTAATAATAATTTAATCAATTAATACTATTTCAAACCCAAACTAGTTAAAGAAGGACAACTAAAAAAATTAAGTTTTACAGCAGACTTTCAAAATAATTAATTAAAATAATACATTTGATCAAAACAATTTATATACAATTTTTATTTGATCAGAATCAATGTAACAATGTTTTATTTTCACAAAATGATTGAGATAAAAGTACAAAGGAATTTTATTTTTATATTTTGCGCATCATTTTTCACTATCACAAAGATCAGAAAATTGCAATTATTGAATTGAAACTCATATTGCGTATATAGTAAATCTAATATAAATGCAGCAAAAATATAGGAAACGTTTATTAAATTAGGTTTACATGAAAAATATTTTTTAGGAGAACGCTCGTTTTGAATGGCTATCGAATGCGAATTCAATTTTATGTTATCCGTACTCCGATTCTATAGTTGTAGACAGAAAATCGATATTCTTAAAATAAATATTATTTTTGTTTTTATATATTTGGTTGAAATACAACTAATATAATTGATAATTATAAATTCTTCAAAAAAATTGTTACATTTTAATGTATTTCATAAACATAATTTCTATTCAACAATTCATTCCTTCCATAAAACTGGTAATAATAGCTTTGTTTGCAAAATAAAAATTTAATTAGCTCCATTTACTTAACACTACTATTCAATTACGAAATTGTTATTTGATTCAGCACAACATATTAATACACTTTTTGACTATTGTATATTTTTCAATCATTTAAAAGCCCTATAATTGAATATTGAAAAAAAAACTGACATGTGGTTGTGACCTGGCATATTTCCTGTTATTGACATCGCGCGGTAAAAACAAACTCATAAATTTGAAAAAACATATTTTAAACAATATTGTAAATAAAGTTCTTTCACATTTGCATAGTGTGTGGCAAGCACTAACACTTTCGTTCAAGGTTGCCAATGTATTTTAGTTGAGATGATTTAGATATGTTTTTGTTAGACAAGTTTATATTTATTGAAATCAAAGTGTTTGATTCTATAGATATATTCAGAAATGTATTAATAGAATCCAATTTCTAAAATTAAATCAAATGTTTTCAAATAAATTTTGATGCATTACAAATTGATTTATATTACAAATCCTTTGTTAACCCAATTTTATTTTAAAAAATATGACACTTTATTTCTTTTATACTTTGATTGTATTTTATTTTCTATTTCAGATATAATATTAAATTTCCGCACGACATACGTGAATCGGAAAGGTGAAGTGGTGTCCGATTGGAGATCCATATCTCTCAATTATCTAAGGACATGGTTCATTGTCGATCTACTCGCTGCTCTGCCTTTCGATCTGCTTTATGCCGTTTACGGTGGAGAGGTAATGTACTTTTTTTGTATTATTTCTAGTGTACTATCGTAGATTTTCCATTAGATAAAATAGATTTGAAAGGAATAATACTGTCAATTGCATGTAAGGTCATTTGTGAACATTTATTTGAATACATTAAAATTTTATAGATTACTCAGACAAATCACTTTTAGTTTATAAATTGCAGTCAATTATTCTACATGCATATTGATCAGTTTTGAAGCAATACAATGTACTACGAATCAAATTAACTAGAAGCACTATTGTCCTAAATCAATAGCTATCACACCAAATTTGCTTTGTCTTGCCCTTTCAATATTGATCAACATTAAACAAATTCTTGACGGACAATAATTACACGCTCTAATAACTCTTAACATCAAACAGTATACAATAAAAAAAACTAAAACTGTGCGCGTTAATGCAATTTTATATTATTTTTAATTGTATTTATGATACTCCCACGGTGCATTATAAAATATTATCTATCTCGAAATTATAATTAAAATTAATTTAAAAATGGAATATAAATAGAAATAATATTGTTTTGTTGTAGTTTTTAATAAGCCCACACTTAATGCATTATTTGTTTCAGTAGTCAGGGGCTGGATCAACCTTCAGCAATCATAATATACATTTAATTAAATTAACAAGACTGTTACGGCTAGCCAGATTACTGCAAAAGATGGATCGATATTTCCAATACAGTGCTATGATATTAACGCTATTAATGTTATCATTCACACTTGTCGCACATTGGCTTGCATGCATCTGGTATGTGATAGCGGATCAGGAAAAAGACAGACATCATGACGACTGGGATCTAGGTAAGAACATTTATAAATAGTGAATAAGTTTCATATTTTTGAATGAAAATGCACATAAATTGTTATCTGTAGTGATAAAAAGTATTATTTTTCTAAGGTAGAATTTGAAAAGCATACTTGGATGATTGTTAATTGATATAAAGAATTATTAAGAATAATATTTTAGTGGATTGCTTGGTTTCAATGTTATGATAGGCAAGTTGGATTTAATTGAGGTTATGTAGAATTGTTCGAATCAATTTGAACAAAATTTATACATTTTGTACTACTAATGATGAAGTATGTTGATGCAAATTTTTATTAATTTTTAATGAACCGCTTCAAAGTTATTTAATGTTAAATTTTTTTATAGTTTCAAAGTTGAGATAGGCGAGGTGGATTAAATTGAGGTTCTGTAGAATTGGTTGAATGGTTTTGAATAAAATTTATACAATTTGTACTATTGATGATAAAGTATGTTGATACCAATTTTTATTAACTTTCAATGAACCCCTTCAGAGTTATTTATTGTTAATTTTTTTCCTAGTTTCAAAGTTGAGATAGGTGAGGTGGATTAAATTGAGGTTATGTAGAATTGTCCGAATTGTTTTGAATAAAATTTACACAGTTTGTACTACTGATGATGAAGTATGTTAATACCAATTTTTATTAATTTTTAAATAACCGCTTCAAAGTTATTTAATGTTAAACTTCTTCCTAGTTTCAAAACTGAAACAGGCGAGGTGGATTAAATTGAGGTTATGTAAAATTGTCCAAATTGTTTTGAATAAAATTTACACAGTTTGTACTACTGATGATGAAGTATGTTGATACCAATTTTTATTAATTTTTAATAAACCGCTTCAAAGTTATTTAATGTTAAACTTCTTCTTAGTTTCAAAGTTAAATTAGGCAAAGTGGATTAAATTGAGGTTATGTAGAATTGTCCGAACGGTTTTGAATAAAATTTACACAGTTTGTACTACTAATGATGAAGTATGTTGATACCAATTTTTATTATTTTTTAATAAACCGCTTCAAAGTTATTTAATGTTAAATTTCCTTCAAGTTTCAAAGTTGAGATAGGCGAGGTGGATTTAATTGAGGTTATGTAGAATTGTCCAAATCAATTTGAACAAAATTTATACAATTTGTACTATTGATGATGAAGTATGTTGATACCAATTTTTATTATTTTTTAATGAACTTTAAAGTTATTTAATGATAAATTTTTTCTTAGTTTCAAAGTTGAGATATACGAGGTGGATTAAATTGAGGTTATTTAGAATTGTCCGAATCAATTTAAACAAAATTTATACAATTTGTACCACTGATGATGAAGTATGTTGATACTAATTTTTATTAATTTTTAATAAACCGCTTCAAAGTTATTTATTGTTAAACTTCTTCCTAGTTTCAAAGTTGAGATAGACGAGGTGGATTAAATTGAGGTTATTTAGAATTGTCCGAATCAATTTAGACAAAATTTATACAATTTGTACCACTGATGATGAAGTATGTTGATACTAATTTTTATTAATTTTTAATAAACCGTTTCAAAGTTATTTATTGTTAAACTTCTTCCTAGTTTCAAAGTTGAGATAGGCGCGGTATATTAAATTGAGGTTATGTAGAATTGTTCAAATCAATTTGAACAAAATTTATACAATTTGTACTACTGATGATGAAGTATGTTGATACTAATTTTTATTAATTTTTAATGAACCGCTTCAAAGTTATTTAATGTTAAATTTTTTTCTAGTTTTAAAGTTGAGATAGGCGAGGTGGATTAATTTGAGGTTATGTAGAATTGTCCAAATGATTTTTAATAAAATTTACACAGTTTGTACTACTGATGATGAAGTATGTTGACACCAATTTTTATTAATTTTTAATGAACAGTTTCAAAGTTATTTAGTGTTAAATTTTTTCCTAGCTTCAAAGTCAATTTAGACAAGGTAGATTAAATTGAAAATTTATAAAGTTCTTTAAATTAATTTGAACAAGATTTACACGCATTGTACTTTTGATGATGAATTATGTTGGTACCAATTTTTATTAATTTTCAATAAAATGCTTCAAAGTTGTTTGCTGGATAATCTACTCATTAACTTCAAAGTCATAATAAGTGAAGTGGATTTAATTGAGGTTATGTAAAATTCTATGAATTAACTTGAATAAAATTTACAGACATAGAACTACTGACGATGCAGTATTTTTGTATAATTTTTTATAAATTTTTATTGAACCATTTTAAGGTTATGTTTTGTTAAACTACTTCCTAATTTCAACATCAAGATAGGCAAGGTGGATTAAATTGAGGTTATGCCAATTTGTCTGAGTTGATTTGTTGTACAAAACATACGATTTGTACTACTGACAATGAAGTATGTTGGTGCTGATTTTTATGACTTTTTAACAAACCTTTTCTCAGCTAGCGTTAAAAGTCTCTATGCCAAAGGTGGTGATACGGACATCTTATCACTTGGTGAAGGACGCTTGGGTGGGTGGATGGGAAGGTGAGTGGGTCCAAAACATGAGTTTAGAATGATGTTTTAAACTAGGGTATCCGCCTACTCACCTAAGCGTTAGTGATCAAGAAATTAAAATTTTTCTTTTTAGCAAACGGTAAAAGTCGTTATATTAAAGGAGGTGATCATAACATTTAATTCTTTAATAACAAACACTTGGGTGGGTGGGTGGGTTACTCTAGAACATGAGTGCAGACAGATAATTTGAACTGGGGTTCCCGCCCACCCACCCAAGCGTTAGTGATCAAGAGATTAGAAGTTTTTTTTTTTGCAAGCAGTTTTTTAAATTTTTTTAAAAGATTATTTGGCCGGGCGGATTTATGTTTGAATGCCAAAAATAATAATATTTTCAAATTTTGACGCCGATAGATCGAGTCTAAATTTATAAAACAAAGAGAAAAATCTTTCAAAACTGATTCAAGTGACAAAAGATGTCTTTGTTAAACTTCTGAAATAAAATTCCATGTAGAATTGTTTGCAAAATTTAAATTTTTAATAATATTTGGTGTATAGTTCATCTGAATGTGTATTTGTATGAGTTTATGATAAAAAATAAGCATATTTTTGCGGTTTTTTTAAGTTTTAAACACCTAAAACCCAAATACACAAAACAAATTTATATTTTCCAACTAATTTACATCAAAATACGTCAACTTTGGTGGTTAAAAAAAATCTAAAAATGTTCTTTTTTGTCCAGCTCATTAAGAACAAAATATTGGTATTACGGCTTTTGCGGCTTATAGACGGGGTATATACTTGAAATAGCGCCAAATTTGATTCTACGGAAAATTTATGACTGATTTCACTAGTAAATTTTATTTTTAGTTTAAATGCTATTTTTAAACCAAAAATTTTATTTTTCAAAGTCAAAGTTAATAATACTAAAAAAAATCGTAATTTTTTTAAAGAATTTTTTACCCTCATGAACCAATCAACTACTAAAACAAATTTTGCTCCCCCCCCCCCTGCTTTGGTCCCATTGAAATGGAATTGCCAACATAGTAAATGTGTTTTATTTATCTTAGAATTGATTCCAAAACAAACGTCATAAACAAGTCTGGAGAAATTTGTAACTGCATCTTTATTAACTGTCAAAATCCTCACATGTCTCTTAATGCCATTAGACGCACTATACCTGGTAAACCGCTAAGCAATTTTTTTTATAAAAAAATGTTAAAAAATAACTATTCAACACCCAAACCTACATATTTTGTTACCATAACAAAGAATAATTGTGAGAATTAATGTGGGAGCTGCATACATATCAAAATGAATATGGGCAAATTGGGAAAGAAAAAAAAAGCGGAGATACTATACACAACTGTGACCGCTCCTTGCAATATTTCTTGGCAAGAAATTTTGAGGTAAAATTTTGGTTTTTAAACAAGCATCACTGTAACGCCATAGTGCACGAGAGTTGCTTATCCGTTAATGATATTTTTTTGTTCTAGTGGTGTTTGTCCTTGTAGGTTATAGTGTCAAGGGAGTTTTCCGCTTTATTGGTATCAAAAGCTAGGTTTTGTGAACTGCTCTAACTAAAAAAAATGTTGGTAGTTTTTTTGTTCCAGTAGTGTTTGTCTTTGTAAGTTATAATGTTAAGGGTATCTTTAGCTTTGTTAGTTTTAAAGTATTTTGCTACGTTCTAATCTAAAAAAGTCTGTTGGTGGTATCAAGGTCTTAGAAATGTTTATTTAATATGATTATCCAAATTTTTTCTTAGTTTGGAAGTTGCATCCCATCAAATACTACTAACAAGCAGTCACTTTGCGCATCTTTAAATGTCCAAAAGTTGTCTTTTATTGTCACGTAAAAATAGGCTTTTTTAGTTTAATAACAAAAAACGGAACAAATTATTGATGATTTTTTTAATAGTTTTTGTGAGATTTTCTTCAGCAATATGTGTATCATTAGAATGTAAGCAATGACTATCGAAATTGAAATTATTAAGAAATTCTTTATGTTTATTATGTTTATCTTAGAACAATGATATATGAGGTACGGTTTAGGTTTGCTAGTAATAGGAAATGAAGTTTTAACAACAGAAGTAATAAATGAATTATCAAAATTTCTTAAAGCAGCTTTAACAGTAATTGTTGTAATCTCTGGATACAAATCTAATAATTTTGGTAGACCAAGAAGTTTTGTTTGTTGTCTAGATAGTGTTGTAGAAGATGAGTAATTTAATCATTCAGTATTATGTACATTATAACAAAATGAATACAGCTTTTCTATGATTACCTTGAAAAAGCTTGTCAAATCTTTCAGAAAAGTCATCAAAAAAGTTTAGAATTGTCATATTTAGAGAACGGTATATGCCTATTACAAAAATAGTTTTATCGGGAAGATGTAGTTTAAGAAATATTATAAAAATTAGCTTATAAGCCACAAACTAAGTCAGTGTTCTGTTGATTAAATTGATCATTAAAACAGGCAAGACCTTGTTCCGCTAATTTAATTGTATTGTAAGTCTTTTTTTGTCGATGTAACTCTTGTGATGACCAAAATCTACGGCCCGCACATCCAAATAAGAAGCTGTTTTAGGTGCGGAATAATTAGATTTGAAACAAGCCATCATAATTTACTATTACGGTTATACCTACTGCTAGGTCGGAGTTAGTATTAATTAGGTTAGGTTAGCCTCAAGCCCCTTATCCGTACGGTCAATGTTGTAATAAGTACGCCTTCTTTCGGATATGAAGAGAAACTTTAGTAGGTCCCGTGTACTGCCTTGATGTTGCGTGCACGTTAAAGAACCCAATAATTTAGGTTGGAATACCTGAATTTTCGGCAAAATTTTCAGATGTGGTAGTCTTAACCTTTGGCGTCGGTGATTAACCTTGGCAGCAGAAATAGACCGAGGTTAAATAATTAAATTAAAAATAAATATTAGGGTAGGGTTAGGTTAGGTTAGGTTAGGTTAAGGTTAGGGTTAGGGAGTAAGTTTGAAAAAAGATAATCCCGGAGCAGAAAGTTTGGATATGCGAGGTGACCAATCTTCAAAAGCTAGATTTAGCTTCCTTAAATGCGTTTGGAATAGGTAAGAATAAGGTTTTTTGGACCAAAGTCTTGCGAGTTTGGGTACGTGAGGACACTACTCCTCCAAAACTGGACCAGTCTACTCCAAGTCCAAGAATCAGCTATGCTAAAAATCTTTTTAAATTGCTCAGAAAATACTTAACAATTACATTTTTGCATAAAAATTATTTAAATTCGCCTAGAAAACTCATTTTCTGCATTAAATTCTTTGATTTTTGTAGTGGTCTTGCTAATGGTTTTTATCTCACCAGATACTTTGTTGCTTTTACCAAATTGTTAACTACCTAGTAGTTTATTGCTGTCAAAAATGTTACAAATTTGTAAAAAAAAAGTTTTTTTTATGGGATGAGCAAGTAATATCTAATCTCTTGATGACCAACACCTGAGCGGATAGGTGGGTCATCCTAGATCATGATAACCAGCGAGTAGTTTGAATTAGAGTTCCCACAAACACGCTCAATAGTTTGTCATAAAAATACTAAAAATTTCTCCTCTCTGAAAGTGTTAGAAGTTTTTTAGTCAGAGGAAAAGATCTTGATGACCAACACTTGGGCGGCTGGGTAGAACACTCCAGATCATGATAACCAGCAAATAGTTTAAACTGGAGTGCGCACTTTTCTGCCCAAGAGTTTGTTATCAAAGAACTGAGAGTTTTTCCTCTCTAGAAATGTTAGAAATTTCTTAGTCAGAGAAGGAGTAGGTGATATCCAATCTTTTAATGACCAACACTTGGGCTGGTGGGTGGGTCACTCCAAACCATAATAACCAGCAAGTAATTTAAATTGGAGTAACCACCTTCCCGTCCAAAATTTTGTTATAAAAAAACTAAAAGTTTCTTCTCTCTAGAAGTGTTAGAAATTTCTTAGTCAGAAAAAAAAGAGGTGATATCTAATTTCTTGATGACTAACATTTGGGCGGGTGGGTAGGACACTCCAGATTATGATAACCAGTAAAGAGTTTAAACTGGAGTGCATACCTTCCGTCTCAAGAGTTTGTTATCAAAAAACTAAAAACTTCTTCTCTTTGAAAGTGTTAGAAGTTTCTTAAAGAGGAAGAGGAGGAGGTGGTGATATCTAATCCCTTGATAACCAACTAAAAGTTTCTCTTCTCTGGAAATGTTATGTTAAAAGTTTCATAGTCAGAGAAAGAGGAGGTGATATCCAATTTTTTAAAGACCAACATTTAGGCGGGTAGGTGGGACAATCTAGATCATAAAAACCAGCAAATAGTTTGAACTGGAGTGCATACCTTTCCGCTCAAGAGTTTGTTATTAAAGATTTAAAAGTTTTTTCTCTCTGAAAGTGAAGTTTTTTTAGAGAGGAGGAAGAAATGGTGATATCCAATCCCTTGATGACCAACACTTGGGCAGGTAGGCGGATTACTCCAAAACATAATAACCAGCAAGTAGGTTGAACTGGAGTGACCACTCACCCATCCAAAAATTTGTTATTAAAGAACTGAAAATTTCTTCTTTTTGAAAGTGTTAGAAGTTTTTTAGTCAGATGAGGAGGAAGTGATATCTAATCTCTTGATGACCAACTTTGGGCGGGTGGCTAGATCACTTCAGATTATAATAACAAGCAAATAATTTGAACTGGAATGTTTTTAAAGAAATAAGTTTCTCCATTCTGAAAGAGTAAGAAATTTCTTAGTCAGAAGAAGAAAAGGTATCCAATCTCTTGATGACCAACACTTGGGCTGGTGGGTAGGTCATAACAACCAGCAAGTAGTTTAAACTGGAGTGCCCAACCACCCGCACAAGAGTTTTGTTAACAAACAATTAAAAGCAGGTGTTATTCAGTCTATTAATGACCAACACTTAAATATCAAAACACAACTTTAATTTTTTTGTTTACTGTGCCATAAAAGTGGCTATTAAGCACCACTATTAATTATAAATATACAAATATTTGATTTTTAACTAACAAAATTAGGTAAAGTTGTTTTATAAATACATTCAAAGCATAGAAAATGTCAAAATATGCCAAAACTTTGTTTCAAAGTTGCAGAATATGCCAAAAATTGTCAAAATATGCTAAAACCATATTCATTTTAAGTGTGTCAAAAATAAAACAATTTAATTTTATATTGATAACATACGTTAAAAAAACTGTTAAAATGTGATAAAGCCATATTAGGTTTAAGCATCTAAACAAAAACGCGTATGAATCGCACATTTTGCATTAAATCTATTTGAAATCTGCAAATAAATAGGCCAGAAAACGCATTTTCTGCAAATAAATTCTTTAGAAATCGGAGTTTTGGCATTAAAATCGTTCAGAAAATACATTTTTATATGAAATAATAAAAATAGCTTAAAATACAAATTACCTACATTAAACATAACTCCAAAAACTTTATTTAAAATTGCATAAAAACTTACTTTCTGCATATAAATTGCTCAAATGATATATTTTCTGCACAAAATTATAAAAAAACATTTCTGGAAATTTAGGCATTGGCTTTGTTCATAAAAAACAAAACAAAAACATTTTGTGCATAAAATTGCCTAAAAGACGCAGTTTCTGCATATAAATTACTCAGGAAATGCATTTTTGGCATAAAAAATCTCATAAAAACGCATTTTCTACATAAAAGCTGCTCAGAAATTGTATTTATTATCATATCTATTTATCATATCTTCTGCATATGAATTGGTCCAAAAATGCAATTTCTGTATGAAATATACTTAAAATCGCATAAAAAGGCGGATTTACGGCATTAAAATCGTTCAGAAAATACATTTTTTAAATGAATTAATTTAAAAAAATATGTTTTTTTCATAAAATCTATTATAAATAACTCACAAAACAAATTACCTACATTAAACATAACTCAAAAACTATATTTAAACGGATGTTTTTACAGAAAATCTCATAAAAACCCTATTTATTGCATTTTCCAGCATGAAATCTCATTAAATTCGAAATAGTAAAAAACGCATTTCTTCAAATTTCGGCATCGGCGTCGTTCAGAAGAAACAAACAAACATTTTTTTATATGAATTGATATGAATTGCATTTTCTCCATAAAACCTGAATGAACCAAAAAATTAAAAATTGTATAAAACTCAATTTTTTTTATTATACATTATTAGTCAAAAGCTATATTTATTGCAGTAAATACTTTATATTTTTTTCACAAAACTAATTTATTAAATAAAACACCTTAAAATTGTTTATAAAGCGCATTTTTCGCAAAAAACTGCATAAAATAGCATTTTTTGCATACAAATTCCTTAGAAACAGAATTTTAACATCAACATCGTTCAGAAAATTTATTTTTTATATAAAATAACTTAAAATTGCAATTTCTGCATACAACCTATTAAAAATAGCTCAGAAAATAAATTTCCCACAATAAAAGTTACTCAAAAACTATATTTTTGGAAATAAATTCTTTATATTTTACTCACAAAACCAATTTATTGAATAAAACACTCATAAAGTAAATTTTGCTTTAAAAATCGATTTTTTTCATAAACATTTCAACAAAAAATGGAATTTTGTTATCAAAATCGCACAAAAAATATAATTTTTATAAAAAGCAAATTAAAAATGCATTTTTGGCAGTCTATCTATTTGAAACAGCTTAGAAAACAAATTTTCTGCATAAAAATTGCTTTAAAAATAGAATTTTGGCATCAAAATTTCTCAGAAAATACAGTTTTTGTAAGAAGTAACTGTAAAATGTTTAGAAATTGCATTTTTTACATAAAATCTATTTAAAATTTGCAAATAAATTGTTCAAAAAACGCATTTTATAGAAATAAATTTATCAGAAAACTGAATTTAGCATAAAACTTATTGAAAATAGCACAAAATTTCTCAAAATGACCCAAATGTTGCATAAAATATATTAAGAAAAACATTTATTATCTGAAATAAATTAAAATAAACTGAACATTTTTATTGTAAACAATATAAAACATTTTTTGAATAAAATAAAGCAAAAAATTATAAAAAATGCTCAGAAATTAGATTTAATTAAAATTGCTTTAAAAATGCATCAAAATTTCGACATGAAAATGGAATTTTGTCATTAAAATAGCACATTTTTTTTTAAGAATTAAATTAAAAACGCATTTTTACCAATCTATCTATTTAAAATTTCTATTTCTGCATAAAAATCGCTTAGAAAATTGAATTTTGGCATCAAAATTTTCGCATTTTCTGCAAATAAAATTTTTAGAAATCAGAGTTTTGGCATTAAAATTGTTCAAAAAATACATTTTTATGTGAATTAATAAAACTAGCTCAAAAAACAAATTACCTACATTAAACATGTTCTGCATAAATTTTCATGAAAAACGCATTTTAAAAATGCATTTTCTGCATGCAATCTGTTTGAAATTGCATAAAAAACTTACTTTTTGCATTTAAATTGCTCAAATGATGTATTTTCTGCACAAAATTATTAAAAAAACGCATTTCTGGAAAAAAAACATGTTGTGCATGAAATCGCCTAAAAGACGCAGTTTATGCATATAAATTACTTATAAAATGCATTTTTGGTATAAAATCTACTTGAAATCCCATAAAAAACGCATTTTCTTATAAAAACTGCACAGAAATTGTATTTTTTCATAAAATCTATTTAAAGTTGCCTAAAAACGCCTTTTCTGCATATGAATTTGTACAAAAATGCATTTTTGAAATCTACTTGAAATCCCATAAAAAAGCGGAAATTTGGCATTCAAATAGTTCAAAAAATACATTTTTTATATAAATTAATTTAAAAAAAATATGTTTTTTAAATAAAATCTATTAAAAATAGGTCCAAAAACAAATTATCTACATTACACATAACTCAAAAACTAGATTTAAACGCATGTTCTGCATAAAGTCTCATAAAAACTGCTCAGAAATTGTATTTTTTTATAAAATCTATTTGAAATCGCCTAAAAACGCTTCTTCTGCATATCAATTGGTCCAAAAATGCATTTTCAGTATGAAATATAATTGAAATCTCCTAAAAAGGCATTTTCTGTATAATAATTGCTCATAAAAAGGAATACCTTTATCAAAATCGCTCAGAAAGTATAATTTCTATAAAAGTAACTTAAATTTTTTCATATGAAATAAAATTGCTTAGAAAACGCTTTTTGAGCATTAAACATGTTCCATAAACACATTTTTTTTAATAAAATCTATTAAAGGCACAGAAGTAACTTTAAAGTCACATTCTTTATAAAATCACATAAAAATTTCTCAGAAAATGTATGAAATCTATTTGAAACTGACCAAAAAAAGAAGCATTTTTAGCATAAAACCTTTTAAAAATTGCTTCAAAAATACATTAAACTTAATTCTATAAAAATACTAATAGGCTCAGGAAATAATTTCTGCATAAAAATTAATCATTTGTATTTTACCCACAAAACAAGCTTGCCTAAACTAAAGTGGCACAACGGACAAGTTGACACACAAATTGCGACTGCAGAAAAAAAGTTCAAAAACGTCAAACAAGTATTACAATTTACAAGGAGCCACATCTCAAGAAACCGGAGAATATGATTTTTTTTGGGATGTGTGAGTTGCCTCAACAAGTGGCCTTTGAGAATGACTAGCGCATGGCAATACCTTTCGGTTTTATTTTCTGGGTTGGTCCTGCTGTTAATTTGTTCTTGTCATTGTCACTAATGTGGTACTAATTTGAGGTGAGCTGGTTTTGGCCTTGCGGAATTCACTCAGTTTGCAGCGGCAACACATGCTGTTCAATCTCTTCATATACCCTCTTTGGTTGTCTTATTTCCTACACTCACATCTATCTCTTTTTTTTTCCATTCTTGCTTTATTCAGCATAGATATTTGCTTTGTCATTAGGTATCTTCTAAGTTTTTTTATATCTTTTCTTTCTTCCTCGTTGTATCCTTTTTCTTTTATAAATAATTTGTTTAGCTCCATTAAATGTATCCTCTTTGGTAGTCCTAGGTTTGCCAGTATTACTTCTAGTAACGTCCATTATTTGGTAGGCTTTTTTTGTTTTTTTGCTTCCATTTAGCTTCTCCTTTTTTTGTCTTCTGTGGCTTTTGATCTGTGTGTTTCCTTCCATTTTGGTTTATCTAAATCTTAAAGCTTCAAACTCGTCTATTTTTTTCTCAGTACTATTGTTGCGTAGTTTCTTAGTGCTTTCTAGTTGTTTTCGTCACTCAGGCATATATTAATGATTGTGGATTTATTGATTTTGTTTTCCAATACTTTTTTTAACTCTTTTCTATTTTCCTCCCATGTTTCAAACTTCACTAGCGTACGTTCTGCGCCGTCATGCTGGTCTTCTTGACAGAATATACATTTTTCTTCCTTCTCCATCTTTTTTTTTTATATTTACTAAAGGCTCCATGTCCGGTGAGTAATTGCATTGTATATGAAGGATTACATTTAACAGTGGACAATCACAGGCTGAAAAGAAAAAAAAAGAATTCATGATGATTTGTCAGACTTTACTGATTAAAACCTTCAAAAAGTGAGCCTAGTATTTCAGTTAGTTTCACAACTAACTCTGTTATGGAATTTAACAAACTTTATAAACCGAAATTGATAATCAAATTAATACGCTGAATAGTTCAGTTTATCGACTTAATTAAGCTCATTATGCTTCTAATGAAGCACAACAATGTTTCACCTATATAAAGTACAATATTTTTAATATTATTATTATGATTATATTTACATACAATTGTAATTTTTTAAATGTAATTTTTTTTCCCATTTGCTGCCCTACCCTGTTTCCATTTGGATGGATGCAGAGCCTCGTATTCGGGGTACAATCCTTCCAAATTTCAAATTGAATTTAGGTAATAAAGCTAATACATAGGCAAATCACTCCTACACAACATACTTATTTCACTCCTTCTAGTTAAAATCACATCAAGTCTATTAATTATCACCGAGGATAACTCAAAACCACATAATTACTGCAACTATTTATCATCGGAGATGGCTGGATTTAGTTCCACATGACCTACATTAAATTGTCATCGACGTAGTAACAGGTTAACTAACAATATTTCATCTGCAACGTGATTAGTTAATGAAAATCGCTTCAATTAAATTACTATAAAACTACAAAGCGTTGATACATTTTACTATCAGTATATGGTATCGTGTTTATAAATAGAGCCTTTGTTTGCAAATTCAATACACTGCTCCACACAATCCTGTACGGTTAATTTCAACTATTTATAGAATACAATAGGAGATAGAGATAAATGCAAAAAAAATTGTTTTATGATTAAAATTTAATCATCCATTAGTCTGATTAAATATTTTATAACTGAAATATTAAATTATGTAATGTATATTTCATACTTTTTTATTAAAAAAACTTGTTGAAAGTGTGTTATAAAACTTGTTATAATTGGACTTGGCTGGATAAAGAATAGCTTGATTAAAAATGTTTGTCTTTTATTTATAAACTAATTAATATAGAAACATTTGCGTAATGAATTAACTTTTTTTAGCTTTACAAAATTGTATAACAGCATAAATTATTATATTAATAAATTACTTTACAAATGAGGAAAATTATATATAATTAAGTTGATTACCTTGCATCATTATAGTAAAGGTTTGTTAGTATTTGCTTGGAAGCTTTGATTTTTCATCTTTCAAGAAAATCGCATCATTAGACTAACGAGAGTGTTTTGATAAGCCTATTATTATAAAAAATAAAATAAATACCTTGAACTTGCACGTTCATATTTTTAATTTTTAATTATACACTGAAGATTTTTTTTTATAATTAGAAAGTCTGAAACAAATTTGGTCTTTGCGGCTATTATATTTTATCTTCACTAATACCTTTTCAATTTTATTTTTAAGATATATAAATAATCTGACCTTGAATGTTATTAAACGTTTCTTCCATTTTTTGGTATACTGCATCTGAACTCATTTCTACCTATTCATTCAAGCATTGCACAAAATTGTTTGATATCTTCTTTCTATATTACATTGCAAACTTTTTATTAATTTCTCTATTGGCTTTTAGTTTATTAATTTTATCTTTTTTGTCGTTGGCTTTACTAGAACTTTTATTAAATCTTTTGTCTGTTATTATTATATTAATATTAATTTTCCACAAATATAGACAGACATTTTTTTTAATAATTAGTATTATTATAGCTAAATACCCCCCAATATATGATATTTTTATTTTCAGGATGGATACATAATTTGGCAGACAAATTGAAAATACCAGTGGACAATATTTCTCATACGGACTCATATGTAACCGCGTTATACTTCACCTGTTCGAGCTTAACCAGCGTTGGTTTCGGCAATGTGAGCGCTAATACAACAAGTGAGAAGATTTTCAGCATTTGTATTATGCTAATTGGGGGTAAGTTAATTAGTAAATAAACTAGTGATTAGTAAAAGAGGTACAAGTTGCAATGCATAATTAAACTTGGTCTAATCTTCTCAAATCCGTGCTTTACGACGCCGATTTAATTGAGGATTACGGAAATTGAATTAATGGTCGGTTTTCCTTGTGATGTCATAATTATACAAAAGAATGTTTTAAATAATAATTATGTAGTAAATTTAAACTAAATTTTTAATAGGTAACAAAATTTCAATATTTCAATAAACAATAAAACGCTTGCAATTAAGAAAAATCAAATTAATTTAAGAAATTTTATTTTTTATTTAAAATTAAATTTAGTATTTTGCTAAATATAGTTGGTTGCGTTGCGAGAAAATATCTTGCCTATTTGCACGGTTCGCCGCCTCTGCAGTGCGACTGTAATAAATTGATATTAATTGAGGGTTTTTCAGCGTACAATTGTAATCAGCTTACAACATAGAATTTGTTTTCATATAACTGATGCAAAAATAATCTAAAAATTAGTATTTATTGTCAGTGCATAATAGGAAATATGTAAAGTGAGATTTGATTTATTTTTCATGTAGTCTATTGCACTATACTTTATAAAAATTGTAGGCGTTTTTAACAAAAATATATTAAGAAAGAAGGGATATTAAAATAAGTTGCAAATGTACACTACGTTAAGGGTTTTTAGGTTTCACTGCAAAATATTGAGACGATTATTGAAAAAAGCGTATACAATTTTTTAAATCCTGTCATAAACTGTTAAAAAGTCCAAAATTCAACTCATAAAAATTCAAAAATTACAAAATCCTGTCATAAAATATATTCAGAAAAGATTAAAAACAGTTGAAAAGTGCAAAATTCTATATATAAAATGTTAGAAATATCAAAATTTGGCCATAATCTGTTCATAAAATAGTAAAGTCCGACCTTGAAAAATCAAAAAAATATTAGAAAGTATCAAAACTCGTCTTTAAATTGTTTAAAAGTTAAAAAAAATGTTATAAAAGTCAAAAATAACAAAATCTGGCTATAAATTATTAAAATATTGTTACAAAAAAACAAAACTTGAGCATAAACTGTTTAAAATGCAAAATTTTATTTATGAAAAGCCAAAAATGCATTTTATTAATTATCTATGAAAATGTTAAAAATTCCGGCTGTCAAAAACACCAAAAGTCGGCTATACAGTATAAAAATATTGTCAAAAAGTACCATAATTCACCAAAAGATGTTAAAAATTCAACATTTTATTTATGAAAAGTTAAAAATGGCAAAAATGCTTTTTAATAAAACCAAAACCCGGTTGAAAAGTGCAACATTCAGTTTATAAAATGTAAGCAATAACAAAATCCGGTTTTGTAATTTCAACAATTGTCAGAAAACACCTAATTCTGGCTATAAACTGTTAAAAATATTTAAAAAAAACTATAACATAATCAAAAACTGGGTGAAAAACTAATTTATCACACAAATTTAATTTACAATTGCTTAGAAAAACCTAATTGTTGCACAAAAATTACACAAACATTACATTTGTTGTAATAAACTCTTACAAAAACTATTTCAATTAAAAGTTGCGCTAATTTTTAATCTATTTTTTTGTTTGAAATTTTTAACTAATGCAAAAAAACCAAAATTTATTACAAAAACCTGCTTACATTATGAAATTTATGTAAAATTGAACAAAAAATGCAATTGTTACAAAATACAAACCTAATTGTTGATAAGAAATTTTAACAATGCACAAAAAAACACAAATATTGCAAGGAAACAACAAAAATCTATTTACGTTATAACATATTTCAAAAACGGTGCAAAAAAGAACTTAATTAAAACAGGAAAAAATCACAGAAAACAAATTTATTAAAAGTAAATTTTATAAAAAAATTAATTAAATTAAAAAAAACTATTGAAAATTGTGCAATAAACTCCAATTAATTTAAAATTGATCAGAAAAACTTAATATTTGAAGAAAAACTTTAAATACGAACAGAAAACACATTTATTGTAAGAAACTTCTACAAAAACCTAGTTACATTATGAGTTTTTTTGCAAAAAAATTTTAAAAGTTGCATAGACAATGCATTTATAGTAAAAAATATGTATAAAAGCCTATTTAGATTAAGAAATTTATCAAAAATTGCCGAATAAAATAATTTGATTTATAAAGTTAATCAAAATTGCTTAGAAATACTTAAAAGTTACATAATCAATCAGAAACTACAGAAAACACATTTATTGTTAGAAACTTTCGTTAAAACCTACTTACATTATGGTATTGATTTGAAATTATAAATAAAAAAACTTAACAAATCTCAAATGTTGCACAAAATACATATTTATTATAAAATACTCTATAAAACCTTAATAACATTACGAAAATTACGAAAATTACGCAAAAAATTTACTTTATAATCAAAATTATTGTATAATTGCTTAGAAAAACCTAATTGTTGTAGAAAAATCTTAAAACATCCACAGAAAACACATTTATTGTAACAAACTTAAAGCAAAATTAGAAAGTTAATATAAATTGAATAAAAGAAGCTAATAAAACTAGAAAAAAATTACAGAAAATAAATTTATTATAAGTAATTTTTTTTAAATAATTAAATTGATTGAAAATTGTACAAACAAAAAAATAATGTTAATTCAAAATTAATCCTAAATAAACTTATTTACATTATAAAATTTATCAAAATTTATGCAAAACACTTACTTCTTACAAAAAGTTTATTTAAAATTGCTGAGAAAATTTGTTGCAAAAAAATCTCAAAAATTGCACAGGAAATACATTTATTGTAAGACACAAGACACAAAATTAATCTAATATTGCTCATAAAAATTATCTGTTGTAAGAAAATGACATAGAAAACACATTTATAGTAAAAAATTATGAAACAAATTATAAATTTTTTTGTAAAAAAAAATATCAAACATTTATTTACATTATGAAAATTATCAAAAAAAAGCAAAAGGAAAATTCTAAAAAAATTTTATTATTTAAAATAACTCTGAAAATTAAAAAAGCAATAAAATCCTGAAAATCGCACAGAGAAACACTTCAAATTTATTTAAAACTGCGTATAAAATCATCTAATGTACAAAATTGAACTAAAATTCTCACTAAAATTTATTTACATAATAAAACTTTCTGCAAAAAACTATTTATTATACAAAGTTAATAAAAAACTTAATTTTATTAAAAAATATAAAAAAATTGCTCAAGAAACGCATTTATTGTAAGAAACTCTCAAAAAACTAATTATAGAATGAAAATTATGAAAAATTACACTAAATTATTTTTAAATTGCTCAGAAAAACTTAATTATTTCAAAAAAATCTTGAAAGTTGTAAAGAAAACCCATTTAATGAAAGAAATCTTCACAAAAACCAGTACATTATAAAACTACGCAAAAAATATACTTAAAATTACTCAGAAACACCTGCGTATTGCAAAAAAATCTCAAAAATGCATTTATTGTAAGAAATGTTCACACAAACCTATTTCCATTATAAAATTTATTAAAAACTGCTAAAAAAACTTGCTTAATACAAAAAATTTGTTCAAATCGCTCATATTTATTGCATAAATTTAAAAAAAAATTAAACAGATAATACATTTATTAAAAGAAAAACTCTGAAAAACTATTAGAAATTTTATTCATTGCTGAAAATAACATAAAACTGCTAATTCAATTGTTTTAGGAAAAAATTAAAAACTGCACAAAAACACATTTTTTACAGAGGTTCAGGTAAATTCAATCTTAATAGCTCATCATAACTTAAACATTGTTTAATCATGAAAATCTACTTAAATTATTAAATTTATCAAGAATTGCGCAGAAAAGACATTTATTAGATAAAAATTATTTAAAATTGCTTAAGAAAACTTAGTTGTTGCAAAAAACTAAAAAAAAATCACAGAAAACAAATTTATTGTGAAAATCTCTTTCAAAATCTATTTATTGTATGAAGTTTATTTTCAGAAAATACTCATATATTACAGGAAATTACTCTAAAATTGCTCAGAAAAACTTAATTGTTGCAAGAAAGAAAAGAAAAGTTAATCTACAATTGCTCAAAAAAGCATAAATGTTGCAAAAAAAAATTAAATGTGCACAAGAAACATATTTATTGTAACTGATGTTTATAACTGCACAAAAAGCACATTTATAAGCAGTCTGTGAACATTAAATTTAAATTTTGCAATTCATAATTACATGAAGTTAATTTAAAACGGTTTGGAACAATTCATTGTTGCAGAAAAAAACTTACCTTTTCCAAGAAAATCTTTTAAAATTGCACAGAAAACACATTATTGTAAAAATTATCAAAAAAACTTATTTACGTTTATAAAATTCATTTAAAAATTTATTTATTTCAAAAGTTTAATTTAAAATTGCTTAAAAAAATTGTTTTCTCAAAATTGCATACAAAAAATGGGCTAACTAAATTGCTCAGATAAACTCAATTTTTGCAAAAAACATAAAATTTGACCAAAAAACACGTTTATTCTAAAAAACTTTTAATATTTAAAATTACAAATTTATATAAACTCACCTAATATGCAAAATTAAACTAAAATTGCTTTAAAATTTGTGCAAAACGCAAAATTAATCAAAAGTCACGCAAAAAAACTATTTATTGAACAAAAATAATCTAAAATTGTTCAAAAAAACTTAATTGTTGCAAAAAAAATAAAAAAAATGCACAAAAAAACGCATTTATTGTAGAAAAACTCTGAAAAAAACTTATTTACATTATGAAAATTAAAAAAAAATTACGCAAAAAAATTACTTATCACACAAAACTAATTTAAAATTGCTTAGAAAAACTCAATTATTACAAAAAAATCTTGGAAGTTATAAAGAAAACACATTTAATGATAGCAATTTTCACAAAAACCTATTTACATTATAAAATTATTAAAATTAGGCAAAAAACTTACTTGTTTTTCAAAATTTATTTAAAATTGCTTAGAAAAACTTAAGGTTTTGCAAAAACTGCATTTAATAAAAAAAAGTTTCACAAAAACCTGATTACAATATAAAATTTATGAAATAAATACGCAAAAATGATTATTATTTGTCACACTAAATTAATTTAAAACTGCTTAGAAAAACGTAATTGTTGCATAAAAAACTCAAAAAATAGCACAAAAAATACATTTTTTTTTTAAATTAATTAAATAAAACATTATTAATAATTACTCGGTTGTGGAAAAATTATAAAACTGGTATTTATTTATTGAAAGAAAGTCTCACAAAAAAACTAATTAATCATAAAATTTATCAAAAATTTCACAAAAAAGCTTATTCATTACATAAAGTTAACCTAAAATTGTTTAGATAAACTCAATTGTAACAGATAAAATATTAAAAATTGCTCAAAAAATCTACTTATAGCAAAAAAAATTTAAATAAACTTACTTACAGCAGAAAACTTATTTGTTGCATAATTATTGATCAAAAAACTTAATTAATTGTGTTTTTAACAAAGTTATTTTAAGAATCTTTTACAAAAATTTAAAAAATTTACTGATAACTGATTTTTTGTTGCATAAAACCTTAAAAATTGCACAGAAAATTTATTTATTGTTAGCAACTTTTATAAAAACCTATTAACATTATAATATTTATTAAAAGTTTTTCAAAAAACTCATTTACCACATAAAATTAAGCTAAAATTGATCAAAAAAATTTAATTATTGCAGAAAGTATTAATAGTTAGAAGTTCAAAAACTTACTTACATCATGAAAAACATAATAAAAAATTGCACAGATAACATATTTATTGCAATTTTTTTATCAAAAACCTAATTAAATCATAAAATTGATCAAAAATTGCGTAGTAAATATTGTATAAAATTGATTTAAAATTGCTCAGAGTAATCTAAATGTTTTAGAAAAAACTCAAAAAAAAAAAAAAAAAAAAATTAAAACATATGTACATCATATAATAAACCAAAATTTGCGCATAAAATTAATTTAAAAGAAATTTTAGGTTCATAAAAACTAACTTGTGGTATTTTTTGCAAAAACAACTACCAGCTTACACCATAAAATTTATTAAATATTGCACAAGAAACTAATTTATTAAATAAAGTTAATCTAAAATCTATTAAAAAATGCATTTTTTTAATCGTAGGTAAAAGACCATTTTTGCAAAAGATATTCAAAAAAATTCTGTTACAAAAAATTTCACAAAAAACACATTTATTATTAAAAAACTAAAAATTTTATACTATTATAAAATATATTATTAATTGCTTTAAACTTATTTATTACACAAAATTAATCTAAAATTGCCTAAAAATATGTAAATGATCAACACATTTATTGTAAGAAATATTTACAAAAACATAAAAAATTTCACAAAGACTTGTTTTTATAAATCTAGAACTAGTCAGAAAAAGAAAAACGCACAAAAATCACATTTATTTTAAGAAATTCTCACAAAAAGCTACTTACATCTTATCATAAAATTAATTGTTAAAAGAAATTGCACAAAAACACATTTAATATGAAAAAAACACAAAAACTTATTTACATTATAAAATTTATAAAAATTGCACAAAAACTCAGTTTTTATAAAAAAATAATATGCACAAAAAACACTTTTATTGTAAGAAACTTTTACAAAAATTATTTACATTTTGGAAGTTATAAAAATTGCGCAAAAACTTGTTTTTTATACAAAGGTAATCTAATTTCCATATAAAAACTATAAAAATATAAAAAGCACAAAAATCATTGTTATAAACTTTTACAAAAATTTACTTACATAAAGAAATTTATCAAAAATTGCACACAAAAATTATTTAATATACGTTTTTATCTAAATTTACATAAAAAACTAAAAATATTACAGAAAACACAATTATTATAAAAAACTTTCACAAATATTTTGCAAAAAAATCATTTCTTACAGTAGCTTAATCTAAAACTGTCATGTAAACCTAATTGTTAACAAAAATTTCAAAAAAATGCAGAGAAAACACATTTATTGTAACAAAACTAAATAAAATTCATCAAAAATTCCAAGGAACTTATTAAACTAAACTAATTTAAATTGTTTAGTAAATCCTAATTGTAGCAGAACAAAATTAAAATTTGCTCAGAAAACACGTTTTTGTAAGAAACTCTTACAAAAAACCTAGTTACATTATAAAAATTATTAAAAATTGCCCAAAAAACTTATTTGTTACATAAATTCATATATCGCTCAGAAAAACACATTTAACACACACAATTCACAAATAAAATTTAAACTAGTCAGATTTATTCTAAAAATTAGCCTAATCAAGCAATTCCATTCAAAAAAATGAATTTTGAGCTATATAATATATTTTACTTAAAATTGAACCAATCCGGCCAAGAAACTAAAAATAATCATTTAAAAATTGACAAACTATACGAATCTGGATTAAAATCAACAAAATTGATATGAAATAAAACAAATTTGGCATACAACACACAAATTAATGATTATTAACAAACTTGGCTTTTCAAATAAACAAATTTGGTTTCAAATCAACAAATCCGGCTTTAAAATTAACAATTCTGGCTTTAAAACCAACAAATCTGGTTTAAAAAAATGACACTAAAAAAGTTAGCGGAAAATGTATAGCAAAACACAAATTACGTTATGTAAAATGCTTTTCAAAATATTCTCCTTTAAAATCTATACACTTTTGCGTCCGATGAAACCAATCTTCAAAACAATTTTGCTACTCTGAGCGAGATACCTACAAAACAAGTGATTTGACTGCTTCAACCGCCTCTTCAGGCGATTAAAAACGCTCGCCACGCATTTTATTTTTGATATGTCAAAATAGGAAGAAGTCATTGGGCAATAAATCAAGCGAATATGGGCAATGAGTCATTAATTGGATGTTGTTACTAGTCAAAAACTCTTCAGTTTGTCATGCTGTGTGAGCGTTTGCATTGTCATGATGAACAATGATGATTCGCCGGTTTATGTTGTTCCTTCTGATTTCAGCGATAACTTCCGACAAACAAATTGAAGTATACCAGTCTGCATTAACTGTCCTTCGATTCTTTAATGCAACAGTTGCAACAAGACTCGTTTTTCTGATGAAACAAGCAATCATTCTTTTTGAAACGGTTCGTAAACGCATCAGTTTTGTGGGCTTAGGTTCATTTTGAAACACCCGTACAGTCGATTGCTGTTTAGTTTCAGGCTCATATGAATGTATTCAAGATTCGTCACCTGTTACGATTTTATATACCAAATTTGAACGACCCCTTTCGAATTTCTTTAGCATTTTCTTGCACCACTTGACACATGTCTGTTTTTGTTCTTCTTTCAAATTGTGTGGGATCCAACGACTGCAAAGTTTCCTGACATGCAAATGATCTAATAGATAATGCAATGTCTAAGGATGCCTCTATCTTACTTTAGGTCACATGCCGATCTGACAAAATCATTTTATGCACAGCATCAATATGTTTCGCGACAACAGAAGTGCATGGATGACCTTCGCAAAGATCGTCATCAAACGTTGGTCTTCCACGCTTGAATTCTGCGAACCATTTGTAAACCATAGTTTTGGATGGTGCTTTATCCCCAAATAACAAACTAAATTTATCCGCACATTGCTGCGGTATTAAACCTTATCGAAAATCATAAAAAATCATCACTCAAAATTTCCATTCTTCACACAATTATTACTCTCGTTAAATTTTAAAACAAAACCGAGCAGTTTGAAATCAAACAGTCAACTGAATTATAGGTGAAAAATGTCAAATTTTACGAATATGACAATCTCAAAACGCTGGCAATACAGGCAGTATTTGATTCCGCAAACTTTAGCAGTGCCCCTCGTATTTTATGTAAATTGCCTTTTCATCCAGTAAGAGATACATACACTAGTGTTTCAAGGTATGCACCCATCGTCAGTGTGCCTATTATCTCACTGGTCGAAAAGACAATTTACATAAAATCACAGTAACTATTAAACAGTTTCTGTTTAGTAATGTATCGAAGATGGTAACGCAATGCAAGGAATTTTAAAATAAACAATTCCGGCTTGAAAATTAACAAATCATTATAAAAATATGCAGATCCGACTTTAAAATAAACAAATCTGGCTTCATTATCATCTAGTTTGGTTCAAAATCAACAAAAATAAACAAATCCTGTTTAAAATGCTTTACTTGAAATTGACAAAACCTAGCTTCAACAAAACAAATATGAAATTAAGAAAAAAATGCAAAACTTATTGAAATTTTGTAAAAACTGGTTTAACAATCACAAATTCATCCTATAAATATAATAATTTGGCTTAAAATCTATAAATTTGACTTAAATATCAACAAACTTAATTTAAAATTAATTAAATTTTATCTAAAGATCAACAAACAGTATTTAAAATAATTTAAATAATAATTTAATTTATATAGACCGGGTTTTGAGCAAGTTTTGTTAATTTTGTATGGTTTGTCAATTTTTTAAATATATAGTTAGTTAGTTTTTAAACCGATTTTATAGGTTTTTATATTTGTACTATTTGTTAATAATTTTTAAATCGGATTTGATTATTTTAAAATGGATTTGTTACATTTTAGGCTTGATTTATTGGTTTTGAGGCCGAGCAACAAAATTAATTGTTACACAATTTTTTTTTAATCTTTTATTAAACACATTATTGCAAAATATTATTACTAAATATATATTTAAACTGTGCATAAAATTTATTTATCACATTTAATCTAAAATTGCATAGAAATCCTAATTGTGCTGAAAATTCTTAAAAATTGCACATTAACACAATTTTGCAAGAATTTATCTAAACTAGATTATCCCATTTGTTGATCAAAAACTGCCAGAACATACATTTATTCCAAAAAATATTTTTAAACATTGTACAGAATACAAATATTAAATGAAATTAATATTACTTGAATGAAGTTCAAGAAATACAAACTGAAAAAAAACACTACCCACATCAAAACCGTTTTAATTATGATGTTATTAGAATCGTGCTGCTGTGGTGTAGGCATCTTCATAATAAATAAAATGTTTTTCACCCTCACTATGCTGCAATGAGTAAAATTAATTGGTGTGGCTTTACTGAAATTTTCCGCTTCAGCACAAACTAATGCATATAACAAAAATCAATATTTTATGTTACTACAATAGCATACAAAATATTACGTTTTGTATATTCTTTTTAATGATAAATAAATGTTTATCAAACATCAAGATAATGAATAAATTATATTTTTACATTACATTATAACACATTAAAGGCCATATTCTTACCAGCAACAGTAAGCAAAGTAAAAGATTAATTAAAATAAAACTATTACAAAAGCAACTAGTAACAGTAATAATGATCTTAACAGTTCTCACCAATAATTGGTATTATTCTTACTTCAATGCTTCATCTAATAACTTTGATTGTAGCATTCAATTTCTAGTATTTACGTTCTTAAATTAATCAATAATAAGAAAAACTGAAATTCCTACAGATGGATGGTATTGCAGGAATATTATTTATTTTTGTTAACAAAATACATGTATAAATGTGTACAAAAATGTATTGTATTACTGGAAATCATCCATTCCAACACATTAATCTAATATTAATAATTGAAAAAAAAAACTGAGTTTCAAAGATTTATTATATTTCACCACATGGTGGCATCAATAATAATTAAGTGAAACATATCGCAGTTAATCAAATAAATCTTTGAAACCCAAAACTACCTCTGTTTTAATTATTAATATAATATAGAGTTTCAACATGTATCAATTCAATATATTAATCTAAGTTAATTGCAGCTTATATTGTGATGACATACAAAATACACGGCTAATATTCCAATATGTCATTTAGATTTTGTTCATAAAATGTAATCCTACCTTGCATTAATCACTTTTGCATACTCAACGCTCGATTTATATCAATTGCGATATAATAAAACCAGCAATCGCAATCCGTAAATCTATGCACGAACACTTTGAATTTATTCCGAGTACTAATATTGCATTTATAAAAGAATGAAGTGGCTTCGCGCTGATACTGACAAAAAAATGCTGTAATACGATTCGCTCGGAACTCAATGTCGGCATTCTTATCAAACAATTTATTTATATCTAGTTAGAAGAAATTAAGAATGATTTAAAAAATGTAGGAGAATTATTTTATTTAGAAAACATTGGTAACAAGTTTACAAATATAAAATATTTGTAACAAATTTACAATTACATTTTTTGATAAAATTAAAGTAGTTTTGAATATGCATTAGTAACGATTACAATGTAATATTATGATTCATTTAATATTTTAATACAGCATTTTAGCTGTATTCTATGTTTATAGTTATGGCTGTAGTTTGTTTTTAAGTGTTGCTATCTACTGACAAACTTGCATTTAACAGTGACAATATTGTTCAATAAATGTTCACTATTTTTATTTTGTGTGAACTTATAAAAAATTTATTAACCCTGTTACACTTCTTGAGTCTATTTGGCCCCAAACAAAGCTTATTATTATATTGGTCCAAAAAAGAAAATAAATATAAGAAGTCAACTTTATTAACCCAAGTTTACTTATATTCATTCAAGATATATCAAAATTTAATTATTATAAAATTTTATATTTTTCAGCTCTGATGCACGCACTAGTGTTCGGCAACGTAACTGCAATAATCCAAAGGATGTACTCGAGACGTTCACTCTACCATACAAAGTGGAGGGATCTGAAGGACTTCTTAACTTTACATCAGATACCTAAGGAACTGAAACATCGTATGCAGGATTACTTTCAAACTATGTGGTCCTTGAATCACGGCATCGACATTCATGAGGTAAGCAATAAACCCGATTCCCTTAATCCGTACATACGCAGCCACATTTTCTATTTGTATAAACTTGGGGATATCATTGATTGCGAACGAATCGTGTTATTTTCAACTCCCGTTGCGGCAGATTGAGTGTGGAAAAAGAAACAATTAATTGAAAACATTGCGTGACCTTTAATAAATGTTGGATTTAATAGGAAATTCTTGTTGTATACATAAAATATATTGAAGGAAATCATTTACATATTTTTGTTGCTCTAAACAAAAAAATATTTATTTTATCTAGCAATATGCATAGAGAACTAGACTAGGTCTGGAAAGGTAGAAAAACTATGTTCAATTGTATGAGCTAAAATAGTCAACGCGATTGTTATATTATGATAAAACATAACAACGTTTGCTAAATGCAGTATTAAAGTAATAAATTTCTATGGAATTAAATTTTACTAATGCACCTCTCCATATTTGCTGAATAAATAATACGAGCACCATTTACAAACCAAACTCACATAGCATATCTTTATTACTTACATAAGGGACATGTATAAATATGACTTGCCATTCGTTGAGGCTAGCAATGACAAATTATACTATATATCAAATGCAACTTCATTCGTTACTGATATTATTCAGAGAATAATACTCTCATGTGACAGCATAATCTATTGTGTTGATAAACCTGCAAACGAGCAAAAGAGATATAAAAATAGCGGGATTTTATTTATATAAAAATGCACGCAACTAGAACGCTGCTAGGCTCCTATTCATTATATTGAAGCTTTTTATATGTACTTCGCATCGTTGCGTGGGTATTGAAAACACGGTTTTAATGCAAAATATTATTTAAATTTAAATGAATGTTGACTTCTTAAGGTTTTCATTTACAATTTATTACTTCTAATTTACTATAATAATAATCGTGCAGTGAATAACATATTTAATGCGCGTTTTTGAATGTTATGTACATTTGTTGAGTTGTTGAGAAAAATGTGCAGCTGTGAAATTTTGTTTATATTAACTTAGCTTAGGTTAATGTAATATTATGTGAAGTTATAATCTGGTATCTGATATGTTAAATTCTGGTTGTATGTTTTTATGGACGTAATTTTAAAGTTTATTCAACGCTGGGTTTGGGTATTCTGTGGTAGAAAACCCAGTAAGGCGGTTGTTATCTTTATAGGGTTTAGTTAGTTACTTTGACTTAACAAATTACAATGTTGGCAATATGTTGTGATTTGGTTTGGTATAGACTTTAGTCTTAGTTTTTATCTGTGTAGTGTTAGAGTATGACTATGTCAACATGGAAATGGGGCGTTAATTTGTCGGTTGTTGTGGAGTATTACCAAAGATAATAGCTTGTCTCTCTGCTTATAGAATTCTACTTCAGTAACTGCAAATTTTTGTTTTTAAACGTATTTGCTATTTTATTATCAGCACTAACTGGTTAAAACACTTGTTCTCAATAATTCTTTAGCGTTAATGTATCTATTTCTTTTAGTTTTTTGCATCTATAAGCATCTTTTAATATTCTAGATGCATTTAGTGGCTGTCATGTATTTTATCTATCTACTGATTGTACTCTAGCATTATATTGAGTTAGTAGTTTGAGTTGAAATGGCTCACCTAAGAGTTAGTTATCATAAAATTGGATCACGACTTTCTCTTGAAACAAAATGACTTTTAACTTCCGCAGACATGTCTAACATGAAATTTCTTGATAACGAACACTTGGGCGGGTGGGTGGGATACTCCATAGCATGATATTAAGTCAGTAATTTGAGCTGAAGTAGCTCACCCACCCATCAAAGTGTCAATTGTCAAGAGGTTGGATCACGACTTTCTCTTGTAACAAAATGACTTTTAACTTCCGCAGACATATCTAACATGAAATTTCTTGATATAACGAACACTTGGGCGGGTGGGTGGGGTACTCCATAGCATGATAATGAGTAAGTAATTTGAGCTAAAGTAGCCCACCCACCCACCCAAGCGTCAGTTATCAAGAGGTTGGATCACAACTTTCTCTTGTGACAAAATTACTTTTGACGTTCGCAGAAATTGTAAATATTTATTTTTTTGATAACAAACACTTGGGCGGGTGGGTGGGACACTCTATAGCTTAATATTGAGTTAGTAGTTTGAGCTGAAGTGGCCCAACTACCCACCCAAGTGTCAGTTATCAAGAGATTGAATCACGACTTTTTCTTGTGACAAAATGACTTTTGGCATCCGCAGAGATGCTTTTGTGTTTTGATTCAAATTGGCATATAAAACCTAGCACGTAAATTTTATTACGATGTTGATGTTTGATAGGGACAACGACAATTTGAAAACTAAGATTGCTATTAAAAGAATGTTATTTTATTAACGGGACAGCGCGGCCATTGTCTATCAACTAGGCAATCGAGTCATGATGAGAGCAGCCAAAAAAGAGCAGCCAAATGGATAAAGCTTAAACGGCTTATTACAGAAGTCGGTGGACATTATTACTGGATTTAAGGCAATCCACATTATCTACCATTAAAGGTTCATCTGAATAACATGCACCCAGCTCCAGATAAAAACGGAACAAAATAAATAAAAATCTCAGGGCGAGGACTTGGAAAACCTAACTAGGAAAGCCTACATACTAATCAAGACAAAGGCAAATTTATTGCAATGCAGCATTACTCATTATTTTTGCACTCACACACAATTTTCAAGAAATTCAATGCGCAGCACTGAGTTTTGTCAGCGGTTTGCGCGCGGAACTTTGGTAAAGATCTTAAAAACTACAAAATTATAGTAGATTTGCAAATAATATTGGAAATGCTTTTTAAGATCAAAATTTAATAGACTTGAAAAGACTTTGAGAGATTAAAGAGTAAAAAAAATTAGCTACGCTAGAATACGTTTAGGGGTTTGAACCTGCTAAGTATAAACGAGTTTAGCAGTAATTACAGGAGAACTTTTAGAGGTAATTTAATGTCTTTTATACTTTTAGAGGTAGTTTAAAGTCATTTAAAATTTTAATTTATTACAGGGACTAAAAAAGCTGAATGGAAGTATAATGGGCTTTAGATCTGTGTATTTTGAGAAGTATTTAAAAACTTTTAGAATTTTAAAGATTGAAGATTTAAATAAATTAGAACTGCTGCAGGTTGTCAAGAAAAAAATTAAAAGTTTAATGAAGATTATCAGTAAATTATGTCAATCTACTGATAGTCTCCAATTAAGTTTAAAAAATTGTTATAAAGGTTTTCAATAGTTTTGATAGTCGCAAACATTGACTTAAGGATTTTGAATGATTTTTGGACAATTTTGAAAGGATTAATTAATATAATAACAGACGGAGACGTAAGAATCATTTGTAAATAATAGATTTAATTTTTTTAGAATTTGATAATTGGAATAAATTCTAAGATACTTTAGAACGCTGTGAGAAGTTTTATAATACAATTTATTTATAATTTATAATAAAAGCCTTTGAAAGCTACTATAGGTAATTAAAACTGTTCTGGACAACCTTTGTTGTCATGAGTTGACAGATTGCACAGTCTCTTAAATGTTTTCAAAAGTAAAGTAAATTTGAGACTTAGGATATAAGATTTAGCCAGTTTATAGTTTTAGTAGGAGCTGATTATAATAAACTTTAAAATGTCATGAAACGATGTATTGCAAACGACAAAGGGTGCAAAAGCTGGAAATGTTAAACCTGATAATTGAGAGAATTGAGGCACTGTAGATACTGGCAAGGCTTAGTATTTGGTTTACCTACACTTTTACTTATATTTATTAATTTTAATTAAATGTCTCAAATTGGCAGAAAAAAACTAGTTTATTTTATGAAATTGATCATAAATTGCACATAAAAACCTTTGTATTGCAGGAAATTACAACAAAAAACTGAAAATTAAAATTTATTATAAAAAAAAAATTTATTGCATATAATTAGCACAAATTACTTAAAAAAATTATTTTAAATTGTACAAAACAAAATTTTTATTGCATAGAATAAGCACAAAAATTTATTGCGGAAAATTGCGTTGAAAACCACTTATTCTATGAAGTTAGAGCAAAACACTAATTTATCTCATAAAGTTTATCATAAATTTTGCAAAAACTTTATTTATTGCATAAAATTAGCACAAAAACCTATCTTATTTTAGCAAATTTATTATAAATTACGCATTTTACTCATCAATTGCAAATTAGCACAAAAAAGGTAGTTTAACTTTTAATTTGTTTAATAAATTGAGAAGAAACTTTATTTATTGCAAAAACTAGCACAAAAGTCATAAAATTTATTATAAATTGCGCAATAAACTTTTTTATTACATAGAATAATCACAAAAAACTAAATTATTGCAGAAAATTTATTGTAAATTAAGCAAAACACTTTTTTCTTGCACAAAATTAGCACAAAAAACTAATTTATTTTAAGAAATTTATTATAAATTGCACAGATTTTTTTTCAGAAAGCCTTTTTATTATATTAAATTAGCACAAAAACAATATCAGTCAAAAAAACTAATTTAACTTATTAGTCCAGTCTAATATTGTCAAATATTGATCACACCTCTAAAAAAATCCAAAAGTTTTAAAACTTTGTTCATTGCTTTATAGGAACCTAATGAAGAATATACTAAAAGTTTTTGCAAATATGACACGAGCTTTAACGGTAATGACCAAAACAGGGCATTTTATTCGGTTTTTTGTTAATATCTCAAGAGAAGGTAAAAGTTGACATAATGAAAGCTGATAAAATTTGCAATAAAAATAATCATATACATTTTTTTGTATTCCCAGCGGTTACGAGCCAAGAATCCCGTCTCTTTTGTTTGGTCTTTTGTTTATTTTGACTACTTCTCTTCCCCATACTACCTGCTCTTCTTTTCACATAGCGTTCACGATATGCTTAACATACACGTCAAATTGTAGTGTTAGTACAGTCTTTCTTTTATTTTTTTTGTTTATGAATAAAGGTGGTAATCAACCTTTTAACGATGTTTTTAAAGATAGTTATCAAGCTGAGTAATGAGGACTTAAACAACTACTTATAACATAAGCTTGCTCCTTACCCTTTATGTTTATTTGAGGAAACTGAAATGCGGAAAACAAACAAATCCGTCTTATTAAATACTTTTTCTGTCCTACAAAATGAAGTCAATCTTCTCAATTTTGACATTGTTTTGGATAGAGGATTACTGTTACACAAAATGGTGTGGCTCAAAAATGCTCAATCTCAACAATTGCCAATGTTATGTTGTCTATGTTCTTAAGCTCTGTCAAGTTATGACATTATTGTTTTAACCGAAACTTGGCTATCTGAAGACATCGCTGACTCAGAACTAAGACTAACTGGCTATAACCTATTTAGATGTGATCGGTCTAATTTAACTTGCCTTAAATTAAGCGGAGGTGGCGTATTGATTGCGGTTAGAAGTCATTTAAAGTGTACATTACTACATCCGCCACATATCTAAGTGTTGAACATGTGTTTGTAATTGTCAACTTTAAGTTTGTGTCGTACATAATTGGTGCAGTTTATTTACCCCCTCGTTCAGTTATTGATAAATATGCTGACCATTGCTTTTCCGTTGAATCTTTTGCTGATGTTTTTCCTAATAGTAAATTAATTTTACTGGGAGATTACAATTTACCAGAAGCAACGTGGCTAAATGATGAATTTGGAACTGGAGTTACTTGCAACAAAAACTATCCTGGACATTTAGTTGCTAATTCATTTGGATTTTTAAGCTGTGTTCAATGTATAACCATACCAAATAGTATGGATGTATTTTTAGATTTGTGTTTTACTAATGATAGTGATAATATTACTGTGATAAATGCTGTAGATGTTTTATTAGATATAAGTCAACATCATAATGCCTATGTGATAGATGTCAAATGTGATACTTCTTGTGATATTTTAAACTGTAACTACGTTTTTAATGATTTTAAATGTGCCAACTTCTGCGCAATCAATGATTTTTTGTTGAACGTTAATTGGTCTGTTCTTTTTAACAACTGTGATATTAATGTATGTGTTAATTTATTTTATTCTGTTTTGTATTATGCAATTGATTGTTATGTACCTAAAAAAGTGTGGCATGACAACAACTTTCCTATTTGGTTTAGCAAGGAATTAATTTCACTTACTAAACTTAAAAAAAGAGCACATAAACGATTTAAATCTTCAGAACTTCTTTCTGATTACAATGAATTTGATTCTCTTTGGACTTCATGTAAAAATCTGAACGCACGTCTTTACAAGCAGTACATTTTACGCACCGAGAATAACATTCGGTCTAATCCAAAACATTTTTGGAGATTTGTAAATGAAGCTAAGAAAACTAATGCTTTTCCAGCTACAATGTATTATGGTGATCAAACCTGTATTAATGGTGACGTTCTTGTGAACAAATTTGCAGATTTTTTTCTCTTCCGTTTATAATTCTCAAACTCATCGAACTCCATTGTTTAAGTTTGATAAAAATGTAATTCATACAAATTTCTCAGTCAGTTTACTAGATATTTTTAATGGAATTACAAGCCTTAAATCTAATCTTAGCACTTTACCTGACGGTATTCTTTCTATGCTCTTAAAGAATTGTATTTATTCAATTTCAAAACCATTACATTTACTTTTTAACGCTTCATTAAATGAAACTAAATTTCCTGATGTATTGAAACAAACTTATATTATGCCATTGCATAAATCTGGTGCTAAAGAAAATATTACAAATTATAGAGGCATTTGCATTCAATCTGCTATCCCAAAATTATTTGATCAAATTATAACTGGTCAAATACGTTGGATGTGCAAAAGTATTTTAGTAGAAGAACAGCATGGGTTTTGTGAGGGTCGATCTACACTTACCAATCTACTTTCTTACGAAAATTACATTTTAAACGCATTTGAATGCAAAACTCAAGTTGACTCTATTTACACTGACTTTTCAAAGACCTTTGATCGTGTGAGCCACAATATTTTGATTGCTAAGCTTCGTGCTTTGGGTTTTCATAATGCAGTGGTTGCTTGGTTATCTTGCTTTTTGAAAAACCGAACGCAGTGTGTAAAAATCAATAACTTTCTTTCACAACCTATTTTAGTTCCATCAGGTGTTCCTCAGGGATCTCACTGCGGACCAATTTTATTTTTACTTTTTATCAATGATCTTTCTGACTGTATTAGTTCATCATCATTCTTATTATTTGCAGATGATTTAAAAATTTATAGAAGTATTTTATCAATCGATGATTGTAATCTTTTACAACAAGATTTAGACTCTGTTAATGATTGGTGTCTTATTAATAACCTTTTGTTTAATGTAAATAAATGTTTTGCAATCAGTTTTAATAGAACGCTAAGCAAAATTTTGTACGATTATATTATCGATAACAAGGTGCTACAACAAGTGACACAAATTAAAGACTTGGGTGTAATTTTCGATTTTAAACTTACGTTTGTTGAGCATATCAGCTACATGTGTAATCGTGCTATAAAAATGCTGGGGTTTGTATACAGGATGTCTGCTGATCTTTCTCCAAATACTCTTAAATTACTTTACTGTGCCTAGGTGCGTTCTCATTTAAAGTACGTTCCGTCAGTCTGGTGCCCTTTCTATGAAATCCATAGTCAGAATATTGAACGTATTCAAAACAAATTTTTTTGCCTGTTGTCCTATAGATCTGGTATATTGTCGGTTAATTTTGATCGCAATTACATTTCTTCACTATACAATTTACCGTCACTAAAAGTTCGGCGCAAAAGATCAGATTTCTCATTTTTGCGTGGTCTATTGATGTCTGAAGTAGACTGACCTGAGTTACTTGAATCTCTTCCATTTTACATTTCTATTAGTGAACGACGTACTAGGCAGACTTCATTATTTAGAGAATTTACACATTCTACTAATTATGGATTTCACAATCCTATTGGTAGAATTTGTAGATTTGCAAACAGTTTAACAAACAATTTAAATTTTTTTTGTTCTAAATCTTTGTTTAAGATTCAATTGGGACATATTGATTAAATGTTATGTATTTTATATTATATTGTTTTTTATGTCAATCTTATGCTTTTGTTTTTTATATATGTATTATATTGTTTATATTTATTGTATTTTTATGTAGATGTAAATGGTTTTACTTACCGTAAATGAAGATTATTAAAACTAAAAAAAAAAAAAAAAAAAAAAAAAAAGCATTATTTCGGCAAAAGCTGTATTGTTGCGTTTGATGGCTATACAAAACAGGTCAGTTGACTTAAATTTTGAACACAAATCACAGACAAACAGGGAGGTTTTGTTTCTAATAAACACAATAAACCCAGACTTATTTTATTTCTCTTAACTGCTCTTCACGACCATGGAATTAAAACAAAACAAAAATCTAGTAACGCTGGTAAATTCATTATTTGCATAAGAGTCATAAAATTCTAAACCTGTGACAAAGTAGCAATAGGTGGCAAAAATGTTGATTTTATTGTCTTCCTCATAGCTTTAACCCCATCTGAAAAACAAATATTATTTGTTAAACCAAGCCACGGCAGAGTAGAAAGGAAGGTTTGCAAACTATAGGAAAAAAAAACTGCATACTTCTTGTGCATGTATTCAGTAGATGTGATACGACTTCCGCTACAAAAAAAATTTGTCCGTTTCAATTTGTTCAAGAAGCGAGCTATACTGCAAAGTATTACTGATGTAATTAATAAAGCTGAAGCTGGAAACAAAATATTCCTGGCATGGTACATTGCATCTCACAAGCAAATTTCCCTTAACATGCATTGTTACAAGATTTTTACCAAATCAGTTTTGAATGTTAAACTAGACTTTTCTGTGCTGTCGCCCGCAGATGGAGCAGCAATGCAGCATGATTTTTGTGTAAACCACTAAATCCAAGTTGAGCTAAGAAATGAACTTTCTCCAGAACAGTGGGGTTGGAAGATTGAGCCAGCCGGTTAATCCCAGTAACTACAGAAAACGTCATCAATCTAATTTTTTGCAAATGTATAACTCCCCCCCCCTCCTCCCCCACAATGATCCAACGTATCCAAAAGTGTAGGCAAAATATTGTCAAAAACTGATTTACAAGTATCTAACAAATGATGGTAAAAAGTAAAAAGTACACTTATTTTGTTTTGCTTTTGCATCTTTAATAAATTACATATTGTCCTGTGCTAACTTTTTTTTGTAAAAAACGTAATCATTAGCGCTCTATAACTCTGTAACCGTTAGGAATACTAGAAATATGTATATGGTTATTTTTATTGCAAATTTTATCAGCTTTCATTGCGTATATAGTTAACTTTTACCTCCGATCTACAGTTCTCAAAATATTAACAAAAAACCAAAAAAACTGCCTTGTTTTTGGTGATTGCCGCTTGAGCTCGTGTCATAATCGTCAGGACTTTTAGTATATCCTTCACTAGGTACCTATAAATCAGTGTAAATAGTTTCAAAATGTTTGGAAATTTCTAGAGGTGAAAAGCTACTTTACTACTGGACTATATGAATTGTCAATTTTATCTAATGAAGTTTATCATTAAGGGGGCTGTTTAATGAGTGTCATAAAACGAGCAGAACTCATGCAATTTAACTCCTTTTTAAAATCGGTTTTTTGCAATGTGTAGAGAATAAAACTTCCAGTCTAATGAAATATATAAAAATTTAAAGCCAATTGCTTAATTAAGTTGTAATTTTTTTGTCAAAATTTTTGCTTAAACTTTAAGATTCATACTTCATTGAACATTAAAATTAGTAGACTTTTTATTGTGCTTTAAGTTATTTTTTTATAATGACAATTGTTATAGTTCTGCTTATAGTGTGAATGTATGACATAATGTGAAATTTGAAATTTTTGAGTAAATTAATTTTTTTAAAGAGTTTGGTACTGCTGCAATATTAATTAAAATTATAATAAATGTCATATTATAAACTGATAGGTTATGGAGGAGATTATTATAGTATCAGCAAGACCTGTGTGTAGCTTTCAAAATGAATTTAAATAAATTCTATATTTATAAAATTTTTAATCAATAATTAATCAGTGTTTAAAAATTCATAAATTTTTAAACACTGATTGCTAGATGCTTCCAGTATCACTAAAGTATGTTTGAAACTTTATCTTTTAAACTAAGTGCACCAAATTACTTTTTAAATAAATCCTAAGTTTATAAATTTTTCAATTATCAGTTTTTGAACCGGTTTGAAGCTTTATATTTTTCAAACTAATTTTTACTTTACTTTTTTCTTATATAAATTCTGGTAACCTAACCTAACCTAACCTAACCTAGAATGGTTAACATAGATGAAATGCCTCCTATCACAAATATCCAAATTACCTTAAAAATTACATTCCTAGCATAAAAAAACATGTTTGGTAGAATTTTAAAATTTTGATATTGCTCCCTTTTCGATAGGGGACCAAAAGTAGCATTTTCTCTTTTTTATGTTTTTACTCCGCACCTCCATTGAATGAAAAATTCTAAAAAAAATTATGGTGGAAGTAGAGTTTTAGGTGGTCTTTAAACACAATTTTTGTCAGCCCCTTAAACTGAGTATACCCTTAAAAAAATTTTAAAAGGGTAGAAATTTACTTTTGGTTATCTAAACCTTCGATTGCATAGAATTTTATTTTTTAACTTCATAAGTAATTGAAAAATCTACAAATTTTTGCGAGTAATGCGCTACTATTACATTCGATTTATTAAATTTTTTGACAATTTTTTTTGCTTTTGTGACTCTACAAAGCATTTATAGCATTCAAAATACCGAAATTCGAATTCTGCGGAAAATTTTACATCGAAAAGGTATCCTGGGTATAATATTTTTATCAATTTACAATGATTTAAGTGCTCAAAACACGATTTATTGTATTTTTTACGAGACAAAAAACAAATAAAGTGTTTTTTTCAGATTTTTAAATGTCAGGTTTGTATTCCTGGCATAAAAATTAATTAGTAAACTAATTTTTATCAAAATCGGTAATGGTCAAAAAAACACTCCTATCAAACTTTTTCACAATTTTAAGACTTTTTGCACCAAAAAATCAAAACTTAAAAACAGTTAGTAATAGACACTGAGCAAACTCTATTATCTTCAGAAAGATGAAATCTATTAAATTAATTGGTTTAATTTTTTTTTAATTTTAGCTTTTCTTTTTAGAAAAAAACATGAAATTCACAAATATTGGTTGTCATTTTTAAATAGTTCAACTTTTTCAATTTTTATTTTTTTATTGGATGGGGTTTATCAAAAGCTTTTCAACGATGTATAATGAAGCAGTTTTGCAAGTCATACTAACCTGAAAAAAATTCTATCATTTTGTTTACCTTAGATTGCATCGAATTTTATTTTAATTTAATTATTAAATCTTACCAAACATTTTTTTTTTAATGCTAGGAAAGTAATTTTTGAGGTAATTTGGATATTTGTGAGAGGACACTTTACCTATGTTAACCGGGGGTACTCTTTAATTAATTTATAAATGTTTAAACACGGATTGCTAGATATTGCCAGTATCCGTGAAACCTGTTTGAAGCTTCATATCTTTTAAACTAGTGCACTAAATCATTAAAAAAAATAGATTTTTATTTTAATATAAATATAGTTTATAATTTATATATTATATAGGTTAGTCAAAACTATGATAACTAGTGAATAGTTTGGATTGGAGTGGCCTACCTACCCATCAAAAAATTGAATCAAGACCTTCTCTTGTGACCAATTGACTTCTGACGCTTGCAGAGAGGTCTAACATGCAATCGTTTGATGACGATCACTTGGTTGGGTAGGTGGGACACTTTATACCAGTTAATAGTTTGAATTGGTGTATTTGTCATTAAAAAATTGAATCACAACTTTTTTTTGTAACCAAATGACTTTAGACGTGAATCAAAGTGGCCGACCTATTCACCCAAGTGTTAGTTGTCAAGATGTGAGATTACGGTCTCTTCTTGTGATAAAATGACTTCTGACGTTTGCAAAAAGTTTAAACATGCAATCTTTTGATGACAAACATTTGGGTGGGTGGGTGGGTTACTTTATACCATAATATGTAGTCAGTAGTTTGGATTGGAGTGGTTCAATTACCCACCCAAGTGTTAGTTGTTAAAAGATTGAATCTTCTCTTGTGACCAAATGACTTCTGAAGTTTGCAGAGAATTTAAACATGCAATTTCTTGATTGCAAACACTTGGGTGGGTGGTTTACACCATACTATGATAACCCGTCAATAGTTTGGATTGGAGGATTTGTCATCAAAAGATTGAACCACCAACTTTTTTTGCGACAAAATGACTTCTGACGTTTGCAGAGAGTTTAAGCACGCAATTTCTTGACAATGAGCACTTGGGTGGGTGGGCGGGACACTTCATACTATGATAATCAGTCAATAGTTTGGATTAAAGTTCCTAATAATAGTCTTTGTTGTTGGGTTTTCTTTGGGGGTGAGGCATCTTTGGTGGAGTGAGGCCGCAGGTTGTCTATATGGACCTTATTAAGAGTTTGTAGGAAGTTGTTTTTGATTCAGTAGTAGTTTTTTAATGTTGCGGCAATCATCTTTTGTATTCCGATCTATTTTGAAGCAAATTTTATTGCTTTTCTTTAACTAAAACCTCTTCTTGGTTTGTAGGTGAGGCGTTCATTTGCGGAGGATATCTTTTACTACATTAAATGCTTTGCAGATATTATTTTGTTTTTTTTGGGTTGTTCTCCAACCTGCTTTTTATTTAAGGATTGTCTACTTGGTGCTGTGAGGTTTGCTTTTAGCATTGCTGGGTTTTGTTGGTGCGTTGCTGGAACTGAAAAAAGCAAATGAAATTAATTTGTCTCAGTTTTGGGGTTTTTGACAATGAAGATCCGTTTTACTGGGTAGTACGTGGCAGTAATACGGTGGAAACATTCCCAATTTTTGCAGGTTTTAGTAAAAATTCAGTTGGAGAACTGTGTCGGACAATATGATAGGTACCCGTAGCAGTAGGTTTTGTGTTCCAGGAGTTGGCATGTCGTTTGCTTTTTTGGATGACATTGTTTGGTCTACATAGTTGATTGCTATTTTTTCTCAAGGTTTTTTGGTTGGTTGGTTGGTTGGTTGGTTGGTTGGTTGGTTGGTTGGTTGGTTGGTTGGTTATAGCTTTACTGTGGCGCTGATAAGACACTCTTTAATGAACTTCTTGACATCTTTTATGATATTGGCCAGTAAAATGCTTTCCGGATTATTCTGAGGATTTTGTCTCGTCCGATGTGTTTGGAGGTTTTTTTCCGGGGTAGTGCTGAACAAAGGTTTCTGCATGGCTGGGGGCACAACCAACTGTTTTTTTGTTCTTACTAAGGTTTGTCTACTTGGCATCTACTGTCTAAGTTAGCCGGGTGTTTGTCTCCGGGTCTTAGTTTTTATTTTTATTGTTTAACATGGGCCAAACAAAAGCTTTTTGGTAAGTAATTAGTCTCTTTAGAGACGTGCTCTACTTAAATCTCGTAAATTTAGACTTAGAGTCGGACAATAAGTTTAGCTAAACAAGGGTTTGATTGTTTGTACGCAGGTTAAGAGGATTGTCCTTCGAGTACGATTAAATTTTTTTAATTGCTTATACGGCAGTTTGGTACTCCAATCTATTACTGTTGTTGTTGATTGAGGTGGCCGCTGACGTAGGAAACCACTTTTTTATCTTCTTTGTCTTCTTGGCTGAGGATTGTTTGTAGTCCCTATAGCTGGCATCCTTGTCCAGCACAAACTTTTGGCTTGGTCTTGGCAGGTGGAGTTTGGTTGGTTTTTTATTCTATTGAAACTATAAATATTTATATTTTTTTTTTTTAATTTTTACATGTTTTTTATAACAATTTATTCAAATTTCAAAGTTTGAAAGTTTTTTACAAATTTTAACTTTTTTTTAATTGATTTTTTTTTTACAAAAACTTTCAATTTGTTTTATTTTTTTTTTTTAATTGCTTCCAGTTATTTAATAGTTTTTTAGTAATTTATTAAAAACATATAAAGCATTTGAATTTTAAAAATTGTTTTTTCTTATTTGTACCATAAATAATTTGACACATGTTGTCAATAATGAGTTTTCAAAATTGTTTTTTTTACAAAAAATTGTAATTAAAACATTTAAAAAAATTTAATTTAGTTTTTTTTTTAGTTCTATTTATTTTTTGAATTTTTAGATTTTAAATGTTCTATTTTTTTACAAAAATTATAACTGTGGCATTATTTTTTAAAACAATTTAATTTAAAATTTTAGAACCATTTTGTCAATAAGTTTTTTTGTTAATTTCCAAAATTTATTAATTTTTAAAAAATCCAAAATTGTTTTAAAAATTTTATTCAAAATTTTTGACTGGTTTGGGCAATAAATTTTTGACTGGTATGGGCAATAAATTTTTTTATCAAAATTTGGTAAATCATTTTTTCTTTTAAAAAAACTGTAGCATCAATTTTTATTAATTTAATTTAAAATTTTGAACTTATTTTGTCAATAACTTTTTCTATTAATTTTTAAAATTTGGTTGTTTTTTCAAGTTTCATTCATTTTTTAATCTATTTCGTTTATCCTTTTAAAAAACGTTAATTAGTAAAAAATTAATTTAATGTTTTGGGCTCATTTTGCCTATAACTTTTTTAATAATTTCTAAAATGTTTTTGGAACTTTTAAAATTGCAATTGTAGTATCAATTTATAAAAATTTAATTTAAAGTATTTTTATTAGTTTCTAGGTGTGGTAATTTATCAAATTTTTATACAGGGTAATTCCACTAAAACTCGGACAATCGTCCCACATTGATATCTCCGATTTTGCTCAAATTTTGTACACATGTTTGGGGTATCAAAATATGATAGTTCCTAAAATTTTAGATCTCTAGGTGCAATAAGTGTAAATGGCGGTCATATTAATTTTTTAGGATTATTTTGTCTTCTTTCAGTTTTTGTGCTGTGAATAAGCAAAAAATAGTCAAAATTATATTCAAAAAAATGTATTTTATAGGATATTTTACGTAGAATACGATCCTTCCCTAGGTTTTCCAAAATTTACTGAGAAAAATGGAAAAAATACTATCTTATTGAAAATTTAATATCTTTGATTCCTTTACACCTGAAGACTTGAAATTTGAATATGATACTTTTGATTGCAAAAATAAAAAAAATGGATTTGCTTACCCTAGAATAAAATATAACACATAATTGCTAAAAATGAGTTATTTTTAAATTATTTTTCTTGGATTGTCCGTAATATTACTAATTTTCCGGTTTTTTTTTTATTGCGTTCTACAAGAAATTTTTTTTTGATTACATTAATTTAGTTTTTTTTTTATTTTTTTGCAGAATTATGAAAGACTAAAAAATAATTATTTTCATCTTGATTTATTCAAATTTTAGCACATTCGATAAGTTTTTATATTAATTTATAAAGTTTGAAAGCTTTTACAAATTTTAACTCTTTCTTTTCAATTTTCAAAATTTTTTTTTATACAATAACTTTCAACCTAGTTTTATTTTTTGTTTAAAAATATTTCAATTTTGGCATCAATATTCAAAACTATTTGAAGCATTTTGTCAATAAGTTATTTATTAATTTTTTAAATTTAAAAACATGTAAAGAATTTGAATTTTTAAAATTGTTTTTTTTTTTATTTGTATGATCAATAATATAACACATTTGTCAATAATGAATTTCTAAAATTGTTTTTTTTTTACAAAGAATTGTAATTGAAACGTTTTAAAAAATTTAATTTAATTTCTTTTTAAACTTTTTTTTTTTTTTTTAGTTTTTAAATTTTCGGTTTTTAAATATTTTATTTGTTTTTTTTTTGCAAGAAGTTTTTTTGTTAATTTCCAAAACTTAGTAATTTTTAAAAACTCTATATATTTTTTTTAATTTTATATTGTTTTATTTACTTTAAAAAAATGTAATTGTAGCATCAGTTTTTAAAAATTTAATTTAAATTTTTTGACACGTTTTGGCAATAAGTTTTATTCTTTTAAAAAATTGTAGTTGTATTGTGAATTTGTAAAAAAATAATGTTTTGAACTCATTTTTTCATTTTTTCAAAAACTTTATATATATATATATATATATGTTTTTAGAATTTTTAAAACTGCGATTGTAGGATCAATTTATAAAAATTTAATTCAAAAGAATTTTTATTAATTTTCAAATGTGGTAATTTTTCAAAAATTTTATACTAGTTCAAAATTAATTTTTTTATTGTCTTTTTTTAATGTAATTGTTACATATAATTTATAAAATTTTTATTCAAAATTTGTTATTTTATTTTTTTAATTTAAAACGTGTTTTTCACAACATTTTTAACACAAATTGTCAATAGTTTTTTTTTATTATTTTTAAAATTTGGTAGTTTTAAAAAAATTAAGTTTTTTTAAATTTCTAACATTTTTTTTACACAAAATGTAATTGTATCAATTTATATGTTATTTTGTTAGTTTTTAAACTTTTAAAAAAAGTCAATTTATGTTTTTTGAATACCTAAACTTTTTAGTTTTTTCTTTTTTTGAAAAATTGTTTAAAAAAATAATTTGAAATGATATGAGTCAATGTACAGAATGATTTTTTTTTGCTCAAACTATTAAAAATGCTTTATGAATCCTGATCATGTGAGTTTTTCAGTTTTTTTTTAGCAAGCAATTTCCGAGTATTAAGTAATCGAAATTTCATTTGTTTTGCGTTTTTTTATATTATTTCTGATCGTTTATAATTTTTCAGGATCGCATTTTTAAGAAAAGATTGTAAGAAATTTTTTTATCAAAATTGTTTAAAGAATAATATATTTTACAGCCAAAATGTCTCAAATAAAAATAAAAACGTGCTATTATATGTGCAAAAAATACTTTACCAATTTCAAGAAGTGCCGTGCACTATGCTCCGAAATATCTTGTATCTATCTATCGTATTGTATCCACAAAAAAAAAATTATATATTTTTATAAGTTTTCAAAATAGATTAATTTTTTTAACAAAAATTGTAATTGTAGCATTAGTTTGTAAAAATTTAATTAAACTAATTTGACACAATTTGTCAATAAGTTTTTTGAGTTTAGTAATTTTTCAAAAATTCTATACATTTTTTTTTAATTTAAAATTTTTTTTTTTTTTTGTTACAAAAAATTGTAATTATAGCAACAATTATTAAAAATTTAAACCAAAATTTTTGACAATTTGTCAATAAGTTTTTTTATTAATTTTCAAAATTTAGTATTTTTTTAAAGAGTTTTTTGAACTTCTAAAATTATTTCATTTTTTTTTTTTTAATAAAATTATAATTTTAATTTAACACATTTTTTTTTTTCAAAACATGGATTTTTTAAATTTCAAACATGTTTTTTGAATATTCATATTTTATTTTTTTTTTTTTTTATAGAAGAATTACAATTAAAGCAACTAATAAAAAAAAATTATTGAAAATTTTTCAAAACTTTTTTACATGTTTCTTAAATATTTAAAATTGTTCTATTTTTTTTTTAGAATCATAACTGTAAAATCAATTATTAAAATTATTATTTTTAAATATTTGACACATTTTGTATATAAGTTTTATTAATTTCAAAAGTATGCTATTTTTTTAATATCAAACATGTTTTTTGAATTTCCAAAAATTTTGACATATTTTTTTTCAATAAGTTTGTTTATTTATTTTTTTAAATTGTTAATTTTTCAAAACATTTATTCATTTTTTGAATATTCAATTTTTTTTCATTATTTTCCATTATAACTTAAACTTTTTTTTTTATTTCCAATACGTATCTAATCTAAAGTTTCTCAACAGTATATTAAATAAAACTATCCAACTTAATTTTCTAATTAACACAATCTGTCTTAACTGTCAAATAAAAAAATAGATAGAGATAAATCCATAAACATCTATCAATTTATTAAATCAACTTTCAATAAGAAAGTTTTAAAAGCAACATCCGCAAGCGTCAATGTGATTTATTGATTAACATATATCCGATCTAAGAGACTTTTATACAGAACTCCCTCCAGGTCTTTTATTAAGTATTTTTCGAAGAAATTGGCGAATCATTTAAAAAAGTTTCAAAGACAAAGCGGCGACGTTAATGTCTGACGGGTTGAGAGTAAAAAGCTTTGTGATTTTTTATGCCGGATAGAGAGCAAACTAAAAATTAATTGATGCCGCTAATTCATTTATTAAGTTAAAAGCGGAAAACGGTTTGAATTAGTAATTGGTCAAAATAATTTAATATTATTAAAATATTTTTAACTATACATCAAAAGAAAATTCCTTCTATGTAATAGATACGAAGGATGTTTACTGTGGGGTAGAATACATTATTATTTACGTTATTAATACATACTTATCTAAATGTTATTAACTAATAATATATCCCCCGGTTGTAAAAACATCCTTGGTAACTATTCTTCCAGACATTGAAAGAATTTCCTGAGGAGCTGCGCGGGGACGTCTCGATGCATCTTCACCGGGAGATACTACAACTGCCAATTTTCGAAGCCGCATCACAGGGATGCTTGAAACTACTCTCTCTACACATCAGGACTAATTTCTGTGCCCCCGGGGAGTATCTCATTCATCGTGGGGATGCCCTCAGCTCCATTTACTATATATGTAACGGGTCTATGGAGGTTGTGCAAAACAATATGGTTGTGGCGATTTTAGGTAAGCTTCAAGTACTTTACAAAGTTTGTAGACAACTTTATGTGTAACCCCTGTAATGTAATATTTGTTTAGGAACTTTAGGGCCTGGAATGTTTTAGATTGTAAACTAAAATTATAATTGCAGGAAAGGGTGATTTGGTAGGAAGCGATATTAATATGCATTTGCAAAATAATAATGGGCCTTCAAGTGGTGGAGGATCTGGAAATAATGACATCATAATAAAATCGAGCAGTGATGTAAGGGCACTAACTTATTGTGATCTGAAATGCATCTATATTCACGGACTGGTGGAAGTTTTGCGACTTTATCCTGAATATCAGCAAGAGTTTGCTAATGATATTCAGCATGATCTCACATTCAATGTCCGTGAAGGATATGAAGCCGAAGTAAGTCAAACATATAAATTTAATTACCAATTTGTATGAATGAGATTAATTTGTATGAAATTGAATGCGGGAAAATTGTTATAAAAATTTGCATAGTAATTAGATGTGATTGGTCTGGTTAATAAATTGTTTGATATTCATAGCAGGAATCTGATGTGAATGGGATGCCTTCGTTGACGCTTCCGTCTATTAGTGAGGATGATGAAAACATGCATGAAGAAGGTGAAACTACCCCATTATCGCCGAATAGGTCACCCATACATGCCGTCACTACTAATAGCCCCAGACATGCCAAATTTAATTTAAAGTAAGTAAAATTTTATTTAAAAATAAATAAATTTTATTTTTAATTGAGTTCATTAATATATAATATCAATGCAAATAATTCATCTATTATCGTGTGTTACTTTGAACGTTTATGTCTCAGAATTGAATTTATATCTTAGAAAGAGAAATGTGGAAAGCCAGCGTTTTCCGTTGCAACAAACGAGCTTTCCGGATCGGTAGCTATAAATCAAAGTACAGTTTTGCATATCTTTAGTAGATAAAGGTAACCACTATAAATTTGTGAAACTACAGCATAATAACGATCCAGAAGGACGCTAAAGGAGAGAAAGGGATTGTTTATTTTTTATGTAGTATTACTAAATAAAATTTATTAGTTTATTGTTTGGAAAACATAACTAATGGTTGATTATAACAATGATGAAACGTAAATAATTGTTATAAAAATAAAATAGTTTTAATGCTGCAACAAGTTGAAGCATGATTAATATTTAAGCGCACCTTTTGACCTCTTAGAATTGATTGAGCTCTTCTTTAGCTTATTTGAAGGTTTGCGAACCTTTCTTTAGTATATTATCGGTATCTCCAACTCCACTGTATGTTAAAGCTGATTTACTACTTATAGAGGCTTCTCTGCAGTCTATTTGATCCTACTTTAGTTTACAAGCAAATTTACTTAAACATTTTTAGGTTTTTTATTAGATATAATTTCTGTTTGTTTCTAAGATTACATTATAATTGCCTATGACAAATTAAAAAAAAAATCATTTATATAACTCAAGTAAGAATGTAAAAATTTTACAAAATTATATTACTTTTAACGTTTTTTTTTTTTTTTTATTTTAGAACGTAGTACGTACGACATACAACTTGTCAACTTTATTTTCAAATAATCTGATTTTGATCTTAATTTTATAACGAATAAACTGTTAAATGTCCATCCTACAATGCAACTGTCACCAGAAATCTGTAATATAAACAATCAATTTGACAAATCAACTTCTCCTATTTTACAAACTGTTAACTAGTACCTCAGAAGTGGGTATAATATCAAGTTTCTTAATAGCCAACACTTGGGCGGGTGGTCGGGAACACGGTGGTGGCAAGAAATTTGCTTATTCTTACATTTGTTGCGTTTTTGCTGTTTTTAGTATGACAGATTGAATGATAGTTGTTACTATTGCATCAAAGGAGGTACAATAACAAATTTTCTTATAATCAACACTTGGGCGGGTGGGCGGAAATACAGTTTTTAAATAATATTCGGCCGGTAGTTTGATACAGTGTTCCCGCCCACCCACCCTAGTGCTTGTTAGCAGGAAACTTGCTTATTCTCACATTTGTTGCGTTTTCTTGTTTTTAATATGACAGATTGAGTGACAGTTGTTACTAATGCTTTAAAGGTGGGTACAGTAACAAATTTCTTAATAACTAATACTTGAGCGGTGGGCGGAAACACAGTTTTAAAATACTGGGCCGGTGGTTTGATACAGTGTTTCCGCCCACCCGCCCAAGTGTTTTTACTCGTTGCGTTTTTTTCTGTTTTTAATATGACAGATTGAATGACAGTTGTCTCTAATACCTCAGAGGTGGGTACAATAACAAATTTCTTGATAATTATCACTTGGGCGGGGTAGTTTGATACAGTGTTTCCGCCTACTTGCCCAAATGTTTGTTAGCAAGAAATTTGCTTATTCTCACATTTGTTGCTTTTATACTGTTTTTATTATGACAGATTAAATGACAGTTGTCACTATTACATCAAAGGTGAGCATAATAACAAATTTCTTAATGACTTACACTTGGGCGGGTGGGCGGAAACACAGTTTTTAAATATTGGGCTATTGGTTTTATACAGTGTTCCCGCCCACTCGCTCAAGTGTTTTTTAGGAAGAAATTTGCTTTTTCTCACAGTTGTTGCGTTTTTGCTGTTTAAATATGACAGATTGAGTGACAGTTGTCACTATTACATCAAAGGTGGGTGCAATAACAAATTTCTTGATGACTAACACTTGGGCAGAAGGGTTGGAGCACTGTTTTTAAATATTGGGCCGGTGGTTTGTTTCAGTGTTTCCGCCCACCCGTCCAAGTGTTTGTTAACAAGAAATTTGCTTGATCTCTCATTTGTTGTTTTCAATACTGTCATATTGAAAACAACAAATGATTGAGTAAGATGTCAATATTACCTTAAAGGTGTGTACAATAATAATTTTCTGAACAACCGACCTTTAGGCGGGTGGACAGGAACACAGTTTATAAATATTAGGCCGGTGGTTTGATTTAGTGTTCCCGCCCACCCGCCCAAGTGTTTGTTAGCAAGCAATTTAGTTATTTTTTTACTCGTTGCGTTTTTGCTGTTTTTAATATGACAGATTGAATGACAGTTGTCACTAATACCTCAGAGGTAGGTACAATAACAAATATCTTGATAACTAACACTTGGGCGGGTGGGCGGGAACACAGTTTATAAATATTGGGCCGGTGGTTTGATACAGTGTTCCCGCTCACCCGCCCAAGTGTTTGTTAGCAATAAATTTGCTTATTCTTGCATTTGATGCGTTTTTGCTGTATTTAATATGACGATTGAGTGACAGTTGTTAATAATAACTTAAAGGTGGGTACAATATCAAATTTCTTAATGACTAACACTTGGGCGGGTGGGTGGAAGCACTGTTTTTAAATATTGGGCCGGTGGTTTGTTAATGTGTTTTTTTTGTGGATCATTTATAAGCTGAGTGCCTGCCCACCCGTCCATGTTTTTGTGGGAAACATCTAAATCACCAACACTTGGACAAAATCACGTTTTTAAACCACCAGTTCAATTTTATGAACTAAGTGCTCGCCCACATACACTTGGACGGGTGGGTGGGTATACGTTTTCAAAACCTGTCTAACATTACTGAACTGATTGTTTGCTCACCTACCCAAGTGATAAGTATCAAGTTGGATTACAAACACTTAGACTGGTGGGCGAGAACACGTTTTTAAACCACCAGTCCAACATTTATAAATTAAGAGAGTTGATTAAGTTTGACCACGTCAGATAATTTGAAGTTAGGGAAAATTGGGCGTATGGATTTTTATAAATATTTTACACTAAGTACTACAAGTAATGAGTTATATTGGTACCAAATTGTATCAATTTTTAATAAACTATTTTGAATTATGATTTTTTCAGTTATGTCCTAAAGGATTTGATAAAATTTACTAAGTCGAATAGTTTGAGGTTATGCAAAATTGGGCGTATGGATTTTTATAAAATTTTCACACTAATGGGTCTATTCTAAACATATTTTAACATCGATGTTAGCTAACATCGCTGTAGAAATTGATTTTTAACCAATCAGGTATAGAGTTTTTTAAATATTGCCTAGCAACGTTCAAAATGTTAATTAACATCGCTGTAAAAAATGTTCAGAATACGGCTATTAGTGTTACTACTACTGAGTTATATTGGTACCAAATTGTAACAATTTTTAATAAATTATTTTGGAGTTATGGTTTTTTCAATTATCTCTTAAGAAATTTGATAAATTTTTACCAAGTTGAGTAATTTAAGGTTAAGCAAAATTGGGCATATGGAATTTTATTAATATTTTACACTAAGTACTACTAGTATTGCGGTATTTTGGTACCAAATTGTATCAATTTTCAATAACTTATTTTGCAGTTGTAATTTTTTTCATTAAATTCTAAGGGATTTGATAAAATTTGACAAAGTTGAGTAATTTGAGATTATGCAAAATTGGGCGTATGGATTTTTATAAATAATTCACATAAAGTACTACTAGTATTGAGGTATATTGGTATTAAATTATATTAATTTTCAATAAACCATTTTGGAGTTATGATTTTTTAATTGTCTTTTAAGGGATTTCATAAAGTTTTATCAAATCGAATAATTTGAGGTTATGCAAAATTGAGCGTACGAATTTGTACAAATTTTACATATTTGGTACTAATGGTATTGAGGTATATTGGTACCAAATTACATTGTTTTTTAATAAACCATTTTGGAGTTATGAATTTTTCAATTATCTATTAATAAATTTTAATAAGTTATACCAAGTCAGGTAATTTAAGGTTATGCAAAATTGATTGTATGAGTTTTTTTCATTTTTACACATTTGATACTAGTAGTATTAAGGTATATTGGTACTAAATTGCATCAATTTTTAATAAACTATTTTAGAGTTATGATTTTTTTAGTTTCCTAAATTGTTTGAAAAAGTTTGAACATGCCAATTAATTTGAGGTTGTGCAAAATTAGTCGTAAAATTTTTTATAAATATTTTTACTAATTACTATTAGTATTGTGGTATATTGGTACAAAATTACATCAATTTCTAATAAACCATTTAGGAGCTATAATTATTTTAATTATTTCTTAAGGTATTTGATAAAGTTTTGAATAATTTGAGGTTATGCAAAATTGAGCGTTCACACTTTTATAAATTTTACACATTTGGTGCTAATGGTATTAAAGTATATTGATACCAAATTTCATCAATTTTCAATAAACCGTTTTTGAGTTATAATTTGTTAAAATATTTCTTAATTGATTTGTTTATTGGTCTAATCTAGATAATTTAAGGTTATGCAAAATTGGTCGTATAATTTTTTTTTATTTTTACGCACTTAGTACTAATGGTATTAAAGTATATTGGTACCAAGTTGCATCAATTTTTAATGAACTATTTTAGAGTTATGATTTTGTCAATTATCTCTTGAGGGGTTCAAAAAAGTTTGATTATGTTAAGTAATTTGATGTAATGCAAAATTGGCCGCATGGATTTTTATAAATTTTACACATTTTATATTCATGATGATGAGGTATATTAGTACAACTTTTTTTTTACTTTAAAGTTAAAGTTGGCATAGATACCTCTTCCGCACCGAAACCAGACAACTTTTTTATTTGATTATCTATCAGTTTTTTTTCTTGCATGACGGGATGGTTGCTGAAAATCTACATCTTGTTATGGGAAAGCGGCGTCTACTCGGAAAGTTGGAGAGAGGCCATTATCGTGCTCTTGCTGAAACTGTGCAAAAATTCAAACAACATCAACAGTTATAGACCAATTTTGTTAACCTGCTATTTCAATAAAAATCTATCAAATATAATCAAAAACTGTCTGGTGTTGATGCTTTTAGTTAATTACTAGGCGGGTTTTAAACAAAACCCCTTCTACAAATTGTATGTGTTTTTCTATTTGAAGAAAGCTTATGACTTTATTAAATGTTATAAAGTTTTGCAGAAGCTGCACGCATAAGGATTCAGGGTTTGTATGCTTCTTTTTCTTGAATTTTTTATGCGTCATCGAAACTTTAAAGTAAGGGTAGAAACTACTAACTTGAAGACATTATGTTTAAAGAACGTTGTTTTTCAAGAGTTGGCAATTAGCATCACACTTTTTGTAAAAACACATCAACTCTAGATTATCATAAACAAAGTGGACAGAGAATAATGGAATAGGAACTTTTACATTGGGCTGTCGTTTTCTGTGAATAATTTTAAAGTAGTTTTCCAGCACTCAATTTTGTGCAACTCTATGGCTTTATTTACTTTGCTGTGTAGCGAGTTTAGGGTATTGCAATCTCTAGGGTCGCAATGTTATTGATATTGTTGTTTGTCAGCATTTTGTTTATCAATGCTTTGACTGCGCAAGGTAATACTAAAAGGTTATCAGGTTTTAAAAGTCTTTTCTGTGGTTTGGTTGATAAAATAAGTAAGTATTGCAATGGAAACTGTTCTTACTGGGACCAGCCTGCTTATATTTTTTTTTAGGAATGGTGAGTAAAAAGTCCAATTCGTACGTATCACAATTTTTTCTAATTTTTTTGTTTGGTCCCTTTTTGTCAAGCTCTGGATTACTGGGTTGTGAACGGAGATAAAATAATTGATAATTTTGATGTCTACTTGAAAGTTGACGACTTTTAGTATTGTTACTTCAAGAACGTTCTCTCTGTGTCCAGCAAAATTATAGTGAGTGAGTTTTAATACTATAAAACTACGTTGAACAACGCAAAATCTTTGGCATTGATATGGAGACTATTCCTTGCTGGGTGTTTTGAATTAATGTTCCCAGCAGTTATTGTGGAAGAGAATTTGTGAAAACCGTTTTGAAATCTGCCGTTTTAATAAGGTTGACCGGATTTATGTAGGCGATTTTGAATGTGCCCAGTTAGAAACGTTTACTACAATTGCATTTGTATTCTGCGTGATTGTGTTAGGGTGGTTTGAGGGTATTTTTGCAAAGTTTAGTACGTCTAGGTATTTGGATTTGAGCGCATGGCTGGGTTTGTGCTTTGACTCAGACACTAGCATGATGTTTTGTCCAAAGAAATCTTTTTGCTCTATTTGGGACTTGCACAGATATCATTCGAAAGCAAACAAATTTATTTTCTATTCTATAAACGTTTGTTAAAGCAAAAGCCAACTTTTGCTTTTGTTAGATATTCCGGGGCGTGCCGGATTACAGGGATCTTTGGGGATTGGCCATGTGTAGATGTTGGTACGTGAAGAAACTTACAACTCTGTTTTTTGTGTTTTTTGTTCAATCCATTGGAGTGCGGTATTATTTGTTTGCCTTTCCTGGTGCGGTGAGGTTCAATGATGGCTGCGTCGGTATTTTTTTTTCACATACCTGTAGGTGGATGGCAAATTTGCCTTTGTTTCTGAAAGAAATCCGTGGTTAGTTGTTTGTTGTTGAAAAGTTTGTCTTCTGCTTCTAGTTTGGCTACTTCCATGCCTTTGTCTATGGAGTGTGGTGGTTCAGGGGCGTTATAATTGGAGGCCATTATGACAATTGTTTTAATTAGACTATTGATGGTGTTGTTGAGGTTCTTGAGTTTCTGATCAAAGCTTTTCATCATTGCTGACCTTGGTTCCTCACGTCCTGGAACTGATGCGCGACTACGGTTGCTTTGAGACCTGTCTTTGCGTTGGGTCCTATTTGTTTTTTGCGTATCTTTTTTATGGTTTTCTGCAACTTTTTATATTTGGTGTCTGTTTCGGGCTGTTGCAGCCTTAAATGACCTCACCCAAACTTAACGCTTATCTAACCAGTTGTAGAATTACGGTTAATCAAAACAGTACGTTTCTTAAGGTTTGTATTTGTTGGGACTATTTCCTTTTAGGCACGTATTAAAGAATTGGTCAAAAAGTACAAAAAAAACTTTGAACTTTGTTGTACAAGGCTTTGATTTTGTTGGGGTACGGCTGCACGGTATACTTATCCAAAATATTCCAATTACAAACTGTAAACGGAGTTTACAACGCAGGCATCTTATACCATACGGGAGCATTTTGAACAAGTCCTGCACCGAGTCCTTGCTGCGAGTTGGATGTAGTCCCGTTAGCTGCTTGTCACAGTTGCTTTGTGCTACTTCGGGGCAATGCAAGCATGTGCATCCGAGCGCAGAAACTGAAGGAAAGTTTTAATGTAAACTATTCAATAGTATTTGAGAACGGTTTTGGCAAGTTTTTACCTGGGTTTATGCTGGGGTAAAAAAATTTGCTCCGACGTCTTAAGAAGCAAGTTTCTTGAAATTGTAGCCAAATACTAAGATTTTCCTCGGTTATATTGCTTTTTGTTTGGGTCTCTCTTCAATGAAGCCTCCGTATACACCGCAAAATTGTATGCATTGCATAACGTTTTCTTAAGACGTCATCTCACAGCTTGTTCCTTCTTTGTTTTAACGTGCTGAGTGCCATCTTAAATAGACCAAATGTTATTTATTTCATACTCTTCAATTTTTGGAAACAAATATTTCTTTAGCATGGCACAGTAACGTTCTCTATTGACGGTAACGGCGGTTCCTTTCTTCAAAAATGATCCAATAATGGCCGGACCAAAAACCACACTAAACGGTTACTCATTGTAGATGAAGTTCATCATAAAGTTTTATTTCTTGGATTAATTGAACTTTGTAGGCCTTCAAACCGAGGTTTTTATGCAAAATTCTCCTCAGAGAAGTGCAAGAAATGTTCAGTTCCTGAAAACGATGCCGAGTTGATGTTGATGCATGTTTCGTACACACTGAGCAACAGCATTAGTTTTTTTGGCTGCGCGCACTGGACAAAAACGTGAACGTGTTGTTTTATCCACTAGCAATTTAGTTTTGCAAACTCGCTTTACAAATTGGTCCACAAACTGCGATGAAGGCACTTTTTTTATCAAATTTGTTTTAAAATTTTTTTAGCGTTTGAGCAGAAGACTTAGTACTTTGGAAGTAAGTCTTCTTTATTTTTCAACTTTGTTTAAGTGTAAAACGTCCCATTTTGTAAACACACAACCATCAATACAAAAATGTACACTTCAACCTTATTGGGGGCCTAAAATGACTAAATCCGGTAATTTTAGACTAATTCAGGCTAGAAGTTTGCTAAATTTGATCTCAAAATAATTAAATCCAGCTTAAAAATTATTAAATCTGGCTTTAAAATTATTAAATTCAGCAGTTTATAACTAATTCAGGCTAGAAAATTATCAATTTCAACGATAAAAAGATAAATCCGGCCATAAAACTAAAAAAAAAAGACACAACTTAGTTTTAAAATTACTAAATTTGACTTTAAAATGAACAAACCTGGTCATTTAAAACTAATTCAGCTAGCCATAAAGTTAAAATCTGGCTGTAAAATAAATAAAAAAGAAAAACTTGACTTATTACATAATCCGGCCTTTAAATGACCAAATCCAATTTTATTCAGGCTAGAAATTTACTAAAATTGACTATAAATATAAAATTCTGAACGTAAAATCAATATAAAGTCCAAACTTGATTTGTAAATTACATAATTCTAATTTAAAACTACAAAATCGTTTTTTTTTATGATTAAATTTAGCTATTTGAGACTGATTTAAGCTAGAAATCAATAAAAAAGCAAAACTTCGTTTATAAATTACATAATCCGGTTTTAAAATTACAAAATCAGATTTAAAATTAATTAGATTTTGTAATTAGTCTGCCCATTCAACACTAATTCAAGCTAGAAAATTACTAAATCCAGCAGCAAAATTACATATTCCAACTTTAAAATGACTAAATTTGACTTTAAAATAACTAAATCTGGCCATTTAAGACAAATTTAAGCAAAAAGTTACTTAATTCAGCCATAAAAGTTAAAAATAACAAAAAAATACAAAATTTAATATGTATATTACACAATTCGGCTTTAAAATTACAAAATTTGACTGAAAAATTATTAAATTTGGTCATTTAGGCTAATTCAGACTAGGAAATAGAAGAATAAATTGACCCATAAAAGTTAAAATTTGTCCGTCAACAGAAACAGACAAAACTTGATTTGTAAGTTATAAAATACAGTTTTAAATTACAAAATTTAATTTATAATAACAAAATCTAACTATTTAAGACTATTTTAGTCTTAAAAATAACTAAACCCGGCCATGGAAAGACAGACAAAAATCTTGCTTTAAAAACAATAAAAAAGCAAAACTTTATTTGTAAATCACTTAATTAAAATTAAAAATTACAAAATCCGGTTTTAAAATGACTAAATCCGGCCATTTAAGACTTATTTAGGCATGCAAATTACTGCTACTACTACTACTACTACAAAAAGATGAAAATTTGTTGTAAATTAATAAAAAAGCAAAATTTAATTTGTAAATCACCTAATCTGGCTTATAAATACAACATTTGACTTAAAATTTATTAAATCCGGCTTTTAGGCTAGAACATTACTGAATCTGGCCATAAAAGAATAAATCATGCCATAAATGTAAAAATTCAGCAGCCAAACCAAAAAAAGGTAAAACTTAATTTGTAAATTACCTAATTCGGCTTTAAAATTACAAAATCCGATCATTTAAGACTAATTTAGGCTAGAAAATTACTGAATCCGGCCATAGAAGAATAAACCAAGTCATAAATGTAAAAAACCAGCCGCCGATAAATACCAATAAAAAAGTAAAATTTAAATTGTAAATTATTCAATCCGGCTTTAAAATTACAAAATCTGGTTTTAAAATAACTAAATCCGGCTATTTAAGACTTATTTATGCTAGAAAATTATTAAATCTGGCTACAAAAAGATGAAAGTCCGTCGTAAATCAATAAAAAAAACAAAACTTAAGTTGTAAATTACCTAATCTGGCTTTAAAACTACGACAAATGACTTAAAATTGATTAAATCCGGGCATGTAAGACTAATTTAAGCTATAAAATTACTGAATCCGGCCATAAAAGAATAAATTAAGCCATAAATGTAAAAGTCCAGCACCCAAACCAAAAAAACAAAACTTAATTTGTAAATTTAAAATTACAAAATCCAAATTTAAAACGACAAAATCCAGCCATTTAAGACTTGTTTAAGCTAGTAATTTTCTAGACTATTTAAGACTAATTAGTCTAAAAAATAATTAAATTTGGCTATGGAAAGATACAAATTCAAGCAACAAAATGACTAAATTTGATTATAAAACCAATAAAATAGAAAGTTTGTAAGCAATTGTACATACATTTATTTATTGCAAATAATTATCATTAAACTCATTTATTACATAAAAATTGCTCATAAAATTATTATTATTTGTTAAACAAATTTATTAAAAATATCTATTTTAATTAAATAGAATAAATTTTAACTATTACTTACAATTAAATCTTTTTATTAAAATCAAATAGAGTTGACATTATAGAAAATATTTATATTTTTGTTTTATTCCATTAGTAAATTGCAAGAATTACACGAAACATCCGGCCGAAACCGTCCAAGACTTGGTGGAATCTCAACAACTAATTTAGGATTATTGAGGGAACGTGTAGAGCGACAAAGAAGTGTTGTTGTCCCGAACAATACGAGATCCGGTTCACTGGAAGACTTGAACACCGAACTAAAACCAGACGTTGAAAACAACGTGGATAGATTAGATACGCAGATAACAAGTTTACACCAAGACGTAGCAACACTCAGCATGGAAGTGAGTAGCAATTTAATTAATTTTAAAAGCATATGTAAAATTCTGTAAATGTATTACAAACATGTAACAATGGATTCCATCAATCAAATTGGTGTATTATTATTAGAACTGATCAATACTTTTCTGTTATATAGGTTCGTAATGCTATTCACGCGCTACAAGAAATGACAACTACATCATCGATGAATGGTTCAGTGCATTATTCCGTACATTCAAACCCGAATATAACTCGTCTTCCGAACCAAGCGAATCCAGGAAATGGAATATTAGCGAGGAGTTCTTCACATCCACCGGAAATGTTCTACTGGGATGAACCGCCGTCGCCACACCACGTTCCCTGCCTCACATCTTATGCTAATAAGGAAACGCAAACCGACGTTAACGAATTTATGCAACAATACATCACACAGAATTCCAGGAAGGTTTTAGAAATATTAGGTCTTGATCCTGATGCAGTTGCTGCTTCCTTCTATAAATGCAATATGAAAAAAAGTTACAGCATACCGGACTCTAAGCGGAAGATTAATTTGTGCGCGAAGGGTGATATGAACATTGTAAATAAATTCGAAGAAGAAAATAATTACAGGGAAAAATTATGCCCTTTTTTCTGGGATTCACAAGAGGTTGCAGGGAAAGAAAAGTTATACAAAACCATCAATACTAATCTAGAAGCTAAGTTGCTCAAATTCCATAAAGGAAATGATAGCAACCCTTAATTCTTTTTTATATCGATCAATTAATTAATGATAATAACACAAGTCTATTAATTAATATTTTTAAGGGGTTAAACCACCTTAAAAATAAACCTCTTAATATAAGCATATCATTGTGATTCTATTATAGTAGTGCCTATCTATTTCTTACTTAGAGAAAATAATAACCTGTCCTAATAAAATACTGTCATTGATGATTGTATATGAGACGCAATCAAATTGTTCTATAAAATTTGCTACATATTGTAACTCGTAGATGTTTGCACGTGTTTTATTTCATTTGTTATTGGTTTACAGGAATTGTTATTATTTATTTGGCATTCTTCATCTACACTTTATATTATACATTCCATTTTTATTTAATAATAAAAAGATTGTGATCGATTTTAAGAGGATATATTTATAATATTAATTATGTATTATATTTGTTTATTCTTTATTATCTATAAATAAATAGGATTTTATAAAAAAATATAATAATTTTAATAAGTTTTTAGTTACAGGATCATACAACTACCAAATAATATTTTACAGAAAGCCGAATTTTGAACAGGTAACCAGGTTTGTTTTTAATAATGTTATATTTAGAGCGTAGCATAGTTAGTTCTTATACAAAACGCTGCTTAGAGGAGGCTCATAAAAAGGCAATAATCTTTAAACAAGCAACAAAACTTCTATCCAATAAAATGCTCAAGCAGCTGTGCTTCAGTCAGTGCCGTTACGAAAAGCAAAATATAAATACGCCGCTTTTTATTGCATATAAAGTAAAGCTCATGAGTGTTGCTAAAATGATTCAAAATTATTTTAAAATTTTTAAGATAGACATCTTTTTTTGCACAAAATCACATTTTTTTACTTTTTAGTCTAAAAAACAGCATTTTTTTTTTAACTTTAATCCTAAAAATTGCTTTTTTTGTTTAAATGTTAGTCTAAAACAGTATCTTTTTGTGTATTTTCTTTCTTTTTTAACTTTTTTCTAAAACATTTTCTATTAAGTATTTTGACAAAAACAGATTTTTTTAACACTTTTTAGTCTAAAATTGTTTTTTGTTTAATTTTTAGGCTGAAACAGTATTTTTATGAGTTTTCTGTAACTTTTTTGCACAAAACACATATTTTGATTACTCTATGCAGTATTTATTAAGTTTTAAATCAAAAATATCATTTTTTAACGCGTTTTAGTTCATAATTGATTTTTTTGTTTAATTTTTTGTTTTTTGTGTTTTTTATAACTTTTTTGCACAAAATCACATGTTTTGATTACTTTTTGTTCAAAAATGCAGTTATTATTAAGTTTTTATTTAGAAACAGCATTTTTTTAACACGTTTTATCAAATGATTGCTTTTCTAGTTTAATTTTTAGTCCAAAAACAGTCTTCTCTATAAGTTTTGTCAAACTGTTTTTGCACAAAATTACAATTATTATCACTTTTTGGTTTAAAAAGTTATCACTTTCTAGTCTAAGAAAAAAGTCTTACTCAAAAACCGCATTTTCTGAAAACATTTTAGCTCAAAACTGTTTGTTTTGTTTTATTTTTAGTTGAAAACAGTATTTTTATGAGTTTTTTATAACTTTTTTTGCACAAAATTACATTTTTTATTACTTGTTGGTCTAAAAAGCATTTGTTATTAAGTTTTTAGTCAGAAACATCATGTTCTGATTACTTCAATCTAAAATTGTTTTTTTTTTTGTTTAATTTATAGTTCAAAACATGAGTTTTTTTGTACAAAATTTCATTTTTAATTATTTTTTGGTCTAGAAAGCATTTTTTGTTAAATTTTTAGTCAAAAACAACGTTTTCTAAACACTTTAGTTCAAAATTGCTTCTTTTGTTCAATTTTTAGTTTAAAACATTATTTCTGCTAAGCTTTTTTTAAATTTCTAGCATATTATTTATAATTTTTGATCTAGAAAGCATGTTCTATTAAGTTTTTAGTCAAAAACAACGTTTTCTACACACTTTAGTTCAAAATTATTTTTTTAATTTAATTTTGAGTTCAAAACAGTATTTTCTAATGAATTTTTTTAACCTTTCTTGTATAAAATTACATTTTTTAATTACTTTTTAGTCTAAAAAGCATTTTTTATTAAATTTGTACTCAAAATCAACGTTTTCTAAAAATTTAATCTAAAATTGCTTTTTTTGTTTAATTTTGATTTCAAAACAGTAATTTTTGTTGACATTCCTTTAATTTTCTTTCACAAAATTTTATTATTTCATTAATTTTTGTCAAAAATGTCATTTTCTGGAAATCTTTTAAATTGTTTTTTTAGTGATACGTCTAACGTTCTTGTACTGAAATTTCTTTTTTCTATTGTGCACCATGATTGTTACTTTTTTGGTAGATGCATTACTATAGTTATCAAAATCAGGTTCAGGTCTATTAAGCATTTCTGTGGTTTTTTATTTGCTAGTAAGCTTTAAGGTTAACTTCTTTTTCTTCTTCTTGTTTGCAATTAAGAATTAACTCCTATTATTTGCCTTCTAGCCTTCTATTGACGTCCAGCTCTCTATCCATCTTTTAAGTAGTCTGCCTAGAAGTTTTCTACTTTGGGATCTTTGGTCTTTATCTTATTTGGCAGTTCTGTTGTAGTAGGTTCTCTATTGCCATCTTGTGATTTGACCAATCTAACTATTTTTTCAGTATCTAGTTCTTTTTTGATAGCAATGCTTCAAATTTTATCTCCTATTTTACTTCTTTTATTGTTCTAAGACTTTTTATTTTTCTGCTTCTCATTAGTCTTTTAATTTAAAATGTTTCTGCATTGGATTTAGCGGCGTAGGTTAGGATCGGTCGCTCACAAGTTTTAGAGATTCTATTTTTGCTTTGTTACCTTCTATACTCTAATCTTTTGGAATGCAGACTACCAAATGTGCTCCTAATGTTCGACTACTAAACATTAAACGAGAAACTAACAACAAAGTCTAACCACCATTCAGCCAGAGAGCTATCTACTATAAAACAAGTCTAAAACGACAGAAATAATATTTTGATAAAGCAACTATCTCATCAAATTTACAATTTTTTTATAAATAATCTTAACTCAATAATTAAGTGTGCACAGCACAATATGTCAATATACCTTAAAATTGTCATTAAAGTTGATGCAAATTTAGTTAAAATCTATACGCTTTACTCAAATTAGTTAAAAATCACTATAATTTACTTAAAAGTTTTAAAGTTTACAAAAATATTTATGACTACTAACATGCGCATTGGATATTGATAAAATTAAATACCAATATACCTTAATGTTGTCATTAAAATTATTGCAATATTTAGTTAAAATTTATATGCTTAAATCGACATAATCTCAATGTGCTTAGCATCATTATACTTTACCTAAAATTTGCAAAGTACACAAAAGTAGTTATAACTTATAACCTGCGCATAAGATATTGCTACAAATTTAATTAAAATCGATATGCTTAATTTGACATAACCTCAATTAGTTTAGAATTACTTTACTTTACCTAAATATTGTAAGGTACACAAAAGTAGTCATAACTTCTAACATGTGCATTGGATATTGATGCAGTTTAGTACTAATATACTTTAAAGTTGTTATTTAAATTGTTGCAAATTTAGTCAAAATCTATACGCTTAGCTTGACTTAACCTTAATTTGTTTAAGATCTCTAGACTTTACCTAAAAATTGTAAAGTACATAAAAGTAGTCATAACTTTTAACTTGTGCATTGGATATTAATGTAATTTAGTTGTAATATACTTTAAAATTGTCATGAATCTTGTTGAAAATTTAGTTAAAATTTATACGTTTAGTTTAACTTAACCTTAATTTGTTTAGAATCACTATACTTTACCTAAAAATTGTAAAGTACATAAAAGTAGTCATAACTTGTAACCTGTGAATTGGATATTGATGTAATTTAGTAGTAATATATCTTAAAATTGCCATAAAGATTGTTGCAAATTTAGTTAAAATCTATACGCTCAGATTAACATAACTTTAATAAGTTTAGAATCTTCATATCTTACCCAAAAATTGTTAAGTACACAAAAGTAGTCATAACTTTCAACCTGTGCATTTGATATTGCTGCAGTTTAGTAGTGATATACCTTAAAATTGTCATAAATATGATTGTAAATTTAGTTAAAAACTACCATATACTCAGTTTAATTAACATAACTTCAATAAGCTTAGAATTATTATACCTTACTTAAAAATTGTAAAGTACACAAACGTAGTCATAACTTTTAACTTGTGCATTGGATATTAATGCAATTTAATAGTAATATACTTTAAAATTGTCATAAACATTGTTGCAGATTTAGTTAAAATCTATACGAGCAGTTTGACATAACCTCAATAAGTTTAGAATCTTTATATCTTCCTTAAAAATTGTAAAGTACACAAAAGTAGTTACAACTTTTAACATGTGCATTGAATATTGATGCAATTTAGTAATAATATACCTTAAATTGTCATAAACATTTTTGCAAATTTAGTTAAAATCTATACGCTCAGTTTAACATAACTTCAATAAGTTTAAGATCTTTACACTTTACCCAAAAATTGAAAAGTGCACAAACGTAGTCATAACTTTCAACATGTGGATTGGATATTATTGCAATTTAGTAGTGAATTACCTTAAAAATGTTATAAATATTGTTGCAAATTTAGTTAAAATCCATACGCTCAGTTTGACATAACCTCAATTTGTTTAGGGTTACTGTACTTCACCTAAAAACTGTAAGTGCATAAAAGTAGTCATAACTATTAACTTGTGCATTGGATATTGATAAAATATAGTAGTGATATACCTTAAAGTTGTCATAAATGTTGTTGCAAATTTAATTATAATTCATACGCTCAGTTTTACATAACCTCAGTTTGTTTAGGATCACCATACTATACCTAAAAGTTGGAAAGTACATAAAAATAGTCATAACTTTTAACCTGTGAATTGAATATTGATGCAGTTTAGTAGTGATATACCTTAAAATTGTTATAAATATTGTAGCAATTTTAATTAAAACCCATACGCTCAGTTTGACATAACCCCAATTTGTTTAGAATCACTATACTTTACCTAAAAATTGTAAAGTACATAAAAGTAGTCAAAACTTTTAACCTGTACATTAGATACTGACCAAATTCAAAGTTAACATACTTTGAAATTGTCATTAAAAGTATTACAAATTTATTTAAAATCTGTACGCTCAGTTTAACGTAACCGCAACTTGTTTAAGATCATTATACTTTACCTAAATATTGTAAAGTACATAAAAGTAGTCATAACTTTTAACCTGTGCATTGGATAATGCAAGTTGGTAGTGATATATAAAACTGTCATAAATATTGTTGCAGTTTTAGTTAAAATCCATAAGTTTAGTTTGACATAACCTTAATTTGTTTAGGATCACTATACTTTACCCAAAAACTGTAAAGTAAATAAAAATAGTCATAACATTTAACCTGTGCATTGAATTTTGATGCAATTTAGTAGTAATACACCTTAAAAATGTCATAATTATTGTTGCAAATTTAATTAAAATTTATACGCTCAGTTTGACATAACCTCAATAAGTTTTAGATCTTCATACCTTACTAAAAAATTGGAAAGTACATAAAAGTAGCCATAACTTTCAACCTGTGCATTAGATATTGATGCAATTTAGTAAAAATATATCTTAAAATTGTCATAAATATTGTTGCAAAATTAGTTAAAATCCATACGCTCAGTTTAACTTAACCTTAATAAGTTTAGGATTTTTATACTTTACCTAAAAATTGTAAAGTACATAAAAGTAGTCATAACTTTTAACCTGTGCATTGAATATTGATTTAATTTAGTAGTAGTATACCTTAAAATTGGCATAAATATTGTTGCAAATTTAGTTAAAAACCATACGCTCAGTTTAACATAACCACAATTTGTTTAGGATCACTATACTTTATCTAAAAATTGTAAAGTAAATAAAAGTAGTCATAACTTTTTACCCTTACATTGAACATTGATGCATTTTAGTAGTGATATACCTTAAAATTGTCATAAATCATGTTGTAATTTTAGTTAAAGTCCATACGCTCAGTTTGACATAACCTCAATTTGTTTAGTGTCACTGTACTTCACCTAAAAACTGTAAAGTACATAAAAGTAGTCATAATTATTAACTTGTGCATTGGATATTGATGCAATTTAGTAATGGTATACTTTAAGATTTTCATAATTATTGTTGCAAATTTAGTTCAAATCCATACGCTCAGTTTAACATAACCTCAATTCGTTTAGGATTACTACACTTTACCTAAAAATTGTAAAGTACATAAATGTAGTGATAACTTTTAACCTGTGCATTAGATATTGATGCAATTCAGTAATAATTTACCTTAAAATTGTCATAAATATTGTTGCAAATTTATTTAAAATCCATAAGCTCAGTTTGACATAACCTTAATTTGTTTATGATCACTATACATTACCTAAAAGTTGTAAAATACATAAAAGTAATCATAACTTTTAGCCTGTGCATTGAATATTGATGCAATTTAGTAGTAATAAACCTTAAAATTGTCATAAATATTGTTGCAAATTTAATTTAAAATTTATACGCTTAATTTGACATAACCTCAATAAGTTTAGGATCTTCATACCTTACCCAAAAAGTGGAAAATACATAAAAGTAGTCATAACTTTTAACCTGTGCATTGGATAATGATGCAATTTAGTAGTGATATACTTTAAAATTGTCATAAATATTTTTACAAATTTAATTCAAATCTATACGCTTAGTTTAACATAACCTCAATAAATTTAGGATCATTATACCTTACCCAAAAATTGTAAAATACACAAACGTAGTCATAACATTTAACCTGTGCATTGAATATTAATGCAATTTTGTAGTGATATACTTTAAAATTGTCATAAATATTGTTGTAAATTTAGTTAAAATTTATACGCTCAGTTTGACATAATCTCAATTTGTTTAGGGTCACTGTACTTTACCTAAAATATGAAAAGTACACAAACGTAGTCATAACTTCTAACCTGTGCATTGGATATTATTGCAATTTATTAGTGATATACCTTAAAATTGTCATAAAAATTGTTGCAAATTTAGTTAAAATCAATACGCTCAGTTTGACATAACCTTAATTTGTTTGGGACTTTTATACTTTACCAAAAAATTGTAAAGTACATAAAAGTAGTCATAACATTTAACTTGTGCATTGGATTTTGATATGATTTATTGGTGTCATACCTTAAAGTTGTCATAAATATTGTTGTAAATTTAGTTAAAATCCATACGATCACTTTGACATAACCTCAATAACTTTAAGATTTTTATACTTTACCTAAAAATTGTAAAGTACACAAAGTAGTCATAACTTTTAACTCATACATTGGATATTGATGGAATTTAGTAGTATAGTACCTTAAAATAGTCATAAAAATTGTTGCAAATTTAGTTAAAATCTATACGTTCAGTTTGACCTAACGTTAATTTGTTTAGGACCTCTATACTTTACCTAAAAATTGTAAAGTACATAAAAGTAGTCATAACTTTTAACATGGGCATTAGATGTTAAAGTAAATTTGTAGTAATATACCTTAATATTGTCATAAATATTGTTACAAATTTAATTAAAATCCATACGCTCAGTTTGGCATAAGATCAATTTTTTTAAAGTCATTATATTTTTGATAACTCACTTCGGCGGGTGGGCGAGAACACTGTATCAAACCACCGGCAAAATGTTTTCAAACTAATCTAGAAGCTAAGTTGCTCAAATTCCATAAAGGAAATGATAGCAACCCTTAATTCTTTTTTATATCGATCAATTAATTAATGATAATAACACAAGTCTATTAATTAATATTTTTAAGGGGTTAAACCACCTTAAAAATAAACCTCTTAATATAAGCATATCATTGTGATTCTATTATAGTAGTGCCTATCTATTTCTTACTTAGAGAAAATAATAACCTGTCCTAATAAAATACTGTCATTGATGATTGTATATGAGACGCAATCAAATTGTTCTATAAAATTTGCTACATATTGTAACTCGTTGATGTTTGCACGTGTTTTATTTGATTTGTTATTGGTTTACAGGAATTGTTATTATTTATTTGGCATTCTTCATCTACACTTTATATTATACATTCCATTTTTATTTAATAATAAAAAGATTGTGATCGATTTTAAGAGGATATATTTATAATATTAATTATGTATTATATTTGTTTATTCTTTATTATCTATAAATAAATAGGATTTTATAAAAAATATAATAATTTTAATAAGTTTTTAATTACAGGATCATACAACTACCAAATAATATTTTACAGAAAGCCGAATTTTGACCAGGTAACTAACCAGTTTTGTTTTTAATAATGTTATATTTAGAGCGTAGCATAGTTGGTTCTCATGGACCGCATACAAAACGCTGCTTAGAGGATGCTCATAAATAGGCAATAATCTTTAAACAAGCAACAACACTTCTATCAAATAAAATTATTAAGATTAGCTCAAGCAGTTGAGCTTCAGTAGTCAGTGCCGTTGCAAGAAGCAAAATATAAATAGGCCGGTTTTTATTGCATATAAAGTAAAGCTCATGAGTGTTGCTAAGATGATTCAAAATTATTTTGAAATTTATAAAATTCACATTTTTTTTGCACAAAATCACATTTTTATTACTTTTTAGTCTAAAAACAACATTTTTTTTTAACTTTAATCCAAAATTGCTTTTTTTGTTTAAATGTTAGTCTAAAACAGTATCTTTCAGTGTATTTTCTTTCTTTTTTAACTTTTTTTTAAAGCATTTTCTATTAAGTATTTTGTCAAAGACAGAATTTTTTAACACTTTTTAGTTTAAAATTGTTTCTTGTTTAATTTTTAGGCAGAAACAGTATTTTATAAGTTTTCTGTAACTTTTTTGCACATATTTTGATTACTTTATGTTCTTAAATGCAGTATTTATTAAGTTTTTAACCAAAAACATCATTTTTTTAACACGTTTTAGTTCATAATTGTTTTTTTTTTTGTTAATTTTTTTGTTTTTTCATTAAGTTTTTTATAACTTTTTTGCACAAAATCACATGTTTTAATTACTTTTTCTTCAAAAATAAGTTTTGTCTAACTGTTTTTGCACAAAATTACAATTATTATCACTTTTTGGTTTAAAAAGCTATCACTTTCTAGTCTAAAAAAATAGTCTTACTCAAAAACCGCATTTTTTGAAAACATTTTAGCAAAAAATTGTTTGTTTTGTTTTATTTTTACTTAAAAACAGTATTTTTATGAGTTTTTTATAACTTTTTTTGCACAAAATTACATCTTTTTATTACTTGTTGGTCTAAAAAGCATTTGTCATTAAGTTTTTAGTCAGAAACAGCATGTTCTGAACACTTTAATCCAAAATTGTTTTTTTTGTTTAATTTATAGTTATAGTATTTTTTATGAGTTTTTTTGTACAAAATTACATTTTTAATTATTTTTTGGTCTAGAAAACATTTTGTGTTAAATTTTTAGTCAAAAACAACGTTTTCTAAACATTTTAGTTCAAAATTGCTTTTTTTGTTCAATTTTTAGTTCAAAACATTATTTCTGCTAAGCTTTTTTTAACTTGCTAGCATAGTATATCATTAATTTTTGGTCTAGTAAGCATGTTCTATTAAGTTTTTAGTCAAAAACAACGTTTTCTACACACTTCAGCCCAAAATTATTTTTTTAATTTAATTTTGAGTTCAAAACAGTATTTTTTATTGAATTTTTTGTATCTTTCTTGTATGAAGTTACATTTTTTAATTACTTTTTGGTCTAAAAAGCATTTTTTAGTAAATTTGTTTTCTAAAATTTTTATCTAAAATTGCTTTTTTTGTTTAATTTTGATTTTAAAACAGTATTTTCTGTTGTGTTTTCTTTTAACTTTCTTGCACAAAATCACATTAGTTCATTAATTTTTGGTCTAAAAAGCATGATATATAAGCTTTTTAGCCAAAAATATCATTTTTTAGAAATCTTTTAAAGTTGCTTTTTAAGTGGTACGTCTAACGTCTCTGCACTGAAATTCCTTTTTTCTATTATGCATGTTTGATTGTTACTCTTTTGGTAGATGCATTACTATAGTTATCAAAATCAGGTTCAGGTCCATTAAGCATTTCTGTGGTTTTTTATTTGAGTGAGCATCAAGGTTAACTTCTTCTTCTTTTTGTTTGCAATTAAGAACTAACTCCTATTATCTGCCTTCTAACCTTCTATTGATTTCCAGCTCTCCATCCATCTTTTAAGTAGTCTGCATAGAAGTTTTCTACTTTGGGATCTTTGGTCTTTATCACATTTGGCAATTCTGTTGTAGTTCATTCTATCCACATGATTCTCTATTGCCATCTTGTGATTTGACCAATCTAGCTATTTTTTCAGTATCTAGTTCTTTTTTGATAGCGATGCTTCTAATTTTATCTTCTAGTTTACTACTTTTATTGTTCTAAGACTTTTTATTTTTCTGCTCCTCATTGATTTTTTAATTTAAAATGTTTTTGCAGCGGCGTAGGTTAGGATTGGCCGCTCACAAGTTTTATAGATTCTAACTTTGCCATGTTACCTTCTATACTCTAATCTTTTGGAATACAGATTACCAAATGTGCTCTTAATATTCGACTACAAAACATTAAACAAGAAACTAAACGCCATTGAACCAGAGTGCTATCTACTACAAAACAAGTCTAAAATGGCAGAAATAATATTTTAATAAAGCGACTCTCTCATCAAATTTACAATTTTTTTATAAATAATCTTAACTTAATAATCAATTCAAATACATTTTTGTTGCAATATGTCATTTTATCTTAAAATTGTCATTAAAGTTGATGCAAATTTAGTTAAAATCTATACGCTCAATTTGACATAACCTCAAATTAGATAAAAACCACTATAATTTACTTAAAAATTGTAAAGTTTACAAAAGTATTCATAACTTTTAACATGCGCATTGGATTGATTGATAAAATTAAATACTAATATACCTTAAAGTTGTCGTTAGAATTATTTCAAATTTAGTTAAAATTCATATGCTTAAGTTGACCTCCTGTGCCTCAATGTGCTTAGGATCATTAAAATTTGCAAAGTACACAAATGTAATTATAACTTTTAACTTGTGCATTGGGTATAGATGCAGTTTAGTACTAATATACCTTAAAATTGTTATTAAAATTGCTACAAATTTAATTAAAATTAATACGCCTAGTTTGACTTAACCTTAATTTGTTTAATATTACTATACTTTAAATAAAAATTGTAAAGTTCACAAAACTAGTCATAACATTAGACCTGTGCGTTAGATTTTGATCCAATTAAATGTTAATATACTTTGAAATTGTCATTAAAAGTATTACAAATTTAATTAAAATTTATACGCTCAGTTAAACATAACCTCAATAAGTTTAAGATTTTTATACTTTACTTAAAAATTGTAAAATACACAACAGTAGTCATAACTTTTAACCTGAGCATTGGATATTGATGTAATTTAGCAGTGATATACCTTAAAATTGGCATAAAAATTGTTGCAATTTAAGTTAAAATCCATACGATCACTTTGACATAACCTTAATAAGTTTAGGATCTTTATACTTTACCTAAAAATTGTAAAGTACATAAAAGTAGTCGTAACTTTCAACTCATATATTAGATGTTGATGAAATTTAGTAGTAATATACCTATAAATTGTCACAAAAATTGTTGCAAATATAGTTAAAATCCATACGCTCAGTTTAACATAACCTCAATAAGTTTAGGATCTTCATACCTTACCCAATAATTGTAAAGTACACAAACGTAGTCATAACTTTTAACATGTGCATTGAATATTGATGCAATTTAGTAATAATATACCTTAAATTGTCATAAATATTTTTGCAAATTTAGTTAAAATCTATACGCTCAGTTTAACATAACCTCAATAAGTTTAAGATCTTTACACCTTACCCAAAAATTGAAAAGTGCACAAACGTAGTCATAACTTTCAACATGTGGATTGGATATTATTGCAATTTAGTAGTAATTTACCTTAAAAATGTTATAAATATTGTTGCAAATTTAGTTAAAATCCATACGCTCAGTTTGACATAACCTCAATTTGTTTAGGGTTACTGTACTTCACCTAAAAACTGTAAGTGCATAAAAGTAGTCATAACTATTAACCTGTGCATTGTATATTAATAAATTATAGTAGTGATATACCTTAAAGTTGTCATAAATGTTGTTGCAATTTAATTAAAATTCATACGCTCAGTTTTACATAACCTCAGTTTGTTTAGGATCACCATACTATACCTAAAAGTTAGATAGTACATAAAAGTAGTCATAACTTTTAACTTGTGCATTGAATATTGATGCAATTTAGTAGTAATATACCTTAAAATTGTTATAAGTATTGTAGCAATTTTAATTAAAACCCATACGCTCAGTTTGACATAACCCCAATTTGTTTAGAATCACTATACTTTACCTAAAAATTGTAAAGTACATAAAAGTAGTCAAAACTTTTAACCTGTACATTAGATATTGACCAAACTCAAAGTTAACATACTTTGAAATTGTCATTAAAAGTATTACAAATTTATTTAAAATCTGTACGCTCAGTTTAACGTAACCGCAACTTGTTTAAGATCATTATACTTTACCTAAATATTGTAAAGTACATAAAAGTAGTCATAACTTTTAACCTGTGCATTGGATAATGCAAGTTGGTAGTGATATATAAAACTGTCATAAATATTGTTGCAGTTTTAGTTAAAATCCATAAGCTTAGTTTGACATAACCTTAATTTGTTTAGGATCACTATACTTTACCCAAAAACTGTAAAGTAAATAAAAATAGTCATAACATTTAACCTGTGCATTGACTTTTGATGCAATTTAGTAGTAATATACCTTAAAAATGTCATAAATATTGTTGCAAATTTAATTAAAATTTATACGCTCAGTTTGACATAACCTCAATAAGTTTAAGATCTTCATACCTTACTAAAAAATTGAAAAGTACATAAAAGTAGCCATAACTTTCAGCCTGTGCATTGGATATTGATGCAATTTAGTAAAAATATATCTTAAAATTGTCATAAATATTGTTGCAAAATTAGTTAAAATTCATACGCTCAGTTTAACATAACCTTAATAAGTTTAGAATTTTTATACTTTACCTAAAAATTGTAAAGTACATAAAAGTAGTCATAACTTTTAACCTGTGCATTGAATATTGATTTAATTTAGTAGTAGTATACCTTAAAATTGTCGTAAATATTGTTGCAAATTTAGTTAAAAACCATACGCTCAGTTTAACATAACCACAATTTGTTTAGGATCACTATACTTTATCTTAAAATTGTAAAGTAAATAAAAGTAGTCATAACTTTTAACCCTTACATTGAACATTGATGCATTTTAGTAATGATATACCTTAAAATTGTCATAAATCATGTTGCAAATTTAGTTAAAATCCATACGATCACTTTGACATAACCTCAATAAGTTAATAGGATCTTTATACCTTACACAAACGTACTCATAACTTTCAACCTGTGCATTGGATATTATTGCAATTTAGTAGTAATATACCTTAAAAATGTCAAAAATATTGTTGCAAATTTAGTTAAAATTTATACAGTCAGTTTGACATAACTTCAATTTGTTTAGGGTCACTGTACTTCACCTAAAAAGTACATAAAAGTAGTCATAACTTTTAACCTGTTCATTGGATATTGATGCATTTTAGTAATGATATACCTTAAAATTGTCATAAAAACTGTTGCAATATTAGTTAAAATCTATACGCTCAGTTTGACATAACCTCAATTTGTTTAGGATCACTATCCTATACCTAAAAATTGGAAAGTATATAAAAGTAATCATAACTTTTAATTTGTGCATTGGATATTGATGCAATTTAGTAGTTATATACCTTAAAATTCTCATAAATATTGTTGCAAATTTAGTTGAAATCCATACGCTTAGTTTGACATAACCTCAATTTGTTAAAGATTACTATACTTTACCTAAAAATTGTAAAGTTTTTAAAAGTACTCATAACTTTTAACCTGTGCATTGGATATTGATGTAATTTAGTAGTGATATACCTTAAAATTGTCATAAATATTGTTGAAAATTTAATTAAAATCTATACGCTCAGTTTGACATAACCTCAATTTGTTTAGGATCACTCTACTATACCTAAAATTTGGAAAGTACATACAAGTAGTCATAACTTTGAACTTGTGCATGGGATATTGATGCAATTTAGTAGTGATATACTATAAAACTGTTATAAATATTGATGCAAATTTATTTAAAATCTATACGTTTAGTTTGACTTAACCTTAATTTGTTTAGGATTACTATACTTTACCTAAAAAATTGTAAAATACATAAAAGTAGTCATAACTTTTAACTAGTGCATTGGATACTGATGTAACTTAATAGTGATATACCTTAAAATTGCCATAAATATTTTTGCAAATTTAATTAAAATCTATACGTTCGGCTTGACTTAACCTTAATTTGTTTAGGACCCCTATACTTTACCTAAAAATTGTAAAGTACATAAAAGTAGTCATAAACTTTTAACTTGTACATTGGATATTGATGCAATTTAGTAGTAAAATACTTTAAGATTGTCGTAAGTTTTGTTAAAAATTTAGTTCAAATCCATACGCTCAGTTTAACATAACCTCAATTTGTTTAGGATTACTACACTTTACCTAAAAATTGTAAAGTACATAAAAGTAGTGATGACTTTTAATATGTGCATTGGATATTAATGCAAGTTAGTAATGATATACTTTAAAATTGTCATAAATATTGTTACAAATATAGTTAAAATCCATACGCTCAGTTTAACATAACCTCAATAAGTTTAGGATCTTCATACCTTACCCAAAAATTGTAAAGTACACAAACGTAGTCATAACTTTTAACCTGTGCATTGGATATTATTGCAATTTAGTAGAAATATACTTTAAAATCGTCAAAAATATTGTTGCAAATTTAGTTAAAATCTATACGCACAGTTTAACATAATCTCAATTTGTTTAGGATTACTACACTTTACCTAAAAATTGTAAAGTACATAAAAGTAGTCATAACTTTTAACATGTGCATTAGATGTTAATGTAAATTCGTAGTAATAAACCTTAAAATTGTCATAAATATTGTTGCAAATTTAATTAAAATCCATACGCTCAGTTTGGCATAACATCAATTTTTTTAAAGTTATTATATTTTTGATAACTCACTTGGGCGAGTAGGCGAGAACACTGTATCAAACCACCGGCAAAATGTTCTCAAACTGTGTTACCGCCCACCCGGCTAAGTGTTGGTTATAAAGAAGTTTGTTATTGAACCCACTTTTGACGTATTAGTGACAACTGTCATTCAATCTGTCATATTAAAAACAGCAGAACCGCAACAAGTGTGAGATTAAACAAACTTTATGATAACAAATACTTGGGCGGGTAGGCGGGAACACTGTATCAAACCACCGATCCAATATTTATAAACTGTGTTTCCGCCCACTCGCCCAAGTGTTAGTTATTAAGAAATTTGTTATTAAACCCATCTCTGACGTGTTAGTGACAACTGTCATTCAATCATCACTTTACAAACAGCAAAAACGCAACAAGTGTAAGAATAAGCAATTTTCTTAATAACTGTCACTTGAGTGAGTGGGCGGGAACACTGCATCAAACCACCGTCCTAATATTTTCAAACTGTGTTCCCGCCCACCCACCCAAGTGTTAGTTATAAAAAAGTTTGTTATTGAACCCACTTTTGACGTATTAGTGACAACTGTCATTCAATTTGTGACATTACAAACAGCAGAAACGCATCAAGTGTGAGAATAAACAAACTTCATAATAACAAACACTTGAGCGGGTAGGCGGGAACACTGTGTCAAACCACCAATATTTATAAAATGTGTTTTTGCCAACCCGCCCAAGTGTTAGTTATCAAGAAATTTGTTATTGAACTTACCTTTGACGTATTAGTGCCAACTGTCATTCAATCTGTCACAACAAAAACAGCAAAAAACGCAACAAGTGTGAAAATAAGCAAATTTCTTAATAACTGTCACTTGGGTGGGTGGGCGGAAACACTGTATCAAACCACTGTCTTAATATTTATGAACTGTGTTCCCGCCTACCCGCATAAGTGTTATTTATTAAGAAATTTGTTATTAAACCCACCGTTGACGTTTTAGTAACAAATGCCATTCAATCTGTCACATTAAAAACAGCAGGAACGCAAAAAGGTTTGAGAAAAAGCAAATTTCTTTAAACTTACTTTTGATGTATAAGTGACTCTGTCATACTAAAAATAGCAAAAACGCAACAAGTGTGAGAATAAGCAAATTTTATAATGTAACGGCAATTTCGAAATTGTTTTAAAGGTCTAAAATACACCATAAACAGGAAAGATTTTAAAACTTGGTTCACATTTGCAAATTTTGTCGATCGCCGAAAGAAAACCTTTTGAGCCACGAACTTCCGGTTTGGTAGGGATTTAGGTGGGTCTGTTGGCTAGCTTCAAGAGCAATTGCGTCTCCTCCTTTCACCGTTTAGTGTCTTTTTTGTATTTTGAAACGCAAACTATCTTAGTTATCTTAAAATTGATAAATGAATACTAATAGTAAATAAAAATAATATTAATAAATCTTAAATTAAGAAAACATTTTTACTAAATATCTTTTTTCAACCGCTGCGTCTCTGCTTAATCACTGAATACACCTGCATTTATTTACAATAGTGTTTTATGACTTTATATAGCTTCGTTCTTAATCCTCACTAAGTAATTGCAGATTTTGTTTTACGATTTTGGTAGATTCTGAAACAGACTATACTTGTATATAGTTTAATATTAAAACATTACTTATGGCGCCATCTCTGTGCGACATTTGGAAACTAAACATAAATTTTACATATTCAAAACGTTACTTGTAGCGCCACCTCTGTGCGACACTTGTAAACTAAGCACAACAATGCGTGGATCATAGGAATTTTCTATTTTGGCAACCGAGCCGGACAAATAGGCTTATGACAGGTGTATGTCTGTGTGTCGGTGTCAACTTTTTTCTTACATTTCTTTAAATTAATTAATTACAATAATAAAAATTAGTGCAACAAAATGGATAGTTTAAGGAGCATACTAAATATAAAAATATCATTTTTAGCTTTTATTTTAGTAAGTATATTTCATGCTTCCTCCAAAACTAACAATACCTAACAAATGCCACGACTTATTTGCCGATTTATTTGTCATTAGACCAATTCCTAACATAAATATTCAAAAGAAATGAATTACTTATAAATATCAAAATAATAAAATAACAATTTTATTTATTATTTATAACATAACCTTCTAATTTGAATAAAAATTGTTGCAGGTTACACATATATTTTACAACCCCACAAACAGTGGTGCTGTGTCATTAACGCAACAATCAATCGACATGACCTTAGCTTCAAATGAACTAGTCTTTATAAATTTCTATGCAGATTGGTGTAGATTTAGTAATTTATTAATGCCTATCTTTGATGAGGCTGCTGAAAATGTACAGAAAGAATTTCCGGACGTGGGTAAAGTTATTATGGGTAAAGTAGATTGTGATAAGGAAAACGCTATTGCAACACGGTTTCATATTACTAAGTATCCAACATTGAAAATTATTAGAAACGGACAACCGGCTAAACGGGAATACAGGGGGCAGAGATCTGCTGAAGCTTTTACAACCTTCATTAAGAAACAGTTGGAGGATCCAAGTAAGGAGTTTCATACGTTGAAAGAGCTTACTGATTTGGAATCGAGTAAACGGATGATTATTGGTGAGTGTTTTCTAATAAGATATGATATCGCATTAATTGAACTTTGCTTTGTTATTTTTTTATAATTTTATTTATGATTTTACTATTAAATGTTTATAATATGTGAATGCATTATGATTGGAAAATTAATATGATTTGTTTTATAAGAATCATTTATTTATTTTGTAACAAATGGTAATAGTAGTTCAAACAGCTTAACATGTTTTGACAATACTTACTTATACATTATTTATGCTAAATTAATAATAGATAAGATTATTGTTATCAGAAAAATGACAATAATGGTTTTATTTATGAGTAAAATGAAAACGTTGAACAAAATGTATATCAAAGACATCATTTTTTATGTAGTTTCTCTGTTTGGAACTGCTAAACTGCTAAAGGTATGATAATCACTTGGGGACAAGGTGGGACGAATAAGGAAGATGTGGTAAACACTCATACTTAATTCTTAAATCGTATTTGAGTTGCATGCACTGTATGTGGGTGCACATTGTGGTGCTACAAGAAAATAAAATTACTTGGGAGGTCCTTGATTCTTGTTTTTAGTTTTGATGGCAGGCTTGAGATATTCTTCAGGTGTTCTACCGCTACATTTGTAGCTGTCTTTGCTACATCTGTAGAAGTTTGCACCTGTTCTGCTTTGCAAATCGGTAGCGGTGACGTAACATTTCATTGTGTGATGACCGGAGAGTGGCTCAGTTGGATGAACCGCTTAACTTGAATTTCGGCGCATAAATTGTCGTAAGTTCGAGCCCCAACTCCGGGAAAGCATTTTAAGAAACTGGGGTATTTATTAATTTTATACATTAGTCTAATGGATGTGTGTCTATATAACCATAATTACATTTAGTATAAGAGTGCGGGTGGACCAGATACTAGGCCCAATATCTGCATCGCTTTCATTCTCTTAATTAATGGGTTTGGTAGTATATATTATGTAATTAATTTACAGGTACATATTCAAAGGCAGCTGAGAGCTAATCCCTAAAACTGTTTTCGGTAGCTGCGCGTAGCGGACCGCTCCCGCCTTCTTGAACGCACCCAACGTGTCTTAATTTTTTTTGCCAAAGTATTTATTTAAGGATTTTTGGATTAACATCGCTTTTTGGCATTACTTTGACGTGACTCAACCTAGTTTCTCTTTTCCTTCATTGATCGTTGTTTGCTGCGTTTGTTTCATTTTGTCTGCTATTTCTGTTCTAATGATTTCAATCATCTTTTGATCGATCTCTTGAAATTTTTTTTGTTTTCCAGCATGCAGCCAACCATTTTTTTGCGCAGAGGTTTTTACCTATGTTTGTTTCTGTTTACTTCTATTTTTTGCATTTGGATAGATATGTCTACCGCTCCATAGTACAAGTAGCGTCGAAGCATTCATGTCTTGTGAGGAACTGGCTTAGGAAGTAATTTACTTTGCTATGGGTCTTTGGTATTAGCATCTTTTTCCATTTCCCAGTGATCATCTCTTGTTAAACTCATGTTCTCATTTGCTGAAAGGCTTGTCTCTATCTTCGCTCTGTGGTGTTATTTGTTTTTGTGGGATCTTTATTCCACTTGCAGGTGGATTTTTTTTGTGCTAGGAGGAGAATCTTTCTAAAGACACACAAGTGTCGGTTTGACTTTCACGGGCGCCTACCGACTAAACTCCTACCGACGTTGATTGCTGGAAGTTTGTTCTTTTCGGGGACATGGTCATTTTGACTGGTTGTATGCAACACGGGAATATTTACAGAATACACATATGTGCCAACCATATAGGTGCTGCCTAGAATGAGTGTGATCTGGTTCCTTCTAGGTCTGAGATTCAGACTGACGGACCGGTCTGAAATTATTAAACGTCTAGTTGTCTAATAGAACATTGGAAGCTTATATTAGCTTGGCGAAGTCATCATTACTTGCTTGCGATAAGCGAAGTAACAGTTGATCTTTAGCTGATAGAAGAGGGGCGCTAGGCGCCGATCCCGCTGTCTGTGCGAAGGATTTCTCTTTGCTTGCATTGAGACCGCTCCGTGGAGGAGCATGAGATTGCTTACTGGGCGGGTGTCTTACCGGTGGCCTAGCTGTTGCCGCTAGCCTTTAGATTCTGATAAACCAGGCAGCTCTTATAACTTGCCGTGTGGGCCCCACCACACGCGACGTATTTTGCTAAATGGCCGTTCTTTTTAGTGAGAGTGCAACTTGCGCTCGGATGAGCTCCAGCGCACTTGACGCACCGATATGGTGCGTTGCACCGAGATGCCCCGTGGCCGTAACATTGGCAACGGTGACATTGTGCGATCTTGGGGTCTTTGCTTTTGACCTCTGTGGTCACGCGAAGCCCGAGCAACTTGGTTAGAGACAGAATTTCTCTGTTTTTGGCTTCCTAGTGAAGCTGAACATACACCATTGGGAAGATTTTTCCGTCACTGCCCATGCGTGTAGTCGATTTTGGAGTGTACCCTTGAGCGATGAGCTTAGCCTGCACTGTTTCAACTTTAATGCAGGTGGGCTCACCCTGAAGAACATATTTTAGGTTTTTTTTGCACCTTAATTGGTAAGAGTGGTGAAAGATGTCATGTTTTGTGCAATAATCGATCACTGCTCTGAAATCATCTTGCGTTTGGGGGTGCAGGCGTATGCCATCGACCACGTTTACTGCGCGCTCAATGGTGTTGTTAAGTGACTCGAAGGTCGTCTTTAGTCCTAGATACTCATCCTTATTGTGGATGGTAATAGGAGGAGGCGGCGTGCACCAGCTCCCACTGTGGGCGCTGGGTGATCTAAGGTGCTAGTAGCCGGATCAGAGTTGGTCGGCTTTGTCTTAGGGGCGGGCCGGGTTGAAGACCTTTTGGCCTTAGTGGCTGATGGCACCTGGCGTGAGGGGTCGCCTTTTAGAGCAAGAAGGTTGAGACGGCTCACCTAGTTTCTTCCTCATCTTCTTCGACTTTCCTTCCACCAGGATGTAATTGCTCTTTTTGGACGGATCTTCTTGAAAGAGCTCGACCTTGTTCTGCGTGATTTCCATCTCTTCTTCCTTGGAGAAGATGGAGTCGGGCGGTCCGGCGGCAGGTCTCTTGAGGGAGGCCTGGGCTTGCAGGGGCCTCTGTCTCGCTTGGAACCTGGTTCCTGGTTTCCATCGGTGCCTCTTCGGTGGTGATCGAGGTTGTTGCTGTTGGAGTAGCTGTGTGTTGGATGGGCAGCGTCTATTTTGCTAATGGCGGCCTTCGCCTCTTTAACTTCTTTTCGAATCCCTTTAACCTGGGCATCTTGCTCGGTAATCTTCTTCGTCTGGAATTCCATCATTGCCATGAGTTCCAGCGAGGGAATCTTCTTTGCCTGGTTCACGATGGTGATCTCGTTCTTCTCCACCAGAGCATAAATAAGCTTGAATATTTCCCAGTCTGGCATCTTTCCGTCGGGGTCCATACTGGAATAAAACAAGTTTATTGATATTAGTAATGGATGACGGTTTCTTCCAACTGCTCATCCTTGCCTTGGGTGCAATGATAATTGTAATTATCCCCGATCGGATCCAATAGTCGGTGCGTCTGTTGGATAGTTTTTGAAGTGGACTGGTCTGGTCGGCTTTGTGGATGCCGTTAGATAGGGGGTTTCTAAGCGTTTATCGATCAGTGCATACTTACACCATACGTGTGCCGAGTACAGGAGAAATCGAGTTATCGAGTACACAGCTCTTCTTTTGTCTGACCTGATTTTGCCAAGGTTTGACATTTGCTTAACGCGTTTGCGGCTTTTACTGCTTTCTCGGTAATAGCATCGATGTGGGAGCTGAAGTGCATTTTTTGCCTGAAGACGTGTCTTAACGCTTCAATTATGGGTGCTGCTTATTCTATGGTTTGCTTTTCTTTGCTACATACTACTATTGCTAGGTCGTCTGCCTATCCAACCAAACAAAACGTTCTACAGCATTGGTCCGATGACGGAGCCCCCTGGTACACCGCAGGTTGTTTTAATTCTTTGGCTTTTGTTGATCTGTCTTGCCAATAACTTTCTATGATTCTTCTCATGTATTTTTGTCAGATCAGTTCTATGACATCTCTTTACGTGGCAGAGTTGACAGCGTTTTTATACGTCCAAAGTAACGATTGCGGCACCAACCTTTGAATGATCCGCATGGCACCGTCCACCGTCTCTCTCGCAATCCGAATTGCATGTCGGCTATCTTTGATCTCTCTTAGGAGTTGCTTGTTTATGATCTGCTTTATTACTTTACCAATGTTGCTTTAATCCTGGGGCCAATTGCTTTGTCTTTACCTTGCTGACAATTTATGGAATTTGAGGATGCCGTGGTTCATATTCAAAGTGGTTTCATCGAGGATAACCCGACAGTTTTTTTTGTTCAGATTTTTAGTTTTGCTTGACCAGGTTGATGGGATTAGCTATGGAAGTTTTCTTGAATTTGTTGCTTTATTTATACTCTTGCTGGAGTGGTAAATTATGTTGTAGCTTCATTCTACTATAGATATCAATGACTTCTGTCATTCATTGTGAAAGAAAATAGTAACAAAGCCGCTTTTCTCTAGTGCGGTGCTCAATAGGAGTGGTCATTTTTGAATTGTCTAAGTGTCAACACTTTCAATTGTTTCTACGATACCTCATTGGCAAGGCTTTCTACATTTCAAAAATAATATTTTTGTTAAATTGTAAGATAATGTTCTGCACACTTTTAAGAGTTTTTTTTTTTTAATTTTACTACTTTGTACATGTGCTGTGACATTCTATTAGCAATACCACAAACGATTACTTTACAACAACTTTCTTAATGTCAAACGCTTGGGTGGGTGGGCGGGAACCAAGTTTAAATTGTGGGCGGATAGCTTTGTCTATTGTAGCCCAACCACCCACCCATGTGTTGGTAATCAAAAGATTTATTATTACACTCACCGTTTGTGTAAGTTGTTAGCAATACAATAGACAATTTGCTTAGCAATAACTTTCTTGACGATAAACGCTTGGGTGGGTGGTCGAGAACTAAGTTTAAATTGTGGGCGGATAGCTTTATCTACTGTAGCCCACCCACCCTCCTAAGTGCTGGTTATCAAAATATTTATTATTACACTATCGTTTATGTAAGTTGTTAGCTATACCACAGACGATTAGCTTACTACAAGTTTCTTAATGTCAAACGCTTGGGTGGGTGGGCGGGAACTAAGTTTAAATTGTGGGCGGATAGCTTTGTCTACTGTAGCCCACCCACCCACCCAATTGTTCGTAATCAAAAGATTTATTATTACACCCACCGTCTGTATGAGTTGTTAGAAATACAACAGACCATTAGAGTACAATAACTTTTTTTACGACGAACACTTGGGTGGTTGGGCAGGAACCAAGTTTAAATTGTGGGCGGGTAGTTTCTTCTACATTTCAACAAAACAGGCAACGTTTATGTTCATGGCTTGGCGAGCAAAGGGTCACCCTTTATAATGTGTGAGCTAAAACTCTGAACCGCAACACTACTAAAATGCCTCGACACCCTACTAAAAGCAAATACATACAATGCTTTTAAAGTACGGTGGTACAAGTCAGGCTATACGCAGGCAAAGCCTCCATAAGCTTGATGGTAAGTCACGTGGTTTTCAATATAGCGTTCTCTGCTTCTCCAAACTTTCACTCTTCCTTCGGAGCTATGGAGACGCACTCTGATCTCGTCACTGATGTTGGTGTGCCCACTCTAGCCTTCTTCTTGTGGGTTCTGGTCAACAATGGACATTTTTTTGAAGATTTGAACTTTAAATTTACCGCATGGAGCCTTCTTACTGTTTGGATACTTTAGTACCTGTTGCATTCAATAAATGGACTTGGAGTGTTCTTGCAGTTTTAAATCTATTCCTTCGACACTGAACCGTAATAAACCGGTCGTCCCTGACTGTTATACTGCGATTTTGCCCTCTGCTGTGCCTATGTTGGACAGTTCCAGTGTCATTAAAACGCATTCGAACTCTTCTGATCACATTGTGGCTCACATTGAAATGGGCAGCAACAGTTCTTAGCTATGCAGTAATAAGCATTCCCAGCGTTTGGCTCATCTCTTCAACACTTAAACGCCTTAATGGCATTTTTAAAATGCAGTCAACCACTCTGAATTAAAACTTAAAAAAATTCTCTTAAACTTGATAAGTATAAGCGTCCACAAGCTCAGTAACTGCACTGATGTTAGATAAACAACAATTGTTTCGAAAATGTTATTCGATAGGCATTTGTTTGCATTCCGAAATACAGTCTTTATTATTATTTTATTATTATTACTTTTACTGCATGTTATATAAGTGTATCAGTTCAAATGTTGAGCAGTGTATATATTAGAAAGTGTTTGTAAAAATGTGTGTACATGATACGCTTCTGACCGCTCTAAAAAATTGTCTGCAGTCGGAGGAGTAATTTTTGGCGCAGTCGGTAGGATTTTGAATATTACGTGAATTTTATAAAAAGCAAATATCCTGATCAAAATCGGAAATTATATATCAAAGCATCGTAACTAGTTATCGAATTTTTGTTTTATAAAATTGTATTTTTATTAAAAATTCAAAATAATTAAAATAATTTGCTGCTGAAGACAAAACATAAAATATTTCTTTTATTTACAAAAAAATTTGAAATCCTTAAAACAACTCTTATAAAATGAATGGTACATTAAATAATGTATGCACATGGTTTACAACTAATTAAAATAATTGTTTAAAATATCCCGTTGATTGTGTTGCGCGAACCATAAGACGATAGTGTATAAAATGTCGTCAAATAGTATTGTTGATAAGGAATTAACAGCATAAATAACAGGTTGTTTGCATAAGGAATATTAAAATATACACTATTAATATTAATAAAATGTAACGTGCTGATAACAAATATAAAGTTTCTCTTTTGCTAAGGGTCAAAGTATTACTTAGTTGTCGAGTTGTGGTTATTAAAATTGATTTTTGGTATTTGCGTATAAATGATCAACATTTATTAAAATATATTTTAATAATAAGTAGGAAATACATTATTATTAGATATTTGTTAACAGTTGCATGAACAACTACAACGGGGACTCTCGCTCCGACCGTCGCTCATCAATCATTTATTACTGTATAAGGTAATTATATGATTAAACTCAATTAATATAATTAATTTGCAATGCCACTTTATTTTAAACGCAACAAATGATTAAAGAGAAACACGAAGATACCATGCTAGGATCGGGGTGAGGATTGCCGTTGTGTTCGCACAGTTAAGATTTCACCACATCAATCAAGCGAGCATTTGTGATACATTTTTTGTAAAAAAAATTATATATATATATGTTAAGATTTTAAAGATTTTAGAATACTAGCGATTTAAACTCTGCTTGTTCATGTTTGCCAATGTTTGTTTCTTTACGCTCGCTCATGTTCGTACACGCTCGCTCATGTTCGTTCACGTTCGCTCATGTTTTTGCTTTGTGTAAGACGCAAAATATGTTCATACATGAAAAATGTTCAACTAACAATATTTTTTATAGATGCAAAAGTTAACCATTTTTGATTTACAACACCAGGGATTTACATGTTTGTTTACGCTCGCTCATGTTCGTTCACGTTTGCTCATCTTCGTTTACGTTCGCTCATGTTTTTGCTTTGTGTAAGTAAGACGAAAACATATGTTTCATGAATCAGAAATGTTCAACTATCAATATTTTTTATAGATACAAAAGTTAACCATTTAATTAAGAAAAATTGGAACACAAAATTTATCACATAATAATCGCAGTAGTTAAGTATTAGATAAGATTGTTACTACGTTACAAAATTTCGCTAATTATTTACATTATCATTTTTTCCTTTTATACACAATAATGTATGCAAATATTCATTTTTTTTTTGTCTTTACAATGAACAATGTGTTAGTAAATCATGCTTAAGTGCTTTACTTAAAATCCAATTACATTTTAGAACAAAAAATAATGCACTGTAACTGTATAAAATTATATGATCTATATAAAATTCAATTGTATTTAAAATTATTACTTTTTTACAACTGGACGAGCAATAATTATTTTTTACATTGATTTACTACTCATTCAAAATGAAACTATTATAGCTTTATAATGATAATAATGACAGTTTTATTGCATTTTGTGAAATCGTGTGTTAATTTAAATTTAATTGAGCTCGTAATATTGATGTGCTATATTACGTGGTATAAATAAAAATTTACTTTAATCTGTATGTGCCATTTGGTAAACAAGCTGGATTAATTTCATTGCTATTATCTCATTGCGTCAACCTACTTCTAGCAGCAGTAATTTATATTGTTGCTATAAATGTGTGACGTTTTTATTCAAATTAACTATATATTTAATAATTATCATATTAGTTAATAGTATTTTGTAAATTGGCATTTCAGTCGAAATTAGTGAAAGTTACATGTTAGTCATTCGTTTTGATTTTTGTATAGATTTTTACTATTGTAATGTGATCATGTACAACTGCTATTAAGGAAAATTATGTTATCTAATACGTTCTATAATTATGACATTTAATTTTGTTTTGTATAAGTTGTAAATATTACAGTCTCCTTTTGTAATTATATGAATTGCACCACTCCCCGAGACTATGTACAGGGTTAGTCAAAATTACCGGAACACAATAATTCTCCAATCGTAAAAAAAAGCCAAGGTCAAAGAGTTGTCATTGCACAAATCCTGAAAGTTAAGACTCTAGCAGCGCCAAAAGTCCAGAAATTATTAATAAATTAAATTTAAAGATCTGATATACGCATAGAGTTTGGCACATTCAGGAAACAAATGCACTAATCCGGCCACGGCTTTTACGAAGGGTCAAAATGCCTTTTATCAATTACGTTACTTTTTTGGACACGATTCTGAACGGAAATTAAATTATACTGATCACCATGATCACGTGCAGCTGCTGGAAGGAAGATTTTGACACCAGCAACACCATCGATCTTTTACTATCATTGAGTGAAATAATATTAGAAAAAGGCGCAAGGTTAATACATTTGTGCGTACTTGTGAATGCCGCTTCTATTGACGTACTGATTTGGAGATGGCAGATAGTCGATTGCCCTACTTTCTAATATTATTTTAACTATAGAGCAACAAGTTTTTCTAGTAACGACTATCTGAAGAAATTTGTATAAGATTGCAAGAAGCCACAACTTGATCAAAATACCACTACTATACTGCAGGCTGAAGAAGTTGTTGATGTGCGTTTGACGAACTATTTACTATCTACGGCCACTGGTTTTAAACCGAATAAATATATTATTGCCAAACCGTTGGCGATGAATATGGCATTGGTAGTCCAATTCAGAAGATCTTAACTTAGATGGAGTCTTTGTCAATGGGGTTGTTTTGATTTCTTGCTACACCTTTCTTCTTTTTTTGTTTGTTTTATTGTCGCTTTCTGATTTGGTTTAGTCGCATATTATCTGGTATTCTGCGTCGACGTCTTTTCATCTTTTGTTTCTTCTTGTGGTTAGTGATTTCTTCTTCAAAGTGTTTTTTTGGGAGATATTAAGCAGCTGCTGGTGTAAGACCATCTCTATCGGTGTCTCCATTGGGTGCCTTGGTGACCTAATCCAGAAGGTTTCTTATTTTGCTTTAAGTGTCTAATCGTCTTTGCGTTCAGGAAGTTTTAGGTAATTTTTGGATGTTACCTTTTTTTGCCTTACGTGTATATGGGTTTTGCTCTCGGAAAGCTCTAGGTGTTTTGTGGAGGTCGATTTGAATTGGTCTGGTTTTATTTTAGCGGTTTTATTATCTAGGTCTGATTCTTCTATGGGGTCTCGATCAGGCTACTGGGTGAAATAATTTAGAAGGTTTGTTTCTCTGCCTTACGTGCCTTATGGTCTTTGCTCTTAAGAAACTCTTAGTGTTTTTTCAAGGTTGCTTTATTACTCTCAGGAATATCAAGATGTTCTTTGGAGGTCGACTTTTGGGCTAGTGTTGATTTGGTTATATTTTATCAGTTTTTGGGTCGACCCTATTTGGATTTGGATCTACATCTGGTTTTTCTGAATCGTTGCCTAGCTTTTTTGTTAGGATTTTGATTGTTGACTTTATCGGTTGCTAGATGATATATATAAGGTTTTTTTACTTTCTTATGTAATACATGGCTTTTGGTCTTATTTGTTTATTGTACGTGATCTATGGTTTTTGCTCTGAAGGTCATTTTTGGGTTACGATCTGATTTACGTGCTTTATGGTTTTGCTTCCAGAAAGCTGTTCTTTGGTTCTATTTTAGCAGCTTTGTAATGTAGGTCTGGCATCTTCTTGGAGATATTTAGAGTGCTTTTTTTATTTGGTATTTAGATCGGTGTCTTTGTTAAGTTGTCCCATCGTCTTTGCTGTTGGGAAGCTTGAGTTGTTTTCTTCCGTCTCTGTATTACATGCTTTGTGGGTTTTGCTCTCAGTAAGCTTTAGATATTTTCTGGAGGTCGAGTGGATGTCGAGCTGATTTAGAATGAATAAGTTTTTAAAGTTTAATATGTAAAATATAACAATTTTTAGGCCGGATTGATAAAAACACAAGTATCTGAGCAAACATTCAAAAAATTGATTAAAAACTTTTAAATCTTAACAAAAATTTGCTCAAAAATTATGATAAATGTAAAAACTCGTGAAAATTAGGTTTTATTGGAACCAAATCCAGTTTCTAAAATAAAATATTGACAAATTGATTAACACTACAAAAATCCGTCTTTAAATTGATTGAAAACCTAAAAATTTGGGCAAAAATACAAAAAATCCGGTCATTAATTTGTCAAAAAAGTTGAAATCTTGCTTAATATGTAAAAAATAAGTATTATTGCATAGAAATTCGGCCATAAATTGATTGAAAACCTAAGAATTTGGGCAAAAACACTAAAATCCGGCCATTAATTTGTCAAAAAAGTAGAAATCTTGCCTAATATGTAAAAAATAAGTATTATTGTATTGAAATCCGGCCTTAAATTGATTGAAAATCTAAGAAAATGGTGAAAAATACAGAAATCTTGTCAATAGTTTGCCAAAAAAACATAAATTTTGCTTAATGTGTTACAAATGAGTATTATTGTATTGAAATCCTGCCTTAAATTGATTGAAAACAAAAGAACATGGGCAAAAATATAAAAATCCGGCCACTAATTTGTCAAAAAAGTATAAATTCAGCTTATTATGTAAAAAAAAGTATTCTTGTATTGAAATCCGGCCTTAAATTAATTGAAAACAAAATGGGCAAAAAAGCAAAAATTTGGTCAAAAATTTGTCAAAAAAGCACAATCTTGTTTAATATGTAAAAAATAAGCTTTGTTGTATGAAATCCGTCCATTAATAAAATAAGTTTTTTTTAATAAAATTGACTAAAAGTTCCAAAAGCCAGCCTTAAATTGATTGAAAACCCAATAATTTGTGCAAACATATAAAAATCCGGCCATTTGTCAAAAAAGCATAAATTTTGCTTAATATGCAAAAAATAAGTATTATTGTATTGAAATCCGGCCTTAAATTGACTAAAAACATAAGAACATGGGCAAAAATACAAAAATCCGGTCAATAATTTGTCAAAAAATTATATATCCTGCTTAATATGAAAAAAATAAGCTTTGTTGTGTGAAATCCGTCTTTTAATCAAATTAGTTTTTGTTAAAATTGACTAAAAGTACAAAAATCCGGTCTTAAATTAATTAAAAACCCAAGAATTTGGTCAAAAATATAAAAATCCGGCCATTAATTTGTCAAAAAAGTAGAAATCCTGCTTCATATGTAAAAAATAAGTATCATTGTATAGAAATCCGGCTTTAAATTGACTGAAAACCTAAGAACATGGGCAAAAATACATAAATCCGGTCATTAATTTGTAAAAAAAGAAAAAATTCTGCTTAATGTGTAACAAATGAATATTTTTGTATTGAATTCCTGCCTTAAATTCATTGAAAACAAAAGAACATGGACAAAAATCCGGTTAATAATTTGTCACCACCACTTTCGAACATGTGGCAAGACATTAAGTGGAAGCTGGGGTGGGGAAGAGATTACTTCTCAAACAAATTGCTGGTTTGCTCTAGTTAGAGACATACTGACAACTAAGCAAGAGCTCTTCATCTAGGAGTGGATGAAAAAAGCATAAAGAAGAAGGTTATGGGTCAGCTCTGGAACATGCCATTCAAGAGCGATTGACAATTTTAGAACCATAGAATGCGGTCGGGTTTAGGTAGATCTTTGGTACAGATTGATTATATTATGCGTATGCGCGGTAATCTTTGACTTACTGATGAATTACAATATTTCAGAAACAGCCGAAACTGGTCTTATAATAATGAAAACGTAAAACAGCATACTAAAGTATACAATATATTTCACATGTTATAAACCTCAAATAAATTAATTACTAATCTAGTATTTTATAGCAAATTATTTGATTGAGTTAAGAATAAATATTTTACTTCTATCAATAATGAACATCTAATACTAGCACTAACCACAAACTCAAACACATTTTTTTTTTAATTTATAGGTTACTTTGATAGAAGAGACCAGCCAGAATACAATATGTTCAGACGGGTCGCGACAAACCTGAAAGACGATTGCCAATTCCACGTAGGTTTCGGCGAAGCTTCGCAACAGATGCATCCACCAGGTCAACCCGTGATAGTATTCAGACCTGATAAAGATCGATCGGTGGAAGAAGATGAAACATACATGGGAAATTTGAACAATTTCGACGAACTTCACGTCTGGATTTCGGATAAATGCGTCCCATTGGTTAGAGAAATCACCTTTGAAAATGCAGAAGAACTCACCGAAGAAGGATTGCCGTTCCTTATTCTGTTCCATAGACCTGATGATACTGATAGTATAAAGAAATTCAATCATCTTGTCCAAACTGATTTGTTATCAGAAAAACGTAAGTATTTTTAAATGATTAACAAACTTATGACGTATATTACAATATTGTTAATGGTTGGTGTTAAATCTTAGATTTTTAGTGTCGCAAATGCCTTGTTTCAATTTATTGCGAAATCAATTTGGGATGCTAGACAGTCTTAAGCTTTTTTTTTTTCTATTTCAAAATGTAATATTTAGAAATTACTAAATATCTTCAAACAACATAAAAATAAAATAAATAAAACACATTTACTATATAGTATATCACTAATATGTAAAAAAAAAACTAACTAGTTTCAACTTTAGCACGGCCATCATCGGACGGTGATACAAACAAATATGTATACTTGTATGAATGAAAATGCATAATGTTATTTTGTTTCAGAAAACATCAACTTCCTCACAGCAGATGGTAAAAAATTCGCCCACCCCTTACATCATTTAGGTAAAAGTGATGGAGACCTTCCATTAATAGCAATAGATAGTTTTAGACATATGTATCTGTTCCCGTCATTTAACGACATGGATATTCCCGGAAAATTAAAGCAATTCATTCAGGATCTCTATTCGGGAAAATTACATAGGGAATTCCATTACGGCCCAGATTCGGATACGGACAAACCAAATGATAAACCCACGAATCCACCAGAAAGTACCTTCAAGAAACTAGCTCCATCTAAAAATAGGTACACTTTACTAAAAGATGAACTTTAAATATTTAAAATTGTTTATTTTGTAATGAAAACCCAATCCTTCTCACAGAATAGCTAATTTATTTGTTGTTAATTTTAAAGAAAAAGGTATTTGTAAATTTCTACCGTCTGTATTATAAAATCGTGAATAAATAAAGCAATTTTTATTAATTGTAAATTACATCGTAATTCTCCAGAATAAGCAATTTTTGAATATAAATGGATTTTAAAATTTGATTTTTTGTGTATATAATGAAGCTACGTAAAAATTTATGTTATTTTCAAAAAGCACCACTCAATCTGCCTCGTAATTAATATTCTGTACTGTTTCGTACTTAAATGAATTTTGTACAATTTGAAATTATATTATAGTGATTAAGTGATGTGCATGTACAAAATGGTTTTGTTTATAATTGCAATGAAATATTTGAAAAATCATTTATTTTTACATTGAGAATGTATTGTTTTCTTTGTTTATAATAATAAAAAATTACTGAACAATTTTAATAACGTGTTACTTATTTAAACGTTACGATCTGCGCGAATTGCGCTTGTAGCGCCGACCACCATTCATACTTTAGCATGTTGTCAATTGAAACTACACGTACAAATAAACCTACATTTTCAACACTGTTTTATTACCTACCTACCTACATAACGATATAACAGCACACGTATATATATATATATATATATATATATGTTTATATAATTCTTATGGTTTATAAAAAAAATACATACTATTTATCATTATATGGCGGCGTTTTCTCTAACAAAAGTTTTCACTCATCCCTAAATATGCTGTGACGGTAAACGAACCGAGTTGACTAGCCTGTAATGTCATTTGGGCGGAGTTTTTCGAAATGGTATATTGTGCACGGTTTGATGCAAATTTTCCATTCATACAAGTAGAAAATAGGCTCTTTGTGCGAGTTGCACACTATGCTACGATTATAATAGTCATAACGCTTATAAAAAGAATATCCTAATAGGAGACATTGCGTTAACACCTATGACATTTCTATACGTAAAATGTATAATAGTTATTGTGATTTTATGTAAATTGTCTCAGACTAGTGATGATGGATGCATACCCTGAAACAGTGTCACACATTGGGTGGAAAGGTAATTTGCATAAAATACTACATTTATTAAATTTAAAAGTATTAATTGTGATAATTTGACCAATTAACTTTTCCGATGGCTTCGTGAGTAATGGGCGCTTTTCGCACTTATTATGTGTGCGTAATAGAATGTATAACATATATATCTTATGCAATATCAGTTGAAAAATGGACACATTACAGTAAGGAGTAGAAAAAGTATGTATTAAATCTAAACATGTGGACGACACTAGAGGAGTAAGGCGATTTACCGGCGTTGGGATAGGAGGCCTCTGACTTGCCAAGGCTCGGACCGAATACTGATATTGCGGCACCGTTGCTTCAATAGTAACGGGAGCAGTATTTCTTTCGAGTTTTGCGAAGTGAAACAATCTTAGAGCAAATGAGGACGTGAACATTGCAAATATCACCGGAGTATGTTCTCTTGTTAATAATTTTAGCTCGTAAAAAAAATGCACGGTTGAAGTTCTACAGAAAAATCTTCGAGAACAAATATTTAGAAGAATTAAGACGAGCATTGAAGAACTACAGCTACTTATAACCTCTATTCATTGGCTCATCATCACCAGCCTGGGTAACATTGACCGCTGATGGTATAGGGTCGCGCCTCGCAAACTTCTGGACCATTGCCATCACTCTTTTGCAAACTTCAGAAGACATACAATTTGGCGCCCAACAGGGGGTAATACGCTCCAACACTAGAATATAGATATGTTGACGATACGGTTCAGGATTGCTTTATGGCACTACAAACTCCTGCGGATCATTATTGCAAAAGATCTTAGTCTTCTTCTGGAAAGTGGAAAAGTACTTTTTGGCATTTTGTATGAGCACCATCTTAGATGTCTCGCAAGCCCATGCTTTGTACGATTCAGAGGACACATCAGTAAGGCCGCTTACATTGTTAACAACCGCGCAGAGCTACGTTCTACCACAAGAAATACATTTTGTGGATCGTAAGAGTGAAGAAGGGAAGTGATTAAAAAGCGAGACTATTTTCTGGTAAACCGGAGGATTCTCTTAAGATACTAGATTGTGTCAGTGTATAATGTTCCATAAGACTATCGTTGGAACATGTGGCCGTGGACTAAGTACCTGGAAAAGCATCTTGACAGAACAGATTTGTAGTCTTGGCCATGGACACTTGTACTCGGTGGACGGAAGCTGAAAGCGACAACGGTTCTAAGTAAGGATTTAGGAGGCAATTGTCCGTTGGAATTGTTCACACACCACTCCCAAGTAAGTCTGATAGAAAAGTAACACGCTAAAGTAACTTTTTACTCAGCGAAGCCTTACTGGAGCACTCATAACCATCTCCGATTGTATAACGCCAAAAGAAACAAACTGTGCTCTACCAACTAGGAGATCGTAGTCTAGTCATGACGAATGCACGCCAGTGGTTTTCAGCCGCTGAGGTCCACAACGTTTCCATTTGTTGAGGATTATTTTTATCGACCTCTAGTGACATCTAAATTGACGATTTGTGGCAGTATTATGCGATTAGACAATGTACTAAAGTTTTACTAACTACTTGCTTTTTAAACAAACTCGGTCTCTAAGCAGATTACAAATGTTTTATTGGACAGCGCTTGAAAAGGAGGAGAAGGTTTTGGGAAAAAAAACGAATCTTTTTTATTACTTTTTCAGAGCACCGAATTACGCTTTTTCTAGTAGGCGCATAGACTCAAATCTTTCCGTACGTGGTCCGTACAGTAAGAAACTCGAGTTTGCTAAAGTAAGCAGTCATAGTCTTACGGTAGTCATTGCAAAAAGGAAGGGAAATGTCTCATTTTTCTCCGCTATCAACAACATACAATAGACCTTATTTAAACTATCTCTAGAAGCATCATATCGAGATGCAGGAATAATCTTCGGGAAACACCTAATGTTTTTTTTCGATTTTGGCATTAAACCTGGCATCTCTCATAAATAAATTATTAGTTACTTTGAACTTTGGCAAGCGTCACCAAGAACGAAACAAGTTCATCAACTTGCAGATTTCTATTGACCTCGTCTACAACCGGACCTGTAACATTACAACAAAAGCACGCATATTCAAGAGTCAACATTGCAGACCGATGGCAGTCTAGAAAAGTTATTTGTTTTTGGCTCAAAAAAACAAGCAATTTTCCGTGCAAAATTTGGTAGTCATTTGTGTATTGTAATTCCATCTTTTTTTGTTAGATGGATTTTTTATGGATATGTGAAATGTTTTTTCTTCTTTCAGTACACACTACTCAGTACACATCCCATGTGGGGTGTACAAGCACGGTATACGCACTAAACCAACTCATCTTACACAAGTACCGTTTTGGAATTAAAAAGTCTCTTCTCTTTCTCTTTTTCTTTTTGTTTTTATTATTCTACCTATATATCTTCTAGCAAATCCGGATTGTTTATAGCTTTCTAATTTTGTTTTGTTCAGGATTGTATCAAATATTCTTTTATTCTGAATTTGCATTCCAGCTATCTTTGCATTTTTGGTTTTTTTTGTCCACTGTCAAACTTCTTCCTTTTCGTGTTGTTTTATCTAGTTTTCCATCGGTTTATTGTTTTTCCCTTTCTTTCTTTTCTTTCTTATTGGCTGCTTCTGTTAGTGCATTTTTTTTTATAGAACAGTTTTTGTTTTTTCTATGCAGATTGATGGCGTAGCGGTGGTACGCCTCTATTCTGATTTTGTACAAGGTTGTTACTATCAGTATTGGGTAAGGAAATGCTCTAGGTCTTTCTCCTGTCCCAACGATGTTGTCAAAATATATTCATACGTCGTTAAATTTACAATAGTCTTTACAGAATTGTGTTTTTGTATAATCACTGGAGGAACGTAGTCTTTGTCTCTTGTTATTGACCGAATTGCAATCGCTGAGACGGTTTTGTATGAGCTTGCTATTATCAGTGGCATTTTTTTCTGTATTCTGATTAGAATTAATGTGTTTAGCAATTCTCTTTTGAAGCTTGATGGTCCGCCTCTATTCTTTATCTTCTTTAGCTATTCAAAGTTTATTGCTGGACATAGGCCTCCTTCAATTTCTTCTATTTTAATCTGTTTGTGGCTTTTTTAAACGATGTATTTTTTCACATAGCTACCTTTTTTAGGGACTCCCGTGGGGAACGTTTCTCTTTGTAGTGCGTGGTTTTCACTATACTATTTGTCCACCAGTTTGGATTTTGCCTTGCCTTGTGTCTTACTCAGCTTCACTTGAGGTTTGTCACTCATATTACATCTGTTAAGCTTGTTCTTGTGTGTATTACTTCATTTCTAATTTTGTCTCTCAGGCTTATGTTAGTTATTATCGGATTAAGTTGTCTATTTTTTTTTTGTCAGGTGGATTTCATTAGGGACTCTGGATAAAGTAATTTTTTCACTCATGTAGTGGGCGATTCTGGTGGGGTTTAATACAAACAAAGTTTACGCACAAAACTACCTTATCTTTAGGGTACCGTTTTGGAACAACCGCGTGGATACAACTTAACGGCTTGGTCTGTTCTTTTTTTCTTCTCTTTCTTCATTATTTTGCCAACTAGTCTTTTGGCATACTAGTAACTATCTTTGTTTTTCTGCACAGCTTCTACAATGTTATCCGCGTTTGGAAGCCCAAACCATAAATCGATTGCTGTGTTTTTCGCCGCCAATATATAGCACACAAACAGCGTTGTTTATCAGGTTGAACAGTTAAGACGTTATTTACTATAAGTTGGGAAAATTTTAATGTAGTTATTAGGTATTTTTTTGTTGGTTCTGTGCGAGTTTGTTTTTCGCAGTATAAACTTTTGTATATTAAGACGATATAGTTGTCTTTGACAGATGATTATTTTGGTTTTGCTTGGCTGTAGAAAGTCTTCTAAGTACTAACCGGTCTGCTTTTTTATTGCCAGAAGACAACACGTCTGACAGCTTGATCGTTGAAAGTGTGCACATCATACAACGCTTATGTAACACAGTCCAGCAATGCTTTACTGAGACACTAGTAATCCTGCTTGTTTATTGCAAAACAAGTTGTGGTCTATGAACCAGGAGATGGCAGTTTAATCACAAAGTATATGGACCCCAAGAGGCTAGTAACTACATTAGGAGGGAGTTCCTATGGATTGAAGATTACTTTTGTTGGCTTCCAGTGATGATTTGCGATTGCTCAACAAGATATATTTGAAGTGTAGTGCTTGGAAAATTTTTGTGTAGGTCACAAACATTTTTAGACATGACATTACTGGATTTGGTTAAAAAAGTAAATTATACTTTGGCGTTTGTCAAGTTGGAGCCTTACAAAGATTTGTTGTGTTGTCAGCCGCATCAGGAAGTTTTTTTAATGACGGTCTAATTGATTGCAAAGCACTAGAGCTGTAATTTTTTTCTAGGTTTTGTTGTGGCGTGTACTAGCAAAGTTGATCATTGGCCGTTGTGTTTCATTTTACAACACGAATGAAATGGAAACAATTCTGGCTTTACATGCGTTTGTTGGTAGCATAAAACGGAGGTTGGGCCAAGAGCGCTTTAGCAGCAGTAGTTTCTTTACGGCTTTGAACGCTTGCGCTTGAACTTTAATGTTGTTTTTATAATAAAGGATTTTGAAAAGTTGTGGCACGTATTTTTGTAGTGAAATGTCTTAAAGTTCCAAAAAGCCGTGTAAATGCTTTTTGGTGACTAATCGAGGTTAGTAAAGTACCAACTTTAAATTGGGTTTTGTTTAAAGTGACCTCATGCACTCAATATTAGTTTGCCTGAAATTGCACTTATTGAGGCCAAATTCCGAATTTTTTGATCAGTTCTAGTACTTTAGATCAGTACTACATAGGTTCTTTGTGGTTTGACAAATACACCACTATGTTGTCGAAGTACAAGGTCTATTATGAAAGTAATGCGCATAATTTTATTGTGACGCTACTATCCATCCCAGCCCGGAAAAACCGGTCAGGAAATGTGGTGGAGAATCTGCTCATTCTTGTGTCTTTGCGTGAAGTGTGTTTTTTGACTTTGAACTTTTGGAATCCTGGATGTTTGAGTACGATTCAGAACCGAAAAGGCAGAACAGCGCGTAGCACACAAAATTATCTTCACCGCACCGCAAAACGATGCTCATTATTTTCTTTGACGTCCGAGGAATCGTTTATTTTGAGTTAGTACCTCAAAGAGAAACTGTCAACTCAACCTTTTACTTCAAAGTGCTCAAAAAATTAAAACGCCGGATCGCGCGCGTGAGGACTAACATTAAAGACACGGTCAAGGTCCGCCACGGCAATGTTCCCACTCAAACGGCCGTCATTGCTTCCAACTTCCTGGCCCAAAGCAACACCACAGTGGTCCACCAGCTCTCTTACAGTCCCGACTTGGCTCCGTTAGGTTTTTTTGTTTTCCCGACTGAAGAGAAAGCTAAAAGAAAAGCTTTGGGAGTTTGTGAAAAACATCCAGAAGCATGTTACAAGGTTATTAAAAGACATTCCTGTCGAGGAGTTTCAGGGTGCCTTTCACGCGTAACAGAAAGTGTATTGTTGCAAGGGGAGAGTATTTTAAAGAATTTTAAGCGTTTGTACCAGTACGATCAATACAAGTAAATCTATTTTTTATAGAAAATGCGCATTAGTTTCATAATGGACCCTGTATACCAACTCATTGCTAGTGTCTACATAAATGTGGTTTTTTGTCTTTATTTTATAATCACTATTATAGGAATAGTGACAACGCACACTAAAGTCTTGTCAATAAGTTCTATTCAATGCGCTACAGCATTTTTGGTAAAGTTACTAATCCGTCTACGAATAAATTTGCAAACGTTTTGGGAAACGCTTTGTGTGGCATTGCAATTAAAGAGTTATTTTTTTGTAAGTCTGTTTCAGTACTCAAATGTCTAATATTTATTGCATTATGCGTTGAGTAATGTCTAAGATTTCACCCACAGTTTTCTAAGAACCATGTCTTATTGAAGCAACTTTTTTGACAACTTGAGGTGGTGTTGTGAGTCGACTTAGTATACCCTCTGCTTTGTTTGCTACATGTCTGGCAGATGGACCTTAATAAAGTTTTTGATGGTCTTGTTGTCTATTAAACCATTTGGTTTTTTCTTGCAGGCATAGCACAAACCTTGGCAAGTTGTTTCATTGTGTGTCATTTTACTGTTTGGTTGATACTACGCTTATTTAAATTGATCCGTACACACATAACCCGATTTATCTATAAAGAGAATGAAGAGATGCTATATTATTGGGTATTACAAGTATACATTGCAATTTTGTTGTCCTTTTTAGTAAGAAAGATAATCAGCTTTAAATTTGCATTACAGATTGCATCCGACTGCTGCACTATAGGTTGTGAGTTTGAACCTTACAACTAATATCATTTCATTTTCATTTTGAAATACGCTCTCCTACTTCCCAACCGGCATGTCAGCATGGGGTTTTATGACAAAAAATTTTTTTTGGTCCGGAGTAGATTATTAATCTCTCCATTGGTTTAGAAAGCACTCAAACCTGTAAGTCTACCTGTAATAAGTTGCCAGCATTACGGGCAGATAATAGGCTAATGCGCCAACATTGGCATGTAAACGGCTAAAACGACATTAAGACTTTTGTAATTTTTTTAGTTTTGTAGCACAAACTATAGCTTTAGTTTTTAAAGAAGATTTAAGCAAAAGTAGTATACCTAAAGCATAAAAATCGTTTTTTTTTAAACTTTGCTATTAAAAGAACGTTTGAAAATGTAAATGCAGTCATAGACCAAATCTTGCAAAAAAAAACTAAAGAAAAGAATAAAGAAACAGGTAATATAGAACATTACCTGTTTCTTTATTCTTGCCACCATTTGTTTCACGCAGCATGTGCAACGTTTGTAAAGTTTTGCAGGCAGTCCATGACAGCAGCAAAAACGGCTCATTGTCAATTTCTACGTGCAGCGTTACTCCAAAGGCAAATGCAAACAACAAGTCTACGACTGCACATTGCTCCAGTTTACTACACAACTTCTGGTCTACCAGAAGAAATTTACTTGGTGCTAGAAACATTAACAACTATCAAATTTTGTGTGCCATAACTTTTGATATCAACATTCAAGAATGTTTTTAGCAGCTTTTGGACTTGTGATGTTTGAATTTTTTTTAACCTTAAACAAACGGAGCTAAAGTAAAGAACTTCAGCGATTGTGCTCCTACAAACTATCTTGAGAGCGAAAATGTCATTATAGGAACATGTACTCAATCGATATGATATATCAAGAAATATGTTGTAACATTACTTGGCTTAACCTTGAGTTACCAAGTCTACAACTACTTTGGTAACCACACAACTTTTGGTTAGTCAGAAGAAATTTACTTGATTTAGCGCTCCAAATATCTCATATTATCTTGAGGGGCTTGAGGCTGGAAACATTTACATTAACAAATTATTTTAAACCATAATATTTGAAACAAACATTGAAGAGCGGTTTTGCCCTTTTTTAGACTTGTAACGTCTGGGACTTTTTGCATCTAGAACTCCAAACTAGTAACAAATGGCGCCCAAGTAGGGACATAACTGGAGCAATTCTACTTCAATCATACAAACTACTTTGAGAGCAAAAACACTACTATGGTTCCTGAGTAGATACTCATGTCGACAAGCAGATGACTAATTAGCTCTGAATTACAACCTATCTCCAACATAACTAGACATGTTTTACCAGCGGGTGTTGTAAATAGACATGCGTACAGAGCTAATGCAAAGTATAAGCCTAATATAAGTACTTTACAGCAAACACAAGTTAAGAATCAACGCTAAAAACTATTACACTACAAGTCGACACAACCAACCAGACTACTTACTTGTGTCATCGACATTTACAACGACAAAAACTGCACTAAAATTCCAAGTTTGCAAACTTACTGACATAGACATAGTAAAGTATAAAGCCAATGCCATTATACCTAACGATAACGGACTTAGCAGAAAAAGTTTGTAAAGATATCCTTTTTAAGATTGACATCCAAAGGCGGTTTTGCCAACTTCTGGACGTGTAATGGCTGAGTCTTTAATGTCTAGATCCCCAAAATGGTAATACTACCTAGAAATTGCACTCTTTCTAGTGAGGACTGACAATTAAGCTTTGGACTGGGTATAGTTTAGTTTGTGTATGCAGTTATTGCGCTGCAAACGCACTTTGCGCCAAGATTTGGAAAAGAAGCAGTGTAAAGTAGTATGTATATGACCTATAGACTATAGACATACCACATATTTGGTCTATGATAAGTCTGTTGCTAGGCAATGTGTTGTTATGACTTTTTAATTTAAAAATAAAATATAATTTTGTACTAACTATTAATAAATCATATTAATAAATCAGTATCAAAGTTTAATATTTAACATGGTAGCAGAGCGTGGTTCTCGTCCGTAAAATAAGCACGAGACTACACACACGAAATCAAAATATACTGCGTAAGTACCCTTGTCAAAAATGTCGAAAAACAAAATCGATCATCTTAAAAAAGATAACTACGACACATGGGTGATACAAGCTGAAGCCGTATTAGTACGAAACAAACTATGGAAATATGTCGAAACTTCTCTAGCAGACGATGCTAAAGAAGATGCTAAAGAAGGAGACAGACAGGCGAGATCTAAGCTCATCCTCATAATCGCTCCTTCTGAACTGAAACAAATTAAAAATTGCACTACTGCCACAGCTTTATGGGAAAAATTGAATAAAATTTACGCCAGTAAGGGACCTGCTCGAAAGGCGACTTTATTAAAACAACTGATCCTAGCGAAACTAGAAGGACACGATGTACGCAGTCATCTAAACAAGTTTATGGATACAGTTGACAAACTGGCAGACATGAACGTTACAATTAACGAGGATATGTTGACAATCATGATGTTATACAGTCTCTCTTCAGAATATAAAAATTTCAGAGTAGCTATAGAATCGCGAGACACTCTTTTAAAGCCCGAAGAGCTTAAAACTAAAATATTAGAAGAATGTGAATCTTGTCACAGCCAAAACTTGATTAGTAATGACGAACCTGAAACATTTCACGAAGAAGCTCTCTACGTGTCTTGCAAAATTTGCAAACGAAAAGGTAATATTTTCAAAAGAAAGAGTCACAGAATTTGTACAAGCTGTTGGATAAAAGAACATGAGAAGCCTATTAAACACAATAACGACTCTCAAAAGAATCATTTTGCTACGCAGAACCTTCTCACATGTAACAATAAGCCTGATAAAAACACATGGGTCTTAGATAGTGGTTGTACCTCTCACATGACTTATCAACGAGACTTATTCAAAAATTTAGAGCAAACATCCAGTAAATTAAACTACGCTCTGCTACCATGTTAAATATTAAACTTTGATACTGATTTATTAATATGATTTATTAATATGATTTATTAATAGTTAGTACAAAATTATATTTTATTTTTAAAATAAATCTCTTTCCGGTTCTCCGAACATTGTCGATGGTGATGAAACGGTACAAACTGTTGTTGCTGAAGATAACTCAATTGCTAATCCGAGGTTATTGAGAGACAGGTCAAATATCACAACTCCTAAGCGATACGATGATTTTATTTTAGCAGCAGCTGAAGAAATTGAAAACCTTCACAAGCCTAAAGAACCTGTGACCTACAAAGAAGCAATAGAATCTCCTGACAAAGAAAAATGGCAAGAAGCCATGAATAATAAGATTACTTCTTTGAGTAATAACCAAACCTGGAATCTCGTACATCTACCCAAAGGACGTAAAGCCCTACCAAGCAAATGGGTGTATAAAGTAAAAATGAACCCTGATGGTTCCGTCGAGAGATACAAAGCCAGAATGGTTATCAAAGGTTACGCACAGCAACCTGGAGTGGATTATGATAAAACATTCAGTCCAGTTGTTCGACTGACAACAGTACGATCTCTAGTTGCTATAGCTGCTAGAGAAAACTTAAAACTATGTCAGTTCGATGTGTCAACAGCCTTTCTAAACGGCACAGTAAAAGAAGAGATTTACATGAAACAACCTGTTGGTTATCAAGATGGCACAAATCGAGTCTGTAAACTAAAACGCAGTCTCTATGGATTAAAGCAAGCGCCGAGGTGCTGGAATACTTGCATTGCTGAATTCTTAAAAGAATCTGATTTCCAGCAGTGTGAAGCAGATCCATGCTTATATGTTCGAATCAGAGGACAATCGAAAGTCTTTATTGCTCTTTATGTTGACTATGGACTTGTAGCCTACAATACAAACACAGCGGGAGACGAGTTTATAATGAATTGAGAGCACGATTCAAGATAACTTCCAAACCAGCGTCATACTTTCTTGGAATGGAAATTAACGTATGCAAGGACATGACCATTACATTATGCCAAAAGGCTTACACAAAGAAAGTTTTGGAAAAATATGGAATGTCCAATTGCAAATCAGCACCAACGCCGATTATCAAAGAAAATGAGACGGAAATAGAAACTGAATCCAACGCAAAATTTCCATGCAGACAAGCAGTGGGTCCTTTGTCTTATCTATCAGTCGGGACAAGACCTGATTTATCATATGCTGTAGGTGTCGCATCTAGAAACCTTGCAACACCTACTAATAAAGATGTTATGCTGTTGAAACGCATCTTTCGGTATTTAAAAGGAACACAACAAAACGGGTTGACCTTTATGAAAAAGTCGTCTCCGCACATAATCTGTTATAGCGACGCAGATCACGCAGGAGATCCGACTACTGGAAGATCGACATCTGGAATGGTGTGCTTATCCTCAGGAGCTTCTATAAGCTGGAGAAGCCAGAAGCAAACGACAGTATCCATTTCGTCCACAGAAGCGGAATTAATAGCAGCTAGTGAATCTGCTCAAGAGATTTTATGGTTGAATCGCCTACTCAACAGCCTGATCCAAACGGAGAAACCAGTGTTGAATTTGGACAATGAATCAGCTGTAAAACTTGCATATAACCCGAAGTACGAATATCATAAGCGCACCAAACATATTGTACTGAAACATTTCTTTGTAAGAGAATGTATTAGTAACGGAGACTTCAAAGTCAAGCAAGTTTCGTCGGAGTTGCAATTAGCTGATATGCTAACGAAACCACTGTACGGTCCTAGACTGCAAGACTTGAGTTCAAGGATAGGATTGAAGAATATATCTACTATAAATTCTTGAAAAAATTGAGAGGATGTAAAGTAGTATGTATATGACCTATAGACTATAGACATACCACATATTTGGTCTATGATAAGTCTGTTGCTAGGCAATGTGTTGTTATGACTTTTTAATTTAAAAATAAAATATAATTTTGTACTAACTATTAATAAATCATATTAATAAATCAGTATCAAAGTTTAATATTTAACAAGCATCAATAGTTGACTACCTAGTAGCGACGTGACAGTTCACAAGGTGAGCGATATGCAACTTTAAGTCACCATCAAGATTGGGATGTTATTTTTTTCCCAGTCTTGCTGCATTTAATAATAAAAAAAATCTTTTTCTACCGCCACTATTTTTAAAAGAATTTACAATTTTCTTTTCATGATCTTTAATTATTTTTAATTCATATAAGTCATAAACTACCTACTAGGACTTTATTAAATTATGTAAGTTTATATTACTTATTTACCGGACGCTTTGGACAAAAACATTGTCTTTCCTTCCACTAAAATTACGTAATAAGCGAGATAAAAGCTCAGGGCCAACTTAGAACATCCTACCTTTCAACGCGGGGATTGGGGATCGGGAACCCACCTCACACCGGCGTTAAGTTTATATATAATATTAATATTGTAATCTATTGTTCTATGTAGTTTATAATATTATATTACAGTATAATAGACAATATTTTGATTCGTGCTAATCAAACCAGTTTTAAATCATTGACATTTATTTATATAAAAGATAATATTCAACAAATTGTATTCATATTTTAAAAAAGATAAAAAACATTGTGCAACAGTGCAACTAGTATATAATAATAATAATAATATTATACGTTAAGAAATGAACACCGTAATGTTTAAAACCAACGCAATCAACATGTTAAACATAACAGCAGCATTCGTAGGTGTTAATCCAGCTGCACTAGCTTTATTACAGCCACTTTCTCTGCAACAAAAAATGCAGAAGTATTCGTGCCGACTCCTATCACACACATCAATGCCCAAAGCTCTCGACGACATCAAGTCCGAAAATGTACATGGACCCAAACCGCATTCTCTTTTCAACTTGAAACCATCTTGATCTGAAAATAAGCACTCGTTAATTCAATTTTATAATAATCTATGTTTAATTATTAATAATTAAAGTTAACAAAGAATCTAATAATTAAATAAAAACATTTTGTTGTTAAAATCATAATAATGTGTTAACATTATTAACACGTTTATAAAAGATTCCTTGACATCATAATTACTGTATAAAATATAGTTTAACATTTTAAACCTCTTTAATAATTTTCTAATTGAAATTTTGTCCTGAAATTTAATTATTAATTATGCCATGCATGGGATAGAAAATTAATGTTCATATATGAGGATCTAATGTAATTATAAAGTTCTATGCTAGAAAATGAAGTCATAATTGCAAAATAAATCATTTCCAGAGGAATGGCTGAGGAGAATCGGCTCAGTTATAATTACCGTAACGTCCAGAAACCCTTACCATCTTTCATGATATGTGTGACACATCTATCTGTATTCGAAGGACACGGTAATAATTCATCCGGGGAACATTCAGTATTCGTGGTTCTTGTACATTGGTAGCAGGAAAGGTTTTGAGTACCCTCAGCAACACCTGAAACAGATGACAGGATATTAGATTTATATTTAATTGAATAGAAAAGTTTTTAATGTTATGTTTTTTAGATTATAATTACGCTTTTTGCTAATTTAATAATTAATCATTAATAATGCTTAGATATTAATCAAAATTTAAAGTATTTCTAATCTCATACGTAAATTAATTTAACGTTATAATTACGCAATATTATTAAACCAATTTATGCAATCTACTATAGCCGACATGTGTTGTCATCTAATACAATACGCATTTCCACTTTAGAAATTATATTGAGTGACAACTCTATTCACAGGATATAACAATAGGATTTGCAACTCCGTTATTAGGAGCATGTTTGTATAAATTGTTTAAACATATATATTTGTTGGTTTGAAATATTTTAAAATTTCTTTATCAATTAATAATAAAATTAATATCTGTTATTCCTCAATGATCATGAGATACCCACCTTGAAACCGCTTAATTTAATAATAAAAACAATAAACCTAACTCATAGTATATTAAATGAATACATTAACTACATTAAATTATCAAGTCAAATTAACGCAAAGCAATTTTTTAGACAAATTGGCAAATTAACTGCACTGCATAAGAGGTCCCACACCCGACCACAATTAATACAGCACTTAATCAAAATCAACCGCAAAGAGACACTTGTGTACTTGGTCATCCTATAATTTGTGTGGTGTTAATAGAGAAGCGTCACGTACATGCTGTAGCCTAGAATTCAGATTATTTTATTTAAAAATGTTATCAAAATCAATTTTTTAACATACTAACTGTTTTATTATAAAAACAGCGTCAACATTCAACCTCCATTATTCTTAAACAGTCACTGGAATAGAAAGTTTTAGTTGTTTACCACACAGACTGCATAATTCGCATAGATTTCACGTATATTCGGTCTGGCAAATACAAAACGTATCTCAACTAAAGCGTTGAATGTGCGAATAGTTCTACATCAAATTCCATTCCAGGATATATCAATAAACATGTAAATTAAAATTGTAGCAAAAGTAATGTTTGTTTGTTATGCTAGTTTAATTTTTTTTTATATTTTGTTTACTATCAATATAAATAAAACAAGAAAAAAGTAAATTGTTAATAATGGAGCATAAAATTTAACAATAATAAAACCTTGGACTCGGATACTAAAATATTAAAGCCCGGCACCTCCACCAAATATTTTTTGGAATCTAAAGATATTTTCAGCATATTTTGACAGTTATAGTCGAATTTTGTTTTTTTTTAATATGTTGATGTTTTATGACTTGATTTCAATATTTTTGATAATTCACTTAACATTTTTAACAGTTTATGCCAGGTTTTGATTTTTTCTAACTATATTATTGATATTTTATAGCCGAATTTTGCTGTTTGAAATTTTATGCAGATTCTTACACTTTATGAACAAATTTTGATGCTTTCTGACGAAGTTATTATACTTTTTTGCCGCATTTTGCTAAATTTGACATTTAATGAATAGAATTTTGCACTATTTGACAGTTTATAGCCTAATTTTGTTTTATTTTGACAATATTTGTACATTTTTAACCAATTTTTGTTATTTTTGACAGTTTATGACCAAAGTTTGCCAATTCTAACAATATTTCATTTTTTCAAACATTTTATGGGCGGATTTTGATGTTTTTTAACAATATTTTGTTGTTTGAGAATTGGATTTTAACATTTTATAAATAACACTTTTAAATCGTGTTTGGTCGGTTTTTTATTCTATCTGAAATTATATTCACATTTAAGGTTATGTTGGTAAAATTTCCTAAATTTCCAATGAATGATTTTTAAGATGACTGATTTGATAAAATATTAGAAATCAATTATTTCTAAGTTGAAATCGGCTTTGAATTTGTATTTAGTGTATTGAATTGATTCAAATTTTTACGGTTAGTAGTACTGATATTTGAGGTTATATTAGTAAAATTTTCTAAATGTTCAATGAGTGCTTTCTAAGATATAATTAATTGAAGTTGGGTAAAATATAAGAAATCAGTCAATACTAAATTAAAGTTGGCTTTGAATCTGAATTCAGCGTATCGAATTGATTTAAATTTTTACGCTTGGTAGTACTGTTATTTGAGGTTATGTTGTCTAAATTTCTTTAATTTCCAATGAATAGTTTTTAAGTTATAACTAATTGAAGTTTGATAAATCTAAGAAATCAATCATTTTTGAATTAAAGTTGGCCTGAATCTCAATTTAGCGTATCGAATTGATTTCAATGTTTACGCTTGATAGTACTGTTATTTGTAGTTATGTTGTTTTAATTTTGAATGAATAGTTTTTAAGATAAAACTAATTGAAGTTTGATAAATCTAAGAAATCAATTAATTTCGAATTAAAGTTGGTTCTGAATCTCAATTAAGCGTACCGAATTGGTTTAAATTTTTACGGTTGGTAGTACTAATATTTGAGGTTATGTTTTATTAATTTCTTTAATTTTGAATAAATAGTTTTTAAGTTATAACTAATTGAAGTTTGATAAATCTAAGAAATCAATCATTTTCGAATTAAAGTTGACTCTGAATCTCAATTGAGCGTACCGAATTGGTTTAAATTTTTACGGTTGGTAATACTAATATTTAAGGTTATGTTTTCTTAATTTCTTTAATTTTGAATAAATAGTTTTTAAGTTATAACTAATTGAAGTTTGATAAATGTAAGAAATCAATCAATTTTGAATTAAAGTTGGCTTTGAATCTCAATTCAGCGTATCGAATTGATTCAGTTTTTTAAGATTGGTTGTACTATTATTTGAGGTTATGTTGCCTTAATTTCTTTAATTTTCAATGAATAGTTTCTAAGTTATAACTAATTGAAGTTTGATAAATGTAAGAAATCAATCAATTTTGAATTAAAATTGACTGAATTTCAATTCAACGTATCGAATTGATTCAATTTTTTACGGTTGGTAGTACTATTATTTGAGGTTATGTTGCCTTACTTTCTTTAATTTGCAATAAATAGTTTTTATGATGTAACTAATTGAAGTTTGATAAATTTAAGAAATCAATTAATTTTGAATTAAAGTTGGCTCTGAATCTTAATTCAGCGTATCGAATTGATTCAATTTTTTACGTTTGGTGGTATTATTATTTGAGGTTATGTTGCTTTAATTTCTTTAATTTTCAATGAATAGTTTTTATGATATAACTAATTGAAGGTTGATAAATCTAAGAAATCCATCAATTTTGAATTAAAGTTGGCTCTGAATCTCAATTCAGCGTATCGAATTAATTTTAATTTGTACGCTTGGTAATACTGTTATTTGAGGTTATGTTCCCTTAATTTGTTTAATTTTCAATGAATAGTTTTTAAGTTATAACTAATTTAAGTGTGATAAATCTAAGAAATCAATTAATTTTGAATTAAAGTTGGTTCTGAATTTTAATTCAGCGTATCAAATTGATTCATTTTTTTACGGTTGGTAGTACTATTATTTAAGGTTATGTTCCCTTAATTTCTTTAATTTCTTATAAATAGTTTTTATGATATAACTAATTGAAGGTTGATAAAATTTTCTAAATTTTCAATGAGTAGTTTCTAAGATATCACTAATTTAAGTTTGATAAAATGTAAGAAATTCATCTATTTTATTAATTAAAGTTGGCTTTGAATTTAAATTCAGCGTATCCAATTGATTCAAATTTTTAAAGTTGGTAGTACTGATATTTGAAGTATTAAAATTTTTTTTGTTAAATTTTCTAAACTAATTTTTAAAGTTTGATGGAATATAGAAAATTAATCAAATTTAAATTAAAGTTGGCTTTGAATTTAAATTCAACGTATCGAATTAATTTAAATTATTACGGGTGGTAGTACTGATATTTTAAGTTATGTTAGTAAAATTTCCTAAATTTCTAATAAATGGTTTCTAAGATATCACTAATTGAAGTTTGATAAAATATAATAAATCAATCAATTCTAAATTAAGTTGGCTTTGAATCTGAACTCTGCGTATCGATTTGATTCAAATTTTTACGGTTGGTAGTACTAATATTTGAGGTTATGTTAGTAAAATTTTTTAAATGTTCAATGAGTGGTTTCCAAGTTATTATTAATTTATGTTTAATAAAATGCAAGAAATGAATCAATTCTAAATTAAAATTGACTTTAAATCTAACATTGGCGTATCGAATTGATTCAATTTTTTATGGTTAGTAGTTCTAATATTTGAGGTTATGATAGTGAAATTTACTAAATTTTCAATAAGTAGTTTTTATGATATCAATAATTGAAGTTTGATGGAACATATGAAACTCATTAATTTTGACTCAATTTTTTACGGTTGGTATTACTGATACTTGTAGTTATAATAGTAAAATTTCATAAATTTCCAATAATAGGTTTCTAAGATATCACTAATTGAAGTTTCATAAAATATTAAAAGTTAATCAGTTGGCTCTGAAACTGAATTTAATAAAGTGTTTGTGGGCAAGAAACTGAATCACAAACACTTGGCCGTTTTCAAATTACAGATCCAACATTCATAATCTTAGTTTCCGCCCACCCAACCATTTGTTAGTTGTCAAACAAATAGATCACAATCACTTAGGCATTTGGGCGGAAACGCGTTTTTAAATCACCGGTTTAACAATAATAAACTTAGTGCCCGCCCAAGTGTTACTTATCAAGCAAATAGTTTACAAACACTTGGACAGGTGGGTGGGAACACGTTTTCAAACCACCGGTTTAACATTCATAAACTAAATGCCCGACCATCTACACAAGTGTTAGTTGTCAAGTAGTTGGATTACAAATACTTGGGCGGGTGGGCGGAACACATTTTCAAACCACTAGTCCAACATTTATGAATTTGGTGCCCGCCCAAGTGTTACTTATTAAGAAAATAGTTTACAAACACTTGGGCGGGTGGATGGGAACACGTTTTTAAACCACCAGTTTAACATTCATGAACTGAGTGCCCGCTTACCCACCCAATTGTTAGTTGTCAAGTAGTTGGAACACAAACACTTGGGAAGGTTGGTGCGAACACGTTTTCAAACCACCGGTCCAACATTTATGAATTTAGTGCCCGCCCAAGTGTTACTTATCAAACAAATAGTTCACAAACACTTGGGCGGGTGGGTGGGAACACGTTTTCGTTGAACAACAAACACTTAGGCGGGTGGGCGGAAACATGTTTTCAAACCACCGATCTAACATTCATGAACTCAGTGCCCGCCCACCCACCCAAGTGTTAGTTGTCAAACAAATAGATTACAAACACCTAGGCGGGTGGGCGTAAAAACATTTTCAAACTACCGGTTTAACATTTATAGACTTGGTACCCGCCCACCCACTCAAGTGTTAGTTGTCAAGCAAGTAGATCTCTTACTCAATTTTAAATTGTCAAACAGTTGGATTACAAACACTTGGACGGGTGAGCAAGAATACGTTTTCAAACGACCGGTACAATATTTATAAATTGCCCTCCCACCCGTCAAAGTGTTTGTGGGCAAAAAACTGAATCACCAACACTTAGGCAAAATCACGTTTTTAAACCACCAGTCCAATATTTATGAACTCGCGCACAATCACTTGGACGGGTGGGTAGGTACATGTTTTCAAACTACCGGTCTAACATTAATAAACTGATTGTCCGCTCACCCACCCAAGTGTTAGGTATCAAGTTGGATTACAAACACTTAGACTGGTGGGCAAGAACACGTTTTCAATTCACCAGTCCAACATTTATAAACTAAGAGAGTTGATTAAGTTTGACCAAGTCAGATAATTTGAGGTTAGGCGAATATGGGCGTATGGATTTTCATAAATATTTTACACTAAGTACTACTAGTATTGAGTTGTATTGGTACCAAATTGTATCAATTTTTAATCAATTATTTTGGAATTATGATTTTTTCAGTAATGCCTTAAGGAATTTGATAAAATTTACTAAGTCGAGTAGTTTGAGGTTATGCAAAATTGGACGTATGGATTTTTATAAATAGTTTATACTAAGTAGTACTAGTAATGAGATATTTTGTTACTAAATTGTATCAATTTTTAATGATTTATTTAGGAATTATGATTTTCTCAATTATCTCTTAAGGGATTTGATAAAATTTGACTAAATCGAGTAATTTGAGATTAGGCAAAATTGGGCATATGAAATTTTATAACTATTTTACACTAAGTACTACTCGTATTGAGGTATATTGGTACTAAATTGTATCAATTTTCAATAAACTATTTTGCAGTTGTGATTTTTTCAATTACATTCTAAGGGATTTGATAAAATTTGACAAAGTTGAGTGATTTAAAATTATGCAAAATTGGGCGTATGGATTTTCATAAATATTTTACACAAAGTACTACTAGTATTGAGGTATATTGGTATCAAATTATATTAATTTTCAATAAACCATTTTGGAGTTATGATTTTTTTAATTGTCTCTTAAGTATTATCAAATCGAATAATTTGAGATTATGAAAAATTGAGCGTACGAATTTGTTTAAATTTTACATATTTGGTACTAATGGTATTAAGGTATATTAGTACCAAATTGCATCAATTTTCAATGAACCGTTTTTGTGTTGTAATTTTTTAAATTATTTTTTAATGGATTTGTTTAAGTTAGACCGCTAGATAATTTAAAGTTATGCAAAATTGGTTATATGATTTTTTTAAATTTTTACACATTTTGTACTAATGATATTTAAGTATAGTAGTACCAAGTTGCATCAAATTTTTAATGAACCATTTTAGAGTTATAATTTTTTCAATTATCTCTTAAGGGGTTTGTAAAAGTTTGATCAAGTTGAGTAGTTTGAGGTTATGCAAAATTGGTCGTATGGATTTTATAAATTTTATGTAAAAATCTACTTTTTGACAATATTTTTATAAGTTTATGGCCAGATTTTGCTATTTTGAAATTTCATGAATAGAATTTTGCACTTTTCAAACAGTTTTTGACCGGATTTTTCTTATTTCTAACATTATTTTGATATTATATGAACAAATTTTGACACTTTATTAAAAGAATTTTGCAATTTTCTAGTCAAATTTTGGTGTTTTTTTAACATTATTTAAAAAAAATCTTTTTTAACATTTAGCAACAATTTTAGCTACACTACTGAAACTATGATAACATTAATTCTGCAATTATTAGATAGATTTTAATTGCACATATCTACATTATTCACTATAATATCGATATGATTGTGAACAGAATTTATGTAGTAATGTCAGTGCCATCTACATGCCATAAACAGTATATTATTATCACATGTTGCGTATCTTAATATATGTATCAATCAACGTTAGTGGTGATAACTTCCGCACATTAGTTAAGATAAGAACTATAAAGCGTTTGAACAAAAAAGTATGTTCCAACAACTGTCTTTATAGCAAACTTTTGGCAAATATTTGTGAAATTTTGCCTCATATGTTTAAAAATGTTATAAAACGGTCTTTACTAAAAACCGCAAAGGACTAGTTAGCTAAACTAATAATAGTAATATGTTAATTATGAAACTGTCATATATGTAATAAACTTTTGATATTCCATTAGCTTAATTCAACCCTTCATTATAAAATAGTTTTGCATAAATTATTTATCTTTTCTACTCTCACTATATCCCTATGTCCTAAGTATGAAATATACGACATCCTCAAACCTTTATTAGACCCTCATGTAAAATAGATTCAATATATCGTGCATTATCCAATCTATAATAATGTGCTCAAAATTATTAATTTTAAAAATGTCACGTGCAGACATTCTCGTATGAAGTAATGACGGCGGGACTGCTACATAAAATAAATTGACTTGAGAGTGGCGGCATGGAAAACCTTTTAAGAAATTTTCTGCTGCGCACATGCACTTATTTGTGCTCATCTTATATTAAATATTGTTTTATTGATGAGCACAATATTGCGGATGTCTTAAGGGGATTTAGTGGTCTGAAATCTAATTTATTAAAAACAATCAATATTGAGAGAGATAAAAAGAATAATATTGATATATTATATTACATTGAGATGAATATAATTGGAAATGCTTTGGATATTTTTTATCTGTCGTGAATTTACATAAAAAGAAAGTTTGTGTCATCCCACATTCTGAATAATTCATGTGGGGTTAAATTCTAGAAAAAAAATACGTATAAGCAACATATTATCTGATACATGTTACATATTTTGCTGTAAGGTTTATCATGCAATTAAATTTTCTTAAGGTTTATTAGAAAACAATTTTGCATTTATATTTTATCCAGAAAAATAATATAGTTTGCATAAAAGCATGTTTTATATAAATATGTTTTAAATGTAGTTTGAGTTTATATCCGTAGCACATATTCACGGAAATGCGGCCATGTATTCGGGAAAGACTGAAAGCACAACATACTTTATGCATTATGTCGAAAGTACAATTCCATTAACAACTGGTATAATTTTAATGTATTCATTTGTTGCTTTTCCATAAAAAATTAATAACGTAATTTCAAACTTATTTATTTAATATAATAAACAAACAGAGTAAAAATGTGTTATAATATAAGTACATTTTAAAACAAAGCATATTGTGCAATATGTTGTTCTTACATGTTTACACAATTGCGCCAAGAGACAACACTGCCCCATTTCTCTTTGAGAAGTTCTAATTTAACGAGGTCTCTTAAATCATCCCTCACTTCCAAATGGAAATTACATCCCAACCCACAACAGTTCCAGGTCACTTTATTCCACCGCAACTAAATGACACCTCTGGAAAACAGCAGGCAAAACAAGGAAAATAGTTTCTTGTTAGTTAGAAAACAAAAACTATAATTTAATCATAAAACTTGGATAATTAACAGTAGTAAATGATGTATTTATATTGATATACGTATGTGCTGCTTGTTGTTATATAATACTATAATAATAAGTTTACTAAAGTATTATAATAAATTTGAATAATGCTAGAAGTATAATATTAAATTATCCAGTTTTGTTTGCATTTCAATTCTGTTTAAAAATAGTCATTATTGTAGAAGCGCTTGGAATACAAATAATGCTGCAAGCGTTGGAAAATTTATATTTTCACAATGCAGTCCCCGATGCACTATTTACATGGATCAGTAGATACAATTTCAGGAGTACGTTCTATTATTATAACAACATATAAGTTTCCTTTCAATTTTCTCTTTGTTATTTATTGAAAAGGATCTATTCCTAATTGGTAACACTTTTTTGCATATTTTGTAAAACTATATGGGTTTATTTGCTTTCTTTCAATTTATCGATTAAGATAGATCATACCGATTTTTAAATTGTACCACTCCTTAACTACAATTCGAGTCTATGCACAGGTTTTTCAAAAAATCAGTAGCGGAGTTAAAGTTTAAAAAAAAACGTAGAAAAGTAGTTGTGAACCTAAGAGGGCCGGATATAATCTAAAAAAAAAATTTTTGGATTTTTTTTTTGTATTTGATCCTTAATGTTGTAGTGCAGTGGCATTACCAAAATTTTGTAATCCAAAGTCAAAACTTGCTTAAAAAAAATGCAAATTTGGGCTTTGAACTACTGCTAATTTTATACATGTTTATTGAAAGCATTCAATATAAGGTAAACCTGACCAAGTTTTGATTTGATATTTTAATTATGCTCTGTGGCGTCCTAAAATTGGCATTTTTTGGGAGTGTGGTACTAATAATCCTTTAGTTAAATATAGTTTTTTAAAAACCTGTCAAAATATACCAGCTTTGTTAAATTTTGCCTAAAAGTTTATTTACGTCAAAGAAGAATAGAAGTGCCCAAGAGTTAAACCTAGGAAGGTTAGGTTAAAAGACAATTCTACATATGAATCCTCCTATTTGTATTGTCTAAATGATCAATTTAATCTTTAAATGAAAGAATTAGACATTTCTCATCTCTGCTAACGTCAGTAGTCACTAAATCACAAGAAAAAAAAAATAATATTCAATCTCTTGATGACTCTTCAGTTCAAATATTTGCTTGTAATCAATTCCTGAAGTTTCCGCCTACCTGCTCAACTTTTTGTTCAATCAAAAAACTGGAAGTTTGTCTTCTCTACAAGCATTAGAAGATGTTAGAGGAAGGGATATTGAAAGTAGTCACTTGATTACTAACACTTGGATAAGTGAGTGTGCCACTACAGATAATTTGTTCTTTTTGTAAACGTTAAATATCTCTTGGTCCAAGAAGGAGGAGGTGATATTGAAGGTCCACCCATCCGCCCGCATGTTCTTGTTAATGAATTCAAAATCTTTATTTTTTGGTAAGCGTTAGAAGTTTTTTTGTCCAAAAAAGAGGAGGTGTTATGCAATCTTTTAATGACCAACACTCGAGAGGGTGGGTTATTCCAGATCATAATTACCATCAAGTAGTTTGAACTGGAGTTCCCATCAACCCGCCCAAAAGTTTGTTATCAAGAAATTGGAAGTTTCTCCTTTTTGCAAGCGTTAGAAGTTGTTTTGTCCAAAAAGGTAATATCTAATCTTTTGATGACAAACACTTAGCTCATTCTAGACCATTATTACTACTGAATAGTTTGAACTGGAGTTGGCTGTTAACAAAATATAGTAGATCAAGTTTTTGAATTCTTTCTCTTTTTATAAATTTTGAAAAAAAAAATTTGGTGAGTGAGTGTGTTACTCCAAATTATGATTACCATAAAGTAGTTTAAACTGGAGTGCTCACCATCCCGCTCAAGAGTTTGTTATTAAGAAATTAGTCGTTTCTCCTTTTTGCAAGCGTTAGAAGTTCTTTTGTTCAAAAAGAAAATATCTAATCTTTTGATGACAAACACTTGGCTTATTCTAGACCTAGAACTAGAGTTGGCTGTTAACCAAATATAGTAGATCAAGTTTTTGAATTTTTTGTCTTTTTTATGAGTTTTGAAAGTTGACCAATTTCTTATTTGATTCAATCAAGACGAATTTTTTTTTCAAGTTTTTAAATGCCAAATTTGTATTTTTGGTCCTCAAATGTCCTCATTTAAAAATCATAAAATAACCTACCCTTGGTAGTAGAGTCTTTGAACAAGTTTTATTATCTTTAGAATGATGTATTATATTAGACGATCAAAATATTAAGAAATTCTTAACTCCTATTTTGAGGTAAAACTTAAAAGTGACATTATTTGCAACCAATTCTAAAAGTTTCATTTTTTTTAAATTTTGTTATTAACATATATAGCGCAGTCGGTAGGAATATTATACACAATTTGGAAATCAATAAAACAAGCATACGCATCCTGGTTTACGTCCAAGCACTCTAAAAGTGATTTGTGATTAACAATGAACTAATCAATAGTCACTTCACTTCTAACAGTTTGACATATAAGATGCGGGAACACAGTTTATAAATATTGAGCCAGTAGTTGGATAAAGTGTTCCCGCCCACCCGCCCAAGTGTCATTAAATAGTTCTAACTACTTGACCTGTTAGCAAAGCGTATACATTAAACTGTTAATTGTGAAGCAACTATTGATTAATTCATTGTTAATATTGAAGTCTCTTTGCTATTAAACAAGTAGTTAGAATTGTTTAATGACAAACACTTGGCCTAATACTCATAAACTGTCAAGAAATTAGTTACGTCACTTTTTTTTTCTAACATAATAACACCTGTCAGTCATTCTATCAACGTCAAGTGATTGGAACTTCCAGTTTCTTAATAACAAACACTTAGTCGGGTGGGCGGGAACACTATATCTAATTACTGGCCCAATACTCACAAAACGGTGTTCCCGCCCACCCGCTTGAGTGTTTGTTGTCAAGAAATTAGTTACGTCACCATTTTTGTATAACATAATAACATCTTTCAATCATTCTGTCATGTGTATTAGCGGCAAGAACACGTCAAGTGGTTGGAACTTCCAATTTCTTAATGCCAAACTTTTGGGCGGGCGAGCGAGAACATTTTTTAAATCACCGACTCAATATTTACAAACTGCGTTTGCGCCCACCCATCCAAGTGTTTGTTATCAAAATTTTAATTACGTCACCTTTTTTTCTCTAATTTAATGTCATCTGTCAGTCATTCTGTCATGTTTCATAGCTGCAGGAAGACGTCAAGTGGTTAGAACTTCTAATTTCTTAATAACAAACACTTTTTCAAATTACCGGCCCAATACTTATAAACTGTGTTCCCGCCCACCCGCCCAAGTGTTTGTTATAAAAAATGTATTACGTCACTTTTTTTCTGTAATTTAATCACATTAGTCAGTTATTCTGTCATGTGTGTTAGTTGCAGGAACACGTCAAAAGATTGGAACTTGCAATATCTTAATGGCGGGAAATTTGTTATCAAAAAAATAATTACGTCATTTTACTTAATATCATCTGTCAGTCATTTTGTCATGTTTTTTAGCTGTAAGAACACGTCAACTTCTAATTTATTAATGACAAACATTTGAGCAGGTGAGCGAGAACACTATATCTAACTACCTGCCTAATATTTATAAACTGTGTTCCCGCCCGCCCGTGTTTGTTTGTTGTCAAGAAAATAATTACGTTACCTCTTTTCTCTAACATATTTTCAACTGTCAATTAGTCTGTCATATTTTTTAGCTGCAGGAACACGTCAAGTGGTTGGAACTTCCATTTTGTTAATTACAAACACTTGGGCGAGTGGGCGGGAACACCATATTCAACTACCGGCTCAATACTCATAAATTGTGTTCCCGCCCACCCGCCCAAAAGTTTGTTGTCAAGAAATTAATTACATCTTCTCTTTTCTCTAATTTAATGACATCTGTCAGTCATTTTGTCATGTTTTTTAGCTGCAAGAACACGTCAAATGGTTGAAACTTTCATTTTTTTTAATGAGAAACATTTGGACGGGTGGTCGAGAACACCATATCTAACTACCGTCCTAAGACTCATAAACTGTGCTAGGTTAGGTTCGGTTAGGTTAGGTTAGGTTAGGTGTTTGTTATCATGAAATTGTTAAATGGAAGCCTAGAGGGCTCAACATTGCGCAAGACCTGCAAACGCGAATCAGAGAAACGATGTTCCCGGAGCAACCCAGTATTGCGTGGGATAGGAAGTTACCGGAAGATATTCTAACAACAAGAATAACAGTAGAGGAACTCAAACAAACAGCAGGGAGGATAAAAAAATAAGAAAGTTCCAGGGCCGGATAGAATCCCGACAGAGATCATTAAACTGTCTGTCGAGGAAATACCAACAACAATCCTTACAGTACTAAACTTTGCGTGGGAAAAAAAGAGTTTCCAACTCCGTGGAAAAAAGCGGTTTTGGTATTAATAAAAAAACCAAATAAAGAAGACAAGGACCCGAGGGCATACCGCTCAATCTGCCTTATAGATACTATGGGCAAACTATACAAAAAGATTATAGTCAAAAGACTAAAGGCGGAGCTCAAAGAAGGAGAGAATTTATCAAACGCCCAGTTTGGGTTCAGAGAAGAGAGGTCAACGTTTGGACCTATTGAAGTAGTAAAGAACATTGCAAAAATGGAGATGAAAAAAACGCAATAGACAAAAGGACTATGCGTCCTTATTACAATCGACGTAAAGAACGCTTTCAACACAGCAGCATGGGATAAGACGATCAAGGCTCTTCAAGGAAAAAATATATCCGATCATCTGGTGTAGGTAATCAAAAGTTATTTCACCGATCGGAAGATAATTGACAAAAAGGGGGAGGAGCACAAGGTTACGGGAGGGGTGCCACAAGAGTCGGTGCTAGGCCCCCATCTATGAAATGTGCTATACGACGACCTGCTCAGAATAGACTCTACTGGCGTACGCCGATGACCTGGCAATGGTAGTAGTAGAAAAAACAGCCAATAAATTTGAAGAAACTGCAAACTATACTCTCCAAAAAATTAAATGCTGGATGACAGAGCACAAATTAGAACTGGCGTCAAAAAAACCGAAGCAGTAATGATGATTGGTAGAAAGAAATGCCGGGGACTCAGCTTTAAGCTGGAAAATGACACAATAGTGTCACAGAAAAAAATTAATTATCTGGGAGTTACAATAGATAAAAATCTGACTTTTGGCGAGCATGTCAAATCAATGGCAGCAAAAGCAAAAAAGCAAGCAAAGGAAAGAGGAGATTTCTTGCATCGGTTGTTGCGTCGGTCATTCTATACGCAGCCCCAATATGGAAGGAGGCACTGCAGTTCAAAAAATACGGAAGCATATTAAACAGTCTACAGCGGAACGTCATAAGGGTCTGCGGGGCGTATAGGACGATTCCGACAATGAGCGCTATGGTGTTGGCGCGCATGGTTCTCTACACATTGCTGGCCGAAGAAAGGAGCTACATAATAAGCAAATTGAAGCAGGAGAAAGATATGGCAATAAGAGGAACCATTGAGAAATGGCAGGAGATGTGGACGCAAGACAAAAAAGGAAAGTGGACTCACAAACTTCTCCCAGATATAAGGAGATGGGTTGTAAGGAAACATTTCCTTCCACATGACACAATGTCTGACGGGCCATGGATGCTTCAAAAGCTACTTGGTAAAAATCAAAAAAATTGACACAGATAACTGCACGTATTGTGGCCAACCGGATACGGCAAAGCACACGCTGCTGGAGTGCAATAGGTGGGACACGGAGAAAGAGGATACCAAAAACGCTCTCAAAATTAAATTGAATATACAGAACCTTATTGAACTAATGCTGGAAAGCGAAGACAATTGGTGTCTAATAAACAGTATGGTAGACAAAATTATGTCAAGGAAAGAAAAGGACAAAAGGGCCCAAGAAAAAAAAATAATTAAAAAGAGAACAGACTAAAAAACAAAGTAGATAGCAACAACAAAAACCTAGCTAAATGAAGAAATGCGAAAAGCGGATGCCATGAAGCTGAGGGAGATAAAAGAGAAGAGGGTTAGTGGGTAGGGTCCCTACTGAATTAGGGAAGGAGTCCCACACACCTCTGCATTGAAGACGATGCATAAAACATTACTCCTCTCTCTAAAAAAAAAAAAAAATGTTTGTTATCAAGAAATTAATTACATAATTTCTTTTTTCTAACTTAATGACATCTGTCAGTCATTCTGTCATGTTTTTTATCTGTAGGAGCACGTCAAATGGTTGGAACTTGCAATTTCTTAATGCCAAACACTTGGGTGGATGGCCGAAAACACTTTTTTAAACCACTGACTTAATACTCATAAACTGTGTTCCCGCCCACCCGCCCTAATATTTGTTATCAAGAAATTAATTACATTATCTCTTTTCGCTAACTTAATTACAATTGTCAGTCATTCTGTTATGTTTCTTAGCTGCAAGAACACGTCAAGTGGTTGAAACTTCTAATTTCTTAACGACAAAGACTTGGGCGGGTAGGCGGGAACACCATAACCAACTACCGGTCCTATACTCATAAACTGTGTTCTCGCGTGTTTGTAATAAAGAAATTAATTACGCCACCTTTTAATAACTTAATGACATCTGTCAGTCATTCTGTCATGTAACCTAACCTAACCTTTTTTTCTGACCTAACCTAACCTAACTTAACCTAACCTAACTTAATGACATCTGTCAGTCATTTTGTCATGTTTTTTAGCTGTAAGAACACGTCAAGTGGTTGAAACTTTAAAGTTCTTAACGACAAATACTTGAGCGGGCGGGCGGGAACACTATTTTAAACCACTGACTCAATACTCATACCCGCTCGAGTGTTTGCAACAAGAAAATAATTTTGTCATCTTTTACTTCATTTATTTAATGACAAATTGATACTGTATGAGAGCTAACTAGTGGCGGAGCTAGAAGTTTTTGCTCCACTGATTTTGCAATAAAAATTACTATCTTGACATTTTTTAACTTATTTTATAACGTTCTTCCGTGTTTCAAAATGAAACGACGAAGCTGATTGTTTTTTTATTTGTAAAATTAGTTCATAAATTCTAACTAAACATCTACACTCACAATTACTAACTACAAGAACCTTCAAATATAATTTTATAGTGAAATATGTAGGCGTAATAATTAATAATAACTAAAACGCCTTTTCTAATTGAAAGTAACCTAATAGAATGTAATTTATGTACAATTTTTTATCAAATATATTTTCAAACTTGATTATTAATATGCAAGGATAGGATGTAATTACTATAATATAAATTGCAATACAAGAGCTGAAGCGTGCTTTTAAAGGGTCATCATAATATAACCACAGGCCATACCAATTAAGGTGCATGCACCCGTTCACAATATTCATAAGCAATATGCAGTAAACTGTATTTATTTTATGAGTCTACATGAATTTTGCAACATATACTTAAAAGAGCTTATTAAAGTTAACTTTAAAATATAAATTATAAAAGTTAAAAAGTAAATTAAAATTTTTATAATCTACCCAAATGCACACGTAAACTTCTTACCGTTTAAATTAAAAGTAGATTTTTTATTATTTTTCATCCAAACAGAACAATGAAAATTAATTCCAACGAGAATGCACTTTCCAAACTTGCAGCGATATTAATAATATTCAGCGGTGTGTATAAAAATCTGCATTTAAGTTTTCAGATAATACAATTTTAATCAACGAGTTACAATGTAGTAAAGTTTAATCACAGTTAACTTAATTAGTGGATATAGTGCGCGGTTAGGAGTGAAAGCTTTGGCAAAGCAAACTAATCCATTGTTATGTTGTGAGTTAATTAGAAACACAATTGGTATTGGAATCATAAAATGTATTGTGAAATAAATGCATTGTTGGTTGTGTAGTATTATGATTAGTATTTAATAGTTTAATCTGTTTGTAGGAAGTTTGTTGAGTTATGCAGTAACAATTCAATAATTTGAATTAAATAATATTAAAAAAAAGTTAAATTTACTTAATAAAATTCCACTTGATCTCTGCTTATCAGAGCTTTATTTAATACATAAAAGAAAATAAATGAAATTCCGTCCCTTGGTACGGCAACCTTTCATCTCCATAGAAAGTTTTTAATCTAATAAAAGCTGGGGAAATTCCTTTAAACATCAGTATCACACTAACTCGCTCCCTTATTACGGATACCTGCTTGAGTGAATCAATATCAATTTTCTTAGTGACTCTGACAGTGTCTTCTTCTACTGAAAAACAGCAGGATATAATCTCAGGAGGTTGTGAGAGGGGAATGGGTGAAGGAAACAATCCAATCTGAACTTTCCTTCGACTTTTTGCTATATCGAGGAAGAAAAAAAAAGTTGTGTGGCGTAATTGGATTATTAGGAAAAAGAACAAAACAAGAATTTGATGGAATCAAATAAGAAGTGAAACAAGTATTTAATTAACTAAATAGAATATAGAAGTAAGTTCTAATTTTTTTATTACAAGTTATTAAATATAACATATATTTGTCTATTTGACAAATCAACCAGAGTACATTTGAATGTGGAAACATTTATAAAAAACTCTGGTTGAATTCAAAAATTAATTCCGTAAGTTAAATTTCGCCATTATGGAATTTTGTTTTTAAAAACTTTTATTTAAATATTAGAAAATACAATTCTTAGTTTACTATAGTCTTAATTAATTATAATAATAAGTGGCGTGATGAGTAAGTCGTTTGTTTATATAGTAGAAATAAGTGCTGACCAGCGACATACTCAGGTTATCATTCGTACGTGCTAATCACCTTGTTATGCATTATATAACTCCTCCGCACTAAGTTAGAGAACTATGCCAACATGGTTCGACAAAGCTTCCTTTGCTAATGCATTTGAAAATGTATCAATTATCACTGGCCAACAAAATTGAACTTTATGACTGATGAATGACTTATGTCACTTGATGTTTACTAATTTGACGTCGCTGATTCCAAATATAACCTCATTTTTTTTCTGACAGCTCTTGTTTACAAATTACAGCTTTCACTTAAAATTAGCTTTCTTGCTGTGTTTATTTGCTATTAATTTACAAATTATTGAGTTATCTAACTATATTTTGATATGGCATCGTCAAGAAGACATTGTGTGAATGATCCAAACCATTTTTGTTTCATTTGCGGAGAGTATATGTCTAAAGTATGCCGTTTAAATGTGACAACGTTCGTAAATGAGGCTTACAAAAATTACTTTGGGCACACGTTGGATATGAAAGATAAGCCTTGGATTCCTCAAAAGGTATGCAAAACGTGCTTTGAGTTTCTACGCTTATGGACAAATAAGAAAAGAAATAGTTTCCGGTACGAAACCGCTATGCTCTGGAATGAACCACGGAACCACCATGACGACTGCTATTTTTGTTTGGTGAACATAACTGGCATTAACCGAACAAATAGAGCCAAATGGAAATATCCGTCCATACGATCGGCACATAGATGTGTCTTGAGTCCTAAGACACCTGAACCTGAAGCTTATGCTTCACAGGAGGAGCCATTTGATTTGGAGACGAAACTTGACAGTAGTGATAGTGACTTTGAATGTGACCTGGAAAAGCCAAAACCATTCAACCAAGATGATTTAAACGACTTAATCAGAGATCTGGGACTGTCGAAGTCTGCTTCAGAAATTTTGGCTTCTAGGCTAAAAGAAAGGAACTTAATAACAAAAGGAACTAAAATTTCATATTACCGCACAAGAGAACAGAATCTCCTAAAATATTTTGATGAAGAAGATGATTTCGTATTTTGTAGAGATGTACCTGGTTTAATGACTGCAATGGGATTACGAAATTATGTTCCAAGTGAGTGGCGTTTATTCATAGATTTGTCAAAACGGAGTCTAAAATGTGTTCTCTTACACAATGGGAATAAATTAGGGTCATTACCTATTGCACATTCTACTAAAGTAAAAGAAGAATATACATCTATTGCTCTGGTTTTGGACAAAATTAAATATGTGGAAAACAACTGGCTCATATGTGTTGATTTAAAAATGGTCAACTTTCTATTAGGCCAACAAGGTGGTTACACAAAGTATCCCTGTTTTATTTGCTTATGGGATAGTAGAGCTAAAGGTCAACACTGGGTTAAAAAGGATTGGCCTACTCGGGAAATGTTAGTTCCAGGACAACAAAACGTGATAAACCCCCCTTTAGTATCAAGGGATCGTATAATTTTGCCTCCATTGCATATAAAATTATTGCTTATAAAACAATTTATTAAAGGTCTTGACAAAAATGGAAATTGCTTCCTTTTTCTACCAAAAAAGTTCCCAAAACTGAGTGCAGAAAAGATAAAAGCGGGCATTTTTGATGGGCCACAGATAAGATCATTAATAAAAGACACAAATTTTACGGACACTATGACAGAGATTGAGAAAAAGGCATGGAATGAGTTTGTTTGGCTTGTTCACATTTTTTTGGGAAATAAGAAAGGTGCTGACTATTCTCAACATGTTGAACAATTAATGAGTCACTTTCAAGCGCTTGGATGTAACATGAGCATCAAGTTACACTTTCTTTACAACCACTTAGACTATTTTTCTGCAAATCTTGGGGATGTAAGTGAAGAACAGGGCGAGCGATTCCACCAGGACCTTCGTACGATGGAGGAACGCTATCAAGGCTACTGGAACGCACACATGATGGCTGACTATTGTTGGAGCATTCAGAACAGCTCTTCAACTTCAACTTCTGTAAGGAAGTCTTATAAAAGAAAGTTTTTTTAACTTAAGAAATCAATAAAATAGGATTAACTTTAAACGTGTTGTGTTTTATTGTAAAACGGCTCATGTGTCATATTTTTTAAACAAGAGCTGATACATAAATTTCGATCACAGATTTGAAAACGTCATTAAAAATTAGGCTAGTATCATGTAACATAACTCAATCATCAGAAATGCTGTTGTCCAGTGTTATCGTTAAACATGTTTCATTTGCAAACTTAAAGGTATCAATATGTAATATTTCAAAAGGTTTTGACGGTGTTTCTGTAAGGACTAATGGAACATAAGGAAGTTTACGACTGTATTTTGCAATCTGACAAATATCACAGTTATTTGTATAGTTTGCGACATTAATTTTCATACTTGGCCAATAATAATTTTGTTTGAGATGTTTGAGTGTTTCTTTAATTCCACGATGGTTACATTTACTTTTATGTTGGAATCTTATTTGCATAATTTGCTCTTCTTTATCTCGAATTGTATTTATTAATTTGGTACATCTAACAAGTTTTAAATTTTTTTCCATATAAACTTTATTAAAACTTTTATAATGTTCTAAATCGAAAAAATATAAGTAAAATGTAATTCCTAAAACTGTATAACTTTTTAGAAATTCTAAGATAAGTTATTCATTGTTCGTAGGTATTTGAATTTGCAATATTTTTAAGTTTTGATAGCTATTATTAAATACATCTATGTTGTTGTGTACATTAGGTTTAATCAAAATTTGGTGAGGTTTTATTATTAATTATTTTCTCTAATATAAGAATACCATTGTTAGTAGTTTCGTCATTTGAAAAATGGGGAGTATTTATTGTTTTATTAAATGAGGGTTGAACTTGAATATTTTGTAAGATGTGTACTCTTTTAGGATTTGGTGAGCTAGGTGTAATAACATCAGATCTCGATGTTGATGGGATAGGTTCATCTTGGATTTTCCGCGATACTTCGTAAATAATCTAGTATTTCTTTATTAATCTCGCCAGGGTTATTACTTACTGACTCTGTTTCAATAGCATAAATAGAAATTTCTGAATCTAAATCATGAATATAGATGCAAAAAATGTGTTAAACACATAATTGAAAAAAAAAATTTGTGTTAAACACATAATTGATCATTTCATAGCCCCATAGGGGAAAGGCAATAGCTAATCAAACGCAACGCTCTTCCTCATTTGATGATCGTAACCTTGCCGTGGTTATGGCGCTTGCGTGTTCCCTCTTGGAACTGGTCAGTGGGTCCGGTCGAAAAGGAAACTTCTTTGTATCGGACAACAAGCTGCTAAGCGACCAAGGGCGAAGTTCCAGACTAATTACGATTACCCCGCAACGTAGTAGTCGCGCTGAGGGTCTGTGGTATGACTACCCACATGTTTGTGCTGTGCGTGGAAATCCGTAAGGGAGGATGAAGGGGTCCTGGTGGCTGAGTCATCCTACAGATGCGTCTCTAGGGCTTGGCAACACTCCACTTTGGCCTGGATTTCTTCTTAAACTGGAGGTCGAGACTAACCCATCTCGATCAATCGGCTGCGTTGTCCAGTCAGATGGCCGACAAGGTGAGTCCTTGGAAGTGATGGGGTATGCAGCGGGCCGCACACTTATTGGTTTGGTGTGCGTCACTTGCTCGTAAACAACCCACCTTCGGGGCTATATTTCTTTGGTAACCCTGGCAATCTATTGTAGACGTCCCCAAATTTGCGGGCTCCATGGCGGGTGGGAAGCCAGAAAAATGAAGTTTAGTCTCTCAACTATGGAGAACCAAAATTTCAAAACCAATCTATCAGGTGAATCTTCGGATACCATGAAAACTATAGACTTGGTGGGTGCATCTACGGATACCCCATTGACGTCCAAAACTGTTCCGTCTTTGAAACTTACCCCACAGACCGGTGTCAAAAAACACAGGATCTGCAGGGCTAAAGCAAAAAGACGAAGAAAGCTGCCTAACCTAACCCAAAACAGAGTGCGTCAAAGCCGAACCAAAAGCCCCTTCAAAAGTGGCAAGGTCCAAAGTCTTTTGGCAAAGGGACACTTCCTCCAAAACAGGGAGCACCAAAAAAGAGGATTTGCTCCTCGACGTCTGAACCCTCACCTGGACAACCCAGGAAGAGGGTGAAAGATACGAAAGGGAAACCCAACATCCCCCCTACGAGAAAGAAGGGGGGCCTTAGCTACAAAGAGGTTGCCTCATCGCACCTTCGCGTGGCGATTACCAGCCTAACTCATGCCCTGGGTAAAACCACTAGTGAGCAGGGTAATTTGATTAAGATGCTCTTTTTCGGGAGCTGTATAATACCTTATCCACCCCAGGCGAAACACCTCCCACCTTTAGTGGGCTGACACACACAGGAGAGATCCTTAGGATTACCTGTGATAATGACGCCTCACTTGGGTGGCTTCAAAAAATGATTTCAGGTCTACAACCTTTGTGGCCAAAATCACAACTAGGCGTTGTGCCACTGAGCCGGCTTCCTAGGCTGACAAAGGCTACTCTGTGGCTTCCGGGAAAACCGGATGTCGTAGAGCTGGTCATAAGTCGCCTGGGAAAGCAGAATCAGTGGTTCAAAGTAAACGATTGGTGCATCTTCCACACCGCCGAGTCCTACAACCGGAGGGCCGACTCCTTGTTCTAGGAGTAGGTGAGGAAGATGTACGCACACTAAATGGTAAGGGAAATCTGCTAAGCTATATGTTTAGCAAACCCACCACCAAAATAACAAAAAATGTGCCGCCGCAGGAAGGAGCAATGGAAACAGAGGCGATTGATCAACCCGGTCAAAACCGGGAAGGAGATACACCTACGTCGGTTTCAATGTCAGATCACAGGTGGATAAAATTTAATGTAGAGCATAAACAAAAAACAATAATTAGGCCCTACCGAAACCCGATTCTGGCCGATAAGGCTGCTTTTCGAAACAACCTATCGCGGAGCTTAAGTACTTGTGCAGATTTAATTGAACCTATTAATGTAGAAGAAATAGAAAACTATTAAGTAAGTTGGAAACTTCTTTAACTCGAGCGTACAAGGACTCTTGCCCACTTAGGCTGACTACCAAATCCGACAACACCATACCTTGGTGGTGTGAAGAACTCGACCGGCTTAAGGAGGTTGCACGGAGATCCTTCAACAGAGCAAAAAACTCAAAAAACCAATCAGACTGGATGGTATACAAAAATTCCCAGAAAAATTATAAAAGACGCATACGTCAACGTTAACGGGAAACTTATAGATCTTTTTGTGAGGATGTTGAAAACACCTCAACTGCTGCAAAGTTGAAAAAAACCTTGTCCAAAGACTCTCAACAGCAACTGGGTTGCCTGAAACGAATTGACGGCTCATACACAGCCAATCTATCGGAAGCAACGGAGATACTTCTAGAAACTCACTTCCCAGGTTGTACCGCCCCGGAACAAGTCTGGTCCGACGCTACAATTCCAGCTTCATCAGAAGAAGACTGGGTAGCTGCTCGCCAGCTTGTTCAAGAGATGCGTATAGCATGGGCAATTAAAAACTTCCAGCCAGGATTAGATGGAGTCTTTCCTGCTCTTCTACAATGGGGCGAAGATATCATACTAACTCACCTGGTAAGAATCTATAGTGCATGCATTGCTTTTCGATACATACCTATAGCATGGAGGGAAGTAAAAGTTGTATTTATACCAAAACCAGGGCGTAACGATTACACTCTTGCAAAATCCTATCGCCCATCAGCCTCACGTCTTTTCTCCTGAAGAAATTAGAACGATTGTGTAAAAGATCAATTCGGGAAACGGTTTGAATAGCCAATACACCCAAACCAACATGCATACACTCAAGGAAGATCTACCAAATCGGCCCCAGGGAGGTGTATTATCTCCACTACTATGGAATATAGTAGTCGACAGTCTTATACGCCTACTCAATGATCATGGTTTCTACACAATTGGTTATGCAGATGACATAACAATCCTACTAAGCGGTAAATTCGAAAGCATATTTTGTAACTTGATGCAAGAGGCTTTAAGAATAATCGAAAATTGGTGCAAAGACCAGGTTCTTACGGTCAACCCTGAACAAAACTGGCTCTCTTCACAAAAAAAGGAAAATTGGAAATCTAAACTTACCAAAACTCCTAAATACCCCACTACCGCTATCAACCGAGGTAAAATATCTTGGGGTGGTCTTTGACAATAAGCTCACATGGGGACCACATCTAAATACGAGATGCAAAAAAGTTCATATGTCTTTTTGGCAATGCAGACGAGCTGTGGGGAAAACATGGGGCTGTCTCCAAAGATAGTGCTATGGCTGTACACAGCCGTCATACGACCTATGATCACATATGGGGCACTAATATGGTGGCCAAAAGCTAGACAAAAAACGTTTGCAAGCAAACTAAATCAGCTGCAACGAATGGCATGCTTAAGTATAACAGGTGGCATGCGAACAACACCAACTGCAGCTATGGAGGCAATGTTGTGTCTGCCGCTCTTCGACATTAACGTCGAGAAGATGGCGACAATGGCATCTTTGCGTCTGAATGCAGCTGGACTTTGGCACACTGCAGGGAGGGCTGGCAAACACTGTACTCTCCTGGAAGAGGCTGTTAAGAAAACACCTCTGCTAGGAGCGCAAACAGATAACATGTCATCCTTCTTTGTGTTTCAAAGACCTTACAACGTGCGCACACATGAACAAGAGAAGCAGAACGTGGTCAATGATTTGATTAAAATCTACACGGATAGTTCAAAAACTAATAAAGGTTCTGGAGCGGGAATCTTCTCGCAAGACCTGAACCTCAAAATATCATTACCACTAGAGGCTCATACGACTATTTTCCAAGCAGAAGTAGTTGGAATAACCTATGGGATTATGGAAATTGTAAACCGCAAAATATCTGACCAAAATGTCCAAATTTTAACAGATAGTAGAGCGGCCCTAATTGCTATAAACAAGCCTAGAATCACATCGAAGCTAATTTATGAATGTCATTGTGTCCTTACTTTAGCAGCTTGTGGAAATAGCATTGAGCTACTCTGGGTAAAAGGACACTCCAACAAAGTAGGTAACATTGAGGCGGACAAGCTGGCGCGTAAAGGGTCAACCCTCATAGCGTGTGGTCCTGAACCCTGGACCGTTTTAACACTCAAAAGCTTAAATAATCTACTAAAAATTAACACACACAATGCACTGAGACGGCGTTGGGATGATACACCGGGCTGCAAACAGGCAAAGGAAGCAATGACTGCTCCTAACTCCAAGACAGCCGATTACTACTTGCGACTTTCCAGGAAGAATTTGCAAATTATGACAGGAATCTTGACAGGACACTGCCAACTAAAGAAACACATGCACATGATTGGTATTGGAGACAATCCAACGTGTAGAGGATGTGAAATGGACGACGAGACAATCGAGCACGTGCTATGCACATGCCCGGCCCTCTCATACGATAGAGAATCCATGTTGGGGAGCTGCTGGCTTGACATGGCCAGTATAAGGGAGACCCCTCCTAGCGTTGTACTTGCATACATCAGCCACATATGGTGGTTAAATGCAAAGACAACGGAGTGAGGTCACCACTGGAGGAGGTACAAAGAGCCTAATGAGGCCTACGTGCAGTAGACTTTGGTTTACCCTCCAACTTTCAATCTAGAATCCAGAATCATTTCATAGACTTTTGTATAATTTAATTTATCCAAGCCACAGTCTAGTTTTGGCATTGCTATTTTGTTCACATTATTTACTACACAAAACGATTTTAACACAGTTAAATAAATCTTCGTAATCCGGTTTGTCAAAGTATTTATTTTTGGTGATTAGGTAAAATATGTACCTATCATCAAGTTTAAGATATACAAAAGAGTGTAATTTAAGATTCTGAGCTTCAAGGTTTTTAATATTGTTATAGTTAGTTTTGAATTCTTTAGCTATTCCAGCATTCATGTGTAAATCTTTACTCACACAATGGCACAATGAAAAGAAATAGATTTTCTGATTTGTTTATAATAGTTGTTGATTTTAATATTTGTTTATTATTGAACATTTTTTTGAATTTTTTGGACAAAGTCTACTTAATGTGTCAGCATTTGTATTTAGTTTGCCTTTTTTAAAAATAATGTTGTAATCGAACTCTTCTAGTCTAAGCCGCCATCTAACTAATTTTGAATTAGGTTCTTTTAAATTAAATAACCATGTTAACGGCCTATGGTCGGTGTAAATAGTAAATTTTCTGCCATATAAATAAGGCTTAAAATACTTGTATGCTCAAACAATTGCAAGCAGTTTTTTTTCGATAGTGGAATAACGACTTTTGATTTTGTGGAATATCACCTTGAGATAATATAGCACCAATTGCTACATTACTTGCATCCGTTGTAAGAATAAATGGTCTTTTAAAATCGGGGTATTGTAATATCGGATCGTTTGTTAATATTTGTTTACATTTTTCAAAGCATTCAACAAATGTTTTGTCATCAATAAATTTGGATTTTTTCGTACGTCCTAATCACCTTGTTATGCATTACATAACTCGCATAGATTTTTTTGGTACGGAATATGTGTAGTATTGTTCTTACTGAAATGAATTATATGCGTAATATGCACTTTAGTGGTATAACAACTAAAACTGTCTGATTCATTAGCAGTTTAATAAATGAGACCATTGGCGATTGAAACAAACAGCGTGATTTAAAACTATTGAACTGTATTCAAATACAATTAAAAAAACAAATAAATAAAGCTGCGTTCAAACATTGTGCAACGCTACACTACCTAAACAATACATATGGCGCTGTTATATTTGACACCTCTTTATTAACACCATTCAACTTGCAGGATAAACTTATACACTAATTGTAGATTGTAAATGATTTTGATTAAGTACCGTATTAATTACAAATTATTACAGATAAAGTGTCCATTTTGAATGTATGTTAAACTTAAACAAAAAATATGAAAGTATAGTAACAATAATTAATATTTTTACTGTTCGTAAGATGATTAAAAATTACAAATTGAAGTTTTTATTCTATATTCTGTTTTAATCTAATTTCTGCCTAAATTATGTTATTACATAATAGTTTTAAGGAATTTTTAAAACCAATTTTATAAACTCTTATTGGTTTTCAAAAAAAGTTTATTTCGTATGCAATTTTAACCAAGATTCTGTTAATTTAATCTAATTTCAATATAAATTTTATGAACTAAAATCAAAATAGTGATTTATTTCAAGCCGTCGATACTGCAGTGGTAGTCAGGTCCATCATCCCCCGCACGACTACTCGCATCTTAACTTACTTCCAGGTAGTATAAGAAAAAAAATTCTGTATGCATTCTACTTGAATGTAGAAGCTTCTATTCAAACAATTTCAATAAAAGGTTTGAGGCACTTTTAAACAATCTTATTGAATAAATTAAATTTAAGACTAATATTTAAAAATCAATACCACTAGCAACACTTTTTTGTATTTGTATTAAAATAATTTAACACTAATTCTTAGTGAGATAACATCTCAATTAATAAAAACATGATTCTTAATTAAATTGTGTTTATTTTTTGTGCGCGAAACAAAGGAACTGTTCCTAATAAAAAAACTTATTATTATTTTATTTATGAGAGAAAACAAAAAACTCCGAGTTCCTTCCTTCCTTTCCCTTGTGTTTCCTTTTTTTAATCTTGAGATATAAATATAAAGAAAAATAATATCTTTCTCCGCTTTATGAGATGGAAAGTATAATGTCTATGGTCGGGGATTTAACAGAATTAATGGATATCTTCACGCTAAATCCATTCCGGGAACTTAATCCATTCCAATTTACCTTCTCGTGTTCCGCTTAATCAGATCAATATTCATAAGTTACAGTTTCCTCCAGTAATAATATTTTAAAACATTCATTACAGTTAATTAAGCAAATGTTTTTTTCACAGCATTACCGTAGGGAATGTGTTGAGCATGTTGCTATAACAGAATCTCTGTCTGATAAATGATCACTGGCCTTACAAAAAGAGGTGAATAATAAAACGCGGTGGAAACAGACGTGGAAAATGTCCCGACGCACAAATACGTAATGTCTTTTGTAATTTACAGAGACTTGAATTTATGGGTTCCGTTATTCACAGCCGTGAAAAAATAGCACCTTATAAATAATAATTCGAGAAATGGTATAAATAATGCAATGTATGCAGTTTTATTAAAGTTAATTGTGTTTGCGCTGAAATAAATATAATGCATGTCAATCATTTTCAATAAATTTAGCAAATATTGAATTATTTGATTAAATGTAAATGTATTAAATTGTTTGCATTTGTCCATGTTTGAAAATAAAATTTTATTTAATTGAATCCGAACAATCAAATTAAATATATTTGCATTGTTATTATATGATATAATTTAAAAAAAATGCTTTACTAATAAATAATTTATTGTCACTTAAAGTCTTCATAATTGGATTAATGGATGTCAAACATATGTAAAAAATTGAAAGCAATTGATTGGGTAGTTATTTTCTTTTTTCATTTTATATATTTTTTTTATTTAAATTGTTTGGTGCTTTGATGTTGTATATATTGTAGAGTTTGGTAGTACAATGTTATCATTTGTAATTTTCTGATAACTTCAATTCAGCAGCGTGTACTATCAGTTCCATAATTTACAAAATACGATTAGCTTATATTAAAAATATAATATTTTTGTAATATGAAAATGTGCTGCATCAGCATGTTCCAATGAACGTGAATATCGACTTCCGGGGTTTTTGAAAAAGTAAAAAATGTAAAGATTTCGTTTCTAAATTGCATATAAGCGTTGAGTGTAGGAATATTAGAATTTTCAACGCTGAGAAAAATATATATATATTGGTTTTAAAGTTTAAGTGCATTGCTTTTTATGTAAAACGTTTTAAATATATTAAATAGTAACCTATAATTAATATTATTTAATATATAATGATAAGAGTGTAGATTGGCTAATTTCTAGATATATGAATCATGCCCGTATTCATAAACATTTTTATAACGATTCATTATCAAATGGATTATTATAATTTAATGAACATTAAAAATATAATCACATTCATAAATAAATTGTCATTAATTACATTATTTAGTTACTTTTTTTTAATAACTTATTAATATGTTAACCTATCTAACCTATACTATCTAACCTCAAATACTGAGAATTAATACAGATAATTGAAAATCAAACTGATGTCAATTTAATGATTTGTTACGCTTTAATGGACCAAAAATAGTGCGTTAAATTTAATGATTAATTTAATGAGCGTTATTGCCAATGAGTGTTTATGAATACAAAAATTTGATTAAACGTTCCGTTATATTTTTAACGAATCTGTCAATGTCTCAACAACGACCACTCTCCCGCGGTGTTAAGGGTAATTGAAAAATAGCTTATTAATGTCTAGAATAATCCCTAAAGGAAGTACCCTGCTGGGTCATCGAATAATATTACGACCAGATTAAAATTAATAAATTATTTATATCTCTTATATCCTCCTGAATGACCGGATTACATCATAAACACATTTCTAAGAAGTATTGTGGCATACCTGGGATCATCTATCAATCACCCCACTAAGAAATGGAAGGGATTTCTCAAAACATATATATATATATTTAATTATTTTGTATTAACAAGTAGTTATAAACACGATCGATAAAGAGTCTATGCTCTCGATACACCCTACATCTTTTATATATCAAATTAATTGTTATTTAGTTTTTATGTTTTAATAATAAATCAGTTTGAAACATTTGTGAATTTTATTAAACGGACTTACACAACTGTGAAATCAGCAACATATAAATTGGTCCTTCGAACCGGATTACGAACATTAATCCAATCATCATCAGTGCAAAAACAGTCTGAAACATGACTCATACCCCAGATGAACTACAAACGCGCCGCGCTAATGTTAAAGCAATGTTATCGCGATTTCAAACGTTTTTAAACAAACCTGAATGCAACAAGGAAGAGCTGATTGTAAGATTGAAGAAAGCTGAGTCCATATTGAGTAAATTCAACGAAATTCAAAGCCAAATAGATGTTCTCAACAAATCAATCGATGAGAAACAATGCAAAGATTTTGAAGAAAGCTACTACTCTATCATAGCAAAAGCACACTCTATGATTAAGAAGACACAATCTATGCAAACCAACAAAACACCTGCTAACGTATCCACAATAGAAGCAAAAATTCACTTACCTCCGATAAATATTCCAAAGTTTTCTGGAAACTATGAAGAATAGCTGCATTTTTATGACACGTTCAATTCTCTATTCAACAATAATGAATCTTTGTCAGACATTCAGAGGTTTCACTATCTCCGCACTAGTCTAACGGGTAATGCCATACACGTGTTGAATTCATTGGAAACATCAGACGCAAATTACACCAATGCATGGGCTCTTCTGCGCTCCAGATTCAAAAATAAAAGATTGTTAGTTACTAATCATATACGAGCAATCTTTGAACAATCGACAAACCATAAAGAAACGCACCATTCGTTACGACTACTCATTGACAACACAACAAAGCATCTACGTGCATTAAAATCAATGGGAGAAGATACGGACCATTGGGATCGACTTCTTAACTACCTGTTACTAGATTTTGTGACTAAAAAGGAATGGGAACATCACACGCAAAACTCATTGCCATCATTCCAACAATTGATAGAATTTCTAACTCGTAAGTGCAACACACTGAAAGCAATGTCTTTATCAAAAGCTACGTCATCAATGCAAACAGTTCACCGAACTATCAACAACCGAGAGAAATAGTGAAGCAAAAAGGCTAAAATTATGCAATAACTGTTTGCGTGCAAACCATAACGCCAGTCAATGCAAATCAGCTTTTACATGCAAATCGTGCAACCGCCGTCACCATACGTTGTTACACATCGATTATGCACAACCTAACCATTGTGACATTAATACTGTGCCTTCATCCAGTCAAACGCAGTCGCAGCACTCAACACAATCAAGCAATGAACTCGGCTACATCTTTCTGTCAACAGTTTTAGTAAAAATCAGTGATTCACAAAGAAGATTACATCTATGCCGAGCTTTACTAGACTCTGGTTCACAAAGCAATTTCATATGTGAAGAATTAGTAAATCGTCTAAACTTACCAAAAGAAGCTACTCGTATCCAAATCATTGGAATAAATTCTACCACTGAAGGTACGCCGGCATTGTATAAAGCAAACGTAAACATTCAATCAAGAATCAACGCTTATAAAACTGATATGAACTGTCTGATACTGAAGCAAATAACAAAACTTCCAAATGAACCATTAAACAAGAAGGCATACAAAATTCCAAATAACATTCATCTGGCTGACCCAGAGTTCTACATACCATCATCAATTGATCTATTATTCGGCGCAGAACTCTTTTATTCACTGATGTGTATAGGTCAAATCAATCCTACAAGCCATCATCCGCAGTTGCAGAAAACTTATTTTGGCTGGATACTATCTGGAAACGTTTACAATCTACAGACAAATTTAAAAATAACTTCGTGCAACCTAACAACAGACGAATTACTTCATGAGTCTTTAGCAAATCTTTGGAAGTTAGAAAACGTTTCAAATAAGACATACTTTACACCTGACAAGAAAAAGTGTGAAGAACATTTTCAACGTACACATCAACGCACATTAGAAGGTCGCTATGTTGTAGAGCTACCATTTTAACAAACTACGGCATCTCTAGGCAACTCAAAGGCAATGGCTACCAAACGCCTCTGCTTAGTCAAATGACGGCTAAATAAAGATACTTCATTAAATAACAAATACAAAGCATTTATGAATGAATACATCAAACAGGGTCATATGAAACCAATCCCAACAACAGATGATAGACAATTACTACTTTCCTCATCATGCTGTTTTAGAGGAAGATAGTATCACTACTAAACTTCGAATGGTGTTTGATGGATCGGCAAAAACCTCAACAGGTACATCGCTAAATCAATGTCTAATGGTAGGCTCTACAATACAAGACAACTTAGTGGCCATTGTCGTGCGATTTAGGCTACACCGCATAGTAATTTCAGCAGTTATCAATCAAATGTATCGACAGATCCTCGTATCAAAAGATCATCATAAATATCAACGCATATTATGGCGCAATGAACATGAAACATCACCAGCTCCATACTTAGCCACTAAATGTTTACAACAACTGTCTAAGGATGGAAGCAACATATATCCTACAGGAGCTCACATTACAGCAAGAGACTTTTATGTGGATGATCTATTAACAGGAGCAGATTCTATCGCTGAAGCTATTACCATTAGAGATGAAGTAACAAAATTATATGCTTCTGCAGGATTTTACTTACACAAATAGGCAAGCAATAACTGAGTTACTAAATGACATCACATCAGAAACAATAACAAATCTACTGCTTGACAAGAATTCAACATCAAAAACATTAGGAATACAATGAAATACTACAAACGATACCTTCCTATATGCTTTGCCAACCTAGATAAACTAAGTTCTATAACCAAACGAAATATATTATCATATAGAGCCCAAATCTTCGGGCTAGGGCTTACAAGCCCCCTTGTTGTACGAGCTAAAATCATTCTACAAACATTGTGGAAACTGTGGATCGGTTGGGTTCTTTGCCGGTTGAGATGTAAAGCTGCTTTGTTCCAATTTTATATTTTCCTATTTTCAGTTTTCTTTTAAAATTATTTTGGTTTGATAGAGAGTTATCAACAGTTTCTATATAATTGACTAAAATATTTTTTTTGTCTTTTTTTGCTTCAGTAACTTTTACTCAACAAATCTGTTTGCTTTTTTTTAAGATACTATTTATTGCTCATGTGCTTTCAGTATTAAGGTTGTATTAGAATGGTTTCATATTGAAGTAAAAATTATCATCAGCACTGCCACATTTTTACCTATTTTTAGAAATGTGATAAGAAGCATGTAAAACTATATTTGCTTTTATACTCAACTAAATTTGCCTACTTGGCTTAAAGTTAACATTTTCTACGTTGTTATCGAGATGACTTTATAATACTTTTAATTAGCAATGATTTAAAGATGTGTTTACATAAAGTTGACGGGTATTGAGTACATTTATTAGAAATGGCCAGACAGTTGTTAGCAAGATTGCTTTCTTTTTTAAAAGTTTTTATTTATTTTAATATTATAAGAATTTTTATAATTTTTAATCATTATTTTGGATAAGCCTTCTTAGTAAAATTCTCCTGGACCGTCTGTGCATTGTGTCTACTTCAAATAGAACACAAAAAAACAAATTGGGCCAGACAAATAAAACAACATTATCTTTAATAATGAATCTCAACTGTTTATTAACGATGGTCGCATAAATAATACGTTTAGTTATTATACGCCATTGCTGACGTGTAGCTTCTTTTCTTTGCTTACCTCATTTTTTGATAACCTCATTTTTAACTTTTTCTTCTTCTTTGTCAGCCATTTACTGTTCACTCCTGGACATAAGCCTCTTCTAATTTTTCCATATGTTTCTGTCTTGTGCTATCCGAATCCACTCCTTTCCTGCTACTGGTTTGACATCGTCAATCCATCTCTTTTAGGGTCTTGCTGAGCTCCTTTTAGTTTCGTGTGGGCTCCAAGTTGATATTTTCTTAGTCCATCTATTGTTGTGCTGTTTTGCGATGTGCCCTACCCATTGCCATTTAAGTTTTGCCACGCGTGTCATGATGTTTGTGACTTTAGTTTGTCGTCTGGTCTCTTTGTGTTGTTTTTAGTTTATTCGTGCTCTTCTTTGTTAGTGCTAATGTCTCAACGCCATAAGTGGCTACTGGTAAAATGCATGCTTCATATACCTTTCTTTTTAAGTTGATTGAGATGTTCGGGTCTTTTATTATGTATTTTAGGTTCCCAAATGCTGCCCAAGCTAAGCCAGTACGTCTTATAATTTCTGCGGTTTGGTTATCCTTCCCTAACATGATGTTGTGTCCCAGGTAGACATATTTATCCACTTGTTCAATACTTTGAAGATCCACTTTAACCTTTGTTTTACTTCCACTAATAATTTTTGTTTTGTCCAGGTTCATTTTTAGTCCTATGGCTTTTGATGCGTTGTTTAGTTGTTCGAGCATAGTTTTAAGTTCTGTAATGTCACTGTTAATGATCACTATGTCGTCAGCAAATCTAAGGTGGTTTAAATATGCCGTTATTTGACCATGTCAGTTGTTTAAACACATCTTCCAACGCTAGGGTGAACAACTTTGGTGATATATGGTCTCCTTGTCTTACACCTCGGTGTACAGGGATTTTGTTTGTTGTCATGTCTTCATTTATTTTGACGTGGAAGAATGCGTTTTTATAGATGTTTTCTAGGACCTTGGAATATCTAGAGTCAATTCTCGCTCTGTCCATTGATCTTACGAATGACCAAGTCTCTATCGAGTCAAACGCTTTGTGGAAGTCCATAAAGGCCAAATGTAGGAGAACGTTATACTCAGTATTTTTTTCTATTAATAGTCGTAATGTTTGTAGATGATCCGTTGTGCTGTAACCTTTCCGGAATCCTGCTTGTTTCACCGGCTGGTAAGAGTCTAATTTGTTTGTTAGACGGTTCATAATTACTCTCGTGTATAGTATATACATTTGTGATAATAGGTTGATAGTAATTTTCTGACTTATTCCCTAATGCATGCATTTGTTGCATGAGGGAATAAGTTCAGAGGAATGCCAGAACGCTGAAATCATTATCTCATTTTTAACATGTTACAAATATAAATTACATTCTAATTCCATTCTCAATTAAAAAACTCAATCGTTTAACCAACGGTTATGTTTTCTTACATATATTATTTTGCTAATGTTAGCCTTTTCTATTACTTTTCTCACATATTGCAGTTAGTTACAATCAAGTTGCGACTAGACAATAGCAATATTAGCAAAATTATTTTTTTAAAACTGCAATGCTAATGTAAAACAGCTGTAAAACGCAGAGAATGAAAAAATAAATGCTTTAAACTTAATCACACAAAATATTTACTGAAGGGACATCAAAGCATAGCTTTTCTACTAGCATGAAGTCATTGAGTTAAACAAACGCTACGTTCACATAAACTGAATTTCTACTAATCAATTACGCAGACGATCTGCAACGATTACTAAAAACATTCTTGGAAACAGCAAAGAAATACAACTTTGACATTTCCCACAAAAAAACCAAGTGCATGGTAACCAGCCGATACCCAACAAGATGCAAACTAGAACTCGACGGTAAGGTAATAGAACAAGTGATAAGCTTCACATACCTCGGCATAGAAATATCAAGCGACAGAAATCTTAAGATGGAAACCCGAGCAGCCACCAACAAGACCCGAAAAATATCCGGTGCAATAAACAATATAATATGGAGAAATAAGCATATATTTAAAGAAGGTAAAATCCGAACATACAAAACCGCAATAAAACCAATTCTCACATACGCAGCCGAAACAAGAGCCGACACAGCAGCTACCAAACAAGCCTTAAGAACGACAGAGATGCGCACCCTACGAGCGATAAAGGGAATCACGCTAAGAGACTAAATCAGGAGCTCCACAATCAGAGAGGATCTACAAATACAGGATATCGTACGCTGGATCAGAGACCGTCGGAGGCACTGACGGGACCATGTAAAACGCATGATCCCACAACGGATCGTTAACTGGGCCATGACACGAAGACCCAACAATTCAAGACCACCTGGAAGGCCACCAAAGAGATAGGAGGAACTTAAAAAAACAAGCACACGTGTCTATACAAAAGTCTAAGAAGAAGAAGAAAAAGAAGACAATTACGTCAGATATAAAACTGCCAACATCCGTTTGATCTACTAATCATTAAGAGCCGCTTTTACAATCCCCAGTTAAAGCATAGAAGGAGATAAACCGGAGATAACTTATCATGTGTTTGGAGCAGTACTTATACCTAGTATAACGCTCATAACCTTGTAAGCGCCGCACATATATTATATTTGTAAAAATAAATTTAAAAAAAAGTAAGATTTGCTTTTATTTTTGTCTTTTCTTGTCACTATCTGATTTTAACACATTTACGTTTTGTAAAAGAGACAATCTAAATTTGCTTATAAATAACTTACGTCAGTATTGACGTTTCAATAGGTTATCTAGAGATAAACTAACAGCGTTTTTTTCTGGTATTATATCGGCTTGAGCTGGTACCGAGCAAGCTCAAACTAGCATTTGCACGGTTTTTTTTAGGCCGCACCTGCTCGGAGCAGTAGAATATCGTTTTGTGCTGTTTTGCTATAAAAAAGCCCGCGATAAATTCTAACCTCCAACACATTCAGTCGAATTTTAATTAATTCATCGTTGCTACTATCTGACAATTCAGAAATTATCTCAGCAACATTAGCTGATAAATCACTGGAATCCATTATTACAGAATGTATCAAAATAATCAATGTCAATGTCAATATAGGTTATGTCAAGAGCAAGAATTTTGTCTCGGTGGAAAACGACCATTTTGTATAAAAGGTTTTGAGTGCAGCTGTACTAAAAAAAAGTGTTATTTTATGTCGAATATAAGTTATATTCTTGTTAACAAATGTAGTGTACAAAATCTTATTGAAAAAAAAAATAATAAGAATAAATTTGCAGTCATCATGAAATTTTTACGTGTCATCTCTAACAATGAACTAATGCTAGTTAACGTCATTAAACTTTTACCAATATATTAGACACAAAAAATTTCTAAATGCTAATTTAGTTTTGTCTATAATAACGCATAAGATGATTGTGAATGAAAACAATATTCAAAATCATTTCAATTTTGTTAAATGCATCTATTTTTTTGTGGCTCAGTTTTCTTACTATACACAAAAAAAAATGTTGAACCAAAAACAATATTTTTAATTGTTGAATGAATTTTCAAAACCTTCATTTTTTAAGAGTTTTTAGAACTACGTAAGTTTGTAGGTTTTATGTTTAATACTCGTAGTATCAGCAGGATTTTAATATCTTTTTAAATTTTTTTTTTAAATTTTATAAAATACATTTTTTTTGGCCACGTGACCAAAAAAAACAAAAACTAAAGACAACATTGCGTTAACCAAACCAAACTGAAGCACAAAACTAGTTGCTTTAACAGCATAAACATATACTCAATTAAAAAAAACAAAAAAAAATTTGGTTTATGACAACGATCAACTGAAAAATATATTTTGGCAGATCATATTCAATACTACCAAACTAAAAAACAACGCAAAATAAATTTATTTTTATGCAAACTGAAGTAAAAAATTTACAGTTATCCACTTTATAATATAATTCAACAAAACCAACGTAGATTCACTTTCAAGCAAATTGTAGCAAACATCTACAACTAATATATGGGTAATTTCATTCATTACTTTTCGACTAATTTAAAAAAGGCGACCTCTTTGATTTTGCTCAAATTTTCAGGGATCAAACTATGGATGAAAAAAATAAGATTCCCAAAATTTTTGACCTTAGAATATTGTCTGCTCAAGATGACACACATTTAAAGGTCAAAATTTTACAATAAAACGTCTTTTTTAGCTTATTTTGTATCTCAATTTTTGAGCTTCTAAAAAATGATAAAAAGGTCCACGATGGCTCAAAGTATTCCTTATTACATGTACTTTAAAACCCCTATTTTTATGTTTAATATCGTGGCAGTCATTTTGATATATTAAGCTTCAAACATTATTTAAAAAAAAACGTAAATTTTGCAAAATTGCAAAATTTTGCTTTTTTTTAAACCGTTCTAACTTTGTCAAATCATAACTAAATTTGATCCGCAAGGTCTAGATTTTTTGGTGTTTAATTTTTTTTTAAGTTGTCACACAATAGTTATAAAATAAATACGTATACACCATTATTTTGATGCAAGAAGTTGCATATGTTTTTGCGATTTTTAAAACTTGTAATTTTCAGGTCCCGAAAAAGCGCTGTCACCCTATGTCGATTTTAGTCAAAATTTCAGTAAATACTTTTTAGAATACAAGAAAAAAGGTTATCTATGTGAGAAATGGTATATCGGGCATTATCAAGAATTTTTTAATATTCAAAAATTGTCAAAATCGGCAAACGGCACATTTTTGTATCTCAATTTTTGGGCTTTTAAAAAAGATAAGAAGGTCTACGGTGACTGAAAATTTTTAGCTAAAACATTAGAACAGCACTTATTACTGTTAAAGCGTTGTATAAAGAAACACATATAATGCATGACTACCTAACTTGCTTTTTTTGTTTAAAATTCTAAAGCAAATTCATTATTTAACTAACAAACTGCCATAATAACTTTAAGTGAAACCATTACAACAACCGGGAGCTTACATCTTGCGCCTAACCTATCTTACTTTTTACACTTGAAAAGCTTAAGCAAACCGCCAATGGCTACCCAAAAGTTGCAAGCAAGGCTAGAACTGCCACAACACTCACATGCCGCAACGACTAAAAACACTTTTTTGAAGTATAATAAGATTAACACTAAAAAAATTACAATAAGCCACATTCTAAAGATCTTTCTCAAAATTATCCACCGTAGGATTTACAAGAAACTGGAAGAAGGAATAGGAGATACCCAGTTTGACTTTAGAAAAGGAGTTGGAACAAGAGAAGCCTTGTTTGCCTACAACGTTTGATGCAGCGATGTCTGGATGTCAACCAAAAGGTATACGCCTGTTTTATAGATTATAATAAAATATTTGATAAAGTGAAACACAAACAACTAATAGAAGCATTTGATCGAAAAATCGTCGACACAAGAGATATACAAATAATTGTAAAACTGTATCTAATACAAAGTGCGTCCGTTCGCGTTCAATCCAAACTAACGAAACCCGTTGAGATCAAGAGACGAGTCAGACAAGGGCGTGTTCTCTCTCCACTCCTCTTTAACATCTATTCAGGAGAAATCTTCACCGAGGCCCTCGAAAGTGAGGACGGCGGAATACGTGTTAACGGCACCCCACTGAACAACTTGCGTTACGCTGACAATACAGTACTTCTCGCCGAAAACATGCAAGACCTTCAAAATATGCTGAATAACGTCGTCACAGTTAGTCGAAAATATGGGTTTACACTCAACGTTAAAAAAACCAAATACAAGATTGTCACCAAAACTGAAGCACCAAATGAACATCTGTATGTGGAAGACAAAAGGCTGAAAAGAATCGAAAGGTATAACTATCTAGGTACAAACGTCGACGGCGCCGTGGACTACTGCGCAGAAATAAAGAGTTGCATTGAGAAAGCCCGTGCATCCTTTGTGTTAAAAAACTGCTCTGTATCCGCAACTTGAGCCTGGAACTCAGATCTCAAATGCTCAAATGTTACGTAATCCCAGTCCTTTTAAATGGTGTGGAAGCTTGGACCCTCAACGTGTATTGTGAGAGGAAATTAGAAGCTTTTGAGATATGGGCCTACCGTAGGATGTTGAGAATATCATGGACAGAACATGCGACCAACGTGGAGGTTCTGAGAAGAACGGAGAGATCCTACTAGAAGTGAAAAAAAGAAAACTGCAATATCTCGGCCACATCATGAAAGGTTTGAAATATAAGATTCTCCAACTCATAATCCAAGGAAAAATCGTGGGAAAAAGATCTATCGGAGCGAGAAGAATGTCATGGCTTAGTAATGTGAGAAAATGGTTTAAGGTCACGTCAGCTGATCTGTTTAGGGCGGCAGTTTCCAAAAACCTCCGGAATGGAGACAGCACATGAAGAAGAAGAATTAAAATTTCAATTAGAACCCAAAATTGCTATTAGTTAACTAGCAGTTATGGTCATATCAAACACAATCTTTTTAAAACTGATCTCATCATTGTCACTAAAGGAAAAAAATTGTTTAACTTGCCTGTTTCTTAACTTTTCTGTAAATAATGTATTGTTTTTGCCCAGTCAATCCTACAAAACTTACAAGCAAAACATTGGTCTGCAAAGCTTATGTGGTAAACATTACAATATTTACAGTTACCAGCAGATGACATTGCATTTTTAAAGCTAGAACACTGTACAACTCTATCATCATGGTGATTACTCAACTCAGTGTAATAGCTTAGAAAGAGCATTTGCTTAGCAAGCAAACTCACTTAATAAGACATTAAAACTCTTTAAACAAATCGTAAAACTTCTAGGGCAATGCACAATAACTGTAGAACGCACAATATAATATAACTCTAGTAACAAAAACAATTGCTTTCAACACCTGTAATAACTTTAGCAAGCTGTAACAATTTAAGTATTTCTAAGCACCGCTAATTTCAAGCCCGTTCGGAATTGTTTTTATAGGTTTTATTTTTAAATATTGATTTTGTTTCTACAATCTTTTTTGTGCTAAAAATCTAAGATAATATAATAATTATCCTATTTAATACTAAATTAAGAGTTTTTTGATTAATTATCATTTAAAAAATTGATATTGCTTAATTGAATTAATCTGTTAATTTTTAAAGTTTTAGCCAAGTGGTACAAAATAGTTTCTACTCCCTGTTCTAAATAATTGAATTTAAAAGTGGTTACTTATTTCAATGTCTACTAATGATCTATAATATATAAATAAAAGAAAAGGCATGAGCAAAAAACGTCTCATACTAAGAAATACTACAACAGCCAAATATAAAGTCTGGAGTAATAAAAAAAAAGAGCAAAAAACTATCAAATATGGGTAGCAAAATACAGAGTAAGGATGAAAATTAAGTATATCCAATGCAGATTATTAGTAAAATGTTATGTGCAAAATATTTCAAGATTTATATTGTAATAATAACATAGTATTGTTGTATTATTGGGTCATACACATAAAAACACTTTTAAAAATGTGTATTATTAATGATAAATTAAAGATCTGCATAATATTTACCGGAATAATCTGCAAACATTAATACTACTAACACCGTTAAATATAATGCACATTGTACACTCGCAAATACTATATCTAGTTTATACATAAATATAATTTTTGCTATGTATTTTCCATTTTAATAAACACATTGTTGGTTCAAAAGTTGAATGTTATCTGCTTTGTATGCATAAAAACTTTTCAGTCTGAGCATAGCATTACGCTAATACACGGTTGGTTGAATTTCTCCTAGATGCAGAAACTTGTATAGTTTGAATATTGTACAATAAATCCCCCTAATACCTCAGTTACTCACTCGTCCCCCGATGACTACAAACCCCCAGTTACTCACTTGCCCATTGATGTGGTTTGTATTCAGGAAGATTTATTGAACAATATATTACGTTAAGTATAAATTTATAATATAATATTATGCAATGCAAAACAGATTCAGTTATAAATCAAATCATATTTTAAAAGTTTATGTAGTAGCAAGGAAAAATGCAATATCCAGTCAGTATTATTATATAGTGCACAACTCTGTTGGAAAAATCTTATTCCAGGGAAAAATGTTAGCTGGGTAACTTAGTTATTTTATGAATATATACTCACACACAAAAGGTTTCCTACACATATAATCCGACAGAAAATGTACAAAAGGGTAAAGTAGAAGTTTGGAATATAAAGTTTGTAATATCAGACTATATTTGAATTAATTAACTATAAAAATAATTACAATTTTTAATAAAAATAACATTGTTATCTTTCATAACAAGCAAAAAATGTTTTGTAGCTTTTATTACATATTTAAGCAAGAAACATAAAAATATACTAAAATTACAAATATATTGAATGCAGAAATTTTATGTAGACATAAAATTATATTGTTGTTTAGAAAATGTCCAGACTGAAAAGAAAAAAAGCAATAAAAGTTAACAAAAAAATTCTATTTTGATATTCATCAATTTAAAAATAATATTTGTTATAAATATAATAAATTCACAGTAGTAAATATACCAATAATAAAATAACTGCATTCGATTTGCACTAAAATATTTATTCCCCATTTAAAACACCTAATAATAAAACGCCTCACATTGCATTTAAATTCTCACATGAGCAATAAAATCGTGAAATCATCCCGGCTTGACGATTTTTCACGTTCAAAGCTCATACATTCGACTGGTGCAATCAAAGAGAAATATTATTCGGTCGTTCGTTCTTTGTCTATCCTGAAAAAGCCAATGCTTTTTTTACACTGCATGCAGGCGTCCTTTTTTTTGTTATTTTTATGGGGTTAAATTGAGATTACGCGCATCCTCTGAATAGGACTTTATCAGATTAAATGACTTTTATACAGAATGCATTGCAAGTGAAAAGAAAAGAAGATGAGAGAAATTGCTTCTGGTTTAATTGGGAAATGAAAATGGAAGTATCACTGCAAGATTTATTTATGTAATTGTTAGATCGATTGCTGTTAGTTAAATTGAGGAAACACGCTGTAGTAAACTGTGTAATTTATTACTATTATAGTAAAATGTAATTGTGTAATATGTAGATAAATATAAAACACTATATTTTAAATAAATGTCAACAAATAAAATTACATTATTACTGTTAAAAGAAACTGTACAAGCATATAAAGTTGTTACTTCCAAACCTATATACTCAAAAAACGTGAGGTAAGTAAACTTCCTTTGTTAATTAATTGTAAATATTATTTTTATAAATTATTTTTTTAAAAGCAAAATGATTTTAATTGATTTATTAATTCTTAACAAAGCATGCTGCAAACTGAATATTTTAAAAATAAATTTATATTAAATTAAATTTTGTGGGAAATTCCCAAATGTTGTAATCTTAATTTCAACACAGTTAAAAATCGACCGATGTTAATAATATATATTTATTCAAGTAGAAACTCATATATTTACTTAGGTATAAAAACAACATTATACAATATAACTTGAGTGTAGCAATTAGCTCAAAATAAACACGTAGCAAAGTCCCACGTTTCCGAAAATTATAATTTCAAATTCGCAACTGAATGCACGTTCCGAAAATTAAATTAAACGCCCGCTTCCCACTCAATCCTTCGAATTAGATATGAAAACTTAACAACTCATTAATATTCGAAATACACAGAACGTGTTTGTTCCGCATCCCCATCTCTTAGTTGTATGTAAATCCAGTAATTCAACATAATATTTGTTCTTGGATTATCCCCTCGATCTCGCTACCAGCCGCAAAATCGGTTGTCATAGCTACAACCAGGTCAAAGATGTGTGTAAATTTAAACATTGAGAAAAGAGCTTGCGACTTTGTTATTGCATGTAAGTTCTTCTTACAAGGGATGAAAAATCGATTGTAAAGGTTAAATTGAGGAAGTTTGAGCTTTGTGTGAAGAAAGTTTAATGTAGGCATTAAAAACAACATTTTAATAAAATATTTATTTTTATTTTAGCAAAAAGAATTAGAATACATTTTTTTACTATTTAAATAAATTGTAATATTTGTGTAAAAAGGTTGTAATATTATATGTCTAGAAGCACGTTTTGTGTGTACTGCTTATAAGATTAGTTTTCTACAATAAGAACGTATAACAATATACAAAACAACTTGTGTTACATAAATACTACACAATATGCCAACGCTTATGAAACTTTCAGATTATTTAGTTAATCTTTTCTTGTAAAGGGCGGTTGAGCTCATTTGGGAAAAGGCATGAAAACCACAATGGGGGGTCACGGTTTCAATTCTTACTCAGCCGTAAATTATTTGTGGATTTATTCACCACTGCGACCGCTTTAAGACATTCATGGTTTTATCTAAAAATTCACATACAAATTCATCTTGCTATAAAATTGTACTTTAAAGAAACCTTAGCCAATTTGGATTTTTTACTAAACCCATACAGTAAAACAGACATTTGAAAACATTAAAAAATTTATTTGAGTGCTAAAGATTATATTATTTGCATTCGAACAAAAAAAAGTTAAATTTGAGGATTAAATTTAATTAAAAATAATGATAATAATTAAACCAAATATATATTTAAATACGCATTTATGTCGAGATTTCAAAATAAAATTCCTTTAACATGGACTAATTGGACCCGACTAATTGGAATCTGGATGTACGGCTAAATGCACAAAGGGAATTTAAGCTTTCAAATAAAATAGAGGACTGTTAATTGTCTCCTTTACTTAAATAATTCTACATCCGTGAATTGCAGAGCTACTTCCTCTGCTGTCGCATGTATGTATAGTTAGAATGTATAGTTGGAGAATTGATTAGTTAATTAAATATACACACTAAAACTGCACAATACATGAAACCTAAAGTTGCATAATTTGAACATAATTTTGTCATAAAAGGTAACATTTCTCTATATTTGCATACGTAGAAGTAATATTTGATTTAATTGTAAGCTTCTTAGTATTTAAAATTATTAGAATTTATAATTATATATATTTAATTAATAAACACTTTTGATTCATATAAATAATTGATTTTGTTTACTAATTAAAACGACAATTAAAATTATTAATCTCCAACTAATTAATTTTTAAATTTAAAATATTGAAAGCAAAGTACTAGAAGTGGTCACCTAAAACTAACAAAAACCCCACGAATAATATTTTAGTAATTACAAAATAATTTCCAGCTGACTACGTTATAATTAAAAACATCAAAAAGTTTCTTTTTAATACAAAATATTTCTACACAGTAACTTTAAAAGCAGTTTTCAACTATAAATTAAACCCAACAACAGTAAAATGAATTTAACCGCAACCGACATCCAGAGATGTTATACAAAAATTATACATTTATAAAATTTGTCACAATTTTTTCACATCAAATACAAAAGAGTCGTATCACTATACTACGAAAAAGTAATTAATTTTATAGCCACCGCATTTTAATTAAAATGAATGTCCCAATATACAATCCGGCGGAATTATATTTATCCCGGTGCAGAATATTTATGCAAATTTCACTGGAAACGTTCCAGCGAAATAATCCCGATAAAAAGAGCGGTGATTACATTTTGTAGCCATTACATGTTCCTGCTTTTTTTTATCGTATTTGTGTGTGTACATACATGCTGCTCCCACAGAGATTATGAAGTGGTAACTGAAATTGCAACACTAAAAGTAAATAGATTTTTAGTATATTTTAAAAACATACATTATGTGTTGAGTTAACGCTCTCAATCATTTTGATTGACGCGTCTAATTTTTACTTAAATTATTTATAATGTTTGAATAAGGTATAATCTTTATTAATATAATCTATTTAAAACGTTTCTTAGGTATTCAATTTTCTAAAATTAAAAATAGAATTGTTACACAATTTTATTAGGTTTTTTGTTACACAAAAAGTCCGACCTCAAGAGCTAACTGAGCATGAAGTCCGGTTGATGTTGAACAAGGGTTAGTTCAGATTTTCGACAATATTGTAAAGACGTAAAGTAATCTTGTGATGGTTGCAAGTAATTTGTAGTTTTAAACATTTTGAGTCATTTATTGGAGAAAATGTTCATTTCTGTGCAAATCTTTATTATTATTATTAATTTATTCTTCATTCTCCACATAACGTTGAAGTTTCAAATAGTGCAAATACTATGCTTGCAGAGTTCACTATATTTCAACTGCAAAGTTTTAGAATGTTTGTTTAGGCGTTCTGAATCTTAATCGTAGTATAGGACGGTTTTTCTTAATTAATCAAACAATAGCATATTGTTTATGTTTATCAATATGGATTTGGCATTGTGTTTTGTTAAACCAAGAACTAGCGTCACTGATAACTGGTCTTTGCTTTTCTTCTTCTTTTTATAATAGAATGTTGCAGCCATCTGGCTCTGACTGAAATTTAGGTTATAAACTATCTAATGTCAATGGATAACCCAAGAACCGCTTTACATCAACTAAAACTTGTTTTGCCTTGTCATCAAAACAACCTTTGTGCTTGCTGCAAACCCAATAAAACTAGTACTTTTGAAATAAAATCAGCGGAATTCCTAAATGCTCTTACAAAAAAAAACTTCCAGCATTGCTTTGGTCAATAAAAAAACAAACAGAATGGTGTGTGGCAAAGGAAGAAGAATACATTGAAACGGAGCATTCGATTATAGTTTTGTTATTTATCAGCCAGACAGACTAGGTGTTTTTCATTTCTAAAAAAAAAATTAAAAAATTTCAAAATTAATTAAAAAAAAAAGAAAAAAAGATCAATTTAGTTTCTTTAAAAAATAACACATACAAACAAAAAGAAAAAAGATAATAACCTAATAAATTACGTAATTCCACCGCAAAAAAACGGCAGTTTCTTGTTTCTTCTAAAGCAATAAATTCATAAAAAACCTGCAACTTACAACAGATCTGTGTCAAATGAACAAAAATTAAGTAGTACAAAGACTTAGTTTCCTAAATTTGACTTTACAAACGCAATAGTTAGTTATAATGGGATTTTAGACAACCCAAACTATAACAGGTAAAATGGAGTTTAACAGCAAGAATAAGTTTTTTTATTGCTACTATCTAAATTAAAAAAAAAACCTCACGCTGTTCCTTTTCGGGGTAAGCAATCAAGGTGTTGAGCACACAAAGCCACAGAGAAAACATGTGTGTGGTGTGTTTTGATGCGTATATGAGGTAACGTATCTATTTGGAAAGAACGCTATGCTCTGAATCACGTTGTTAGGGACACCTATCCAATTTGTGGCCACTTTTTGCCGTTGCTTAATAACTTTTATTTGCGATGTTAATCATACATGTCCTCTCTGCTGCACTGCCGACACTATATAAATACCCATGTTTTTAGCAGAACTTTGGATTTAACATTTTATTTGGTCTTACAAACATACATTACAAAGTACTCTCTTTGTAAAATTCTACCAGTTAAGTGCTAAGTATCGTTTAAGCTACTTGATGGTAATCATGATTTGGAGTGACCCATCATATTCTCTTGCTCGGATAAAGAAACTTCTATCAGTTGAAGAAAGAATTCATTTTTAATTTTTTGACAACACTCACTTGGGCGGGTGAGGGTAAGCACTTTGATTCAACTTGCAAAGAAAAACAATTTACAATTTTACAACTATTTGATAGTAATTATAATCTGGAGTAACCTACTTACCCGCGCAATCAAAAGATTGTTTATCACATCCTTCTCTTACTGATTGTGAGACTTCAACAGTTGTGAAAAAAAAAACTTTTAATTCTTTGATTACAAACACTTGGGTGGGTAGGTTTGCACTCCAATTTAAATTACTTGATTATAATTATAATCTTTAGTGTTCCACCCACTCACCCAAGTGTTGGTCATTAAGAGATTATCTGACTAAAAAATTTTAACACTTGTGGAGAGAAAAAACTTCTAATTCTTTTGTAACAAACATTTGGGCGGGTAGGTAGTTATTCTAATTCTAACTACTGGTAATCATGATCTGGAGTGCCCCATCCACCCGCCCAAGTGCTGGTTATCAAAAGATTGAATATTACATTCTCCTTCTTGGATAAAGAGACTACTAACAGTTGCAGTGAAAAGAGGCTTTTAATTCTTGGATAACAAACACTTGGGCAGGTAGGTTTGCACTTTAATTCATATATTTTTTTAGCAATGCGCTAAGTTCAATTTTTTAAAATTACATTCCTAATATTATTAATATTTACAATATGAAGAGTAAATTTAATTAGTTTATGTTTCAAACTATATTAACAGAGAATTATTAAAGCTTAGAATTTTACACTGTATACACTATTTTATATACATATTCGGGTGTGAAGCAATTGCATTTATTGTCATTCAAATGTTGCAAGATAGCCAATTGAATTTAAATTATTTGATAGAAATTGTAATTTGGAGTGACCCACCCACCCACAAAGTGCTGGTCATCAAATAAATTGTATATTACCATTTCGTCATCTGACTAAGAAATTTTTAACACTTGCAGAGAAGAGAAGCTTTTAATTCTTTGATAACAAACATTTGGGCGGGTAGGTGGGCACTTTAATTCAAACTATTTGATGCTAATTATAATCTGGAATAATATACCCACCCACCCAAGTGCTCGTTATCAAAAAATTAGAATATCACTTCCTCATCTGACTAAAGGGCTTCTAACTCACTTGCAAAAAAAACATTTAAACTGGTGGGTAGGCATTACTTGTTGGTAATCATGATCTGGAGTGACCTACTCAAATGCTGGTTATCAAGAGATTGTATATCATAACTTTCTCATCTGACTAAAGTACTTGCAGAAAGGATAAACTTCTAATTATTTGATAACAAACACTTAGATGGGTAGGTGGGCGCTCCAGTTCTAACTACTTAATAGTAATTATAATGTGAATAACCCACCCAACCACCCGCCCAAGTGTTGGTCATTAAAAGATTGTATATCATCACTTCCTCATCTGACTAAAAGATTTTTAGCACTGCTAAAAAAGAAAATTTTAATTCTTAAACAACAAAAATTGGGCGGGTGAGTGGGCACTTCAATTCAAACTATTTGATGGTAATTATAATCTGGAGTGACTCGCCCACCCTCCCAAGTTTTCATCATCAAACAATTGTATATTACCACTTCCTCATTTGACTAAGGGACTATTAACACTTGCAAAGAGGAGTAACTTTTAATAAGGCGGATTTTACTATTTTTGACATTTTATTGATAAAATTTTGCACTTTTTAACAACTTATGGCTAAATTTTGGTTCTATCTGACAATATTTTGATAATTTATAGCCAGATGTTTCAAATTTTGGCATTTTGTAAGTAGATTACTGCACTTTTCAGAATTTTATGGAGAGATTTGACAATTTTTAACTTTTTATAAATCAATTTATAGCTAAATTTTAGTTTTATTGAAAATGTTTTGATTGATAGTTTAAAGCAATTTATGGCCGTATTTTTGTTTTTCCTGACAATACATTAATAATTCTTAGCTAAATTTTGCTATTTTTGATATTTTAAAGAAAGAATTTAAACTTTTCAACAGTTAATGATTAAATATTGCTACTTTTGACAGTCATTAATCAAATTTTGCATTTTTTTAAATTTTATAGTCAAAATTTAGTTTTTTCTAAAACTATTTTAATAATTTATAATTAAATTTTACTATTTTTGATATTTTATAAAAATGATTTTGCATTTTTCATCAATTTCTAGCTAAATTTTATAAGTGTAACTGGATATTGCTATTTTTCACCTTTTAGAAACAGAATCTTGTACTATTTTTAACTTTTTATCAGTTTATACCCAGATTTTACTTGCTTTAACGTTATATAAACAGAGTTTTGCAGTATTAACAATTTTTAGCCGTGTTTTAGTTTATCTTGACAATACATTAATAATTCTTAGCCAAATGTTGCTATTTTTGACATTTTGGAAAAAAAAAACTTTTTAGCAGTTTATGGTCAAATTTTGCTATTTTTGACAGTTTATTAATAAAATTTTGCATTTTTCAATATTTTATGGCAAAAATTTTGTTTTTTCTAAAAATTTTTTGATAATTCATAGGCAAATTTTGATATTTTCAACTTTTCATAAATAGAATTTTGCACTTTTCAATCATTTATGACAAAATTTTGCTGTTTTTGACAATTTTTTTATTAGGATTTTGCAATTTAGCTAACTTTAACATTTCTTAAGTTAAATTTTACCTTTTTCAACAAAATATTGCAGTTTTCAACAATTTGTAGCCAAATTTTGGTCCTTCTTGAAAATAGTTTTGAAATTTTAGACTTTGCTATTTTTGACATTTTATAAATATAATTTTGCACTTTTCAACAATTTATGCTATTTTTGACAGTTTATTAATAGAATTTTTGCATTTTTTAACAACTTTTGACCGGACTTTGGTTCTTTTGGACAATATTTTAAAAATTCCGATCCCAATTTTGTTAACTTCAATTTTTTTTTAAATAATTTTACATTTTTTCAACAATTTATAACCAGATTTTGGTATTTTGGCAATTTATTAATAAAATTTTATACTTTTTAACAACTTGTAGGCCGTTTTAAGTTTTATCTAACAAAAAGTTGATATTTTATGGCCGGATTTTGCAATTTTTGACATTTTAGAAAAAAAATTAAACTTTTTAATAGTTTATAATGCAGAATCTTCTAAAAATGACACATACTAACAAAAAGAAAAATGAAAATAACCTAATAAATTACTTAATTTTACAGTAAATAAAAAGACGTCATTGGATTGTTAAAAACTTGTTAAAGAATATTAGAAAAAATTAATTTAAGTATACTAATAAAAAAAAAACTATACACCGCAAGTGTAGAAGTCTGCTCCCATCATCCCCGACAAACTCAACAGCAAACCTGGAACTATTGTTATTTGAAAAAAATCAATCAAAAAATTGTGGTATTTTCCTAGATTTTGGTTGGAATATAAGGATAAAGCTATTTCCACTGCACTAGAGCCTAATTTGGGTCTTTGTACCTTCTTTAGTAGTAAACCTTACTCTTCTGTCTAAACACACAACCAACCTATTAATGTATGCTATAACATTGCTTAGAAGAATTTTCCTTATGTTTGCTATGTCAAACCGGTCCCTATCATGAACTCTGCGTAAAAGAACACCAAACATTTCAGTATTAGCTTTGATGTGATTTTAGGTTTTTTTTATAGCTAACCCAGATATTTTTTGAGTTACTATTTTTATTTTATTTTTTTTTTAATTTTTATATTTCTCCAACATTAAATGCTAATTACATTTTTTTACCAAGGTTGCACGCAAGATCTCAAAGCTTTTGGAATTTTCTTGCAAAACATATTTTACTTTTGATTGCGACCACGCATGGCCTACAAGCTATTCAATTCAGACTAGATTTTATTTTAAATAACCTTTTTTATGTCAACCAAACTGTTCAAAGTTGACAAAAAACTAACACTAAACTAGAAACTAAAAACAAATCTCACTCCCATCAAAAAATTGGATATTACATCTTTCTTGGACAAAGCGACTACTGATTCTTGCAAAGAAAAAACATTTTTAATTTTTTGATAACTATTTTTTATGCGGGTGGGTAAGCGTTCCAGTTTAAACTACTTGATGGTAATCATAATACGGAGTGACCCACCCACCCGACCAAGTGTTAGATATCAAGAGATTGTATACAACTTTCTGTTCCCTCGACTAAAGGATAACACTTGATAAGAGGAAAAATTTGGTAGTAATTATGATCTGAATGAGACACAGTGCTAGTCATTAGAAGATTGAATATCACTTCCTCCTTCTTCTGACTGACGTTTGCAGATATGAGAAATATTGAATTTCTTAATTTGGAGGTTTAATTGATTATTTACACAATGCAAATTAATGGATTTTTATGTAGAATTGTTATTTAAAATCGTATTATATGAAAGAATAAAATGATTTATTTGAAAAATTGAGAAAATTGGATATAAAACAGCTTTAGTCTAAATTTTGATTAAACTTAAGAATTTAGCAATTTGGAAGTTAAATTGATCATTCAGAGTACTTAAACAATTTCAATGAGTAAATTCATCTATAGAATTGTCTTCTAAATACGTTTTATATACGGGAATTCATCAATGTTCTTTCTATAACTTCTTGGCGGCAAATTAAAGTTTTTGGTTTCTTGAGAAAGTATAGTTGCAAAACTAAAACTTGAATAAATTGAAGGAAGGGCACTACCATTAGTAGAGCCTGTAAGCAAAACAACCAAAAATCAACAACAAACCAAAAAATAAATAAAAAAATTCTAAATAACTTCTGGACTATTTGCGCAACTTCAGAGAAAAGTGGTAACGCAACGCCTTAAAAGATAAACTTGAATAGAATAGTTTTTTTTTTCAAAAATGAGAAAACAAAGCCAAAAACGCTGTTGTCACTCCGAATAAAGGTCTTGACTTAAGATTTACTTCTAACATTTTGGAATAATAAAACTTTTTGTGTCACATTTTAAACAGCGGAGCGAGCAGTTGGTTTGATTTGCCAAAGTTATAATTGACTCGACGGTACTGCAACCTGTAAAAACATTCTATGACTAAAATTTGTTTTTTCTAAAAATATTTTAATAATTTATAACCAAACTTTGTTATTTGTGACATTTTGACATTACACAAAAAGAATTTTGCACTTTTTTTTAACTTATAGTTAAATTTTATGATTATGGCCGGGTATTGCTATTTTTGGTCTTTTATAACAATTTATAACTTGCTTGTTTTGACTTTATATAAACAGAGTACTGCAGTATTAATAATGTATGGCCGTGTTTTGGTTTTTCCTGACGATACATTAATAATTCTTAGCCAAATATTGCTATTTTTGACATTTAAAAAAAGAATTTAAATTTTTTAACAATTAAAGGTCAAATTTTGCATTTTTTTACATTTTATAGCCAAAATTTGATTTTTTCTAAAAATAAATCATAACCAAATTTTGCTATTTTTGACAATTCCTAAATAAAATTTTGCGTTTTTCAATAATTTATGATAAAATGTTGCTGTTTTTGAATTTTTTTTATTAAAGTTTTGCAATTTTTAACAATTTATACCCGAAGTTTGCTAATTTTAACATTTTTTAAGTAGAATTTTACACTTTTCAACAGTTTATGACCGGATTTTGGTTCCTTTTTAACAACATTTTGAAATTTTATACGCGTTTGAGTTTCTTAAATAGAATATTGCAGTTTTCAACAACTTATAGCCAGATTTTGGTTTTTCCTGACAATAATTTAAGATTTTCTAGCCAGATTTTGCTAATTTTTACATTTTATTTAAATAATTTAAAACTTTTTATGATCGGATTTTGCTATTTTTGACATTTTATGAATATAATTTTGCACTTTTTAACAGTTTATGCAATTTATTAATAAAATTTTTAATTTTTTAACAATTTTCGTTTTTTTTAAACATTCTAATTATTTATAGCCGGCCTTAGCTATTTTTGGCAGTTTAATAATAAAATTTTGCATTTTTTAACAATTTATGACCAGATTTTGGTTCTTACTGACAACATTTTGGAAAATTTATGTAAATTTTTTGTTGATTTCAAGTTTTTTAAATAGAAGTTAACACATTTCAACAATTTATAACCAGATTTTTCTTCTTATTTTGACAATTTATTAATAGAATTTTACACTTTTTAACAATTTGCGGCAATTTTTTGGTTTATTCTGTTTCTTATTCTTACATAATCTTCTTTAGACTCAGGTGTTCGTTTACTTTTGTAGTTAAGAAACTTAAGCCAAATTTCTCACTTTTTTGTTGAACCAAGGAGTTTTGTATTCTCATTTGATTTTATTTATTTTTCTTTTACCCAGTGCTTCTTTTGCTGTTTGTTGGATATTTTCTTTGACAATTTTTCATGTTTTCTCTATATCTGTGATTGTTTCCAAGTTGTAAGTGTTTAGTTTTTCTGTTTTGGTATAGGATCCTAGTCTTTTCATTTTTTATGCTTTCTATGTTTAATTGTTCTTCTGTGTTTGTGTTTTCTAATTTTACATGGTCAAGGTTCAAATTTATCTTTCCTAGAACCAGTCTATGGTCGGACCCGACGTTGGCTGTTGACAAAGTACGTACATCTCTTACATTTCTGGGTTGAATTTCTCTATTTGTTATAATGTAGTTAATCATGGAGTTGCGTCCTCTTGTATCTGATTAAGTAAAGTGTTGTATGAGGTGATCAAAGTACATGTTGTTAATTCAAAGGCTGTTCATTAAGCAAATTTTTATGAAACGTTTTCCATTCACATTAAGTGTTTCTTTGTTGAACCTTTGCTTTACTGTGCGTATTTGTATGTTACCCACACGTGCAGTAAAATCTCCTAAAATAATTAATTTGTTGTTAGGTGTTGTTGTGTCTATAAAGTCTTGCAGGTTACCGTAAAAGGTGTCTTTTGTCTTTACTTTTGATGATATCTAGTGCATAAACGGAGATAATATTGAGTATATCGTTTTTTATTTTTAGGATTTGGATTCTGTAAGCATTTGGTTTTTTTTACCTTGAGTAGGGTGCTAGCCTTGTTCTCAAACCCTCCTCCTTTATCCGGGCTTACGGCCGGCAACATAGTTGTTAAGCTACTAAATGCACCCAACAACTATGCAGGCGGAGAGTGATGGTAATTATAAAAAAAAATTTTTTTTTTATAACAAACACTTAGACTGGTGGGTGGGCACTTTAGTTTAAACAACATGATGTTAATCGTGATCTGGAGTAAGCTATTCAAATGTTGATCATCAAAAGTTTGTATATGACCACTTCCTCATCTGATTAAAGGACATCTAACTCTTGCAGAAAGTAGAAACTTTTAATTCTTTGATAACAAACACTTGGGCAGGTAGATGGGCACTTCAATTCAAACTATTTAATCATAATTTGGCATGACCCACCTACCCTCTCAAGTGCTAGTTATCAAAAACTGTATTGTCATCTGACTAAGAGACTATTAACACTTGCAAAGAAGAGTAACTTCTAATTCGTTGATAACAAACACTTAGGCATGTAGGTAACCTACCAAAGTGTTGGCCATTAAAAAATTATATATTACCACCTCTTCATCTAACTAAAGGACTTCTAACACTTGCAGAGAGGAGAAATTTCTATTTTTTTAATAACAAACACTTGGGCGGGTGGTTGAGTACTTATATTTAAATTATTTAATAGTAATTATAATCTGGATAGACTCACTCAAGTGCTGGTCATAAAAAAATTGTATATCACCACTTCTTAATCTAAATAAAGGATTTTTAACACTTGCAGAGAGGAGTAACTTCTAATTCTTTAATAACAAACACTTAGGCTGGTGGGTGGACACTTTAGTTTAAACAACTTAATAGTAAACATGATCTGGAGTGACCTACCAAAGTGTTGGTCATTAAGAGATTATATTACAACCTCCTCATCTGACTAAAGAACTTCTAACATAAAAACGAGAAATTTCTAATTCTTTGATAACTAACACTTGAGCTGATGATTGAATTGAAGGGCCCACCTTCAATTCAAATTACTTAAGACACCGACTTTACATTTGTCTCTCTTTTCTTTTAAATTTGGCTCTTGGCAATTTTTCAGATGCAACGAAAGTGAGTGTGATTTTTTGAGTAAATTATAAATTTAAATATGACAATAATGTGTAAATTAAATAATTTATGTACTAAAAGCCATAGCTAAGTGGTATTAATATTTAAGTTAATACAAAAACTAGTATTGATATAACTAAAAATAGATTGTTTAACAAAACTAATATAAAAGAATTTATTCCGTTTAACAATTTATGACCAAATATTTTTATTTTCAACAATTACTAATGTATTTTGCATTTCTCAACATATTATGACAAAAATTTTGTTTCTTTTTGAGATCATTTTAATAATTTATAGGCGGATTTTACTATTTTTGACATTTTATTGATAAAATTTTGCACTTTTTAACAACTTATGACTAAATTTTGGTTCTATCTGACAATATTTTGATAATTTATAGCCAGATGTTTCAAACTTGGGTATTTTGTAAATAGATTATTGCATTTTTCAGAAATTTATGGAGAGTTTTGACTATTTTTGACTTTTTATAAATCAATTCACACCTAAATTTTAGATTTTTTTAAAATGTTTTGATAGTTCAAAGCCAAATTTTGCAACTTTTAAAACTGTATAAATTTATTTTATTTATTTTTATCAGTTTATAGCGAGATTTTGCTTGTTTTGACGTTATACGAACAGAGTATTGCAGTATTAACAATTTATAGCCGTATTTTTGTTTTTCCTGACAAAACATTAATAATTTTTAGCAAAATTTTGCTATTTTCAATATTTTAAAAACAGAATTTAAACTTTTTAACAGTTATGACCAAATTTTGCTACTTTTGACAGTTTATTAATCAAATTTTTTATTTTTTTAAATTTTATAGCCAAAATTTGGTTTTTTCTAAAAATATGTTAATAATTTATAATCAAATTTTGCTATTTTTGATATTTTATCAAAATAATTTTGTATTTTTCATCAATTTCTAGCAAAATTTTATAAGTGTAGCTGGATATTGCTATTTTTTACTTTTTAGAAAAAGAATTTTGTACTATGACAGTTAATAAGCAAATTTTGGTGTTTTTTGATAATATTATGGTAGTTCAAAGCTAAATTTTGCAGTTTTTAAAACTTGATAAAAAGAATTTTTAACTTTTTATCAGTTTATACCCAGATTTTACTTGTTTTAACGTTATATAAACAGAGGTTTGCAGTATTAACCATTTTTAGACGTGTTTTAGTTTTTCTTGACAATACATTCTTAGCCAAATTTTGCTATTTTTGATATTTTGGAAAAAAAAGTTAGGCTTTTTAACAGTTTATGGCAAAATTTTGCTATTCTTGACAATTTATTAATCAAACTTTGCATTTTTTTAAATTGTATGGTCAAAATTTGGTTTTTTCTAAAAATATTTTGATAATTCATAACTAAATTTTGCTATTCTTAATATATTACATCAAACAAATTTTGTACTTTTCATCAATTTTTAGCTAAACTTGTACTATAACAGTTTATAAGCGGATTTTAGAGTTTTTGCAATTTTTAAAACTTAATTGTAAAAAATTAATTTTTTTATCAGTTTATAACCGGATTTTGATTGTTTTGACGTTATATAAACCGAGTTTTGCAGTATTAAAAATTTATGGCCGTGTTTTGGTTTTTCTGACAATACATTAATAATTCTTAGTCAAATGTTGCTATTTTTGACATTTTGAAAAAAAATAAACATTTTAACAGTTTATGGTCAAATTTTGCTGTTTTTGACAGTTTATTAATAAAATTTTGCATTTTTCAACATTTTATAGCAAATTTCTTTTTTTTAATATTTTGATCATTCATAACCAAACTTTGTTATTTTTGACGTTTTATAAATAGAATTTTGCACATTTTAATCATTTATAACAAAATTTTGCTGTTTTTGGCAACTTTTTTATTAGAAATTTGCAACCTTTAACAATTTAAAGTAAAATTTTAGTTTTTTTGATATTTTATACTCGGAGTTTGCTAACTTTAATATTTATTAAGTAAAATTTTGCACTTTTCAACAAGATATTGCAATTTTCAACAATTTGTAACCAAATTTTATTTTTTTTTTAATAATTTGAAAGTTTGGATTTTGCAATTTTTGACATTTTATAAATATAATAATTTTTAACAACTTTTGACCGGACTTTGGTTCTTTTGGACAATATTTTAAAAATTCATATCCCAATTTTGTTAATTTCAAATTTTTTTTAAATAATTTTACATTTTTCAACAATTTATAACCAGATTTAAGTATTTTGGCAATTTATTAATAAAATTTTACACTTTTTAACAACTTGTAGGATGATGTGATTTAAGGTTTTTTTTTATAGCTAACCCAGATTTTTTGAGTTACTTTTTTTTTTTTTTTTTTTTTTTAATTTTTATATTTCTCCAACATTAAATGCTAATTACATTTTTTTTACCAAGGTTGCACGCAAGATCTCAAAGCTTTTGGAATTTTCTTGCAAAACATATTTTACTTTTGATTGCGACTACGCATGGCCTACAAGCTATTCAATCAAGACCAGATTTAATTTTAAATAACCTTTTTTTATGTCAACCAAACTGTTTAAAGTTGACAAAAAACTAACACTAACCTACAAACTAAAAACAAATCTCACCCCCATCAAAAAATTGGATATTACATCTTTTTTGGACAAAGCGACTTCTGATTCTTGCAAAGAGAAAACATTTTTAATTTTTTGATAACAATTTTTTATGCGGGTGGGTAAGCGTTCCAGTTTAAACTACTTGATGGTAATCATAATACGGAGTAACTCACCCACCCGCTCAAGTGTTAGTTATCAAGAGATTGTATACAAGTTTCTGTTCCCCCGACTAAAGGATAACACTTGATAAGAGGAAAAATTTGGTAGTAATTATGATCTGAATGAGACACAGTGCTAGTCATTAGAAGATTGAATATCACTTCCTTCTTCTTCTGAATGACTTTTGCTGATATGAAAAATATTTAATTTCTTAATTTGGAGGTTTAATTGATTATTTGAACAATGCAAATAAATGGATTTTTATGTAGAATTGTTTTTTAAAATCGTATTATATAAAAGAAAAAAAGGATTTATTTGAAAAATTGAGAAAATTGGATATGAAACAACTTTGTCTAAATTTTGACTAAACTTAAGAATTTGCAAATTTGGAGGTTAAATTGATCATTCAGAGTATTTAAACAATACCAATAAGTAAATTCATATATAAAATTGTCTTCTAAATACGTTTTACATACAGCAATCCATCAATGTTCTTCCAATAACTTCTTGACGGCCAACTTTTAGAAAATTAAAGTTTTTGGTTTTTTAAGAAAGTCTAGTTGCAAAACTAAAACTTGAATAAATTGAAGGAAGAGCACTACCAGGAGTAGAGCCTGTAAGCAATACAACCAAAAATCAACAACTAACTAAAAAAAAAATTAAAAAATTCTAAATAACTTCTGGACTATTTGCGCAACTTCAGAGAAAAGTGGTAACGCAACGCCTTAAATGATAAACTTGACTAAAATAGTTTGTTTTTTTTTTCAAAATTGATAAAACAAAGCCAAAAACGCTGTTGTCACTCCAAATAAGGGTCTTGACTTTTGGAATAATAAAACTTTTTGTATCATATTTTAAACAGCGGAGCGGGCAGTTGGTTTGGTTTGCCAAAGTTATAATTGACTCGACGGTACAACAACATACATCTAAGTCAAATGAACAAAAATAAAGTAGTGCAAAAACTTTATTGGCTCAATTATTGTTATATTTATTAAATTAATTATTGGGTTCTCAAATGCAACAGTTAGCTAAAATTTGATTTTAGATAACCCAAACTGTAACAACATTCTATGACTAAAATTTGCTTTTTCTAAAAATATTTTAATAATTTATAACCAAACTTTGTTACTTTTGACATTACACAAAAAAAATTTTGAACTTTTTTTTAACTTATAGTTAAAATTTATGATTATGGCCGGGTATTGCTATTTTTGGCATTTTATAAACAGAATTTTTATTTTTTAACAATTTATAACTTGTTTGTTTTGACTTTATATAAACAGAGTACTGCAGTAATAAAATTTATGGCCGTGTTTTGGTTTTTTCCAACAATACATTAATAATTCTTAGCCAAATGTTGCTATTTTTGACATTTAAAAAAAGAATTTAAATTTTTTAACAATTAATGGCAAAATTTTTGCATTTTTTTACATTTTATAGCCAAAATTTTAATTTTTTTTTTTAATATTTTGATAAATCATAACCAAATTTTGCTATTTTTGAGATTTTCTAAATAAAATTTTGCGTTTTTCAATCATTTATGACAAAATTTTGCTGTTTTTGACAATTTTTTATTAGAGTTTTGCAATTTTTAATTTAAAATTACTTTAATATTTCTTAAGTTGAATTTTGCACTTTTCAACAATTTATGACCGGATTTTGGTTCCTTTTAACCAACGTTTTGAAATTTTATACGCGTTTGAGTTTCTTAAATAGAATATTGCAGTTTTCAACAATTTATAGCTAGATTTTGGTTTTTCCTGACAATAATTTAAGTTTTTCTAGCCAGATTTTGCTAATTTTTACATTTTATTTAATTAATTTAAAACTTTTTATGATCGGATTTTGCTATTTTTGACATTTTATAAATATAATTTTGCACTTTTTAACAGTTTATGCTATTTATTAATAGATTTTTTTATTTTTTAACAATTTTGTTTTTTTTAACATTCTAATTATTTATATATTTGGCAGTTTAATAATAAAATTTTGCACTTTTTAACAATTTATGACCAGATTTTGGTTCTTTCTGACAACATTTTGGAAAATTTATGTTAAAATTTTGTTGATTTCAAATTTTTTAAATAGAAGTTTACACTTTTCAACAATTTATAACCAGATTTTTATTTTTATTTTGACAGTTTATTAATACAATTTTACACTTTTTAACATTTTGCGGCCAGTTTTTAGTAGTTTCTAACAAAAAGTTGATACTTTATGGCCGGATTTTGCTTTTTTTATCATTTTATAAAAAGGATTTTAAATTTACAATAATTTATGTTGCAGTATCTTTTAAGCGCTACATACTAACAAAAAAAATAACTAATAAATTACTTAATTCCACAGTAAATAAGAAGTTGTTATTAGTTTATTAAAAACTTGTTAAAAAATATTAGAAAGAAATAATCTGTGTATAGCAATTAAAAAAAAAACTATACATCGCTACAGGTATTGAAGTCTGCTCCCATCATCCCCGACGCAACCAACAACAAACCTAAAACTATTTTTATTTGACAAATATGACAAAACTTTAAAGACTTAACTCAACCAAATTGTTTATTAGATTTCAAAAATTTAGCAGATAGCAGTCCTGTAAGTCAGACAAAGTTGCAAACACAGAGTATAAAAGATGTTTGAGTAAAATAGTCAACGCTGCAGCGTAGTTAGAAAGACTTGTTTTGTTTCAATGTAATGTGCTATGTTCTTGCTCCTCAACTCGACTAACTGTTTAGGAAAAAAACTAAATATTTGTAGAAAAAGCACCAAACAACGTTAACAAATTCAAAAAACAAAAACCTAAATCCAACTAGCCTTAAAAATCAAAGATACATTGTAAACAACCTTATTTTGAAATCGCAGCTTACCGACGTTTCAACTCAAAATGCGGGAAATGATAAAATCCACGTCAACAAAAAGCAAAACCATTTTATCATGCTTTAGAGTTAACTGGAATCTCAGCGCTCAGCCTCGTTCATGATCTAAAAACCAACAACGTTTCCTTTAGTTGAAGATGTCCAACAACATTTATTTGTTTTTAGAAGAGCAGATAACCAGTAGATTTCAAGACCAATAGTCACAAATTCTAATATTTTAACTATTCTTTAGGTCTGCTGAACGTTTAGTATCAATAATCTGAATAGAGATTTTTTACTACTTCTAGAAGATGTCGTTTCTTACCCCACAGCTTACAGTTGATAACCCGTTTAGAATTTACAAATGACTGGTAAATTGTCTTAGCGTTTTTTTTTTATTTTGTAAGATTACAACTACCCCCAGCACCTCCAAACTTCAGAAAAGACCCAAAGCTACTTCGGTCTATAATGCTAGATCTTTTGATCTTCTTCTTCACTCTAAGACCCGATTGGACATATTAACTTATTTAAACCATTGCTTTTAATAGCTTTGGCGTAACGTTACCTTTTTTTGATAACTAACCTCAACCTTTTTGTTTGGCTTCATGGGTACTACCACTTCAAGACATTATCGTTACTTTCAAAAAACTTGGGCAAAGATGGTAACAATATAATGTATACTACAAGTACCTCCAACTCAAGTTGCAATATTACAAACTTTGTTAAACCTTACGGAATGTGTAGCGTGACCCCAAAATTCGAATAAACTTAAAGATTTCTACACATTGGCGCAATCTGAGTGTAGATTGCGGCCACAACCTAACATAATACACAAAGCGCATATATTATAAATAAGATTTCTAATCAATATTAAATGAATTTGATTATTGATTAGAGTTTTATTCAATAAATTATAAGTTTTTTGATCAATTATTTGCAATAAATAAATTTTAGGCTTAATTTTTTATTAATTTATGCAGTTGTTGGTTAAAGATTAGTTTTTTTTATGCAATTTTTAAAAAATCTTAAGCAATAGATAATTTTTTTATTTAAATATATAGTTAAAACCGTTTTTCTATGTTTAAATAAATCTCTAAAAAGAACAGCAATATATTAAAAAAAATTTACTTCAAAAAAATATAACTGCCTGACTTGTAAAGTAATTAAATAAAAGTATAAGTCTGTATAAAACTTTTTCATCAAAACCACATTTACTAGTTGCAACATTAAAAAAATCAATACAACTTTTCTCAATTAACAAAATAAATAATTATATAAATTTTATACTATATAATATGTTTTTGACGCTTCAAAAAATAAATAAGTGGAGTACTATTTTATGTTGTCGATTACAAACACTCAATTTTTTATACGCAACACTGCCTACAGCTACATTGGAATATTCCTGCTCGACAATTAAAGTGCCACTTTTAGGTTTTGTAACGTAAATAACTATTAAAATGATGATGGTTTTGTAAAAACGACACCCGTACGTGATGAGTCTCCGGGACATATTGTGTAATTTGACAATAAAGTCGAAACACCTGGCATTAAATTTGATATCAACTTTTTTAATACTTTGAATTGAATTAAAAAAAAATTTTGTTAATATTTATATAAAATTAATTTATATATTTGTTTTTTTATTTAAATTGGCTAAGTTGAGCAAAATAAATTAGGCGTTTCAATCTTAAAACCTGTTTACAAAGAACTGTTATTCAATTCTTGAGAGGACGCTGAAAAATAAGAAACACCACATATGTTATTTTTGCCTTGAGAGTTTTCTCTTGCTTTTAAAATTATGAAGACGAATCAATTTTGTACTCTTGACAAAAAAAACCACTCCATCACTGTTACCTTTAATTATAATTTCTTATATTTCATATCAAAGTTGTTTGGATTCACTGTACCTTACATAACTGATATAGAAAAATTGAACGCAAAAAAGTGACATCAATGGTAATAATAACGAGACGTGGATCGCAAACGCAATTTATAATAACATCAAAGGAATTTTTTTTTAGAAAAGCAAAAGGGTTTCAGTGTATAAAAAGTCGTCCCAACATCCGAGGAAAAATCAATTTCATTTCCAAGGTGAGGTTGACTAAGCCATATAACATTTTTATGCAATTTCCAGCAAAAGTTAATTTATTCTGACGTAGATGCTACATTTAATGATATCAAATTGTATGAGGTGAGAATTATTTAACTTGTTTTTCCCCAAGATGCCTGTTGTTCCTGTCGTGTTAGACAAAGCAAATTAAATTTTCTCTTGGTTGCTGTTCGTTATTTTTATTGTCTAGATAAAATAGAGGATGAACTTTAATATGTATGGATTATATTGTCATCTTTATTACAACAGGCTTTTTTAATATGGTTTTAATATTTATTATTAAAAAGATAAATGATTTTTTTTATAATTTTTATATTTTGTACTTTATTCATATTATCGAAATTAATGAATCACTAATCAGTTTGAAATATTTTATTATATTAATACATTAATACATTGATAATGATGATTATTTATCGAAACATGTATGTTTAAATAAAATAAATAATTAAATAAAATCATTAATTTTTTTTTATATTAATAGAAAAATATAATTTAAAATTAATTATGATTATTTTTGATTTATTTTTATTTTTATATTAAAACTATACTTCTTCAATAGTGCTTTTAACAAAAATCATATTAATAATTAGAATTTAATACCTCTTCAACTATTTGCTAACAATATAATTACGTTTACAAACATCTTCATCAATTACGTCAACAAACTTACCTATAAATTAAATACCAATTACACTATACTAACAAATCATCATTCAGAGTTAGTCAATACTGGATTCTACTAAACTACTGTCTATATTTGTAGGAGTGTTATTTATCACCTCAACAACAAAGCGATAAATAATATTTGGACAGTATTCGGCAGTATTTATCTTATAGTCGCGATTATATATTTATTTCACAATATAAAAGAACAAACTATTCGAAAGATTTACTTTTTACGTTTCGCTCTCTTATTTTTATCTACTGTATAATCGCTTTTGATACTTATTGGCCCCTTTTCGTTCACTTTTATTTGGCTATAAAATTTATACGTGACTCTGAACAAAATAGCTACATGTTCTACAAAGATAGCTACTATGTGATAAGCTCTTAAATTATATTTTTATCTTGTATTAATATTCATTTATTTAGACTGTTTGTGCTTATCATTTACAGTAAACAAGTTAAAAGCTGCAAAATGCCGAATAATAAACAATAAAACAACCCGTTTAGTAGATATAAGAACTGAGCAAATAAACATTTTGAATCACAATAAAATAAGTAGTATATGCTGTGTAAATTTGTCTACAAACAAACATTTGATCTACAATAATATGTTAACAGTCAACGGTGTACGTGTATTACAATGTTCTATTTTTTCTATTTTAGTAATTGGCTTTTGAAAGCGTTGTAATACAAAACATCAACATCAATGGCCACTATACGTAGATTGCTTCAGTTATTTTAAAATATGGCAATCATCCAAGATCAACAACTCTTACGTTTTTAGTTTTCTTTCTTTAATCTTATCTACCTAGTTTATATAAGTCACTTTAAAACCTTTTTTCAAATTTGTGGATTTTTTAAATATTAAAATATAAATCAATTTTTTTTCTATTTGTATACTTTTTAAATTTCAAAATATATGAGTTAATGTTTTAAAAAACAACATTTTAATTTTTTGAAAGTTAGGTTAGGTTTGGTTAGGTTTTATCTGATAGAACAAGACACCTGGGGCTTAGGATACAAAATTGTAAGCAAAAAGCTATCTATCACAACAAACAGCTTTAAACTACGAAGAGCAAATGAGGATAGCAACAGAACTGTTTCCCGTACACTAAACCAACAAACGGGAGAACATAAAGACAAGTACAACAAATCTTTTCACTACAGAAGAACTGAAAAACGCCCTAAGAAGAACAAAAGAGAACAAAGCGCCTGTGCCGGATTACATACCTAGAAAGATTATCAAAGTGATTGCAAAGACTTATCCAGAGATTATTTTTAAAGTTGTAAATAACAAATTTGAACAAGGAAACTTTCCGACTGAATGGAAAAAAGCAAGGTTGGTCTTAATAAAAATAAAACAAAAAATCAGCTGAAACTAAGACAAAGTACAGGCTACTATGTCTACTAAACTTGATGGGCAAGCTGTATAAACAATTACTAAGGAATGAAATGCTGGAAATAATCTCTAGCAATCAGCATGGATTTATGAAGAGATCGACCATGGATGCTATGAAAGAAGTTAAAAAAGCGGCCAACGTGGCTAAAAATTATGCAGTAGAAAACAAGAGATATTGTGTTTTAACAACCATTGATACCAAAAACGCCTTCAACACGGTACCTTGGAAAGAACTATTAGAAATGTTCAAGAAGAAAAAATTAGCAAACACATGAGAAAAGTGCTAACTAGTTACCTCCAAAACAGAAAACTCTCTGTAGAAAAAATGGGATAAAAAAGCTAACACGCAAGGATCTGTTCTTGGCCCACTACTATAGAACTTGTACTACAACGACATTCTAGAAGTCATACTGCCGACTGGAACAAAAGTAATCTGCTTTGCAGATGACACGGCAAAAATAGTATGGGCCAAGAAAACTGATCAACCTTGCCAACCTTACAATCCGGCGTATAAAAGAAAACATTGAAGAATTAAAGCTACAGATCAAAAACAGTAAAACAAAAGTGGTTATCCTATATGGAATGAGGAAACTAAGAGAGATTACTCTCAACATTCAAAAAATCTTATCAAAAACGGCTATAAAATATCTTTGAGTGTCGATAGATCACAACATGACCATGAAAGAGCACATAAGATAAACAGTCACAAAAGCGGAAAACTAAAAAAAAAAAACAAAAAGAGCAAGCAAGAAAAAGACATCAAAAAAGAGATGCTTGACAAATGGCAAGTGAACTGGCGCGCGGAGACTAGCAAAGCAGCTTAGACAAAATGTTTAATTAAAAACTTTGACAAATGAACTAACAGAAAATGCAAACGTAGACTACTACATTACACAATTTTTGAGTCGTCACGGATGCTTTAAGACCTACCTTAAGCGGTTCAAAAAAGAAGCAAACAATCGGTGCGTGTTCTGCAACGAAGAAGATACTCCGCAACATACGTTTTATAAATGCCAAAGATGGCAAACAAAAGAGAAAAATTAAATGCAGAAATAGGCTTAAAAATAGCACCTGGAAATACTCAAAGGAGAAGAGGAATAGAATTATTTACACAGATTTTTCAAAGGCTTTTGATCGCGTTAATCATAGTATTTTGATTGCTAAGCTTCGGGCTTTGGGTTTTCATGAATCTGTTGTTGCGTGGTTGTCGAGCTTTTTGGAAAATCGTACACAGTGTGTGAAAATTAATAACTTTTTATCACAACCAATTGTTGTTCCTTCTGGGGTTCCTCAAGGATCTCATTGTGGACCAATTCTGTTTTTACTCTTTATTAATGATCTTGTTTATTCTATTAATTCTTCGTCTTATCTTTTATTTGCTGACAATCTTAAAATTTATAAAAGAATATCATCTATCGAGGACTGCATTAGTTTGCAAAATGATTTAGATTCTGTTCATTCATGGTGTCTTATTAATAACTTGTTGTTTAACGCAAATAAATGTTTTTCGATAAGCTTCAACAGAACTTTAAGTAAAGTATCGTTTGACTATACTATCGATAATAATGTTTTGGAGCATGTTACACAAATAAAAGATTTGGGCGTAATTTTTGATTCAAAACTAACTTTTGTTGAGCATATAAACTATATGTGCAACCGTGCTATGAAAATGTTAGGATTTGTTTACAGAATGTCTACTGACCTATCTCCTAGCACACTCAAATTACTTTATTGCGCTTTAGTACGTTCTCATTTAGAGTACGCTCCGTCAGTTTGGTGTCCATTCTACAGCGTTTATATATGCAATATAGAACGTATTCAAAACAAATTTTTTCGTTTATTATCGTACAAATTAGGCATTTCATCCGAAAATTACGATTTTAACCTCATTGCATTGCAATAAAATCTTCCGCCGCTGAAAATTCGGCGCAAAAGAGCCGATTTATCATTTTTACGTGGACTAATGATGTCTGAGATTGATTGCCAAGAGCTACTAGTAACTCTTCCATTTCAAGTCCCCAACAATAATCGCCGAACCAGACAGTCTCCATTATTTAGAGAATCTATACATTCTACCAATTATGGATTTAATAATCCAATTGGTAGAATGTGTAGAATTGCAAATAGTTTCTCTAATAATGTTGATTTATTTTGTGTTTCAAAATGTAGTTTTAAGTGTCAATTAAAATGTGTTGATGAATAATTTTATAATTTGTTTTTATTTATGTATACTTTTTTCCATGCTTTTATTTTTCAATATTCTTTTATATATTTTTGTGTAATTGTAATATTGTTTGTAATTCATCGTTATTTATGTATATAATGATGTAGATGTAAATGGTTTTGTATATACCGTGAATAAAGTATTATTATACAAGAAAGTCATAAAAAAATACATACACAAAGTATTGAAAGATAAAGAGACTAAAGAAAAAGATTATCAAAAGACAATCTAACATCTCTGGTAAGCTAGCTTATCAGGACAATCCACCATGAAAAAATAATGATTCTAGAATAGAAATCCGCATCGTCAAGTCGATTAGGGGTTTAGTGAACGAGAGCTCCACACTCAGGTTGACAGAGCTTTTCCCAAACACAATAAAAAAAAATTTAAAAAAAGTTTGGTTAGGTTAACTAAAAAGTACAAGTTAGGTTAACCTAAGAAGTTTTTTTTTTGGTATTTTAGAAGAAACAATTTTAAAATAAATTAGAAATTTTTAAATACATTTTGTAGTTTTTTGTAGAAGAGTTAGACAAGTTTCTGAATACTTACTGAAATCTACACAGATTGTTTAAAAATTGCTGTTTTTAAATTTGTTGCATTTTTAGTAGTTCTTGGGTTCATTTATAGTTTTTTGTTTCTATCTCTAAGCATTTTATAGAATCTGCACAAACTATTTAAAAAATTCTATAATTTTTTGGAGTTTTTTATAAACTTCTAAATACAGTTTGTACTTTTTTGACAATTTTACAAATTGCTAAACACTTGCAGAAGTCTACACATATTGTTTGGAAGTGGCTGTTTTTAAAATTTCTGCACAATTTGTAGTTTTTGGATTGTTTTATACTTTTTTTTATTTCTGAACTTCTCATCGAGTCTACACAGTAATTTTTTAAAATCACCATGTTTTTATTTAATTTTTAAAACAAATTATGAATATTAGCTGGAGCCTACACAAATTTTTTGAAACTGTTAAGTTTTTTTGAAGTTTCTAAACATTTTTTGAGTTTTTTTTAAAGCTTTTGAATACTTTTTGTAGTTTTTTAATCATTTTCTAGTTTTCCTAATCTCAAAATATTTTGTAAAGTTGCAGATACTCCAGTAGGTTAGGTTAGGTTAGGTTTGGTTAAGTTAAGTTATGTTAGGTTATGTTAAGTTATGTTAGGTTATGTTAGGTTATGTTAGGTTATGTTAGGTTATGTTAGGTTATGTTAGGTTATGTTAGGTTATGTTAGGTTATGTTAGGTTATGTTAGGTTATGTTAGGTTATGTTAGGTTATGTTAGGTTATGTTAGGTTATGTTAGGTTATGTTAGGTTATGTTAGGTTATGTTAGGTTATGTTAGGTTAGGTTAGGTTATGTTAGGTTATGTTAGGTTATGTTAGGTTATGTTATGTTAGGTTAGGTTATGTGTTTTAAAGAATATTCTTTTGGCAATAAAAAAATCAGTTTTGCAAAACTTAGAACAAAAATCAATTTATCTCATAAAATTGATCATAAATCGCCCAAAAACATTACTTATTGCATAAAAATAACACAAAAACTTACTTATTTATTATGGGCAATTCCATTTCAAACGGACCAGAGCAGGAGGGGGGGGGGGTGCATTACAAAATCGTATATAAACCTCTTAAAAAAAATTGTACAATTTTTTTTAGTTTTTTAGTGGTTTTGTAAATTTAATATTTTGTTTAAAAGTTGCAAATTTTACTAAAAAAAAAAAATTACTAATGAAATCAATCAGAAATTTTCCGTAAAATCTAAATCTGATGCTATTTCAAGCTTATACCCGGTCTATAAGCCGCAAGAGCCATAAAACCATGTTTTTGTTCTACGTGAGCTGGGCTAAAAAAAGCGTTTTTAATTTTTTTTTTGTATTGCTAAAGTTGACGTATTTTGTATGTACTTAATAGAAAAAAATAAATTTGTTTTGTGTATTTGGGTTTTAAGGGTCTAAAACTCAAAATTTCTTACAAAAAATTGATTTATCTCATAAAATTAAGGAAAAAACACATTTATTGCTCAAAATTTCAACTAGAATTTCTACGCAATTTATGATATATGCAAAAATATCACACAAAAAGTAGTTTGATTAGAAAAACATAATAAACGTTCTTTTATTTTATATACCTTAAGCGCTGCTCTCATACGAGTATCTAACTATCTACCTTTAGTATTTGTAGAAACCAAAAAAGAAGCAAATTTCCTTAAAAAAAATTTACATAATAACGGCTATCTGGTCACATTTTTTTAAGGTAACCGCAATGCATTAAAAGATTTGGTAATACTCTAATTTTAGTAGCAAACAAAAATCTACATGTAAGACTTTGACCGACTTCTCCATGTTAAAGAATCTGTGCAAGTACTTAAGTTTAACAACATTATTCTTTAAAAATTGCAACCTTAATCAATTTGATATCAACTATGATGAATTTATTGATTGATGTACTGTCTAAAAATTTTAAACCTAATTTGTATTATTGGTTAATACGCTACTAAATAGACCACATCCAGCACGTAGTAAAGAAAATATAGCAGCGGTAGCTGAGAGTGTACTCGTTAACCGTGTTGAATTAATTTAACGCCGTTCTTAACAGTTTGGTTTGTTGTATGAAACAATTTGGCGTATTTTACGTAAGAATCTTGGTTTATAAGCATGAAAAATGTAACTTGTTCAAGAATTAAAGTAATCTTCCAAATTGTAACTGTTTCATTTTTTGGGCTTTTAAAAACCTCCACTATTTTGACAAAAAAATTGTTCAGCAATGAGAGCCATTTTCAGCTTAATGGCTTCGTTAATATGAAAAATTGGCGTATTTATATACCAAAAGAGGTTCAAGAGCTGTTATTAAATCTAAACAAAACAACGGTTTGGTGTGGTTTATAAGCTAGTAGAATCATCGGTCCAATTTTCTTCAAAAATGAAGCCGACCAAAACGTAATTGTGAATGGCCCCCGTTATTGCGGAGTATTTGCTGCTTAAAATTGAAACCCGTAATCCCGACAACATTTGAGTCCAACAATGCGTTGCGACTTGCCGCACAGCCCATAAAACCATTACTTTATTGCAAAAATAATTTACTGACCAATTCAAAACATTTGCTTTTTGTAATGAGCGTTGATGAGAGTCGGATGCAAGTTTCAGGACAATATTGGTTTGCAAAAAATAACATGCCTGATGTGGGGGCAACAAGTTGAATCAAAAATATTATTATGGTTTCCTTTATACCAACTAAAAAACCGTACAAAGCTCAGCAGACAGCTCTTAACACTAAAGCGTAGGCCAGAAGCAATCCTTGTAGAAGTAAACAGTATATAGTTTCCTTATTTGCTCGTAAATAGTCACATTGCCAATGTGTTAGGTACGCAGCAATGCCAAAACGTAACTGTGGACGTTATTGCAGTATGATAACAAACTATTAGCTGCCTAAAATTAAAACTCGCAATCTCGACAACATTTGGTTTAAACAATACGGCGCTATTTGCCACCATATCTTTATCGCAAAATTAGACCGGTGAATCGGCCGCCCTGATCATGTAATATCACACTTCCAAACTTTTTCCTTTGAATCTACGTAAAATCCAAAATTTACATAGATGCAATTGAGGAACAGAAAACCAACATTATTCGCGTTATTTTCCAAATATCACTGAAAATATTTAAACGCGTCGTCAAAAATTAAAACTTTAAAAGCAGTTTTGGCAAACATTTGAACAAAATAAATTTAAAAAAAATAAATTTAAAAAACGGTTTTTTATGGTAATAAAGATAACACAATAATTTTAGTTTTATTTAGTTTTTTAATTTTTTGATTTTTGTTGTTTGTTTTATTCTTTGTCAACGCTTATCAATTGTGTGGACACACGTAAGCTTTAAAAATCAAACTTTTTTCTAGCTATGTTACTACCTAACTCAAAAACATTAGCGGCCAAGTACTTCTTAACAGCGGTTAGGTTGACAAAAGTTCCAGTACCAACTCGCTTGATATTTGTTATGCCGTCTTTTACATCAACCAACGATTTCATTTTTGCTGCTAATTCTAGAATATACTCTTGTTTTATTGCAAGCTTATCAAACATTGGTGTCGCTGACGTTTTCATTCAACAAAATGACGCAATTATCGCAGTAACCACAATCCGGTAATCTTTGAAACTAAACGTGATTCTTACGACAAGTCACCACCTGCCAAACTACTCCAATACATATACCGTATAAGGTAACCATTTTACACCACATGTAGAAAATGCGTTCATTTTTTATAAGTAGTGGTAAGTGGTAAAAATAACGGTAAAATGTATGCCCAGCAATTTTTACCACTTCTACTATTCATAAGAAAAATAAGCTTTTTCTATGTGTTTTGAAATAGTTACCCAGTACATTATCTGGTGAGATATAACAAAGACAAGTACGCAGACACAATGAATCACACTTTTTTTTGTCTTTGTATAAAAAAATATGTATTTATAATTCTTGATGAAGAAAATTGCAATATCAAAGCTGAAAAGTCAGTGACACACACAACAACAAGTTTCAGACTACAAACAGCACCCAATAAAAAACGTGTTGCAAACATTGGAACAAGATTTTAGAACAACTTGCATTTGCAAACCCAGATATGCAAACCTTAGTTATCTACACAAACTCAAAAGAGAAAAACCAACAACGTTTTTAAATAAACTAAAAAGAAGATACAAAAATACAAGCCGTAAATACAACTAATCTAACCTCTAAAGCATAGAAAAGTTTTGAAATAGTTAAACTTTTTCTTCTTTATGTGCCGTTTCCTACTCGGAGGTTAACTAAGTTAAGCAGTCTTTACTTTTGGCACTGTCGCTCTAAACGGATCTGTTGAAGTACACCAAAACCAATCTCTAAGATTTTTTAAACATGTACCCAAAATTTTAATTTAAAAAAATTACTAAAAACCTGCAAAATTGACCAAAATTGCAAATACTAAAAATTATGTAAACGCAGCAGAAGCCTTAGTAGAAACAAACCTCAAGCAAGAGATAGTGAACTGCAAAATATGTTTTAATAATTTATAATATGACAAAAATTAATATCTCAAAAAAAAAAAAAGTCTTATCTAAACGGTTTAAAAATTGTTTATAACAAACACTGTCAAAACATAAACACTTTAAAAGAAAAATTGCAATTGCAATTAAGCAACACGCAAGAAGGCAATTAAAGATCCGTCATCCACTAAGCCATCATTTTAACAATCTGGGTTTCCACATAAAAGACAGGCAAAGATATAATAAAATAATCTTTCCCTTCAACCTCATATAAAAAATTATTTAAAATATAAACCAACTCCTTATGTTGCAAAGCAAAAGCGTAACCACAAAGTTGTGCCGCGTTTGTTGCAGCCAGTAGACGAAGCAACATTAGCCAATAAGATTGCGCTTTTCCCTTTCCCGCTTCTTTAAAAGTCCAAGATTTTAAATTTTAGATTATTTTATCAGTTGATCAGGTATTAACAAGTGCGGAACAAAAACCACAGCACCCATCATAAACCAAATTGTCTGTCTTGGGCTGCTAATTATTACTTGAAAGACTGCGCTTCATTACACTATGTGCTTGCACACTACTCTTGGGTTTTAAGTCTGTCACTCTGGGTGAGTGCGTTTGTACTCCTTTAATTGAAAGCGTTAGTGGACAAACTTTAATTTGTATAAAAATGTAAATTTACCACACAACTGACTCCAATGCTTTGGAACTAAAAGTCTATAGTATACTACTGGATTTAAGTTTAAGTCCTAAACCAGCTGCTTCCATTGCTTATCTCAAAAACCTTGCATTATGTGTGAGTAAGTGAGTAAGTTAACAAGCACTCTAGGTGAGTGTATTTGTAGTCCTTTGGTTGAGGGCGTTAGTGGACAAACTTTAATTTGTATAAATTTTTGACGCTTTGGATCTATCACCAAGAGTCTATAAAATACTCCTAGATCTGGACCAACTGTTTCCGTTGTTTACATTGTAAACCACTCAGTAACACGTCAGAATTCTACAGCTAGTTTTACCGCTAGTTTTAAAACCACAACAACAGCTTTGGTTTTACAAACACCAAGCTTACCATTACCCAATCTAATCACGTTTGACCTGATCAACTTTAACAATTTAGAAGACACCACCACTAGTCAACATAATTTCTTTATTACTGGACCTTAAAACTTTATAGGAGCAGCATCAGAATAGTTTTAGCTTGCTCAGTTTTAATGCCTACGTCTAAAAAAAAACTAAGTCACTCAAATCAAAAAAGTTGTCAAAAAAAATCTAACTACTTGCTAACACCAACTCACAACAACGCTCCACTTAGAACTTGGAACTTAAGCCAGATACCAGCAAAGTCCCAAAACTCAGTAAAGTAAACCACCTGCAAACTATAATGGAGCAAACCACAAATAACTGATAGTGACAATACCAAAAATGATGATGTAAACCGGAACTGAACACATTATCTATTCTTGGACGTATTTTTAAAAAGTTTTTTACTTTATTACTACTTCTTAGTCTGGCAAGTCTAAAACATGTGCGTACCATAAGTGATACCTTAAATAGTAAACAAAGTTTTAAAAGTAAAAAGAAATTGAGTGCGTATGCAGTAAGTGCATATGTAGAGAAAACTTTTATTTGCATATAAAATGCTATTTCTGCAAATACGTTTACTGTACTTATTTACTAAGAACCAGCCAACTGCATTACAATTTAGATTGACCGCCACTAGTAACAACCAGCTTTAAAACTACACCAATAACTTTTGTTCAACCATCACAAAAAAAAAATAAACTACTTGAAGTATAGATTTTAATAGCCGCAATATGCCAAAATCACATGTTTTAGGATGCCCATTCTCTAGAGAGTATCACAGACAATCTTTGCGCAAACCTTATAGGCATTACCAGACACAAAGATAACTAATGCCCCATTTCTAAGACACAATTTCTTAGAAAGACCTTTTGCACATTTTGCAACAATTTCCAAGAAAAAATTAAACTTAAAACCCCACACAAACTCTACATTAATCACCCTATTTCTTAAGCATCACCACCAGCTGAAGAACAGTTCCTAGTTATTGCTTTAAGTAAGACTAAACCATAACAAAAACATTTACAATACTGTAACAAAGAAAAGGGGTAGTTCAGACAAGCACATAATACTGTTTATTATAAACTTACTTAAAGAAATGCTAGCAATACTCTACTGGCGACATTGCAACTAGATAAGACTACAGAGCAAATAATACACTCTATCTTAACTAATACATTATAGTAGGTAATGTGCCAATCTCAAAATATTTTGCTAAACCCAAAATTAACATTACCTGCTCTCCAAGACAGGTATCATAACTATGACAACAAAAAAATTCATAACACTGCAAAAAACGCCTGTTTTAGAAAAGAATCTCTCCCAAAATATTTTGAAGGTTGGCTAGCCACAAATCAAAATAAATTATTGCTCAAAAATTTCTTTAAATTAAAATACTCTAACTATTGCAACATAATCTAACAAAAAAGAAGAAAATATGATAAATTTTATCACTTTACTAAACCTTAACTAAGCTACAATTTCTTAAAATATGCTGCGTAAAGTTAAAAAGACTACCAAAAGTAATAACTAAGTCATCTTTGCCTATTTGTTTGTTATAAAAAAATAAATGTTACTCTTCCTTGCAGCGTAAAAGGTTTTTATGTCAAAAAATCAATAGTAAGATACAATAGCTTGATGAGCAACACTTGGGCGGTTAGGCAATTTATGATTACCACAGAGTAGTTTGATTTGAAATACCAAACCACCCGCCCAATTGTTTGTTATCAAAAAAAATTATGGTTTTTCCTTACAAGCATTAGAAGTCGTAAATGGGTGAGTGGGAGCATTCCAATTTATGATTACTAGCCAGTAGTTAGAAGATTCCAAGTTTCTGTTTCCTGCAAGTGTTGGAAATCTTTCTCTTTATCAGACACTTGGGCGAGAAAGGGTAATACTCTAATTTATTATTACTAGCAAGTAGTTTAAACTGGAGTAACAACCTACCCGCTCAATTGTTTGAAATCAAAAAAAGATTATGTTTCTCCTTTCTACAAGCGTTGAAGACTTGAACGGTTGAGTAGGGCATTCAAATATATGATTACCAGGAAGTTAAGAGATTAGAAGTATCTCTTTTCTGCAAACGTAAGATATCTTTATATCAGATAAGGAAATAATATCCAATCTTTTGATAAACAACACTTGGACAGGTGGGTGGGGAATTTCAATTTATAATTACCAACAAGTACTTTAAACTACACCTACTTGCCTTATGGGTTCTTATAAAGAAATTAAATATTTTTCTTCTCTGGATACATTAGAAGTCTCTACGTTAGAAGAAACCATGATACTATAAAATCTTTTGATAAACATTCTGGTTTTTGCAAACACACAAATGTGTTCTCTACAATCATAATATTAAAAAAACTAACAATTTCATAAAGTTTTAATATGAATTTACAACAAATGTTTTTACAAACTTTTGTCTGTAGACAAAATTTTAGTTTTATTTAGCATCAATTCATATAATACACTGGCGTAGAGGACAAATATGTCGACATGTACGTCTGTCAGTAGAGGAAGTAACCTTTGTAATATTAGTTTTAAAGATAAAATACAGAATATATACACAATTTTTAAAGTGTAAAAAAGCTTTTATTGATATTATAAAATAGTTTTATATAAAAGTATAATGCAACCATGATTGTATAAAGATTCAGTCTGTGACAAGAAAAGATTGCTTTGTAATCAATCATAGTTCTTATCGATCAAAATTTTCATATTTATTTATGATCAGTTTTTTAACTGAATATTTTGTATTTTAACAATAAACAACATAATCAACCACGTATACCACAAAATACATTATATATTAGATCAAAATGAGCTACTTGTAGCTGATACAATGGAAGATCAAAGTATGGAGAACATCCAAGTTGAGAATCATTACTGTTTGATGCAGGCCAATTCACCGCTGCCAGTAACAACCTTAGTAGATACTCAATCATGTAGTTAACCAGCCTCCCTTAATTAATTTGAAAAGCTATTTAGTTTCAATACAACTAAATTTTATTTCAGCTTCTACTTCACATTTTAATTAATATTGAGCGTATCGTTTATTGAAATGTGAGTAACATATTCAAACCCAAACATCAATCGATATTCCATACGAATGGAAAATAAATTAATAATTCAATTAAGTCAGAATAGATCTAATTATTTTACAAATTCAATTTTAATTGAATACATCAAAGCGCTCACAATATGAATACGGAAACCCTGAACCAATGCAGATAATCAATTAGCAATTGTGATCGCATGCGGCACCGCTACATGCATTTTCATTTTCATTTGTTCCAACTCTTAATAAATCAACTGATATGCAAAATGTTTCATTCAAATCATAAATTCCTATATTGTGTCATAAATTACTAATAAATTTTGTTTATGGGTAAAATTTAAAAAATATTATTTGTGGATATTACATCAATATAAGCAAAATTAAACAAAACATACACACTTTTGTAGCTAACAACATACCATATTAACATCATCACATTGTAAATTCCCTCCTATATACTAATTTACATGAATTACAAGCCGTGATATTTGGTATAATGATTCTAATAAATCTAAATTTGCATATGAAACCCTGCAATATATAACGAGAAATATTACAATGAAACAATGACAATGAAAACGGTTTGGAATTAGAATCAAAATGAATTGGTCGCTTTTAATAAATTGAAATCATTTAAAACAAAACGTTTTGATTAATGATGAGTAAACTCCGCTCTTTAACTTTGCACGAATAAAAATTGCAGAATGTTTTTTTTTCTATACCGAACATTATTAAATGTCAGCATCAGTAGCAGTCGAGTATAACGGCTAATGGATTGGAATCAGTTTTTCGTTATCACCTATTGATAAATTGAGTTCGAATTTACATTTCCAACCATTGACATGATTTATCGTGTTATTTAAAAAAAAAATTTAAATAAAATTGATTTCATTTTGGGGCGTGATTTTTAATGGCTGGCAATTACAAAAGGGTGACCCATGGGAAGGTTGTTAAATTCATTCAAGTACACATACTACATTACCATCCCCAACCGGTAGGGGTTACGGTGGTGGAATGGTTGCGATCGATATTTGCAGGAACGGGAATAGGACGTAAAGGACACCGTTGCATCACATGCTTATTAAGTTGACGTTGGCAGGTGATGCTTGGATAACATCTTGATATTTCATCTCAAATTATATTGACATATTACATTTCAAAACAAAATATTTAGTTACCAGTGTCTGCAAAATATCAAGAATGTTGAATAATTTAAATGAGTTGCAAATGATTTTCATATAAGAATAAAAGGTACGCTTAGCATATAAATTTAATCTGTAAGCTGGATAAATATGTTCTGATGTATGCTTGTATACAAGTTTGCAAATATATACGAACTTAAGAGATATTTGTGTTTACACAGAAACTTTACACACTTGTATATGCATACAGCCAGTAGCGTTAACAAGTTGATCGATTTAAATAAGATGCTGCAACTATTAAATTGCTTTTAAATTTATAAATCGGGTTTATTAATTACAAATAATTTGTTAGCAAATATATCTTTTACAAAATAATTAATCCGTTTTGTTGATTTAAAAAAAATGCTTGTATAATAAGAAGTTATTGAATAATTTGTTCTTGTAACCATCTAAGTGTCTCCATACAAATTAAGTATAAAATTTTCTAATCTTAAGAAATAAAATTTCAGAAATCTTCAAACCAATTTTAGAAATCATAAAATTACTTTTTAAAGTTTTTTGGACATTCTTCATTTAAGTTTGATCAGCAAACATAACATAATTCTGTAAAAACCTATACTCAGTTTTTTAACTTAACGTATCTATATTAACATATTAGTCTGCTGAGTACTATTGAATTACAGCCAAATTTTGCCAATTTACAAATTACATTTATTTTCTCATTTTAAAACAAAATTAGCTTGACCTCTAGAAAAGTTTTGTACACAATCCAGATCAAAAATATGTCAGTCAAGTCCCAACTAAGCAATGATATATATCTAAATGCAACAAAAAAATTTAGCATAGCCTATCAACACTTGCAAATTTAAACCTAAAAAAAACATACAACGTCAGCATCGGGAATATTAGTTTCCCGTTTTTAATACAACGGCGGTAGACTCTAATATTGGTAAAACACATTCCACGGTGTTATTGTATCAACAACCTCCAGCCAAACCTTGCAACAATATTTTTGGATCTATGTTTGCAATCTCCGACAAGATTTACTGCCTGCACATAAAATATCTGTACTAATGTCCATGAGATTTACTGGATGACAAGTTAATAACAAAATGACCAGTAACTTATATTAACTATCAAAAATTTGGGCATTCTAAAGAAGTCAGCTATTCTGCATTCTTAACCGCTTTTGCATTATCCTAGCACTAAGGTATTTAGTTTGATTTTTTTGGCATATCAGCCAAAAAGCTCAATCAACTTCTGAAAAAAAGGAACTGAGACAACCTAGACATAAAGATGCACCCATAAACAGAAAACTAAAACTCTACCAGAACTAACAACTACAAAATGCCTAGCAGAACTCCAAACGGCAGCTTAGTTTAAGAACAAACAAAAGGCCTTAACAGCAAATAAACAAAAATAACAACTTTCTCAAAAAATTACTACTACTGGTTAAAAAATAAGATTAATCTTACCAGCAACTTTTAAAACGTCTTTATTTAGATAATATGCAACAAACCTCAAAACAATTAAAAAAAACTGCAGCAGACTATACGGTTTACTAAGAAATTGTCCAACTCAAAAAATTAAAAAATGTTGTATCCAGGAGGCACTATTAAGAGCCAAACTTTAAATTAAAAGTTAGTGTCAACCATCAGCACCTGTACATTAAACTCAGAAACAAAAATGGCATACAAAATCAAAAATTTAAAAAAATAGATTACGGTAACTCAGGGTAAACAACATGTCTTGGAATTCTTAGCAGAATTAGCTGATATTAATTGGCATGCCAAAATAAGGATTGAGTTGAGACTATACTCTAACAGACCAATAAATATTGTGTGTTCAATAACTAGCAGCAAATCCCAAACTGGCTTTAGGTAAAGAAATTTTGCCAACAAATAACACCCGATCTAGATACGCATTTGGTATATAAGGAAATCTTAAAACGTATCAACATTTATTGGGCTTAAATCTGCTTTCTAGATCCCATACAAAACTGGAAACTTAAATTACCCGAAGAAAAGATAAAAACTGTCCATTAACAAAAACTAGATTTTATTAAAAAAGCAAAACTGTTACAGAAGTAAGACGTCAGAAGTACACAATAGTACAATTATGTCTACAGTGCAAAAACACTAAATGTACCATCAAAAGAAAAAAAAACTAAAAATATTTTGTTAAGTTTTAACAAAGTAACGATGTACATTTAAAATCCGTATACCGTATGTGTAAACAAATACGACAACCCTACAACAACTTGATAGAAAAGAAGCACAAACAACTTTTAAAAAATAGAAGTACTACCTACCAAACAAAAAAGAAACTACTGCAAACTTTACGGTCTACCAAAAGATTGTTCCGTCAAAACAATTTAAAGAATACCTTCATCAAATACTACGTTTACTCTGGAGTAAAGTTTAGTGCCGACCAACAACATATATAAATAAAATCTAAAAGAAACAAATCAGTAGCTTACTAAGAAAGATGTTTTTTCTCACTAACTGCTAGTGCAGTCTAAAAAAATCAAAAGAATAGATGATTTCTTAGAATTTACCGCCGTTTGCACACTACACCCAAACATTCTGAGATGTGACAAGTAGAAGTTTTGTGCGTTTATGTTTAAAAACCACATTTTAAACACTTGTAAGTTACGAGTTGAAGAATGAGACTGTGACAGTTTGATTATACTATGGCCATAGAATTCAATAATGTGTGACATTGATTTCCAACAAACCAACATACAACACATACATATAAATTACACTCACACAAACACCATTATCATCACATACCAAACTAAAACAACTCCTCCCACTAATTTTCAGGCGTCATCCAAATAAAAGTCAAACAACCTCTGCTATACTTGCCTACATTAGCTTATATAGCAATTTCTACATACATTTTTTCTAAAATCCTCCTCAAAACTGGAATGAATTGTTTGTAATTAAGAGACTAGATATTTGTCCTCTCTACAAACGTGAATTGTTTAGTAAATTAACAAAAAAAACATGTATAAGCCTTTATTTAACGTAACAATAGATAAAATAATAAAATCTTCTACGACGCAGTTATAATTTCTGAGGACAAGATAACCTGCAGTAGTTCCTATATGATTTAAAATTAATTACTTTCTGTGTCTTTTTCTTCTTCATGTGTTATGACCAATCTCGATCGTTGACTTTCAGTTTGGCTGTCATATTGACTATAATCTTGCTTACCTTTGCACAAAAAAGCTGGGCTGATGTTTTTTCAAACCATTGGCAAAGATTCTTTAGCCATGATGTTGTACAACGTCCCACGCTTCTTTTTCTCATTATTTTACTCTAGATTATTAGATGAAGCAGTTTGTAACTTTCCGGGTGCCTTATTACGTGTCCAAAATACTTTAGTTTACGTTGTTTTATGGTAATTGAAATTTTTAGTTAATTTTCTGGAGGGCAGCTTCATTTGTAACTATTTTGTACCCAGCTGATCATCAGAACTCGTCTATACATCCACATTTCAAACCATTAAGATATAAATTAGCAATCTACAATCAGAGTGTAGAACAAGTCATAAATAACAAATATCTTGAAGAAACTATTACAAATAATGGGAATCTGTAGGATAAAACAAGATCCCAAACAACAAAGGCAGCTTTAATTTATAGATACTTACAAGGCATAATAGCAAAACAATCATATTAGTACAAAAATTAAAGAACAAGTTTATAAGCCGCATTATGACTTATGCAATAGAAACTAGAGCAGCAAATACAACAACCAAATAAATCTCAAGAACGACAGAAACGTACATACTTTAAGCAATAAAAGGTTTCAGCTTATTTGATCAAATAAAAAGTAAGGAAATACGAGATTTGTATCAAATTCAAGACGTATAGTAAAATAGACCCAAAAAAGAAAAAGAAAGTAGAAAAATCACTTAAACAAAATGTCCGGATTGCCTGCCTAAAATTGCTAAAAAAAAGTCAAATATAATTAAGCTACCCGGATGTCCACCAAAGCAATAGTACAAAAACTGTAGTTCAGCGTCTTAAACATGACTATTCTACCGTTTCAAGTTTTAATAATCAAAAATTGTCATCTCCGCAAAATAGGCTCTAAGTTACGGATAGGAAAATAACATCCGCAAACACTTGAGTAGGTGTGTGTATTTGTAATTACAAGCAAAATATTTAGAACTGGAGTGACCCGGTCAAGTGTTTGTAGTTCAAAGATTAAATATTGATTCTCCCTGCAAGCTTAGTCTTTAAATTAAGAAGAATAAAGTAACATTCAACCTTTTGTTTAAAAACACTTAAACGGTTAAGTAGAGTACTTCAATTCTTAATTAGAAATAAATAATTTAAAACTAGAAAAACTTGAGGTAACATTTGAAACCCAAAAAAAAATCTTGCATCATTCTATACTATTATTATCACACACCACACCAAAACATCATTTCTTGCCAAATGCCAGCAAACCGCCGCTGTAAATTTTTTTTTACATTTTTTCAAAAATCCTCTTTGTTTTTCTGCAAATATAACTATGGTTTAAAAAAGTCCATTTCACGAACACCCATAAAAAGAAGGAAAAAGAAAACTTAGTCAATTAACGTAATTATCTGACTAAACTGCTGCAAATTCAAGATTCTTTCTATTAAAATACAGTTTTTTTCTCCGTTAAGGCAAAAAACGGAGCATTACTGAACAGTCTTAAAACAGTAGAAATGAGTTTAACAAATATATTATATCAAAAGTAGACTTTAGTTAGCAGCACAAAAAAACAAAACGAGTAAAAGATTCTAAAAGTAAAGAGCTGCTAAACCATTTTAAATATTTTGCCTGCCCCAAATGAAAACAACGTTTTAGTCCCACAGCTTAGCGATCTATATACTTAGATGTATTTGGATTATCTGAAGACTATTTTACCTAGCGCACGCATGAAAAGGAGTGGTTTTAGAGTAACTATATCACTTTTTGCGTTTTTGAATAGTTTTCTGCATTTTTAGCAAAAACTATGCATTTTGGGCAAAAAATACTTTTATTAAAAACTGTTGAGCAAAAAATTTTTAATCGAAATAAGTCATTTGAATTTTCTTATAATTTTTCGTTTTTCCGCTAGAAGACGCGGAAAATAAAATCATTATTTTGCGCGCTCTGGAGGGCAATGCACGCATTATTAAAAAAATAGAAACCTATATCAATCAGAAATTTTTCTTTCTAAAACTTTGGTATGTTTTCAAATAATGCATAGTTTTAGTTGAAAGTTTAAAAAATTAGCAAACGGTCACAATTTGCAACATTTTTCAACATTTTTTAGCGGAAAATGCTCTCACTATCGGGAAACCCAAATAACCAATATCAATCAAAATTTTTTTGTTCTACAACTTTAGTCTCTTGTAATTTTTCACCAAAATGCATAGTTTCAGCTCTATGTGCAAAAAAGTAACATTTATACTTTATTTTTTCCACCTTCTAGCGGAAAAGTTAAAACCTATAAAAAAGTAAATTGCCAAGATTATTGTGAGAATACGACTAAGTTTGGCGGCAAATGGAAACTTAGCTCATATTCTTAAAGATAGAATCATACCAATAAAGTCAGTGACACTTGTATCTTACTTGTAACCACATATAGATTAGAGATTGCAACCTTAACTCAGAAAAATGCAAAACGACTTACACCACAAAGAACAACAAAAATGTTTTTGCTGCAAATACAATTTATAATACAAGATACGCAACACCAAAATTAGAAAGCAAATAGACGGTGAAAAATATCATAAAGAGTATAGCTAAACTTAAGTAGAGATGGGTGGAAAATAAAGCAAGACAAAATCATAATAAGTAGACAATAAGAATGGTTAAATGACATCCACAACTGATAGAAAGGTTTTAAAAAATAATAACTGAATAATATAAAACAAACAAAACTGGCATCAAACTGCCCTGAAAAAGTTAAGAAAAAAAACATCTTTGTCAAAATAAATTGTCTATTTTCATAAGTAAAATTCTTCAAGTAATAGTTCAACGGTTAATACTCCAAAATCTTAATTCTGAAAGCCAAATTTCTAAAAATAGTAAACAAAATCATTGCTTTTTGTGGACACATTGCACGACCGCGCTGTGATGTCGTGAGTTTGGCAAACGTGCACAAAACTGTAAACTTTAAAAAAATGCTTTACTATAATTAAAGATACTGAAACATAAAGCATTAGTAATCTAATAAACAATTTTTTAAATTATTTTTTCAAATGCATTGTCAACAACTGGACACCATCTTCAATCACCTTAATATATTTTAAGTCTGTTAGCTGTTTAATGCATCTTTACGTTAACAGCACAATTACAAAATTGTTTTTTTTTTGAAAACAACTTTTAAAACAAAGCACAGGTTACCTCTAAAATACAAGTTAGCAACACAGTCAATCTTCTGATTGACTGTGTTGACAAGCTTACAAACCGTACAAAAGTTGAACTAAAAATGAATCACGATACTTTATCAATAATACCTGGTAATGCTGGTTTTGTTGTAAGTTTCTCTCTTGTTGTAAAACAGTTCTTTAATGTACTTTTTTTATTTCTTTAGTTTTGATGGTATGTCTGGTATTATGTGCTCTTTTTTATCTTTTATTTTATTTTAGTTTCATAAGCATATTGAACATATTATTATTCTTTTCATGTTTTTCTATATCTTGATATTATTAATTTATGTGTTCTTTTTCAACTATTTTGGATTTAATAACTTTGTTGGTGTTTTTATACCTTTTTCCATTTTTTTCTTTTTGCTTCTCTCCTCTATAAACTCAAGGATTTTTTTTGTTTTAACTTTTCTTGCCTAGAAACAAGTAAAACGTGTTTTATATTTTCTCATTCCTCTCTCACGTTTACATTAAATTTTTTTTTTTGGCTATTGCTTTTATGTTTTGGTGTATGTCATTTTTAATTTTATTTTTAATGTTTTTTCTTTCAGTATTTTAGTGTCTATTGATATTGTTGTTGTGTTCTGCTTGATTTTTTTGTTCGTAGCATAAAGTTTGCTATTAACGAGCTATGGTTTGTGTTTATATTAGCTCCAGTGTACGTTTTAATACAAGGTGTGGCATTAAAACTTGCTGATTTTTATTAAGCGCCAATAAGCGAGACGTGGTCAGAAAGGGATAGGGAGGGTCTTGTTTGAAAAAGGAGGTCTTGAAGTTTTGTTATCGCTCAAGCCAGTTGTCGTCATGCGTTGGATAAAGAAAAAGCGTGCGTTTGCTCTCAAAGCCTACTTTTCCAATGGCCGTTTGGTGGTTGCCACCTAACGTGCCTTCCAAACTCGGCGGCCGGAAATTAAACGTTTGCTGGGTAGACGCATTCAGAGAAAGTGGCAGTGTAGCAAAAAAGGAGCCTGGAGGTCAAAGGACTTCCAGAACCCCAGAAAACGTCAAGAGGATAAGGCTGTCGTTTTTGCACTTTCCCCGGCGTTTGGCGCGCAAACAGGCAGGTGCTCTGATCGCAGTGTGAGACAAATTCTTCACAACAAACTCAAATTTTATCCCTACAAACTTGCTGTGGTGCAAAAATTCAGTGAACGCAATTTTGTTTCTCGTCAAACTGCATGTGAAGCGCTTCTTAACTTAGAGCCCATTTCCACCTTTCCGGCTGCGTAAACAAACAAAACATGCGTTATTGGAGTGGTGCCAATCCCCGTGAACTTTATGAGAAGCCACTTTATTGTAAACGTGTTACTGTGTGGTGTGCATCGTCAAAAGTTGCAATAATTTAGCATTACTTTTTCGAGTAAGAAGAACTCACTGTTACTGTAAATGCAGTTTGCTACAGAAAAATGATTGAAGCATATTTTTTTCCCAAAACTTGAAAAAATGTAACTTGGGGAGGTATGGTTCCAGCAGAATGGAGCCACGGCACACACAGCAAGAATTTCAATGGAACTTTTGAGGAAACATTCCACAAGCGCCTAATCTCTTTGAAGGGTGACACAGTACTGCGCGCACCTCCGATTTGGCTCCCCGTGATTTTTTTTATAGGAATATCTCAAATCCATTGTTTACAATGACAAACCACGGACTCTACAACACCTAAAAGACAACATTCGCCAAGCCATCGCCAACATTTCCGTCGATATGCTCAAAAGAGTGGAGCAAAATTTCAAACAGCGGATGGATCAGTGTATTGCTAATAAAAACCGCCACTTGTCCAATGTCATTTTTAAAACCACTTTAAACAAAAATTCAGGATGTGTACAATACGAAAAAAAAAATTAAATCGATATGTGAATAACTTTTTCTTTTATTGACCTTTCAAATCAGCAAGTTTTTCTGCCGCACCCTGTAGTCTGGGAAAGATTTTATATTTTTTTATTTATAAACATAATCTCTTAATTCATATTTTCCTATTTTAATGCAAAATTATTGTAACATTTCTGTCTTTTATGGTTCTTAATATTTTTCTAGTAATTGGTAGAATGCATTGTCTCAGTATTATATTGAAATTGTGTGATTTGAAGTTTAGTAAGATTATTTTTCTCGTGCATTTTACTACTTGAGTGACTGATTTTATTTTTTTTATTTTTAGCATTTCTTCTGTAGATTCCTTATGCCCATAATGTTTATATTCAGTCTCTTTTTGTTCTTTTATTATATAAAATATATAAAGAAGAGACGCAATGTCCTCAAATGAGACAGGTGAACAATGTTGACGAAGTAAGTTAAATATCAATTATTAAGTTTAAATAAATAAAGCCATACTGATGAGAGGTAAACCTCGAAACGCGTCTATGGATGATTTTAGTTTAGAATATTTTTTCATAAATTTAATTTTTTAATGTTCTTTTATTATGTTTTTTGTTTTTTTCTAGTTGTTGTAGGCTTCTGGCATTTCAAGTTGCAAATCTTTTTTGATTTTGCATTTTCTAAAAAAAAAAAATTAAAAAACTTGTCAAGCTATAGATTTTCAACATTGATTTAATAAAAATAAACCAAACTCTTGTCAGCAAAATTGTAAAAACCTACTTACAAAAGCATGTCGACCCTAAACAGAACATACATACTGTGAAAAAAAAACATATAAACAATTTAAAACTGTTTATAAGATTCACAACAAATATAAAACCTCAAAAATTCAACAAATTAACCTTGATCAAAACTTCACTTTCAGCAAACACACACAGATAACAAGTTTCTAACAGTGCTAATTATTAAAAAATAACAAATAATTATTTACTTAAAAATCAAATTGATACCTGAAAATGCGCAACTTAATAGAGATGGTAATTATATCCACTGGACAATAAAATGTAAAAAATCAAACAGTCACATCTGAAAGTAAATATGGTGATATAAATTTAAATTACAAACCACTAAGGTTCTAAATTTTGATACAAATAACTTTTACGTACTTATAATATCAATACAACTGTTAAATTGCTTTGTAGTTTCTATCTTTTTGTATAATTAATTCAATTATTATACAAATGCTAAATTAATTTAAACATTATTTTTTAACAACATGTTATTCATTAAATAATAATAACACGTGTTTAGTATCTACAGTAAAAAGGTCTACAGTTGCGCAATAAAAAGCTTTTGTTTGCTTGGTTATTAATTTTGCATTTAAATTACTCCCACAACAAATTCCACCGCGATGTTAAATTAAACGATGAAAAAATTGTAGAAGGTCCTTGCTGTTATAAAAATAATAAAATTTAAATTAAAATATAATTATGTTTATTCAATAAATTACGTCTGCTTTAAGTTAGACTATATATCAGTCTTACATTAATCTGCTTCTAAAGCACGTACACTTTATGTACATTGGTCACTCTGCTCTAATAAGACACAACTTAGAATTCCATGTAGGAGTATGCTAATGCATGATAAATATTTATTGTTGCTATAGTCGTTAAGCTGCAAAACAGTATGTAAACCGCAAACAATTTATTCTAGTAAACCTTTCATGTAATTTGTTATCTAATGCAACACCTCAAAGTTGTAAAAACACAATTTGCATACAAAAGCTATAATCAACGACTGAATATTACTCAAAACAATTATAATTTACTTTTATTTAATTGAAATAAATATTCATATATTTGAATGTAAATTATTAAAAAGCATTTAAATTGCAAAACAGGTTTATTATTTAAATATTAACAAACGTATTTTTCTTATTCAAATTTCCGCCGTAGTGTTCATCTGGTGTTTAATTTATTAATCCTTGAGAATGGCATGAGATAACTGCACACCAAGCAATAAAGCGAAACAGAAGGGAAGAACAATCAGGATATATATTCCCCATTTTACTCAAACACATTCCAGTTTAAAACAAAGTTTTCCGTTCTCATTAGAACCGAAATATCTAAGAAGTTTGTACGAGTTGGCGTCAAACTGATGTGTAAAATGGGAATTATAATATGGAAATAACAATAATAAGATGTCTGATTTTATTTCCATTGCAAAGTGAAATATTTTAAGTGGCAATTTAAAATTTAAAGTTTTTTGCAGTAATGGTAATGTAAAGTATTATAAATTGAAATATAATACTTTGGAGATTTAAAAGAGCAAGAAACAAAATTAATTAAGTAAATTTCTTTACAAATTGTAATTATTTTTATAACACAATAAATATTTTTAATAAATCGGAAATATATTTCTACAAATCTAATAATCTGTACATTTTTTTAAACATTGATTATGATATCTGTTTTATGTAAACTAGTACATTGTATTTTAGTCGATGAAATAGAAAAATCCCGCATTCTGCGTCTGTTCGACGTATTTATTATGTGGTTTGAGTTAGGTATTTTCACACCGCATACTTGTGTCGAGTTTGCATTCTGAGGTAAAAACCCCATATTAAACTCTTCTGAAATCTGGAATAAGTTCATGAATTATGATTTCAACATGAAGAAAATGTACGGAAAATTCTCAAGTAGTTTTTAGGCTATTTCTGAAGCACGTAAAACCCATTAAGATTTTTTTCAGAAACATACTTCTTGTTTCTTAAAAATTTAGTTTAGTCGACTGCAGATTAGTGAACATAGATATTAAATACCAATAAATATTTTAATAGCATATAACTTAAACAACAATTAATTAAATCAATATTCAAAATAAAAAAATATTCTTACAAAAATAAATACAAATTACTTCTACTCTTACATAATTGCATTTACATTATTTTAATTTAAATCTTTAATTTATTCCAAATTGGAAATTACTAATGCATAAATTAAATTAAAATTTCTGCTTTAACTTGAATTAATTTATTATAATTTATTTTGTACATGCTAAAAATGTTATTTTTTTATAAAAACATTAATGAAATTACATTTTAAATTTAAGCTGTCTGATGCACATCAAAGGGTTTAACAAAATGTCACAATTTAATTTAAATAGTTTTGTAATTTACAGTAAAACATTAAACTTTCCGTTTATTGAATTGGAATAAATAAGTCCAACTATTCAGGACAATTTAAACTGGAAGCACAATTATTTCAATCAAATCAGTGCCTGCTATGCATATCCTAAAAGACCTTTAGAATGCATTAATTAAGATCAAATTAAACTAAACACTATGCATTTTGCATCTTACTCTAGTTAAAACTTAATCAATATGATATAAAATAATTGTGCCCGGCGCATTCACCATTAATCCTAATTAATTACATTATATTTGCAGAACAATTATACACATAGTTTGGGTATCAATGGACGATTAAACTGACAATAACGGGATCTAATTATTTGATTAAAAACATTGAACACAAACACATAATTTAATCCTCATTAAGTATTAATGCGAAAATACGTTTACAATTAAGAACAAAGGAACGTAAATTATATATTTCACGTTATTATATCAAGTAGTAGAAGAAGAAGAAATATACGCAGATGTTGTTGTGAATAGTTGAAACCGGTCCAATACAGTAAGAACTGAAATTAATCATTTCAAACTTTTAATTTATTCCCGTATAATACTGCATGGATATTTTAATTCTGGATAAAATATAGCTTCTCTTGTAAAGTATTAAAGGCATTATTAAATGTCACAGTGACGATCCGTTGCGGCTAATGGATTGGAAGCTGATTTTCTTATATAAGTTTGATAAATTGTATTCGAATTTTATATGGATTTATAAAGACAAAAAACATAAATCCGATTGTAAGTATATTGTATTTTAATGTATAGAAACTACAATATAAATTTAAATCAAATCATATAAGCGATCAATATTATAGTATTCAAATTTCAATATTAATTATACATTTCAAAGTGTAAATTTCAATGCACTAATTGTACCGCATAATTAAATTAAAATGCAATATTGGTGTAGTTTGCTAAAAAGGAATTAATTTAAGCCGTTGATGGAAACGTACCTACTTTCAAAGTTTAATCGCAAATATTTACCGTTTCCAATGGAAAGTTTTGAGTAAATCTACAATCAGATTTCTTAATACGTATTTTAATTAGTAAAAATTCAATTTTTTTATCAATACTTACTTAGTAGAATAGAGCTTATAGTTTAGATACGTCAAAATGTTGTCAGCAAGCACTAAAGTTCGGCCTTAAACTGTTAAAAATATTAACTGTCAAATTTTAAAAATCTGACTGAAATATAAAGATATTTTTAGAAATAGCAAAATTAGGCCAGAAACTGTTTAAAAGTGCAACATTCTATTTGTAAAGTAAAAAATAACAAAAATATAATGTCAAAAAGCACTAACATCTTGCCAAAAACGGTTGAAAAGTGTAAAATTTTATTCATAAAATGTCAAAAATAAAAAAATCCGGTCATAAAACATGAAAATATCGTTCAGAACCACCAAAATCTGGTTAAAAACGTATTTTTTTTTTATTAAGCCTTGAAACATCAAAATATTGCTAGAAAGTAAAGACTGGCTATAAACAGTTAAAAATGGCAAATTATTCTAAAAAAAAGTGGCAATAAAATATTATTAAAAAAAATCAAAATTTAAAATGTAAAAAAATTCTTTTTCAAAAAGTTTTTAGATTGGCAAGAAATGTAAAACTATTCATAGAACGTTATAAATAGCCAATTTCAGTCATAAAGTATAAAAATATTGACAGAAAATACCAAAATTTACTATAAACTGTCAAAAAAATGCATCATTTTATTTATAAAAAGTCAAAATTGGCAAAAATTAGTCAAAAAATATCAAAATATTTTTAAAAAGAACAAAAAACAGGCCAAAAACGGTTCAAAAGCGCTAAACTTTGTCCATAAAATATCGAAAATAGCAATAAAATTTTATAAAATTTATAAAAAATCAAAAATGTTATTAAGAAAAACTAGAATCTAGCATAAAATGTAAAAAATATCAAAAATAAGCCATAGAGTATGAAAACATTGTCAGAAATTATAATAAAAATTTCCTAACTTATAAAATAACATAAATAAAAAATAGCTAAATTCGGTCATAAAACGTATGAAACATTTTCAGATAAAATTAAAATCCGGGTACGATTAATAAGTTCAAAATGTTATACATAAAATGTCAAAAATAGCAAACTCCGGTCGTGAACAATCCATATATTGTTAAAAGTGCCCAAAAATTGGCCAAAAACTATATAAAAATGCAAAACTATCATGAAATTCTAAAAATATCAAAATTTGATAATAAAATCTTAAAATGTTTTCAAAAAGATTAAAAACCAGGTCATAAACTGTTAACAAGTTTAAAGTTCTATTTATGAAAAGTCGAAAATAGCAAAATTTAACATAGATACTTAAAAAATGTAACATTTAATTTAGAAAAAGTTAAAAATAGCAAATTTTGATAACAAAATATTAAAATATTTTTAATTTAAACAAAAATCCAGCCAAAAACGGTTGAAAATTTCAAAATCCTGTTCATTGAATGTCAAAAGTCTAGCTATAAAAAAATATTTGTTAAAAAGAAACAAAATATGACATAAACTGTTGAAAAGTGCAAAATTTTACTTATGATTTTGCTATTTTAGACATATAAGTAGCAAAAACAAACCTAGAACTAGAAATAAATTTATGCTTTTGGGCCTTTCCAAATTGCAGGTTCTTGCTTACTTTACTAAATTATCTTTAATTTGGTCAAACTGTATTTTGAATTAAACTAAATTATTAGCAAAATTTACGGTTTTTGCATCAAATGTTTGCAGTTTGACTTAATTTTTGATGGGCAGAAAAACAAAGATCTTTTCTGCAATCGACGGATGACACCATTGCAGACTTATCGTAGCTAAAAAAAGTTTAAAACAAAAACAAAGTAAAAAAAAGAAAAATAAAGTTTTCAAAACTAAACCAAAAAAGCCTATAAAAAATAGTTTTTTTAAACGCAAAAATGTCAAATTTAAAAAATCTGACTGTAGAGTCTCAAAGTGACACAAAAACGTAAAGATCAAATTTGAAATCAGGCAGAACCAACACAAGCGATTTTATTAAACCTGAGTAAGATTATAGATTCTTTATGAATACCATTTATAAGCAAATATGATTTTTTAAGTTGCGTTCTTATTGTTTTTATTTTTCTCTTTTTTAACAGTTTGGCATACCAAGCTTTAATAATTTATAAATGAGCAATATTTGTTTCATCAATAAATCCAAATTATATGTATGGAACTCTGACAAATGTTTAAGGGTTAACGACTAAAAGTCAAAAACAGTTGGTTTAATTTTGTCACACGGCATTAACTTTTGAATTAATGATTTAGGAGACATTGATTCAGCCTTAGAACTTTTTTTTAAATTTATTCAAGTAGTCAGAAATATCAATTATTGTCTAAAATATGTATCAAACATTAACTAAATAAACGCAAAACTAAGTAATCAGTAAAAAAAATTAAGTTTCCTTAAAAATTTTGATATTATTATTGCATAAACACTAAAGACTACAATTTTTTACAAAAATATTTATTAAGTTTTTATTGAAATCATCTACAACCACATAATAAGTAAAAAAAATTCAGATTCACTTAAAATTTCATTTTGTTGATAGCCTAGCAAGTCAAGACTTCAAATGTTCCAAAAAAATAATTTGTTGCTAAAATAACTTTTATATTAATTTATTACAGTTTTATTGGCCAAACTTGAACCCGAAAAAAAAATTCAGTTCAGTTTAGTTCAAACCAAAACCCAAAAAAATCTGGTGAAATACAAAATCTGCCAAAATGTTTTCTACGGCGGTATTAGGTTAAGTTAGGTGCTTTGCATGAACAATTTTCTCAACAAAATATTTACGTTTTCAATCAGGACGGGACCAGACACCGTTGTGACGGAAAAGTATAGCTAAAGATAAACCTAACTTGTGGATCTCTAACAGTTGGATGCATAGGCAGAGCAATTGAGTTAAAACTACTGTCCTGCAAACAATGATCTGAGTGCCTCGCCCACCCTCTGGACTGTATGTTATCAAAAAATTAGATTTGTTTACCTTTTTCCTTCTTTTAATGACTAATTACATTCGCGGAATAAAGAAAATAAATTAAATTTCTGGATCAGTAACATTTGAGTGGGTGGTCGGGACACTTCAGTCAAAACTACTGATTTGCAACTAATAATCTAAATGCCCCGCCCACCCACCTTAACAGTTTGTTATCAAGAAGTCAGATTTGTCAACCTCATTCTCCAATTTAATGTCAAATTACGTTTGCATAAAAAAGAAAATTTAATTTCTGGACCACCAACACTTGGGTGGGCAGGAGGGTTAGTCCAATTAATAATTACCAACTAGTAGTTTGAGTTGGAGTGCCCACCCACTTGCCCAAGTGTTTGTTATCAAAAAATCCGAGTAAAAACAACTAATAAGACTAAAAAGTTATTCATAAAATGTCAAAAAAGAAATAAGTTCCGATTTTGAAACATCCATATATTGCTGAAAACGCCAAAAAGTCAGCCACAAACTATATAAAAAGGTAAAACTTTTAATAAAGCTCTAAAGGTATCAAAATTTGGCTATGAAATAGTAAAATATTCTCAAAAAGATTTAAAACCCGGTCATAAACTATTAACAAGTTTAAAATTCTATTCATAAAAAGTCAAAACTAGCAATATTCACCATAGATTATTAAAAAATGTAACATTCTATTCATAAAAGGTCAAAAATAACAAATTTTGTTTACAAAATATAAAAAAAAAATTAAAATAAACAAAAATCCGGCCAAAAACTGTTGAAAAAAAATAGTAAAATCTAGCTATAAAATAATGTTTGTTAGAAAAGAACAAAATCTGGCATAAACTGTTGAAAAGTGCAAAATTTTATTTATGATCTTGCTACTTTAGACATTTAAGTAGCAAAATCCTGCCTAGATTTTAAAATATATATGCTTTTGGCCTTTTCCGCATTGCAGGCTCTTGCTTACTGCGTAAAAATTTTTACTAAATTTTGTATTAAAACTACCTAATTTTTCTAAAATAAGCTAAATTTTTACTTTACTAAATTACCTTTAATTCTGCCAAATTTTATTTTGAAATAAACTAAATTATTAACAAAATTTGCGGTTTTTGCATAAAATGTTTGGAGTTTCACTCAATTGCTTTCAATCTAGCCAAATTTTATTATGTATATTATAAACTAAATTTTTTGTTGATAAAATTGTCTTCAAAAGTCAGAAAATCAAACCAAACATTTAAAATAAACCACAAAATAAAACTGGCTTGAGCAGAAAAACAAAAATCTAAAAGAAGACCTCCTTTGCAATAGACGAATGACACTGGTGCAAGCTTATCGTAACTAAAAAAAGCTTATATCAAAGAATAGGGAAGATAACGTTCAAAATTAAACTAAAAAAGCCTATAACAATAGTTTAAGGTTTTTGTTTACAAACCGTGTTAAATTTATTTAAGTAGTCAGAACATCAGTTATTCCTCAAAATATGTATCAAACATTAATTAAATAAATGTAAAACTAAGTAAAAAAAATTTAAATTTCCTCCAAAATTTTGATTTTATTATTGCATAGACACTAAATACTATAATTTTTAGCAAAAATATTTATTAAGTCAATATTGAAATTATCTACAACCACATCAAAAATAAAAAAAATTTAGATTTCTTCAAAATTTATTTTTGTTGATAGCCTAGCAAATCAAAACATTAATTTATTTTATAAATATGTAGATAGCATCAATTAAAAGCATCTAAGAGTGTATTGAAAATTTAAAAATTTCTCAAAAAAATAATTTGTTAGTATGAAGTATGTAACCTAATCTAACCTAATCTAACCTAATCTAACCTAATCTAACCTAACCTAACCTAACCTAATCAAATCTAACCTAACCTAACCTTTTTTAATTTTTTTTTGTAGTAGAAGAAAAATCCACAGCTAGGACACCTGTAACTCTGTGCTACAGGTAGTGCCGGGGTTCTACCGGCTAAAAACCTCCTACCACCGCTTCTTTCCACAGTGAAGTTGAAATTGCCATTGAGCATGTTTTTAGCTTTGATGCTACATCTTTGCTTGTTACTGTTCTCTTACTCTTTCTTCTTTCTCATTGTCAGGTATCACTACTGTGATAAAATGGTTAATGTAGTTTCGTTTTCCAACATTTTTTGAATTATGTTCTTGGGCTTGATTTTTCTAACTGTTTCCGTGACTTTCTTTTTTGGTCTGGCTCATCTCTAACACCTGAACAGCGTGTGTTCTATTGTATCAATTTCTTTGCAGTATGTACAGATGTCCGAGTCTCTTTTTCCAAATTTTTTCAGGTAGGAGTTGAAGCATCCATGCCCCGAGAATGCTTGTGTCAGATGGTTGTTAGCCTCTTTGTATTTTCTAAAATACCACTATCTAATATCTGGTATCAGTTTGTGTGCCCATGTGTTTCCTGTGTTTGCTGCCCATTGTTTTGCCATTTATCTAACGTATCTATCCTAAATCCATTATTTTCTGCAGTTGTTTTAGTTTTTAGTGTGTCTCTTTCTTCAATTATGAGTTGTAACAAACATGTTTTGACAACTATTAAGTTATTTTCAGTTGACGCTGTGACATATGCACTTGTAATCTTTTGTGCTATTTTTCTTTAAGTCTTAATATGTTTTTCTGAAATTTCAATTTTCCTTTCCACGAAGCGTACAGAATTATTGATTTTGCAACAGTAGCCATGATTTTTTTTTTTTTTTCTCCTGGACTATTTATCCTGGGTAGGATTCTTCCAAGTTGTGCCATTGTGTAGTCTGCTCTTGAACATATTTTTGTTATGTGGGAAACAAAGCTTAGATTTTTGTCGATATGCACTCCAAAGTATTTTAGAGACTTTTGCGGTGTTATGCTTAAGTTTTCCATTTGGAAGACAATTGGTTCTTTTATCCCCTTCTTTCCGGAGATGATTACGGCTTCTGTTTTTCTTTGTTCTAGTTTTAGTTTTTTGTTCTCTACCCATTTGCAGATCAAAAGGATAGCTTCATTTGCTCTTTCCATTAGTCGTTTTTTCTGTTTTATTTACTACTACTATTGCCAGGTCGTTACCTCATCGTCTTTTATCGTGTTCAAAATTCCGTAGTATAAGATGTTCCAAAATGAACCTTTGTAAGACACCGGCCGTGATTTTGGTTTCCTCTCCATCCTCTTCGATGATGCTTTTGTCCTGGAAATTGCCTTTTAGCAATTTTACCAAACCTAACCTAACCTAACCTAACCAAACTTTAACCCAAAAAAAATATATTCAAACAGTTCAAACCAAAACCCAAAAAAAAAGATAAAGCGCAAAGTCTGCGAAAATCTTCTCAACGGCGGTATTAGGTTAGGTTATGTGCTCTGCATGAGCAGTTTTTACTACAATATATTTACGTTATTTTTCAAATTGCCAATCGGACCAATTCTTGGCCACTCTTTCAAGCCGCAGATTAAATCGAGACAAGTTGAAAGCATATGCTGGGCAATCCAGTTGAAACTACTATCTTGCAAGCAATGATCTAAGTGCCCCGCCTACCTTCCTAACTGTATGTTATCAAAAAGTTAGATTTTTCTAATTTTTTCCTCTATTTAATGACATATTACATTTGCGGAGTAAAAAAAATATTTTCTAGATCAGAAACACTTGGGTGGGTTGTCAGGACACTCCAGTTTAAACTACTAACCTGCAACCAATGATCTGAGTACTCCGCTCGCCTATCCAACAGTTTGTTATCAAGAAGCCAGATATGTCAACCTCATCTTATAATTAATATGTCTAAATGTTATACATAAAATGTCAAAAATAGTAAATTCCGGCTTTAAAACATCTATATATTGCTCAAAACGCTCAAAAATCGACCAAAAACTATATAAAAATGCAATATTATTTATGAAATTCTAAAAATATTAAAATTTAGCTATGAAATATTAAAGTATTCTCAAAAAAAAATAAAACTTGGTCATAAACTGTTAATAAGTTTAAAATTCTATTCATAAAAAGTCAAAACTAGCAAAATTCACCATAGATTATTATAAAATGTAACATTCTATTCATAAATGGTCAAAAATAACAAATTTTGTTTACAAAATATTAAAAAAAAAATAAAATAAACAAAAATCCGGCCAAAAACGGTTAAAAATTTTGATATTCTGTTCATTAAACATCAAAAATAGCAAAATCCAGCTATAAAATAATGTTTGTTAGAAAGGAACAAAATCTGGCATAGCATAAACTGATGAAAAGTGCAAAATTTTATTTATGATTTTGCTACTTTAGACATTTAAGAAGCAAAATCAAGTCTAGAATTGAAAATAGATGTATGCTTTTGGAAGTTTCTACATTTTCTTGCTTACTGCGTAAAATGTTTGGATTTTTCACTTAATTTTACTAAATTTTGCAATAAAACTACCCATTTTTACCAAAATAAGCTAAATTTTTACTTTACTAAATTGTTTTTAATTCTGCCAAATTTAATTTTGAAATAAACTAAATTATTAACAAAATTTGCGGTTTTCGCATCAATTGTTTGGAGTTTCACTCAATTGCTTTCAATCTAGCCAAATTTTATTATATATATTATAAACTAAATTTTTTGTTAATTAAATTGTCATCAGAAGTCAAAAAATCAAACCAAACTTTTAAAATAAACCTCAAACCACCTTCTTTGCAATACACTCATGACACCATCATAGCTAATAAAAACTTAAAACAAAGAAAACAGCAATTTACGTCCAAAATTGAACCAAAAAAGCTGCTGACCTGACAGTGGACAGCTACTGCGAGAGTACAACAAAAAATGTTACTGTAACTCGGATGCTAGGTACTGACTTGCACATGACAGTAACTTGTGATGATGCGAGTAGCTGCACTACAGTAACTGACTAGGACAGCTCGGATGCTTTAAGGTTCCGTAAACTTGGCAAAAATGTCAAATCTGACAGGAAGAAAATCCAAAAGCTTGTAGAGTCACAAAGTAACGCAAATTCTTAAAAATCAAATTTAAAGTATGGCAGAACCAACACAAGTAATTTTAATAAACTGAGTAAAATCATAGATTCTTTATGAATACCATTTATAAGCAAATATGCTCTTTTGGATTGCGTTCTTATTTTTGTCTCTCTTTAACAATTTATCATACCAACAAGCTTCAATAATTTATAAATAAGCAAAATTTGTTACAGCCACAAATTTACAATTTATGTATAAAACTCTGACAAATGTGAGACAATCTAGAAGTCAAAAACAAAACTTACAGTTTTTAACTTATGATTTAATGATTTAGGAGCAGTATGGTACAAAACAAGATCCCCTTTAATATTTAATTTGAGCACAGCTTTAAAACCTTTTTTTAAATTTATTCAAGTAATCAGAACTTCAATTATTGCCCAAAATATGTATCGAACATTAATTAAATGAATGTAAAACTAAATAATCAGTGAAGAAATGATAAGTTATCTTAAAAGTTTTGATTTTATTATTGCATAAACACTAAAAACTATATTTTTTTGCAAAAATATTTATTAGGTCTTTGTTGAAATCATCCGCAACCACATAATGTGTTTTAGTTTTTTTCAAAATTTAATTTTGTTGATAGCTAAACAAGTCAAGTTTTGTTGGTCAAACTTTAACTAAAAAAAAAAAAAAAAATTAAACAGTTCAAATCAAAACCCAAAAAAAAATTAGTAAAGTGCAGTCCGCCAAAATGTTTTCTACGGCGGTATAATGTTAGGTTATGTGCTTTGCATGAGCAGTTTTCTCTACACAATATTTACTTTTTTTTTACGATTACCAATCGGCCGATTTTCTCTCTTTCAAGCCGCAGCTTCAATCGAGACGGCACCAGACACCATAAAAACAAAAAAGACAGCAAAACCTAAATTTAATTTCTAGCACTAACAATTGGATGCATAGACAGAGCAATCCGTTTAAAACTATTGTCTAGCAAACAATGATTTGAGTGCCCCGCCCACTCTCCCGACTATATGTTATCAAGAAATTAGATTTGTCTATTTTTTTTCCCAATTTAATGACAAATTACATTTGAGGAATAAATAAACTTAATTTTCTGGATAACTAACATTTGGGTGGGTGGGCGAAACATTCCAATCAAAACTACTGTCCCATAATTAATGATCTGAGTCAGAATCAGATTTGTCAACCTCCTCTTTCTATTTATAGACAAATTACGTTTGCATAAAAATTTTTTTTATTTCTATGAGGGTAGGTGAGTCAGTTCAGTTTTTGATTACCAACCAGTAGTTTGAATTAGAGTGCCTACTCACTTGTTTGTTATAAAAAAAATTGAAGTATATTCTCCCTGCAAGCGTAAAAAGTCTTTATGTCAGAGGAAGAGAAGATAATATATAATTTCTTAATAAACAACACTTGTTTGGGTTAGTAAATTACTCCAGTTTATAATTACCAGCCAGTAGTTTAAACTAGAGTGCCCACCCACCCACCCACCCAAGTGTTTGTCATTAAGAGGTGAGATATTTACAGCTCTTCCTCGGACAAAGTCGTCTTACCCTTACAAGATACCCCTTTCCCTTTCAATTTCTTGATAATAAACACTTGGGCGGGTAGGTGGAACTCCAGTTCATACTACTGGCTGGTAATCATAAACTGGAGTGACCCTCCCACTCACCCAAAAAACAATTGCTATCACAAAATTTAAAAAAAATTCTCATTGTAAGCGTAAGAAGTCTTTTGTCAGAGGAAAAGAAATATTCTAATTTCTAAATCACTAACAGTTAGATGCATGGGCAAGGTAATCCAGTTACAACTACTGTCCTGCAAGCAATGATCTGAGTGCCCCACCTACCCTCCCAACTGTATGTTATCAACAAATTAGACAGTTTTACATATTTTTTTTTCAATTAATGACAAATTACAATCAAAAATTAAAAAAAAAAATGTCTATATCAGAAACACTTGGGTGGGTGGTCATCCAACAGTTTGTTATCAAAAAGTCAAATTTGTCGACCTTCTTCTCTTATTTAATGACAAAAAAACAAAAAATTGTTCGCATAAAGAAGAACATTAAATTTTTGGACCACCAACACTTGGATGCGTGAATGGGTCAGTTCAGTTTACGATTACCAACCAGTAGTTTAAATTGGAGTGTACACCCACCCGCCCAATTGTTTGTTATCAAATAATTAAAAGTATATTTTCACTGCAAGCATAAAAAGTTTTTATGTCAGAAGACAAAAAGGTAATATCTAATTTCTTAATAAACAACACTTGGGTGAGCCACCATTATTACCAGCTAGTAGTTGGTGTGTAGTAGTGGTAATCATGAACTGGAGTGACCCACCTACCCAAGCGTTTGTTTTCACAAAATTGAAAGTTTTTGTTCCCTGCAAACATAAGAAGTCTTTTGTCAGAGAAAAAGAAAGTAATATCTAATTTGTTAATGACCAACACTAGGGTGGGTGGTTGGGTCTTTCCATTTTATGATCACAAGCGAGTATAATAAACTGTAGTGCCCACCCACCCGCCCAAATGTTTGTTATCAAGAAACTAAAAATTTCTCTTCACAAGAGCAAGCAGTTATTATGTCAGAAGAAAAGAAGGTAATATCTAATTTTTTAATGACCAACACTTGAACGGGTGGGTCAAACTACTGGCTTAGTAATTATAAACTGAAGTGACCCACCTACCCATCCAAACGTTTGCTATCACAAAATTAAAAAGTCTTTTGTCAAAAGAAAGCAAGATAATAACTAATTTGTTGATGACCAACACTTGGGTAAGTAGTTGGGTTATTCCTCTTTATGATTACAAGCCAATATTTTAAACTGAACTGTTCACCCACCCGCCCAAGTGTTTGTTATCAAGAAATTTTAAGTTTCTTTTTTCTGTAAGCGTAAAAAGTCTTTGTCAAAAGAAGAGAGTCATATCTAATTTCTTAGTAATTTTACAACATTTGGGTAAGTAAGTGAGTCATTCCAGTTTATAATTACCAACCAACAATTTAAAATAAAGTGCCAACCTAACCGCCCAACTGATTGATATTAAGAAATTAAAAATTTCTCCTTACTGCAAGCGTAGGAAGTCTTTTTGTCAGAAGAAGAGAAGGTAACATCTAATTTCTTGATGACCAACACTTGCACAAGTGGGTTAACACTCCAGTTCAAACTCTTGGCTGGTAATTATAAACTGAAGTGTCCTCCCACCTGCCCAATTGTTTGTAATCAAGAAATTTAAAGTTTTTCCTTCTTGCAAACGTAAAAAAACTTTTGTTAGAGATATGAAAGGTTATATCTAACTTCTTGATAACCAACACTTGGACGGAGTAGGCACAACAGTTCAAAATCCTGACTGGTAATCATTAAAATCAAGAAATTTTAAATTTCTCTTCCTTGCAAGCGTAAGAAGTTTTTTGTTAGAAGAAGGAAAAATTATAACTTTTTAATAACCAATAATTGGGTGTGTAGGTAGATCACTCCAGTTTATGAAGTGTTTGTTATAAAAAAAATTAGAAGTTTCTCTTTCATGCAATCGTAAAAAGTCATTTTTTAGAAAAACGGAAAGTGATATCTAACCTCTACATGACTAACACTTGAGTGAGTAAGTGGGTCACTCCAGTTCATAATTACCAGCCAGTATTTTAACTGTTTAAAAGTGCAAAATTCTATTTGTTAAAAAATAACTATAAAATATTGTCAGAAAGCACTAACATCTCGCTAAAACTGTTTAAAAGTGTAAAATTTTATTTATAAAATGTCAAAAATAGAAAAATCCGGTCTTGAAACATCGTTCAAAACTACTAAAATCCGACCGTACTCACCAAAGTGTTTGTTATCAAGAAGTTAAAAGTTTTTTGTTAAAGGAAAGTAAGGCAAAATTCAACCTTTTGATGACCAAAACTTGGGCGGGCCAACCCAGTTCATGAACACCAGCCAGTAGTTTGAACTAGAATGCTCACCCAAGTGAAAGGTAATATCTAATTTCTTAGGTGAGTTGGGGGGTCACTCCATTTTATAATTACTATCCAGGAATTTAAACTGGAGTGACCACCCACCCGCTCAAGTGTTTGCTATTAAAAAATTGAGTTTTATCTCTCTTCAAGCGTAAAAAGTTTTTATCTCACAGAAAGTGCTGTAGATATTCAACCTCTTGATGACCAACACTTGGGTAGTAGATAACGCACAATTTTTTACTGTTAACTACAGACAAACAAAACAACATTAATTATTTGTCTTGGGGCATCAAGATTACAAGACTTAAATCTTATAAAATATGTCTGAGATATTATGAGGAAAACTTGTTGTTGTTTACTGCATCTTCAAAACTTCAGTATATTTGGTAAATGCCTTCACGGCTTTACTGGTAGATATGCACACTTTTGTCAAAAATAAAAAATGTTTATGACCTTTTTGTATAAATGTAGCTTATTTTTTTCTTTTTCAAAGTGTGGGTGATCGTGTCAAATAAAACGCGCCAAAAATGCCGTCGCCTGTCCGTGTAGGATTTAATTGTACTACAGCTCTTCTTTACACACAAAGTTCAACGGTTCTCCTAATAGAGGGCATTGCGTTACCATCTTTGAGTCATTACTAAACATAAACTGTTTAATTGTCTTTTTGACCAGTGAGATGCTAAGTACCTCACCCCACAGCCTATACGGCTTCCTACCTCTATTCATCTCCTTAATTTTCTCCCAATGGAAGGTTTATGAGCACAGGTCTCGAACTTCCCGGTACTCAAAATGGGGCGGTTTTTAGTCGGAGGCGCTTTCCTCGTGAGAGTGAATCCGACACTTTGAGTCAGTCTTTAGATTTTACAGCCCTGACCACCAAAAAAAAAAAAAAAAAGATGCTAAGTACTGCTAAGTACACTGATGATGGATGCATGCCCTAAAACACTGTTGTATGTGTCTCACACTGGGTGAAGAGGCAGTTAACATTAAATACATTAATTATTAAATTTAAATTTCATGGAAGCTTGCATTTTATGCAATTTCACAAAACTTTATAGAATTTAATATAATTTCTCAAAATTTCATATATTATTATTTCATAAACATAAAATGTTTACCGTTCCAAACATTTTATGAGTCGTTACACTCACGTGGTAATGTTTAATACATAACTGGTCTGCAACGTAACAAGAGCCATTATAAGTGAACGTTAAGAACCATAATACCTCCTTATATTGCGTTGGTTGTTATTAGAGTTATTTATATATTCTACATCATATATATAATATGCTATATACATTATTTTTATAAATACAAAAGTGTTACAAAACGAGATAACAATACCAATACATTAGTTGTATTGCTTAAATTTCAAAACATATAATCATTATATGTATATATTCAATTCTAAGTGTATTATAACAAAATAGTAAAATTACATGCATTCCAATAAAATTAAACCGTTTCAATGCATAATTCTAAACTTGTACTAAAAAATTGTCAATTTTGACATATATTGCCACGTTTATACCAACGTAGCAATATGAAATTCCGTTTATATCTGCAGAATTACTATATTGAAAATACCTAAAGATTTATTGAATTTAAATACATTAAAAACATTAAATAGTTTTTATTTTAAAAACCATGCAAAACATAAAATATTATTTGTAAGATGCTGAAAAAAAGTACAAAAAAATAGTTGTATTTAAAAGATCATAATGTATTTTTGCATAAAAAAGCTCCGACTTATAGAACCATTATATAAATCAACTGCACGAAATTGAATCTGCAGACATTTAAGCCCATAAAAGCTCTCTAGAAATTAAGGACGGCGTATATGCTAGTCCAACTTGTAAACCGTTTATTTTACCACAGCTTGTCCGGTACATTATACATAATTCTACAATCAGCTTGTACTCAACAACAAACTTTAAAACTATTATAAAATTCATTATTAAAAAATAACAGAAATACTAATAATAAATTCTAGTTTAGTTAATACTAAAATTCTCATTTCATTGTGTTTTGGTAATATATGAACTGTATATATTAATACGTTCCTTTCATATATACAACGATATCAAGTAAACATGACGTGTTTGGGACGTGCAAACAATGTTGCAATAGCTGCTAGCGCCTGAGGCTCACCATAGCATAGACCAAACAAAGGATTTTTCCACACGATTTCCACGTCGAACAATATCACGTTTTTTTACAAATAGAAATTTATTATTAAAATACTTAATTGGATATGTTAACGTCAATTTTAAACTACACCCAAATTGTAGCAGCTGCAAAACAAAACAAAATTATTAGTTAACCATTAATCTTATTAGAATACACTTAATTAATGTGAATTTCCATCCGAGATAATTCTACCGACTTCCGTTATCTTTGATCAGTTTTATTGGGTTTACATTTTAAGTTAAGCGATATTCGTTCGGAAGTATTTGTACGGTTAATTATGCGATCTATAGATTGGCGTATCTGATCAAAAGGTTAAAGGTTAAAGACTTTCCCTCGAGAAGTTTCAAACATCAGCCTCTGGCCAAATGGAAAATCCCTTACGGAATTCGGACGTGTGCTGTACATGTGTATACATATACCGTGTATCCTGAATTTACAACCGTGAATTTAATATTTATGGAATAATTTTACATGTAATTTGTAAAAGTGGTATAGATGGGATTTTTAGTATTTTATCAAAACAACATTATGTTAAGTAATCATTTTATAAACACTATGGTTATTATTAGTATTTATACGTAATTATATTAAAACAATTTTGATTTATTTTTAAAATTAAAACTACATGTTACATTAACCTGTATTTACTGAAAAAAGTTTGCTGAATAATATTGTTTTTTTATTTTGTTCCTCATCATCAATTCTGTATAACAAATTGGCCAATATAACTTACAAATATATACTTTGACAGGAACTTCACAAGTTATAACGATTAGCGATATAGAAACGATGTTAAAACTTTTTTTATAGATTCCGTGCACTGGTTTTCTCTGGGGCGGAAAAGTCTTAAATCATGGAATAAATCACATTTTTCTATTGGGTCCTTTATGTTAAGAAAGTCTTTGTTCAAAAACTTCATCGAAACGATATTGATCGTGAAATATTAATTTCAACCGATATGAGGTTTTGATGAAACGACGAGGGGTCAGTTACGAGGATTATTAGAAGGATTCTTGAATTTCAGGTTCACAGGCAAGTTATATTCCAGATTATTGGGAAATGTCAGAGTCAATGCATTAGGGGAAATGTGAATCGGTGCTTTTCGGTTTGAAAATCCCTAATGATGCAGCTTTGAATTGGAAAGTTCAAAGTATGTTTAATAAATTGATAAAAGATTTTTTAGCAAAATATAACTCAAATTTAGAATTTATTTAAATAAATATTTTTACTACAACTACGAAATTTAATGCAGCAATGAAAGTTGAATAAAATTTATTAAATTGAAAAATGCATTTACAAAATACAGGATTTTTATTCCGCCGGTAATATTTAATCCCAGGTTTTTGTGAAATATTACGCGATTGCATTTTAATAAACGGGCAAAAAATCATATTCCATTATGAACAGAAAGTTTGGTATTGATGTTGAAGAGCACTTAGAGGCTCTACAGCAGTGGAAGTACTTAATTAACTTCTGGCTATTTATATTGAATTAAAAAATATTATTGATTTTTTATGATAAAAGAAAATATTTGCAGAATTAACTATAAAGGAGAATAAATAACATAATTAATTCAATTGGAAACATCCAACAAATCTTGTTCGGAAAGCGTGAAGGATGTAATGAACCGAAATTGACTGATAAATTGAATTTATTTTGTTTTAAAACAATGAGTTTGGTTAAGATACTTTATTTTATTTTACCTTAATTTACCTAACTTTTGTTTAAAAAATATTGGCAGTTATTATATCCACCATAAAAATGTTCAATTTAATATAATATAAATATTTTTTACCTTAATTTAATTTCTTCTTTATATTCTATTAAAAATAAGCATTGCTAGTCTTTCACTTACCTATTTTTTAATTATTTGTCTCAAAAATATGAGTTGAGAACGGCTCTTTGAACATATAACTACAGTTATTTTCATGTGTCTTTCTGAAACAACTTGCTGGTAATTATAATCTGGAGTATCCCGCCCACCACTCAAGTATCGATCATTAAGAAAGTGTATATAACTTTTTCTTTCTTTTTTAAAGAAACTTCTAATGCATGCAAAGATAATATTTTTTTAATTATTTTTATCTCAGGTGGATAGGTCGTCAATCCTGATTAAACTACTCGATAGTGATTATAATCTAAAACGGCCCACCCGCCCATCTAAAAGTTAATTAGCAAGAGATTGGATATTACCTTCTTTTTCTTAGACAAAAAAACTTCTAAAATTTCTAATTTTTTGACAACAAATTCTTGATTTGGTGAGTAGGCATTCCAGTTTAAATTACTTGATAGTAATCATGATCTGAAGTGCCCCCACTTACTCAATCTAGTGTTAGTCATCAATAGTTTGGATACTACTTCTTCTTTTTTGAACAAAAAATCTTTAAATTCCACATTCAAAGAAAAAAAATATATTAATTTTTTGATACCAAACTTTTATCGAATGAGTTTAAACTACTTGATGGTATTCAGAATTTATTCAAATTGTTAAGTACTAATAATTGTAGCTACAAAACCAAACATTAGATTTGTTTGAAAATTTATACTAAGCAAGTACTATAGTAGTACTAAATATTTTATTAATTTGAATTAATTTGATAGGTTCAATTTTACCCAGAACAAAAATTGTTGCCAATTTAATAATATTTTGTTCAAATTGTTGACTATAATTGTAGCTACAAAACCAAACATTGGATTTGTTTGAAAATTTATACTAAGTAAGTACTATAGTAGTAAATATTTTGTAAATTTGAATTAATTTGACAGGTTCAAATTTTACCCAGAACGCAAATTGTTGCCAATTTAAAAATAATTTGTTCAAACTGTTGAGTACTAATAATTGTAGCTATAAAACCAAACATTGAATTTGTTTGAAAAATTATACAAAGCAAGTACTATAGTAGTACTAAATATTTTGTTAATTTAAAATAATTTAATAGGTTCAATTTTTACCCAGAACGCAAATTGTTGCCAATTTAATAATATTTTGTTCAAATTGTTGAGTACTAATAATTGTAGCTACAAAACCAAACATTGGATTTGTTTAAAAATTTACACAAAGCAAGTACTATAGTAGTACTTAATATTTTGTTAATTTGAATTAATGTGATAGGTTCAATTTTTACCCAGAACGCAAATTGTTGCCAATTTAATTATAATTTGTTCAAATTGTTGAGTACTAATAATTGTAGCTACAAAACCAAACATTGGATTTGTTTGAAAATTATACTAAGTAAGTACTATAGTAGTACTAAATATTTTGTTAATTTAAATTAATTTGATAAGTTTAATTTTTACCCAGAACGCAAATTGTTGCCAATTTAATAATAATTTGTTCAAACTGTTGAGTACTAATAATTGTAGCTATAAAACAAAACATTATATTAGTTTGAAAATTTATACAAAGCAAGTACTATAGTAGTACTAAATATTTTGTTAATTTGAATTAATTTGATAGGTTCAATTTTTACCCAGAACGCAAATTGTTGCCAATTTAATAATATTTTGTTCAAATTGTTGAGTACTAATAATTGTAGCTACAAAACCAAACATTAGATTTATCTGAAAATTTATACAAAATAGGTACTATAGTAGTACTAAATATTTTGTTAATTTGAATTAATTTGATAGGTTCAATTTTTACCCAGAACGCAAATTGTTGCCAATTTAATAATAATTTGTTCAAATTGTTGAGTACTAATTATTGTAGCTATAAAACCAAACATTGGATTTATTTGAAAATTTATACAAAATAGGTACTATAGTAGTACTAAATATTTTGTAAATTTGAATTAATTTGACTGATTCAATTTTTACCCAGAACGCAAATTGTGGCTAATTTAATAATAATTTGTTCAAATTTTTGGGTACTAATAATCGTAGCTACAAAATTAAACATTGTAACTTTTTAAAAATTTCACCGAAGCATATACTATAGTAGTATTTGATATTTTAAAAACTTCAATTAAATTGATTGGTTCAATTTTTACCCAAAACTCATTTAGTAAGAATTGGTTCAAATTGTTGTGTACTAACGTTCGTAGCTACAAAACTAAACAATAAAATCTTTTAAAAATTTATACAAATTAAATGTTATGGTAGTACTAAATAAATTAATTTTTTTAATCTAATTGATAGGTTCAATTTTTACCCAGAACGCAATTTGTTGCTAATTAAGTAAGAAATGATTCAAATTGTTGGGTACTAATCAAAACCAAACATTGATTTTTTTTAGAAATTTATACAAAGCAAATACTTTAGTAGTACTATATTAATTAAAAATTTAATTTTAATTTAAATGTTAAATTTTTATTCAGAACGCAATTTGTTGCCAATTTAGTAAGAATTGGTTCAAAATGTTGGGTACTAATAAACGTAGCTACATAACAAATCATTGGAATTTTTTTTAAATTTATACAAATCAAATAGTGTAGTAGTACTAAATATTTCAGAAATTTGAATCAAAATGAGAGGTTCATTTTTTACCCAGAACGCAATTTTTTGCTTATTAAGTAAAAATGTATACAAATTGTCGGGTACTAATAATTGTAGCTACAAAACCAAACATTGAAACCTTTTGAAAATTTATACAGAACAAGTACTATAGTAGTACTCAATATTTTGAAAAATTAAATCTAATTGATAGTTTCAATTTTTACCCACAACGCAATTTGTTGCTAGTTTAATAAGATTTGATTTGAATCGTTGGGTACTAATAAACGTAGCTACAAAACTCTTTCACTCCAAAGCATAATAACAAATCAATAGTTTGGATTGAAGTGGCCTAACCACTCACACAAGTGTTTGTTATCAAAATGTTAGATAGCAACCTTTTCTTGAGACAAAATGACTTCTGATGCTTGTAGAGAGATCAAATATTTAATCTCTGAATGACGAATACTTGGCTGGGTGAGTAAAAAACTTTATAGCATAATAAGGAGTCAGTACTTTAGATTAGAGTAGCTCACCCACCCACCCACCCCAGTGTTTGTTATTAAAATAACAGATTGCAATCTTCTCTTGTGACAAAATGATTTCTAATGCATGCAGAGAGATCAAATATTTAATCTCTTAATGACAAACACTTGGTTGAGTGAATAGGACTCTTCATAGCATGATAACAAATCAGTAGTTTAGTTTAGAAGGGACCACCCACCCACTCAAGTGTTAGTTATCAAAACATTAGATCGCGACCTTTTCTTGTGACAAAATGACTTCTGATTCTTGCAGAGAAATCAAATGTTTAATCTTTTTATGACAAACACTTTAGTGGGGTAGTTTAGATTAGAGTAGCTCACTCATCCAGCCAAGTGTAAGTTATCAAAATGTTACATCGCAACTTTTTCTTGTGACAAAATGACTTTTGATGCTTGCAGAGAGGTCAAATATTTAATCTCTTGATAACAAACATTTGGGTGGGTAAATGGGACACTTCATAGCATGATAGCAAGTCAGTAGTTTAAATTGGAGTGGCCCACCCACCCACCCAAGTGTTTGTTATTAAAATGTTAGATCGCAACCTTCTCTTCTGACAAAATGATTTTTGATGTTTGCAAAGAGGTCAAATATTTAATCTCATGATGACAAACATTTAAGAGAGTGGATGGGTGGGACACTCTAAAATATTTAATCTCTTGATGACAAACATTTAAGAGGGTGGATGGGTGGGACACTCTAAGCATAATAACGATTTAGTAGTTTAGATTGAAGTGGCCCACCTACCCACTTAAGTGTTTGTTTTCAAAATGTTTGCAACTTTTTTTAATTGGGTGGGTAGGACACTCCATAGCGTAACAACAAATCAGTAATTTGAAATGGAGTAGCCCATCCACACACCCAAGTGCTAGTTATCAAAATGTTAAATCGCAACCTTTTCTTGTAACAAAATGACTTTTGATGCTTGCAGAAAGATCAAATATTTAATCTTTTAATACTTAAACTTAGATGAGTGGGTGGCTTACTACAAAACATAAAAACGAGTCAATAGTTTGGATTGGAGTAGTTGCAGTTCAACCAACTAGATGCTAATCATAATTTGAAGTAACCCACTAAAGTGTTGCTTATCAAAAGATTGGATATCACTGCTTACTGTTCTAACTAAAAGATTTGCAAAATAAAACTTCCAACTCTTTAATAACAAACACTTGAGCTGGTAGGTGGGCATTTTAGTTCAAACTACTCAATGGTGTACATAATCTAAAGTAACTCAACCCCTGCAATTGCTTCTTCCTCTAACTAAAAGACTTCTAATACTTTCATAAAGACAAAACTCTTTATTCTTTAATAAAAAAATGCAAGTAAACTGGAGTGTCCACTCTAATTGTGATCTGGATTGATCCACCTACCCACCTAAGTCTTGTTATCAAAAGATTGTATATTATCTCTTCCTTTTTAAACAAAAAAAATTCTAAAACTTGCAAAAAAAAACTCCAATTGCTTGATAACAAGTGGGTGAAAGCCCTAGAGCATAATTACAAGCAAGTTGTTTGATCTTTTTTGTCAAAAAACTGAATATCACTTTTTCTTCTTGTAACATAGCTACTACTGATGCAGAGATAAAAATATCTGATTTCTTAGTTTGGAAATTAAATTGTTTACTTAGACAATACCAATAAGTGGGTTCATATGTAGAATTGTTTTTAAAAACGTTTTATATAGAAAAAACAAAATGTTTTATTTGAAGAAATTTTCAGAACTATTTTTTTGTTAAATTGTTTAGACAATAGAAGATTCTTTTAAAAGTTACAAACCAAAAGCTAGGGATCAGCTTGATTTAAAGATTCCTATTTATTTAAAAGATTCTACCAAATTTAAGATTCAAACTAAATAAAAACTTGATAACAATCTCTACAATGCTGCTGATATCCAAAAAAATACCATAAACACAAATTGGAAGCCACATGAAAGCATGACAACTCACAAATTCAACTAAATTATTAAAGCAAAATTATAAACACCACCAAGGACATGTACGTACAGTCCGATGGGTATAAACTATGTCTAATACTACTATATTTTTGTAAGTAATAGTGAGATAGCTCAGTTATAGAGCGTTAGCTAGATTTAATTGCCCGGGGTTTGATCTCCAAAATATAAAATAATAACTTTCTCTTTATCTACCAAAATAATCTAGTATGCCGTTAGTCCCATCGACTTCATTTAAACAAGTTGTAAGACTTTTGGGGCAATGTACAACTCTAAAACAAACAATAAAAAATTGTAATTATGCTCTGAGGTTGCATTTTTGTTTTTCCAACAATGTATTTTGATAAAGGTTTTGACTAGCATCTTAACTCATTCAGAAAATATGTTATTAGTTGATCTGCATTTAAGTTGCTAAACAAGTCAAAAATTTATGTTTTTTGTGATAAAAAAATAAAGAAGCCAATTTAAAATTAATTCAAAACTTTTATGAAAATCCAAATTGGGTCATATTTTATAAGTAAAAAAACAAGTAGCAATTGTTTTTTTTTTTATTCTGTTGACAGATTTGTATTTCTTGTACACTCTAGTCATAATAGCAGGTTTCATATTGCATCCTCAAAAAAATTTTGAATATGCAAATTAATATTAAAAAAAAAACTCTTGACAGAGAACCCCAAAACTGTTTTAACTATGGCAACTGGACAAGACTTACACTATTTTACTTTCGGATGTAAGACCCCAAAACTGTCTCAACTATTGTAAATTCAACAAAACAAAACAAAGTTTTGCTTGTCCCACTATACGTATATTGGGTAATAGTATGAGTTACTATCTGTATACCTTGTTTGCACTATCTTGCACATAACAAATAATTTTGAACTATTTTTATAAAACCTCTTATCACATAACAAGCAATTTGCATACAAATAGGTAAAAAAATACTATTTTATTCTAATCACATACTAGGATTTCTATTTTTAACAATTTTGTGATAAAAAAATATTAATTTCTTATCGAAGTCTTGAGTACAGTTTCTATAATATTATTAATTTTCATATTCATTAAATTAAAATTAATAAAATTGTTTATTATTTTTTATAAATATTTTGTATTTCTAAAGATATTTGACTTACCGTTAATTGATATGTAGACGCTGACAATAATTGCAGCAAACCACTGGTTGTTGACGTGCGAAATCATCTCTATCACATAACACTAGGGACCGTCGCTTCTGCACTGGAGTTTAGTTTGTTTCTGAGCGGTCGCGGCCAGCAGCATGCAATTTTACACATGGGGATGATTACGCGCGAACCTTTGCGCATGTTGATGAGAGGAAATCTTGCTTCTACCGTGTGCAGGAAAACTGATATATGTAGATAGGCAGCCACATTTACAGTAAATGAAAGACAGTTATCAGCAATAAATCTAGATTTAACTCTACTGTGCTCCTTGGGTATATTTGATCTCAATAAAAAAATAATTGCTTATATTTTAGTTGTTTGGATGATATTTTTGAAATTTGTTGACTTTGTCTTATACAAGGTGTTGGGTAAACATGCGGCAAAAGTTCAAAAAGTTATTTGTTGGTCTATTCTTAGAATATTTTGTCCTATGATGATTTCTGAAAAACCTTTTTGTTTTGAATAAAATTTGCGACAGTTACAACATTTTATTATCAAAAAGTACATGTAAAATTGCTAAATCTACAATAAATGTTTGAAATGACTTCCTCCAGCCTGAATACAAGCATTCAATCTTTTCGTCATTGAGTGTCAAACTCTTTCAAACACACTAAGATTGTTTCTAATTGAGTTACACCTAACAATTACCCGATTTTGCAAGTTGTCCAAATTCTCCACTGGTGTAGCGTAAACTAATGACTTTAGTTAGCCTCATAAGAAATAATCCTGAAAGTTTAAGTCTGGGGATTGAGCTGACCTCGACCAATCCAGTAATCTCCGTATGTTGCTGTTAAATAACCAAGACCAAATGAACTAAAATCTGGTGGTGCACTATCGTGAATAAACCACAATGCAATTCTTGTTGCCAGTGGTACATCATCCAGAAACTGAAGTAGCATGTGTTCTAAAAAGTTGCAATACACTTTGTCGGTAAGTCTTATTGGTAGAAATACTGGTCCAATTAGACAATTCCAACCCAAACATTCAAGGAGAACTGGTGTTGAAAACGATCTTCACATACCTGAAGCGGAGTTTCATCTGCCCACACATGGTTGTTTTGAATATTCCTTGTTGCATTTCTTGAGAAACTGGCTTCTTCTGTAAAAAGAATATGTGCTAGCAATTGAAGGGTTAGAACTAATGTTTGCAAAAGCCATTGACATAACGCAATACGTGAAGTAAATTAGCAGGTAGTAGTGCTTTAGACAACTCGAGATTGAGTACCTTGGCCTCCGGATCAACGTTAAAAGCAACCAGCTAACTCTGATTAAGAATTATTTATGTATGTCCGTTATCAGAAAGTAATTGTAAATTTTTTTGAACATCTGCATTTAGTTAGGAAAGCTCGTTTCCCAATTTAAAGCTAACAGCTGACTTACTTGCAGAAAACTATAAAGTCATTCTGCTAAAACAATAAAATCAATCAAAACTTCAAGAATGTCAATTTTGCACTTGACCAACCAACTACTCTTTTATTAACTGCTACAAATTAAAACCAAGGAAAAGGAAAGCCTATCAAAAATCTGAAAAAACAAAGAGATAGTCACATTAAAGAAAAACAAACCAAAGCTTCGACTAGAAGTAAAGAAGTACGTTAGAAAGTTCATCCAGAAGTATTTCTGCGCTATCAAATTTGTTGGACCGCTTTGCTCTGATGTTAACAAACATAATATATGTAAAAACATTTATAAACCATAGAACCAAAAGTAATAAAATAAAAAAAAAATTCTCACACATCATTCTTCTAAAAGTTATGAGACACAAAATGTAACCAGCAAGCAGACAACAATTTTTATTTTATTATTTAACAAAAATATTATCAATAAAGTTTTGAAGTATGATGCAGCAACAAGGTTTACGCCACACTAAAAAATAAAACTTTTATAAAACTAGTCCTTTTCTGCCAATTTATACACATTTGAAAACAAACATAGTACCAACAATAAAGAATAAACTTTTTATTACACAGATTATAATTACTGGGCCGGTAGTTTGATATTGTGTTTTTACCCACCCGTCCGAGTGTTTGGTGTAAAGGAATTTTGATATTAGTACTACCTGCCGCGTTTTTTTAGGTAACAAACATGACAGAATAAATGATAGATGTTATTAAGTTTAAAGAGAGAGTTGATGTTATTAATTTCTTGATAATAAACACTTGGGCGGGTGGGCGGGAACACAGTTTAGAAATATTAGGCCGGTAGTTTGATATTGTGTTGCCGCCCACCCGCCCGAGTAATTGGTGTAAATGAATTTTGATATTAGTACTACCTGCTGCTTACTTACAGTTAACAAACATAACAGAATGAATGACAGATGTTATTAAGTTTAAAGAGAAAGTTGACGTTGTCAATTTCTTGATAATAAACACTCGGGCGGGTGGGCGGGAACACAGTTTAGAAATATTAGGCCGGTAGTTTGATATTGTGTTCCCGCCCACCCACCCAAGTGTTTGGTGTAAAGAAATTTAGTATTAGTGCCACCTTTAACGTTCTTGCATGTAAAAAACATGATAGATTGACTGACAGATGTCACTAAGTTTAAAGAGCAAGTTGACCTTGTCAAGTTCTTCATAATAATCACTCGAGCGGGTAGGCGTTAACACAGTATATTAATAAATATTGTTCAAATTATTTTTGGACAATCTCCACTAAGTGCTTTAAAGGATAAAAGTATCAAAAAATTAAATTACTAAGTAAAAATAATTTTTATTTAAAAAATAAAATTGAAATTTTAACAATTATTTCATAATATTTTGAATAAATCAAAAACTAATCAATAAATATTGTTCAAATTTATTATGATTAATCTTTAATAAAGGTTTCAAAAGTTGACAGTATCAAAAAATAAATTTATATCAAAAAATATTTTTTCAAAAATTTTGAAAATTAAATTTGATATTTTAAGAATAAATTTATTAAAATTTAAATAAAACAAAAACTAATCGATAAATATTGTTCAAAATAATTATGAACAATCTTCAATAAGTACTTTAAAGGTTGACACTATCAGAAAATTAAATTTTTTATCTAAAACATTTTTTTCAAAAATTTTGAAAATCAAATTTGATATTTTAAGAATTAATTTATTAAAATTTAAATAAAACAAAAACTAATCGATAAATATTGTTCAAAATAATTATGAACAATCTTCAATAAGTACTTTAAAGGTTGACACTATCAGAAAATTAAAATTTTTATCTAAAATATTTTTTTCAAAAATTTTGAAAATCAAATTTGATATTTTAAGAATTAATTTATTAAAATTTAAATAAAACAAAAACTAATTGATAAATATTGTTCAAAATAATTATGAACAATATTCAATAAGTACTTTAAAGGTTGACACTATCAGAAAATTGAATTTTTAACTAAAATTTTTTTTTTTTTAATTTAATAATCAAATTTGATATTTTAGGAATTTTTAACTCATTAAAATTTAAATAAAACAAAAACTAATCGATAAATATAGTTCAAAATAATTAAGAACAGTCTTCAGTAATTGCTTTAAAAGTTGACACTATCAGAAATTTGAATTTTTAAATTATTTTTATTTTTTTTATTTTTAAAACTAAATTTGATATTTTAGGAATTAACTCATTAAAATTTAAGTAAAACAAGAATCAATCAATAAATAATGTTCAAATTAATAATGAACAATCTTTAATAAGTGCTTCAACCGTTGACAATATCAAATAATAAATTTTTCTAACTAAAATATTTTAATCAAAAATTTTAAAATCAAATTTGATATTTTTAGATTTAATTTATTAAAATTTAAATAAAACAAAAACTAATCTATAAATATTGTTCAAAATAATTATGAACAATTTTCAGTAAGTGCTTTAAAGGTTGGCACTATCAAAAATTTGGATTTTTAACTAAAAAGGTTTTTCTTTTTAAATTTAAAAATCAAATTTGATATTTTAGGAATTAACTCATTAAAATTTAAAGAAAACAAAAACTAATTAATAAATGTTTTTCCAACTTATTATGAACAATCTTCAATAAAGATTTCATAAGATGACAGTATCAAAAAAATATTTTTTAATCTAAAATAATTTTTTCAAAAATTTTTAAAATCAAATTTGACATTTTAAGAATTAATTTATTAAAATTTAAATAAAACCAAAACTAATCGATAAATATTGTTCAAAATAATTATGAACAATATTCAGTAAGTGCTTTAAAGGTTGGCACTATCAAAAATCTGGATTTTTAACTAAAAAGGTTTTTCTTTTTTAATTTAAAAATCAAATTTGATATTTTATGAATTAACTCATTAAAATTTAAAGAAAACAAAAACTAATCAATAAATGTTTTTCCAACTTATTATGAACAATCTTCAATAAAGATTTCATAAGATGACAGTATCAAAAAAATAAGTTTTTATCTAAAATAATTTTTTCAAAAACTTTGAAAATCAAAGTAGATATTTCAAGAATTATTTTATTAAAATTTAAATAAAACAAAAACTAATTGATAAATATTGTTCAAAATAATTATGAACAATCTTCAGTAAGTGCTTTAAAAGTTGACACTATCAGAAATTTGAATTTTTAATTTTTTTAAATTTTATTTTGAAAACCATTTTTGATATTTTAGGAATCATTAAAATTTAAAGAAAACAAAATCTAATTAATAAATGTTGTTCCAACTTATTATGAACAATCTTCAATAAAGATTTCAAAAGATGACAGTATCAAAAAATAAATTTTTATCTAAAATAATTTTTTTTTAAATTTTGAAAATCAAATTTGTTATTTTAAGGATTAATTTATTAAAATTTAAATAAGACAAAAACTAATCGATAAATATTGTTCAAAATAATTAAGAACAATTTTCAATAAGTACTTTAAAGGTTGACACTATCAAAAAATTTAATTTTTTACTAAAAATGTTTTTTTTCTTTTAATTTAAAAATCAAACTTGATATTTTAGGAATCAACTCATTAAAATTTAAAGAAAACAAAAACTAATCTATAAATATTGTTCAAAATAATTATGAACAGTTTTCGGTAATTGCTTTAAAAGTTGACACTATCAGAAATTTGAATTTTTAAATTTTTTTTTTTTTTTTATTTTGAAAACCAAATATGATGTTTTAAGAATTAATTTATTAAAATTTAAAGAAAACAAAAACTAATCATTGAATAATGTCCAAATTAATAATGAACAATCTTCAATAAGTACTTCAACCGTTGACAATATCAAATAATTAATTTTTCTAACTAAAATATTTTAATCAAAAATTTTAAAAATCAAATTTGATATTTTAAGATTTAATTTATTAAAATTTAAATAAAACAAAAACTAATCGATAAATATTGTTCAAAATAATTATGAACAATTTTTAGTAAGTGCTTTGAAGGTTGACACTATCACAAATTTGAATTTTTAACTAAAAAGGTTTTTTTTTTTAAATTTAAAAATCAAATTTTATATTTTAGGAATTAACTCATTCAAATTTAAATAAAACAAAAACTAACCGATAAATATTGTTCAAAATAACTATGAACAGTCTTCAGTAAGATTGACACTATCAGAAATTTGAATTTTTAACTAAATTTTTTTTTTTATTTAAAAATCAAATTTGATATTTTAGGAATTAACTCATTAAAATTTAAACAAAACAAAAACTAATCAATGAATAATGTTAAAATCAATAAGAAACAATTTTCAATAAGTGCTTCAACCGTTGACAATATCAAAAAAATATTTTTTTTATCTAAAATTATTATTTTGAAAATTTTTAAAATCTTAATTAATTAATTTATTAAAATTTAAATAAAACAAAAACTAATCGATAAATATTGTTCAAAATAATTATGAAAAATCTTCAGTAAGTGCTTTGAAGGTTGACACTATCACAAGTTTGAATTTTTAACTAAAAAGGTTTATTTTTTAATTTAAAAATCAAATTTGATATTTTAGGAATTAACTCATTAAAATTTAAATAAAACAAAAACTAATCAATGAATAATGTTCAAATTTATGATGAACAATCTTCAAAAGTGTTTCAAAAGTTGACAGTATAAAAAAAAATTTATTAAAAATTTTTTTTTCAATAATTTTGAAAATCAAATTTGATATTTTAAGAATTAATTTATTAAAATTTAAATAAAACAAAAACTAGTCGATAAATATTGTTCAAAATAATTATGAACAATCTTCAGTAAGTGCTTTAAAGGTTGACACTATCAGAAATTTAAATTTTTAGTTAAAAATTTTTTTTTTTTAATTTTGATAATCAAATTTGATATTTTAAGAATTAATTTATTAAAATTTAAATAAAACAAAAACTAATCGATACATATTGTTCAAAGTAATTATGAACAATCTTCAATAAGTGCTTTAAAAGTTGACACCATCAAAAATTTGATTTTTTAACTAAAAATGTTATTTTTTTTTTAATTTAAAAATCAAATTCTATATTTTTGGAATTAACTCATTAAAATTTTAAGAAAACAAAAACTAATCAATAAATATTGTTCAAACTTATTATGAACAATCTTCAATAAAGATTTTAAAAGTTGACAGTATTAAAAAAATAAATTTTTATCTAAAATAATTTTTTTTTAAATTTTGAAAATCAAATTTGTTATTTTAAGAATTAATTTATTAAAATTTAAATAAAACAAAAACTAATTGATAAATATTGTTTAAAGTAATTATGAACAATCTTTTGTAAGTGCTTTAAAAGTTGACACTATCAAAAATTTGAATTTTTAAAGTAAATTTTGTTTTTTAATTTTGAATACCAAATTTGATATTTTAGGAATTAAGTTATTAAAATTTAAATAAAACAAAAACTAATCAATGAATAATGTTCAAATTAATAATGAACAATCTTCAATAAGTGCTTCAACCGTTGACAATATCAAAAAAAATATTTTTTATTTAAAATAACTTTTTCAAAAATTTTGAAAATCAAATTTGATATTTTAAGAATTAATTTATTAAAATTTAAATAAAACAAAAACTAATCGATAAATAATGTTCAAAATAATTATGAACAATCTTTAGTAAGTGCTTTAAAGGTTAACACTATCAAAAATTTGATTTTTTAACTAAACATGTTTTTTTTTTTTAATTTAAAAATCAAATTTGATATTTTAGGAACTAACTCATTAAAATTTAAATAAAACAAAAACTAATCAATGAATAATGTTTAAATTAATAATGAACAATCTTCAATAAGTGCTTTAGTCGTTGACAATATAAAAAAAATATTTTTTTATCTAAAAAAATTTTTAGAAAAATTTTGAAAATCAAATTTAATATTTTTTGAATTAATTTATTAAAATTTAAATAAAACAAAAACTAATTGATAAATATTGTTCAAATTTAGTATGAACAATAAATGCTTCAAAAGATAACATTATCAAAAAATATAATTTCTAACTAATATATTTTTTTTTTTAAATTTTGAAAATAAAGTTTGATATTTTAGGAATTAATTCAATTAATTAAATTTATAAAACTAAAACTAATTGATGGATATTGTTTGAATTAATAATCAACAATCTTAAATTTCTTCAAAGGTTGACAATACCAGAAAATTAAACTTTAAGCTAATAATATTTTTGAATAAAACAAAAATCAATCAATGAATATTGTTCAATCTATGTATAAATAATCTTTAATAAGTGCTTCAAAGCTTGACAGTATCAGAAATTTGTTGTAACTAAAAATTAGTTATTTTAGTAACTTTCCGACAGTTTCAATTAACAATCTGATAGTTTTCCCAACTTTTGACAGTTATATAGTTACACAATATAAAAATTTTGTTATATTTCTACAAATCAATTAATTTTTAACATTTAAGACTCTTACATTACTTTTGAAATAATTGTTTGATAGGTTTTGACATATTTTTACAGGCTCAGAACATAATTTCATAGTTTTAATAGTTTACTTTGAAGTGTTGACAGTTTCAGAACATATTTTGAATGTTTTGGCTTACTACTTTTGGTTTTTTGCACAAAACATTTTAAAATAATTCAAGATTGTAGTCTCTTTTTAGTATTTTAGTTATTTTTAATGTTTTTAGTAACATATTTTATAAAATACAATCAAATACATTACTGTTTCAGAGTTGTTGTAACTTTTGAACACTGTTTGACAGTTTTAGTAACTTTTTAACAGATGTAGAAAGTTTTTAACTTAATTATTAATAGATCAAGTATTTTTTTTCTAACTTATAATGTTTATACACATTACTATAAACTGTTTGACAGTTTTTGTATTTTGTTGATATATTGACAGAATAAATCTAATAGATCTGATTCATTTTTGCCAACTTATGATATTTTTATACATTACTGTTACTGTTTTACATCCAAATCCAGAATACAGTAAACATGTAAATTATTTTACAACTTTAATGACTTTTTGGCAGATGTAGTAACATTTTCGACAAGTTGAAATTCAATTTGACAATTTTTTCTCAAATCTTTAAACTTATAATGTTATTATAGGTTACTGTAAACAGTTTAAAATATTATTTGACAAATCTGGTACATTTTTCCTAAATTATAAAATTATTGTGAACTATTTAACAGTTTTTAGTAATTTTTTGACAGATTTTTCACAACTTTAAATCAAATTTGATAATATTCTATGCGTTTTATCACATTTCTATAAACTATTTGACAGTTGTAGTAACTTTTTGACATTTTAATTAGTTTTGACAAATAGTAACACTGTTGACAGTTTAAAATACAATTTATTATAAAATATTGTTGACAGTTTGACAGTTTTTGTAACGTTTTAACAGTTTGACATACAATTTGACAGATTTAGGAAGTTACTTCTAACTTATACTATATTTACGCATTACTGTAAATTGTTTGACAGTTTTAGTAACTTTTTCAGTAATTGTTGACTGTAGTAGTGGCATTTTGAACAGTTTAAAATCACAATTGTCAGATTTAGCAGATTTATGCCAATTTCTCACATTGTTGAAAACTATTTGACAGTTTTAGTAACTTTTTGACAAATTTAGTAATATTTCTGACAATTTAGTAACTTTTTGATAAATGTAATTACTTTTTTGACTGTATTTTTGTTAAGTTAGAATATTATTTTACAATTCTGCTATATTTCTGCTAGCAGAAATTATGACTGTACATTAAACGACAGATGTAGTCACTTTTCTGACATTTTTATTTGCTTTTAGACAGATTTAAAATATGATTTTTAACTTTTTGACAGTTTAAAATACAATTTGACATATCAAGCTGATAGTACGCGTTTTATTGCATTCCTGTAAATTGTTTGACAGTTCCAGTAACTTTTTGGATTTTTTAGTACTTTTGTACATATGTAGTAACATTTTTAACAGTTTAAAACACAATTTGACAGACTTGACAAACTTTTTAACAATTTTGTTATTTTTTCACAAATTTACCCAAATTTTTGACAGAATAGAATACAATCTTTGACATATTTGAATACTATTTAACAGATCTGCTCTATTTCTGTTAACATAAATTGTATGACAGTTTTAGTAACTTTTTGTTAGATAAGTAAGTTTTTTAGCACCTTATCATACAATTTGACTGATTTGATACAGATTAGACAATATATAAAACTTGAACTGTAAAATTGTTTTTTCAAAACCGTTTCCAAGCTTCGCCACTGGATAATATAGTCTTACAATTATATAAAATGTTCAAAAAAGTTAAAAAACTAGTGAAATAAATATATTTAAAAATCTGGCGGATACGTTTACTTAGTTATTGAAAAAGAAGACTTGTCCGGTTAAAAGAGGACGTCAGGTAGTTATCTTGTTGATATATGCAAAAACAACAAGTGATTATGATTATTACTCATTTTTGAAATTACCTAATTCTAACTCGTCTTCAGCATTGATCATGCGCACTATTTACATACGTAAAAGTAGGTGTTGTCCACTAGGTGTGTGTCATGTTTTCATCAACAATAAATTAATTAATCGTGATCCACTAATTCCACTAAAAACCAAACATGAACAGTGCCTTATCTACATTAATTATCATATCTACTCTTATCACCTTAGGTAAATATTAAATTTTTATTTAAATAAATAAACAAAACATAAACATAACCTTCATAGCCTACTTGTTTCAGAACTTGTTTGTTTTCATATTAAAACAAATGAATTAATATAAATTGATTTGTATTTTTTATAAATTTATTTAATTAGAATTATTATTTTTAGTTTATTCTTTGGAATGTTACGTATGCGATAACCAGGAAGATAATAGTGGAAAATGTGTAAAATCGATCAAAACATGCGAACAAGGCGAAGACGTTTGTTTGACAGAAATAAGATGGGGTAGCACACCGTACTGGCAACTAGGAGCTTTGAAACAATATTATTATTCAAAGAGGTGTTCGTCGAAAGAAAAATGTAAACGGTATCGTAGTAGTAACATGCATTTATGTACGCACATCTGGTATGAGGATTGGAAGTGTTCAGAATGTTGCAAAGGAGATCGGTGCAATTATTTTATTATTGTAAATATAAGATTTTATTATAATTATCTAATAAAATTAGTTTATTAAATTACAATTTAAAAAAGGAGTATTTTGTGAAACAATTTAATAAATTTAGTTAAATTAACAACTTTTATAACTCATTTCTGCAGTTAAAATAATTTAACACTGTCTTTACATTTGTCAATTTATTATTTAATTACTTAGACTTATTGACCAATCAGATTAAATTGACTAATTTCTAGTTAGATTTCTTTAATTTATTGACAAAATTGAGGATTCTTCTGTTGCAAATAATTTGTACTACTTAAATTTTATTATTTGTTGTGGTGGTCTTCTTTGCTATTTTATTAAGTATTTTTGATTCAACAATTTTTTATAAAATACAAATTTGATTATATTTTTCTTTCTGATTCTATGTTTCTGTTTTTTGTTTCAGTCGGGATCAATGAAGACATCAATAACATTACCAATTGTACTATTAAGTGTTTTAACATTATTTTTATACAGATAACTAGTATGTATTTGACTTAAGTCATTTGTACAACGCATTCCGTCCTGAATTTTATATAGTATTTTAATGAGATTTTAAAGAGTCTACCTGAATACAGTTAATGTGTTTGTATAATTTTATGCAAACATAATTTTTATCTTGTTACTTTTAAAGTATCATTAGTATTATGTCTTTATAAATGATTATTATTAAAATTAATTTTAGTATTATGTACAAATCGAATATGCAGATATTAATTATGATTTTATGAAATTTTTTATATATATTTTAAATTTTTTATGTAATAAATATTTTGTAGTTATTGGATTTAATTTAATTTAATCTTTATTATGTTAAAAAGTAGACTTTCGACAGTTCCTAGAAAATGAAATGTAGTAGAAATCTTGTGACAGAAATTTTGATAATTCCTAGAAATATTTTGACAGATTTGTTAGAAAATGAAAAGGCTTTAAATTAATTAGATACACTGATCACTATCATTCAGGGACGTAAGCTGGGGTCTTCAATGCGGATGGGTCTACCTGCGACGTTTATTCAAACCATTTCAATATTTTGCGGTAACACCTAAAAATCCTAGCTACGTCACTGTTTAAGAAGCTCAGTACAACCTAGGAACATTTTAGTACAATTCCAAATACATTATATATATATACGCACAAGAGTTTAAAATTAATTTGAAATGGCTCACTAAACTTATATATGCTTGAGAATAGTTCAGGTGTCACTGAGAACACTTGGGAGCAACTCAAATTGGAATGCAAAGAAGGAGCAAATAGAAATAGTTTTGATGAGTTTAAAACTAATTAGAAATTGTACTTAGAATCACTTGAAAATAGTTTATGAGCACTTGAAGAAAGTTTAAATTACATAGAAATAAGTTAATTTTAACTTAAAATAGCTCAGTACAACCTAGGACAGCAAAATTTGATAGAATTTAAAATTAAAATGAAATAGTTCACCAACTTTTAAAATTTGAAATAGTTTTGATACACTTGGGAACAGTTCAGGTGCAACTGAAAACATTTTGGAGTAACTCGAATGATTTAATATATGCAGAAACAGCTTAGAACACTTTGGGGCAGTTGGAAACAGTTTCTTAATACTTTAGAGCTATTCCTAACATTTTGAAAAAGTTTTAAATCAATTAAAAATTTGAGTTGTTTAGAGAGCAATTTGAATTAATTTGAACTGAAATTGCACATCACAACCAGGAACTGTTTTAAACACAGTTAGGAGATGCTCCGGTACATCCAAGATGACTCATTAAAGACAAATCAATGTTAATTGGAACAGTTTGCGTTCAACTTTTAACATTTTAAGCACAGTTGAAAACAGTAAATGTGCTTTAAAACCTTTAATTGTAACTGGTATCTTATTAAAACATTAACAACTTCAGTAGACCATTGAACAGCATAAATCACTTCAGGTACAGACTGGAACAGTTCAAGTGCTACTGACCACGTTTAAAAGCTGCTAACATTAAAACAACAATATTAAAAAAAAAAACATCATAAGCAACTAGACGTAGCTACCTGTAAACAATGCGGAAGGGCCCACAAGCTATAGCCTCAATTTGACAGTTGACTAAAATATTATTATAATTAAAAATCTTTTGACAGATATTCTGATTGTGACAAATGTTAATGTTAGATCTTAGAAAATTATGACAGTTAATAGAAATCTTGTAACATATGATAAAATTTTTTTTTGGTTACTAGAACATTTTAACCGGTATTAAAATATTATGATAGTTGTTAGAAATCTTTTGACAGTTACTAGAAATTTTATTGGTTACTAGAACAGTTACTAAAATATTATCATAGTTACTAAAAATATATGATGTTAGAAAATTGTGATAACTGCTACAATTCTTGTGTCAGATTCTGAAAAATGTTTCTTGGTAACTAGAATATTTTGACAGTTACTAATATTATGATATAGTTACTAAAAATATGTTTGCCAGATGCTAGTAAATTCTGACAGTTACTAGAAACCTTGTGACAGATGTGGCATTTTATTGGTTACTAGAACAGTTTGACAGTTACTAAAATATTGTGACAGTTATTAGAAATATTTTAGTAAGTTTTGACAGTTATTAAAAATCTTGTGACAGATGTTGAATCATTTTGTTAGTTACTAGAACTAGCAGTTGCTATAGCATTGTGGAAATTACTAAAAGTATTCTAACGGATGTGTTTTTTACTTATCTTGTGGCTTCAGAAATGACCCTCTGAATTTTCAATTTCTTGATAACAAACACTCAAGTGGGTAAGTGGGCACTTCAATGGTAATTATAATTTGGAATGAGACACCCACTCACCCAAGTGTTGATCATTAAGATATTGGATTCATCATCCCTTTCTCTAACACAGAAACTTTTACAGCTTACAAAAAAGATCAACTTTTAATTTCTTAAGGGTGGGGATTTCAATTCAAACTACTCAATGGAAATCATGAATTGGAGTAGTCACTCCTACCCCCAAGTATTGGATATTACTTTATTTTCTTCTGTTTAAGAGATTTCTAACATTTTCAGAGAGGAGAGAAACTTCCAATTCTTAGATAACAAACTTATGGGCTAGGTGGGCACTTCAGTTTAAACTATTTACTAGTAAATATGGTTTAGAATAAACTTCTTACCTGCCCAATTGTTGGTTATTAGAAAATTAAATTTATTTTTTTCCTTCTTGGATAAAGAGAATTCAAACTATTTAATGGTAATTATAAACTGGAGTGACTTACTCACCTACTACCTTTGACTAAAAGACTTTTAACACTTGCGGAGAAAAGAAACTTTTAATTCTTAGATAACAAAATGTTGGGCACCTACCCGGGGTAAACACTCTAGTTTAAACTACATCATAGTAATTATGATCTGAAGTAAATCATCCAAAAGATTGGATATCACATTTCTTAGACAAAGAAACTTCTAATGCCTGCAAAAAACGAGGAACTAGCAGAAGTCGAGCAATAGTTTAACATTGTTCTTTTGCTACTAGACGTAAACCTACAATGTATATGACAGCATTAATATAACTTTACTTTGACCAACGCTTAAGTGCTAACGTCTCCAAATGACCAAACATTTAGCCCTATTCTGTATGAATATTGCTAGCTAACAATATTGTTATTGAGCAAGGTTGCTTAGCAATTTAGTAAAAAAACGTAATAAATACACAACATTGCTTAGCAACCATCCTCGATAACGATATTGTTAGCTAGCAATATGCATACAGAATAGGGCTAATTGTCTGCATAAATTGAAACAAAACTAAGCAGTTGCTAACAACAATCCAAAAATTACAAGCAAACGCGCTACCCAAGCCAGACGCCCGCTTGCAAAGCTCAGTGCATGTCAACCGAGCACAAACTATGGTGAGTCAAGCCACTACTACTCAATAGTGACAATATAAAAAATAATTCTTAAACAAGACATTAATGTAATCAACTAGCTAACCAAGTAAGCTCAATATGTGATACGTTCTTGGACGTAATTTTTCAGAAGACTTTATTTTTACTATTTTCTATTATCTAGAAAAGTGTATGCTTTACCGGCCCGGGAGTTCATTGAGTAAAATCCCTGACCGTAACAAGTCGATGTTTAGACAGCTGGACGGTTGACCTTGTGTCTTAAAGCCGGTTGCTACGTCCATTGCAGCTTAATTGTATTTAAATAGTGATATGCAACCTCGGAAGTGAATTTTCAGCCGTGAGGTTGCCGTGGTACGTAACGGGAATCGTCGCGTGAAACTTATAATGTCTATGGTGGACGCGGGGAACAGCTCTCAAAGGTGCTAGGGCGGTATTCCTGCCTCTACCAGACGATGTTGACTGGTATGTGCTGCCGCTGGATTGACTTTGTATGTTCCGAGCTTAAAACCTGGCAGCTTTAACCACGTAAAATTCTGACTGACTTTGCTGTAAATTACGGCTTGCCTTTGTTTTCCTCTAACACGTATTTTCAATCTTGGAAGAGAGTCATTGTTTTTTGTAACTTCCACGCTGATAAGAGTTATTTTCCTTTGAGCATTCTTGTGTGTAGGCCAGGACAAAGTTTATTTTTTTCCCATTCTCCAGCTCTGTTGGCGTTTCCATGGCGACTGTTGTTTTGTTTGGCGACTTGTTGAGGTTTGCAAAACTCGTTTACAAATTTCTTCCGGTTTATATTTTGCTCTAATCCGGTCGCTCTGTCGATTAGCGTATTATATTGTTGGTGTTCCAGCGACTGTTGAGAGTCTCAGTTCTACCCTAGTGGTCAAGCTGTCTGCCATAAGTTGTTTAGAGTGTGCGAGATAAACCCGTTTGTACAATGTCGCCTGTCTACGTAAGAACTTTTCTGCAGGCTCTAGCGGGTTGTGTGTTGTTATCACAAGCATTCTTGCTACTTGTGTCACGTGGCGAGGGTCTTTATACATTTGTAACAATCTCCTTTTTAATTGCTCGTAATTGTTTGAATAGTTTTTATAAAATTGAGCTTTGTACGCTTTTGCATTGCCTTTCAGTCCTTTACGTAGCGTGGTATAGTGCAATCTTGTTGGTAGTTGGCTTTCATTTATAAAATATTCCAATTTTTTTAAATACTTTGTGAAGTAGCCCCAAGAATATGGGAACCTCCTTGTCTATCGTGGCAAACGTCATGTAATGATTCACTGCTGCTGTCAGTGCTTGATCCATTTCCGATTCTATTGCTTGTGGTCTATGCTCCATGAAAAGAGCTGGTGCTTGGCCCACATACTGATGGTTGGGCTTTGGTTGACTTCCAAAGTTGACCATATTGTAGTGTTGTTCCTCCAAGTTTGCCCTTGTTGCGTCATATCCGTGATCAAAGTTCGGTTTAGTTCCGTAATTAGCCGGATACGACATCTGCGGCTGTTCCTAGCTCCTGCTGGATTGGTACAAGTTCTACGGGTGTGTTGATTTAGGTATCTTTGTCTAAGGTTTTACGATAGCATAATGCATGTTGTTTGCATTGAGCGTTTCTTTGCGTGTCTAGTCTGGGTCATACTGATCTTCTTCTATTTTTGTGTTTGTTGAAGCTTTTTTGCTTCAAGTTCTGCTTTCTAGTTAGCCTCTATTTGTTACCGCTTTCCGTGAAAGAGAGGGGGCCGGACAATGTTTCTGACGTAGGTTGCCACATATTGACTGGCGTTGTGGTTTTGTGTTGAGGTTGCGGTCTCAACATCTTCAACACCGGTTGTCAAGTAATATCTACCAGAGTTTGTTCGGTTTTTTTTTAATGTTTTATAGCGGTACGTGTAGGTGAGTAAGATTTCCTAAGGTTTGGGGCTTTGACATGGGAGTATGCAAACGTGCACCGACCTGTGTCGGTATTAATCCGACAAGACGGTAGAAGAACGGAGCTAGTGCTCTCGGTGTTGTCGAGGTAAACGTGGTGGCCAAGTAATCGTGAGCCGGAGGCAGAGCGGGAGTTGTCATGGTGCGGTATCCGTCTAGAGCGTACATTTTTTATGCTACCGCCTTGATCTTTATTGGTCGACGCAGATTCCGAGATGGGCGTGTGTTACGGCAAGTGGCGAGGCCTAATGGCGTAGCTTTAAAGTTAACAAAACCCGCCGTGCAATAATGCCGAGTGTTAAAAGCACACTTTTCTGTTTTAATTGTTATAAATATCAAGTTTTTACAATCGCAATGTTCAAATTATTATCTGGCCACAAACATACTAAAGAATTCCGTGTAGTCACACCACACTGCAGTTTCCGCACAACCACTACTATTGTATCGTCGACCGCTACGTAGTAGATATCCTCTGGACACTCACAACTCTATACTCTACGTTTGCACCCCTCACCAGAATACAAACAAAGCACAAAAACTAATACCAAACTCTAAAACCTCCTCCGTTGAAGAAATTTGTTCTTGGTAGAAACCAACCTTTTTTAAATGCATACAAGCTTGCATCTTTATCACTTACGGGAGCCCAGCCGATATCAAAAAGCATCCAACATAAGGCAATTGAAAACATGGCGTTTTTACGATTTTGCAAAAACAACTCCAAGCAGAAAATAAAAATAAAGAAGAGGAAAAACAGACGACAAAAATGCTTTGAAAAAACACAGCAGATTTTATGACAAACCAATTAGTCATTAGGGATACGTCCAGGCAGGACATGTACGGGAGAGTTAACAACAAACACCGCAATACCTCTGCGACGCGTTATGTTTATAAACCAAAAAAAGTTAAACAGATATCTAGCGCTACACCCATCCGTCACCACACAAAGGTACTTTACCAAATCACCACAAAGATCTCTTCAACATATATACATACTCCGGGCACATATAGAACGGTACAAAATTATTGCATGGTACAAATGATAACAAATGAATTCCTAAAAAAAACAATGTCTATTAGGATAATAACACCTAAGAATACAGTCTCAAGTTCAAATCGCAATCATCTGCAAAACTACGTTAGAAATGGAAAAAGTCCTGGACCATCAAACCTGAACTTTCAAATCTCACATCGTTAACACCCGACAAGTGGCTATTATAGAAGTCGTAGACAAAACAGCGGTTACTACTAGTAACAACCTGCAAGAAATCCATCACACAGAGTACAGAGTACACAAAAAAGTATTATACTTTGACGTTGCTTTACTTGCAGTCACCAATCCCTGTGACTCCACCGAACATAACAAACAAGATCAAAGCCGCCTCACCGCCGACATTGAAGCAAGACTCATTTTGCTTCTATGCACCCCGGAGGTATCGGAAAATAGTCAGATCGGATATAAACCGTCTTTTTTTATACCCAACTTTCCAGAAAAAACAGAACAAGTTACACTAAAACAACCTGTAGTTAAGTCCGGCAAAACCTTTAATGCAACATGCATAGCCTCATATGCATACCACCAACACCGTCTACCACAACAAAGAAAACAACTGTGGCACACAAAACATTTTGAAACTGACGCACTGATATTGAAGCAAGATTTATATTGCTTTTATGCACCCCGGAAGTATCAGAAAATACTCAGATCAAAAATAAACCGTCTTCCTTTATACCCAACCTCCCAAGAAAACCCCAAAGTCACACCAGAACAACCTGTAGTTTAGTCCGGCAAAACCCTCAACGCGAGATGCATAGCTCCATATGTATATCATCAACACCGTCTACCACAACGAAGAAGACAACTTTGACACACAAAACATTTTGAAACCAACGCACCAATCCCGCCAAAAAAATGTGACACTTTGCATCTGCTAAACGAGCACGTCAAAAAGAAGAAAGAAACCTACACTGATCTCCACTCTAGGTAGATATTGTGCTGCACAGAATAACTCTGTAGTGACATAAAACCTTGTGCTGACTCCAGATGTGCCCCACAGAACTGAACATATTTTGGACTAGCTCATGCCGTTTATAGCAAAATCCCGGTGGACACTTTTATTAAAAAATGAAATATTTCCGTCCTAAACAATGCAGCAAAGAAACATTTGACAACTCAAGGACATCATCTGATGCCGAATAAGGCGGAGCCTCACTCTAATCAATCCTTTACACTTTTTTGTATCTGAGTCTTATAAATATCAAAACTAAAAACATTAAGCAGTTATTATGTTTAAAAGAATTATCATGAGCACAAATATAGACTACTGCTACCAAGTTACCATAGTCACTTTGTAGTATATATCTTCTAGACTTACCGAGGTTACTATAATATAAATTCTATATTCAAAACACCCCCTACCAAAGTACAAAGAAAACACATAAGAACCTAACCCCAAAACTTCCTTCGTCAAGCAACTTGGTCTTTGAGACATACCAATCTTGTTTCAAAAACATACAGTGCCGCATCTACGAGTAACAGGCAAACCTTTACAACCAGTTTTAGCGTCAACTTCAAAGCTACAACATTTAACTCATCACTAGTCAACTATTAAAAAAAATCTATATGCTGCGATGGGCTGAAACCATCTATTTTAAGACGCCTAACCCTGAAAGATATCTAACCTAACCTAACCTAACCTAACCTAACCTAACCTAACCCTGAAAGATATCTTCAACGACCTTCAACAACCTCCGCCTAAACCTCGTGGTATCTTTAAAAAGTAACTGCAGCACCCATCTGCACCTTCACAACAGTTTTCACTTTTTGCGGTCATTTTTAAAGAAAATAACCAAAAACTCTACATTAATTTTCTCAGGCATTAACACCAGCATAGAAAGTAACTGCATAAGAAACGACACAATTGTATGGAATAAAATCAACTATTCTTCACTCACTTTGAGTGATATATTTATATAATCTCTTTTTTGTTGCTAGTAATAATGTTAGTCTACCTAACCTAACTTCAATGTATAGAGATTTAAAGCAATTCATATTTTAATCTTAGTAATGTTTAACGTTTAAATTGTAGTGTCACTATATTTTAGGTTATGTAAAATTTACAAAATCAATTCTATACAAATAGTAGTACTAATTGTGTATTATATTGTTAGTAAATTTTATTTTAGTTTAATTTGAGGTGTACTATAAAACTTACAAATAATTTAGTTTTGATGATTTATACATAAGTAAAACATTTTGTATTCAAAAGCATTTTTTAACTTAAAATTATTAAGCAAAACGATAATTATTAAAATAGTAAATACTTTATTGTATTTATAAATATTTATTGTCCATACTGTATACAGATTTTATTATTCGTTACACTAATATCCCACAGATGGCGCACCATACACCAATTCAATCAATTCCGTTCAATTGTTTCTTCAAATCATTCAATAAAATGCCACTAGATGTAGCAACACTGCACAATATCAGCTGATAATTTTAGACAGACAGATAGCAAAAAATGCATATCGATGTGAAAATGTTTATTATGTGCAAATAATCATGTTTAACCAATTATAATAATCACTTATCTGCCGCCGAATTATTTAAATAAGTGCAATGTGAACATCAAATTATTAAAACATGTCTGTTCCTACACTACAAGACATCTTCCAATTGAAGTGTCTCATTAAAAATGTTGATATTATTTTAAGTGCTAGAATAGAGAATGGAGTTAAACAATTATTAGCATTAATAACAAAGTAAGTATTCATTAATTTAATTGTAATATTAAGTTAAATTTTGATTTCAGTATTAAATTTGGATACACTTGTTGAAATATAAACAAAGGTTTGTTTGTTGGCATTTAAGGGTGGATTGGGTCAAACCATTATATATTTAATATTGGTTGGTTCATATGTAATTATGTGAATGGGTTGACATGTATTGGTTTTTTTAAGGGAATGTCGTATAACACTTGTTGAAAATAAATTGAATTAAATTATTAGTTAAAAGATTTAATTAATTATGCTTTTAAATAAACAATTACTTACATTTTTTAAGAATAAATAAGAAATTGTTATTGTGCGAATTGTTGTAATGTTGGGTTATTATATAAACGGTACTTTAAAATTTTTTAGGTGAACGGATAATTTTTTAAGTGAATAGTCGATTTGTAATCTAACATTGACAAGAGTGACAATTAAAATATTATTGATATGTCAGCTCGAATACCAGCATATTTTAAGTGTTTTTTACTTCACCACTAGATGGAGTTGAGTTGGCTAAAACTGTCAATGAGTAGGCAGTGTTGCCAGGTGTCACTGGAATGTGGTAAAATAAAGTAACTTATTAAATGTTATATACAGGGTGTTTATGAATAAGTGTAACCTAGAAAAAAAAGTGTATTTTTCAGTGTCAAACTAAAAAAAGCAATACTAAGGCCAACTTGTAGTAGTTAGGAAAACTTTGATGTGTTAATAGTTAAGTTATTATTGTTATTAGTTTTATAGTTTAAATTTAAGGATTACCTCAAAGGCTTTAAAATGTTACGACCAGGTATTTACAAATACAAATGTAAAGTGTCATTTTGTAATAACACATTTTATAGTTCTACAACATTGATTGTCTACATCAATTAATATATTGTTTTTTATATATTTTTAATTTATATTAAAAAAAAATATATTTATTTTATAGAATTATTATTTATTTTAATAGAATTTTCAATTATTTACAACTTTGCCGTTGTTGGTCCCAGCCCGAAAATAAAGAAAAGGTAAAATGGCAAGTTTTAAAAATAGCGCCTAAGTAACTCAGTGCCGCTAGGCGACCGTTTTACAAACTTAATGTTTCTTTCCAGGAGCTAACAGAGGCGCAAAAACTCGTGGCGAAATATTTATAGGAAATTGACTCATCTTCTATTGTATGATCTGTGTCCGTAAGGAACCAAACGTCTCCGTAAACAGCCGAAACAGACCAGGTGGCGGCACTGTAGACTCAGCATATGTTCTTTTTAGGTGTGGCTTATAGCTGGACATTGAACGGTTTAAATTAAATACGGATCTGTTGTAAGTACGAAGGCTTTTACAAGCACTGCGGCTCTACCCATCCGCGCGTTTGAGGTAAAACTCAACTGTTCTTGTTCACTTTGCTTACAATTAATCTGGATGCTGTTTGATGCGAAGCAGGTTACAAAGTTTGACGTCTGACTCGGGAATCATCTGTCATCACAACTATCTAATAAACCTAATATTTGATACTGCGGACTTAAAGCTACTTCTGAACAAACTTGAAGAAGATAATATACATATTTTTGGACGCATTGGGCTCAACCCCAAACAAAGCTAGCTAGCTTTTTTTGTGGAGGTTTTGGGTCACTGAACACCAACGCGGTAACTCACTTCATCGAGCTGCTTAACACCATCCAGATACGAATACGCGTCTTTCCTAAAATCAAAAAAGTTGAAGGATTTTGGAACCGCTGCCGTTTTCTTCAAGTATGATTTGAGTACCGGGTATTGGCAGATACTAGTACACAAAAGCAGCTCACACCTAACCGTCTTTGCCACGCCTGACGGAACATTTTATCATTTTAAGGTTATGTCTTTGGTCTTAAAAATGCTCCGGTGACCTTTCAGAAGCTGATGCTAAAAGTACTGGCGGTATGGTTTGTGTTGACGGCCACGTGGGATACTTACAAGAAAGGTTATAGGAATATGGGCTGCGGTGCAACCAAGAGAAATGTGACTTTGGACAACTCGAAATTGAATACCTAGACACAAGATCACAGCTCAAGGAAACCAACTGGTAGAGCACTATATCTGACTCGTCTGCCACTACCTCAGGCCAAATATCCGCAAACAGCTGCGCAGTTTTCTTATTATCTGCACGTGGTTGTAGGAGTTTTGCGCGGAAACCGTCGCCCTTCTCATCGACTTTCAAGGGACAAAACGTTTGTTCAACTGAGATGACGCTGCCGAACGCATTTTAGCTGTAAAAACGCTGCTAGATAGACCACTGACTTTACACCACCTACGAGCTGTGGTGGACCAGAAAGAAGCGGACCGTAAATGCATTACTAGGTAGGTCAGCTCGCGGTTTACGGCCGCTGAGCAGAGATCCACATCAACGAGCAGGACTGTTAAGCTATAGTGTGGACGATGAAGAAATATTGGGCCTGCTTGGAGGTCAGTTTCTATTGAAGATAGACAACCGAGAAGACCAAGTTTATGCGATGTCGCTACTGCACACATTCGAGGCCGACGCCTTACCTGGAGCTCCCAGCGACGGAGGACTGGCAACGAAGCTAACGACCTGGACCGGCTGGTGCCTTCAGGTTGTTGACGTAAAGCTGCCAGCCTTAATGGCCTATATCATTGCCTGTCGCGGCGGAATCAAGGCCACCGAAGAGTCATTGCACTGCAATCCCAGGGCGTTGAGATTTTGGCTGCGGTTGTATAACGGAAGCTAACGTGAATGCTCGCTGGTGCGCAACATCAAGGCACTGACGGAGAGATATACTGTACTCTTTCGGGTTGGGATCAGCTATGCAAAGGGAATTAATGAAGCAGCACAACGCGGATGAAGTGCATTCGGACAGCCGCTCCTGGGAACTTGTTTCCACAGATTACGTAGGTTCTTAGGACACCATCAGGAAATTGGTTTATAGTAACTTTCATGGACATGTGCACCCGCTTGGTAGAAATTTTTGCCTCCAATCACACTAGCAGCGACGTGACAGTCAAGACCTTGCTGATTTTTTATCTGAAGATAATGTCTATCCTGGACTCGTGACGGCTGGAAATTATCTTTATTGATACCACAAACGGTAACATTACCAGTCACGTCCGTCTCATGCCCACCACAAGCCGTGTCACACACAAGAACACTACAATCTCTCAATCAGGTCGATTCATCGAGTTTATATCAGAAAGGCCCCGAAACTACTGGTTCTCCCGATCGAACCCCAAGGCAAAACATCACGATCTTACCACCAGGGACATCCAATCAAAGTTTGCATAGACAAACACCTCATGCTACTCTTTTTCTACCAAAAAATAGGTCGCAATAGAGCAAAATTTTACTAATTGGGTTCTGCAACGATTAAGTGAACATGTGAAGTGGAGCTCTTCACGATTCTACTGCAAATCACAACAAACTTTTAACCGCATAACCGAAATTGTTACGACGACTTTGGCACCACCAACAATATAACTAACGAATGCCTACAAACTTGTGACACCATCCAACGATAATGGAAAATTATGGAAAACCCGAGAATATGGACTTGGGGTATTGGTATCAGTTGGAGGTTTGGTGTTTCCTTGCAATTGGTACTTTGGGTTTTAGTATCGGGCTGCAGTCTGTGGGTAGAGTGTCTTGGCTCATATTATTTGTATCTGGTTTAAGGCCTTCAAGCTATGGTCTTGTCTCTTTGGGTGTTGCTTTGTAGACTGGACAAATTCATTTCTTGCCATTTTGTTGTGTAGATTTGTAGGCGTTGGAATGTGTTGCGGGCTTGCCGTTTGAGTTGGGTGCATCTTTTGCTTAGGTGGATTCCAGTTCATGCGGCACGACAAAGTTAAGAATGATGATGACACAGAATAACTTTTTGGAGACCCTAAGAAATTAAAAGGAGCTTGGGAAGACCCTAAATATGGATTGATGACATCAAGACTATAGAGAGGAAGAAATTGGATAAGGACAGACAAATATGGAAAGAGCTATAGCCAACAATGGATGCGAAGATTCCAGTTTATTCCAAAGTTTTTGCAAGTTAAAGTTTTTGGTGTTTTTTGGTCTTTTATCAGCAGCTGGATGGCGTCTTTGGGTTTTTGTTGGTTTGTAAGTCAGGTCAGGGTCTGGTTTTAGCTCTGTATTGACATATTAGCACCCGCTGGTCAGTTTACACGCATTTTTAATTTTCTTACAGTCCACTTCTTTGTTGTGATTGTCAAAGGTCAACGCTTTCGGTGGTGATATGGCAACTGCTTTGGTGTTCTAGTCGACGCAGATCTACAACTTAGGCTTGGTTTTTCAATTCTTTTTTGGATTTAGGAGGACATAGGTTATTTCATCTCAATGAGGGTTTTTATTTCATCTTTCCATGATTTTAAAAATATTTTTTTTAATAATTTATTTTATAATTTGAAAATTAATTTTTGGAAAAAAATTATTTACTTCGTAGATGTTCATTTAAAAGTTTGATAGTTTTCTGGTTGTCTTGTTTGGGGATTCAGTTGCGGGGCTTATGTTTTATTGATATTGCTTCTGGTGCAATCTTTGTTGGTGGTGTGGGGTAGGGACGCCTAGCTTTAAAGGTTGCCCAACGTTGGGCGCCAATTGTTACTGCCTAACTATTTACATATTTGTAAATTATTTTTTGGAAAAAAAAATTTAATCCCAAAGATATTTTTCAACTGTTTGGCAGTTTTTTGGCGGGGTTTTTAATGGCGTGCAGCATGTACTGTATATTTGATTGGCGTTCTCCTACGTTGACATGGCAAACCTTTTGAAGGGATGTCCTCTTCTTCTTCTTATTCTTCAGCCTTTGCTCATCCACTCCTGAATGTAGGCCTCTTCCAGATTTGTCCACGTAGTTCGGTTCTGAGCAACTTGGAACCAGTTATATCCCGCTATACTCCTAATGTCGTCTGCCCATCTCTTCTGGGGTCTCCCCGTACTTCTTTTTGTTGTTCTTGGGCGCCATTTCATTATCCTGATAGTCCACTTATTGGGGTCTTGTCTAGCCACATGTCCTGCCCATCTCCACTTTAATTGCGCAATACGTTTTATAACGTCTGTCGCCTTAGTTCTTAATCGGATTTCTTCGTTACGTACTTTATTTCTCAAGCTTATTCCAAGCATGGATCTCTCCATCGCTCTTTGCATAACACTTAGTCTTTGGGCACTTCTTTGCGTTAACGTGGCAGTTTCTAGGCCATATGTGGATACTGGCAGTACACATGTATCGTAGACCTTCCTTTTTAGATTTATAGGAATAGTGTTATTCTTAAGCACGTAACCCAGGTTTCCGAATGCCGCCCAACTCAGCCGAATTCTTCTATTGATTTCAGCAGTCTGATTCTCCTTTCCAAGCTTGATGGTGTGGCCGAGATATACATATTCTTTGTCCTAGCATACATCAACCACATAAGTTGGCTGGAACGTAGGAGTAAGGCTTGGCATTAGAGGAGGTACAAAAGGCGTAAATGCTGCGAAAATGTTTTCATCTTCTCTTTCAAATCTAGAATGGTTTTTTGTTTGGTAGTCTAAATTTTGGGATTTGATTGCGGGATTTTTAATATTTTTGGGTACAATCTTTCCTAGTAGGTTGTTTTTGGTGTGGGATTGAGGCGGCTAGCTCCAAAAGGTCTCCCACGTTGGGCGCCAATTGTTACCTTCTAATTCTATAGTGGCTGCTTGAAAGTTGTATAGTGTGTTTTGATGCGGCCATGGAGTCTGTGAGTTTGTAGGGTTCTGTCGATTTTTTGGTTGCGTATAGGCTACGGCTCTGCTCGGTCGAGAGACGCCTGCAACAGCTCTGCAATTGTTTTGAACCAAGCTCCGCAACAGTTTAAGCCAGCCCTGGAAAAGATGCGGTTTATGATTTACAGGAAATAATAAGGTTAAAAAGTTGCAAATTATGATTTCCAGGAAATCATAAATTTAAACAATCTAACCATAAGGAGTTGCGGATTCTACATCATTAGCTGTTTGACTAATGCAGGAGGTGGTTCATCTTATGATGTCACTTGAACATATGTGCAGAGGATATTTTGTCTAATTTTTAGTGATGTGCACTCTTTGGTTGCGTATATATGTTAATCTGTATGGTCTTGCTAACTTTCACATGTTGTGATGTTACATTTTTACTTACTATGGTTCACATGTAAAAAGTCAATCGTGCAAGTCTACCTAACCTAATCTTAGTGTGCAGACATAATGGGTACTCTTGCTCTTACCATAGAATCGTATCCTCGCTCTTTGCTCCGACCCTAGAACACTGGAGCATTGATCCTAGTACTCTTGCTCATCCATCCCATCTTTGAGTGAGGTTACTAAGCTAGGGATTGAAGCTTTAGGGTTGTAGTGGACACAATGATCGCTCTGAGCTTTGAATACTAAGCTAGGGATTGAAGCTTTACGGTCGTAGCGCTGAACAGTGAGCGAGGGTTTGATGCTATAGTTTGAGTGAGGGTTCTTGTTATGATTGCTGTCTAATGCTGCGAACACAACACAACGGAGGATCGCAGCAATGGGTGAGAGAAATAAGCTAGTATTGAAGTTCCAGAGTCAAAGCATTGAGCTGTGAGCAAATGTACGTTGCTGTGGTTGGTGCAAAAGTCTACGCTGTGTCTGCACACTAACTGGACAGTCGATTTGTACCGAATGGTGTTTAGATACGCGCAGCTATCCGGTGCGTTTGAGATTTTTGTGTCTTGATACCTTTCTTTAGGTTTGCTTCACGCAGGTAATAAGACATGAAAAATTGCTTACATGATTAGTGTGAACAGACAAAGCTCACTTCACAATTTAATGTTTGTTTCAGTGATGGTGATATTCTACTACACTATACATATGGGGACCTTCCGGCTGTTATAAAACGCATTCCATGGCTGAGCGAAACCGCAAAGACTATACAAGCCATTTGTTTTGACCCAACAGCTACATGGTTACTAGTTGTTAGTAAGTACACATCACTTTAACATTATTATCACATGTAATTATTTGTAAAGAAATTAAAGTTTGAATTCGTTCGCAATTTATCAGTTCCTATCGTATACTGAACGAAAGTAATTTGAGTTATTCAAAATAATCGTAATCATGACCTTTCAAACTTTTATGTATTTATTTGACTAAATAAAATGATATTGTTATTAGAAGTACTGTAGTTAATGTTTTGAAGCAGTAGGCGCATGCGCAAATCGAGATTTTGTGTATATTTTGCGGATAATTATTTTAACAACGAAATCGTTTGTAGCATACGATGGTTCCTTGTACATAATTCCTGCACTAAGTCTAGTCGATAAGAAACAAAAAGTTGATTGTAAATGGTCCATCAACGATACTACACATTTTGTTAAGCATCAAAATACTCCAGATTCGAAGCCATTATGTATAGTTTGGTGGCAGACATTAGATTGCAACCAAAATGCTTTGGTTGGATACGACAACGGCATGATTGGTTTGATCAGTTTGACAGATGGAAGATGTCTGGGAGTCTGCAACATAAATGAATCAGTTTTACAGTTGCATTTGTGTCAGGACACCAGCTTAGAGTCTATATTTTTATTGGTAAGCCAACAAATCTTATATTTAAATATGAATAGTAAAAATATTAGTTGGTCAAATTCAAACATTGTTTGTCACTCTTCAGATTAATGGTAAAAGTGGTCAACAATGGCGTTTAATATTAGAACACCATATAACTGGATATTTATGGCCACCAGATGCAAATAATACAGTGGACGATACGACAAGGTCTCGATTATACAGTTTAAGACAAATGGGCGTCGATAAATTGGCTTCATTGAAGCAACGCATCGTCGAAGGCAAACATTCGAGAAGAAATAGTCAAGCTAGTGATACGGCTAGCGAATCATCACATTCAGAATCGTCGCATTCAGTTCCCGAATTATTGCCGCATCTATGTGATACTTACTTTTCAGCACAATACGCTAGGAATAGATACTTATTTTGCGCTTTTTATAAACCAAACAGTCTTTTGACAGTGAGTATTATAATTCCTTGCTCAAGCAATAGAATAATTGAAATTATTTTAGGTACATGCAGTAGATGTAGAATCTGCACCACTTTTTGTTCATAAGTTACCTACTAGAAGTAACTATTTATTATTAACCGATAAACTAATTTATGTGATTGATGATACCGGCAGTAATTTATCGGTTTTAAGTTCGAACCTTTCAGAATGTCGTTTGGAAGGAGATTCTGTAAGTTGCTTTTTTGGTTTAAATGTTTTTAGATCATTTTTTTTTTTAATTTTAGGAATTCAATAAGGATTCGTTGATAGGTCAATTCTCGATTGAAAATGATAATGAAAAAATCCTTAATATTTATAAAGTAACGGATACTATTATATTAAAAAATAAGCATATACAAAGCAAGAAGGAAAAGACTTTTGCTTTACCGACGAGTGTTGATGATTTAAACATTCCAAATTTGAAAATTGATACTTGTGTTATTGTTACTAATAATTCTGTTTATAAAATTGTTGTTGGGTAAGTAGTTATTTAATTAAATTAAGAATGATTAACATTGATGCGTTATCGCCAAAACATTTAAGTGAGAGGAAACGACTTTTGTAGATTCCGGTGTTTCCGACATGCTTAAGATGTTTTGGCATCAATGAGCTTGTTATAAATATCCATTAATGTAAAAAAAATCAAATATAGCAGTTTGTATTATTTGTAGTTGTTCACCGATCAAAAAATTCATAACTCTAGTCAATGAAGATTGGAATTTAATAAAAGCCGAACGTTTATCGATAGTATTCGGTCTAAATCTCCAGCAACTATTGGAAACATGTGGAGATATATTGATAGCCAACAATTCCTTCCATCAGGGTTTAGTATTATATCAACAATCTAAAGTCCATTTATTAAAACGGGTTCTCAAGTTGGCTGTATCTGCGGATTGCAAAGCTTTGTTGAAATTCATCAATTTGTGTTTGAGTACAAGCAAAATGGAAATGTCAATGGCTACGAAAATCCATATCGGAAATTTAGCGGTAATGGCGCACACAGAAATGGTATTAAGACATCCTGGACATTTACGAACGTTGTATACTAAGGATTTTATGTAAGTTATAATTTGTATTTATTTAGATAAGTTACAAATCGGTCTTAATTTTAATAGAAGGTTTACGTTCAGAGGGTCGATTCTGATCTAGGTGGTCGTAATTTCTAAGTAGCATTTTGTACCTTTAACGATCAGAATGACCCCCAGATCTGGCCCTCATTTCGGTCGTATAATGCTACTAAATTAGATGCGCATGCGTACTCGAAATATCTGCTGAGAAGCGCATGCGCACTCAAAAATTCATATAGTAAAAATAATTATATATTACAGGACATTCTTATGTTATGAAGAATATTATGATCAAGTATTAGCCGTAAACGTTGCATGCCAAGCAGGCCATTGGAATGTGGTAACCTTATTAGCAAAATCCAGAGGATTACAGCCAGAAGTAGTAGCGGCATTAAGTCAAGTCGTTCAATCAACGCACACAATTCGTCAATCGGTAGGCGAATTCGTCTACGCCCTTTCAGAACCTGCTTTAACACAAAGTCTACTAATCTACCCAACATTTGCATTACCAATCTTCAACTACATTAAAAATAGCTTGGGCGATTTCACAGTCGACATATTAAAACGATTTGTAGTCCAATTGGATCCGAGTCAACCAGCAGCAGCTACCGTAGTTTCAAAAATATTCCAACACAATAAAAATAATTCCGGAATCGAATCTACCATAGATTCAGAATACGAATCTCCAACTCATTCGAATGTGTTGATTAAGGAGCTGCTAGAAACTTATATTTTAGTTTTATTACAACTTGTTGAAAAAAGTGGCGACAAATGGTAATTATTTTGTTACTTTAGCTTCTATTTAAATTAATAATTTTTGTTTTAGTTATAATATTAATTTATTGGAGAAGATAACGCCACCAGAACAAAGAATAGAATACTCGTTTATTGAAACCTTGCCACCATTGAATCCATTAAATTGTGGATTTGAGCATGCTGGTGTTGTAAGGAATAATTGTCTCTATACTATGGGATTGGCTACTTCTGGATGTTTGGGTTTGGGACCACTGCTGACGCAAAGTAGTTCTCCGAAAATTGTGCAAACATTGGTAGATTTGAAAGTGAAAGTTTTGAGTGTTAGCTGCGGAAGGAGACATACGGTAGCGCTTACGGATTCTGGGGTAAATATATTGTTTTTGTCTATAATGCAAAATATTATTATCAATTTTCAGGTATATTCATGGGGATCTAATTCTCATGGCCAATTAGGTCTTGGGCCTTTAATGCAAGAAGCACCATACCCACAATTAATTTCTAGTCTTTACGGTAAAAACATAATAGAAGTTTGCACTGGCCAATACCACACGATGGCTTTAACATTAAATGGCCAAGTCTACACATGGGGATGGGGAGTTCATGGCCAATTAGGGCATGGGAATTGCAGTAACGAATATCTTCCAAGATTACTTAAATTTAAACTACCAATCATGCAAGTGGCAGCTGGACATGCGCATAGCCTAATACTAACAACAGATGGCAAAATATATGGATTCGGATCAAATTGTTTTGGACAATTAGGAAGCTGCAATGTTGATAGTAGTAAAACAACTACGCCAATATGGATTTTGATAATGCCCGATATTTACACCCCAATTATCAGGATTGCAGCTGAATATTTTCATAACGTTAGTGATTGAATTAATATGATTTGTAAGCATTTTAATATTGATTTTTTTAGATTTGTATTAGGGTGGATCAAGAGGTTTATACATGGGGAGCGAATCCGCAGGAAGTAAGGTTGTGCCAATCGAAATTCAGTCAGAAATTGAACGAATATGGTAGCAAAGTCTACGAGCCATGGAAAGCTAGTCTTAATATTTATTCCCATATTCATAAGAGGCCAGTTGATGAAATTGCAGTCGGTTATAGACACAGTGCCATATTACATAATGGAAGGTTGTTATGGGGAAGAAGTCGCGATGGCGAATTGGGAGAGCCGAAAATAAGGGATCAAGAATTGTCCGGTGGATTTGGGCAGAAATTTATTCATGTATCGTGCGGATATGATTACATCATGGCTATTGAACAGAGTGGGAAGGTTTTGGCATGGGGCAGCAATAGTATGGCTCAGGTAAATATAATACAATTGATTATTAAAGCATTATTTAACATGTGTACTAATTAGACTCTAACAAAAACAATTGAAAATGTTTAAACGTTTTTTATTGTTCCTAACAAAAACATGCAATTGTTTAGCTGCAAATGTGAAAATAATTTTCAATAAATGTTAAACAAACAAAATTTGAGATATTTTGGTTGTCCTAGCTTGGTAAAGGATCGTGTGTGTGTGTGGTGTTGCTTGTTAATTGCATAATTAGTTCACTACCACATTGTTTGCAATCTAATGGAGCCATCTAGTTGAACTATCGGGTACAAGACTCGACTTTCTTTTAAGCATATGCGCATGCCTCGTATTTTCTTACGCATGCGCAGATGCACAAGTCAAGACGGAGCATCTGCGCATGCCCTTTTATATTAATAAAGAATAATTTTGTTTAATTTATTCAAATATCATTTATATTATGATCATAATTTTTTTTTTCAGACAATTTTGGGAAAGCCATATGAAGAGCACCGCCAAGCAGATGGAAAAGTGGTCCTATTAAAAAACACTAAACGTATCATAAAGATTCCAAGCAACGTGCCTGCAAATGCTGAAGGTTATCCTATTGAAGTACCCGGCCTACCAACACCTGCAATTTCTTTCAACTCAACCGATCACAGAAATTTATTCAAGAAAAACAAATATACTATCCCAATACAATTGATTGAAAACTCGTCATACATGAAATCAGAAATGAAAGCAATAAGCAGAAGCAATTTTAATCCAGATTTTGTACAACACGTTCCAAACATAACATTAGGACAAAAAACATTGCATTACGTTCTGGAAACTTATTTCGGCCACTATGATACTGAAAATGTTTTAAGCAAATGTTTGGAATTAAATAATAATCAGGCAGCTAGTAAATTAGCCATTTTGGATGGTCATTTTGGTGATTCATTAACATACCAATTGAATGCTTTCAAAACATATATGGAAACATTCCAATTGGATTTAGATATAAATCATCCGAAACCGGACGAATATGATATTAATATCCTGGGAGATTTATGTACTAAAAATGATAAAATTGATTTTAACGGAATTAAATTCGAATTTACATCGTTGAATTCACCAGCGCATATATTAAGTACCAGTTCTTCTTTAGACAGCATTCGACAATGGGGCGACGATCTGGACCATCAAGGTGGATGTGAAAGTCCTTGCGAAATGACAGAAATGGGCGATATTAAACAGTCCATGAATCAATACGTTCAATCAGTCAAAAATGAAAACACCCCAGCTATATCAAGCGTTTCCAAATTAATTGAAAAACCAAATTTAAATTACGAAAAAACAGTTAGTGATATAGATTATGAAATTGATTTATTGTTTAAGGATTTAAAAACCAAAGATATTATTAAAACAGCCGCGTTTTTGATTGAATTTTATATTAAGAAGACTTATAATTTGGAGAATCATATTTTAATGCAAAATATTCTACTAAAATGCATTGAATTTTGGTTGAATAATAATTTACCAGTTTCCGTTTTGGAAATGGTTTTGTTGAAAAATATGGATAAATATTTTTATCCTTTATCTATTTTACTATTTTGTAAGAATTTTAATAACAATTTAGGAGAAGAGTATGTTCAGAACGGCGAGTTGCGTAGGCCTAACTCGGCCGGATTCTTAAAAGAATTTTCTACCAAATTTTGCCTTCAATTATGTTCGATGGTATTAGAGAATGTTAATAAAACTTAATCCTCTTGTTTTTTCTATCCAAAGTAATTCCATTAGTGTGTAAAATGTAGTTATAAGTCATAACTAGTCACAAAATAAAGATCTCTTATGTTTCGTCTTCCGTTAATTTTTAAGTTTTATATAGTTTGTTTTGTAAAATATGGCAGTTGTTTAGAAGTAGGATCTACTTTCGTTTTAATGTAGTCTGCTTTTATACTTTATATAGCCATGTAGTGATGAAAATATTGATTTTTTAGATTTTTACCATCTTAAATATATTATTGGACAAATGTTTATGTAAAGATAAGAAAACCTTTTTTAGATCTGTAACCCAGGATGAAATAAAAAACAGTACCTGTCAGAAATTATAAATATGTATTCTTATATTTTAGATTTGTTAACCAATACAAAAATGGTTAGGTTACATTGGTTTGGAATAGGTCAGAAGTCTTTCTTCCAATCCAAGATAATAAGAAAAGCTGTTTTGTTATGTAGCCAGCCGGCGACCAGAAACTTGCCCAAAATATGAAGACGTCTTCTAGTGAATGAAATGAAAATTGGTATATTAGTTTACAAGTTACAACTTTGGAAACTAATATACTGTTTTACCAAACAAAATGGCGGACACAATTTTACAACTTCTGGTACGCCGCAACTAGAAAACTGGGCAAAAAAACTTTTGTCCAAGTGAGCGGATTAGGTGGCCATCTCGAGCCACGTATATTCTAGGCCAAGTGTAGATGCCGACAAAACTGCGAAGCTGTTTTTTGGTGCTTGGTAGTGCTCACGGGCCAGCTAAATGTAGTTCTCCGGGCAGTAAACGTGGTTAGATGCTTCGTCAAAATCCTCGAGGTTCAAGACATCCAGATCTTCCGTCGGTAAGAATTGGTTCCAGTAGCTGATTATAGGCTGCTTCTGTCGTGGTTGTCAATTTGTAGCATACAAGTCGAGTACACCACCCCAAATATAAATTGGCCGCTATAATAGGCAACTTCATATACACAAAAATATTGTTTGCTCTGTTGCGCTCATGCCGTACCGCGTTTTAGCTTCATTTTCTCGCGCTCACATTTAACACATTCCATAATGTAGCAAGAATCGAACAAAGGTTTTTCGGGAACTGAAGTCAAGTTTCTTGGTTTGAATGTTATTTTAGTGGCTGCAACCTTCAGTTCGATTTGAAACTTTACATCCGTCTACCATTCCTTTGTATTTCCATGAAGTGAACAGCTGTTTAGAATTCAAGATATCGGTAAGTGAACCGAGAAAACACGTTAGATCCAAAAAAACATTTCACTGTTCACAGAGCTTATTTAACAAGATTACGCGAAGCAACTCAAAAAATTACTCTTACGTGAAAGTAGGTTTATAACAGCCATAGATTTCTCAGGAAATTTTTATTAATTTTGTACAAAATATTATTCAACTTTATTCAATAATAGAAAAAAAATACACACAAGTACATATATAGCATTAAATATATTATCTTACACGTTAAAAAAATAACAAAACATTATAGTAGACAAAAATATACAAAAGTAGTAGTAGACTTACAACTAGCTCAGTCAATATTATAAGAATAAATTATCATCATATCACCACATACGAAATTAATATTCGCATGCATCAAAATTGAATTTAGAAAAGGTGCTAGTTTCTTCAGGAACTTCTAGATATGTAAAGTCGACGTGATATACAGGTGGTAACTCAAAAACCATTGGATCTACTTCATTTAAAATTTTTGTTTCAAATTCGGGAGCCATGATAAATTTGGTTTCGGGCTCATGTTCAGGATCCATGCGTCTTAAACGATTCTTAATGCGGTCCGTTAATGGTAGGACATCCATATAATCATCTGAAATAATGGATAGTTACCTTTTGCAATAAATATAGTCCCAGACTTTATTCATGCGATTTAAACTTAAGTTGCTATAAAAACTCGATTCCTTACTCTTTAAACTGCAGTTACATTTGGTTTGAATTGAACCACTCAAGAATGTTGTTTGCAAGTAAACATGTAAATATGTGGTCTTCTCATTTCGAGAACATTTGGCGCAAAATAGATCGCAAACATTTGTTGCGCAAAGGTTCGCAAACATTCGGCGCGCAAAGGTTCGCGAACATTCGGCGCAAAATGGTTCGGCATAAATATCAGCTAGAACTGGAAAAAAAAACTTGTTAACTCTTACCTTTAAGTTCTTGATTTTTGCAAGTGTCAAGCAGCCATTCATTATATTTGTTTTCGGGTTTCTTAAATTCGGGCACTTTCATATCAGTAAAAACGTTTATCTTTGATTTAAATGGGCCCTTGTCAGTTTTTTGTGGAATTTTGCAGTTGGTATTGCGATCTTGGAAAGCCTTTCTGGTTGCAGAACTTGTCAAGGTGCCTTTTCTGGCAATGACATCAGAATCTGAAAAAAAATACAAAATATCACTAATAAAGCATTTGCGTGTTATTGCACAGAAGCCCCAAACAATCAACCAGTTTCTGGGAATGGTAACATTGTACTGGAAATACTCTTTTTAATACCCAACGAGAAATCGAATATCCTTCGTTATATCTCAACCGACGTAAGCCGAGGACAACCGAAGACACATTTTTTATGTAAACAACGACAATTAACGAACCCGATAATAACCATTCACCGGTTTAAACTCCAAATATGTGAAATACCATGGAATTTAACAACTCAATTTGCTAATTTGCTATTTTTGACAGTTTATGGCCGGATTTTGGTGCTTACTGACTATTGTAAAAATTTTAGACCAGATTTATACATTTAATAAACAGAATTTTGTAGTTTTTAATCCTTTTTGGCCAAATTGTTTTTATTGTAAATACTTTTATCATTTTTGACTTTTTATAAATATAATTTTGAATTTTTTAACAGTTATGACCAAATTTTGGTGTTTTTTACAATACTTTATGACCGGATTTTGCAATTTTTGGCAATCTATAAATAGAATTTTGCATTTTGACAGTTTATAGCCGGATTTTGGTGCTTTATGACAATATTTTGATGAATCAAGGCTAAATGTTGCTACATTTGACATCTTATGAATAGAATTTTGCACTTTTCGACAGTCTATGACCGGATTTTGGTGTTTTCTGACAATATTTTAATATTTAATAGCTGCATTTTGCTATTTTTCAGTTTTTATGGCCGAATTTTGGGGTTTGGTGATAATATTTAAACTTTATGCCCGGATTTTATTATTTTTATAATTTCATAAATAGAATTTAATACTAATCAACAATTTATGGCCAGATTTTGGTGTTTTCTAACAATATTTTGATATTTTATGGCTATTTTTGAAATTTTATAAATAGATTTTACATCTTTTAACAGTTTTATGGCCCATACTAATCATTGAATAGGTTATATTCAGCGACCAGTTTAGGTTTTTGTAAAATAATGTAAAAATTTCTAAGTGGATATCACACTTTGCCAGAAAACTAAGTCCAAATTTGTCATACTTCAACCGAAGCCCTTTATACAATTTGTAAAACTTAATTATAGGTTAGCTTATATTGTACAAGGCATTCTTGACTCGATAATTCTTATGTGTAAAGTACGTTATACAATAACTCATTTAATATCTGTATTGAATAGTGTCAATCGTTAATATATCAAAATTGATTGTAATACTCATTTGACAGTTAAGTTGTGTAAAACTGTAAATTTCAAATTTTTTTCTGCAATCTATTTGATAATTGTAATAAATTGCTTATCAAAATTACCGACAATTCAAAGACTCAACTATTGGGTAAAACAATTGATCAAGTTAGCTAATGTTGCAAAACAATGCCTTGAAACAAATACATATAACAATGGAACAATAAAAATTGATTAAACTTTAACATAATTATCAAGCTACAATTCAATACAATATTCCGTATCTCATGTTATATATAGATTAAAAAAAACCAAAAATAAATTCTCAGTAGCAGTTTTACAATTTTATTAATTCAATCACCCGATTAACAAAAAATTCTCTAAGTATCCAATCGGTGATAAACATAATCCTATAAATGATTAATAAATAAAAAGAACCTATATTAAGATAGGTCAGGAATGATTGATTATTAGCACATGTGAATTGATTTCAAAATAAGTCCCCTTTAATTTTCAACATTATTAATTAACATAAATAACTTACTCTCATGGTTTTGGACACGCATTGATGGTGAAGAAAACATCTTGGCTGTTAACAATGCAGGTGGTATAAAATGGATGTAAAATTGTACTCCGGCTTTTCGCAATGTAAAATCTTTCGGAGGCAAAAAGTAACCTTTTGACGGTTTTATCCGTTACGAATATGTTTTTTGTGCAACGTTGCCAACGTACTGACATAAAATAATCACATGGTTGCCATCTATTAATTATTGTTTGCAGTTGTTACAGTTTTCTTTGATATTAATTGGTAAAAATATTTATAACATTAATTATTACTGTTATCGGTCGTATGTTATGCTGTTATCATTTAATATATTAATTAAATTTTAATTAATGTGTTGGTTTTTACCAATGTGCTGCTGTCTAGTGTTGAATAGCCAAACTAATTATGGTAGTTTAGCAGTGTGCCACTAGGTGGCAGCACAATGTACTTTTAAAAATAAATATTTAAATTTATTTCAAAAACTTTTAAGTATTATTATTTGTTGCACATAACATTTTTATTTTAATATGAGTATAACAAATTTATTATTAAACTATTTAATTTAATTTAAAGAAATTTAATTTAAAATATATTTAATTCAGTATACGAGGGCTGTTCAAACATAAAATTAATTGATTAATTAAATTTAAAATGATTTATGCGACTTAAATTTAGTTAAACATTTATTAAATCACCTCAGTTTACAACAAACTGTTGGTTCTGAAGCTGAACTGATGTGGTTTTTACTTGAGTGAAAATTAAGTCTTTAGTTAGATAGACCCGTTTGTCTTTGTTTGTTTTTTTGAGCGGTGCTTGGGGTGTTTGGAAGTCATCGCTTGGTAGTGATTTTTTAATGCAGCTGTGTGGAGACTGGAATACTTTCAAAACCAAGATAACATTTAAGCAATATGAAAGTTAGGTTAGATTAGGTTAGGTTAGGTTAAGTTAAGTTAAGTTAGGTTAAGGTTAAGCTGGTCTTATTAGAGAAATCAAAGGTGACAAAACAGCAAGCTACAGACCATTATGTTTGACAAACGGTTTTGGCAATGTGTATGAGCACATGATTGTGTCTAGGCTCAAGGCTGAAGTGAAAAGAAAATATCACCGGATAAATATGGCTTTATGAAGGGAAAATCAATAATTGGCGCTATGAATAAGGTTTTGGAACTAAAGCCACCAACAAAGCTACAAAAAACAATAAATTTTGCATATTAGTAACTGTGGACATAAGAAATGCTTTCAACACGGAACTCTGGAAAGGTATCATGGAAACCTATAAATGTTATGGGAGTTAGCCCTGCACTCAAAACAAAGAAGTTGGATTACGACCTTTATTTGTGACAAAATGACTTCGGACGTCCGCAGAGAGGTCCAACATCAAATTTTTTGATGACGAACACTTAGGTGGGTAGGTGGGTCATTCCAAAGCATGATACAAAGTCAGTAGTTTAAATTAGAGTGACCTATTCACTTATGTGTTAGTTATTAAGAAGTTGGATCACAATTTTCTTTTGTGACAGAATGACTTTTGACGTCCGCAGAGATGTCCAACATCAAATTTTTTTGAAGACAAACTCTTGGGTGGGTGGGTGGGCCATTCCAATCTAAATTACTGACTAAGTATCATGCTTTGGAGTGGCCCACCCACCCACCCAAGTGTAAGTTATTAAAAAGTTGGATCACGACCTTCTTTTGTGACAGAATGTCTTCTGACGTCCGCAGAAAGGTTCAACATTGAATTTCTTGATGACAAACACTGGGGTGGTTGGGTGGGTCACTCCAAAGCATGATACCAACTTAATAGTTTGGATTGGAATAGCTCACCCACCCACCCAAGTGTTAGTTATCAAGAGGTTGGATCACATTTTTTTTTGTGACCGAATGATTTCCGACGTCTGCAAAAAGGTCCAACGTTGAATTTCTTGATGACAAACACTTGGGTGGGTAGATGGGTTACTCTAAAACATGATACTAAGTTAGTAGTTTAGATTAGAGTTGCTCACTCGCCCACCCAAGTGTTAATTATTAAGAGGTTAGATTACGATCTTTTTTTGTGGTAATTTTTTTTTGTTGACATCCGCAGAGAGCTCAAGCCCTAATTTTCTTGCTGACAAACCTTGAGTGAATAAATGGGTTACTTCAAAGTATGATTAAAAGTTAGTAGTTTGGATAGGAGTTACCCACTTACCCACCACCACTATCAATTTCAACAATCTCAAGGATAGAAACCTGAAAATTGGAGAAAACAAAAGCTTACGAATGTCATGTGGGGTGCCACAGGCATCCATTTTTGGCCGCCTATTGTGGTTTATCTGCTGCAATGAAATGTTGGAAACTGAAAGATTGGAAAGGGGTGAATTTGGTATGTGTTGCAGATGACACTGCTGTAATAGTAGCATTCAAATAGGCTGAAAATTTAGTAGCAATTGCAAATGATACTCTTAAAAGCATGAATCAAATGTTAGTGTAAGAAGGCTTGAAAATTGCAAAGCAGAAAACCGAGACCCTAATACTATACGATGGACAGCGACTGAAGACACTGACCTTGAAAATAGGAAATACAAGCTATGTCACCAAAAACGCAATTAAATATCTAGGGGTATGGTTTGACCACAAGTTTTACAAACATGAGTGACCAAAGTATGTGTAAAGTTAATTTGCCTGTGAGCAGTTTGTGGTTATTATAGAGCTGCTCTATGAGTGATATACTATAGAAAGTATTTCTTGCTGTCTGGTTTTCTGCGTAGTTAGCAATAGCATTTGCTTTAGTAGTCCAAAGCGTAGTCAAAAACTGGAGGTGAAGTAAGTTAGAGTTCAGTAGATTTTATCAAATTTAGAAGTTTTTATAAAATACAATTGATTTTGTTGGGTTTAAGTTACTTTTATGAACGGAGAACAACGTTTTTAAAAGCTGATTTATTAGAATCTGGTTTTTTTAGGTAGGGTTTATTTTATTTCGGAGTTTTTGGCAATCAACTTGTTTAGTATTTTATCTTATGCCAGTTTCTGTTTAGCCATAGGTTAGATTGAGTTCCGACTCTAATTAATGATCTATTTTTTGGTGTCAAATGTGTTATTTTGAGCATGAGTTTTGGTGCTGTAACATGAGCGTATGTTGTAGTTTTCTGCTACTGTTGTTAGTACTAGAATAGTCGGTTAATGATTGGAATGAACTAAGTCTGATATATTTGCAATATGGACCATTATACACTTGGTTAAGAGCATTTTGTACCATTCACAAGACAGCAAAACAAACCTAAAAAACCAAAATGATGGCCGTATGCACATATGATCAGAAGGTTATATACGGTGGTGGTGAGCTCCATTATTACATATAGAATGTTTATGTAGACAAAACAACCACCGTCAAGAGTACGGCCAAAAAACTAGGTAACATTTAAAGGTTAGCATGTATGCTAATAACGGCAATAAGAACTACTCTTACGAGCTACAGAAGTATTACTATTACTACTACTTTACTTAATTGTAATAGCGGAGGCAACACAAGCAGCAGACATTTAAATGAACACATTGTAAAGCTCAAAATTCAAATAGTTAGTATAACAGATGTGTTGCATAAATGAAAAAAAAACTCTAATAATAAGGTCAGATTTCATAATAGATCATTGCATTAAAAAGACATTTGATATGATAATAACACAGCAAGACAAATAAACAAAAAAAAACAACTAGACACAGTCAAAAAAATTATCAGCCAAAGACCAAAATAGCACCAGAACTGGAATCTATGAAGGCAAATATCAAAAAAAACATTGCTAATCTTGGGCAAACATGCTTTGAGTTTCTACGCATAAGTGATTGTCATTAAGTTAGTGTGTTAGGGACAAAATTGGGACGGGACTATACTCATTATATCTAATAGTCAAGCCGTATTATAGTCGCCAGTAATAAAATCTAAGCTGGTTATGGCCTGCATAAACAGTCTAGAAGCATTTGCCTACAATTTGCAGATTTTTCCTGATCTGGATGCTAATGGACTAAAAGATAAACTCAAACCTAATGATCAACTTGCCAAAAAAGGAGCAAAATAAACATTTACTAGACTCAAACTTGCTTTTGGGGTTCTATACAAGATCAAAAATACAATCATCTGCAGCAAATTGATGCAAAACACATCAACTTATAACTGTAAGAAAATGACACATTTAAGACTATTTCCAACAGGACCATCACGTATAACCAACATGTTGGTAACACAATTGAGTCAAATTAGGCTGCAAAAGCTGACAGGATTAATAATTGGTGTAAGAAGGAAGAAAATTAACTTTGCTACAATTGCTGAATAAATGCAAAGCTTATAAACACACAATCTCTTTTGGCAAACATAACTTTGGCAAAAGATTCTTGGCTTTATCAAAGTTGAAAACTTTGGTTTTTATTAGTTTTGTTGAGCCGGTTGCGGTTTGGCTCTAAATTCAAACAACGCCAACGTTTCTAATAGCAGTATATTATCTCATCGTAGACAGCAAGGGTTATCTTTAAGTTTGTTGAAAGTGCTTCTGTTGGAGTGTGGCATTGATTTGATTTTGTGTTCTAACTGCGCAGATTTACAGCTTGAATTTTTTATTGTAAAATTAGTTTTTTTTTTAAGATTAGAAGGAATCTAAGTTTTTTTGACAATTTTTGATTATTTAAAAAAATGTTTTTGTTCTAATGCACTTTTGAAGGGGTTTTTAAAACAACAGAAACGTGTTTAGGCTTGCAACATTATTTTTTTTGCAAAAAGTACTTATTACGTGTTTTGCGCAATCTGCCAAACTGATTTTTTATTTGAAAAATGTTAATTAAAAACAAAAAAAAATGATTCAAAAATATTCCTTAGATGCTTGGTATATCTAATTTAAAATATTTGTTATAAATTGTATAAATAGTAGAAAAAGAAATTTGAATATCAATTTATGCTATACTTTGATTACTTAATTTTTAATATAAGTATACAACCTTTCAGTCTAAATAAAGTCATTTATACGTATTAAACTCTTTAGATTTATAATTAAGTTCAAGTATTCCACTTCCTTGTGTTGTATTTTCCTATCGATCTCTTATCAGTGCATGTTTGTATGTACTGCTAAGCCACAAATTTATGTGTAATGAATTTGTGCTGGGATCGTAAAATATTTAACGGTTATGAAATTAGTTTCGGTCAATGATAGGCGTATAAACAATACCTAATGACCAGGAACTGTCGTTTCTTATCGTTAACTTATTTTTTATACGACTTTTATATTGAATATATACGTGATACAATTCGAATATGGATTTACATTAGTATTCTGTGATTTGTTTCGGTCAGTCAATCTGTAATTGAATCATAATTGTTAATTAGCAAGCGTTAAATCTTTACCGCTTAATTATTTGAAACGCATTTATTGTTTTAATATGCAAGTGATTACATTTATACCAACAACAATTGGAATTTTAATATTATATTATTAGACACTATATTTATTATTTATAATGATTAAGACGCATACTTGCATAAAGTAAGCTAATTTGAATTTCAGAGTTGGGGTCATTATATTATTATATATATATGGCCATGTATGAGTCAAGTGTACGGAATGAAAATTTGTTTTTGCTCAAACCATTGAAAATTACTTCTTCTTCATGAATTCTGATTATGAGAATTTTTTTAGATTTTTTCCTAGTAATAAGCAATCAAAGTTTGAAAAAATCGAAGTTATGCAAAAGATACTCTGAACATTTCAGGAATTGCCGTGTGCTACGTTTTGAGATATCTTACAATGTATTTACTTAAAAATAGTAAAAAAAGAATTAAATTTTAAATTTACATTTTTTGATCGTTTGTAACTTTTCGGGATTGTATTTAAAAAAAAAACTATAACTTTTTTCTTCAAATTTGTATAAAGGATAAGTTTACAGATTTTTTTTTTAATTTTAAAAATTTTGGCGAACTTTAAATGACAGATTTTCTTAAAATAAAGATGATTTTCTTTTTTTAAATATGTATGAAAAATAAGTATACTTGGTTGCATATACTAATATATTAAAACAAATTAATTACATTTATGTTGGCTAAACTGATTAAATTATTAACAAGTGTCCGTGTCGTTGTTGATTGGATTGTGGTAAATTATTATTTTTTAAAATCAAGTGATTATTAATAAAAACTAGTGCGGTTATAAACATTTGTGAATGCATTCTGTAAACATTAAATAATGGTTGTTCCTGCTATATCCATGGTAAAGATAGGAGTCTTGTAAACGAATGTAAGTTACTTATCAATAAATACATTTTTGTACTTAATTTACTATAAAATTGCAAACTATATTTGATTGCATACTTTAAGTTTGTATTATTAATGAAATTCTATATTTGTTGTATATTTGATTGCTATACTATGCTAAGCTATAATTACGTTTATGTTGGCTGAACTGATTAAGTTATTGACAGGTATCGGTGTCATTGTTGATCGGGTTGTGGTGAATTATTATCGATTTAAATTAAGTGATTATGAATAAAAACTAATTGTGCGGTTATAACATATAGTGAAAGCTGAACTTGATAGTTTTGTTGAAAGCATTTTGTGAACATTAAATAGTGGTTGTTCCTGCTGCTTCCATGGCAAACATAGGAGATGCAGGAGTCATGTGACTAATGTAAGTTGCTTATTAATAAATACAATTTTTGTACTTAAATATTCTACATACATTTACTGGAATATGTTAGCGGTAACAAGAACCTTTAAGATGATAAATGTATTAACACAAATGTTATAAAATAAATAACAAATAACAAATGTTATACTAACAGAAATTAATCAAACTTTACAAATTACAATGCAATCAGCAATTTATTTTTATTTTGTTATAGACTAGAATAGAAACATTTATATTATATATGAAATAGCACATTACTGAAATGGCCGCCAGCTGCTATTCTTGCATTCCGCGAATCTTTTTAAAATCTTTTACTTACAGTGGTACAGCTTTGAGGTTAGCTTTAAGAGCGTAAATTGATTTTGGACTTTGTTTTTAAGAAAACCTCAAAAAAATGTTGTAAAAATGCATGATCTTGGTGGTCAAATAAGATTCTTTCACCACTTATATGGCACATGACGCTATTTTGTTGAAGAAAAAGGTTTTCTATATCTACACTCTATCTTAGGCTACACAAAGTTGTTCAACATATTTCTATAGACTTAAAATGCATTGTTTTTAAAGAATTACAATTACAGACAGTACTTGAGTAAAATTTGCATCACAAACTGTTCCGGATATATTTAATTCTCCTGAATATTGCAGAGGTTTTTGGAGTCGCAAATACAACAATTTTACTTATTAATATAGCTATTTAAATGATCTTTGTCACTAAAAATAATCTGTTTGCAAAATTGATTTTTGTATTAACTTTCTAATCTATGAATGTTTGTTTCATATCAGATGGGTTGACAGGTTTGATTTTTTTTCAATTAAATTTTATCTTTTTTCAAAATTTAATATAATGTAATTGTAGAAAGGTCAGGTATGTTTTTTATGATACTTTTCAGCAATTTTTTCAGTGATGATTTTTTTGTAATTTGAATAAGATAAGATAAGCGAATGCATTTGGATGCCATTGACGGTTACAGCTCAGTCAACGCAAGTTTAAACTAAACGTTCACACTATTTGAACTTTGTTCCCACCCATCCACCCAAGTGTTTGTTATCAAGTAATTAGATCACAAGCACTCGCACGGAGAATAACAATTTCACGCTCGCAAGACTTAATCTGAGTTTTTGCTCACCCGCCCAAGTGTTGGTGGTAAAGATATTGAATCACAAACACTCGGGCGGGTGGGTTGGCAACACAAGATTAAACTAAACAAACACATTATTTGAACTTTGTTCCCACCCACCTACCCAAGTGTTTGTTATCAAGTAATTGAATCACAAACACTTGCGCGGGAAATAACAATTTTACGCTTGCAAGATTTAACCTAAGTTTTTGCCCACCCGCCCAAGTGTTGGTAGTAAAAAAACTGAATCACAAACACTCGGGCGGGTGGGTGAGCAACGTAAGTTTAAACTACCCGCCCACATTATTTGAACTTTGTTCCCACCCACCCACCCAAGTGTATCTTATCAAGTAGTTGGATCACAAACACTTGTGCCGGGAATAACAATTTCACGCTTGCAAGACATAATTTGAGATTATGCCCACCCGCCAAAGGGCGGGTAGTCAAGTAATTAAATCACAAACACTTGGGCGGGTGGGCAGAAACTCCAATTTGAAACACATTTGAACAAATTTCAAACTAAGTTTTTGCCTACCCACCCAAATGTTTGTTGTTAAGAAGGGAGTTCATATCCAAACTATTCATAAAATTTAAACTAAGTTCCCGTCCACTCATCCAAGTTTTGTAGTCAAGAAATTGGATTGCAACTCTCATGATCTCTCACAAAAATTGGTTCAGTAACAAGCAGCAGCGTGGTTCTTATGCTAGGGGTCTCTAACTTAAATACTACTCTGTCTTATATTATTTGTGTATTTGTTAACGCTTTAACCGCTTTTTTATTCATGGTTTCAACAACAAACAAATTTACAAACATGAATCATCTCAGAAGGATTTTCGGCTTGTTAGATCCAAGTTGGTGAGGTCGATAAAGTAATAAAAAGTAATAATTACTATAAAATTTATCAAAAATACATTCTAATAACAAATTTGATCAACTTAAAAATCAATAAACCTTATCCAAACTAAGACATTGAGGATTATTTTTGTAATCACCCTTATCTTCATAAACAGCATGCAGTGAACAAATCCAAGAATCTTTAGTAACCTTTTGCCAAGTCAACAACCGATCCTGCAATTCAGCAAATACTTCCTTCACTGATGATTTTCCTGCAAGATTCTTACTCTCCTCAGAATCCATTTTCAAATCAAACAATTCCCATTCGGGACGATAATAATAATCCTTCAATGATTTAAACCAATTTGTTGGAAGCTTAGATCTTATGTTATTTAATAAATCCTAAAATAAATTGATATAATTGATTGCGTTAACATTTTAATTGTATTACTTGAAAAGTTGGTAATAAGTAGAAGTCTTGATCGATTGGAAAGGAGCGTTGTTGTTTATATTATGGATTGTGGCTTGCGAAAATTACTTCGTTGGTGCGGTTTTTAGGTTCTACAAGAAAAATAATTAGATTTCAAAAGTTAACTGTTAGATGGCAAACATAATTATTAATTTAAATTAGATTTACACAAACAAATAAAAAAATTGAAAGGCGCGTTGTATTAGCATCTTTTGTAGAAGGTATTAGACTTGAGGCGGTTGATGGTGCTGAAAGCACCTAACGCTCCGGTTGATGGTTTATTTGAAAGTGAATTACCAGTTGATTTGCTCTTTTTTTTTGAGTTAGGGAAGAGTAATTTCCTAAAGACCTTGTAAAGTGTCGGATTTACTCTTATAGGCACCTACTGACTAAACTCTTTCCTCAATAACTCCTAGAAGCTTGCACATGTATATGCAAGGACCTTCTTACCTTAGTGAATTTGGTCTCATTGGGAAAAACTTACAAATGCACAATTGTGCTTGCCATACAGTGTTTGGGGAGAACTTGTGCTTTGACTATGTCTAAAAATTAGACTAAGAAACAAATAGTCACTATCTAAAATTAATTAAAAAAAAAATGTAGCGTAGGATTGCTCTGTTCCGGCATTGAGAGTGCTTTTGCGTATTTTGGTTTTAAATAGTTTAGACCTGCATTCTTCTCAAAACTTCTAGATTAGCGTCGTGCTTTATTCAGTTTATCTTAAGATGCGGCAGTATATCCACATTTTAAATGTTTTAATTTTTTTTAATGGGGGAGAATAGTTGAGCCATTATATGGATTTACAGAATCAAACTCAGCAAGAAAACACTTAAATATAATTAAATAAAATTTTTAGACATTGTAGAAGAAAATCTAATCTGTGCCCTCAAACTTTTCCAAATTTTTTTTTTAGAGTTTAGGCTTAACTCATTACTATAGAACACATTTTTTTATTTTAAGTAAGATTGCCTTTGCTCTTTAGATTTTTTTTGAATTTTTTTATTTTTTATTTAATGAATACTTGAAATAAAGGATATGATCCATTTTCTCTATTATTGTATTCTTTACAACATGCCATTAATAGATATGCTCTCAGATGCACCGTTAAACACTTTAGAACATAGTTCTTTAGAATAGACGTTAATAAAAAAGATATGCATCTTTTTAGTATTTTAGTCTTCCAACTTTATCAAAGCTTTCTATTTCTAATACAAATTCTTTATTATTTGTATCGTCACTTGTTCTATTTCAGTTTTCTTTATGACATTAAGTAGTTTATTATAAACACAGTTAATATTCCTAGAACGTTGTATTAATACTTGCATGGCAAAAAGTGCATCTTTAGATTTGAACCCAAATTGTGTGCCCAACATTTGTGGTTTGAGCTTTTGGTGAATACTTTCATACATAACTTTTAGAAACATTTTAAGTTTATAAAACTGATTATACGGTAGTCTTCACATTTCTTAGGGTTGCTTTTTTAGGTAAGTTAATGAATTTAGACTTCAGATATTCGTGGCCTGTTAAGGGGTTTAAGCTTTAATCTGAGAATAATTTAAAGATTTTGGCAAGTATTTTATAGGAACTGCAAGTTTTTTTGAATATAATTTGTGATATTGTTTTTTATATTTTGGTTTTAGTTATTGGTAGGCTTATCGACGAGTTCATTGGGAAATTGAAGAACAAGCTTTTTTTATATTTGTTAATACAATTCTTTGTGTTTTGCCTTGTTTCTATGCTTTAGTAAAAACTTTATGTACTTTTTTTAAACTATTTAATCTTTTTTTTTTACATTTTTGTACTTTTTGATATTCAAAAAATGCAGTTGATTATTTAGATTTTTGGCTTCAAGTTCTTTTTATAATTTAATTGTTTTGGTCATGTTTTTTTAATTGTTTTTAAGCACAGATGGTTATCAGAGGTTAAAAGGACGTGATCAGACTGTTTATCTGTACCTGGATAAGTTTTTGCTGCTGTTATTGAATTTTCAAAACGTTTAATGATTGTAATAATTGTTTTATCTGGATTGCTTTTAGAAGTTCTATTTTATCTGGATTCTTTGAAGAACGTATTTATACAAACAATTTTGTTATTTTTGATTTAAAGAATTAAACTAATCTGTTTTCTCTGTCATTCCGCGTGTTCAATTTGTAGTCGTCAACAATATTGGCTACTTTATGGTTAAAATTTGTTGTTTGTATTTTATTAAATAAAGTAGAAGCATATATTTGAATTATATTTGTTTTTAAGGGTTTAGTATTAACTTTTAATAGTGTTACACGGTCAAATATTAGTCAGAAGTTTAAAACAGCTTGTTCCACTTTTTTGTTTTTTGTCAATTTATCTCACTAATACCAAGAAATTCCAATTCTTCGTTTCATAAATGTACTTTTTTGGTCTCGAACATACTACAAACATTGTATGTTCTTATTTTCATCTTCACAGCTAATCGAGAGATTTTTTGCATTCGTCCCAATATCAGAGAGCACGGTACTAGGGTCCATAATTTGTTTTCTATGCATAATGATTATCACAATGACAATTTTTTATATAATTTTTAAATAATTTTATTTAATAACTGTATTTTTTGTGCCAGTTTTTTATAAATCTTATTAAATTAGTGTAAGGTAAAATAAAACTTCTTAGAATATTAAAAGAAGTTTAGGAGTCTAACTTTTAACTATTAACAGTATCAGTTTTTGCAAATTGTCTTTTTTTTGCTTTCTAACACCAAATTTCACAAGATAAATTAAAATACAGTAAACTTTACAGTATTGTAACTAGAAAAGATTTATTCTAACAGAACTTTACACTTTTTAACAGTTTATAGCGGATTTTTGGTGTTTTTAACAATATTTTGATGTTCCAAAGTCGGATTTTGCTAATTTACATTTTTTAACAGTGTTATAGCTGGATTGTAGTAGATTTTTATAATATTTTGATATTTTATGACCAAATTTTATTATTTTTGACAAAAGTTTTTGGCCAGATTTTGATACTTTCTGACCGGATTTTACTTTTCTTGATCTTTTATAAATAAAGTTTTAAACTTTTTAACGATTATGCTCAAAATTTTTGTCCAACAATATTTTGATGTTTTAAAGCTAGATTTGCAATTTAATAACATTTTTGAAAAGATTTTTTTAATTTATTACCGAATTTTAATGCTTTTTTGCAAATTTTATAATTTATAGCCGGAATTTTTAATTTTAGAGATTTTATAACTTTTTTTAAACATTTTTGATTTTTTTTTGATGTTTTAAAGTTCAATTTTGATATTTTTGACAATTAATACATAGAATTTTGCACTTTGAAACCGTTGTTGGCCATATTTTGATTTCGTCTAAAAATATTTTAATGTTTTATGTCCCGATTTAGTTATTTATGGCTTTTTATAAAAAGAATTTTGCATTTTTAACAATTTAAGACAAATTTTACGGCCATTTAATAATTTTTTAATGTTTTAAGACTGGATTTTGCTGTTTTTAACATTTATGAATAAAATTTTGCACTTTTTAAAAGTGTATAGCCAAATTTTGGTGCTTTTTAACAATAAATTTTTACAGTATTTTCATAATTTATGACCGGATTTTGCTGCTATTTTTGACGTTTTATATTTTTTTTTGTATATTCAACAAATTTTGGCTTGATTTTGATAATTTTTGATTGGATTTTACTTTTTCTTGATCTTTTATAAATTGAATTTTAAACTTTGCAACAATATTTTGATGTTTTAAAGCTAGATTTTCTATTTAAGACAATTTATGTAAAAAATAAATCAAACTATTGGCCCAGTACTATGCAATGAAGTGTCCCGCCTACCCTTCCAAGTGTTCGTCATAAAAAAATTGAAAGTTTGTCTTCTATGCGGACACCAGAAATCATTTGGTCACATAAGAAGATTGTAATGTAACTTCTTGTTAAGTAACACTTGGGTGGGTGAGTGGGATACTCCAATCCAAATTATTGACGCGTTGCTATGCTTTGGAGTGTCCCACTCACCCACCCAATTATTTGTCATTAAGGAATTGAATGTTTTCTTTTCTATTATGACGTCCAAAGTCATTTTGCCACAAGAGAAGATTGCAATCTAACTTTCTGTTAACTAACACTAGGGTGGGTGGGTGGGTGAGCCACTCCAATCCAAATGATTGACTCGTTGCCATGCTTTGTGTGTCTCATCCACTCACCCAATTGTTTGTCATTAAAGAATTGAATGTTTTCTCTTCTATGATAACGTCCAAAGTTATTTAGTTACAAGAGAAGATCGTAATCTAACTTTTCATTAACTAACACTTGGAGTGTCTCACGCATCTACGCAATTGTTTGTCATTAAGGAATTGAATTTTTTTTTTCTATGATAACGTCTAAAGTTATTTTGTCACAAGAGAAGATTGTAATCTAACTTCTTGTTAACTAACACTTGGGTGGGCGGGTGTGCTACTCCAATTCAAATTATTGACTTGTTGCTATGCTTTGGATTTTAATCTGGTTGCCATAAATATTCAAAAAGTTGTAGAGGCAATTTTAGGGCAACGTGTTTAGAACTAGCAAAATCTGGCTATGAAAACTGTTCAAAAGTGCAAAATTGCATTCATAAAACGTCAAAAATAGCAAAACTTTGTCAAAAACGGTTTCAAAATGTAAAATTAATTTATATGTTTTGTGGTGTCTTAGATTGCAACACGCACTATTTCTCTGATTGTATGAAATTGTCGAAGGACCAGTAAGAATGATATCTTACACAAATTATGCTTTAATGATAAGGTAGAAATTGTACTCTGGTATCGCAAAGACTCTCTTTAATACTAACTTAAAACAAATAATTTACAAATATATATACTCATTCAAATTGTGTAAAATGTGTTGTGATTGGTTAGTTGCTAATTAGGTAATTTGGGGATTCCTAGAAAGAATTGTTGGGAAAGTACCATATTAAATTATATTGTAGGGATTATTATTGTAGGAGATTAAACATACCTGGAAAGGATTATAAGAAATTTCATTACATAAAATATATTTCCTATCATAAATATAAATTGAATTTTTAGTAGGACGAGGGTGTCATTAGCACTAATCTGTTTATTACTCGGAGCATATAAGATCCGAACATTCCGCCGGCCTTGAAAAGAAATCTTTTCAATTTTCGATGGGAAGTAGTCCTAGTTTGCTTATTGCAATTTTAGTGATGCCTGCTGCCGTTTTAACTGAGGCTACTCTGGCGATGCCATCCTTTCCTGGGTGTAGTTCCGTGATTCGTCCCAGCTGCCACTTTAGTGGTGGAATGTTTTCACCTTTGAATTCTTCTTTCTGTGCAATTCGAAGAAGTGCTGTTGTAGCCTTGCTTATTTCTTGTACAGTCAATGGGCCAGTAAGTTTAGGTTGCCCTTGAGAGTTGTGAATGTACCTGAGGCAGAAAGCTACTATCCTCTTTAATTTTGAGAGTGAAGACCACTTGGTAATAATACTGCTAATTTCTTCAATTACTGGAAGTGCTACTGCTGGTTTTTCGTCAGGAAGACTTTGTTCTATATCTTCTAACGATGGCCATTCTTCTTGGTTTAATTGTAGACATTTTGGACCATGCCACCACAAGCTTGACTCCTTGAGTTGAGTTGGATTTACACCTCTAGATATGATGTCCGCTGGGTTGTTATGTGATCGCACATGTCTCCAATTTGTATTTGTCAGCTCTTGCACTTCAGTTACACGATTTGCCACATATGTTTTCCATTTGTTGGAAGGTGAGCGGATCCATCCAAGTGCGATGGTTGAATCTGACCAGTAGAATTCGTTGTCAAAGTTCAGCTTGAGTGCACTCTTCACCTTTTTTGCCAAACGAGCAAGGATAACTGCTCCACTCAATTCCAGTCTAGGTAGTGATATTGTTTTCAATGGTGCAACCTTAGACTTTGCACATAATAGATTGGTGTTGATTGCGCCAAGTGTAGTCTTACATCTAATATATATGCAACAACCATATGCTGCCTCAGATGCATCGCAAAATCCGTGTAGTTCTAGGTTGCTATATTTTTGGTGCTCGTGTATGTGACGTGGTATTTGTATAGTATCAATAGATGTGAGATCGTCCTTGTATTGATGCCAAAACGTATGTATCTCCATTGGAACGGCTGCGTCCCAATCAATTTTTAGCTGCCAAACACGTTGCATTAGTATTTTTGCTCTTATTATGACTGGTCCAACCAAACCCATTGGATCAAATAGTTGTGCTATTTCTGATAAGATATTTCGCTTAGTGATACGTGTAGGTTGGATATTGTGCTTCACTGAAAAGTGCAGTGAATCACTACTTGAATTCCACAGTAATCCTAATGTCTTTATCACTGTTGTTTTTGCCATGGGTATTGTTGTTTCCTGGTTAATTGAGGTAATAGTGTTTAAGATTTGGTCGTTATTTGATCTCCATTTATGCAAATGAAATCCCCCTTTTAACAACATCTGGCTTAATTGACGTTGAAGCTCCTTAGCTTCCTCAAGTGAATCAGTTCCTGTTATACAGTCATCCACATAAAAGTCATTTTGTACAACAGTGGAGGCATGTGGATAATGAGTTTGTTCTTCTATTGCCAATTGTTTGAGACTTCGAGTAGCAAGATATGGTGCTGACGCAGTGCCATATGTCACCGTTTTTAAATTATATATTTGCAATGGTAGTGACGGATCTTCTCTCTATATAATTCGCAAATATTGTCGATCATCCTTATGTATCCAGATTTGTCGGTACATTTTAGATATGTCGGCGGTAATCACATAACGATGAATGCGAAATCTGAGCAAGATTGATAATAAATCTTCTTGTACTGTAGGGCCAACTTGAAGAATGTCATTTAATGATAACCCTGTTGTAGTTTTTGCGGAGCCATCGAATACGACTCTTAACCTTGTTGTCGTACTATCTTCCTTAATAACGCAATGGTGTGGTAGAAAGTAGCCGTTATTGGTATCATTAATTGGTTCCATATGTCCCAGTTTCTCGTATTGTTGCATAAATTCCACGTACTGCTTCTTGAGTACAGGCATTTTGAATAATCTCTTTTCCAAATTGTAAAATCTGAGGATTGCCATATTTTTTGAGTCGCCTAAGTTGTTAGGGTTAATGTTGAATGGTAACCGTACCACAAATGCTCCTTCGTCTGTTCTACATACTGTTTTGTTAAAGTGTTCTTCCGTTTTACAATGTGTGGTTTTAAGTAATGGGGTGTTCACTTCTTCTGACTGCCAGAACCTTTCTATTTGCGTCTCCAATGTATTCAAATAGCATGTAACCACTTCTGAGTTGTTAGTTGTTGGAATTGTTCCTGATGCTATCCAACCAAATTGCGTATTTTGCACTGTAACACCGAATTGGGCTGTGGTTAGTTTTATCTGTCCGATGCTTAGTAAACTGAGATATATTTCTGCTCCTAGCAATAAATCTATCCTTCCACGTTTGTTAAATTCTGGATCGGCTAACGTAATGTTTTGAGGTATGTTCAGTTGATTTTTCGAAAATGAATTAGCTGGTAGTTCTTGTGTGATCTCGGGTAATACGTAGAACTCAAGTTTAGCCTTAAATCCATTGATTCGTGATCGGATTGTTGTCACTAGTCTTTTAGTGATTGTTGTGGCCGTTGCGTTTCCGATACCATTGATTGGGAGACGGACTGATTGTGTGTTTATGTTTAAACTTGCGGCCAAGTCCTCCCTGATGAAGTTTGTTTGTGATGCACTATCCAATAGTGCCCTACACTGACGATGTTCTCCATGTTTATCGACTATGATTACCAATGTGGTTGATAATAGGGTCATTTGGCTTTTGTAGCTGTCATTGGTGGCAGAATAGCAATCGCTTGATGTTGATAAATGTGTATTTATCAATTCTTGTTGGTCATGTAATAATGTATTATGTTTTTTATCACATTTTGTGCATTGCCTGGATCTGCACTCATTTGCTCCATGATTTTGTTTTAAGCAATTGAAGCAAAGTTTTTGTTTTTTGACCTCTGCCCTTCGGTCCGCTATATTTAAATTGTGGAATGCATTGCATCGGTATAGCTCATGTTGATGCTGGTGACACAACTTGCATTTTGCTTGAGTGTTAGTGTATGAAACGACTGAGTGTCCTTGATGACGATCCGTTTTTGGAGTTTGAACTCGTTGTAGTTGTGTCCTTTGACTTTTACTGGCGTTTCGGGACTCAAGGACTTGGCAGCGTTCTTGTAAGAAGTTGGTTAGTTCTTGAACTGATGGATTCGTGCATTTTAGACGATATTCTTCCTATTTGTCTTTTGAAAGTGCATCTAATTTGATTGTTGATAGATGTAACAATAAAGTATCTCTTGTTGGTTCGCCTAATACGTCTAAAGCATTGACGTGCTTTAAGAATGTGTCGATGTGAGATCTAATTGAGCTGGCGGAGTCTTCTTTAACCATAGGCAGTTGAAATATTTTATTTATATGATTTTCTATGATTAGTTTTTTATTTTCATATCGGCTGCGTAGTGTTGTCCAAGCTATGCCATAGTTTGCATCGGTGATTGATAATGCTTGAATTGTATTTGATGCTTCACCCGTTAAGCAAGATCTCAAGTAGTGGAATCGTTGCACGTTGTTCAGAGAACCGTTTTCATTTATCAATGAATCGAATGTACTGTAAAATGTTAACCAATCTTCTAGAACCCCTGCGAATGTGGGCAATGTTATTTTTGGCAGTTGCACTTGTTGTGAAGTTGAATTGACTGATAATGCTGGTGTATCAGTTCTAATTATTGGTTCACCACTCAAGACATCTTCTATTCGAGATGTTAATTCGAAATACTGGTCTTCAAACGTTTGTCGATTTTTTGCTTGATCTTCTGTGTCATCCAGCTCCTCTATTTTTGATTGAATTTCATTGTAGTCTGAATACACCAATGTTAATAAACGACTTCTGAGCTGCCTATAATCCCGTTCTGGATTGTCGAGAAACTTGTTGAAATATGTTTCTAATTGTGTTGTGCGAGTTTTAAACGTCTTGCGTTTCAGGGTTAATGCTGCTATTTCGGTTTTTGACATCTTGAGTTCAACTATGGATGAGTTGATTGCTTGATGCACTTTGACTATTCGATGACTCAGGTCTTGATTTAAAATCCGGTTCGAAGGACCAAATGTTTTGTGGTGTCTTAGATTGCAACACGCACTATTTCTCTGATTGTATGAAATTGTCGAAGGACCAGTAAGAATGATATCTTACACAAATTATGCTTTAATGATAAGGTAGAAATTATACTCTGGTATCGCAAAGACTCTCTTTAATACTAACTTAAAACAAATAATTTACAAATATATATACTCATTCAAATTGTGTAAAATGTGTTGTGATTGGTTAGTTGCTAATTAGGTAATTTGGGGATTCCTAGAAAGAATTGTTGGGAAAGTACCATATTAAATTATATTGTAGGGATTATTATTGTAGGAGATTAAACATACCTGGAAAGGATTATAAGAAATTTCATTACATAAAATATATTTCCTATCATAAATATAAATTGAATTTTTAGTAGGACGAGGGTGTCATTAGCACTAATCTGTTTATTACTCGGAGCATATAAGATCCGAACATTATAATATGGTAAAAATAGCAAAATTTGGTCTTAAAATATAAAAATATTGTATCAAATTTGGCTATTAACTATTGAAAACTGCCAAAATTCTGTTTATAAAAAATAACTCTAAAATTGAGAAATTAAAAAATGTCAAAATTATCATGAAATTTTAAAAATCCGGTTATAATGTGTGCAATATTTTAATCATAAAATTTTAAAAGCAGCTAAACCCAGCCATGACACATCAATATATTGTTGGAAACCACTAAAATGCAACCATACATTGCTGAAAAGTGTAAAAACTTAATTCATAAAATGTCAAAAATCAAATCCAGTCATAAAATTAGAAAACTAAAGAAAAAAACAAACTTGAATTTATAAAAATATAAAAAAAAATAAATAAACTATCAAAAAGTGCAAAATAGAATTTCAAAAATATCAAAATCCGGCCATAAAGTATAAAAAATATTCTCAAAAAGTACCAAAGTTTACCATACACTGTCAAAAACTGCAAAATTTATAAAAAAATTAAAATGGAAAAATTGGTCTTACAATATTAATTTTTTTTTCTAAAATAATCAAAACCGGCTAAAAAAATTAAAAATTTTGTTCAAATTTGGTTCATTTCTGCTTTAAATCAATTTATATAAATTAGTTTCAAAGTATTTTCAAAGGTATTTCATGTTGTTGTAAATTTCACATTTAGAAATTTAAAAAAAAAATTACATGGTCACATTACAGTTTTTTGATTTAAATAAGTAACTCAATTACAAAAAAGGAACTTAAATTTATTGTAAAGAATATTATAAACTAGAAGATTTTGATTGACTTTATTAAAAAAGTTTTGTTTTTTTTTCAACATCTTCAACAATCTATTTTTTATTTAATAACTATTTAAAACTACTAATTAAATTTCTATGAGACAAACAGAATATAGACTTTTTATAATATTAATAAAGATTTCTATTATTATGATTGTGCAGATTTATGTGATTGCTTGTTTGTCCTATTTGAAGATGCTCAGAAGTGGTTGTCCATACATGTCTCAATCTTCTAGACATAAATATCACACAAAGACACGCCCAACAACATAAAATATCATAATTCACACATTAGAGAATGTCTTAATTTCCGCATTCAAAAATACACGTGACTCACAGGCTTGGTATTATTATTTTTGGCCAGCTTTCTAAAGGTGTTAATTTTTTCCTGTTGTGCTTGACAAGTTCAGGCGAGAATGATTATTATAAAAAAAATTATAATACATAAATTCTCTCGCTCTAAACTTTATTTCTCAAGTGCGCCGCTTATAATGAAGAATATATTGGGTACGGTCGTTCATATATAGCTGGAGAGAGAATGAGAGAGGAGCCCCCTCATTACACGGTGGGCCGACCACCTCACGATCCTGGTAATGTGTGTACACATACCAACTGATAATCACTTTTATTATAAAGCATCTTAAGTAATGTACATCTTGTTTTACCTTCGCACTTTTTATTGGCTTTTTATTTTGTTGGTTGGTCGGATCGTTTTTATTTCTTTCTTTTTTAATGGTACCCGAAGGCACTTTTGTGTCACGTCTTGTTATTTACATGTGTATAAATATATTACGTATTGAGTGTGATAAGGATTGTTATTGGGTATTATTTACTGCTGATGGATTTATTGTTTTTTTAGTATAGCACCTTGATTTTAGGAATAATAATTTTCTTTTGTATGAAGTGATCGATCTCCAGAATGCACAATAAATTATACATATATTGCTACCTGTTTTGGTAATAATTTTTAGCAAAAATTCCTAAAATTAGTTAAGACTTTAGTACTAAATAGATGCAGCATAATATCAACATTTTAAATAATTACTCAACTGTTAAATTAAGTTAAACTAACAGTGAATGTAAATGTATATAAAGCTTTTGCAGTTAATAATTAGTCTTGGTTCATTGAAACTAACAGTTAATAACTGAAACTAATTTAAAATTTAAATTGTGCAACAGTAAAGTTAAACTGAATTACACCGCATTAAGAAAGCATATAGTTAAAAATAATACGAATATAAATTACTAAATAGTTTTATAAAATTTTGAATTAATTTTTAGCAATTTTTATCAATTGATAGATAAGTGAAGATATTTCCGTAAATTCAAATACTTAATAAAATGTATCAAATCGGTTTTAATTTTATAACAAAGTTTATCTAATATGTTTTTACAAAATTAACTCTATACTTAATTGATTGAAAAACATTGTTACAATATATTGTTAAAAAAATTACAAAATTATACGTTTTTTCTAAAACTGTCTTTGATGAAGCCTTTCTCAGTATTTTGCGTTGAGGCTCAAAAATAGTAGCTATGCCACTGGTACGTTCCATAATCTGCAAGTTTAATTTTTATGTTTTTTTTTTAAAGTGCTTTATGTTTTAAAAAAGCTTTCTTTTGTATTACGGTTTTGATATTTTGCACCAGGAGCGTAATCACGGACACTTTTTTCAGCTCTACAACGTAGGTTTGTCGGTTGATACAAAATAATCTTAACACGCGCGTGAAGATTTATACGCCAAAAAAGTATAGAAAAACTTGACACACAGGTACGCTCTATAAGCTTGTAAAAGTGTCAAGCACTTAATGTCTCTTACTTTTTCCGTTTTTGGTCTTTAATTTTTGCATTTATGATAGTTGGTCTTAAATTAATAACAAATATAAAATTTTGCTTAAATAAGTAAACATTGGCAAATTTTGTTTGGTGTAGATTAAGCAAACAAGTCCCCATTGCGTACCGGAATCGTAAGCTGAGACGAGCATGGAAATCAGCAACAGCGTTCCACGAGGCGGGCGCGCCTTACACTGCCCTCTCCCCAACCCATCCGTGATCGCACGCATACCATCCCGCGTGTATTTTATGTATAGTAACCGAGGCACTAATCTTAAGCTCAAGTTTACTGAATACAAGCAGTGAAATTATAGCAGAACTAAAATAATAATAAATAAATAAATAAATTCTGATAAATGTTGCTTAAAAAATCTTGCAACAAAATAAGGAATTCGGCTTTTATAAAATAAATGTTGATAGAAAACTAAAATATCTGGTCAAAAAAATTAGAATTGAGTTAATTGAAAATAAAGAATCTGGTCTTCAAATATATATATATATAATAATTAGTCCGGCCAAATCGTAAACAATCTAGTGGTTATAGAGAAGACTGAAGGTTCATCAGTAATTAAAATAGACTCACTCTGAGTTTTCTTCCTCTTTTTGGACTTTTTGGACCGGGCCTCGATGAATCCGTCCTTACCATTCTTTTTCTTATGTTTAGTCCCCGGTCCGTGCGTTGGGGCCGTCTTGTCATCAGATTCAAACTCCACCTCCAAAGGGAAGAAGTCAAGGCGGCGTTTTTCCGCCGGTGGTAGTTATAGCCGTCCATCTCTTTTTAGGGTTTCTGGGAGGCTGGTTTTCAACTCTCCAAAAATCAGTTTTCCTTCCTGGGCGACGGTAGTTGGGGGGACATTCTTTGAGACAGTCCGCCAAAACTCGGAAGGAGTCTTCAATTTCCTTTATCCTCCTGAAAAAGGTAGCGATGGTAAAGACCATGGACATCATCTGTGTCTTTATGGCTCCGACCTAGTAAGAGAATTATAATAGCAAATACTGGAGCTTGCTGTGCTGTGCTGCTGTAAACGTCCGTGAGTATTGCCTTCCTCCTCTTCTTCTTTTTTTTTTCTCACTTGTACACGTTCGATGTGCCGGAGGTCTAATACATCGGTATTTATAATTCCTCTTTTTGGACTTCTTGGACCGGGTCTTGATGAATCCGTCCTTATCCTTCTTTTTCTTATGTTTAGTCCCCGGTCCGTGCGTTGGGAGCGTGGTATCTTGGCTGGCCGTCTTGTTATCAGATTCAAACTACGCCTCTAAAGGAAAGAAGTCAAGGCGGCGTTTTTCCGCCGGTAGTAGTTATGGCCCACGTCCATCTCTTTTTCGGGTTTCTGGGAAGCTGGTTTTCAGCCCCCAAAAACCAGTTTTCCTTCCTGGGCGACGGTAGTTGGGGGGACATTCTTTGTGACAGTCCGCCAAAACTCGGAAGGAGTCTTCAATTTCCTTTATCCTCCTGAAAAAGGTAGCGATGGTAAAGACCATGGACAACATCTGTGTCTTTATGGCTCCGACCTGGAAAGAAAATTATAATTGCAGATACTGGACCTTGCTGTGCTGTGCTGCTGTAAACGTCCGTGAGTATTGCCTTCCTCCTCTTCTTTTTTTTCTTTTTTCTCACTTGTCCACGTTCTATGTGCCGGAGGTCTAATACATCGGTATTAATAATTCCTTTTTTTGGACTTCTTGGACCGGGTCTTGATGAATCCGTCCTTATCCTTCTTTTTCTTATGTTTAGTCTCCGGTCCGTGCGTTGGGGGCGTGGTATCCTGGCCGGCCGTCTTGTCATCTGATTCAAACTCCGCCTCCAAAGAAAAGAAGTCAAGGCGGCGTTTTTCCGCCGGTGGTAGTTATGTCCCACGTCCATCTCTTCTTCGGGTTCTTGGGAGGATGGTTTCCACTCCCCCCAGAAACCAGCTTCCCTTTCTGGGCGACGGTAGTTGGGGAGAAATTTTTTGTGACTGTCCGCCAGAACTCGGAAAGCGTCCCCGATTTTCTCTATCCTCCTGGAAAGGGTAGCAATGGTAGAGGCCATGAACAACATCTGTGTTTTTATGGCTCCGACCTGGTGAGAAAATTATAATTGCAGATACTGGAACTCGCTGCGCTGTAAACGTCCGTAAGTATTGCTTTCCTCCTCTTCGTCTTTTCTTTTTCCTCACTTGTCCACGTTCAATGTTTCCAACGTCGGTATTAAACCGTTCAACCGGTTCCAAACTCTCTTGCCTCCAGAGGTTGTCGTCCATGTTGCGATGGATAGGAGCAACGGTTTTGGTGACATACGCATGAATTGCGTACGTCGCGTTGGGGGTTACGCCGCGCTCAACTGCAGGTGTGTCCGGGATGGTATCCGCGGTCTCCTTTGAGAGATTAGCTTTGGGGTTAGACGGAGTGCCTGTCTGTATCCTTGTTAATATCTCTAGGTTTTCTCGATATATTTTATCTTTTTTTTCTCGGAATCGACTGTGAAGCGGTCTTATTCCGACTCTCCTGGTTCTGTCACATTTGGTGTTGTGACGTTGGCCGTGAAGCAGTTTTTGTTGTTCATTTGGTGCTGTAATGTTGCAGATTGTAGCAACTGCCGTTGGTACCGAAACTAAGCATGTTGCTTCTTTGTAGCATTTGGTATAGATGACTTTGACTGTGTGGTTCTGGGCCAGCTCGTGGTGCACCTTTTTGACAACCACGTGATGAAGTTTGGGTGTGTCCAGATGTAAGCCAAGACATGTTCAAATTCTTCAGTAATTTTGCCGGATTTGTAGTTTCCACCTTAACCACTAGATTGCATTTCACAGGCGGTTGAATGCGCTGTATGCAAGTTGTTCTTTAACATAATATTTGCCAGACTTGATTATGTTGAGTTGTGCGGTATTCGTCTCAATCATTTGCTGGATTTGATCGCAATCTTGCATGTCAGATAACACTGCCTCTACGTCTTGTTCGAGCGGTTCTAAAGTTATCTTAGTAAACCTGGTTATGTCTGTGAGTTGCTGAAGGTTTGGGTTAATGGTTTGATTTTGGTACTTGCAGGTGAGTACCCAGACGCGAGCAGTTGGTTATCTGGATGGTAGTTTAAGGTCGTAACGCTCGAAATCAGCGAGGTACTCTTCTAGCAACTGTTCTTCTTCTTTGGTCTTTTCTCAGGTTTTGGTTGTTGAGGTCTGAACGGCAGAACTATGCCGTTCTTTGTCTCTCGTTAGGTTCTATTTGTTACCGGCATCTTTCTTGATAGGCGAAGAAGGTTCCTGAGTCCAGAAGTGATTTTCAGACGATGGTGATACGTTGTTTGTACTTTGTTTTATTTATTGTTAAACCGCAGTTCCGACATACACGTCACTTAGACGCCGAACCCAAAGGTTTCTAGACACACGCCACACGTTGCTTTCGCAACAACGTAAACCTGCACTAGACAAGGATCAGTGGCCGTCTTAAAACCCGAGCGTGGTGTGCAAGCACCGAGTAAGATCCTTGGGAAACTAGGGGTAGACTTTGTTGTCAGCGTGGCCGCCTCGGATAGAGCCGGAGAAATGGTTTTGCTGGTGGTAGTCTTGGTAGAGATTGAAAGCTGCAACTACGGTAAACAAGTCATTAAGTGGCACCCAACCGGAAGAAGCCAGTTGATCGGTGGTTTGACGAGTTTTTGTCCTAATGTTGACTGCTTGGGCTCTCGTTGTCGACTGAAAAGCGTTTTTTTTTTTGTTAGGCGTAGGTGGGAAATCTTTGCTCCCAGGACGTGTCGGATGTACTTTTTTAAGGATGCCTACCGACTGAACCTCACTCATCTGGGAATTGGCTGAAAGTTTGAGACCTTTTGGCTTATGTATCTTCCGTTTGGAGATGTGTATGTAGGAGGTTGTTTAGGAGTTGCTTTTAGGCTGGGTCAACTGAGGAGCGGAAGTGAAAATTTTACCTTTATAGGCGCGCGGCCGCGCGCTATATTGTTGTAACAATATACATTAAAAAAATCTTTGAGTGGCTTGGTTTGCCATCACCTAAACATGCTGTAGCTTTAATATTCTTTTATTTAGACATTAGCAAAGCTACCTGTAACCAAAATCTACAATTCGGAAGAGTCTACAAACATAAAGAAGCTACCCAAAACTTTTATTGCAAAATCTGGAAAAATTGTAAGTTTTTTTTCAAAACTGTCTTCAAAAGACTCTTTTCAATACTTTAAGGTATTGCCCAAAAATCTAAGCTACGCCACTGTTTCTAACTAATAAAAAACTGTCCTTATTATGTAATATTATTGAATTATTCTTTCATATTTTATTAAATTTGTCTTCTAACTTGCATAGAAAACTGCCAAAAAGTTTTTGTTAACACAAACGGCTATTAAGCAAGTCTACTTACCTCAACAAAAAATCTATTTTATAGCACAATTGCTTCAATATCGGCTTTTGTTTGCAACTTCTAAAATACATGCGCAGAAATGATAAAACTAGGTGAAAAGAATAATAATTGCGTAAAAACCGTTATAGTTACTAGCATTGCTATTTATGAATACACAAGTTTTATATGAGAACACAATAAAAAAGTCATGGCACATTTTCTAAATGTACAAGAGCCTACCAAAATCTTCCTAGCAATAATAAAATTTTCAAATAAAAATACTCACACCAAAAGCATATAGAGAGTTGTTACGCTTGTTACGTCTTTGACCTATTAATTGATATTTTTTGTTTTGTTTGGTTTCACCAAAATACTATGACTAGTACATATAATCTTGCTCAAGTCTCAATCTGTCTGACCGCACCAACAAGTAGTAGAAACTTTAAACCATGTACACTTTAGACACTTTGCACTTTAGTAGACGCGCGACGTGTGCTATTTTCTCTCACCGCATGGTGAATCCAACATAACGTTTCACACCCACCACTGACGTCACGCGCTATTTAGTGTTATTTGCTCTAAAAATAGTTAAATTACTATGCAACCAAATGCAGTATACAAGATTTATAAATATTTTTCTGAATAACACAAGTTTTCCTTCGACTATTTAAAAAAGTCAAATTTTATAAATTTTTATTTCAATTTCAGACACAAAAAATGTAAAACCAACGGATATTTTGCAGTTTTTTCCTAAAATTGACCCTTTTAATTCAATATTTATTTATTTTTTAGTTTCTAAATGTAAATTTGTATGTTTTGAAAACAATAAATAGCACTTTTTGGTAATGCACATATACCACTCCAAAGCGGACCACAATTTTTCTTCAAAAATAAAAAAAAACTTGGTTTTATTTCTTGTGTACACGCACACGTACATTTATTATGCATTAATATTTACATATTTTATTTAAAAAAATAAGTGAAATTAAGATTTTTTTTATATACACACTACTATGATTGAGTAATTTGTTATAAAAATTTTGAAGTACATTACATAGTTTGTATATGATTGTGTTGTCAATTATTTGATCAAATTTAGAGTATTTTATAACATATGAATCAATTTTATTGAATAATTGAATATAAATATATCTTAAATTGTATTAATTGCTTCCAATCATCTGAACATGCTTATATCCTTTCCAGTAGAACTAACATTCACTATTTTATCTACCATTTGAGAAGTTAATCGGAAATAATTATCAATCAATGCACTGCAATTGGTATTTACGACTTGTAATACAACACGCACACTCTTCGTAAAAATATTTCCTTTTTTTTATTTTCACCATCGACAATTTAACATTTAATTAAACATTTTAATGGGTTAGTTATCTGGCCGTTTTCCGATTAATTCCATCCTACCAATAAGTCGCCAAGTTTTTCGAGTGGTTTTTTTCTTCGTGTACACATATAAAAAGACGGTCGATATAACACGGCCCGGTCATGAGGCTGTATATAATTATGGTTGCGGGAGATATCATGTCACGATTGTGCTAAGTATAGTGTTTGGTGCACCAATAACCAGCCCAGTTAACCAGCACGAAATTAATACGTTGCGGAAGAGTATCTGAATGTTTAAGAATTCTTTGGGCGACTGCTTCGTCGATTGGTACTTTATTAACGATGCTTGCCTGATCGAATATGGAATTTAATATAGATGCTGAATATTATAGCTTATTATATTCTTGTGTACGGATTTTTAGTCCATTGGCTTTCTTTGGGCTTTTGTTGTGTGTAAAATATGTGTTGGTGAGATCGTGTGTTTTTCGATTGTGGATTGTTGGGGGTTTTTGATCCTTACAGAATAGCGTATGCAGATCGTCATGTGGATATATGTATATGCCTGAGGTCAATATGTTGCAATTTGTTTCAATTTTATTTTTTATTTAAGTAATACTTAAAAAGCCATTGCATTCTTTTGGAATATATTATGCATGAACATTATAGTAATTTATTTAGTTACTGATAACTTTGTATTTATGAGATGTACATAAATTTAGAAATTGTCATAAACACTTGAAACAGTATTACAAAAAGCAAAATCTAATAAACAATTTCTTTAAAAATATTTTTTTATTATAGACTTGTGCTGGGGTTTATGAAAGCTAGTTAAAACTATTTATAATATTGTAATCACATAAACAAGTTTGGAACTACTAATTACATACATTTTTTGATTATATTAGTTTAATTAAATTAAAACAATTTATTTTTTATGCAATCATATTCATTCTCTAATCTTTACCGTTTTGTCTAGCTGCATCTGATTTATTAGTCCGTTTTTATTATCAAACGAGTGCTTTTATTTCTTCTGAAACTTGGATCTTATTGGTAATAAATTTATTTGTTACGACGAGATGAAAGTTTTCATTGCGTAATAAAATTAGTGAAGGTATATAAAAGGGTATAGAACGGAGGCATCAGCATGTATTCGAGATTTCAGTGGCGGGAGCAATGGGGTTTATTGCTTAATGCGCCCACCCACCTGAGACATCATGTTATGAATATTTAATTTTGTGTTTTATTTAAATTTGCATTAAACAATCAGACTTGGAAGAGGTTGAGCAAACAATTTTGTAAATGTACGTATAAAATTTATTCATTTGGAATTTGCTGCTTGCAAGAAGTTGTTTTATGCATTTTTAGTATGCTAGTCTATAGTCTATTCAATTTCAAGGTAGAGCGCAAAAGATTTTTAAAAACGATTGAAATTAATTATACCGTGCGGCGGTGAGTGTTCTAATGATTATTGTCTCTAATGTTTGTTTACAGCACTCTATCTTAGAATTGAATAAACTATAATTTCTAAACTACTATCCTGTCCAACAACAAAACTTGTTTTCCAAGCAAACATTTTTTGATGTTATTATGAGATCTACTATGACAACTTAGCATCTCTGGTAAAAAAAAAAACTGTGATTTAGCCAGCAAAAAAGTAAATCAATTTGGTTGGTTTGTCTACTAAACATGTTCTTGTAAAGAGTGGTCCATCTAGTGGTATCTTTTTAACTATTTGTTATTTTGACAGATCTTTCCCGTAAAAAATCTTGACAGAAAGTCAGTATTATATCTCCGCGGAACAAAATGAATTGCTTTACAATTGAACAACATTGGAAAATATTGCAAACTTATTTCCAAAGGCAATGTTGTGTAGCCAAAACAGTGTGTTTATTGAAAAAAAGTTTTGGCCAAAATGAGGCTCCAACAGCAAGTTTGTAAGATTGGTATGCTAGTATCCAACACACACGGCCCCGCCGTCGTACGGTGCGCACTAACGAGAGTATGGCTGCCGTAGCCAAAAGTCCTGGAACATCGACTCGCCATCGATCTCAACAACTCAACACTTTACGCACCAGCCTGATGCGAATTTTGCACAAAGACCTTGCATTATTTGCTTATAAGGTTCTATTGACTCAGCAATTGAAAGCACACGGCTATCCGGTTTGTTATCGCTTTTTAGTTTGGGCATTAAAACAGCTCGAAATAGACAACAATTTTACTCAAAAAAATATTTTTTCTGACAAAGCGCATTTTCATCTTGGTGGCTATGTTAACAAGCAAAACTGTCACATCTGGCAATTCGAAAACTCGCATGTGATTGTCGAGCCAATGCATCCTCAGAGAGTGACAGTTTGGTGCAAATTTTGGAGCGGTGGCATCAATGGCCCATTTTTCTTTGAAAATGCTGCTGGAAACGCAATTTCGGTCAACGGTGAGCGCTACAGAAGCATGATAAACAATTTTTTGTGGCCGGAAATTGAAGACATGGACTTGGACAAACTTTGGTTTCAGCAGGATGACGCGCCATGCCACACAGCCCATGCCACAACTAATCTTTTGCGCGCCAAGTTTGGTAATCATGTTATCAGCCGTCTCGGCAATGCTAATTGGCCACCTTGGATTTAACGCGGTTAGATTTTTTTGTAGAGTGCCGTAAAAGACCATTGTTATGCAAAAAATTCATTAACGATTCAAGCTCTTAAGGCAAATATTGAGCAAACTGTTCGTAAGATAGAGCCAAAAACCGTCATCAAAGTTTTGAAAAACTGGGTTAACGCGCTACTGCAAAGCCAGCCGAAGTAGGCACATAAATAAAATCGTGTTCTATAAATAATGGGAATGTTTGTTCTTTTGAATAAACCAATAATATACCAAAAAAAAAAAGATTTTTGTTCATTTTTTTTAAATTTTAAAAAGAGACTACTAAATGGACCACCTTTTACCTGTTTGTAGATTAAGAGTAGAGTAACTTTACGGAAAATAATTGACTTGTCACTGTTGTTGATTGTTATTGTGCTCAAAACTAATTAGTTGGCAGTACGGCAAAGAAGACGTATAATTAACAGCGCCAACAAAAATAAACAACGGCCGGAGCGGTCACAAGCTTTTTTGGTGTCTCCAACAAAGTGATGAAGAGCGTTATCTTCTTTTACTTTATATAGGCATCCAAAAATACACATGTCTTCTCTGTGACTTGGTATGCCCGACATCTTGATTGTCTACTATAAAAGTGAACTAAGTATACAATTAATTAGCAATATTGTAAGATTTTTGTACCTTAGAAGCCGGATTAGGTATTCTAAGACAAAATTTGTTTAATCTAAAGTCGGATTTTTTAATTTAAACGCATAAATTTTTTGAAATGTTAAATAGTATAAGGTTTAAATAACATTTTTGTAATTTTTTGAGTCAAATTCTATATTTTAGGCTGGATTTTGCATTTTAGTGACGGGGTTTTGCATTTTAAAAAGCAAATTTTTTAATTTCTAGATTAGTTTTGCATTTTCTAAAAACAAATTTATTGGTTTTAACTTTTGTGACCGGATTAATTCATTCAAAGGCAGTAATAAAACAATATTTAACGTTTCAAAGTAAGATTTTGTATCTTAGAGTTCAGATTAGGTGTTTTTAAATCCAAAACTGCTTAATTTCAAAACCATTTTTTTTTTACTTTGACTTTTTAAGATTAATTTTAAAGTTTTGAGGCCGGATTTTCTATATTTTGAGCTGATATAGATTTAGAAGCCAGATATTTATCGTTTTAGGTTCTCAACTGTTAAGGCAGGAATTATTAGTTAAACGCGGGATTCTTTTATTTTATGGCCAAGTTAATATAAAAATCTTTTAGTTTTTGGCCAAAAAAGCCGGATTTATTACTTTAAACAACGGATACTTTATTTTTAAGACCGGATTTAAATTATAATTGCAATATTTTTTACGTTTTGGTTAGATTTATTATAATTGGCGTGGGATGGCGTGATACTAAAAACTCACATTTATTATTTTAAACGCAAAATTCTTTATTCTACAAAACTATTTAGTGGGTTGACCTGATTCCTATTAATAGTTTAGAGTACGGTTACTTGATTCACCGGATTTGTAGAAAAAAACTTTCTTGTCTGGCTCTGCAAGTCGGACCAGGTCAGGGTTTGAATGAGTTACGACATTATCAAAGTTTTGATGAGATGGCGGAAGAGTTATTCCTAGGTCTGTCCGAAATTCTTTGTTTTGAACGTACCATGGAGCACCGAGGAGGTTTCTCAAAGTAGTACTTTGGAATGTCTAGAGACGATCAAAGTGTTCTTATCAATGGTGATTCGTTGCCATGTGAAGAAAACTACTTTGCTTTTCTCCGGATTTACTTTGGCTTGTTAAATCATTCTTTCAAATTGTTGGTGGTTTTATGTAACTTTGAAGTGACCTTAATGAGTAAAGAAGAACTGTGTCCTTAGCCATTTTAAGCCGCAGTGGAGATAGAATGAAGCCTTGAGGAACTTCTGTTTTTATCTGCCGGGAGGTAGATATGTGGTTAGAACTTTTTATTGCCAGTGTTTAAATATAAAGCTTTCAGCGTTAAAAGACGCAGAAGAAAATTGTTTTTTACAATTTATAAAGAAGGTTTTTGTGGTAAGCCTTGTCGCTTTTTTTACGTTTACCACCTGGGATCTTTTTTAGTTTGAAACTCTTGACAATAAGGTCCGTCACACGGTTTAGTTGATAAATGGTTGAATGGTCCCATCTGAACCCATGTTGGTGAGGGGGGGGGGGGGAGAAGAAAAATTGTTAGTTTTTGTGTGTTCCTGTATTCTGTCCAGGATCACCTATTCTATAAGCTCAATTAAGGTGCATAGTACACTTGATGGGCCGATAGTATTGTAAAATTTTCTGTTTTTTTTGGATTTGGAAATGTTTATCACCAGTAAACCTTTTCATTCTGTAGGAAAATCTTTAGTTTGAAGAGTCGCATTTGCAATATTGGTGAGTGCCATTATTGCTTTATGCAAGGATGATTTTAAAACTTTTATTGGAACCAAAGGCGCTTCAAGTTTTAAATTTTTTGATAATTTTTTTGATTCAAGAAGGTCAAACGCTTTCCAGCAGTGCGTTGTCGTCTTTAGCGTTTAAAATGTTTTTGACTGCTTGGTGAACTCTTTCAACGTGCTTTAGATTTGTGTTTTTTGTGAATGTGAGAGAACATTGGAGTTTAAAGCTGTTGGCGGTTATTTTTTTAATAGAATATTGAAATCGCCTGTTGCGTAAGGCCTTAGAAATCTTTCACATTGGATGGTCGTTCTCTTTGAAGGATTTCAAGGTGTTTTGCTGACACAAATTTTTGGGCAACCTTATAACTTCTTTTATCTCGCTTTAGAGCGGATTTAAGATATTGCGGTCTGTGGAGTCGCGGTGCCTCTGCCATTGACGTATAGCGGCCTTCGTGAATCTAATTTGTAAAAATTTTAACGGTTCTTTTGAGATCATCAACCTTTTTTACTGATACAAGAAAAAAAGAGTCTAATCCGTGGGAATTACAAATTTATCTCTTTTCCTTGTCCCCGTTTTGTAGAACTCTAGTATTACTAGGTCATAATCGGAACTTAGGTCATTGATGACGCGTATATTGAATAGTAAGTTGACGTTCTTGAATATTGCTACGTCAAGATTGTCTTTTTGGTGACCGTTGTTGCTGTAGTAAGTAGGTATATCCGGGCCCACTACTTGGAATTTTTTTTTGCTGAGCGTAGTTGAACAACGTTTGGTTTTTGAAGTAGATTCTCAAGCTGTTCCACGCCGGGTGCTTTGAATTGAAATCCTCAGCAATTATAGTGGGATGAGGACTGTCGAAGATTGCATTAAAATCCTCCGTTTTGATGCTTTCAGTCAAGATTTTTGTCTTGGCAAACAAAAATTGAAATGTATTAAATAGTCATAACAATTGTCAACGCCAATGGCATTAACAACTGTTACAACCAGTGTTGATTGCAATAATAGTTGCAGATTGGAGATTTTTCTTGGCTGGCTGGAATGCTGGCGGCTGGATTGATTGCAGTCGGCTGCTTGCAGTTGATTGTTTAGAAACTGAGTGTGTATTATGGTTTTGGTTAGCTTAGGTTAGGTTAGGTTAGGTTAGATTAGGTTAGATTAGGTTAGATTAGGTTAGGTTAGGTTTAGTTAGGTTAGGTTAGGTTAGGTTAGATTAGATTAGGTGAGTTACTAAACATGTTTGTAGTAAACGCATACATTTTGCTAAACATCCCCCTGGAGGCGTACAAGACAAAAATTAATAATATTATGAAACGGATAAAAACCCTTCGGCCCAAAGGAGTCATCCTAGCCGGAAACTTCAACGCCAAATCTCAAGCCTGGGGCTCGGAGATCGAAAACAAAAATTCCAGTGGATGGCTACTCTCAATCTGATGCTCGGAAATGACGGGCTCACTCACAAAAAAGAGACGCTGAGTCTTCACAGGTATTTCTCTTTTGAAATGGCGTGCGGAGGAAATCATCAAGAAGACAGCTTGGATTGTGTGGGCACTAAATACGAATAAGGCAAGGAGAGTTCTCCAAGGTTTCGACAAGGAAGTAACGGTTTTTAAAACCCTAAAGAAAGCCCAGGACTGGGCCAGGTACAGGCTGGGAGAGAAGGGTGGCAAAAACTTGCCGTATTGGTGGTGCGACGAGATTGAGAAAGAACGGAAGGAGTGCATTGGGATACGGAAACGGCTCACAAGGTTTAGGGCCTGCGGCAAAGTGGATGTAGATTTGGAAAACCAGAGTAGGGCCGCCAAATAGACATACAAAAGCGCAATAAAAAAAAAACAACAGAAAGAAGTGGCACAAACTAATAAATGATTCGGAAAAGGACCCTTTTGGAGAAGGATACCAGATTATGGTAACAAGACTGGATATAAGGCCAAAGCAAATGGCTCTGGATGAGGCCATAAGAAAAAAGGTAATAGTAGAACTCTTCCCGGATGTTGAAGACCCGGTGGCACGATTACCAACATTAAAAAATCCAGACACACCTCCTTTGTTTACAGGAGAAGAGAGGCTAAATTGTTAAACTTGCCCAAGAAGAAATTCAGGAGGCGTTACGTGCCGCTTTTAACAGTGTTCTGGCTAATCAAATCTTCCCAAATAACTGGAAGAAGGCGAAGGTCGTGTTAATCCCAAAAAGGGAAGCAAATAAATTTTGGGCTATAAGCCTATTAAGTGTGCTCGGGAAAACCTATGAGTACTTCCTAAAGAGGAGGCTCGAAGAGGAGTTAGAGGAGAAGGGAGCTATATCGGACGCCCAATACGGGCTTAGAAAAGGGCGCTTGACTGTGGACGCCATCATGAATGCCAAATCATTGAGCGAGGACCGAAGGAGCGCGTAGACGGCGATTATCCTCCTGGACGTTAAAAATGCTTTTAACACGGCCAGGTAAAGTAAGATTTTGACTCGTTTGCAGAAGATTGGGGTGTCCAGATATCTCCAGGACATTTTAGCCATCTACCTGAGCAACAGAACGCTCCGCATCGCAGAGGGGGAAGAAAGGAAGCTGACGCAGGGCACACCGCAAGGCTCGGTTCTTGGGCCAACCCTGTGGAACGTATTGTACGACCCTACACTTAGACTGGACATCCCGGAAGAATGCAAGATGGTGGCATACGCCGACGATCTGGCGGTAGTGGTTAGAGCAAGCAGTGCTATGAGGCTACAGGAAGCAGCAAACAATTCCTTGGCGGCCGTGGACAATTGGATGTCCGAAAACGGGTTAGAAGTTGCCCCCGAGAAAACCGAGGCCTTTATTGTTAAGGGATCAAGAAGGAATGGCAAAGTGAATTTCACGTTCAGCGGAGAGGAGGTGAAGCCAAATAAAAACTGTTAAGAATCTGGGAGTATGACTGGATGCAAATTGGACATTTGGTCACCACGTAGTAAACAGGGTCAGAAAAGCCGAAAAAACAGTCACGGCACTAACGAAGATCCTGCCAAACGTTAGTGGCCAAAAGGCCAGGAAAAGAACGGTTTACCACGAGGTAGTTCAGTCTATCATAACCTACGCAACGCCTGTGAAGTGCACTTGGAGTTTAGCGGCACAGGAACTTGCTGATCTCTACCCAGAGAAAAGTTCAGCTGAGAGTGGTTAGCGGATACAGGACGGTCAGTGCAAAGGCGGCGTGCGTGATAGCAGCGGTACCACCAATATACATTTAAATTGGAAGATAGGTGCTTGGCCAGGAAAACAGGTCAAGAATTAGCCTGTAGCGTAGTCGAGACTTGGCAGCAACATTGGGAAGCAACAGTGGACACCGCCCAATGGACAAAGAAACTGATCCTAAACTTAGCAATCTGGAGTGCTTGTCCATACAGAACCACGGACTACTTTTTGACTCAATTTTTGTCAGGCCACGGAAGCTTTGGGACTTACACAAAGAGAATTGGTAAAACCGCTGACGACGCCTGTCACTACTGCGGGAAGCAAGATTCTCCCGAACACACTATCTTATCCTGCAAGCGCTGGCAAGTCGGGAATAGAGAAGCCGAATTGGAGAAAGTTTAAGGGTGGATAGCCTGATTGACCTGATGACGGAATCTGACCGCAACTGGTCACATATCTACAACTTTGTGACAAAGACCATGAAATGTAAAAAAGCGGAAGAAAGAGCAAAACAAAATGGAGAAATTGGAATTTAAATAACAAGAGAGTGTCCAGCCGGTTGGGCAATGAGAAATCCTTTTCTAGGGTATTCCGTCCAACCGGTTCGAAGAACAGAGGTTTTTTAGTGGGTGCAAGTTCTACACTCCCGGACTCATTGAACCAAGAGCCCGGGGAGCATTAGAGTTTACCTCTTAAAAAAAAAGTTAGGTTAGGTTAGGTAAGTTACGTTGCAGTTGATTGTTTAGAAACTGAGTGTGTATTATAGCTTTGGTTAATTGAAAAGTTTTGCCAGTAGGGTCTAAGATAGTAAAGACGTCGTGTTGCAAATATTTTGTTAAAAAAATTATATATTTTTATTTGGTGTTGCAATAGGCTTTAATGTGATTGGTTTGTGGTAACTTAGGGACTGAATCAAGTATTAGAGCTTGTTGTGGTAACCAAGCAACATATTTTGACCTATGTTTGAAATCGGTCAAAAACTTCACCGTTTTGTGCTTTTTTTGCTTTTCAAAACGCAAAAATATTATGTTTCTGGGGGTTATCTTAAAATTGACAGATAAATGCTAAGAATATTGAGGTCGGACCTCCAAAATTGTAACTAGAGGTTAATTTTATCTAAGGAAATGCAAGAAAACCGACTTTTTTTTTCAAAAATTGAAACAATGCTCGAAAAAAACTTTGATCACCTATGGAAAACCTATTGACCAACGATTTTCTGGTTTGAAAGAGCATCTGCCAAAGTTTGTTGGTTTTTCACAGAAGCCGGCTTGAAGTATGTTTGTTTCACACTTTTTTGTAATAAAAATATATCAAAAAAACCACTTTGGATTAGAAGGTGAAATGTTGAGAATATTGAAACGGCGGTTCTAGAATTGTAATTGTCCGAATTAGCCCAGAAACCGGAAAAATTACAAAATTATTGGTTTTCAATTCGACAATACTTTCTTAGTATAAGTCTTATCTATGTTTTGTGTACATGTATTAAACTTAAAACTTAAAAAAATATATTTATTAAATTTTGAAATAAAATTTATTTAAATTTTAATTTAAAATAATGGCAATAGATTTCAATTTTATTAAAATTGCATACAAAAGATAAGATTTAAATAGATCAAACATTGTTTTACGTATTTATGAATGTATAATACATCACATAATCTAATTTAAGTTGTGAATATGTATATAAAATAAATCAATTAATATTTGTTATTGATTCAAAAATATCCACACAAAGGTTTACAATATAGAAAGGATAATTGAACTTCGAAATGTGTGTAATTAATGATCCACATAGAAGAAACGCATTAAATATGTAAGACACCCTGTATACGCACAGACAGAACAGAAGATACCGCGAGTGATCTCCGGCGGATGGTATTAACATCACCTACCACTACCTCCTAGGTGCTCCGCAGATTGATTCTATCTAATGACCGACCATTAACCCACTAAATTACCAACCTTCTCTCCGCTCCTCCAACTATTCCGAGCAATTGATTTTGAAACTAATACCGTATTTAACTATGACAGCTCGGGTTATAAATGATATTTTCAGTTATTACTTTTAAATCCACGTACAATTTATGTATGAATATAAAGTAATCACATGGGTGTTTTCACAGCTACCATTGCCTTAACACTTGCCATAATTTATCATTCGAGTAGTGTTATTTATTTTTTTACTTTTGTCCCATCACTAAAGATTTATTGATACTCTTTGGAACCATTAATTATTTCATTTAAAATAAAATTCTAATTTCACAAACATCTTTATAATAATACTGTATTAATTACGTAAGGATTAATAGTAAAAAACAATAAAATTTGCATACAATTTTATCTGGTCTGTGTTAACCATCCGTTATGCGTGATATAATTTTCTTAAACAATGTGAATAGTTCATCCTGGTACGTAAATAATAATAAGAAAATGGATTAATGTATGTATAAAATTAATAATAAATCGGATGTTATGTTTATATGTAAATTAATGTAAAATTGTAAATATCATTAGCATAAAATATGTTTTGTTTGAGATGGAAGTTGGAGGGCTTCCGCATAGAAAAATCGTAAATGCATTGCGTCTAATGACGTAACAATGACTTCCTGAATAATATGTTTTTTAATTATGAGGTTTTTAATGCAATACATTACCATTTACATGTTTGAATTTTAATTGTGTCAATGTATACGTTGTTTAAGAGGATTTGTTGTTTATATTAATATCATTAATGGAAATTATTGTGTTAATTAAAATTTCTTTTTTTGTGTTGGTAAATTTAGTTTAAATTTTATTCTATTTAGTGCCGGTGCACCAGGAAATTGATCAAATTATAAAAACCATTATTTAAGTTTTTTTTTTACTAAAAAAAATAAATAAAAATGTATGCTCTACTCGGAGTAGAACGTGAATTTATTGTTTTGCTCAGAAGAAAAATAAATGTCTTCTAGCAGCATAAAACACATTTTTATTGTTTTTTTTTTTACTTTACCGGTTTTAGTTATTTATTTTACAACCTTCATCAGAGCTAAAACACTTAAAACAGTATTCTTGTTCTGTATGTGTTTAAGCTTTGATAAAGCTTTAAAAATTAAATATTATTTTGTCCTAAGAAGCCTAAAAAAATATATTTTATTTTATAACTATAAAAAAACTTAATATTTTATTCATCTAAGAATTATTTTATTTTTCAAACACTCTGTATATTGCCCACAAAAAAACTCACTCATACACGAACACACACATACATACATTCACTTATATACATCGTTACATGTAAAACTAATGAACGCGACCCCGTGCCGTGCTCCTCCACGGTAGTTCTTGTTCTCGGCTTTGGTTAACTTATGGGGGCCATAAACGACTCGTCAAATCAACCTCATAAGCCGTCTTTTGAGTCTTTATTCCCATTCGTTTGCCAATTTAATACGCTCGTTAAATACGAATTTAAAATGGATGTTTTCTAATATATAATAACTTAATTTAGTGTGGTCTACTATGCTACTACTTAATTGGCAATCTAAACATGTTTAACAAATACTAAATGTTTTAATAGCTTGGAATTTATGGACCGATATATAAAAGTGAATGTTTAATTGCGATTACATGACAGAAAGAGCAAGTAAACATTTAATAAGTGCTAATAATGGTCGATAATTATTATTAAAATAAATAATGGTAATTAGCTACAGATTGATTGATGGGTTGGCGTTTGTTGTATGTCTATAATCACTCGTTTTAATAAATGTATTTATTACAATTATCATTATAATGCCTGTTAACTGTCCAATTATGTGATTTTTTATTTATAATGCCAGATTGAAGTGATTATAATTATTACGATTATATCGAAGTTTAAAAATTTAAAATTTAGTTCATCCCATCCTTAAAAGTAGTGCTTATAATAACTAATGAAAATAAAGAAGCAGAAAGAGTAATCTTCTTCTTATAGTGCCATACTCGCTACGAGTGTTCGGCGCCCCTCTCGTATGTTTGTGGTGCGCGATAATAGTTCCACACAAACATACGGGACCTACAGTTTAACGTGGAATCCGAACCACACCACTAGAGGGGTTTACAAGGCAAATACTTTGCTGGTTTGCCATTGCCTTGCAAAGGAGACGACCGCATCGAAATATATTCGACAAATTAGATATTGCCGCTGCCGGGAAAGAGTAATACAAAGTTAAAAATCTTCTACGGTTATTTTGTGTAAATAGTTGTTGTAATACTAATATTTAAGGTTTTTTTCAAAAATAAACCAGCTTTTCTAAAAATTACATTTTAAAGTCGTTTCACTTTATAACTAGTACAGTAATATAGTAGCAGTGTTTCTGATCAATCTAATTTGACGTTTTGCATACAAATTTTTTAATCAATTGCAAGCAATTTTTTTATTAATATTTGGTAAAGAAATTTGCTTTTGCTTTAGTAGTCAAATTTTTTTGCAAACTGCAACATTTTAGAAGTTATTAGTTCAAACTTTAGTTTTTGATCCATGCTATCTTTTTTTGTGGTTAAAGAAGAAGTTGTAAAATGTCTTTTTTGGTAAAAAGCTTTGTTTTGCACAACGCAAGATTTATTAAAAGCACAACTAAAACAAAACTTAGTAATAGCAATTATATCAGCAGAAGTGGCAGCAGCTTTAGTAAGAATCAGAGCTAAAGTAAAATCACGCCAATTACGACATATATAAAACGATTGATGATATACGCACTAAAAGATTTTTATTAAACTATAAGCCTTTATAGACACCCTGTTTGCTGAAGCTAATATAATCGGTGCGTATGACGTCATTTGTTGGTTGCACATATAGCAAGAGATTTGATGTTGGTATGTTTGCTATGCAGGATTTACTTATCTTAATAAAATTGAAGTACAAAAACTGTGTAGAATTTAATTATCTTTATCTAATAAAATAGTTTTTGAGGTAATTTCTGTAAAATAAAAGTTAGGACAAAAGTTGAAGTATAAAAGCTATGCAAAAACTAATTTTCTTTGTAATATTTTTTAAACTAATATTTTCAATTACTATTAGATTACAAATTAAAATTAAAAAATTGGCAGATTTTACTAAATTTTTTTAACTTAGTTGATTTATAAAAGTTGTGAAGATATTTAATTGTCTTAATAAAGTTCAAATAATGTTTTTTAATATAATTTGACAATTAAGCTGCTATAATGCAGAAAACTTTAAATTTTCAGTTAAAATATAAAAGTTGTGCAGAATTTACTTACATTCATATATGTTTTATCAGTTTAGCTATCAAAATGCCTAATATATAGTTTTGGAACCAATTTCTTCAAAACAACAAAAATTCGTATAAAAGTTGCGAGTAAATTATATTGTTTACAAATTTTATAATTTATTTAATTATATTTTATTAACTTTTAATAATTCAAACAGGTTTTGGCATCCGTTAAAATTAAAATTTGTAAAGTTTAACTATTTTCAAAAAGTTTCAATAATGCAAAATGCAAAAAATATGATTATTAAAATAATTTTTTTAAATATCTCAAAAGTTATACAAATTATATATTACACTCAATACGCTAAACCTCCCAACCACTACACCGTGCTTTAACGTCGTATAACTAGTAATTTATCACTAATTTATTTAAGGATCAGTTATTGCCGTGAAATCATTTGTCCGCATCTTATTACTGCGCAAAAGTATTAGTAATAATAATAATTGTTACAAACATATTGCATCAATGTGTTCATTATAAATGTAATATAATTGTAGCAATTTCAATTTATTATTTTTAGAAGAAAAGAAAACTGCTAACATTTTGTGTATGAACAGCATTTTTTAGTGACTTTTTTAAATTTTTTAACAGTTTATGACCGAATTGATATTTTACAAAAAAAAATTTGCACATTTTAAGTGTTTTGGCTAGGTTTTGGTTCTTTTTGAAAATATTATAATATTTTATACAAAATTTTGTCATTTTTGATTTTTCATAAATAGAATGTTGCAGCATTTTGATGTTTTGTAACAATATTTCAATGTTTCAAGACCAACATTTGATGTTTTTGACATTTTATGAAAATTTTGCACTTTTTAATAGTTATTGACTAAATTTTGATGCTTTGTGATAGTATTTTCATATTTTTATAGCCTAATTTTGCTATTTTTAACATTCTATAAAAAAATGCATTTTTTAACAGTGTATGACCGGCTCTTAGTGCTTTCTGACAATATTTTGGTTTTTTCCTACAATATGTTTATATTATTTGGTAAATTTTGCTATTTTTGATATATTTTTTTAAATGATAAAGAAAAATACACTTTTGAACAGTTTATGCCGGTTTTTGGATTTTTCCAATAGTATTGTTGGATTTTGGTGCTTTTTGACTATTTCTAACATTTTACAAACAAAATATTGCATTTTTGGCCAGATTTTGGTTCTTTTTGAAAATAACTTAATATTTTATAACAAAATTTGGACATTATTGATTTAAAAAAAATTGAATGTTGCAGTTTTTATTAGTGAATAATAAATTTTAGTAGTTTCTGACAATATTTTTATACTTTATGACCAGTTTTTGTTATTTTTGACATTCTGTGAATAGAGTTTTACACTTTTTTACAGTTTATAATTATTTGACAATATTTTAATATTTTTTGATATTTTTTAGCATTATTTTAATATCAACAATGTTTTGATAATAAACCGGATTTTGCTATTTTTGACTTTTTATTTAAGAACAAAAAAGAAAAATGCTATTTTTAACAGTTCAAACCTGATTTTGGCTTTTTTCAACAGTTTATTGTTGGACTTTGGTGTTTTCTAACTGTTGGTTAAGATTTTGCTACTTCTAACATTTTACAAACAAAATATTGCACTTTTTGGCCAAATTTTATTAAATATAGTTTGACTTTTGTTGCAGTTTTTATCAGTGAATAGTGAATATTAGTAGTTTCTGACAATATTTTTATACTTTATGACCAGTTTTTGCTATTTTTGACATTTTATAAACAGAGTTTTACACTTTTTCACAGTTTATGAAAAGATTTTGAATCTTTTTGACAATATTTTAATAGTTTTACGTCGGATTTTAGTGCTTAAAATTTTGTTACTTATAACATTTTACAAACAAAATATTGAACTTTTTGGCCAAATTTTGTTTTTGTTTTTATTATTAATATAATTTAATATTTTATAACCAAATTTGACTATTCAAAAATACAATGTTGCAAATTTTATCAGTGAATGGTAAATTTTAGTAATTTCTGACTTGTCTTTATTTTTTACGACTAGTTTTTGCTGTTTTTTACATTCTATGAATAGTTTTACACTTTATGACAGTATTTTGAGTTTTTTTGACAATATTTTAAAAGTTTATAGTAAAATTTTGTTACTTTTTAACATTATTTTTATGTTTTAAAGCCGGATTACTGTTTTTGACTTTTAATAATTCAAACAGGTTTTGACATCCGTTGCAAAATTGAAATTTGTAGAGTTTAACTATTTTCAAAAAATTTCAATAATGCAAAATGCAGAAAATATGATTATTAAAATAATTTTTTTAAATATCTCAAAAGTTATACAAATTATATATTACACTCAATTTATAAATTTTGTTTGTTATATAACTGACGCAACGCACGCTAAACCTCCCAACCACTACACCGTGCTTTAACGTCGTATAACTATTAATTTATCACTAATTTATTTAAGGAACAGTCATTGCCGTCAAATCATTTGACCGCATCTTATTACCTCGCAAAAGTATTAGTAATAATAATAATTGTTACAAACATATTGCATCAATGTGTTCATTATAAATGTAATATAATTGTAGCAATTTCAATTTATTATTTTTAGAAGAAAAGAAAACTTTTGTGTATGAACAGCATTTTTTAGTGACTTTTTTAAATTTTTTAACAGTTTATGGCCGAATTGAGATTTTACAAAACGAATTTTGCACATTTTAAGTGTTTTGGCTAGGCTTTGGTTCTTTTTGAAAATACTTTAATGTTTTATAGAAAATTTTCTCATTTTTGACTTTTCATAAATAGAATGTTGCAGCATTTTGATGTTTTGTAACAATATTTTAACGTTTCAAGACCAACATTTGATATTTTTGACATTTTATAAAAAAGTTGAATTTTTTAATAGTTATTGACTAAATTTTGATGCTTTCTGATAATATTTTCATATTTTTATAGCCAAATTTTGCTATTTTTACATTTTATAAAAAAAATGCATTTTTTAACAGTGTATGACCGGTTCTTAGTGCTTTCTGACAATATTTTGGTTTTTTCCCACAAAATGTTTATACTATTTGGTAAATTTTGCTATTTTTGATAATTTTTTTTTTAAATGATAAAGAAAAATACACTTTTTAACAGTTTATGCCGGTTTTTGGATTTTTCCAATAGTTTATTGTTGGATTTTGGTGCTTTTTGACTATTTCTAACATTTTACAAACAAAATATTGCATTTTTGGCCAGATTATGTTTTTTTTTTGAAAACAAATTAACATTTTATAACAAAATTTTGACATTTTTGATTTTTCAAAAATAGAATGTTGCAGTTTTTATTAGTAAATAGTGAATTTTAGTAGTTTTTGACAATATTTTTATACTTTATGACTAGTTTTTGTTATTTTTGACATTCTGTGAATAGAGTTTTACACTTTTTGACAGTTTTTTGAATTTTTTTGACAATATTTTAATATTTTTTAACATTATTTTGATATCAACAATGTTTTGATAATAAACCGGATTTTGCTATTTTTGACTTATTATTTAAGAATGAAAAAGAAAAATGCATTTTTTTAACAGTTTTTGCCTAATTTTGGCTTTTTCCAACAGTTTGTTGTTGGACTTTGGTGCTTTCTAACTGTTGGCTAAAGTTTTGCTACTTCTAACATTTTACAAACAAAATATTGAACTTTTTAGAAAAAATTTTGTTTTTTTTTAATATAATTTGATTTTGTTGCAGTTTTGGTGAGTAAATAGTGAACTTTAGTAGTTTCTAACAATATTTTTATACTTTATGACCAGTTTTTGCTATTTTTGACATTTTATAAATAGTTTTATACTTATTCACAGTTTATGAAAAGATTTTGAATTTTTTTGACAATATTTTAATAGTTTTATGTTAAGTTTTAGTGCATTCAAACTATTGCTTAGAATTTTGTTACTTATAACACTTTACAAACAAAATATTGAACTTTTAGGTCAAATTTTGTTTTTTTTTTTAATATAATTTTATATTTTATAACCAAATTTGACTATTCAAAAATACAATGTTGCAAATTTTATCAGTGAATAGTAAATTTTAGTAGTTTCTGACGTGTCATTATTTTTTACGACTAGTTTTTGCTGTTTTTCACATTCTATGAATAGAGTTTTACACTTTTTGACAGTATATGACAAGATTTTGAATTTTTTTGACAATATTTTAATAGTTTATAATAAAATTTTGTTACTTTATAACATTATTTTCATGTTTTATAGCCTGATTTTACTGTTTTTGATATTTTGTAAATGAGAATTTTAATTTTTTTAACAATTTCTAGCCGAATTTTGTTGCTTTTTAACAATATTTTGATGATAAACCCGATTTTGTTAATTTTGACATTTTATGTTGCACTTATTAACATTTTATGTCAAATTTTGGTTTTTTTTAACAATATTTTCTTATGTTTTAGAATGTCTATAAAAATGTGTACACTTTTTAACAGATTATGGCCGGATTCTAACATTTTCCAAAAAAAATTTGCACATTTTGGTCAGATTTTGGTTGTTTTTAAAAATATTTTAATATATTATTGTAATTTTTGACTTTTCATAAACAGTATGTTGCATTTTTTAAGAGTTTGTGATTTTGGTACATTTTTAACAATATTTTGATAAATTATAGCCTAATTTTGCCAATTTTAGGATTTTATAAAACTTTTTACGTTTTTTAACCGTTAATAGCCGGATTTTGACGCTTTTCAGCAATATCTTAATGTTTCAAAACCGACATTCAATATTTTTAATTTTTATGAATAAAATTTTGCACTTTTTATTAGTTATTGACTAAATTTTAGTATTTTTTGACAATTTGGTCATACTTTATGGCCAAACTTTGCAATTTTTGAGATTCCAAATTGCACTTTTTAACAGTGCATAGTCGGATATTGGTGCTTTCTGACAATACTTTGATATTTCAAGAGTGGAATTTGGTTTTTTCAACAATATGTTAATATTTTTAGCCCGGGTTGCCCTTTTTGATTTTTTTTAAATGTAAAAAAACACTTTTTATCAGTATATGACAAATTTTGTTTTTTTTAATAGTTTATGTTGGTGCTTTTTGAATATTTTAAACATTTTACGAACAAAATATTGCATTTTTGGTCAGATTTTGGTTCTTTTTGAAAATAATTTAATATTTTATAACCAAATTTTAACATTTTTGATTTTTCAAAAATAGAATGTTGCAGTTTTTATTAATGAATGGTAATTTTTAGCAGTTTTGTACCAGTTTTTGCTATTTTTGACAATCTATTTATAGACTATTACACTTTTTGACAGTTTTAATAGTTTATAACCAAATTTTGTTATTTTTCCACAATATTTTTGTTTTGAAACTGGATTTTATATATATTTTTGACATTTTATAAATTAGAATTTTATATTTGTTTAAAGTTTGTATCCGGATTTTGATGCTTTCTAACAATATTTTGATAATAAACTGGATTTTCTATTTTTGACAATTTTTTAAATAATAATGAAAAAAATGCACTTTTTAACAGTTTATGCTGTATTTTGGCTTTATCCAACAGTTTATGGCCGGATTTTGGTGCTTTTTGACTATTGATTAAAATTTTGTTTTTTCTAACATTTTACAAACAAAATATTGCACTTTTTGACCAAATTTGTTGCAGTTTTTTTTTAGTGAAAAGTACATTTTAGTAGTTTCTGACAATATTTTTATACTTTATGACCAGTTTTTGTTATTTTTGATATTCTATGAATAGAGTTTTACATTTTTTGTTTGTTTATTTTAGCTTTTTTCAACAATTTATTGTCACATTTTGACAAAGAAAATATTGCACTTTTTGGATTTTTCTTTTTTTTTTAATAAAACTTAAATATTTTATAACTAAATTTGACTTTTTAAAAATAGAATGTTGCAGTTTTTATCAGTGAATCGTGAGTTTTAGTTGTTTTTGACAATATTTGTATGCTTTATGACTAGTTTTAGCAATTTTTGACGTTCTATGAATTGAGTGTTACACTTTTTGACAGTTTATGACTGGATTTTAATTTTTTTAAATATTTTATGGACGGATTTTGCTGTTTTTAGAGTTTTATGAACATGTTTTCATTTATCAATTTTATGATTGGGTTTTGTAATTTTTGATTTTTTAATTTTTAGTTTTTTGTGACAAATTTTTAATAGTTTATAGTTAATTTTGTTACTATTTAACAATATTTTGATGATTCAAAGCCGAATTGTACTATTTAAATTGCTTGAGTTCAGTTCGTAGTTTTATGAGACTCCTTAAACCGCGCCCTTAATAAAGACTATGGCGTAAACTATTTTAAACAACCAACAACTTAATTTGGTAATGTTGTTTTATTTTTCATTATTATTATAATAACAAAAACGTTAGAACTAAGTAAGTAAAATTTAGTGAATTTTAAGCGTTTGCAAAATTCTGTCTGATCCTGAAATATGCACCAAAACTTTACATCTTCTAATTTTTTTTCTAAAAACTTTTTGATACCTTCAACATTTTTAAAGTCAATAGTGTTATAACAGCTTTTTTAGTTGTCTCCAGCATTTCAAAGTCTTCTAAGAGGTCTTCCAAAATCTATTAACTTTGTTTCTTGAAGCTCCCAAAGTCGTAACGTTTTAATTATTTTTTTTAAAACGCAATTTTATTTTTAATTACGATGTAGTTCAAAAATCTTAAATCGTCTAAATTTGAAATTTAGATTAATATGGTCCTATCATCACACTAATATTATAATTAAAAAAAAAGATTTTGAAATAGATTTATTGTATAGTATAAAGTATTTCAGTTCCTTTATTAAAATTGTTGGTTATAGCAAAATATTAATTAACGGTAACATATATGTTATTGATTAAGATAAATAAACCAGTTCAAAATATTGAAAGGAAATTTATGATGCTTACCCAGATAACAATATTAAGATAACGTAAAATATATTAAGCAAAGTTATTGTATAGAGAGAATTTGGTAGATGATGAACTGTCTCCACCGGACAAATAATAGACTGTCAGAAGCAGAACGAGAGAGAGAATGTTGTAAAAAAAAGCAAAGCCCACGCAATGACAATATGGGAGAGATAAACAACAAAAATGAAAATTAATTAAAACATGCAGCTCAGTGGCTGCGGACTGAAATGAATGGTTATATGTATAAAGAAGCAGAACAATGAGCGATCTGTGACAATACATGATGGATCTGGAGATGAGATCTAATATTCCGGTCTGGACCATTGGTAGAAGAGATAACCGCACCATCACAACAATGAACTCATTTATTTATAAGCGGGTTACACTCGCCCGCTCCTGTCGCAACTTTTAACTAATTATATAAGCGTCCAGATATGATTTTTCAATATACACGCATTAGACAAGCAACATTTATTTCTATATAAAAGGATAACATAACAAGTCCTCCTTCTGTCAATATAGAAGGCCCACCATTCTTCCACCCGTGTATATATGTATGTACCTTTTAGCTCTTTATATTATATTATACGACGTTGATACGTCGATAACTCACTTCGCATGACGGACGTCGTGCTTGTTTCAATATAATCTTTCAAATTGTACACTGATAGTACTCATTTATAAATTTATTACGTACAGATATACGGACAACCACCGTATAAATAAACTTTCATAAATTCAACCATACATAAAAGCTGCACATCGTGAATTTAATTTATTCCTGACTATAGGATGTTACAACTTGTCTGATAAACTTAAACTTTATAAATGTGAATGCTTTTACTATTTACAGCTGGTTGTCAACTATAAGATTTCTAATTGAGATTTTTACGTATTTCAAATATTTGAACATGACATAATTTGCAAAAAAATTTTTTTTCTTAAATTTAAGCATTATTTGGTATAATATGTTTTAACAATGGAAGTTTTAATAGTAAATCAGAATGTAAGATTTTTGATTGATTTAAATCAATTGATTTTTTGATACATTTTTTTGCAATTTTTTTTATGGCTATTCTTTTGAAATTGTTTTCTAATTTGTAGTGCACTATGGACTATGCACATTTTGAAATAAAGAAATCTTACTTTAAAGTGGCAATTATAAGACCTAATTGTCTCTACTTTACTGCAACTTTTAGTGGCTTTATTTATCTACATTAGTGGCTAAAGATTATGTCAAACTTGCTGAAATAATTTTGTTAAGTTTTAAACAGTTGGTAGTAATAATGTTTGGATACAATATTGCCAAATTTAATCAAAAATTAATGTATGGTTATAAATATAAATTTTTAAGCCAACAATGGTTGTAGATCACAAATTAGAGTTATGTTAAAACTGGCTTTTATTTCATTCATTCTTGCTAAATTTGATCTAGGAATTATTGCTTAACACTCAACACTTTAATAGTTGATAGTGGGCTACTAAATTAGAGCAGAAAAATTTGTTTTACCATCTATCCAAAATTCAGAATCTAGAACCTTTTCGACTTAACAATTACCGGTAAAGTATGCAAACAAAGTAAAATACTGCAAAAAACTTAAAAATAGAATCAAATTGGTTTTTAACTGCCAGCAAGCCATTTTGGCAACTACTTTAGGTCAAGATATGATACCCAAGACGTAACTTTTTGTCAATATTGAGTTGTATTGCAAAACTAGCACAATAAACTAATGAATACGTTATATAGTTTTTGAATCAATGGTCTATACCTAAACATACCAAATCTAGCTCAATCAGAACATTAACCGGTAGTTGCACTACCAACCACAATAAGCTTTACTTTATACTTTTAAGCTACTAAGTTCTAGTACTAAAACCTATGATTATTTTTGACATTATATAAAAAAATCACAAATAAGAACCAAGGCTTGAGTTGATCTACAATCCAAAAATACGAAAGGCGCAGATATTGGTAGAAAAATCACTATAAACTTTAGAATAAACTTAGACACATCTTAGCAAAAAGTGCTTTTAGACAGCAGAAATGTCAATACACAACATAAACAAGATTTGTTTTAATCTGGATTAATACTTTTTTCAAAATGTTTTCTAAGCCCAAAAATTTTAGTTATGCTACCAATTTTACAATAATTTGTAGAGTATATTTCTGTAAATTGCAATTTAATTCTGCTGCGGTATTATGGAAAAAGAATTTAGCCAGAAACCAGCTGAAAAGATGGTTGCATCTTAATGTTTACTTTCTTTGAAAAAAAAAATTGTTGGCGCAGTCGGTGGATGAATTGTTACGTCTTTCTTTGTATTGTTTGTTGAAAGAAATAGTTCTTGGCATAAAAATTAAAATGGCGCAGTCGGTAGGTAAAATACTTTTTTTAATGAATATTATGTTTGATGCATTTTGGCCAGGTATTAAAATAACGTTGGTTAAAACCAGTGTGTGCACATGCACCAAAATATGCGCAGTCATTAAGTGGGCAGTTTTTTTTAGCATACAACAAGTATCTTGTAGTTAAGCATTTTTTTTTTTTTTTTGTTTAGTTTGCCTGCTGGACATAGGCTTTTTTAACTTCTTTTATTTACTTTTATTCTGAGCTACTTGTATCCGTTAGTAGCGATGCGTTTCACACTGCTGTACACCTTATGACCAAGTCGTGGTTTATTTGCTTTTTGATATGACCGGACTAGTTTCATTTTAGTTTTGTTATTTTATCAATTACATCACTAACCGCGGATTAATGTCTTATTACTTTGTTTCAAACTTTTTTTTTCAAAGTTATTCCGAGCAAAGAACAAACCATGGCTTGTTGTGCTACTTTACCTATTATTTGGACGGACTTTTGTATGTAGTAGGTGCTTTTGTAGTTTTTTTTTGTCTTTGCTTTATAAGTTGTTGTGTGTTTGCTGAAAGTTTCTCTTCTTTACTGTTCAGTTCCGTACTATGTTTCTGTTTTGCCTCTAGTTTTGATGTTATGATTGCGTTGCTCTATGTTTCTATGTTTATTTTTTCAACGTTATTGTTTTTCTAGTCTTTTTGTTATAGTTTGCTTGTACTCTTTGTTGTTATTCACTGTGATTCATTTTTTTCTTTTTGTTGCGGTGAGTAGTTTTTTCTCTTACTTTTGCTTTTAGAATCTTGTGGTCGCTTTCCACTAACACCTGGTTGAATACAGTGACATCCTGTACGATTTGTGGACCTTTGCGGTGTTATTTGACCTTTTTACTTTCTTACCATCTCTCTTTACTCTTTCTTAAAATGAGGGTATCGAAATGTAGTGAGCGGTTGTGAGACGACCGCCTGAAAAGAGAATGAACGAACGATAAAAAGAGTTTTAAAGTAGACAGAAGTGGTTGCATCGGCATGATCCGTTACATTTCGATGCGTGTTTTGTAGTATTCGTTCCGTTTCTGTTACTACTACTTAATTTCCCTTTTCACGCAAAAAAAGCTTGTAAATACCAACAATTACATTTTATTATTAATAAAATTTCTTATGTTTTTTATCACAAATTTATTTTTACAAATACATTACTAGTTTTGACTCTTCTAGATCAATTTTCAATGTTTAACTTTGATTAAAATTAGAAAAAACAAAAAAAGTATTAAAACTTTAAATTTTACAATTGTCCACGCCACTGTAAACAAAAATGAGCGTATGAAATTGATTAGTTTTTTGTACACATTAAGAATAAAATGTTATTATCAATTTTTCTAAATTTCTTCAAATTCTAATGTCTAATTTTTGCAGAAGTTTGTTTAAACCAAAAATTATGCACGCTACTGTAGAAAAATTGAACTTATGGAATTGATTAATTTTTTCTTAAAAAATTGATATAAAATGTATACTTCAATTTTACTAGATTTCCTCAATTTCTAATGTCTAATTTTTGAGTAAATTTAGACAGAACTAAAAATGATTTAAAGCTTTAAACTTTACAATTATGCACGCCACTGTAGAAAATTCAAGCGTAAGGAAGTGATTAATTTTTTTTACACATTGAAGACAAACAATTTTCCTGAGTTTCCTTAAATTCCAATATTTATATTTTGCAGAAATTCGGTTAGAACCAAAAATAATGTTCTAAAGTTTTGCAATTATGCACGCCACTGTAAAAAAATTAAAAGTATAAAAAAAAATATTTTTTTATCTACAATTATTACAAAGTAAACATAATATATTTTTTAAAACTCCTAACATTTCAATGTTCAATTGGGTGTTGATCCAAAAATAATGTTCTGAGGCTTTACATTTTACAATAATGCACGCCACTGTTAAAAAATCAAGAGTAAAAAATTGATTAATTTTTTTTAAACATCAAGAACAAAGTATAAACATTAATTTTCCTGAATTTCTGTAAATTTTTGCAGAAAATTTTACAATTGTGCACACCACTGTAGAAAATTTGATTAATTTTTTGTACACATTAAGGACAAACTGTAAACAACAGTTTCTTTAAATTTTTCAAAGTTTATTGAAAAGATTTTTCAGAAATTTGGTTAGTACCAAAAATAATGTTCCGTGATCTTGGCATGTTGACGTCTTTTCTTGTTCTAGGTTTACTGATTTTATGAGTATATACATCATTGCAAATAATGTCAACAAAAAATGTCTTACTTGTTATTATAATAGTAGATCGTGCAAAAACAGTGTTTTTGGTATCTTTTTTATAGAAATATTTGGAATATCTTATAAGACACCAAATTGGCGCAGTTGGTAGGTTTTTGTTTTTGTCTAATTTATAAGTTGACGGCGTTGTCAATGAAACATTTTTGCAAGTTAAATAAGTGCCGTTGTTCAATTTTTTTTTGATAAAAATGTTAACCGATAATGGCTAATTGTAATGTACCTTTGTATGCTTAAGGTAATATTTTCTTTGAAGTAAATATATAATAATTTTTTGAAAAACTCTAAATTGGCGCAGTCGGTAGGTACTGATTTTGTTCAACACTGTCAATGAAACGGGTTTTATGTTATTTTGTTAGTTAAATTAAATGAAAGTTAATGACAGTAGTATTGATTGTAATTTTTTGTGAATTTAATAACTACAACCAATTATTTTTAATTTTATTAAAAAAAAATTGTAATAGTAATTTTTGTATTTTAAAACTATAACTTTAACTGTATTTTAATGCTTTGTTTGTACTCTAATATTATGTATATTAAGTTAAATCATTGAACACTCGTATATATTAAAAATATAATATTTTTTCTACTACGTGGGTGTCAGAAATGATTATTCATTTACAATCAACTCCATAATAGTTGCGGAATTTCTGACTTTCAATTAGTCTAGTGTCCATTTTAGGAATGAGATTTGTAATTATGCAACACATTACATTTTTGTGGTCGGAACATCGAAGGTAAACGCTCTCCGAAAAGACTAAATGAGCCTCATACACATGTGCCACATAAAGGATACAGATTGCGTAACAAATAGTAAGCCGGATGGGGGCCCGAACGCGATACATTTTCGATCTGACCATTCTATACCGGTAATTATCGACCGGTATCATTATGAATAATGTTAATCCACAATCCAAAATTGATTTAACAATGCACATTGTCGAACATTATTATTATTGAAAAAATCGTGTACGCTGTATTATTGGGGGCGATTTATACTTATTGATGGGAGCACGAGTCACCACTGTAATATGGTGAATGCTGCCACTTAAGAGTTTGATGGATGGATCGATGGAAGATCATTAATCATTTTAAAATCAATTTAAGGTCCGCCGGACTTAGGAGTGGTCCTCCAGAGACAAAATGCAACAATAGATCTTAATGAGGCTCATTACCTTTTGCGTGGTGTGTGGAATTTATTATTTTTTTACACAGAATTAATGGTATTTTAAAAGGCTACAACGTTGTTCGGTGAAAAAATGGAGAAGCGCGAGCGTTTCGCATCTGCGTGAAAGGTAAATTACACCTTGCGATCCAAATAATACACTTTTAAAATCAATCACTTCGTCTTGAATATATTAACTTTCAACACATTTTAACTGATTCAAACTGAAGTAATGGGTTTAGCCAATTATTACACATGCACGTCTAGAATGTTTTTTAATTTATTTTGAGCTATATTATTGGGGGTAAATTAAATCATAATTAGAGAGCGGATTTCTATTAATAAGTCAACAATTCTTAACATCCGGTTTATCAATATTAATTTTATAAAATCCGGGATTAAAAAAAAATCAAAATAGGATTTCTGACTGAGTACGATCTCACACAACAAATCCAGTTATATTGTTATCTACTTTTTATTTTATACCAACGCTTTACAAAAAATATTTTACAACCTAGCACAGAAAAGTCGTAATAGGTTAATGGCCTAAAAACCATATGTTTGAGTGGTGTGGTGAGCGCAATCTAGTGTTGTTCAAGAAGAAATAAAAACCGACATTTTCCAAGAAGCAATCCAAGAATTTGTTTTGTTTGCTCCAGAAAATGCAAGATATGATTGGGCAGAAAGTTCTTATAATTAAATTTTTAAGTCTACACTGCTACATTAAATATAAAACCAAAAGCTGTGTTAAAAATAATAGTTTCTTTTGTAAGATGGAAGGTTTGCCAACTAGCTAGGCTAAACAACTTGTCAAGGTGTTTGAAAATAAACTGAAACATGTACTTAAAACCAATTAGGGTCAAGGCTCTCAATGTACAAAAGTCTGCGTTTGGAGAAACCAAAAGAACAGTAGAAAGGCTACAAGAAAATCACAAAATCACAAAAGCACAATAAAAATAATCAAAAATTGCTTCTTAGAAAAAACTGAAATAAAAACCTGAAAGAAGCGAACTAAGACACGGAGCAGTATATGCAAAATTGTCACCAACAAGTAGACCAATCACTTCTGTTATAGCAAGCAAGAAGAAGAGTTGTTCTTTTCGTATAATATGCAGTAAACACGGCTGGTATATCCAAGGTTTTTAGAAAATAGCAACGACAACCAAGAAATTGAAAAACAAGACAGTGACCTAATAATGTTCCACTGTTAGTGAATAATAGTTTTTTCGAAAAAAATCTAGTCGTTCATTTTTTGTACCACATTAAAATTTTTGTTTTAGAAAAACTGTTATCCAAACTTTTTTCTTGGTTTAGGTAAAGAGTCGGCTTAAGTAGAGACAAAATACATTGTAGTATACATTTATTACATATTCCCAATGTTACAAATGTTTTCAGATTTAACTGAGCAAGAACATACAAGCTTAAAGTATACCGTGACTAGTAAGAAAGACTTCAATGCATAGTCTGCAGCATGGGGTACTCTAGCAACAAGAAGAGAAGCCTGCTGGTTTGAGTAAAGTGCAAAGCGTAATCTAGTCTTGCTCAATCAGGGACGGGAGCTATTATTTACACAGATATACGTATCAAGTATAAAACCTCTTTCTGTATTCTTTCTGGAACAAAAGGTTTACTGATCATTTGAGGTCAAATTGCAAAAAACCAAACTAAACCAAAACCATTACAGTTTATGTTCTTGTTCAATTTTTAATGCATACAATAAAAGTTTGCAAAAAATTGCCAACAAAAGGTAATCAAGGATGCGCAAAAAAACTTTGCTAGAATAAACTCAACAAAAACGTATGGGGTGATCTACAAAGCCACTAAATGCCAAGAACTAATCAAATTTAAAGAAACGACAGCAGAAAGCTAACAACAATACGTTTTTATCATTGAATTAGGTACGTTTGTCGTTGCAATAAACTTAAAATACCGCTGGTATTTGGAGAAAACCAAAAACGCAAATTCTTGCAGTTTGCAGATATTGCCATTGTTGCACTGAAACTGAGCTTTTAAATTTTTTATTTAATAAACTAAAATGTTCTGCACTTTAATATTTTGGCAACTTTACCTAAAATATGAGCTTTAAAAAAATAGTAAATGCATAATTTAGAAAGAATCTGGGGAATTTGGTAGGTTTGGGCAAAAAACCAAAAATTTACTTTTGAGTATAGTTTAAAATATGCTAATTTTGGACTCTGTCGTTTACTTTTAAGCGTAAAAAATGTGTTATTTAATAAGGTGCACTTGATATTTTTTAGCGGTAAAGTGATTTGCAAATTTTAACAAAAATTTTTTTTGCAGAAACTTTGGCAGCAATTTCTTTTGGTTTCTCAAGTACGCTCTTATAGGGGTTTGATACACTTTTTAGCAGTAGTGATTTTTTTGTTCTATCACTATACACAATTGTTATATATTTTTTTTTTTATTTTGTCTTTTAAGAAAATTAATAAGTTGAGTTAGTTTGTTAAATCTAGTACTGAAAACATAGGGAGGGGAAGAGAGGCTCACAATTTACTAATAGCAACAGCGGAAAGAGAGGAAATAGACCTAGTGCTAGTGAGTAAACCTAATAAAAACAAACTAAATGGTAAGTGGATAAGAGACAAAGGAACAGATGCAGCAATTTTAGCTAGGGGGAAGTGTAGGGACAAGGTGGAAAGATGGAGAACACCAAAAGAAGGAATAGTGTGGGCAGAAGTACAAAACATGATAGTATACAGCTGTTATATCAGCCCAAACTGCGGTCTGGAATACTATCGAGAGTGGATAGAAGAATTAGAAAGAAGTTTAAGAAAACAGAAAAACAAAAAAAATATTGTAGGAGGAGATTTCAACGCAAAATCACTGAGATGGGGAGGCTACAAGAACGATTTAAGAAGAAAAATCTTAGAGGAGATGATAGCAGGGTTAAATCTTACAATCTGCAACAATGGAGACAAACCGACGTTTGTAAGAGGAAGCTCAAAATCACATATTGACATCACCATAGCAACGTGGGAAATGGCAAAAATAATAAATGAATGGACGATGACTGAAGAAGAATCACTAAATCTACACAAACATATACAATACAATACAATACAAAGGAGAAAGGAAAACAGGAGCACACGAGAGAAGGTAAATGGAACGTCAGAAGAATGGACAAAGAAAAGATAAAGAGAGGCATGGAAACAGAAGAAGTGACAGAAAACAAAAATATTGAGAAAAGATGCGAGAGGTACTCAGAAAAACTGAGAAAAGCGGCGGAGAAAGCAATTCCTAGGTACAGGGAAGGCGGACGAAAAGGATTATACTGGTGGTGTGAGGAAATAAAAGAATGCAGGAAAAACACAATACAAACAGCGAGGAAAATCAAAAGGTTGAGAAGAAGAGGAGAGAACACAGAGGAAATAGAAGAGAAACTAAAAAACGACAGAAAATTTTAAAAAAAGGCAATTAGGGATAGCAGAAAAAGATGCTGGAAAGAAATGATAGAATCTATAGATGGGGATCCTTGGGGAAAACCGTACAAAATAGTGATAGACAAATTGGGTGGAAGAACAAAAGGAATCTGCTTAAAAGAAGACGAAGAAGAAGAAGTCATAATTAAAAAACTATTTCCCAAGGGAGAACCAGTAGAAGAACCAGAAACAAAAGAAGAAGAAGCAACAGTTATGGCAACAGTGGAAGAGATCAAAAAGATCATAAAAGAATTGCCTAACAACAAAGCACCAGGTCCGGACAAAATAACAACAGAGATTGTTAAAGCAGCTTTAGACGGAAACGAGATAGAAATAACTCAAATAATCAACAGGTGCCTAAAAGAAGGAACTTTTCCAGGATGTTGGAAAGAAGCCACTCTGGTACTGATTGAGAAAGAAAAAAAAGCAGGAAAAGCAACATCATACAGACCAATATGCTTAATCAACACACTGGCTAAAATAATGGAGAAAGTTATTGTACGGAGAATAGAACAAGAAATAGAAGAAAAAGGAGGATGGGAAAAAGAACAATACAGATTTAGCAAAGGAAAAACAACCTTAGGAGCTATTGAAAAAGTGAAAGCAATAGCAAAAGAAGCAAACAGCGGAACGCAGAGGAAAAAGCAACACTGTGTAATGATAGCGTTGGACATACAGAACGCGTTTAATAGCGTATCATGGGCAGCAATCATAGAGGCGGCAAAGAAGAAAGAACTGAACAGAAAAACAATCAAGATTATATGGAGCTACTTACAGGACAGAAATCTAGTGACCAAAAATGGAAGATTCAAACTTACTTGAGGGGTACCGCAGGGCTCAGCACTGGGACCAAAACTGTGGAACCTTGTCTATAACGAGTTACTTCGAATGAAGATGCCGGAAGGCGTGTCAATAACAGCATTTGCGGACGACATAGCAGTAGTAGGTAGAGACGTAGAAATAGAAGTACTAAAAGGAAGATTAGAGCTGGCAATTGATATGATACAAATATGGATGAGAAGTAAGGGCTTAAAACTAGCAACACAAAAAACTGAGGCGGCATGGCTATCGACTAAGAGGAATAATAAAGAAACAGGTAAGATACAGGTGGGAGATCAAGAGATAACCATAGGAAAAAAAATCAAATACTTTGGAGTGACACCCGAAGCAAAGGGATGGAATGAACAGGTTAAGGAAGCGGTCATTGGAACAAAGGAAATTGAGAGAAAGCTTGGTAGACTTATGCCAAACAACGGAGGTCCAGGAGAAGAAAGCAGAAGGCTAACAGCAACGGCAGCAAGAAGCAAATTGCTGTACGCCGCAGAAACATGGGGAGAAGCCATGAAAACAAAGAAAAACAGAAAGGAAGTAAGAGGAGCCACAAGAGCAAGCTCGCTAAGGATTTGTAGAGCTTACAGAACAGTGTCACAAGAGGCAGTAGAGGTAATTGCGGCAACACCTCCTGCGGATATGATGGTGGAGGAAAGAATAGAAATAAAAAAACTTGTAAAAGAAGGAACGAGTAAAAAAGAAGCAAAGATAAGAGCAAGAGAGAAGACTATGGAAAGATGGCAGAAAAAATGGGATACAGAAGAAAAGGGGAAATGGACGAGAGAATTAATCCCAGACATAAAAGAATGGGTAGAGAAGAAACCCGAGACGTGCTATTATACAACACAAATACTGACCGGGCACGGAGCATTTGGAAAATTCTTGCAAAAAAAAAAAAAAAAAATTAAAAAAATAAATGAAGAAGAAAGGTGTACATTTTGTCAAGAAGAAACACACAATAACGCAGAACACACTCTAGTAGAATGCGAGGCGTGGGAGGAAGATAGAAAAAAACTAGAATATATACTAGAAAGTAAAGTGGATAAAAGAACAATCATTAACAAATGCTTAAAAGATGAAAATAAATGGAGGGCGTTAAAAAACTTTGCAACAAGTGTACTAAAAAAGAAAATTGAAGAGTTTGACAATAGAAGAATATAGAAAAACAAACAATGGAAACAAACACACAAACTAAAAGCCATAGAAGAGAAAGGAAAGAGATGAGAGAAGCTAAATGGAAACAAGAAAACAGAGAAAAAGATCAAAAAGAAAAAAATAAGAAAAGATATGACAATTGTGCATACCAAGAAACAGAAGAAAAAAGAAGAACATTTACAGAGACTACGATACCAAACGAAATTGCAGAGATAAGGAGAAGGAGAAAAGAAATATTGAAGGAAAGCAGAATAACAGAAATAACAAGGCAAATACCAAATGGTAGATATGCTATCTCGAGGATGACTGAGAACGCAATCTTTCAGATAGTCAGAATATACATGGCAACGAGAGGACATGAAGAAGTAATTCCTGATGGAGATACAAAGATATCACTGGAGGTAAAACTTACAAATCTAGGACTGCCAAAAGGAATACAACTGATGGAACTGCATAAATTATTCATGAAGGAGAGGGGATATGATAAAGAAGAAGTGAACGAAGACCTTAGTAAGCTAAGAGCACATCTGAGAACAAATTATATAATTAGAATAAATAACACAAAGATGGGAGAAAGAAGAGAATGCAGAGGTAGATGCCAGTGCAGATAAGAAAAGGCAAAATGACAAAAAAGACAGACAAAGGTAGGGGCTATAGGGAGAGAGGGGCCGGGGACAGCATGCGTGCCGCAGATGATGCGTGAAAATCCGCGAAGCAAAAACCAGCCCGCCTCAAACTAGCACCAAATGTAGGTTAGTTTAGACAGGGACATTAAAACAACAGGATTTGCGCAGAGAAGAAAACCGGAAGGTATTGCCATGTGTAAGTTATTCTTAAAGGCCACTTGTTGAGAGCCAAACAACTCACTACGTCCTAAAAAAAAAAAAAAAAAGTGCAGAAAACTATTGGTTATTTTTAACGTCTTTGCCAAAGTCTATCAGGTTTGTAGCAAGTGTTGTGTTGTTGCAGCTTGAGGATAGATTGTTTTGGTTTTTTGTGATTAGTTTTGGTACAAGGCTTTTAGGTTCCTGGTATTAATGGTAGATTCTAAAAAGTAACACTTTTATTGCTTTTTTGGAATTTTGCTATTTTATTGTAAATAAAACCCAATTTTTAGTTGATTCAAACAATTTTTTTTCTAAAAACGAATTTATTCAAAATTAGTCAATCAAATCACGGCAGCCATGGGTCAAGCTTGGACAATTGTTTTGGTTCTACAAACCTCGTTAGAATGCCTTGTACAACCACGGCATTGCATGATAGCGGTTTTAATGATTCTGGAATTTTTCAAGATTTTTTTGTTAAAATCAATTACTAGTTAAACATATTTTGTTGACATTTAAACCATATTTAAAACGGTTTTTAACATTTACCAAAAAAAAAAGACTAATGTAGTAAAAACTGTTTAGTATACTGCCAATTTATGTTTATATAAACTGTCTCGGGTTTTTTTTTAATCTGGTTAGAATTCGATTGGCAGATAAATCAAAAAATTAAAACATTTAATTTTAATTTTTGCATAATGTTACGCTCAGTTATTTAATTTTGGTTTTGTATACAACTGACGCAACAAACGCTCAACTTCTCAACTACCACACCGTGCGTATACGTCGTTTATTAATTAATGAAACACTATATTTTATAGACACGGTTTTATTTGATGTCACTTCATTTTGGTGCGCAACAGTTTGTAGTCTTTTTGTTCTGTTTCCGTTGTTGCTTTTGCCCTACTGCGGTCCACTTGTGTCTGTTTTATTTATCTTGTTCTCTAACATCAATAGTTGCTACGGCCTGCAATCGTCCATAAATTAAACCTGGCCACAACTACCAATATTTTTTTGCAGTTATTAAATATAAAATCTATTTCTAGCATAAGATTAACAGGTTGTAATTGCAGAAATTACATTAATACGTAGTATACTATATTACTAATATATCACTTAATTAACACATTGCCAAGGTGTATTCTAAGTGTGTGTGATTAAGAAGAAGTTCTTACTAGTGTAATGTGTAACACATACAACTTTGTAACTATGCAAACAGTTTCTGCGTTAGAAAATATTATTATCAGAGGCAAAAGTTAAAGAAGACGTTACTAATTATCTAGCAGGCCAAATGTTCTTCCAAGTATCAGAAGTGAAATGAGGCAAGATAGATTAATGTTTGTAAATATGTTTGTTGTTGAAACCATACTTAGATAAAGCGTTGAACAAATTTACAAAAAAAAAAACTGCAGAGTAGGATTTGAACTCGGTATACTCAGCATGAGAGCCTAGCACATAATCACCTAAGCAATTAATCCAGCTTCTTCTCCCAATTGTTAAATTATTTAAAAATAAAATTTATTAGTAATTTTTTTGAGTACATCAAAACCTATTTTCGTTAATATTGTTTAAATGAAAAATAACTTTTCACTTAAATATTTTATTTATAAATAATTAACTTTTAAAGCTTCAATATGTAAAATCTAATAATTTGCCTCTCTCTGCCTGTCAGTTTAGATGGTATGATCACCAACACACCTGTAAAAAAACCAGCGAGCCATACTAGTATTAATTAGCTTCAAATATTAAAAAAAATTTAATGATTAAATATTATTTATAAAAAAAAACATACAACAAAAAAATTATTATATTACCAAAAGCTTAATGAATAAGTTTTCCAAAATATAATTGTAATTATTTGTCAAGGATTTATTCCATCTTGCTCATTGAACCTATCTAGATCAACTAATAATAAATTTAAACCGTTTCTATTAATCATTAGATTAATATTAACCGATTTCTAATACTATTAATATTTCTCAAACAAATTCGAGCCGTTGGAATATATGGGTTTCGATTCGGACAGATCGTTAGCATCGATACCGTTAATTTTTATGTGGTCTGTTAATTAATTATTTGGAGTTTTGTTAATAAGGCAAGCATTAATCAAAAATACATCCGAACGAATTAATAGCGTAATTAATAATTTTTGATCTGGTTTTAATCGCGTGGAATGTGCACGTGTAGTTTCTACAAATTGACATAGATGGCGCGGTGAGTTGATATTTAACATAAATTTCTTAAAACTGAATATTTATAAATAAAATCTGATTCATATTTAATGAGATAAATATATAGATAAACAACCAAGAAACAATATGATTACGATCCGTTTACTGATTAGTATTCATTGCTAATGCTAATTGCTCATATTACTCAATGTCCTATGAGTGATTTATGCGCAAATATTAAACATAAAAAATCAATAATTATTTATGCAACTAAATGATAATTTATTGCAAATAGTATTTATACAAAAAATACATTGTATGCAATAATAATAAAAAAAGTAATTATGTGTTGGTATTATTAATGATCACTTCATTATAATTAACAATAATGTTTGTTATATAAACTGGTATTTGTTGTTATCTTTATTGAAGTGTGTTGGATTCGATTTGGTCGATCAAAATGTTTATCTGAATCTTGTCACGGTTTATATATAAGATAAAAAAACAGGTAACACTGGTAGAATTAAAGATAAGATTCATTCCATCAACTTGTTTCGGTTGCGGTGTTAATGAAATTAAATGCGAGATATTATGTTTTTATACATTCCACACTAATTAATAAGGTCATCATATTTTTGTAGAATTTTCATCACTGACACGAGCTTATGTTGTGTGGTGTGAAAATCTAATTTATTTATAGGTTTTTAACAATGCATTACAATGTAATTTATGCATGGGATTAATGAAATGTTTTGTGTTGAAGTAGGTTGCAACTTAATTGTAAAATGTAAAGTGGAATGGTTTTATTCTGTTTTTTTTATGGATTATAATAATTTTGTAATAAAAATAAATTAGAATCATTTGGAGAAAAGTAATGTTTAGAGATTAATGTGATATATTTGAATTAAATATTATTAATTGATTAAAACAATTTTTTTATGTCAAAATGATATTGATAATAAGATTTTTTCTTTAAAATATTACTACTGAAATTTGATATTTATTGCTATTCATGTAAACTTACCTATACCTGTTTATATCTGTAAAGGTTTAAACTAGTTACAATTATTTATGATTGTAAATGTGTTTTATTTATTTCATCAAAAATAATTGCCGCATTAAGAATAGTCTCAGATTTGGCGGGAAACTAATTTTTAGATATTACCAAAATTAGTTTAATAATATAATATTTTATATTGCTTTGGTATTGAATGATTAATTTGATTCAGAAGACTTTGAACAAAAATAATTTGTTTATATTTTTTGCTTATGTATGTTTTGATTGATCGTAGATTCATTGTTCTTTTTAATTGGAATAAACCTAATTACAATTTTTTTCTGTAAAATCTCGTGTTTTCTAGTTATTTTTCTATTAAATATTATGTATTAATACATTTATGCGATAAGGTACTAATTATTAAACAAAAATAATAAAAACTGAAGTCAGTGACAAATTAATTGCAGCAACAACTCATAAATCGTAAATTCTGAAAAATCAACTGCAGGATGTTACATGTTTAATTATATCTGACAATTTTATCTAACAATCACATATTTTAGCGATAGAACAGCTAATTTAATATAGGAGTTATCTATCTATATACATGAGTATTAGATTCTGTAGAAAGTAAATAAATATTTGTAAAATTTCTTGTAGAAAATTAAGCTTCAGATTAGTAACTGTCTTAAAGAAGTACTGTAGGTGATTTTTATGATTTAAATGTATTATTTAAAAGATGAATTGATAATTTAAAAAAGCTACAATTTAAGTTTTTAATTTATTTTTTTAAATTTTAATTTGGTTTCTAGAGGCACACTGATGATGGGTGCATACCTTGAAACACAAGTGTTTGTGTCTCTTACTGGATAAAAAAGCTATTTATATATACATCATTTATTAATTTTAAAATATAAAATTTAGGTTTAATATAATCTGTATAAGCTGATTTGAATCAATATAGATTTAATTTTAGTTTATTACAAACACACTATTAATCTCATTAAAGGAAGAGAATAGTTGCGCTATTTTAAAAGTTTACCTCATCAAACTCAGCAAAAAATCGCCTGAATATAATTGAATAAAATTTTAACACATTGTAGAAGAAAGTCCAATCTGTGTCCTTAATTTTGTAAAAATTTGATGCGATAAGTCGTTTTTTTGAAATTAATTTTAAAACAGTGACGTTTTTAATTAGTTTTTTATTAATTTTTTACTCGTTAAATATAACTTCAAATCTTTAAACAAAAACATGAAGACATAGAATATTGTATGTAGTTCAACATATAAAAAGAATGATGACTAAAATTTTATTGTTTGGATATTAAGTTGGTTGGCGTTTTGTCCTATAAGAACCAATTTTAATTTAAAAACGGCGCTGTACGTGTTAATATTTTTCTAATAAGAAAGGTTCACCAATTTTTTTGTAGATGTGATAAGATTTAATATTTTTTCATAACAACACTATTAGAAGCACCACAAAAGGACGGGGCGACTAAACCCGGCAATTCTCTAGCGTTAAACAAGTTATTCGAAAAGTTACTGGTGATACAAGGCTTATGTTGTCTGCGTATATTGTCAAAGGATATTCTATATAAATTGTAAAATTACTAATATAAAATGATAAAAATAGCTAGAGACCTAAAATGGTTCTTTGAGGTACACCTGTGTTAGTCGTTATAGTCATCATCATCATCACACAGCATATGCGTTCACTTCTGGACATAGAGTTTTTTGTATCTCGTTCTATTTATCATCTTGCGCAACTTGCATTTGCATTTTGTAACCGCTTTTTTTATGGTCCCAAACATCGTTTTCTATTTTGTCCGTTAGTTTTCTCTAAGCTTCTTTTTTAGCTGCAAGTATTTCTTTTTTAAAGATTGTTTGTTTCTCTTCAAGCTCTTTTAGTGTATTGTTCTTTTTTTGTCGATTTATCTGTTTTTTGTTTTCTATTGTTTTTTTCTTGGCTCTGTTGCATTCGTTTTGCAGTTCCGATAGCTTTTTATTCTACCAGTGTACGTTTCTACTAGGATTTTTTAATTTTTTTTTTTTTAAGATTTTGTTTGGAGCTTTTTTATGGCCTCTATGGTTTCTTTAACATTTATGTTTTTGTTTTTATTCAGCTTCTCAACTATTGATTTTCTGAACTTAGGAAGCAGTTCTATATTAATATCTGCTTGTTTTAGCTTAAAATAATATTTTAACGCAAACTAAGGTTACTCTCATTATTGATACTTCAGTTTAATATGTGTCTTGCTGCTTGTTCCGTGCACAAGTTACATCAATGTGTGACTTTGTTTTGTTTCTAGTAAAGAATGGTTTTTTATATTTGCTACTATTAGTTGTAGCCTTGCCATCCATTTAAGTGATTTATCACTTTTTTTGAAATATTTTTTAGCACTTTATATTTTTGCTTTTGAATTGAGGTCTTCTGCTATGATAATGTTTTTTTTTGTGGATTTTAATATTACTTCTGTAAGTAACATACTTGTAGCACGTATTTTTAAGTTTAACCCATAAAAAACCTTCTTGTTTTTGGTCATACGTGACCTCAGTCTTTTTATTGTAAATGCAAAGAGTGGTCCATTCATAGTCTCTTTATAAAAATTCAAAAAATAAACAAATCAATTTTTTTTAGTATATTATTGGTTTATTTGAAAAAGCAAACATTCCCATTATTTATGGAACACGATTTTATTTATGTAGCTACCTCGGCTGGCTTTGAAGTAGCGCATTCTGTTAAACCAATTTTCCAAAACCTTGGTGACGATTTCTGGCTCTATCTTACAAATGGCTGGCTTGATATTTGCCTTAAAAGCTTGAATCGTTAATAAATTGTTCACATAACATCGGTCCTTTACGGCAATTTACAAAAAAAAATCTAACAGCGTCAAATTGAAGCTCCGAGGTGGCCAATTGACATAGCCGAAACGGCTGATAACATGATTACCAAACTTGGCGCGCAAAAGATCAATTGTGGTATGGGCTGTGTGGCATGGCGCGCCATCCTGCTGAAACCAAAGATTGTCCAAGTCCATGTCTTAAATTTTTGACAACAAAAAATCGTTTATCATGCCTTTGTTGCGCTCACCCTTGACCGAAATTTGTTTTCAGCAGCACCAAACTGTCACTCTCTGAGGATGCATTGGCTTCTCCACAATCACGTGCGGGTTTTCCGGTCTCTAGATGCAACAGTTTTGTTTGTTAACATAACCGCCGAGAAGAATATGCGCTTTGTCAGAAATGATAATTTTTTGAACAAAATTGATGTCCATTTCAAGCAAGGGCCTTTCCAGCCAACTAGTCTAAGGGAGGTAATTAAAAAAAAAAGATAAATATATATTTTATTTCGTAAGTACAACAAACAAACAACATAGAAAAGGACCTTTTCTCACGTTTTAATGCGTTGAAAAAATTTACCGGTTATGTTATTTGTTTGGAATATAGAATGTCAATAATTTTTAACAATAAAAATTGGTAAGCAAAAAATTCTTGGGGGGGGGGGGTAATTACCCTATTACCCCCTCTCCCCCTTGAAACCGCCACTGGTTTTAGACTGCTCTAAGGCTTAAACTGAAAAGCAATAACAAAGCGGATGGTCGTGTGCTTTCAATTGCTGAGTCAATTGGATCTTATAAGCAAATAATGTAAAGTCTTTGTGCTAAATTTGCATCAACCTGATGCGTGAATTTTTGAGTTGTTGAGATCGATGGTAAATCGATGTTCCAGGACTGAGTTGCACACTTTCGGCTAAAGCAGCCACATTCTTGTCAGAGCGCACCGTACGGGGCGGCAGGGACAGTGTGTGTTGGTCACTAGCATGCTAATCTCACAAACTTTTTGCACAAGCTTGCGTACAGCACGTGCGGTTGGGGCCTCATTTTGGCAAAAACTTCTTTTCAATAAACGCACTGTTTGAGCTACACAAAATTGACTTTAGAAATAAGTTTGCAATATTTCCTAACATTGTTCAAGCGTAAAGCAATTCATTTTGTTTTGCGGAGATATGATACTGACTTTCTGTCAAGATTTCTTACGAGAAAGATTTAGTCACTGTCAAAATAACTAATGATTGAAAAGATATCTCTAGATGGTCCACCCTTTATATTGCTGCATGTATCTGTGATTTATTTTCCATTTTTAACCATGTTTTTGTTTGGTTCTGCTATGATACTTATGTCTACGTTGTTTTCTAATGCTGTGTTGCTTAATAGACTTATAGCTGCCTTTCATCCACCTAGATTGGTTTGTAGAATTTTTATTTGAGTATGTTAGGGGTCTTTCTTTTCTTTTTCCTTGCTTCCTTTAGTTTTTTCTATACCTTTGGCACGTTTTCTTGTTTGCTTGGTAGTCATTTGTTTGCATTCATATTATAATATTTTTTGAATTTTACTTTGTTCATGATTTTAAATATTTTGTTTTGACTTATGTAAACTTTTAATAACACATTAGTAAAGATTATTATTTGTGCATTCCTTGAGGATGTGTTTTTGTTGACTACATTTGTAACACATTTTTTTCTTTTTCCGCAGTGCGCAAACTTTGTGTCTAATATCTAGGCGGTTGTAGCATCTGGTGGGGGTTTAATTTTCTTATCTGGTTTATCCCACTTTTATTTTGCCTTTTTTTATTAGTACATTTCACATTTTCTCTATTCTTGTCATTTTTTTTTTGTGATTCTTTCTAAGCCTTTACAGATTTTTTTCTTTTGTCGTTTCATGTATGTCTAGTATTATAAAGAATTTTCTTCCTTCTACCTTCACTGCCTTGGTTTCTTTTTTTATGTTATTTTCTCCGTTTTAAGAACATTTGTAAATATTATGGTGTTTTTTTTCTTCTTGTTTGTCGCATTGCTGAGGCTTATTGTTTTGCTTTTGTACGTTTCTTTTGGTCATTTTATCCTCATAGCCTCCTTTAAGCCTACAAAAACTTTTTTGTTTTTATTAATTTTTTTATTTCTTTAATTTTTATAATGTCTATTTTTAAAGATCCTTCTTTTTTTCTTCGATGGTTTTGCTTTTTTTAGTATTTTTATTTTTTCAATCAATTTGCTGACCTGCTTCCTGAGTTTGTCTTCCGCGGTGGTTCTCTTTTTTCTTTTTTCATTTTTCTTTTTTCTTTTTTCTTTTTTTTTTTTTTTTTTTTTCTTTTTTTTTTTTTTTTCTTTTTTCTTTTTTCTTTTTTCTTTTTTCTTTTTTCTTTTTTCTTTTTTCTTTTTTCTTTTTTCTTTTTTCTTTTTTTTTTTTTTTTTTCTTATTTCTTTTTTCTTTTTTCTTTTTTTTATTTCCTTGTTTTATGTTCTTCATAGTCTCGACTTTGTTAGTCAGTTTTTGTACCTGCTCTCTGAGCTGCGCTTGTCTTAATTTTTATTTTGGTTTTGCTCATACTATTGTAAATCTCTGATAGAACGCTTATAGCATTCTTTATTGGGACATGCACGATTTTATTTTCTATAATAAAGTCTTTTGCATTTTTGAGGTGTGTTCCCAATTTTTTTTAAATTTTGTAAAGTGCATGAGCTTGAGTTTGTTTAGCTTTTTTTTGTATGTTTAGTAATTACTGTATTTTTGGTCTTTGTGTTGTTGTGTTTTTATTGTTTTACGGCTACTGGACAGCTTGTAGGGTAGTATAGACCTCCATCGGCAGCTACTATCTTTATGATCTACCGATGAGGGATTGAAGTGTTCTAGTTTTGATTACTGGCAGCCGCGCGCTTTGCTGGTTGTTTTTGTTGACGTTGAATTTTGTTCTAAAAAGAAAAAGAGAAAAAGAAAGATGTTTGGCTTTCTAGCCCTAAAAACCTAGTAGCATCAGTTGCCAAGAAGTGAATTAGGGTAGATCAAAGAGTTTGACCAAGAAAGACCGCTAATCGGGGACGGACCTGGAACGGGTATTACATTCCTCTGCTCATAAACTGTAGGGTTTAGGACCTTAAGTTTGTTTCGCGTCCTTTGCACTGGGTTGCTTCTAGATCAGTTTTTGTTAGGTTGTGTTTGCAAAAGATAACTGTACGTTGCTGTTTATAATCTTTGCAATCACTTAGCAATTGTATTGAAGTCTTATCTTCTTCTATAGATTCCCGCGGCATTAAGGGTCCATTCTTATTCTTATTATATGCAAGTGTTTCTTAAGAACACAGTTTTTGTTTTGATATCATGCAATGGTTCTGTTAATGCTAGAGAATTGCCGAGTTAGTCGCCCCGCCCTGTTGTGGTGCCACTAGTAGTATTGTTATGGAAAAATATTAAATCCTATCACATCTACGAGAATATCAGTTAACTTTCCTCTCTAGAAAATATTAACACGTACAGCGCCGTTTTTTAAATTAAAATTAGTTCTTATAGGACAAAATGCCAACCAACTCAATATCCAAACGATAAGATTTTAATCATTACTTTTTTTATATGTTGAACTACATACAATATTCTATGTCTTCATGTTTTTAGATAAAGATTTGAAGTTATATTTAAAAAGTAAAAAATAACAAAAAACTAATTAAAAACCTCATTTTTTAAAAATTAATTGCAAAGAAACGACTTATTGCATCAAATTTCTACAAGTTTGAGGACACAGATTGGACTTTCTTCTACAATGTGTAAAAATTTTATTCAATCATATTCAGGCGTTTTTTTTTGCTGAGTTGTATGCTGTGAACCCTTATAATAGCTCAATAATTTTCCCCCCTTAAAGACCTGAATCGTTAATGGATAATTTGCATAACATTGGTCCTTTACGGCAACCCACAAAAAAAAGTCTAACAGCGTCAAATTGCAGCTTCGAGGTGGCAAATTGACAGCGCCGAGACGGCTGATTACCGAACTTGGCGCGCAAAAAATTGATTGTGGCATGAGCTGTGTGGCATGGTGCGCCATCTTGCTGAAATCAAAGATTGTCCAAATCTATGTCTTTAATTTCCAACTACAAAAAATTGTTTATCATGCCTCTGTAGCGCTTACCATTGACCGAAATGCCGTTTCCAGCAGCATTTTTAAAATCCGCACTAAACTGTTACTCTCTGAGGATGCATTGGTTTGTCGACAATCACGTGCGGGTTTTCCGATCCCCAAATGCAACAGTTTTGCTTCTTAACATAGCCGCCGAGAAGAAAATGCGCTTTGTCAGAAAAGTTAATTTTTTGAGCAAAATTGTTGTCCATTTTGAGCTGCTCTAAGGCCCGAACTGAGAAGCAATAACAAACCGGATGGTTGTGTGCTTTCAATTGCTGAGTCAATTGGACAAATAATGCAACGTTTTTGTGCAAAGCATCGGGCTGGTGCGTAAAACGTTGAGTTGTTGAGATCGATGTTCCAGGACTGAGCTTCCTTTCCTCTACCTAAATTGGTTTGTAAAACTTTTATTTAAGTTTCTTTTAGGGGATTCTCTTTTCCTGTTCCTTGCTTTTTCTAGCAACTTTTAGTAACGCATTATAAAAGTATATTATTTGTGCACTCTTTGAGAATATGTCCTTGTTGTCCACATTTGTATTACATTTTTTTCTTTTTCCTCAGTGTAGTTTCTAACTTTGTGTCTAAAATCTAGGCAGTTGTAGCATCTGGTAGGTGTTAAGAATTTTCTTATCTTGCACTTGGTTTATCCTATTTTATTTTGCCTTTCTTTATTAGTGCTCATGCTTTGTCGTTTGGCAACGTGACAACTGCATGTTATTGTTTGTGCTTGTTTAATTTTTTTGATATATTGACATTTTCTTTATTCTTCTAATTTTCTTTTGTAATTTTTTCTAAAATTTTCCAAATCTTGGTCTCTTCTGTCGTTTTATGTATGTCTAGTATTACAAAGGATTTTCTTTTTTCTACTTTTACTGCCTTGGTTTCTTTTTCCATATTTTTTTCAATCGCAGCTTTTGGGTTTCTCCGTTTTAAGGACATTCGTAAATATTACGGTGTTTTTCCTCTAGTTTTTTGTCGCATTGCTGAGGTTTATTGTTCTACTCATGTACGTATTTTTTTGGCCATTTTATCTTCATGGCTTCCTTTAAGCTTTCAATATTTTTAATTTTTATAATGTTTATTTTAAAAGTCCTTTTCTTTTTCTCTAATAGTTTTGCCTTTTCTAGTATTTTTACTTTTTTACCAAGTTTTCTCCGCGGTGGTTATCTTTTCTCTATTTTTTTTTTCTATGTTCCTCATAGTCTCAACTTTGTTTGTCAGTTTTTGTACCTGCTCTTTGAGCTGTGCTTTGGTATTGGCTCTTTCTTTTCTAATTTTAATTTTGGTTTTGCACATACTATTGTAGATCTCTGCTTATAGCATTCTTTATAGATACATGTAGGTTTTTGTTTTTTTTAATAAAGTCTTTCGTCTTTTTAAAATGTTTTTTCAAATGTTTCTAATTTCTAGCAAAGATATTCTCTAAATGTATAGTGCAAAATAATTGCAAACAACTTCATTGGGCTTTTTGTATTTTGTTTTTTCTACAAAACAAACTTACCAATATTATTAAAAAACATTTCCTTAGTCTAAAATGAAATTGCAACACTTTAGACAAGTCTAAAATAATTTATTGATGTGCATTGTGTGTAAACAAAACAAGATCTTTGTAGAAATACTCTGAAAAGATTCAATCAACATTGAATTAAAAAAGATGATGAGTTATATGTGAGCAATGAAAGCTAAAATGATAAATAAAAGCGTCTATTAATATTTAAAATTATTGAAAGCATTTAATCATTATTTGAGCTGGTTTTAGTCTGTTAAATTAATTATAATAATTATAATTAATACTTATTATCTTATAAAATTAAATCCAAAATTATACAGAATAGACAATATTATACAAAATAAGAAAAGGTGCTGGAGAAAATTTTGTGTATTTTAAACAAAAAGTAGATTTATAATTTATAATTTTATTTAATTGATTTTGATTTGAAAATAAATGTTATGTCTAATTTTTGATTAATTGTTTTTTTTTTGTTGCAATTTTTGATGCATTAAATGTTTTTTTTTTCTACAATTCTAAGCAATTTTCTGCATTTTGTCGCAATTTTTGCGTAATTTGGAACTATAAAATTATTTTTTTAGCTATTTTTATAAGTAGTTTTTAACGCAATTTTTATATGATTTAGAACAACAAACAAATTTTCTGTTCAAATTTTGATTAATTTTGAGCTTTTTTGCGTTATTTCTAAGTGATTTTGTACAAAAATTTATTGATTTTTGACAATAAATTGACTTTTTAATCTGATTTTTAATTGATTTTGAGCAATTAATATTTTTGTTTTCGATTTTTGATTTATTTTCAGATTTTTTTTTCTGCAATTTTTAAGTGGTTTTCTGCATGTTTGCCGCAATTTTTGATTAATTTTAAATTATAAGTGCCTTTTTGCTTACTTTCTGAGTGGTTTTAAGCTATAAGTCACTTTTTAGCGCATTTTTTGATTAATGAATGCGATGGATGGCTATTTTTTGATTGATTGAACAATTGTGTTTTTTGTGCATTTTTAAAAGATTTTGTGCGATAAGTACTTAAATTGCTTAATTTTTAATTAGTTTTAACAAATTTTTGATTTATTTTGAGCAATAAATGGCGCGTTTGTGTCAGATTTTGAGCAATAATTAGTATGTCTGTGCAATTTTTGATAAATGTTGTTCATAAAAAAAAGTGCCATTTTTGTGTCGGGTTTAGGTATATGTAGTTTTTCAGCGCAGTTTTTAATTAAATGACTTTTGAATTTAATTTTTGATTAATTTTGAGCAATAATTGGAGTTTTTGCTCAGCTTTTGATAATTTTTTGCTTTTTTCTACAATTTTTAAGCAATTTTCTGCATTTTTGTCGCAATTTTTGATAGATTTTGAGCTATAAAAGGTTTACTATTTATATTAAATGTAATGCTTTAAATGGCTTTTTTCGCGCTTAATGTTTAGTTTTGCGTTACAAATATCTTTTTGTTGTGCATTAAATGATTTTTTCCATTATTTCTAAGCGATTTTCTGCATTTTTGACGCAATTTATGCTTGATTTTGAACTATAAAAGGTTTTTTGGTGCAATTTTTGTTAATGTTTGTTTGTTGTTTTCTGTTTGGTTTTGCCTGAAACTGAGCAAAGTCAAGCTTATACACTCTGAGCTTGACTTTGCTCAGTTTCTCTTCCTTTGTATGTTTAGGTGTGGTTACTATATTCTTGGTTTTTTTTGTTGTTGTGTTCCTATTGTTTTACGGTTACTAGCAGTACCGGGTTACTACTATCTTTATGTCCTACCGATGAGGGGTTGATGTGTTCTAGTTTTAGTTACTAACAGCCGCAAACTCTATTGGTAAAAAAAAAAGATATTTGGCTTTTTAGCTGTAGAAACCTAGTAGCATCGGTTGCCAAAAAATGATCCAAAATAGATTAAAGAATTTTACCAATAAAAGCAGCCACCCAAAGACGGGTCTGGAAAGGGTTTCACATTTTCCTACCCCCAAACTGTGGGGTTCAGGACTTTAAGTTTGCTTAGCGTCTCTTGCACTGCGTTACTTTCAGCTCAGCTTTAGTTAGGTTGTGTTTGCCAAAGATGGCTGTACGTTGCTGTTTATAAGCTTTGCATTTACTCAGCAACTGTATCGGAGACCCATCTTTTTTCATACTTTTGCTGCAGGGACTCTTACCATTCTTATTCTATACGCAAATGTTTTTTAAAAGCACAGTTTCTATTTTGATATAATGTGATGGTTCTGTTAGGAATATTTTTGAATGTGTCAATTCTATTCAAGTTCTTCCAGAGATTGTTGTGTTCCGTCTCAAATTTGCTGCGGATTGTTTTGTTTTTAGTCTTTTATAAGATCGTAAATGCAGGACTTGGTCTAGAAAATGTATTCTTAGTCTATAGCAGCTTTTAACATCGCATCGGAAGTCTTACAACTTGTTTGAAGGGGTTTGATGGTGACTTCCAAATCACCCCGGTGGATAAAGAACGAGTTATTATTTCATATTTTGGAGATCAAACTCCTGACGGTCAGCGTGCTACGCTAACGCTCTATAACTGAGCTATCTCACTTTTGGTCCTTGTTTGGCAAGCTGATTTGCTATAAGGTTTCTTATTGTTTCTTGGTTCTGTCATTTCTATACTAGGCAAACTTTGCAGGTTGTGGTTACTGCTTCCAGATTGTTTTTGGATTTTTACTTGAAAAGTTGAGGCATATTTTTGCAAAATTAGCAACATTTGTATTCCTTGGTATTTGTTTTTGTAGATAGCACTGATGCTTTTTTAATCTTTGGTTCTATTTGTGTACTAACTTTGATTGATTTTAGATATCTATTGTTTATCCATTGTTTTGTAGTAATATTATTACATCAAATTTTCTACTGATGCAGTAGCCCTTTATAAAGTCCGACTTTATTATTAAAGTTTTTTTCTTATGCAACACATTTGTTATGCTAGATTTATTTGCAGTCTGTATGCTGCTAGTCTTGTTTTTAACATTATTATCAGTTGAAGCGGCCGCAACGATAATAGTATTTCCATAGCTGCAGTAGTCGTTGTTTTTATTACCTCCGTTATTAGAAGACATGCTAATCTCCAAACTTTGTCCAGTTTTTTGGCTGTACACTTAAAAGCGCTTTTTATGCGATGATCTTTATAAAAATTTTGTACCAAATTTTGCAAAAGTCACCAGGGTGGCCATTTAGCATTTTTTAATAGGGTATTAGAAGATGCTATAATTTTTGCAAATGGCCTTGAATGTCAATTTTGCTTTTGTAAAGTAAACAGATACAAAATACTCGTCAATAAGGCTGTTCCGATTTGTTTGCGTAATAATTTGTCAGTGGTGTTGGCGCAGCGTGAATTTTGACGTAAATTTTTTGGCCGTCCGACACCAACTGGGCAAACACTATAGCGTTTAGCTGTTCGTCTAGAAGAGTGTGATTCAACACAAGATGCTGTCAGGTCTAGGCGGCCCCAAAGCAGCCGTTTTACTGAGAATATCGCGGCTGTGGCTGAAGATGTCGCAGAGGATGTCGGAGTATTGACCGTAATTGGGCATCAATCGGCGGTCTTTACAGAAAGTAGTTAGTAAAAGACTTAAAAATGTATTCTTACAAAGTGCAAACAATGCATCAACTACTAATTGTTGACTGCCATCCTGAATCTCGACTAAGAAGAAGACAACTTTTTATCAAAAATCATTATAAGCAACGAGGCTCATTTTCATCTCTGTGGGTACGTAAATAAGCAGACTTATTGTTTCTGGAGTATCAAAAATTTGCGTATAACACGTGTTTACACTGGAAGCGTCATCAGGCCTTATTTTTTTAAAAGCAACGCGGGCCAAACGACAACTGTGAATGGCGAGCGCTACAAAGCCATGCTCAACTACTTTTTTCTATCTCAACTGGACGAATTGGGACTGGAAAACATGTGGTTTCTACAGGATAGAGCAACTGCACAACTCACAACCAAAATTCTAAGAACTGCATTTTTTGGGCCGCATAATTTTTTGTTTTGGTGATTTGCATTGGCCGGCAAATTTGCATAATTTAACCGTTCTAGACTTCTTTTTGGAGGATTCTTGAAGTCACAAAATTATGTCAACAAGCTTCAGACTTTTGAAGCTTTCAAAGAAAATATCTGTCAGAAATGCGGAAACCTGTTGCAGGAAGTGATGGAAAATGCTATAATTTGAGCCATCACTATCTTCTCTAATTGTTTTGATGGCAATACCGTCTTTATCTAGAGATTTTATCTTTATTATAGCATTAGTTATGATTTTAATAGTTATATCTGGAGTGTCTTCTGGACGTTAGTTCTAAATTTTTGATAAATTGTCTTTGTTGTTGTAAACAACTGCAACTTTTTTCTTACAGAGTAAAGTTTTCTATTATTTTAAGAATTTTGCATTTATGTAATTGGCTCTGTTTATTTGCAAACTTTATTTGACTATTAAGGATTAGTTTTTATTGATGGTTTACCAAATTTAGTTGTGGTAGTAATTTGCTCAATGACAAATTTTGTGAAAGTTGTTCAAAATTGGTTGTTGTTCTAAAAAATATTAATGCTGTACGTAAAATGATCCGTAAGATTGCAACATGTAACTTATTGTAAGATTGAGGCATCTTTGGGCATTAGTGGAACTAACCTACATTCAATATTGAGTTTCACACTTTTTGTAATCACCCAAAAAAAAAAAATGTGTGACAGTTGGTAAAAAAACTGTGCTTTTATGATATTGTGACAGGTGACAAATTGTAAATCTGCAAGTATAATCCCAAAATAAACAATAGTCTTTTGTACACAAAGCACTTTATAGCAAAAAGTTGTCTTTTTTTAACTGGAACGTAGCATGGTCAATTTTGAATACAAGTTTACACACATCAGCTCAAATAATTGACTTTTGAAGTACCAAGAATATTGATTTGATGGGCCATTTGCCGTTTTGCAACAAATGTCTGTTTTTTATTCATGCACATCAAAAATAAATTGCAAGGTCAACAATTTTTGACACTTAAAAAGCGTGTGCATGTTTTGTTATAACAACAAAAATTTTGAACAAATCTATATAGAATCTTTGCATTTAAAAGTTTGAGAATCATTATGCGTAGGAAATTAAAAAAGTTTAAAGAATTTTTCTTAACAATTTTTTAAATTTGTGAAAGTTTTTTTCATTTTTAATGGAAAACTACATCTTTGAAACATTGGCTGTGTTACAGCATTTACTGAGGTTAGTGGTTAGCCTCAAAAACTATTCTATCTACTTTATTATGAATTTTTTTTAGTAGTTTGCATTTTGGGTATTTTTTAAAACTGACAAAAATATTTCAAACAAATAAATGATTTGCACCTAAAAAAAGACACATTCATTCGTGTTTTAGGGTATGCACCCATCATGAGTGTGCCTAGCATCTCACTGGTCAAAGAAACAATTTACATAAAATTATAGTAATTATTAAACAGTTTATGTTTTTTAATGTGTCGATGGTGGTAACGCAATGCCCTCTATTAGGATAACGTTGAACTGTTTGAGTGTAAAGAAAAGTTGTAGTTCAGTTAAATTCTACACGGGTCGGTTGATGGTTGTTACAATGCTACACTCGGAAAGATATTTGATTGTACCTTATTTTTTAGAAAAATTTGACTGCTTTATTCCAAGATAATTTTTTTATAGAATTGTAACTGGGGATGAAGCCTGGTTACACCACTTTAATGCCAAAAAAGGCAAACCTGCAATTTTCTGCGCAAAAATGATAATCTTCGTTTTCTGGAACGCTTAAAAGATTCTCTTAATTGAGTATATGCCAAAATGTATTAATTTTATGCAATAAGTTAGTTAGATTTATAATGAAATTGTTTTTTGTGCAAGTTTTATGTAACTTTTTGTGGCAATTTTTTGCAATAAATGTGTTTTCTATGCAATTATGATGAGTTTATAAGATAAGTTGGTTTTTTAAGTGCTAATTTTATGCAATAAATAAGTTTTTGCGCAATTTATGATTAATTTTATGAGACTACTCTGTTTTTTGTGCAAATTTTATGCAAAAAAATTATTTTTGATCATAAATTTATTTAATATATGAATTTTTTGTTTATAAAAAACATTTATGAGAAATCAGTTTTTTGTGCAAATTTCATGCATGAAACGAGTTTTTTACGCAGTTTTTAATAAAATTTATAAAAAAATAATTTTTGTGTTTAATGTTTATGCATTAAATCAGTTTTTTGCCAGTTTTAAACAATAAATGTGTTTTATAGTAAATTTTATGAAACAAATCAGGTTTTTGTGCAATTTTTTGTAAGTTTTATGAACTAATTTAGTTTTTTGTGCACATTTTTACAACAAATTAGGATTTTGTGGCAATTTTATGCAATGTTTAGAGAGTGGCTTACCTTTCCTAACCTAACCTAACCTAACCTAACCTAACCTAACCTAACCTAATCTAACCTAACCTAACCTAACCTAACCTAACCTAACCTAACCTAACCTAACTACTCGAATCTCCGCGCATAAATTGTCGCAGGTTTGAGCGTTAAATTGTGGCATTTATTAATTTATAATTAGTGTCCATGACGTATTTTGCTAGTTAAGCGTAAAAAAAAATTGAAAAAGTTATTTTATTATGGTTTTTAGAAAAACTGCAATTATTGCAAAAACGTTGAAAAAGTAAAAGTGGTATTTCTAGAAATAAAAAAATCAACGATTATTTTTTAAAACATCTTCTAGCTGCATAAACAATTCAGTCTGTTTTATTGGAAAATGACAAAAAATATAATAAATATTGCTGTCAATCTTATTAGCATGCAGTAAAAAAAGTGTGAAATTTGAATGCGGTGCATAATCTGTACGTTCATACGCTATATGAAATAAATAAACATTTTGTTGTTTTATCATATAACATTTTTAAGAATTGTAATCTAGAAATAATTTTGCAGCAAAGCTCCAACAGCCGCACTTTTTTGTCTTAACCAAAAGTGCATAACAAAAATACTCATTTATTTAGTATACACAGATTTTGTTGTTGTTGAGCTTATAGCTAAGCCTATATTGACTGTTAGCTAGTTACATATATGCTATTTTATAACATTAGGAACGCTGACCAATTACAGATAACGGACATTGTGCACCGCATACTCTTGATACTACGATCAGTTAATTTTATTGGTGTATCATCATTGTAACTCGACGCCATTGTTTTACTTCATTAATACCTATTTGGTATCGATGCATCTAGAAATAAAAATCGACATCTGATCATTTATAAAAAACAAAGCAATGACACTACTAAGCTGCATATCGCGTTACAAAGACTGGGATTAATTTTAATTGTACGCGTATTGACAATGCTGCAAGTTTCTGTAGCTTGTTATCATCTCTAATTGCTTTTCCTTGTACTATGTAGTACCATCAAAAATTTAAATTGAATTAATTTCAGCAATTTTAAATATATTCGTGATATAGTACATAGTAAATGTGTTTTATTTGTATTGGCTGTTGAAGAAAGCAGCAAAATTTAATGTTTTGATAAAAATAGAATTTTTTTCAAACTATTTAAACAAATATTAACCATTGCTAACCAATTTAAATATACTAATTTTTGAATAATATATTATTATTCTATTTTGTCCAATTGTAAATATATTTTCGATCCCAATTAATTACTGCAACCATTTGTTGACATTTTTATTTGAATCGGTCCAAGTATGGCATAATAACCGAAAAATAAAAAGAGTGCTTGTTAGCTAAAGGTCTTCGAGAGAGGAGAGCCCGTGTATATAAAACATAAAACAATCGCTAACAAGTAGTTTCAATTCCAGGAATTTTAAATTCCCAAACAGTTTAAAATGTTTTGAACACGAAACAAAATCTATGACTCTTCCCCGGCTATATGTTAACGGGCACAACAAAAAAAAATATATGTATGTACGAGAGGAAGAAAGAAGGAAAAAATGTCAACCTGATAGTCAGGTATACAGTGTATGTATATTGTGAGAGAGAGAAGTTTGTGTCGCACGAATCGGGTGACTTATGTTGTTTAAGGGGGTATGCTTTAATTGTGGATCATTTCTGTTTATTTAAATAATTGTATAGAAATTACAATTAATTAAATAATAATGATATAATTGTGTCTAAACTATGATTTAAAACTACTTAGAAGGTATTTGTAATGAACGAATTAATTAACCATTTATAGACTTAAATAAAATAATTAGTTCAACTATTCTTTTATTATAATAATCTAAACTAAACTATAATATTTAATAATAATATTAAATGTTGAAAAATAGCTTTTAGATGTAAATGTTGGCACTTAAAACTGGATTTAATAGGATTATTTAAAAAAAAACGATGAACAAATTTGCGTGCATAAAAAATACTTGAAGAAGCTGATTTTTTAAGTCGATAAGTTTCTAGGTGACTCATTAAAAGCGTTTTCTGTAAATCTTACTTAATTCTTCTTATTTGTGTATCTTAATTTAGTCACTTTGATTAAGTAGCATATTCTTTATATTTGACTCACCGTTCCTGTCATTTTGACACTGTAGACCAATTTGTCTTTATTTTAAATCGTACCACACTAAGCTTTTTGATCATAAAATCTTCTAGATGGAAAATATTAAAGTTTGTGTTAGGTGTACAAAGTTTTGATATAAACTTTACTTCTAAGCATTGCAGATTATATTTTTTAGCACTTTTGCGAAATTTTTGTTACAATACAATTGGATTTTTAAACTATACTGGCGGAACCTGTAGCTCAATTTTTAAAAAAAGTTTAGAAAAGTAAATTGTTTACACTCAAAAATGATTAAAATTTCAACAAAACATTATGATAAGTTTTTTTTTTAATTTCAATAATAAGTTGCTTCTCCTCAGTTTTTGGAACACTTAGCAACTTGCCTAGGCATGCTAGAAATCAAATTGTCAATCTCTGCTTGATGAATTAAATCTCAAGTTTTCTGAATATTACATAAAGTGACAGTTGGCTGAAGAAACCCAGTCTTTTAACGATTGTATTCTACGTGTTTAATAGGTCTAAAGAACTAGAAGGCCATAGAAGTAAATTAATATAAGTTAATTCTAGGAGTTTTATAGCAACTCTATGTGTATACTGCTTTACATTATTCCGTTGGAAAATGAGGGTTTCCAACCTTCTCAGATAAAGCATTAATGTTGGTTTTTGAACCGTGCTAATGTAGCAATTTGCGTTTAATGTTTAGAGAAGATTTATTTTCTTAAGCAATACCATCACCCGTAGGTAAGAACTGAATGTTCTGCAGCAAACTATGTATATCTTTGTTTTCTTTAGCAACGTCTAACCATCTTACAACCATTGTGAGCGTGCAAAAATCTTGATTTATTGCTAAGGATGGTTTCTATTGATCGACCTATTGAAGTCTTTTGCATCATTTCAGACGGGACTTTTTATAGTGAAGAGGTAAAAGTAAACAAAAATCTTACTGAAGTCCAAATGATAGAATTTTTTGGTAAACCGATTGATTGGTAATTTTTTGACTAGTTAAGCTTTTCTAGACATTTCAATTGTTTTTGTTGTTGAAAATCAGTTAATCTAGAAAAAGAACAATAAATTTTTTTCAATTTTTATAGTTCAATTTTGTTGCTACGGGTTCTTGGTGTTTTTTTAACTTTTGGCGACTAGTATTATATGGTTGGGTGTAGTCAAGTCTTAATGGCTAATGTTTTTCTTTTACATTAGACTTTTTATTAAGATTAATTAAGTTTGGTACATTCTGATCTTGTTCTAAAACTACAAACCCGATTTGATTTTGTTATTTTTTTACGTAGAGAACCCTAAGGCTATCTTGAAATTTTGAATCATGGAGTTTCTATATAGCAATGGCAGTAGGTTTATTTAGTTTCTGTTGCATGAGTGCAGTCTCAAAGTTTTGGCAAAATTGTCAATATGATTTGGGTGATTTGATTATTTTGTACTCATTTTAAACCAAATGTAAGTTTGACGCTGTTGTTTATAGTGGAACAAATTACTAAGATTGAAAACAGCAAAACTAGTTGGTATCCACGTTGATAGGTTCTTTAGTTTTTTTGTAATTTGTCCGTCTTGGTTTTTGTTTTTTATGTGTTTGTAGTTTAAGAATGGAAATATAACTACATTTTCGTTTTCTTGGTCTTTTAAATTTTGGCTTTTTTTTAAGAAGTTCAGGTTTGGGTCTTAGAATGATGTCACATTAGTAGTATTTTTTGTCTTAAATGAAATTTTTTTTTGGATTCTATTGTCTTGATGAAATTCTAATACCAACCAACGTAGAATAAAAATAATTTAAGCATCAATTTATTGATTACATTGTTGCATCTGTAAAAAAAGAAAAAAAAAATTTAAAAGTTTAGCAGATATTTATTTTGATAGAATTGGGGTGCACAAGTAAGGTTTAGCACAACATTTTTACCACGACTGTACCAATAAAATTAAGGTATTATCCGGTAAATCCACATATGCTGAAATTGGTAACAAATATGCTACGACTTGGAATCATTAAGAAAACCAGTGGATAGAATTTTAATGATTCCAAAAAGTGACGAAACTTGTTTATGTGTAGACTTTTGGAGGGTCTTTTGGCATCTGAGCACTGTGCATACTTTTTGTCCTTCAAAAGTTTTATCTTGGCAAAGCTGGGCAATGCAAGGTTTTTAAGCAGTTTTATAAAATAAACAAAGCGTATACAGCTTTTACAATTTAATTGTTCTAATCTAGGCAAATTTGACTTTGACCTTTTGACCTAAGTAATGCTCAAGGACGTTTCAACTGTTAGTAGACAAAATCTTTGGCACATAGTCTTTTTTATTTAACTACCTGGATAATATTATAATTGTGACCCGTGACTATAAATTGCACACAAAAATCTTAGAGGTTTTTAGTAGGTTAGTTGACGCCGGACCTTAAACCAAGAAAAAAATATTTTTTTGCTGTGACAATTTTTTTATTGTTTTGAATAGATCAGGCATTAATGTAGATCATAAAAAAATAAGAGTTATTATGGATATGCCGCGTTCTAATTGTGTAAAGAAAGTTTAAAGTTTCATGAAAATGATGTCTTAGTATAGGCGTTTTATTTCTAATAGTTACAAGTATTGAATCTTTTGACTGCGCTTACTTGCAAAAGAATTAGTTTAAGTAAACAGGTAGTTGCAGTAAGTTCATGCCCATCTTCAAGAAAGCCCTGGTAAATTTATGTTATGGGATTTCTAAATTTTACTTTTTATTTAAGTTATTTTGGCTTGATTGTGATGCCAGTAGTATAAAGCTTTAGAGGTTCAATATTGTTTCAAGAGATCAACGGTGAGGAAAGAGATATTGTTACCTGTCAAGGTCTCTTACGGTGTGCATGCAAAAATTATATTGTTTTCTATTCTATCTTTGGACAATTACTTAGTTGGATATGAGTTCTGGATTTGAGTGGGTGTTTGAAACATTTTTGTACTTTTTCTAGTGACACATCTTACTTTTTTGTCCCAACACACAGCCAATCTTTGTGGTTAATGAATGCTAAGACATTGCTTGGAGTATATTTTATTATGCTGGCTATGTCTATCCAACAATTTTTTTGCGTAGGATTACGCTGGGCAAGTACATAGTACATACTCGGTTGTCTTGTCTTCTATTTTACATTTTTTGCATATTGGGTTTTCTATAATGCGCATAACTTGCATGTGTTTTTTTTTAATTAAGACTGCCTTGTAAAGATTTTTGTTATGATTTGCAGGTTTTTCTCTAGACAGTTGCAAGTAGTAATTGACTGTTTTGGGATTTGGGGCAATTATTGTTTATAACACGGGTTATTATATCATCGTGCTTTAAATGCGTTGTGTATGTTTGCTTTTAATATGGTGGTAAAGTTTTATAGCAGTAGTTTAGCAGGTTTAGGATTTATATCTTAAAGATTTATTGTTTTCGCGCTAATTTATCATGTGAAGGCTTTTTGGTATTTTAGTATTAGCTTTGATGTAATTTAAGGTTTTTTCTTATAGCTAAAGTTACTGCTCTGTTGTCCTTGTTAGGATTTAAACTTTTCAAGTAGACTTTGTTTACTGCGGCAATTTTAATTTGCAGTAGTGTCGATTGCAAATATTTGCGCTAAAAACCGCCTAATATATGAGTTGATTGTTTCTAATTGTATTTAAGTTGTGTCGACCAGCTGGTAAAACTAATTTTGTTTGTTAATGAAACAAAGTTTGGCCAGATTGACTTTATTTTCAAAAATTTAGTAATAATACTGATCACATTTGTTTGTTTTGTTATTTGACTGCAAATATTTTAAAGAATTAAATATGAGGTATGTTTACTACTAATCTAAACTACATTCAACATTTTAATCACAATGTAAAACCAACTTAGTTTAACATAAGATTAAGTTATGATTGAAATATAGGCTCTAAATGAAATAATTATGAAAAACTATAAACCAAATTTTATAGACACACATTTTATAAATTGATTTTAATTGTCAACAAAGCAATTCGGCCGGATTATCAAAAAATAATGACTTTGATTAAACTATATTTTAATTTTTTCTTTCTCTTTCATTGATTTTTGAATAAAGAAACAATAATAAACTGAGCTTAAAGACTAAATTTAATACATTTGTTTAAATGAAATAATAATAATAATGGCCGGATTTAAAAAAAAGTTAAAATTTGTATTAAATTTAAGTTTAAACTTAGGTTAATTTGTTTTTATAAACTGCCAACATTTATTTTAAGTTTTTGAATAATTATTGAAAGCTTTCATTCTGCTAATTATGGAATAAATATTGAAATTAAATCATAAACAAGAGAATTGCCGGGTTTAGTTGCCTCTTTTGGGATGCCACTAGTAGTATTGTTATGGAAAAATATTAAATCCTATTACATTTACGAAAATATCGGTGAATTTTTCTCTCTAAAAAAATATTGAGACGATTATGAGACTAAACGCCAACCAACTCAATATCCAAACAATAAGATTTTAGTCATCACTCTTTTTATATGTTGAACTACATACAATATTCTATGTCTTCAAGTTTTTGGTTAAAGTTAAACTTAACAAGTAAAAAATTAATAAAAAACTAATTAAAAACGCCACTTTTTAAAAATTAATTGCGGAGAAATAACTTATCGCATCAAATTTCTACAAATTTCAGGACATAGATTGAACTTTCTTCTACAATGTGTGAAAATTTTATTCAAATATATTGAGTTTGATTCTGTGAACCTTTAAAATAGCGCAACTATTCTCCCCCCTTATTAACAATTAGACTTGGAAACTTGAAATGATTATGAAAAACTATACACAAAGATTTTCAGTCGCACATTTTAATAGATTATTTTCATTTGTCTTTTAAAAAGGCAATTTGGCTAGATTTTTAAAATATATTGTTTAACTTTTTTATTTTGATTTAATTAAATTTTGAGTCAGCTATGCTAGTATCTAATTTTCCGTTTATATTTGATTTTAAACTAACTTTAATTTTATTTAAGTTTTGTAAGCTTTTATTTTGTTGGTTTTACCATAAATATTGAAACAAATTGAAAGCTTACTAGGTATAAGGACTTAGTTGGTTGGTTGATTATGAAAAACTATATGCACACGTTTTACATATTGATTTTCTTAATCTTTTATAAAAGCATTTCAGCCGGATTTTCAAAAAATAAAGTTTAATTACATTTTGAGCCAGACATTTTTCCGTTACTATTTTATTTTAATTAAACATCTAAAATTTTATAATTTTTGATAATTTTAAATTTTATTGAAAACTCAGTTTTGTGGCATTAAAAATAAAACAAAATTATAGGGATAAAGATAAATTGGATGCTCAAAAATAATTGCAGAATTTTTAACCCTTCATGACTCATATTAATCTCTAATTTTTCTTTATCACTTTATTTTATACATCCAGATTTTTAAGTTTTTTTTTTTAAGTTTATGAAAAACTCAATTTTGTTAATTTTAGCATAAAATATAAAACAAAATCATAAATAAATCATATGAAAGCTCAATAATAAGTGCAAACTTTTCAAGCGTAAGCCTTAAAATATCGGATTTTGTTAAAGAAAAAAAAAAAAAAAAAGAAAAAAATATTGAAAAAAAAAACGATAAAAAACTATAGACTTAGCTTTTCAGATTAAATGTTTATAGATTTAACACATTCAAATTAATTTTGCTAGATTATCAAAAAAATAAAGCTTTTACTTCATTTAATTTTCAACTTTTTGGTTTCTAATATGTTTTATATGCCGCCAATATTTAACTTTAATTTTATTAAATTTTTAAATTTTTGTAAGTTACTATTTGCTGATTTTAGTATAAATATTGAAACTAAATAAACATAAACAAATTAAAAACTTAATAATTATTAGATTTGTTTCTGAATTTTATAAAATTTACATTTTTTTTTAATTTTCTGAAAACATTCTTTTGCTTATTTTAGTATACATATTGAAATTAAATCAGAAATATTTTGAAAGCTTAATAATGATTAAAAAATATATTAAAACTTTGTTTATTATTTTTTTTTATTTTACTGCTGGATTAAAAAAAAATTAAATCATTCAAACTTAAGTTTTAAAAGTATTCTATTACAAAACATTTTGATTTGATTTGATAAAAAAGAATCAGAACCGTACAAAATCAAACTTTTTTTTTATTTAGTATATTCATTAAAACTTTTCATTCTAATGATGTTGGCATAAATATTGAAACTAAATTATAGACAAGTTGAAAGCTTAATAATGATTAGAATGGATAACATATTTTTGTTCAAAAAAGATATTAAAGCTTTTCACTTTATTGACGTTTATTATCAAGCTTATTCAAGTTTACTATTTATTGTTACATTCCAAATTTTCAAACAAATAAATTAATTTAAATTACTGAACCTAAATCTTCTTTTAAGTATTTATTCTATGACAAAACATAAAAGCTTTGATTTCAAACATTTTTAAATATTTCAGTAGCCTAATCTAGCTCTCAAAACTTTTTATGATACGAGGTAGTTTTTAAAATATTTACTAAACCCTCTAAAAAACAGTTTAACCTTTAAAAGCTTTCATGATCTTGTAAGACCAAAAACTATAAAATTATTTTAAAGTTTCGTAAAACCCTTAAATTTCTTTAACAGTCTACTTACATGGAAAAGCATTTAAAACTTGTAAATCGAATAGATTATGCCTAAGCTTTTCATACAACCAAAAATAGATAACTTGAGTTTTATAATAAATATTGAAAAAAAGTTTTTGGTTAGTAATTGGTTTTGAAAACGGCGTCTTGGTAGATTCTTTTGTTGGATGGTTTGTCAATGTCATATTGCTTAAAGTTGGCTAGGTATTTTGTGGCCGTTCTGTTTGCGTCTTTCTTCTTAGTGCTTTGATTTTCGGTTTGCAAAGGTACCATATCATTTGTTGTCTTACGTTAGATTCTATTTGTTTAGAAAACTTATGTTAACTATCAAATTTACTGTACAAACGTTGAGATTGTACAGAAAAGATGATTATACTATAAAAATTGTGCAAAAAAACTATTTTTTTGCTTGAAATTTGTTTGTAAATTAAGTATAAATAATAAAACTTGTTTGTAAACTATGTATACTATATGACTCGCACGGATTGGCCTCTCTTTTTTCGTACCCTGAAAGAGAACATAGACAGGCTTGCACCAATAAGAATAGTCAATGATTTTGGAAGACCCGTCAAAACTTTTACTAATCAACTTTGCGAAGCCACGAAATAGGCTTCTAAGACCTATCAGGTCCGCGTCGGTAGATTTCTTGGACGATCTTTCAACACAATGACATTGATCCAACGCAGAAATGCCGCCAAACGTCAATGACAGAAGCATTGCAACCCCAGAGACCGCAAAATTATGAATGCCCTCCACAGCAAGGTTAGAGAAGCAATAAGGTTGCACACAAATTTGTAATGGCAAAATACTTTGGAATTTTTCACAGAGGATGATTGTCCAATGTGGAAGATCTTTAAGGTTTTACGCAACAGGCAAGTCTCTATTCCAGCTATTTATGGTAAAAATTGGGTCTAATATTCTAATGAGGAAAAAGCTGAAGCGTTTGCCGACTGCTTCAAACTCCAATGTTCCAAGGTATAAACAAAGAATACAGATTTGAATCATATGGATTGGGTCTACAGGGCAGTCAGAAACTTCCTGAACGCCGAGAACGACGACGAACATCTGGAAAGCGTTTGATTGTCACGATTTAGAGAATATTATTAAAAAATTTAAAGTTCAAACCTCCCCTAGTTCCGATAAGGTAACAAACAGAGCTTTAAAATTGTTTTTGTACAAAACAATAATGACACTCACTAATATTGCAAATGCGACACTTTGTACTGGGCACTTTTCTTCTGAATAGAAAAGCTGGTAATAACCATCTTCAAACCGGGGAAAAACCGGACATTTTCAGTAAATTATTAGTTTACTATGCACCTTAAGTAAGGTCATAGAAAGGGTAATCCTAGACAAATTACAGGAACACAAGGAAGCTAACAATCTTTTCTCCCCCCGCACTAACATGGGTTCAGATAGGGCCATTCAGCTGTCCATTAACTAAACCAAATAACAAATCATACTATTGAGGGTGTCAGACTAAAAAAGATAACAGTGGTGGTCTTTTTCAACGTCGAAAAAGCCTTATCAAGGACTGGCACAAGGACCTTCTTTTAAAATTGTTTAGGGATAAATTTCCTCATCGTATCTAAACCGCAGAACACTGGGAGTCAGAATTTCTGATCATATATCTACTTCTTGACAGATAGAGGCAGGGGTGCCTCAGGGGTTATCTCCGCTGCTGTTCAACCTATACGTCGCCGATATGACTTCGGAATTGACGCACGGGGTCAAAATGGCACAATTTGCTGATCACACAGCTCTTCTCTACTTTTTATGATTACTCGATATAATTATTTTGAAGCTACAAAAAGCTACCGACGACCTGGATAAATGGTTGGACAAATAGCGAGTCTAAGTGAAGCTGAAATAAATAAAGCAAAAAAGGAAGCAAATGATCCGTTTATTTAACGTGCCCAAAATAGTCCAAAAGCAATGTGAGATGTCATCAATGATGCGAGACAGGTAAATTTACAGGAACAGAGACTTCATGATCGTCCACTGATTTTAACAAATATTTTATAAATGTAGCACAATCAATTATTGATAGTCTTCCAGATATGAAGGGTGTCGAAAATACAGATTATTTGAATAATAGGCAGCTGCAACAAACATCGTATCTTATGCAGTTTAATGAAATCACCTTTAATCAAATGCGTGACATAATCAATGACATGAGATCAAAACGTTCCATAGATTACTATGGGCTAAATAGTCAAGTAATCAAGGTTTTAAAAGATATCCTTATCGTACCAATCACCAAACTTTTAAATGAATGCATTAAAATGAGATGTTTACCAGATCCTCTAAAAATATCAAAAGTTTTACCGGTTTTAAAAAAAGGATCCTAAAAAAAAAATGACTAACTATCGGCCAATATTGTTAATACCAATTCTCGGAAATTTTTTTGAAATGGCATTAAAAAATCAAATATGCGCATATCTTGAATTAAATAAATTACTTAACAAGTGCCAGTTTGGTTTTAGAACAATAAAAAATACATCTATGGCTATTCAAGGATTAATTAACCATATCGTTGATGGTTTTGAAAATGGAACTTATGTGAGTTCAGCTTTTTGTGATCTTTCTAAGGCATTCGACTGCGTGTCCCACTCCATACTTATAAACAAACTAAAGTTTTTCAACTTTTCCAACGACAGTTGTGATATAATCAAGTGTTATCTTAGTAACCGGAAACAAATAGTTTCTTTTCAAAACACTAGTTCAGGAATTATGGATGTAAAGCATGGGGTCTCACAAGGATCGGTACTGGGGCCAATTTTATTTCTAATTTATATAAATGACTTTCCACCTTCTTTACCTGATGCGCATACGGTTTTGTTTGCTGACGACACTACTTTGATAAATTCTAGTATAAAACCTGAAGTAGCACTTGAAAGTATGGAGAATTCTCAGTCGAATGCTTTAAATTGGTTTCAAGTAAATAAACTACAAATGAATGAAGCAAAAACAGTTAAAGTTTTATTTAGCTTACGTAACATATCATACGACAATCCTCCATATGTTAAATTCTTGGGAGTATGTTTAAGTCCATCACTGTCTTGGGAATGCCATATAAACTATGTTCTAAATAAGCTTGCTAAAATTGTATATCTCATTAGAAATCTTAAAATATTAGTTAGTAGGGAAGTCATTTTAACGGCGTATTATAGCTTATTTCAATCTCAATTAAACTACGCTATTCTCAACTGGGGACATTCCTCACATTGCTCTCGACTATTTGGACTAATAATAAGAAACTAGTAGAAATGCTACGAACTACTATACAAAAATATTTTTTTAAACTTTTTAAGTGGAAATTCAAAACAATCCTAGCATCACACGCTTTTTATACTTTTGATGATTTTTTAAATTTTAAATTTTAATTTGTATGTATTGCTTTATCGATTTTTGTACTAATTTTATTGTGACTTGTGTAAAGTATTATATTATACTATTAACATTAATAAATGATTTGATTTGATTTGATTTGAAGCAAGGCTGTTCTCTTTACAAAGTCAAAATATCTTGTTCCGATTTTGCGTTGAAACAAGCCTCGCGCTGTCATCTTGATTTTCTCGAGGCATTCCAAACTTCTACTTTGAGAAGCCTCCTCAGTGCTCTCTTCACACGGCACAAAGTCAAAATCATTTTGTTCCGATTTTGCGTCGAAACAAACCTCGCGCTGTCATCTTGATTGTCTCGAGGCATTCCAAACTTCTACTTTGAGGACTTTGAGTACTGTCGTAACGGAGAAATTTTGGCAGACTTATGGATGCCTCATCTGCGCCAACATATTAAAACTTTAACCGTAAAATACTTTGATAATCTTGCGTTTTATCCAAACTCTGATTTGGCAAGACTTGCCGAGCCAGACAGGGAGACTTTTTTTTATAAACGCCCGGTGAGTCAAATAGCCGCACTCTAATTAATAATACTAACCGAAATTAGGTAAACCCTCTAACTTTCTGCAGCCTATAGGGCTTAATACTAATATACACTACCTAATCTATCAATAGAAGGTACATAAGCCGTAAGGTCTTGAACTACCATTTAGCATTCAATATTGGGCGGTTTTTAGTCGGTAGTCAATTCAACCTGAAGAAATGAATATGACACCTAGCCACCCCAAAAAAAAACTACATAATTTTTTTTTTTATTTGTATGGTAAACTTAAATGTCTCATAAAATTAGTTACAAATCACGTTGACCACATAAACTTGATCAATATTAGTGCAAACAAGCATGAAATGTGCATCAAAAATCTCAAAAATTGTACAAAAAAGCTTTTATAACATAGAAGTTGGGCAGAAAACTTACTTAAAATATATCTTAAACTTTCATAAATAAAACATAAAAATCAAACTAAAAACTTATTTTATATATGGGTAATTCCATTACTTTTCGAACAATTTGAAAAAGTCGACTTCTTTGATTTTGCTCAAATTTTCAGGGATCAAAATATAGATGAAAAAAATGAGATTTTCAAAATTTTGGACCTTAGAATATTGCCTGTTCAAAATGACACACATTTGAAGGTCAGAAATTTTACAATAAAACGTAATTTTTAGCTTAATTTGTATCTCAATTTTTGGGCTTCTGGAAAATGACTAAAAGGTCTACGATAGCTCAAATTATTCCTTATTACTTGTACTTTAAAACCCATATTATTATGTTTAATATCGTGGCAGTCATTTTGATATATTAAGCATTAAACATTATTCCAAAAAAAACCGCAAATTTAGCAAAATCGCAAAACTTTGCTTTCTTTAAACCGTTCTAACTTTGTCAAATCTTAACAAAATTTGATTCGCAAGGTCTAGATTTCCTTGTGTTTAATCTCTTTTTGAAGTGATCACACAATACTTATAGAATCAATACGTATACACCATTATTTTGATGTAGGAAGTTGCACATGTTTTTGCGATCTTCAAAACTTGTAATTTTCAGGTAACAAAAATGCGCTGTCACCCTATGTCGATTTTAGTCAAAATTTCAGTAAATACTCTTTAGAACACAAGAAAAAAGGTTATTCATATGAGAAATGGTATATCGGGCATTATCAAGAAATTTTTAGTATTCAAAAATTGTCAAAATCGGCAAACCGCACATTTTTGTATCTCAATTTTTGGGCCTCTGGAAAAAGATAAGAAGGTCTACGTTGGCTTAAAATATTCCTTATTTCATGTACTTTAAAACCCATATTTGTATATTTAATGTTGATATATCAAGCTTTAACCATTAATTAAAAAAAAATCGTAAATTTTGAAAAATTGCTTAATTATGCTTTGTTTAAACCGTTCTAACTTGGTCAAATCTTAAAGAAAATGGATCCACGAGGTCTAGATTTCTTTGTGTTCAATCTTTCTTTAAAGTAATTACACAAGACTTATAGAATCAATTTATATTCACCACTATTTTGATGCAGGAAGTTGACATGTTTTCGCTATTTTTAAAACTTGTAATTTTTAGGTCACAAAAAAACGCTGTCACCCTATGTCGATTTTAGTAAATACTCTTCAGACTACAAGAAAAAAGGTTATTTATATAAAAATTGGTATATTGGGTATTATCAAGAAGCCATTGAGAAAATGCAAGTCGTTGTGCTGCGTTGCCTGGTTGTAGGTGTTTTACTTTTGATAATAATATGGGTGAACATTTTCACTAAAAAACGCGTCAAAAAAGTTGTTTTCTGTCAGGAAATCTCAATTGCTAGGGCATTACCATTACAGAGTTCGTAAACAAAAATGATATTTGAGTGTTTTCTATGTTGAACAGCTTTTTTATCAAATTTCACTAACCGAACCAAAGAAAACTGTTTTAACAAGTATCAAAAGCTTGCATCAATGCACATTTGTTAAAGTAATGTTGTTTTGTTTGTGTTTTTTTGCTAAATAAAAAGTTTTTTAAATATTTTGTATTTGTTGACTATCTCAAAAACAAAGCAAGATAGACAAAAAGTGATTTAGATTTTCTGAATTTTGACGATTTTTGAATATAAAAAAATTCTTGATATTGCCCAATATACCATTTTTCATATAAATAACCTTTTATTTGTGGTCTGAAGAGTATTTACTGAAATTTTGACTGAAATCGACATAAGGTGACAGCGGTTTTTCGAGACCTAATAACTACAAGTTTTGAAGATCGCAAAAACATGTGCTACTTCCTGCATCAAATTAGTGGTGAATATGTATAGATTTTATAAGTCTTATGTAATCATTTTAAAGAAAGATTGAACACAAAGAAATATAGACCTTGTGAATCAAATTTAACAAAGTTAGATCAGTTTAAACAAAACATAATTTTGCAGTTTTGCTTAATTTAAAGTTTTTTTTTGGAATAATGTTTGAAGCATGATGTATCAAAATGACTGCCCTATCATTAAATAGACAATTATGGGTTTTAAAGTACATGTAATAAGGAATATTTTGAGCCATCGTGGACCTTCTTATCTTTTTTTAAAGGCCCAAAAACTGAGATACAAAAATGTGCGGTTTGCCAATTTTGACAATTTTTGAACATTAAAAAATTGTTGATAATGCCCGATATACCATTTCTCATATAGATATCCTTTTTTCTTGTGCTCTAAAGAATATTTACTAAAATGTTGACTAAAATCGACATAGGGTGACAGCGCTTTTTTGGGACCTGAAAATTACAAGTTTTGAAGATCGCAAATATATGTGCAACTTCCTGCATCAAAATAGTGGTGTATACGTATTGATTCTATAAGTCTTGTGTGATCACTTTAAAAAAAGATTAAACACAAAGAAATCTAGACCTTGTGGATTAAATTTTGTAAAGATTTGACAAAGTTAGAACGGTTTAAAGAAAGCAAAATTTTGCGATTCTGCTAAATTTACAGGTTTTTTTGGAATAATGTTTGAAGCTTAATATATCAAAATGACTGCCACGATATTAAACATAAAAATATGGGATTTAAAGTACATGTAATAAAAATTAATTTGAGACACCGTGGACCTTTTTATCTTTTTTTAGAAGCCCAAAAATTGAGATACAAAATAAGCTAAAAATGACGTTTTATTGTAAAATTTCCGACTTTCAAATGTGTGTCATTTTGAATAGGCATTATTCTAAGGTCCAAAATTTTGGGAATTTCATTTTTTTCATCTATATTTTGATCCCTGAAAATTTGAGCAAAATCAAAGAGGTCGACTTTTTCAAATTGGTCGAAAAGTAATGGAATTACCCATATATATATATATATATAAACTTATTTATAGAATAATATTTATTAAAAAAAACCTTAAAACTACACAAAATAGATTTTTATAACATAAACAAATAACAAAAATTACAAAAACTTTATCAAAATTAACGCAACAAACCTATATATAGTATTAAAATTTCCGAGAAAACTCACTCTTAGCATAAACTTTGCTAAAAATCACGCTTAGTATAAGAACTTTATTGAAATTTGTAAGAAAAGCTCAATTGTAGCGTAAAATTTGATTCAAAAAACTTAAAATATACTTTTATAATATTATAATTCGTTAGAAAACTTAATTTTTGCTAAAAATTTGCTTAAAATACACACATTTTTTTATTAAAATTAACTTCAAAAACCTCAAAAATGCACAGAACAAACAGTTATTACATAAGAATCGTAAAATAGAATTTGTTTTAAAATTGCAACGTTAAATATAATAAACATTTATAATATTAAATTGCTCAGTAAACTTATTTTTAGGATACTATTTTTGGTAATTACGTTTAACACATAAAATTAAAGCAAACCATAAAATCATAAAAAGTACACAGAAAAAACATTTGTAACATGAAACTTGCCCAGAAAACTCATTTTTAGCATTAAATCTCATTTATACAAGCAAAAAACAGAGTTCACTTTAAGACTAAGAAATTTTTTTCAAATTTTTTGTTTTAACTTGCCATTCACTAGGTGTACTGTACTTAACAGGTCATAATGCCTTTAAGCTTTATTGTTGTGGCAAAAATTATAGCGTCGATTGAAGATGGGCGAGGAAAACGTGAAACTGCAAGGATTGTTGGTAAAAGTCTTTGTGCTATACAAAAAGTGTATCAGCGTTACTTGAATACTAGCCTGATAAGCAGAAGATCAGAATCCGGGCAAAAAAAAGTTACCACGACCAGAGATGACCGTTTTTTGATGTCCACAAGTGTGCGAATTTGAACATCTTCTGCAGTTTATCTACAAAACCAACTTCATAAAATTAGAGATGTAAATGTTAGTAAATGGACCGTTAGGAAAAAGTTTTGGGCTGCTAGATTGTCTTATAGAAAATAGCTACAGGTTCATCTTTACAACGCCGACATCGTGTTGCAAGATTGTCTTTTACCCGAAATTACCGGGCATGGAATAATGACGACTGGAGCAAGATACTGTTTTCAGATGAGTTGCGTTTTTGCCTCAATGAATCAGACGGAAAGTGTAGAGAAGGCTCGGAGAAAAATACGTATTGATAAGCAACTTCCATTTAGCGGTGGATAGGATCAAAAATTTAAACTTTGTTTGAACAGTAAATTTGTGATATTTCCAAAATACGCAAAAACAATAAATAAGCTTTACGATTCAACATTGAATTTTTAATTTACTGTGCAAAATACAGTACAATTGTTTACAATTTGCTAACATAAGATTAAAAAAAAAAAAATGTAACTTCTATTTTTTGCTCGCCAGTGTATCTTATTATTAGAGTTATGAAGGAGTGAGCATTTACTTAAAAATCTCATAATTTTTTTTTCTTATATAGATTTTTAAAATTGTTTTATTTTATAAAATATTCCTACTAGATTTCTTTGTAATGCTCATTTCCTATTCAACATCAGTCAGTCATCTCTAGTTTCGATAGGATATTTTATGATACTTGTAATTCACACAATGGTGTTAAGATATAGATATAAGAATTAAACATTTTTGGCATGTACAATTTTCTGATATGCATTTGGCAGTCGCGATTTAAATACAAGGGGGGTAGAAAATTCTTGAGTTGGCTGTTTTTCACGAGCATGTTGAATACAAATAAAATAAAACGGTGCGCGATAAGGAATCGCCACAGGAACTGGAATCACGACACTTCCGCTGGGGGTGGCCATCGTAAATCCACTCAAAACATGCATTCGGCCCCGGTGGCATATTATAATTATACACATAAAACAAAATAAATATATTTTTAAATGTGATTATTATTCTAAAAAGGGAATGTTCGCATACGAAACAATTTAAACACCTTCGCGCATTAAAGATTTTGATTTACTAGAACTCGAGAGCTGAGAATTGTATGTCACGTTTAGGGCGACGCCGATGGAATAATAAATTCATCAAGTTCCAAGAAGCGCCCGTCTTAACAGTGAAGAAACGCGGGTGGTACTCGTTGTCATGGCCGTCAGGTGCACATAACTTGACAGCGAAATATTTATAAGAAGTAAATTGTTATTTAAATTGGATAAACACTGATGTTTAAAATAATAACACCGCATTTGGTTAATTGTATATTATAATCTACTCACACACACAGCACATGTGTGCGTTAATATAATTTACATGACGCCAAAGGAAGCCAACTATTATTTATAACATAATTATGTCTTCGGGATTATACGTCAATATCTATCAAACATGATTTTTAATATCATAAAACCACTATTTCTTCTAAATTGTAAAATAAAATAGCTCATTGCACGAACATATTTATCATTATTGTACCATTTCATAATTTAATCATATGCGATTTCAATAACGATAAGACCCGAATCCTCTTATACTAATGTGGAATACATTAAACATTAAGCTTCTGCCTACTTCCTTCCAATATACTCGGCTATTCAAACAAGACCTAATTTTCATAAATATTTAACGGGGACAATTTTTCATGAATATTATTTTACCTCGGCATACACTTTTAATAATTACAATCAATATCTATATAAAAAATGTGTACTAATAGTTATTGTGATTAGTGGAGGTTATACATTACGCAACTTCTTTTGTTCAGGTGATTAATGAAATTGATATAATCATAATAATAAATATGTGTATTCTAAAGTATTAATATTACTTTATGCATATTAATATTTACATTTAGAAACTGTTCTAATTTTTTGCTAAATACTTTTGAATTGAAAAAAAAAGTTGGCGGGCAAAATTATTGTACTGACATAAGTAATGAAATCAATCTCGTGCCAGACGGCTCTAATATACTATAAATAACTAATTGCAGAAGAATTTTTTAATAATTTGTTCCGTTTTCTGTTATTAAACCAAAACAAAAGTACTTGTTCTCAATTCAGACAAAACGGCAGTTAATAAGAAGCAAAAAGCATTTAAGAAACACATTAGTAATTGTTCCAAACAGACTAAACAGGAATAGAATTTCTTAACAAAAAAATGTATAAAACAATAAATTTAATGCAAGGTAGTGCAAAATCTTTGATACCTCTTCTTCAATACGACCAAAACAATCTAGTTACTAATCCAACAGAAAAAACAGATATTTTTGCAAACCAATTTGCATCAAACTCTACTATTATAAATCTTCCCATTGTGGTACCTACACTGAAACTCCACCTAATATTCTTAAAACATTTGCAAATGAATTAGCACCCATTTTGACTAAAATATTTGCCTTTTCTTACAAAAATTAAACATTCTCAAATTGTTGGTAAATTGCAAATGTTTAATTTATATTTAAAAAGGGAGACAAATCTGATTCTTCAAATTATAGACCAAATATAGCCCAATCTGTAAAAAAAATTTTGAAAACTAAATTAATTTTTGCATTATTAAGTTCTTAGAACAAAATATCATAACGTTTGACAACAGATTTTTTGACTTATGTTAGTCACAAATGGAATTTAAATTTAAACATACTAGGAGAAAATCTTGCAGTAGCTTTAGACATTTCCAAAGCGTTTGATAGGGTATGGCATCCTAATCATGTCAACAAACTCCATTGTATAGGTCTTGATAAAAAAACTGTAAACCTCATCAATATTTTTCTTGGCAATAGAAAAACTATAGATAAAATTGATAGTTTTAACTGGGACCCCAAAATTATAAATGCTGGTGTTCCTCAAAGTTCTGCTCTTTTGTCACTTTTGATTTACATTAATGAACTTTTTTAAATAACTAAAAGTCCTATTCATAGTTTTGCATATGATAGCACCCTTTATACTTCATACTTTTCAAAGACCATATCTACAAATATGGCATAGCTGGTTGCTCTAAACAAAGATCTTAAACAATATTTGAACAGGCACTCCTAAAACTGGTCAATTTTAACTCTAAAAAATCCGATCTATTTGTTTTACTTTCTTTTATTGTTATTATTACAAATTTTACTTATTTTACTAAGATTTTGGAACTTTTTTCTCTGGTATATTATTATGCAATAATTACTTTTTACTAGTTTTTTCAAATGTTTTTTATTTTATTTGATTTCTATTAAGTTGTATATCAATCTTGATCTGTTTCTGCCTATTGCTTTCTTAATTTTACAGTGTATGTTGAAGTTATTGTATTTGGCTGGTAGCTTTTCATTTTTTTGCAAGTTTTTTTTTTTGAATTTTTATTTTTTTTAATTTTTTTTTGCTCCAAAATTTTTTTTGTCATCTATGGTTTTTTCTTTGTATTATTTGTTTTAAGCAATTTTTCTTTGACATTTTTGATTGTTTTTTTAGATAATTTACAACAATCCATAACGTACAAAACGTTTTTTGCTAGTTTTGTACTCAACTCAATGCCTTTAGGTTGGTGATTTTTTATTTGACAAGGAAACCAAAGTTAAGTTGCAAACAGAGTCAGTGCAAATATAACTTGGGGTTGAAGTGCCAGTCTTGGTGTGTCAATTGTAAAAGTCTGAAAACAAAAAGACTTTTTTCTAATACCAATAACATAATTTGTAGGATATTTTTCAAAACCTTGCAAAATAGATTTGCCACAGTTTGTTACAACAAAGTTGCATTGTTCTAAAGGTGGTGCAGGCTTAGTTTACTTTTTAGTAACAAACGGTTAGTGCATAAAAGGTAGAAAGCAACAGAAAACCAGTGTATTTAAGATAATCATCTTGATGACTTTTCCTTAGTAAATTTTAGTTTAGTATCTAAAGAAGCAGCAAATGGATATAGAAATCTTAAGTATCAGTATATACGCCAAGTTGTGGAGAATATGTACTACTCTAAAAGAAATTATGCTAACATAGAGTAGACATAATAGTTTCACGGAACATTTAGCAGATTGTTTTGAATGTTGTAAACTTATTAAACAAAATCATAATGGTAAAGCTCAGATCTTATGCAAGCAGATTAAACATTATTCAAGTACATGTACTTACAGCAGATAAAAACAAAGAAGAAATAGAAAAATTCAACAGTCAACTAAACAAAATTATGGAAATAGTCAAAAACTTAGATATTACCATTGTTCTGGATGAATGTGTGGGCCCATATTATCTTGCTTACGCTAATACAACTGTAGTACTATTTACTATACTTTAGTAGAATTTGTTTTTGCACTACACGTTTTGAACCTGCAATTACTCTAATAATTATCAGTTGTTGTAGCATTTTGGTAATACTGAAACATTCTTAACAACATTTATTTGTTGTGCTACAACAGCTTAGCCAATGAAACAAAATTTTAGTTAGGTTAGGTTAGGTTTGGTTAGGTTAGGTTAGGTTAGGTTAGGTTAGGTTAGGTTAGGTTAGTCTAGATTAGGTTAGGTTAGGTTAGGTTAGGTTAGGTTAGGTTCAGAGTGTTTTTTTTTTAATCTTTTTTGTCTTACAATTTACAAAAACCATGCGCTTCCTTACTATGCAAGACAAAAATATGTTTTTCAATTTACAAATGGACAACCTGTTATGTATTAAGTAAGTTTGGAAAAAGTTTTGTTTTGTGTCTGCTAAAGTTTTGGTTGTTAAGTTTTGATACAAAGTAATTTTACTCTGTTTTCTAAGCATCACTCTATGTGGCTGATGCATGCAAGATCAAACAAATATTCTTAATGACATCCGAACCTACCGACTAAACTCTCCTGGTTCTATGCTGAAAGTTTGGCTACTCTGTGACATAGCTTTTCTGTCTAACAAAAGCTACTACGGAATATTTACATAATGCATGTGCCAACTATATAAGTGTCGCTTAAGAATTTTGTGGTGAACTATTACCACGTCTAAATCTAAGTTTCAGACTGTTGGGCCGTTGTCTGAAAATATTAGTCTAGTCGTCTAATAGACTTGATGAAGCTTGGATTAGCTTTGCAAAATCTTTGTTACTTGCTTAAAACATGCAGAGTAACAGCTGATCTTTAGCTGATAATAGAAGAGCGCTGGTCCTGCTGATTACACAAAATTTAATGTGAAGCGCTCCAAGGAAGAACTTGAGTCTGCTGACAACGACTGCACTTGGCTGTTGCAGCTAGCTTTTAATTTCTGGTAACTTGCGGTGTGCAGCCCCCCGCACAAAACTGAAATTTTTTGATAGTGTAACTGGCGCTTGGATAAGTTTTAGCACACTTGACGCACCGATATGGTGCCAAGTGTCCATAGCGTTGGCAACGGTGACATTGTGCAATTTTGGAGGATTTGCGATTGACCTCGATGGTCACACAAAACCCGCATAACTTTGTAGAAAAAATATTGTTCTATTTTTAGCTTCTTGCGGTAGTTGAATGTACAACATAGAAAAGGTTTTTCCATTCTTTCCCATGCGTAGCAATGGTAATTAATTATGTGCCCCGTGCAGAAATCGATTGCCGCTTTGAAATTGTTTTGCGTTTTGGGGTGCAAGCAAATGCCATAAAACGCGTTTAGGGTGCCATTGATCTTTAATGCCTTAAAGGTTGCCATCAGCCCTAGATACTCACCCTTCTTGTGGATTGTAATAAAAAGAAGGAAAGACCTAAAGATTTTTTGCCTCTGTCAACTGATTGATTGTTAGGCGCAAAGTGCGCTTTACTTGACTGAAGGCCTATTAAAAACATATTGGAGCTCACCCGATTCCTTTTTCTGCTTTTTTTTCTTTAAGTAATCTACTAGGATGTAATCCTTTTCTTTGGGCAAGGCTTCCTGGGGTGTCGTGACTCTCTTGCAATGTCTCTATTGCTGACTCGGTGTCGGAGGAATTGGAATCGACCGGTTTAACGGTTGGCCTCTTTTTTTAGTTTTTTGGCAGATTATTTAGCTGCCCTGTTGAGAGAGGTTTAAGCTGCAGTGGCCGGAGGCAGCAGCTGAAGAAGATGCTTCAATTTTTGAGACTTTGGTGGGAGAGGTCTGTACAAGGGGTTCTAGTAGCTTGTCGGGCTTGGTGGTATGCTTGGCAATTAGCTATATAGTAGCCGCGTTGGAAGCGGCAGGAATGAACGCTATCTCCTTAGAAATATTTTTGCGTAGAGTAGAGAGGGTATTGGTGAGGTCGTACCGGCTTTGTTTGAGGTCTTTTTCAGGATCCTGTATTCTTCTGAGTGTAAAGGTAGGACAGTATCTGACTGTCCGTCAGTTTCTAGATGACGCGCGCGGGATCACTCGGTAGTGGTGGATCTATGCTGGAATGAATCTGGATTAATTAATTAACGGGTTAAATAATTTTTTAATTGGTAATTAAACACAATTAAGTTATTTGTAGTCGCTTTGTTTGCTTTTGTTGCTGTTATAATTGCATTTGATTTGGGCTGCGGATTTGCATTTGAGCTCTCGGTATAAACTTGCCTGCTGGTGCTTGTCTGTTTTTTTTTTATGCAAGTACAACGCTTGTAGAGGTCTTTCTTATACTGGTTTATGCCAAGCCGTCAAGTAACTTCTGTTATTAAGAGTTACTAGGACGGTGCCGCCGATGCCCTTGCACCAGAAAACCACCTAAAATTTATCATTTTAGAGTTTGGAGTGCGTAAAATGACGCTCTCGCACCGGGCGCATCAGCAGCTAGTAACGGCACTGATAGGAGTCAATTGTAATTTCCAAATTTTCTTGTCTCGGTGTTTCTTTTAGTGCTCCGCGCTTTTTAAAGATGACATTACGGTTGTAAGTTTTATAAACATAACAATTTTACACAACAGAAAGCAAAAAGTTTATGCAAAAAGTGCAAGTAATTGATTGCGTCTGAGAGATTTTTCATAATATAATTTTTTTTTAAGAAAGATATCTTAAACTACCTAGCAACGTATCCGCCTGGGCGCGGTTATTTGTACGCTTTTTTTCAAACATTGTATATTTTTATTATTATTATTAACGTGAGCACATGTTACTATGTGCAATGTGCGTTAGGTTTGGCGTTTGTAGTAGTGATTGTGGCCTTAGGTTAAATGTCAAACCTTTAGCTCAGTACTAACGCTTGGCCAAAATTATAAGCTAAATTAAGCTTCTTTGTGCAATAAAACCATCTAGATATTTTCAAAATAAAATTTAAAAAAATTAATTTATTTTAGATTTTTTTAATTGAAAAATAATGTATTAATGTTAACCCAGTGGCGTAGGAGTGAAATTTTACAATATCACGGCAAATCGCAAACAAAAATTGAAAGTTATTTGAAAAAACTTGTATCATTTTAATTTTAAGTTTAAATTCTACTCACAATAGGCAAGTAGTCTATTTTTTTCTTTATATTGACAACTAAATAAACTTTTTGTAACAAAATTTTTTTGTTAATTTTTTGATTAATTTTGACAGCTACTTTTGGTTTTTACGATTTTATTTATAATCTATGATGGATACAAAACTTGAGCATACTTTACTAAGTACGCTTTATCATTGTTACTAATGAGAATGATGCAGTTTTATCTAAAACTTTGACAATGTTAAGATTAGGTTTGTTAGTAGTAAATATACATTTTTTATTCATGTGTGTGCTAGGTTGTGTTATCACAAAAGATTATAAATAGATTTATTTTTGAAAATATTTGTTTGCACTATGAATTAAAAAAAATATATTTTCTGAAATAATTGAGACATCAATCAATCCAAACAATTGAACACCTCAATCAATTGTAATTCAACATGCATATTGATCAACCGACAATTTCGGGAAAACAACCAAAACAAGGTGTCAAGACACCGATGCACGCTTTGAATGCTTTATTGAAGCTATTACGAAGTCGAAACCATAATGAACCACTTTGTAGTGGTGGCATGTTACATAAATAAAACATTAAAACTTGAAAATCTTGCACACAGCTGATGATAATAACAATATAAGATTCTAGATAGAGTGTAGTATTTTTCTGTGCGATGCATATCTTGCATATACTACATACATACGGTGGGGTCTAGGAATGTGCGTGTGTGATGCGGGGGTGAGATACGCGGCGCACCGCGGCACTCTTGATGGGCCGTGACACTATGCGAACAAATGACAGAGTCGAGGGGACCTACGTGATCTGCACTATGTATAAATGTGTTGGCGGTCTTTTGGTACCTTTGATATGGTGAGAATGTGTCCGGTCTCTACCATGCGAATATCTCGGATGATATTGTTATTACGATCCTTTTTTTATTAGCACACACACCACTAACATATTTATTACTACTTAATATGTTCGGCTGTGTTTAGAGTGGTCAATCAATGACGTTTTTTTACTTGGAATACATATTTATGCACATACAAGAAGCTTCATTCATGTTGTTGTATGTTTTGTATAAATTACATCAATATTTAATCTAATAATTAATAACAATCATATATAACGTGATTGTTTGGTAACTGTTATTATTCTTATCAACAAAATTATACCAAAATTATTCACTAACATTGTTCTTATCGGAAATCTATAACTCAATTACATATTGAATTGAATTCAACATATGTTGTCACTTTCATATTGTTGGCTACAAGGGTTGTTACTAATTGTGTGGGGAAGATTTTATAGATAATGAATCAGCAGAACAGTCACATGAAACTTTTATTGATTTATCAAAGTGTTTTAATGTATAAGTCATTCAATGGCCTACCAAAAACTAATTGAAGCAACATATTAATGTCAAATTAAAAGAAAATTGATAATATTTGACTGCAACTGCATTTACTACTGATTTCCAACTAGTGGTTAGTATAAATGCAGGTTAGAAAATAGAATAAGCAATTATACTGAATAGTTCACAAATCTTCGATATGCTTAAGATCAGATTACATAAAGTTGGGAATATATTAATAAAAATTTTTATTAAAGTGATTACTAATTATTTTCACTTCATATTTTTGCCTAAATAATTTGTTTGTAGTAACAAGCTTGCTTGCTTGCATATTATTCTTCAAAAACATGTCTTTAGTTTTAATTTTATTCTATTCTTAACATCATAAATCATTTCCATATACGGAATAATTGACTCACACCTTACGAAAACGTTATTAATAATAAAAAAATTACATTTTATACTTTTCTTGTACTATTGATAAAATAAATTTGTTCAAATAGAAAGTAGAATATCAAGGTTTTAACCAACTGTAAATATCAAAATTTCACATGCACTTATTTAATGCGACACTTTTAAGTCACACCTAGTTTGCCATTAAAAAATGTTTATTTTTATATCCCGAATTAATAACACATATTAGCAATTAATTTAATTTATCCAACCGTTTTAAGCCTCTTATAAATTGTTAATAATTAATTTGACTAATTAGCTAACAAAATATGTGAAGTAATTTTAGGATTTATTTATGAATATTTAAATGTTTATTTAAGGATATGTATATGTTCAAGGTCTACAACAGATTATGTAAATATTTTGGTAAATACAAATGATCATATTGACTTTACAACAATGTATTAATTTAAAATAGTTTTTTTATTGAAAAAGAAACGTAACTTTTGGTTTTTTTTGCTTTTTATTCACTGAACAAAGCTTTAGTAATTATTTGAGAACCAGTTCTATCTTAACGAAAACAAAATCCCAAAAATTTTGGAAGAAAAGATAATCTTTAGACTTTTATATTGGCAGCGCATCTATATATTAATAATTGAAATGTGCGTTTTATAAGTAAGTGACCATTAATAAAAATATAATATTGACTTGTATGACTCAATACCACCGGTTATTTACAAACATTAAATGTTTATATCCTAATCTGTGGGATTTGTCCGTCTGGCGCTGTCTGTACACAAATGAGCAAATAACGAGGAGGTAAATGGGACCTTTATGATGGGATTAAGTTTAAGGGGGCTCGGTATGTGTGTATGTATGTGTATATACACTTATATAAGGACTGCGGGCGTCCTACCGCGATCTGTTTAGCGGACAATGGGCCTGGGGGTCCTCGCCAGTCATCCTCGGTATTAGTACGGCCCCAGGGGGTGACACAAGTCATCTAACCCGGGGCGCTTCTCGCACAAAAACACATTTCGGTCTTGTGAAGGTCTCTTCTTAGCAGAGTATATCCATAGCATTGATGATGAAAGTTGTTCCTTTCAATTTGGTTAGTTGACATAAACAAATAATAAAATGATAAGACGTTTTCTAAAGTGGGATTCCATTCCGATGTCAATGTATGATTTAAGTCGATGCAATATTTTGTTCATAAATCAAGTCTTGGCAGTAAATTATTTGTGGATTTGTCCACGGTTGTATACGGGAGTATGGGTCTCATTTCTTTACTACAAACATTTTCATATGCGTAGTCATCTATTGCAATTTAATCCAAATGATCATTAACTTTTTAAATAAAGCTCAAGTGCTCCTAGACGCTCAATCGTTTTGTACAATTTAATATTGCTCAATGTTTTTTGTGCAATTATAACTGAGCGTTTTTGATCAAAATAACTTATTTATTTTGATCAAACACATCACACACGTGCTCAATTATAATTGCACAAACGGTTGTGCAAGTTAATTATGCAATTTCAATTATGCAGTTACGTGTATAGCCAGCATTATACATAATATTTTATTTTTAAAATTTAATATCAATGTATGAATTTTTTTTTTTTTAATTTTTTTAAAATAATATTTGACAACCAAAATTTTGTTTCCTTAAATTTTGAAAATTTTGCAAAACTTTAAAAAACAGTTCTTTTTAAAAAAAGATGACGGGTATTTTCTTTTTTTTTTTCAAATATGGTTAAAAACGTGCTTTTATATGTACATCTTTTTCGCTCCAGTAAATTTTTAGATTTTGGTTCCAGAAATTACAATCTTTAATAAAATCCGTAACTTTGCTAATTTAGACTGCCAGACTCCAAAACACTGTTGAAGATAAGCCAGTTTTGGATTTAAGCGTTTGCTATCGATCCAATCCAAAACCTTTTAAACAAAATTTGTAGTATTTGTCACTTTAGACCACCGGATATGCGTCAAAATGTTTATCTTAATACGTTCCTTCTCTCCAGAAGACAATAACAGACAGACAAAAAAAAAATTGTGACCAGAAGCTATAAATAGCTTAAAAAATAAAACTGTGTTTATACTATAATACAACTCCAAAACGTGCTATTCAGCACTTTCATATTTTTAGAGAAAGAATTCCAAGTTTCTCAAAACGACAAATAAGCTCAAACAAAAAGTTTTTTGTTTGCACTTTCTCTCTTGTGATTTCTTTAGTAATTTTACATTGAAGATTGAAGTTTAGCCAGCGTGTGACCAAGTCCCCAATTTTTGCACGCGGAATTACTTGTGACTCAAGTTTCTTTTTTTTTCAAAATTTGTAAACAAGTCGAGGAAAACGCAATTTGTGCCAATAAAACTTTTAATATTTGCATTGCAATTTGGACATTTGCGCTTGTTCTAAGTCAATAGATAGTCAATAGTGCCGATTTTTACCCGTATGCACACCACTGTTGGCTAAAACAATATAGTTTTGTGGTTAGTCTGGGTAGATAGATTCAATGCAGATGTGAAATGCTAGTCGCTTTCTCTTTCTTTAGTTGTATGCACGCTACTGATGACGTATAGCCTCTTCTCTGCTTGTTAATTAATTTGGTGGTAAGCAAAAAACAAAATTTTTAACTGAAAGTTGTATCACCGACAAAATTATTACTAGACCAAAATTTTATTGAAATTTAAAAGCGCGTAAAACTTGAAATGAAGTTATATACTTAAACCTATTTTTAATGTTGCATTTTTTAAGTATATTTTTAATTGATATAATTTGGGGAAAGAGGGTTTAAACTCCCAAAACCCCTTCTTAGATACGGCCTTGATTATTTACCATTTTAATAACCTAATTGAATAAACCATTACACACAAGTAGAATACTATACTTTACCTAGGATTATTTCAAAGTTTCAAAATATTTCATAATTTGATATATTATATAAAACTTGACCTATACTTTCTAATCTAAGTCTTCAGTGTTAATTTTGGATTTAAGCTAGATTGCAGTTGGTTGATTGTTTGCCTGTAGATGGTTTAGCATGTAACCAACGTTTCTTTTGACTACGTATTGCTGGTGAGTTTAGAATAAAGACAGCAAGAAACTGTTGGAGCTTTATTATGGTTGAGCTTATTAGATAAAAAGAACGTTGCTTTTGACAAAAGAGCAAAGCTAACCACGTGCAAGGCGTTTTTTGCGTCACAAAAGCACACATCTTTGGGCTATGGTTAGTCTGGGTTTGCGTTTTTACTTTTTTTGGTTATTTAAAGCTGGTTATGTTAGGCATCTTAAGTTTCAGTGTCAGAACATCTTGGTTCAAAAGTAGAACGCTGTAGTTTACTCCCAGTTTCTTCAAATTTAACTTTGACTTAGCTAACTGGCTCTAAACTGTTAACAGTCTTGTTAAGGTTTTTCAGTTGTGTTTATTTTTTTTACAAAAAAACATTCTGTTTGTTTTGTTTTTTAGTTTTTGTTTGTTTTGGAGCTCTAATAAGCACGTTGGTTGGGTCAAGTTTGGTAGGCTTTATACTATTTTCTAAACCGTGACAGTTTATTCTTCTATGAAATAGCTCTTGTTTGAGTTTTTTAGGACTAGATTTTAGCTGGATTTTCTTTGTTAACGCTTTTGTTTTTGTGTTGTTCTTGGCAAATGCAGCACGCGTAGCTTTGCGTGTTTTTGCACATTATAGAATTTTTAAAGTGTATTTCTGAAAACTTTTGAGATATAATTGTAGGCATTCTAGTTTTGGAGTGTTGATAGAGATCTTAACAGTTTTGCTCAATTTTGTTAACTAAATTACGCATAACTTTGTGAGTTAATGTATTTTTTAAAGGTTTTTAGCTTTACTTCTCAAAAGTATTTTTTAAATTTTAGATTGTAGATTTGATCAACTTTGTGTTAACAATTTTAGATTGGGCTCTATAACGTTGCTTGGTAAGTGGTTATCTGTTGGCATTTGATTGGGTTACACTGGTTTTTTTATGGTTTGAGATTTTGCTTGATAGTTAGAAAAGTTTATAGTTGGGTTAGGTTTGGTTAAAAAGTTTTTAAAATTTTTTCAAATAAATTTTTTTATCTAGTTTTAAGTTGCTTGACGTTGGACGTTAATTATGACTGCCTATTTCTTAAAAATAGAGCAGGAGATGATGCAGTTGGTTCTGGGGTTGCTAAGTAAAAAATGTTTTAGTTAGGTTTTTACTCATTGTAGAATAAAAGTTAGATTTGGTCAACTCCAAGAACAAAGTTAATAAAAAAACGTGAGGAGTGGGATGTTTGTAGTTAAGGCTGTTTTTTTCAGATTAACAGTTTTTGAAAGTCGGGGACAGCGGTTTCCTCCAGAAAGTGCTTAACAATCAAAGATTTAATTTGTTGGCAAAATTATGCATTGCTTTGCGTGTTTATGTAGCTTGTAGAAATTTTAGGCGTATTTTGCAGGTTTACTTAAGCTTATTTTTAAGCTTTTTAAGATAAAATATTAAGTATAAGTTTTTGTGGCTACTGCAAATTAAAACCGCCACCGTCAACAAAATTACTATGGAGATCAAAAAAGCCTTGGAATAAAGACCGCACCAACTTAAAAACCACCAAGTAAACATTAAAAAAGATGATGACTAAGCTACTAACCAGTTAAGACTACTTAAGTTACACAGATATTGGTTTGCCACTACACCGCAATTACTAACGCTAATAATGATGAGATTGAACTAAACACTTTGACAATGCTTACACGACAAAGCAAAAGTTTCAAAAATAATCGTTGTTGAAAAAAAAAAACACTTCAACTCAGGGTACTTTTACATAAGATACGATATAACCCTCAACATAGCAAAGCTTTTGGGATCCACACAAAACCAACTACGTTACAATTATTACCGCTGATAAAGACAAGATGGGTCAGGATGTTTTGACGATGTCTACACATAGTACCGGTACTAAAACAAGAATTTTAAGAACAGTTTAAGCTGCAAATCTTCAGATTTTTTACTCTAATATACTCAAACTAAGATTAACTTCATAATAAACACATTATCTACCACCTGAATAAAACCGAAACTTCTGCTTGCATCAATTTCCAATGCACCGTTGTTAACTTATGGGCAATAATTTCACACGTTTGGTACTAATGATATTAAACTATATTGGTACTAAATTGCTCCAATCTTTAATGTATGGTTTTGGAGTTATGAGTTTGAGTCACAATCAATGAACTGAGTGCCTCGCTTACCAGTACCTAATTATGTTATGAAATGTCTTACTTACCCAACTGTTGGTTATCTTAAAATTTGTATCTCTATTTCCTCTTCTGACATGGAAACTTCCAACGCTTGCAAAGAAAAAAAATTACAATTTCTGAAACACCAACAATTGAGCGGGTGGGTAGGCACTGCATTTTAAACTACTGGCTAGTAATCATGTTATGGAGTGTCCCATCCACCCACAAAAGTGTTGGTAATGCAGAAATTTGTATCTATATAGCCTTTTCTGATATAGAGACTTTCAACGGTGACAACAAAGAAAAACTCTAATTTCTGGATTAACAACACGTGTCCCGCTCACCTAATTTTTTGATTATCCTGAAATTTGTATCTCCAACGTCTCTTTTGACATATAAACGCTAGCAAAGAAAACAAACTCTAATTTCTGGATTACCAACACTTGAGCCGGTAAGTGGGCACTCCAGTTCAAACTACCAGATACTAATCATGTTATGCAGTGTCCCACCCTCCCACCTAAATATTGCTTATCCAAAAATTAGTATCTCCATTGCATTCATTGACATAAAGATTGCCTATGCTGACAAAGTAAACTTCAATTTTTGGATCACATACACTTGGACAAGTGAGTGGGCGCTCAAGCTTAAACTACTGGCTAGTAATGTAGATTATGGAATGTCCCAACTGTTAGTTATTCTAAAATTTGTGTCAATAAACTGAGTGTCCCGCTTAACAGTGCTTAATTATGTTATGAAGTGTCCTACTGATTCACGTGTTGGTTATCCAGAAATTTGTATCTCCATTGCTTTCTCTGACATGAAAACTTTTAACGCTGGCAGAAAGAAAAAACTTTAATTTCGGGATTACTAACATTTAGGCTTGTAAGGGCTGAAATTACAATAGTGGTTTAACTCACACATACCACTATTGTAATATTGGCTTTAAGTGGGCATTACAGTTCAAACTACTAGCTGGTATTTATGTTCTAGTGTATGTTGCAAAAAGATTGGAAAGCTTAGATGAAAACTCTTATTCTGGCTTGCGCCCACCGTCTACGAATGCTACAGATAGCAGCTTTTGACTCTGACAATGCACATTTGAACGTGATAATTTAAAAACAATAGTCAGTGTGCACTAATAACGGTAACAGAAACGGTTAGTACAAGTAGAAATACTAACTTACCATAATTTACTTTTTGGTTCAGCAAGCTTGGACAACCAATACAGTCATGAGTCTGCAGTGCATTACTTTAGTCCTTGTTTTACAATCTGGGTCCACCGCAGCTCTATTGTACCTAGTGAACTCTGTTGATGTATTTCTAACAACAACACGAACACTGGTTTTGGGTCAAGCACCACGTAAAAGCTATTGCAGCTTGAAAACCTATTCAGCAGGTTTTGGAGGGACACTTTTTGCAAAGTTTTAACAGCACCCATAATAATGAGTTTAAATCAGAACTGGTAACTAATTAAAGTTATTGAGAATATTATTGAAGAAAAATAGGGCCTTATCTATAAAGCCTCTTAAATAACCTTTAAACGTACAACAAGGAATCTGCAAATTACCATTACAAAAAATATGCAGGTCACCAAATCAACGTATTTTCTAATAATGATCAAAGCAGATTTAGTTATATTATACACTTCTATACTTCTCACGTGAGTTCATTAACCAATTGCCATACAACCACTGAATAAAAATCAAACTCATTGAATACTCTAATATGATAATATATGTAGAATGCAATTGAATTATCCCGTCACGTTATAAATGAGTATCCACTGCAAACAATTCACTTTCAAAAACCTCGAGTGCATGCTACTAAACATACTATTTAGCACTTCCCATAATCAAATAGACAATATACAATTAACTTATATTCCAAACAAATATTTCCATATAGGCATCGAAGACAGTGTAATAACACCAAATTATAAGTTTAAAAATACTTTGCACTTCATGTATCGATTTCTATAATTAATATGTTTTGCAACGTGGAAACACCTTGTCCGAATAATGGAAAAGGTCAAAGGTTGATTCATGCTTGCTTGCTTTTTATACACACATATATAAAATCGAAAGGAATAAAAAAAAACTTGTTCGTGAATTGTTTCGCTTAATAGTAGCCAATACATACAAACGAAACAATGGGAAAACATTTATTAAAAATAAATATTGCAAAAAACTATACTAAAATTATGGCTAACAATTTTTTTACTAGAACATTTTGATTAAACAAAAAACTTTCTCTTTAAATTCAAAATAAGTTTATTACATTAACTAATCCAATAATATAAAATTTATTCTTTAACACCGTTTTTATAAATATATCAATTAATTACAAAAAACACATCTGCTCATTTATAAATCTATTATAATAATAATACGCTACAACAGTAACCCATTTAATTGGCATAAATTAATGAAGTATAAAGACATAATTGATTGAATATAGTAATTATTGCTCTTAAATACATTTTCAATCAATTAATCTTGATTGACATATCTAATCGCATAAAAATATGAAATTGATATTCAACTTGTTATGGTATTTAGCTAAACTCTTTTAATGCATTGAATGTCACTCACGTGTGTTGGATTGTAATATCACATAATAATTTTTTTAATGTTGATACTACTATATATAGTTTATAACATGGCTATACCATTTACGATAATATAAAGGCTTGTTTTCCCAGCAGGCAACTCGAAGAGGAAAGGACTATAAGTTGTAGTTGATTGGCTATAAGTAGTTATACAATAGTAATTAGTAGCATGACATTTCATATTTTGACGTGCGCTGCTCATTTAACCGATCAGAACTAAGAACAATTGATGGTATTGATTTATTAACCGTTGTCGCTTTCCAGTATGTTCGTATGGAAAGCCTTTTCTGTGTATGCATTCTTTATATACAATTAATTATGATAAATAATAATGTTTTTAATTAACAAACAAGAGATATTGTTATTAATTATATCGCAACATAACTAGAAAAATTGTAATCAATCAGTACAAAATTTATAAAAACTAATAACAATTTATATTTTTGTAAACGGTACCGGAGAAAGATATACCCTACACTCTACACCATAAACTGCAAAAAGAATTGGTAAATTAAATATATGAATTACAATGTTTTTTTGAAATTGTAAACCATTTTTGTTATCAAAACATTGGATGCTTGTATTATGCTACAAAATAAAGGGTGATATTCAATTTTTTGATCACAAACGCTTAAGTTATTCATAATTATGGGCAAAAGTTTTAAAGCCGGTCACCGTCCAAGTGTTTGTAATAGTGGCGTAGCTAAGATTTTTGGGTCTTGCCGCAAAATATAGAGAAAAGTTTTTATTGTTAATCTTGTTAAATGTTAAAAAGTGCAAAATTTTAGTCAGTAATTTCAAAATACGTTCATAATATTAAAATATTTTTAGAAAAAACTAAAATCCGACTAACAACAGTTTTTTTTATGTGCCGTCTTTGGTCTCGGACTTTAGAAATCACTTTGACATTAAATGGTTTTCTGCTAGCCTAAAAAGTTGTCTCGCATTTTAGAGGCCAGTTTTTTAAGAAATGTTTCCTATCCAGGTCTTTTGCTTTTTGCTGATCCACGTCAATCATAAATTTTTTTGTTTCAGTATGTGTTGAGTAGATGCTACTTTTGCTTTCTCAAGTCCAAGGTAACTGGTTTTTCTGCATTTGATGTTAGAGAATAGTTCACATTTACTTTTCCTTACATCTCATTATTTGTCATTTTATGTACCTACAAAATTCGGAGCATTCTATTGTGCAGCCACATCTTAAATTCTTCTGGGCGTCTTATTGTACCTATTTTAAAAGTTTATGTAATATAATAAAATAAACCACACATAGAATTTGATTATTATTTGTTGCAGTTTAAGGTTCAGGTTGTCTTTGCAGAAAAACGAGCTCATTTTATTAAATGTGGCTCAAGCACACATAATTTGGCATTTTACTTCTGTATTTGGGCCCAAATGTATTGTTATGAAGCATACCAATATTTAAGTTTCTTAACTTTCTCTATTTGTGTGCTACCTAGGTTGAAAAATGCACTCTAATAATATTTGCGACTAAATACCATAATTTTTGTTTTGGGTGTACTCATGTAAGTCTACTCAGATTTACATGAGTCTCCAATATTACTGATTTGATTCAGAAGCAGCTGTTGGTCTTTAATGCTTTTGGAAAAACTATTGAAAAGTTTAAAGTTCTATTTATGAAATGTTAAAAATAACAAAATTTAGTCTTGATGCATTAAACTATTGTCTAGACTCTAGAAGCATCAAAGTGCGGTCAAAAATTGTTAAAAAGTGTAAAATTCTAGTCATAATATGTCAAAAACATTAAAATCCGGCTTTAAAACAACAAAGTACTGATAGGAAGCAATAAAATCCGGCTAAAAACAAAAAAATGCAAAATTTGGTCTGGTCTGTTAGAAATAGCAGAACCCGGCCATAAACTCATAAAAAGTGCAAAGTTTTAGTCGAAAAATGTCAAAAATATCAAAACCTAAACTTGAAACATCAAAAAATTGTTAAGTTAGGTTAGGTTAGGTTAGGGTGCACTAAGTTTTGACCAAAAACGATTAAAAAGTGTAAATTTCTATATATGAAATGTTAAAAACTGTTAAAAAGTGTAAAATTTTAGTCATAAAATTTCAAAAATATCAAAATCATTGTTAAAAAGCACTAAAATTTGACCAAAAATGGTTTAAAAGTGCAAAATTTTATTTATATTTGGCTTTAAATCATCAAAATAATGTCAGAAAAAAACAAAATTTAAATTGAAAATATCAAAATATTGACAAAAAAAACAAAATCTAGATTTAAAACATAAAAATAATGTTAGGATGCACTAAAATCCGGCCAAAAAGATTGAAAAATGTAAAGTTTTCTTTATAAAGTGTTAAAAATTACAAAATTTGTTCTTGAAACATCAAACTATTGTCTAAAAGCATTAAAATTTGGTCAGAAACTGTTAAAATGTATAAAATTTTAGTCATCAAATGCCAAAAATATTAAAATCCGGCTCTAAAACAACAAAACACTGTTAAGAAGCAATAAAATCCGGTTAAAGACGGTTTAAAAGTGCAACATTTTATATATAAAATGTCAAAAATAACAAAATTTGGCATTAAATCATCAAAATATTGTCAGAAAGTAACAAAATCTGAATATAAAATATGAAAATATTGTTGAAAACAGCAAAATCCGGCCATAAACTGATTAAAAGTGTCAAATTTTAGTCATAAAATGTCAAAAATATCAAAATCTGAGTTTAAAACATTATGGTGTGATAGCTCAATGGTAGAGCACTTGCATATCATGCGAGCAGTCCGGGGTTCGATTCCCGAAATATGACTGAAATGATAACTTGCTCTTTATCCACCAGCGTAGTTCGGAAGTCACGTATTAAGCTGTTGGTCCCATCTAACCACTTTAAACAAGTCGTAGACTTACTGTGGTGATGTAAAATAGCCGTAAAAAGCATTAAAAAAAAAAAAAAAAAAAAAAAAATTGATAGGATGCACTAAAATCCGGCCAAAAACAATTAAACGTGTATAGCTCTATTTATGAATTGTTAAAAATAACAAAATTTGGTTTTGAAACATTAAACTATTGTCTAGAAGCATCAAAGTCCGGTCAGAAACTGTTCAAAAATTAAAAACTTTAGTGATAAAATGTCAAAAATATTAAAGTCCGGCCTTAAAACAACAAAGCATTTTTAAGAAGCACTAAAATTTGGCTTAAAATGGTTTAAAAGTGGCCTCGAATTATCAATAAATAATTAATACATTGTTAGAATTAGCAAATTCTGGCCATAAACTAATAAAAAGTGTAAAATTTTAGTCATAAAATGTAAAAAATATCAAAAAGTGTAAAGCTCTTTAATTATGAAGTGTTAAACATAGCAAAGTTTGGTTTTAAAACATCAAACTATTGTCTAGAAGCATCAAAACGTGGTAAAAACTGTTAAAAAGTGTAAAATTTTAGTCATAATATGTCAAAAATATTAAAATCCAGCTTTAAAACAACAAAACATTGTTAAAAAGCACAAAAATCCGGTCAAAATGGATTAATAGTGCAACATTTTAATTATAAAATGTCAAAAATAGCAAAATTTGACCTTAAATCATTAAAATATTGAAAAAAAGTAACAAAATCTGTTTATAAAATATCAAAATATTGTTAAAAATAGCAGAACCCAGCCTTAAACTCATAAAAAGTGTAAAATTTTAATCAAAAAACGTAAAAAATATCAAAATATAGATTCAAAACATCAAAATACTGTTAGGATGCAATAAAATTTGGCCAAAAAAATTTAAAAGTGTAAAGTTTTATTTATAAAGTGTTAAAAATAACAAAGTTTGGTCTTAAAACATCAAACTATTGTCCAGAAAGTCCGGTAAGAAACTGTTAAAAAGTGTAAAATTTTAGTCATAAAATGTCAGAAATATTAAAAACCGGTTTTAAAACAACAAAACACTGTTAAAAAGCACAAAAATTCGGGCAAAATAGTTTAATAATGCAACATTTTATTTATAAAATGTCAAAAATAGCAAAATGGGACCTTGAATCATCAAAATATTGATGAAAAGTAACAAAATCTGTTTATAAAATATTAAAATATTGTTAAAAATAGCAGAACCCGGTCATAAACTCACAAAAAGTGTAAAAGTTTAGTCAAAAAATGTAAAAAATATCAAAATATAGATTTAAAACATCAATATACTGTTAGGATGCACTAAAATACAGCCAAAAAGATTGAAAAGTGTAAAGTTCTATTTATGAAGTAATAAAAATAACAAAGTTTGATCTTGAAACATCAAACTTTGTCTAGAACTATTTAAGTCCGATCAGAAACTGTTAAAAAGTGTAAAACTTTAGTCATAAAATGTAAAAAATATTAAAAACCGGCTTTAAAACAACAAAACATTGTTAAAAAGCACAAAAATCCGGTCAAAATAGTTTAATAGTGCAACATTTTATTTATAAAATGTCAAAAATAGCAAAATCTGACCTTGAATCATCAAAATATTGATAAAAAATTACAAAATTTGTTTATAAAATATCAAAATATTGTGTAAATAGCAAAACCCGGCCTTAAACTCATGAAAAATGTAAAATTTTAGTCAAAAAGCGTGGAAAACATCAAAATATAGATTTAAAACATCAAAATACTGTTAGGATGCACTAAAATTCGGCCAATAAGATTGAAAAGTGTAAAGTTCTATTTATGAAGTGTTAAAAATAACAAAATTTGGTCTTGAAACATTAAACTATTGTCTAGAAGCAATAAAGTCCGGTCTGAAACTGTTAAAATTTTAATCATAAAATGTCAAAAATATTAAAATTTGGCCTCAAAACAACAAAACATGGTTAAAAAGCATTAAAATCCGGCTAAAAATAGTGCAATATTTTATCATCAATAAAATATTAAAATATTGTTAGAATTAGCAAAATCCGGCCATAAACTAATAAAAAAAAAATTTGTACATTTAGTCATAAAATGTTAAAAATATTAAAATCACAATTTAAAACATCAAAATTTTGTCAGGATGCACTAAATAAAATCCGGCCAAAAAAATAAAAAATGTGTCAAGTTCTATTTATGAAGTGTTAAAATTATCAAAATTTGGTCTTGAAACATCAAACTATTGTGTAGACTCTAGTTGCATCAAAGTTTAGTCAAAAACTGTTAATAAGACTAAAATTTTAGTCATAAAATGTTAAAAATATAAAAATCTGGCCTTAAAACAACAAGGTACTACTAAGAAGCACCAAAATCCGATCAAAAATAGTTTTAAAAGAGCAACAATACATTTATAAAATGTCAAAAATAGCAAAACCTGGTCTTGGATTACCAAAATATTATCAGAAAGTAACAGAACCTGGTTATAAAATATTAAAATAATGTTAGAAATAGCAAACTTTGGAAATAAACTAAATAAAACTGTAAAATTTTAACCCTAAAATGTTAATTATATCAAAATCTGGGTTTAAAACATCAAAATATTATTAAGATACACTAAAATCCAGCCAAATACAATTGAAAAGTGTAAAGTTTTATTTATGAAGTGATAAAAATAACAAAATTTGATCTTGAAGTATCAAACTATTGTTAAGAAGCATCAAAACCTGGTCAAAACCTGTTAAAAAGTGTGAAATTTTAGTAATAAAATATCAAAAACATCAAAATCTAGGTTTTAAACATTAAAATATTGTTAGGATGCACTAAAATCCGGCTAAAATCGATTGGAAAATGTAGTTTGAATCAAAATTTGACAAAAAATAGTTTAAAAGTTTAAATTTTTGTTGATAACTTATCAAAAATAATAAATTCCGGCGTTGAAACATCAACATATTTTTAGAAAACACCAAAATTACATCATAAACTTTTAAAAAATAATTTTATTTTTTTTTATTTTAAAAATGTGGCTTTGAAATATTAAAATATTGCCAGATAAAAAATGCAGTTAAAAAGAATAAAATGTGTAATTATACAATGTAAAAACTAGCAAAATCCAATTATAAAGTATAAAAATATTGTCAGAAAGTACCAAAATTTACTATAAGCTGTTAAAAAAGCAACATTAATGCTTATGAAAAATAAAAAATACAAAGTTTTGTCATAAAATATTAATGTTTTTAAAAACAAAACAAAATCCAGCAAAAAATGCTTTAAAGCTGCTAAATTTTGGTCATAAAATATCAAAAATAGTATTTATGGTAAAAAACTATTAAAAATAACAAAATCCGGCATTAAAATTTTAAAAATTTTAAATAGCAAAATCCATCTATAAAATATCAAAACTATAGTTTAAAATAAGCAAAATCAAAAATAGTTAAATTGAGCATGATATATCAACATATTGTGCAAAATGCTTTATATAAAATATCAAAAATAACAAAATCTATTTATAAAATATAAAAATTATTTAAAATTTACTAAAATCCGACTATAAACTTTTAAAAAGTGCAAAATTCTGTTGATAAATAGTTAAAATTAGCTAAATCCGGTCATAAAACATCAAAACTTGGCCAAGAAAAGGTTAAAAAGTTTAAAGTTCTTTAAATAAAGTGTTCAAAATAACAAATTTTTGCTTAAAAATGTCAAAAAAATGTTGGAAGGTAGCAACATTGTTAAAAAGGTTTAACAACCGGTTATAAACTGTAAATTTTTTTTTTATAGATTTTCAAAAACAGCAAAATCTGGTTATAAAATATAGGAATATTGGCAGAAAGTACTACAATTTAGCATACAAGGTTAAAAAATGCAACATTTTATATAAAAAGTCAAAAATGGCAACATCTTCTACTTTGTTTTGCGTTTTACAACTATTTTACATCGCCCCAGAAGTCTGACGACTTGTTTGAAGGGGGTTGATGGGACCAACGGCTTATTAGGTGACTTCCGAATCACTCCGGTAGATAAAGAGCAAAGTTATTATTTTAGTCATACTCGGGGATCGAACCCCGAACTGTTAGCGTGCTACTCTAACGCTCTATAACTGAGCTATCTTACCGTATATTCTGTCATAAAATGTTCAAATATTAAATAAAACTGTTAAAAAATGCTAAACTCAAAAAAATAGCAAAATCCAGCTATGAGAAAATATTGTTAAAAAGAACTAAAATCTGGCATACAATGTTGAAAAGTGCAAAATTTTATTTATTTAATGTCAAAAATAACCAAATCCTGCTTATGTTGTATGCTTATGTGCTCTTCCGCATTGCAAACTTTTGCTAACAATAAGCTACGCCACTGTTTGTATTACAGAAAATTAGATGTTTATTGCTAAGTCAATTAGTCAACTAAATTACAAAACAGAGAATGATATCTAATCTTAAAAAAAAAACAGAAACCAATAAACTATTGGCAAACGTTGTTATTTACTAAATTGTAATTCTCAAAGATCTAAGCATTTTATTAAACAATTCAATTACCTAAACCTAGTCTAACCCCAAAGCAGCTAACCTAATACAAATAACTGTTTTAGTTTTCATAAATCCTCATCAGTGTATCTCGATAGTACCGCATTGTTTGATAGTCATATAATCACCGAGATACGCAGATAAAAATTTGTAAAAATTAAACTGGAACTCTAAATTAAATCTCAGTACCTATAAGGATTCAATTCAAACTTTAACAATACTAACACAGAAGTTTTTATTATTCCAAGCTCAATATTCAACTATTCAGATTGTTCGACGTCAGTAGAATTAAAAACAATCAAATTGGAGCAACTAATCACGCGCAAACTCACAAGTGCACCAGAAACCAGTCTGATTGTAAACGTTTTAAAATTGATTAAAGTTTACCAAAAATCCACCACACAAAGATAAGAATTGATATCATCTATAGTAAAGCCAGTAGTTTAACCATCTGAAACTACCAGAAGTTTATAAAAGGCATCTTCAGGAATTGTTTAGTAATGATTAAAAACGCAATACATAAGTATTTTTAAAAACTAGGTACATATTTAATTAAAATCGAATTGATGATGTTGCATTTTATGCTGCATCTATTTTTAAATACAATGAACATTGTAAGTATAGTAGTAACTGAAGCGAATGTTGACATTTAGAATAAAATAAGTTTTATTTTATTGTAGATTATTAAATAAATTGGTTTGAATAATTACTATTTTTTAAATATTGTTTATAAGGCGTAATTCATTATGACAAATCTGCTCCCAAATGATTAATTAGTGGGTGTAGATGTTCTTATAAAATTATATAACGATAATCGTGCGAAATGAATGGTCCTTGCGGCGGCGGGTCCTCTCAACAACAACAGCAACAAACGAAAAAGCAAGAACAAAAAAATAAATATATATGGCAGATGAGATGTGACCTTATAATACAAGAGAGATCGCGGCGGATTCATATAAGTCAGACAATAAAAAACTCAGGAGATGAATGTATGCATGCGGGGAACGATTTGTGTTTTGGCGCTGGCCGAGCGAGCCACGGCGAGGCATTCCTCGCTAGGTTCCACTTTTTACAGCACCCCCTCTGAATGCTTCTTGTAGGTGGGCCCCGTTCCTCTTCTTCACCATTCTGCGACGACATGCGCCACTTTTATATTTCGGACACGGTCCGATCCATGCCAAAAAGTCGGACTTTATGATCAGAGACCCTTATTCAAATTAAAATTGTTGGAATTTATTGAAATATTCATAGCCTGAAACATAGGAGTGGAATCTTCTAACAGCATGCCGATACCATTTTTACTTGATTTTATTTATTTTTTTCAACGTTTGTATTTTTCTTTTAATATTATCTTCCTTTGTTCATCCGAGACAATCACTTACTTTCAATTCCCATGCGTATGGAACATTTAAATGTCCCCTCTACGGCTCTACCACACACAACATTTCCTACACGAGAGATGCTAGATTTAATATAGATATAACACAATAATGAATTCTTCAATGAGCAGCATAATGGCCATAAACAAGAAGCCTATCCATGGGATAGTCATTCCATTTTCTAATACAATATCGTATTTATAAATATGTATATTTGAATGTGTAATACAACTGGTAGCATTTAAATAGTGGAATATATAACGCTTCTGAAACAATAGGCAACAGTTCAGTTTGCAATAAGCGGTATAACTCATACGTGAAGTCGGTCACATTTCATATCTGCCATATTAGGAGCGGACTGGCCAGATGTGCACGGAGAGTCATCCTGTTTTGTCGTCCTGTTCTGTTTCTCTCCGCACCGACTACCATAAAACATTTTATTATTTACTTCATACTGAAGCTATTGAACTCATTCCGTATTCCCAATCGATTGCCAATAAATACGTCCTATCTGACAAATTCATATTGCATATTTTTATATCGAAGTAGCTACATGAATTATATATTGCAAGGTGCATATCAACTTCATATTCATTCACAAAAGCTTCTTCTCAACTCGGCCAAGTATAAAAATCTTATTCCACTCACCGTCGGATACTATACCGTCGCTTTGGTAAATACATACAGAAGTTATATCATTAGATAATATTGCTGCTAATATAAGTAATATGTTAGAAAGATTTTAATTAACAAATTTATTAAAATCTTTCAAAATTTTCATACTTAGATTTTGGTAATAAAGTATGCTGTACTGATAGGTATAGCGTTAATCCAACTGCTAAAAAACTGGTTATAAAAGCTAGCTAAGAGACTTCTAATAAGAATACAGAGAAGCAGTTTTTAGTTTAGATAGCTTATACCCAGTCAATGTTTTGAAGTTTTATTTATTGATTATGATTTAGCAGACCTAATATATTCGATCTTTTAATAAATTATTTATTTAATTTTATTAGAATTTCACAAATAGTTAGAAGGTGCAATAATTTTGGCAAACCATTTATGTTTTTTTTAAATTTGTTGTGCTTGTAAATGTTACGGTGATAAGAAGATTTAATCATACAAAGACTATGCCACTACAAAATGCAATTTAAAAATATTTTTATTTATTGCACTTAATAGTAGACAATTTTAAACCTGATTTTGGAAATATGGTTTAAAATAGCTATGTTTTTCTTACCATTAACACGAACACACTTATTCTAACGTTTTTTAGTAACGGTATACTTTTGAAAAAAAACTCTTTTGTGCAAAATACGATTCTTTAACGTTTTTCAAGTCAATAATAGCAACAAATTGTAACGGGGGACAAACGTATGATGAATGTTGTAACTTCTTAAAGATGTTTATTAACTATTTTTTGCATGTTGTTATGCAGAAACATTTTTTCAAAAATAAGTGTTTTTTATGTATAGTCGTTTTCAAATATTTAATCATTTCTTTATTGACATTTTATGTTAATGTAGTCTTTTTTGGCATAAAGTTACTTTAAAAATTCTTTCAACGTTCCCAAAAACTGTGTTATTACTTTTTGCAAAAAAAATTAAGTTTTTGTCTTTTTGAGATGTACCTAAGTCTTATTCCCAGTAACAAGTCAATATATGAAGTTTAGTTTGTATCCCAAAACAGTTAAATTTTCTTTGCAAACTTGTCGTCTAGAGAGTTTTTGTTTAAGACTAAGCAACTTGGAAATCTATTAAATCAACTTTTTGTTTATTTTCAAACTTTTGAGTAGAATTTTAAAAACTTGTTTCTGGTATTCTTATTTATCTAGCAATAACTTTTACTCGGCTGTCAATCAACACCAAATTTTCAATATAATATTTGGTCAACCAGTCAGTTTGAGGTTTTAGAGGTTTTTCACACTCTATCACTTCAGCATGAATAGATTTTTTTGGTCATTGTGTATATCTACCTCTGGTAATTTTTTGATTTCATTTCTATACCTCTCTATAATTATTATAAAATCTATTTGCTTCCTATATCCTATTTCCAGGAACCTTCTAAGTATACAGTTTTTTCTTGTGGTTTGTAAACCACGAGTTTGTAACTACCAGATTTTTATGCAGACTTTAAACAGTTTTTTGTCCTTTTCATTTTTCTGTTCAAGTCTATATTTGTCTACCACTCATCTGGCACTACTTTTACCTACACTGGCATTCTAGTCTCTCATCACAATATTGCAGCAACCTTAGCATTCTTCATCTAAAGTGTTTCAGCTGTGCTATATACTTCTACCGCATCATCTTCATTATAGTTCGATTGCATATAAAACTGTATGATTAGTATATTCTTTTGGTTTAAGATAACGACAGTTTAATATACTTGAAGCAAAAAATCAAAAACATTTTTCAAAATGTTTTTTACATTTTTTATAACACAAAAGGCTTTTTATAAAATAGTTAACTTAAATATTGCCATTCATTAAAATTAATATTTGACTTTTTTAAAGTAAAGTTTTACAATGCTTAAGAATTTTTTAAATTCAAAAAAATTTTTATAATCTTTGTTAATTTTACTTTTCATACTCTTGATATAACTAAATTCGTAATTTTATTGGTATGCATACAATAAAGCAATTTTTTAACAAATTCTTTTTGTTTTTACATCAATTAAGTTAGTTTTTGATAGAATTGAAAAAATAAATTGCATTATGTAAGCAATTTATGGCAAGTTTTATACAAAATCGTTTTCTGAGCGATTTTTTTCGAATTTTGTACAAAAAATGATATTTTTAAACAATTTTTTGTTATTTATAAACTAAATGCGTTTCTTAGACGGTTTTTAATCGATTTTACACAAAAAGTGTAAAGTGCAAGTCCCTTAGTATACTGTTGCTCGCCTACCTGCCCAAGTAATTTATAATACTGTTGCCCGCCCACCAATTGCTTTATTGTACGAGTACTAATTTTTGTATAAAAAATTGCTCAGAAATTGCATTTTTTGTATAAAACCTACCATAAATTGCTTACATAATGCATTTTTTTAATTAACATAATTAATGTGAAAACAACAAAAAATTGAAATATAAATCCGGATAAAAATTGCTTAGAAATGCATTTTATTTAAAAAACCTATCAAAAATTCTCTAAAGAAATACATTTAGTTTAAAGTTGACCAAAAATTGCTTAAAAACAAATTTTTTGTAAACATATTGATAAAAATCTCTCAGGTAAACGCACATTTTGTATGATTTTTGACAATAAATATACAATTTTTCACTTTTTATAAACAAAATTTTGCATTTTTAAACAGTTTAGAATAAGTTTTGGTACTTTTGACATTATTACCATACTTCAAAGCCGGATTTTTAACATTTTGCACTTTATTACAAGATTTTGCGGTTTTTGCATTTCATAAATAGAGTTTTTACACTTTTTAACAGTTTATGGCCGGATTTTTTTTTTACCATTTTTTAATATTTTATAGCCGGATTTTGTTATTAACATTTTAAAATAGAATGTTGCACTATTTAACCATTTTTGGCCGGATTTTACTATTTTTTTAAATTTCATAAAATAGTTTTGCATTTTTTAACAGTTTATGGTTAAATTTTGGTACTGCCTGGCAAAAGTTTCAAACTTTATTGCTGGATTTTCTGATTTTTGGCGTTTGATGAATAGAATTTTGCATTTTTCAATCGTTTTTAACCAGGTTTTATCATTTTTGTACTTTTTATAAATTAATTTTGCATTTTTTAACACTTTATGACTATATTTTGGTATTGTCTAGCAAAATTTTTAAACTTTGGGGCCGGATTTTTTGATTTTTGACGTTTGATGACTAGAATTTTGCTCTTTTCAACCGTTTTTGGCAGGATTTTATAATTTTTTTACTTTTTATAAAATTATTTTGCATTTTTTAACAGTTTATGACTAAATTTTGGTTTTGTCTGACAATATTTTCAAACTTTCTGTGCGGATTTTTTGATTTTTGACGTTTGATGAATAGAATTTTGCACTTTTCAACCGTTTATAGCTGATTTTTATTATTTTTTTACATTTCACAAAATAATTTTGCATTTTTAACAGTATAAATAAGTTTTGCATTTTTTAACAGTTTATGACTAAATTTTGGTACTGTCTGACAATACTTTCAAACTTTATGGCTGGGTTTTCTGATTTTTTGACATTTGATGAATAGAATTTTGCACTTTTCAGCTGTTTTTGGCTAGATTTTATCAGTTTTTTACTTTTTGTTAAATAATTTTGCATTTTTTAACAGTTTATGACTAAACTTTGGTATTCTCTGACAATATTTTTAAACTTTATGGCCGGATTTTTTGATTTTTGACATTTGATGAATAGAATTTTGCACTTTTCAACCGTTTTTGTCCGGATTTGATTATTTTTTTTACTTTTTATAAAATACCTTTGCATTTTTTAACAGTTTATGACTGACAATATTTTCAAACTTTATTGACAGATTTTCTAATTTTTGATATTTGATGAATAAAATCTGCACTTTTTAACCGTTTTTGGCTGGATTTTATCATTTTTTTACATTTCATAAAACAATTTTGCGTTTTTTAGCAGTCCATGACTATATTTTGGTACTGCCTGACAATATTATCAAACTTTATAGCCGGATTTTCTGATTTTTGACATTTGATAAATATATTTTTGATATTTTCAACCGTTTTTGGACGGATTTTATCATTTTTTTACTTTTTATATAATAACTTTGCATTTTTTAACAGTTTATAACAAAACTTTGGTATTATCTGACAATATTTTCAAACTTTATGACCGGATTTTTTGATTTTTGACATTTGAAGAATAGAGTTCTGCACATTATTACCGTTTTTGGCAAGATTTTATAATTTTTTTACTTTTTATAAAATAATTTTGCATTTTTTAACTGTGAATGACTAAGTTTTGGTACTGTTTGGCAATATTTTCAAACTTTATAGCCGGTTTTTTTGATTTTTGACATTTGATGAATAGAATTTTGCACTTTTCAACCGTTTTTGACGGGATTTTATCATTTTTTTACTTTTTATAAAATAATTTTGCAATTTTTAACAGTTTTTGACTAAACTTTGGTACTGTCTGACAATTTTTTTAAACTTTATGGCCGAATTTTTTAATTTTTGAAATTGATAAATAGAGTTTTGCACTTTTTGACTGTTTTTGGCCGAATTTTATTATTTTTTTACTTTTTATAAAATAATTTTGCAGTTATTAACAGTTTATGACTAAACTTTGGTACTGCCTGACAATATTTTCAAACTTTATGGCCAGATTTTTTGATTTTTGACTTTTGAAGAATCAAATTTTGCACTTTTTGACCATTTTTGGCCGGATTTTATAATTTTTTAACTTTTTATAAAATAATTTTGCATTTTTTATCAGTTTATGACTAAATTTGGTACTGCCTGGCAATTTTTTCAAACTTTCTGTCCGGTTTTTCAGATTTTTGACATTGGATGAATAGAATTTTGCACTTTTCAACTGTTTTTGGCTGAATTTTATCATTTTTTAAATCCGATTGCTCAAAAATATTGAAAGAAATACATATAATGTGAAAACTACTATAAATCGCTTAGGAAAACAAATTGCGTAAAAATTACATTTTAAGGTTATAAGTCTATGTAAAACGCTCTCAAAATAACGCACTTTTTGTACGAAATTCGACAAAAATATTCCAAGAACCGTATTTAACGTGAAAACTGTAATGAATCGCTTAGAAACTTTAAATTTATGTTGAAAAAAAAATTTCTCAGAAACATTTTTAGTATAAAAATAATCCATCAATAATTACTGAAGCAACACATTTAATGCAAAAATTACAAATACAAATTGCTTATAAAAACGCATTTTGTTTTTTTGTGGGAAACCCGTCAAAATCACCTAAAAAATGTGGAAATGACAAAAAAAAATTTAGAAAAACGATTTTTTTGTATAAAAATGAAAACTACCACAAATCACTTACGCAATTTATAAAAATAAATTAAAATTGATCAAAAGTAGCGCAATTTGTGTTTATTTACCAAATAAGCAATTCCTTCCAAGAATTTTACACAGAATTATCAGTTTGGTTAAGTAAAATTGCTTAGAAAACTAATTTATTGGTTGTTTAATAAAATAATGTTAAGGCTGATGGAAATTTGCAAATAATTCCTCAGAAAACATATTTTTGTACAAAATCATACAGAATACATTTTTTACATAATCATATAATTTATAATATTGTATCTGATTACTATCAATTATATTATTCTAATAGAATAAATAATTAATTATAAATATTCAACTAATTCTGTATAGTATTGGTTTATATTTAAAATATATATAAATTCAATTGCAATATTTATTTTTATCAATTTATGCGTATGCAGACTGTCTATAAATATCTCAACAAAACATTTTTTTGCACCAAGCGTTTTTTCCCAATTCTTTATCTCTGTGCATTGGCATTGGATTTTAGTCGAGTTGTGCGTCTCTATCGGTGTGTATGTATTGTATGCATCATTCTAAATAATTAAATGTGTTTGGTTAAAATAATAATTATTACTATGTACATTGTTAAACATTATTGTGCCTCAGTGATGCTGTTAAAGAATAGGATGTAAATTGTTCAGGTACTATGTTATTGTTTATAAAACTTCCTTGTTTATTGTTTAATTATACCCATATTACCCATATTAATCATGCCAGTTTATTATAATTTTATATTATCTTTTATAATTATATACACGTTAACAATAATATACTATTCGGTGTACAATTCTTTATATTTTATTATTAGATTGGGTTTATGTAGGTTAATTTTATAATTCATTTAAATCGAATGATTTATCGATCTGCATTTGTAAATAATATTGTTATGTAAGTCAACGTTTAATACGTATTTCGTTTTGTTGCAGTACTGTGCGAAAGGAATGGAATTGAATCCAACTTTTCATATTGAAAGGTATAAATATATTTATTTACATAATTGATTTGGTAATTGTATTAAATAAGTGCACGTTTTCTTGTAAACAACATGCTGGTTGATATTTTTCTAGCTTACAATAAGGGTGATCGAATTAATATTTATGTAGTAACTATAAATCATGTACATTACAAGCAGATTGATGGTTTTTAATAAATTTTTTTCAATTATTTGTAAGAAGCTTAAAGAATTTTTGATGGAAGAAGGGAGGAAATTATAATAAACGTATTAAATGCAATTGACCTTCCTCTACGATAAAAACATGTTGAATGAATTCCATCAAGATTATTCACACTAATAATAATCTAAATCTCAATCTGCGACATTCCTAGAAATGCAAAATTTTCATCTTTACAACCTTTTTATTAGCAATTACCATTACAAAACCATTTTTGTTAAAACAACTTCGCGAGATGAAAAAGAAAACAATGTTCACCGGACTATTTCATCTCCACTCTTTCGCTTGGCATGAACTAGCCCGGCTAGCGGGAGATCATATCTGAATACGATGGACGTGTTCTGCATTCATCCACGACTTGTCCCACACATGACGGATTTATTATATTTATATTCGGTCCGCTGGCGGCGCTTTTGATGCAGATATTTCATAACCCGAAATCTCTCTCAAACGGCGTTTGTCTCTCGGAAATCCAGCTTGGAAGGAAGAGAGCACGTGAAGACGAGATGAAATGCATTCAGGAGTTCAAATGCAATAGACGTACTTTATGTGTGGAATGAATTAGATTAACATCTCGCCCTTGCGGTTAAATAAGGGAGAGATACCTGGAAGCACTAACTGTCTTCTCTTGGTTAATGGATAATTAAATTTTTGAAGTTACTATTGGTTTCAGTTTATATTTTCTTGGAAAAAAGTTGTGAATGAGTTTTATGAATAAAAGTGTTTTATGTATGCAGGAAAAGTGTGATTATAATTTTTAATTTAAATATACTTTATCCATAATTATTGATGCAATAATATTAACAAATATGGTCGAAATTAACTAATCTTTAGCAGTCAAAGATTTGCATTGTAGAAATTATTGCTAACTTAGAGTAGGTAAGGAATTAATTTATATATATTTCAATTTAATTAAATTTTTGTCATTATTTCAATGTATCCAATAAATGATAAGGAAATGTTTTCTAAAAGTCTGCTCAGGCTTTCTAAGTCAAAACTCTCAAAGTCATTAAGACACGCTTAGTTTATTATATTATAATTTTGATATTTTGATATCTTTTATATCTTCTAAAACAAATGATAAACACTTTCTTAGTTGCTTCCAGTTGCTCATAGTTTTTTTTTTTAATTATGATGTTACTTGAATTGAAATTAATGAAAACGTTTGGTCTAGGTGCTGCTATCTACTTACTTAATTCTAACTTTCGCCTACAATCATTAATAGATCGTATTATTGGGTTTTAATATTAAATCAAATTTATGAAAACGCAAAAGAAATTAAAAAAGATTGAAAAAAAAATTTAGAATAAATCAGTCAAAAATAGAGAAAGGACAATTTTGCTTTTTTTTATTTTTGCCGACTTAGAAACTGCTACTCAAGTCTTGTCTCGTAAAGATTTAAAATTCTTTAAAGTACATAATTTTTTTTTTTTAAATGTAGTCTAGTGTTTGATCAACAACAATTGGGGTGCGCAAAATGTTGTATTGTTGCGGTGTACATAGTTTCAATTGCGGCTGCACGGTATACTGATCCAGCAAAACATATTAAATGAAAGTTTTACACAATCTACAATGTAAGCATAGATACGTTAGGGGAACATTATGGACAAGTCCTGTTTCAAGTTTTTGCTGCCAGTCTGGTAACTTAGGTCGCTAACAGCTAGTCACAAACGTATACTACAGAAGCAAAATAACAATCACAAAGAAGTAATAATCTCATGAATTGAGTAGTAAATGATGATTATTTTTTTGTAAAAAACAAAAGTTAAGAAAAATTATTGGTTTTTCAAACCAGATATCAACAGATTGAGTCAATCATCAAACCATGGCTGAACTTGCGTCATTTAAGAACAAGCTTACGATTATTTAGTGGGTTATAAGAATGGCGGCAAACTTTATCAACATGGTTATAGAAAATTTTGTGTTTTTAGATGCAATAAATGCATTTATGCAAAAAAAATGTTTTACGAAAAATTTTATGCAATAAATGAAATGTCTGTACATGTTCTGCTATGAATGGTTTTATGTACAAGTTTTTTTTATTAAAGGAGTTCTTTTTTGAGATTACCGACCATTGTGACCTAAATCGTAACTAGTAAGGCTAAGGGGTTTTGGCACAGTTATGTTCACCGTCTAGCCAACAAAATTGCGTCTTTTATAGCAACACTACTCCATGTACTCTTAGCGTTAAAAATATTGAGTATTTCAACAATCACAAATGAACGATTGTATTCATCCGCCTTATTGGAAAGTGTTTTTTTTTTGCTAAAGTTTACAAGTTTTTTTATAAAACTATTAATTTTCTTTGATTTTCTGAATGTTTATGAAAATTATAAATGCAAAAGTTGAACTTTTAGTTTGGCAAAACATTTACTGGGGTTGGTGGTTAGCAGGAATAATTGCGTCTATTGTTACAACGGAAAATACTTTTAGACTAAGGAATTGAAATCAAGAATCAATTTGATGTAAAAAAAATTCAAAAACTTTTGATTATAAACGTGATTCCTAAATTTTTGCTTTGGCAAAACACATACCAGGGTTGTGGCTGTAGCGTCTCATCAGTAAATGGGGTATTTTGCAGTTTTTAGACACGAAAAGTGGAACCCACAGAACTAAAATGTGGAATTTTTTGACAATCTAACTGTAATCTTCTTGACGTTGGTTTTTAGTTGTAAATCTGCAGAACTTTGATGATATTATAGTCTTTTTTTTTTATCAGCCGTATACACGCCAATGCTGGTGAGCAGTCTTTTGCAAGTGGGCTTACAGTTTTGAGTGGATTCCGAATCACTCAAGAAATTATTTATCTATTCTGGATTAGAGAAGGGTTTTATTAAAGAAACCCTACGCTGACAAGGCGGGTTGAGTGGGATACCGTATATACGTTTGAAATGATTTTAGTTGTGAGATTGAAATCTACAATTTTTGGTGCAGGATTGGATGCCTACTACTGCGCTATCTACGCAGTTATTGCAGACTAATAAATAATACAATTTTAAGTATTTATTAGATAAACTTATATAGAAGATGATAAATAAGTAGTGTGACCATTTTGAACATTTATTTGGTAGATTGTTGCCTTATTTGGGCAATTTTATTTTAAACGGACCAAAGCACAAGAGGTGCGTTGAGAAACTTGCTTTAGTATTTTTTCTATAAATTATTAGTAGTCTAAATATCGGTTCATGAAGGTATAAAACATTTGCAAAATTACAGTTTTAATGCAAAAATTTAACTTGTGAAATTGATCTGAAATCCAATTCTGGTCATTTTAATTCCACACTCTATCTATACGCCCAAAACCCAAAATAACCGATATTTTTATCCCAGTGGTCTGAGCAAAAAAGAGTTGAGTTATTTTGATGTAATTAGTGGGAAATATAAATTTGTTTTGTGTATTTGGGTTTTATAGGTCTATTTTTTAACATAAACTTTTACAAATACACATTTATTAGCGTTTATAAGAACTATACACTAAAAACTGTTAAAAATAACAAAATTCTGCTTTTAAACATTGTCAGAAAGCATAAAATTTCAAAAATATTATAAACTGACTATAAAATATAAAAATATTGTTAAGAAACACATAAATTTAATTATCGTAATATAAAATATCAAATTATTGTTTGAAAAAACTAAAATCTGATCAAAAACTGTTAAAAACTTTAAAATTTTATTTATAAAACATCAAGAATAGTAAAATATAGTCATATAATTTAAATATTGTTAACTAAAACTGTTGAAAAATACAAAAAAATCTAAAAGCCAAAATTTGACTATAAACTTTTGAAAAACGTAAAGTTTTATTTTTAAAATGTTAAATATAACAAATTTTGGTCATTAAATATTAAAAATATGACAGAAAGAATTAAATACAGATCAAAAACAGTTCAAACGTGCAAAATTTTATTAATAAAAATTTAATAATATCTTACTGTCAAGAAGCACTAAAATCCGACCATAAACTGTTAAATTGTACAAAACTCTAATTATAAAATGCCAAAAATAGCAAAATCCAATCTTAAAATTAAACTAACTATTGAACTGCACATTTTTATTCATACATATTCAAAAATAACTATTTTTGGTTATGAAACAATAAATTATTTCAAAATGACATTAAAATCCGTCTAAAAACGGTTTCTTCAACATTTTATTTATAAAATATTAATAATAGCAAAATCTGGTTTTTAAGTATCAAAATATTGAACTTTGACCATAAACTGTTAAAAAATGTAAAAAACATTATAGAATTACAGAACTTGCAAAATCCGACCATACCAATATCAAATTAATGTAAAAAGTTGCAAAATTTGGTCATAAACTGTTGAAAAATGCCACATTTTATTTATAAAAAGTAAAAAATAACTAAATTTAGTCATGAAACAATAAAATATTTTAAAATGACATTAAAATCCAGCTAAAAACAAATTAAAAGGTCAAAATTTTGTTTATAAAATATTAATAACAGCAACATCTGGTCTTTAAATATCAAAATATTGTAATAAAACCCCAAAATTTGGCTTTAAATTGTTAAAAGCATTATGGAATTACAAAATTGCAAAATCTGGCCATACTAATATGAAATAAATGTTCAAAACAGGGGCGGAGCTATCTGTAGGCAAACGTTTGCAATGCAAAAGGGCCCACAAGCATAGAAGGCTCTCGACATTTATTTTAAAACCTGGCGCTCCCAGAATTTACAAAATAAAGGAGAAATAATTAACAAAACTAAACTTCAAGTGTGATCTTTTTAATATATTGCGGTGGGGCTCAAAAGTCTTAGTGGTTATAAACCATTGAAAAGTGCAACATTTTATTTATAAAAAACCAAAAATATTAAAATCAGCTTTTGAAACCTCAAAATAATTTGAAAAAGCACTAAAATTCGGTCATAAACTGTTGAAAACTGTAAGAAAATAATGTCATTCTAAAAATAGTTAAATTTGGCTATGAAATATGAAAATATTGTTATAAATAGCAAAGTCCGGACATAATCTGGCAAAAGGTGAAATATTTTATTTATAGAATGTTGAAAATATCAAAACCTGGACATAAAGTACAAAAATATTGTGAGAAAGCATCAAAATTTGATTATTATTTATAATCAAATTTTGTTCAACATTTTTTTATAAAAAATCAAAAATATTAGAAACTAAGTCATAAAAAATTTTAAAAAAAATTTGCCCGAAACAATTGAAAACTACATAATTCCGTTACAAAACAGCAAAACTTATTGTTAAAATTTTGGTAGTACCAAAATCCGGCCATAAAAGTTTGAAAAATCTATTTTTTTATAAAATCTTAAAAGTAGCAAAATCCACCTGAGAAATATTAGAAATATTGTTAGAAAGAATCAATATCTGTTAAAAAGTGCAAAATCTTACCAAGAAATGTTAAACAATTGTCAGAAAGTATTATAAACTCTTAAAAAGTGTAAATTTTTTTATAAAATTTAAAAAAAAAGCAAAATCTAGCTATAAAAATGAAAAATATTGTCAAAAAAAAACCAAAATCTTGTCAAAAAATGATGAAGAAAAATTAAGATTCTCAGGTTTTGAAACCGACGTCAAGAAGACCTTGTATACTTTTTTACAAATTTTTGTTTACAGATAGCTACGGTACTGTTTGTGAGATTTATTTTGGCAAATATTTTTTTAATAATCTATTACTTTGCATTTTTGGTATTTTTTTTGTAATTCATCAAATTTTGGTTGCAAAAAAAGGTAAAAAAAATATTGAATTAGTGTAATTAAAAAGCAATTTCTTGTAGAACGCAATCTTTATGTCCGTTATTAAAAATTTTCCTAAAAAAGCCGAAAAAATAAAATAAAATTACGGAAAATCCGAGGAAAATCTTTTAAAAGTAAGCTATTTTTAGCAATTATGTGTTATATTTACCCTAGGGCAATCGAATAAAGTTTTTTAATTTTTTGGCATCACAAGTACTATGTTTCAGAGGTATCATATTCAAATTTCAAGTTTCTAGGTGTAGCGGAATCAAAGATTTCAAATTTTTGATAAAATGTAATTGTAATTTTCCTATTTTTTGCAAGAAATTTTGGAAAACCAAGAGCGGGATTGTGTTCTACGGAAAATTTCCTATAAGATACACTTTTTTGAATATAATTTTTGACTATTTTTGGCTTATTTACAGCACAAAAACTGAAAGAAGACAAAATATTTCTAAAAATTTAAAATGGCTACTATTTACATTGTATAGCACCAAGAAATCTAAAATTTAATTAATTGTCATATTTTGTTACCTCAAAGATGTGTACAAATTTGAGGAAAATCGGAGATATCGATGTGGGGCCGTTTGTCCAAACTATTGTAGAATTACCCTCAAGTATATTTTTTTATTTGGATATTTTGTAGAATACATTTTTCTATTTTGTTTTCAAATATTTTATAAATTAGGCATGGTTTTCACGAGAATATTGTTGTTATTAATATTTAACAAAAAAAAGTACAATATGGAAAACGCTGCTAATATTACCCAAATATGCTAATTTTGCAATCCATTTATTGTTATTGAAAGGATTAGCACATTTGTATTTTTTGTCAAACATAAACTGATCAAAATTAACGCAATTAAACTTGTATAATTACAATACTGAAATTAATATTGCAATAAAATGTTTATGAAAGCTTATTGTTATGTACTGTCTAGTAGTTTCTAAATGAAATCAGCAAAACATGGCGTTATTTCTAATATTTTTTTATTAAAAAACTTTTTTTCTTAAAAACAAAAACACAAACAAAAACATTAGAATTTAAGGACTTATAGCTATTTTAATAATGTGTATGTCTTCAACTCCTAATTACTTCTTTTGTGCGTTTTGGCATACTAGAGATCAAATTTTGAATGACTTCTTGAGGAGTGTTTTCCCATTCTTGATTTGCTGCGTCTACTAATTGATTTTGGTTGGTAGGTAGACTTGTACGACGTCGAACTCTTTTTTTTAATTTAATATTTTTCCTCTATTGGGTTCATGACTATTGGCTGGCCATTCCATGAACGGAATAGCAACAGCATTTAAGTACCGAATAACGTGCCTAGCCGCATGAAGACGTGCATTATCTTGCATAAACAAAAAATTTGGCACTACAAAACTCGCAGATAACATTACATGGGCAACAACAATGTGTTCAAGATAATAATCCGCATTCATTGATCTAACACGTACCAACTCTATGCGGTCATCGAAACAAATGCTACCCCAAAACGTGACTCTTGGAGATATATTGAACTAGCAAATCTCTTTCCAGGTCTTTGCCAGACACGCTCACGTCCATCAGGAGGTTTCTTAACTAGTTTTTTGCTGTTTAATCTAGCATTATTTAAGCGTTTTCTAATTTTTTGGGAAGATACAAGAAGATTGTGAGAATGTTACTAGTCGTTCTCCTGTTTCTTAGAGCTAATAGTTTAGAAAACGCTCATCTATTGGATTAGTAGATTTTGCTCTTGTCCCGGCCTTCGTAAGTGAGAACTTGTCTTGTTAAATCGTCTACTGGAACGGTTTCTTCCTATCACATTAGCATTATGACGCATCGAATATCCCTCATTCAGCAAAGTTGATGCACTTACTGCATTTTTTACTGAAAAGTTTATTCTGCAATTCATTACTAAAATGTATTACACTTGCAATATCAATAACAAAAAAACTTAATTAAAGACAATTAATCTTAATAAGCAAAAAATTTCGATGAGATTTTAAATCAATTTTTGCCAAAAATGCTTTTATTTGCAATTGTACTTTTAAAACTAAACATTTGTTGACAGCATTTACTTGAACTGTTCAAATAGGTCTAAATCTACTTGTAATATAGCTAGAAAACTAAAAATCATCATTATTTTGTAATAACTCAAAATGGTGGTGCTTTAATTCTGTTTATGAGTTTATTTTTATTTTTCTACTGAGACGCGTTTAGCGTTGAAAAATGAAACTATTTTTTTTAAGTTATTTCAGGGTTTTTTGCAATACACTCAAATACCTCTCAAATTTGGCTTGCAATCCGAGATTGAGAATCATTGTATTAAACTAAAGTTTTCATTAAATAAATGCCATAATTGGTAAAATTGTGGATAGGAATTGAACCTGCGACTATTTAAATTAGACGCTTTAACCAGCTCTAAACTACTCTTTGAATGGTCTTAAAAATAAATAATTTTTTTGTCTAAATAAACTAATTGAGTACGAATACACACTTTAAAAATATGAGTTTTTTAAAATACTACTACAGACATTTTGAGTTCTTTACGCATGTTTTTGTGGTTTTGTTTACTTTGAATGTTAAAAGCAGTTTTTGACAAATCTCAGTCAATAGATTTGGAGCAACTGTTATTAATTTTTATGCGGCAAATTAGGCTTTTTTAGCACCTTTGCTATTTTTTGCTTGCACGCAATTATTTATCATAAACAATGTTTATCAAGCAAATAAAATTTTTTGAACAATTTTTTTTGCAAATTTTATGATGATATAAGTTTTTATGCAATTTTTGACTTATTTTTTATAATAAAACTGGGTTTGTATTATATTTGCAAACGTCATGCAATAAATTTGTTTTTTTGCAAAGTTTTTTGGTATAAATTAGTTTTTAGTATCATTTTTCTTATCTTTTTAAAGTTTTTGAAATAAAAGGCTTTGTATTTGCATATAATTTTACATTTTTAAAAAGATACATGGCAACTAAAAAATCAGTAATTAGATTTGCAAAAAGCCTCGAGCTCATTACCTGTGACGCATACTTTACCATAGAGGTGAATATTTTTCTATTGTTTTTGTAGTAATGACTTGACGAGTATATACTCTTTTAGATGTTTCTATAACTTATATTTTGTCATCAACATAATAGAGTAAAAGTTGTCATTTTTATTTACGTTATTTGGGCAATTCCATTTCAAACGGGCCTGTGCAGGCCTCAAGACTTGTTTTAGTTTATTTCTATAACTTATTATTAGTCTTTTGATAGGGTCTTTAAGGTCGTTCAAAAAAAATTACATTTTTTAAAATTTCTTTTTAGTTTTTTAACATGACTTGAAAAAATTGCATTTTTTGTTTAAAAGTCGCAATTTTAACACACACACGCCAATAGATGCCGAAAGCCTAAAAATTATCAAACAAAGAGTAAAATTGACCAAAATTGGTTCAAGCAAAAAAAGATTTGTAAAAAATATAAGTTAAAAATTTCATAAAATAATTCAAGTGAAAAAAAAAATTTTTTTTTCTTTTACTGTTTATATTCAAATTTTTAATAATATTTGATTTATAGTTTATCTGAGCGCTGCTAAACGTGTATTTTTAAGACTTAATGTTAACATAATAAGCATTTTTACCATATCTTTGTAGTTTTTTTGAGTTTTACTCTTAATGCCCAAATACATAAATCAAATTTATATTTTCCAACTAATTTACATCAAAATACGTCAACTTTTAATCCAAAAAATGCTTTTTTTTGCAAAGCAAAATTGAAAAAAAATAGTTTTATGGCTTATAGATAGGGTATAGACTTTATTTTTAAACAAAAAATACAATTTGTTAAGTTAAAAAACTAAAAAATTGTAGAAATTTTTTATGATTTTATAGCTTTGTGAACCTATCAAGCGACTACTAATAAGTTATAGAAACATAAAAAAAATTCTAAAGTAAATTTTTTGACGCGCCTTCTTACCCATTTACAAAAAAAACTTATTAAAAATAAAAATTTATGATAATTAAGACTAATTTGAAAACCAAATTTTTCTAATTGTAAGCTTATTTTTCTTTTACGGAAAGTCCATTTTTGATATTTAAAAGAATGTGGTTGCTGTTACAACCACAAAATTGAAATCAGGATAAGTTTTACGTAGAAAATTGTAAAAAACCGTACCTTTTTACTAAAAATGTTATAATTTAAGACCAGTTTTCAAACTCTTTATATTTTTTTGTGATTATTGGATTTTTATTTTGATATACTACTTATGAGTCATTTTACCACAAGAGAAACTTGTAAACCAAATTCTTGATAACGAAACACTTGGGTGGGTAAGTGGGCAACTCCAGAGCGTGATAATGGGCCAGTAGTTTGGAATAGAGTAGCCCACTTATCTACCCGAGTATTAGTCATAAAGAGATTAAATATTCATCATCCATTCTAACGTTAGAAGTCATTTTGCCATAAGAAAAGATCATGATCCAACCTCTTGATAACGTAACACTTGGGTGGGTGGGTGGCCCATTCTAGAGCATGATAACGAGCTAATAGTTAAAAATAGAAAGGCCCACTCACCCATCCGAGTGTCAGTCATCAAGAAATTAAGTGATCATCTTCTATGCTAACGTTAGGAGTTATTTTGCTACAAGAGAAGCTTGTCATCCAAATTCTTGATAACGTAACACTTGGGTGGACGGGTGGTCTATTCCAGAGCATGATAACGGATTAGTAGTTTAAAATGGAGTAGCCCACTATCCACCCAAGTACTAGTCATTAAAAGATTAAATATGCATCTTTTATTCTAACATTAGAAATCATTTTGCCACAAAAGACAATCTTGATCCAACCTTTTGGTAACGTAACACTTGGGTGAGAGGGTGAGCCACTCCAGAGCATGATAACGGGCCAATAGTTTGGAATACAGAGCCCACCCACCCATCCGAGTGTCAGTCATTAAGAGATTAAATGTTTATCTTCTATGCTAACTTTAGAAGTCGTTTTGCTATAATAGAAAATACTGATCCAACCTTTTAGTAACGTAGCACTTTGTTGGGCCACTCCAGAGCATGATAACAAACCAGAAGTTTAGAATAGAGTAGCTCACCCACCTACCCATGTGTTAAAAAGATTAAATTTTCATTTTCTATTCTAACGTTAGAAGTAATTTTGCTATAAGAAAAGATCATAATCCAACTTTTTTATAACGTAACACTCCAAAGCTTGATAACGGACCAATAATTTGAAATGGAGTAGCCTACCCACCCACCCAAGAGTCAGTCACTAAGAGGTTGGATATTACTATCTCATCCTTCAACAAAATGACTTCTTACGTTTGTAGAAACGGGAAACATAAAATTCTTTGAAAACAAACATTTGAGTGGGTAGGTGGGCTACTACAAAGCTTGATAACAGGTCAATAGTTTAGAATAGAGTGGCCTACTCACCCACCTAAGTGTCAGTCATCAAGAAATTAAGGGCTCATCTTAAATGCTAACGTTAGGAGTCATTTTATCACAAAAGAAGATTGTAATCCAACTTCTTGGTAACGTAACACTTGGGTGGGTGGATGGGCCACTCCAAAGCTTAATAACTGGCCAATAGTTTGGAATAGAGTTTGATGTGTGTCTACGAGAGTGTTATTAATGTAAAGTTTTTAATGCAAGGGCTGGCAAATTAAGTTAAACTACAAATAAACTATGCAGATATCGTAGTCATTTCCTGCAAAAAAAATATTTAAAAAAGTACAGCGACAAAAACAAGTTAACAACCTTGCTGCTGACAATGGACATTTGACAGCTGCACTAAAAAGTTACCGTAAACTAGACGATGAATTTGATAGTAGTCGTATTTGTTTTTGGATAGACGAGGACAATTTTTTTCCTTTTTTGAGTTGGTACATTTATTATTTAATTATTTAATACTAAGCCAAAAAAAGCAATTGGCCAAAAACAATTAAAAAGTGCAAAATTTTATTTATAAAAAGTCAAAAATAGCAAAATCAACTTTAAAATATCTATACTATAAAAATCATGTCATTTTAAAAATTGCTAAATTCGATTATGAAATATCAAAATATTGTTATAAATAGCAAAACCCGGTAACAATCTGTCAAAAGGTGAAAGATTTTATTTATAGAATGTCAAACATAGCAAAATCTGGCTATAAAATATAAAAAAATTGTAAGAAAGAATAAAAATTTCAACTTCTATTTGGGCAATTTCATTTCAAACGGACTAGAGCTGGGGAGGGGTGTCGAGAAACTTGCTTTAGTATTATTAGTAGTCTATTCAGCTTATGAAAATATGAAACTTGCAAAACAAAATTCTTCATTTTTACAAGGTTTTTTGTCGTTTTTAAATTTTGAAAAATTGAATTTTTTGTTTTAAAGTTGCAACTTTAATCGATCTGAAATTTTCTGGACAATCCAAATCTTGCTTCATTTTGAGTCCACACCTTTTTTATACGCCGCTATTTTGGTCCCAGTGATTTGGGCAAAAAGGAGAATTTTTGTAATTTTTTTTATTGCTGCTAAATGTGTATTTGTAAGAGTTTATGTTAAAAAATAGACCTATTTTTGCAGTTTTTTGAGTTTTAAACTCCTAAAACCTACATATACAAAACAAGTTTATATTGTTTCACTAATTTACATCGAAATACTTCAACTTTAGCGCTTAAAAAAATTTAAATATGCATTACATGTCTGATTGATTTTATTAAATAGTTTTTTTGTTAAAATTGCGATTTTTTAAAGTTAAAGTTAAAAAACAAAAAAAACTAAAAAAAAAAATGTAGAATTTGTTGTAGAGGTCTTATACTCCCTCCCATAAACCGATCAAAAAACTACTAATAAGTTATAGAAACGAAAAAAAAAAAAACAAAACAAATTTCTTGATGCACCCGTTTCCGTACTGAAATACCTTCTTAGACTATATACATTTATATATTAGCCAAGCCAAGGGCAAAAACGCGCATGTAGCAAAAATCTTGGCATTAAACACATTTTTACGCACTTCTTCAACCAAAATGTCAATAAATAAAGCACTAAGTGCATGACGTTGCTAGATTATTTAATAAAAAACATTATTTATTTCACATAAATATTGAACTAAAAATTTCAATCATTAATATTTATTATTGCATTGCAGAAAATTTTATAATTAAACATTTTTATAGGCACGTTGTCTATTATATTAAGGATACAACATCAAAAACAAATTAAAATTAGCGCATAACCTCAGTTTTTTGCTCTTGTAACAATAACAAACAAATCTAAGTGAATGGTCTAAAATATTCCTAAAATTTTTCGATAAAAAAAAAATCCTAACCTTGTAACCATGTTCTGCTCTGGTCCGTTTGAAATGGAATTGCCCATTTATAAAAAATTCAAAATAGTGGATTCCACTCATAAAATTTAAAAATTAAAGAAAAGCAATTTAAAATTGCAAAGTTTTGTTAATAAAATGCCAAAGCAGCAGAACTTGTCATAAAATTTTAAACAATTGTCAGGTAGCGTCAAAACACGGCCATAAGGTTTTAAATAATGTATTTTTTTATAAAATCTTAAAAATAGCAATATTCAGCCGAGAAATATTAGGAAAATTGTTAGAAAGAATCAAAATCTCGCATAATCAGTTAAAAAGTGCCAAATCTGACTTAAAAATGTTAAACAGTTGTCAGAAATTACCATCAACTCTTTAAAAGTCTAAAAATGTTTATCAAATTTTAAAAATAGCAAAATTCAGTTTTAAAAAATGAAAAATGTTGTCAAATAGAACCAAAATCCGATCAAAAATGATAAATTTTAATCAAAAATGTCAAAATTGCAAAATCAATCTCTCTAGGTTTTGAAATAGACGTCGAGAAGTTCCTGTATGCTTGTAGGCTCTTCTGCAGACGTTTGCTTACAAATAGCTATGCTACTGTTTGTGAGACTTGGGTTTTTGGCATGTTTCAAATAAATTTCTAACCCAAGTAATTGTTTAAATAATGCAAAAATCTTTGGCTTGCAATTTGAGGTTGAGAATCATTGTATAAAGCTATAATGTTTTCAATAAATAAATGCCATAATCGGTAAAATAGCTGGGAATTAAACTACTCTTTAGATGGTCTAAAAAAATTAACAAAATTTTTGTCCAAATAAAGTAATAGAGTACAAATACACACTTACAGCATAAGTCACAGTGCGTTATAACTTTAACATTTATGAAAAAAAAAAATATGAATTTTGAGTTTTTACTCATGTTTTTGAGATTACTTTAAATCTTTTGCATGAACAATTTTTGGCAAATCTTAGTCAACATATTCGGAGCAATAGTTATTAATAAGTTTTTTGAACACTTTTTTTGCAAACTTTATGATATAATTTTTTGTGCAGTTTTTGATCTAATTTTTTATAATATATTGTTTTTTCAGCAATTTTTGTTATAACGATGAAGTTTTTAATAGTATTTCTACGAAATGTTTGACATATATTTTGGGGAAAAAATTTTTTTTTTGGAAAAATGGCATTTAAATGTTTGTATAAAATATAAAAGAACAATACAAAAATTAAAATAAAATATACATGTTGTATACATAAATGTGCTTAATATTCTTTTATGAGATGGCCATCGAGCTTAGTCTTACAGTCTTAAATGTTTGTTTAAATTATAAAATTGGTAATTAGTTATTAAAAAAAAGCTACTGATCTATGATCCATACTCTACCAAACAATGAGGTAATAGAATTTTTTTAATTTTGTGTTTTTTTTGTAATGCTTGATGAAGGTGTACTGTTTAAGAGGTTTTTATAATCTATATTTTGTCATCAACATAGTAGAGTAAAAGTTGTCATATTTATTTAAGTTATTGGACAATTTCATTTCAAACGGACAAGAGCGAGGGAGGGGGCATTTTTACGTTTATTTTTTTTTGTTGTTTTTAAACTTAAAATTTAAAAAATTGCATATTTTTTTTGAAAATCGTAATTTTAACACACAAAATATTTAATCAGAAACTTTAATTAGGCTCTAGTTCTGGCACTATATTAAGTCTATACTTTATAGCCGCAAAAGCTATAAAACCAATTTTTTGTTTTAAGTAGGCTGAGCAAAATGGAACGTTTTTTTGGATTTTTTTTAACAGTCAAAGTTGACGTTTTTTAATGTAAATTAGTTGGAAAATATAAATTTGCCTAGACCTCTTGGAACAATATATTGGTTTTATGGATTTTGCAGCTTATAGACATAAAATGGCGCCAGAACTGAATTCTACGAAAGATTTCTTATTGATTTTACCAGATTTTTTTTGCATTAGAATTGTTTGAGATCTTTAAACAAATATTGCATTAAAAAAAAAACAACAAAAAACTAAAAAAAAGTAGATCAAAAGACTACTAGTAAGTTATAGAAACAGAAAAAGAATTCTATATCATAATTGAGACTAATTTAATAACCAAATTGTATTAAAAGTTTTTTTTTTCTTGGCGGAAAGTTTATTTTTGTTGATTTGAAAAAAAAAAGTAATAACTATTGCTGTAACAACCACAAAATTGTAATCAGGATAAGTTTTACGTAGAAAATTGCAAAAATCCGTACCTTTTTACTAAAAATGTTATAATTTAAGTACCAATTCCCAGACCTTTTATGTTTTTTTGTAATCATTGGACTTTTATTTTGATAGACTACCTATTGGAGTTTGTGGTTGGATACAGAAATAGCGTCGTTTCTCTTCTGCTGCAAGTTTTGCAAAGAAATTACCAACAATTTGTTTTTTTTAATTCAGTTTTTATGAATTTTGTGATTTTCAAACTTTGGTTTTAGCAGATCACTTAGAGTCGGTGGTTTGTTATTGGAGCAGCATAATCTTTTTTCTGTTGTAACTGAAAATTTTGTTTTGTGGCTACGAGAGTGTAGTTAATGTAAAGTTTTTAATGCAAGGGCTGGCAAATTACGTTAAATTGACAATAAACTATGACAGATATTTTAGTCATTTGTTGCAAGATTTTTTTTTTTAATTTAAAAATTACGGACATGGTTATGTGAAGGTAAAATTGTTCAGACTAAATTTGAAAACAGAAAAAACTGAAAATGAGTTGAAGGCAGTTTTAGCAACTAAATCAGGTTAACAACCTTGCTGCTGGCAATGGACAATTGATAGCTGCATTAAAAAGTTACCGCAAACTGGACAATAAACTTAGTAGGAATCAAGGCTGTATTTAAGGGGGGGGGGGGTTAACTCCGCCCTCCTCCAAATGATTTAAAACGTCATTCTTGGTGGTTTTAACCGTATACGGTACAACACGTAAAATTTTAAATTAATATTAATTTAATTATATCAATACCTAAAAAATGCAACATTAAATATAGGTTTAAGAATATAACTTTATTTCAAGTTTTACGCGCTTTTAAGTTTCAATAAAATTTTGGTCTGGTAATAATTTTGTTGGTGAAACAACTTTTAGCTAAAAATTGCGTTTTTTGCGTAAGACCGAATTAATTAACAAGCAGAGAAGAGGTTATACGTCAGCAGTGGCGACAGCTAAAGAAAGAGACATTTGCATTGGATCTATCCACCCAGACTAACCACAAAAAACAATTTTTTAACCAACAGTGGTGTGCATATGTGTAAAATGTCTGCACTTTATCTATTGATTTAGAACAAGCGCGAGTGTCCAAATCGAGAAGCTATTATTGAAAGCTTTATTGGCAAACATTGCGTTTTGCTTGACTTAACACTAGTTTAAAATGTTTACAAATTTCACATCTTCAATGTTGAACTACTGAAAAATCACAAAAAAGAAAGTGCAAACAAAAAACTTTTTGTTGGAAAAAGTGGCGTTTCGGGAGAATAGGAAAGTTTTCTTTAAAAATATGAAAGTGCTAAATAGCACAGTTTTGGAGTCGTATTATGGTCTGGACACAGTTTTATTTTTTAAGCCATTTTTGGCTTCTTGTCACAATTTTTTGACAAATTTGTCTGAATGTCTGTCATCGTCTTGTGGACAAAAGGAACGTATTAAGATAAATATTTTGACGCGTCTTTCTTTTGTTCAAATGGTTTTGGATTGGATCGATAGCAAACGCCCATATTCAAAACTGGCTTATCTTAAATACTGTTTTGGAGTCTGGCAGTCTAAATTACTAAAGTTACAAATTTTATTAAAAATTGTAATTTTTGAAACCAAAATCTAAAAATTTCCCGGTGCGAAAAAGACTATGTTAAAAAATCGTAAACCAATGCAGTTTTGCACATATAAAAGCACGTTTATATCTAATTTTGAAAAAAAAAATATTTGTTATCTTTTTTTAAGAAAAACTGTTTTTTAAAGTTCTGGAAAATTTTCAAATAATGAAAAAAAATTTTGGCTGTCATATTTAATTTTTTGAACAATTAAAAAAAAAGATTCATACAACTTTTTACTAAAAATGTAACTCTGAAAAGTTACAAACAATAAAAAATGTGGGTTTTTGGTTCTATTCTGCATTTTTGAACGTTTTGCATTTTGCCAAACAAAGCTTTTCTTTGTTTAACTTGTATTAAGTGTCCCATTTGAATCATGTTTTTAGCGCACTATTTAGCTATTTTTGCTAGATAAACCGATTATTCAGTAAGAAAATTAAAAATATTAAAATGCAGTGGGCATACGGTTATTGCAGGTGTATATTACGCACTTTTTATTAATAAATATTATTTATTGAAGCATAAACTCTTGGACTATTACAAAAAAAAAATCTATAATCTATAAATTTACTCTTTATAGTTGGCACAAATACAAATACATATTTCACCGTTTAAAGAAAATAAACTTAGTAAATGATATTAATAAAATTCAGAAGCATCAAAAGTTAGCGTAGCTTAAATATTTGGGCCTTACCGCAAAATATTGAGGCATTCTCTCATTGACGCGTTTGATAAAAAAGTACACAAATTTGTCTTTTTTTTTTAATCCCAGACTTATACTCCGTTATTCTAATCAAATGACATATGTCAAAAATAAAATAACAAAATTTAGTTTTAAACATTGTAAAAATGCCCCAAAGTCCGTCAGGATAAATAAACTGTTAAAAAATGTATTTTTTTATATAAAATCTCAAAAACAGCACAATCTGGCTATAAAAACTGTTGAAAAGTGCAAAATTATATTTATAAAATATCAAAACTAGCAAAATTTTGCCAAAAATGGTTTAACATTGCAAAATTTATTTATAAAATGTCAAAAATGGCAAAATCCGGTTACAAAATATTGAAATAATGTCTCATAAATTCAAAATTTATAAAAAATAAAAAATGTGAAAAATTGAAAAATGTAAAAATTATCATGAAATTTCAAAATTGAAATATCCGGTTATGAAAAGTGCAATATTCTAATCATAAAATTTCAAAAACAGCTAAATCCGGCCTTGAAACATCAAAAGTGCGACCATAAATTGCTGAAAAGTATATATTTTTAATTTATGAAATGTCAAAAATAAAAATGGCAAAATTCAGTCATAAAACTGAAAAACTAGAAATTTAAATAAAACATAAAATTTAGAAAATGGCAAAATCAAAATTATTAAAATATGTACTGTCAAAAAAAATAATTAAAATTAGGCTATAAACTGTCAAAAAATGCAAAATAGAATTTGAAAAATAACAGAATCCGGTCATAAAACATAAAAAACAATTTTCAAAAATTTACCACAAACTGTTAAAAACTGCAATATTTATAAAAAATTAAAAATATTATTTTTTTTCAAAAATAACCTAAATTTGGTTAAAAAAATGCTTATTTTTTTTTTAATTTTTTGTTATTTTTGTTTCAAATTAATTTATATATTTTTTTTTCAAACTTTTTTCTTGTTAATTTATCTATTTTAAATCCAAATTTATTATTAGCAATTTGAAATTCTTGCTGGTTACTACGCAAATTTGAAATAATTAACACAATGATAAAAGATTCATTTTGGGACCAATTCTGGTCCTAACCTAACCTAACCTAACCTAACCTAACCTAACCTAACCTAACCTAACCTAACCTAACCTAACCTAACCTAAATTTGGTTATAAAAATGCTTATTTTTTTTAAAGTTTTTGTTATTTTTGTTTCAAATTAATTTATATATTTTTTTTTCAAACTTTTTTCTTGTTAATTTATCTATTTTAAATCCAAATTTATTATTAGCAATTTGAAATTTTTGCTGGTTACTACGCAAATTTGAAATAATTAACACAATGATAAAAGATTCATTTTGGGACCAATTCTGCTTCAAGTTAATTTATATAAATTTGTTTTTAAATTTTTTCTTATCAATCTATGTACTTTAAATCTAAATTTATTATCAGCAATTTAAAATTCTTGCCGGTTACTGCGCAAATTTAGAATTATTAACAAAATCATACAATTTGGGCCATTTTGGGACCATTTCTGCTTCAAATCAATTTATATAAATTTGTTTCAAACTTTTTTTTTATTATGTCATGTATTTTGAATCTAAATTTTTTATCAGCAGTTTAAAATTTTTGCTGGGCACTGCGCAAATTTGAAATTATTAACAAAATCATACAATTTGGGTCATTTTGGAATCATTTCTACTTCAAATCAATTTATATAAATTTGTTTCAAACTTTTTTTTAATAATTCATATATTTTGAACCCAAATTTATTATCAGTAATTTGAACTTAAATATTCAACAATCAAAAAATACATATGAAATTTACTTTTAACTGATGGCATATTTGACACATCTTTTTGGCATCCTGATTGCCATTGCTCAAGAGACAAATTTGATCTAATAACAAAGCTGGTTTTAAAATAATATTTAAATTATATTAAATAGAAATCTGATTGTAAACGTTTACCTAATTATAATTTTCATTTATGATCTATTAAAAATAATTTGTGGTGACAAACCAAACGTTAAAAGCTTCTGGTTGTTAGTCCAACCATAATAAAACAGACGAGCGGCTAAAAAAATGTATAATTCAAATAAAAGCGGAATTATATTAATTATCATAAAATACAAAATACATAAAACAAAAGCCAACAATATCATAAATTCATACTGAAATACGCCGCCTATAAAAGTTGGCCTTATATTCTCCTACCTCCGAAATACCAAAACAGGGAATATATAAAGAAAAACAAGCAAAGAGAGAGGAGGAGAATTTTTCAGTATTCTCATCAATATATCGTAATATTTAACGACCGTCCTCCTGTTAATGTTTTGACATAACACTAAAACATAGAGTGTCACCACATACACAAGTCGACTCCTACATTGATGGCACTGATTTTATTATCACATTAGCTGAGGGCGTCTTTCTCATGCATATTCAGTGTGGTCGAAGCTAAAAAGAGATGTCAGGCGATAAAAGTGGAGTCGGAATGGAGGTGAACCGTGCAGGGAGCCTTTAAAAACTTTTACACCGGTAGCCAGCGCGTTATATGGATTTTAAAATCGTCAGCTAAATCACAACTGGTCGTATTAATTAATGTACGGAATCCCGCTTGAATATATTTCAAAAGTACATATGGAAAAAATCAGTATGCGTTCGTTGAAAATCTAACATTAAATATAATTAAAGATATTTCTTCTTTTATCTATTTTAAAGTTAATATAATTTTTTTGAAAATTTATAATCATTAAAAACAATCATTAGTTGACAAATGTACAATTTTATTTTTAATACCAAACATGTTTTATTGATAACAAGCCTTTTTACTAATTTTGCAGCCAAAGTTTGTTGGTGGTTTTATAGTGTTGTATTGTAAAATTTAGATTACTTTTTAACCGTCTCCTTTTAAAATTTGCATTCAGTTCATAAGAGATTTACTTACATAACAGACATTGCTTAATATGTCATTGTCAAACGTTTTTATTAAAACACACATTTATAATAAATGAAGCAAAATAATCTCCAGACCAATCGTAAAACATCATCTCCCAAAAATAATTACCACTCAATTAATAATGATTAATAATCCATTCCGCTTCTGAACAATTTAAAAAAATAAAAGAGAAATCGAAACCGCTTATGATCGGAATTATGCGCGCTCATATAATATGACTTGTCGAAAAATAATTTGTGCACGGGTGAGATACCTCTATTGCATACCAAAGAAGATTCCCATGATAAGTATTGGTGTACAGTAGAGACATCTACAAATCACTCGAACTTAGACGGGCAGGTATGCTCAGAATTCATCTGAATAACTGTCCCCTGCCTGTCTATGCCCACTAACAAGCCCGGACGATGGCAAAAAAAATAAATTAAATTAAGAAGAAAATAAAACTCAATAGTAGGTAGAAAAAACGTTTGTCCCTTTTTAGATTTAATTAATTGTCTACAACTGTAAATCTAATTGGAACAATTGAATCTTAAATGTTAAGATGCATGCATATATTATAAAAATCGAGAAAGTCAAATATACATTTTTACGACGACTCTTAAATATAATATTGCTTGATAAGATCTGGAGAGTGATGGTCCTGGTGCGATGATGCTGCCACTGTGCGCTGCTCACAACCCACCAAATTCAGTAAATTAATAATCTCCCATCTACATCTCTTTACCTCGCATTACACCTCGGCCAGTTGACTTTTCAAAATAGCCGACGAAAGCATTAATAACAAATAAGTTACCGTCGTTGATTTCATCATGGCTTTAAATCAAATATATTACTGGCTAAGACGATCACAAATAAAGGAACGGATGATGTGAATGAATATTTAATGATAATAATAACTCATTTTAACTAAAGAAGTATAGCTTAAGGTAGCATGATATTGTTATATTGATTATTTTTAATACATTGATATAATCGCAATCAACAAAACATGTCTTTGTATTCATCAAATTAATAGAATTAGTTATCGAAATATTATGGTTGCTGCTTCTATCAAGTAATTTTTTTTAATCTTAAAACAATTTTGCATGATAATTTTTGCATAAGTTTTGCTGTTAAAAACTTGGACCAAGAACAATTTAGTATAGTTGAAAAAAGCAGATTGGTTTTATTTAAATATTAAGGGCGCGGTTTAGGAGTGTCATAAAACTAGAAGCAGAACTTATGCAATTTAACTCTGTTTGTAAAATCGGTTTTTTGCAACGTGTAGAGAATAAAATTTCTAGTCTAATGAAATATATGAAAATTCAAATTTTGAAATTAAATTTTAATTTTTTTGGCGAAATACTTGCTTAAACTTTTTTTTTTTTGGATTTTTTACACATCTTAGGTTTTTATACTTTATTTTGTATTTAGTCTAGACTTAGGAACCCCTAGTCATACTATTAGAATCTCCATAGTCTATTTTCTTTTCCATTACATACTTTATTTGTATATGGCTTTTGCAAGTCTTATATTTTGCTTTATTTTTCAAAGACTAGATTGTACTATAGAATACTATTGCACATATTATTCTATAGTACATCTTATCTTTCTTGTTACAATTTTATTTGTTTGAATTATTTCTATTTAGATTAGTTTTGCCGATGTCTCTGACAGCTTTTTTTTTGTTCTGTTCTTGGTAAGCCAATTTTAGTGACCCAGTATTGTTGGAATCAACTGTTTTGTGTTTGTCACCAGATGTCTCAGGATTGGTTTCCAAGGTGCTATGGGTACTTCTGCAGATTAAAGAAATAGATTTTCATGGTAGTGTTAGTTGGTAGGATGTGGACGGAAGTTCTCGGTACCAGTGGTTTCATTGATAGGTTAACAGTTTTTGGCAACGACACAAAAGATGGTTTTTAGGCGGGAGTTATGTTGGGGTGTGTTGTCGGTCGGTTTCTGTACCTTAAGTAGGATTGGTCGCTTATGAGTTGCATGTTGGTACTTGTGGATGGAAAAAATGAATCAATAAGGTTTTGGCACTTTGCGCACTTATACTTTGCTTTAACATTTGCGATAAGCATAAACAAATTGCAATGGGAAATTATAAGTGAGTTACAAAATTCTGGCAGTGAAGTCCGAAGCAACAAACTGCAAACAATTTTCGAAAATATAGGAATTTTGTCTCTACTAGACTGCAAGCCTATAAAATAAGAAATATTGCTACTTTCAGTTTTATTTTTCAGCAACGTTTACTCTATTGCAACTCTTAACAATATTGCAAACCTTTCTAATGCCAACTTTTATCTAATCTCATGACCACAGGGTACTGCAACTACATGTTTGTAAGAGTGATCACGTCACATGTGTGACTGCAACGACGGGAAGCAGTAATTGTTGTCTCTATAAAACCTTTTTTGAGCATTTTATTTGGTTGTAATAATAAGTTTTCTTAGTTTTTTTTTTTGTAGCATCTTATTTGTTAACTTAATCTAATCTGAGATTGTAGTAGTTGGCGTCACGTCATTAAAACCTGGGGTAAATGTACTTACCAACTAGTTTAGGTGCTTTTTTCTGGTAGAGTTGGGTGAGCTGGCTTAACCCTTGACAACATTTTGTGTTAAAATGTACTCATTGTTGGGTGTAACATTGTTAGTAAAGTGTTACTTTCTTCAAATTAAAGTGCAATTAAAAAGTGTGTTTTGGATGTAGTCTGAGGATTGGCTTGCTATGTGAGGATTGACTTAGGCTGTGTAGATTGGTCTGTAGTATAATGGTTTCTAGACATTTTGTTTTTGGTATGGTTAGAAGTGTTAAATTCTGGTTAGGTTAGGTTAGGTTTGGTCAACACAATGATGGCGTTTTAGGCCGGCTGGGATAATGTGTCCACCATGATAGAAGTTATTTTTTGGAAAAAGAAGGAGGAAGAAATGGAAAAGGAGCTCGAGCCGGTAGAAGAATGGGGGGTGGAAGTTTTATCTTGGGTGGGCCCGTAGCTGATGTTTTATTATTTTGTTAAATTAGGAATGAACATTTTTTGTAAAAATGTGTTTGTACTTTTTGATTTGTATGTTTTGTAAAAAATTGTTTGAAAAAAAAGAGGGGCGGCAGAAAAGATTAACTGCCGTCTGGGATTCTTCACTTTGAAGTAATGCTTCACTGCAAACCCGGGGTGGAGTAGTTTTTACTCCACCCCGGGTTATGTCCCAATGAAAGGAGGGTTTTAGCCGGTAGAAACCCGGCACTACTGTGCAGCACAGGCTGCCGGTGTCTTAGCTGAAGATTTCACTTTTTAGGTTAGGTTAGGTTAGGTTAGGTAACCAAAAGTAGTTTTTTATTGGTATTTTGGACTGGTGCACGTTAGCCATCAGCGTTTGTATTTCTTTTTTATTTATTTGCTTTGGGCAAAGCGTGGTTGCGCTTTTTGTTAAATTGCATTTTATATTTTTGGTTTTTTTAGCTCATAGACCAGCACTCGGAGTGATGCAATAGTTAGTGTAATAGTAGGTTTCTAGCTGATACAAGAACTTTGAATTTTTATGTGCTTTTTTGCTAAATTTTAGTTACGTTTTTTCCTCATGATGGCTGGTTCTTATGGCAGTAGTTATATCAATACCAACCACTTTATGGTTTTGTCTATTCTTTTGACAAAAGCTTTAAGGTTTGGTTTTTGACAATGTTCAGATGCTTGTTGTTGTTGGGTTGATTAGCTCAAGGTTTGTTTTGCAAACATTAGGCCAGAAATGCTACCTAACACAACGTAAGTCATTATGACGTGTACTTCCAGTTTGAATTTGATTTATACAAGAATAAAGTCATATTCTGTATAAGGGCTTGCTAGTTCTTCATTAAGTGCTTCTTTATGTGTTGGATAGTAAAAAGCCTATATAAGTGGTGGTAGCGGGGACAATTAATATTTGGGGCGAATCAAAATTAACTCAGCAGCGTTTGACTCAAAATGTAGTGTTGCTCACAGCGTCTGTTATCCAAAAGGGTGGTTGAAATATAAACTCACCAACCATCTGGTTTGGTGTTTAAATGAATGCTAAGAATTTTAGTATAAGTAGAAACAAAAGCCAAAAAGCCAACAAGTTTTTCACAATGGTAGCTGTAGCCAATATAGAAGAATGCTTGGAAAAGATTAGGCTGCCTCACAAAGATTTCATCATGTTTATCGTATTCAATTGCTACACATAACATTAAATCAATAGCGTCGGAAAACAGAACAAAAAACATGGAAATGGAACTTGAAAAATTAATTTGTGACACAAGTTCTACTATAAAAGACGCAAAAACTCTAGCTTAAGAGTCGTAGGCATGCTGATACACAAGACATTCACAAATAACGTAATAGTGCTTAAGCTACATCTGCAAGGGATATGCATAACAAAACAAATAAACAAACTGGAAACATTAAAGATAATTTAAGACTACGTTTTCATAGGCAAATTTTACAAAGAATAAAAAAAAAATGCGCGACAACAAAACAATCAAGATTTAGTGATTGGCGACTTTAGTTTGAAAGAGTGGTAACTAACTAAACCTAGATAAAAAAAAAACGTAGGCAACTACGGGCTGAGTGAAAAAACTCAATGACTGCAAATTTAATGGTTTTAAAAGTATTTTTGTCAACGTTTTTGTCAATTGCTTTTAAATTGCCGAGGTATGGAGTACTGAAATACAAATTAGGATAAGGTTTCTTGATACTTTTAAAAGCTTTTTGATGTCTAAAAATAAAACTTTTATAGAGTCTAAAAGGTTTTTTAAATGTTTAAAATGCATCTAAATTGCATTAATAGTTTTTTATTATATATTGATAAAAATTTGAAACCGCCTGTTTAATGTGTTCTTGTGGTTGTGTGCTAACACTTCGCATTATGGCGTTATACATAATAACCATTGAGAGCATGCTATGCACTGGCATTTAAGAGACTATATGAAGAACACAGTTTAATAGTTATGTGTAGTATAACTTAAAAGCATTGGGGACAAGAAACGCAATAAATATGAAAGTAAATAAACAATGGAAAAACATTAGAATGAATTATAAAAAGCAAGTAAAGATATGATACCTCTTTTAAATACAAAAAATATAAAACACGGGCTATGGATGATTGATGAAGTATCAAACCTCATGAAAAAACGACGAGACAATAAAACAAAGAATTTCAAAAAAATAAAACGAACTACTAGTATTAGTGAGAAGGAAGATAAAAATTGCAAAAGAAGAATGGTTATCTAAAAAAATACACAAATAATTAAATAAATTTTATCATGCACAAAAAGATCAAAGAAATGACTGGAACGGGTAGAAGAAACAAGTATTGAAAGATTAGGATGGTAAACTAATACTTAATGTACCGAAAAAGATAGAAAAATGCACAAAATACATTCAAAAACTGTTTAAAGACAACCAAAAAACATCAACTGATAAATACTGAAACACAAGATAGATCATACTGCAATATAAAGTACTACACGCTATTAAACAAATTGAGAAGGACAAAGCAACTGGATTAGATGAGATTTCTTTTTAAATTACCTAAACTTTTAGATGAAAATGCGATTCATAATTTATTACAGCTTTTTAACATTATATACACCACTGGTTTCATACTTTAAGAATGTTTTTTTTTTTTTTAATTTTATTAGGACAATGCTACAGAATGCTTTTAGTATAGGACAATCAGCTTGATGAACTTTACGCTTCAAATCTTACTAAAAATGATCTATAACAGAATCTATAAATGACTAGAAAGTCCACACTGAATTTGGGTTCAGAAATGGGTTTGGAACAAAAAAAATCTTATATGGGAAAAATGTAGTTGGAGCTTAATTTGCATGAGTTCTTGTGGTTGTGTGCTAACACTTTATTTAGCATTATGGCTTTGTACGTAATAACCATTGAGAACATGCTGTGCACTGGCATATAAAACTCTTTGAAACTATATGCAGAACACAGTACAATAGTAATGTACAGTATAACTTAAAGGCTTTGGAGACAAGAAACGCAATAAATATAGAAGTAAATACAAAACATGGGCTATGAATGACTGATGAAATATTAAATCTCATAGAAGAATGGCAAGACAATAAATCAAAGAATTTCAAAAAAATACTACGAACTACCAGTATTAGTGAGAAGAAAGATAAGAATTGTAAAAGAAGAATGGTTATCTGAAAAATGTACGGAAATAAAAACATACCAAAACAAGCATGATAATTTTAACATGCACAAAAAGATTAAGGAAATTACTGTAACGGGCAAAAGAAGCAAATATAAATATTTATAGATCAGGTTGGTAAACTAACATTTGATGTACCATAGAAGATAGAAAGATGCATAGAATATATGAAGGGTACAGTAAAAAAACAAGAAAAGTCACTTTTTTACTAAAATTAAAAGAAACATACTTTAAAAGCTTTGAAACGCAAAAAAAAACGTTTAATCAAAAAAAAATTATTTAAAAATAACATACTGAAAGAGGAAGTACTACACTGTATTAAACAAACCAAGAGGGACAAAGCAACTGGATTAGATGAGTTTTATTTTTGATTTACTCAAACTTTTAGATAGTTTATAACAACTTTTTAACGCTATATAACCACTGGTTTTAAATCCTAATTTTTATTTTTTAATTTTATACGGAGAATGCTACAGAATGCTTTGAATATAGGACAATCAGCTTGATGAGTCATACGCTTAAAATCTTACTAAAAATGAACTATAACAGAATTTATAAAAGACTAGATAAGGGCACTCAGTTTGGGTTTAGAAATGGGATTACAACAAAAAAAGTCTTATATCAGAAAAATGTACTTGGAGCTTCATTTTCATAAGTCCTTGTGGTTATGTGCTAACACTTCATTTAGCATAATGGTTTTGTAAATAATAACCATTGAGAACATGCTATGCACTGGCATTTAAAGCTTTTTGAGACTATAAGCAGAACACATTATAATAGTATTGTGCGGTATAACTTAAAGGCATTGGGAAGATTTTTTTTTGAGTTACTCAAATTTTTAGATAAAGATGCGATTTATAATTTATTACAACTTTTCAACACTATATTCACCACTGGCTTTATATCTCAAGAATGGCTTTTTTTTAAATTTTAGAACCATACTAAAGAATAAGAATGCCACAGAATGCTTTGAGTATAGGACGATCAGTTTGATGAGCCATACGCTTGAAATCTTACTAAAAATGATCCATAACAGAATCTATAAAAAACTAGAAGAAGACACTCAGTTTAGGTTTAGAAATGAAGCCTTATATGGAATAATGAATTGGTCTAGTGATGTCTAGATATGATATGAATGTTGACCTATACATATGCTTTATAGATTTTGAAAAAGCGTTAAGTAAAGTTTGCCATCAAAAATTACTCAAGTTTTTTAGAAAAAAATAACCTGGACATTAAGGACGTCTGCATAATTTAAAATTTATACTGTAACAAATCAGCAAACATCAGAATGCATAACAAAACCAGCAATGATATCAAAGTATGCAGAAGAGTGCGACAAGGGTGTATCTTGTCCCCACTGTTGTTTAACTTATACAGCTAAGAAATCTTTAGAGAAACCTTAGAAGAAGAGGAAGCAGGAGTAGTCATAACTGAAAAAAATACTAAATAACATAAGCTTTGCCAACGATACGGTTATTTTGACCACTAACATAAAAGTCTTGCAATGACTTGTGGAATGTAACAAAACAAAATTTATAGCGATCTCAAAATACAACATCATTGACAGCCTAAGAATTTTTAACATTAATATTAATAAAGTAGACACCTGTAAATACTTCGGCACTTGGATAAGTGGCAATACAGACCAAACCAGAAAAATAAGAACAAGAATAGAGATAGCAAGAAATGTTTTTACACGAGCTAACACATTTTTCAATAACAGAAATCTCTTTCTAAATGTTATAGTAAGGATGCTTTGTTGTTTTTTTTTCAGTTTTGTTATACAGTATGGAAAGTTGGACACTATAACAAGCTCACATGAATAAGATGTAGTGGTACAGACAAATATTGAGGATATCCTGGGCTGATCATGTGGCAAACATTGAGGTGCTTAGGAGGACAGAAAAGAAATGATAAGTACTTCCTAGTATTAAGACCAGGAAACTAAGATACTTTAGAAATAGCTAAGGGGCCAAAATACACAATTCTTTAGATAATTCTAGAGGGAAAAATAAAAAGAAAAAGCAAAGGCTTAGAAATTTGTGCAAATGATACAGATGCAGCACAAGAGAACTATTTAGATCAGCAGTGGACAGAGTAAAAATAGCATTTATTGTTTACAATTTTTGATAGGAGTCAATCAAAAAAGAATTTAACGCAGGAGCTGCGTTGAGAATAAAAGTATAAATCTTTTAAAGGCTTATTGTCAAAGAATCTCTTAAGTGAGTTGATTAGTCTGTAACTAAAAAAACAATTTTTTTATAATTAACTTAACTACTTTTTATTTTTGCTAAAAGTCTAAAATAGTAGTTTTTTTAAGGTTTATAGAAGATCTTTGCGCCACTAGCTATTACAGTACTTTACTAAAGTTAATTGCGCGAAATGAAGCAATATCTTATTTTATTAGCTTTTTGACAAAAATATAATAAAGAACAACAAAGGTGGTTTAGCCCCAACAAATTGATAAATGCAAAAGGCAACCTTATAAATCTATAACGCGAAACCAATTTATCAAAAAATATAGTCTATTTTTGTAATAGAATTTTAAAATTAAACTTTATTGTACTAAATTATTAAAAACAAAGCGGGCTTAAAAAAAGACCAATAAAGGTTGTTGCTTACTAGAGCAAAATGCGCCAAAGCTACCGTCGTTAAACATTATAAAATTTGTTAATTTTAATGCAGAGCAAATTTTTTGATTGCGTTGTTTCATAAGAAAAACACATGTTTCATAAAAGTCGATGTAGTTTTTTCTAGTGGGCGACAGCAATAAAGCTTGAATTTTTAACTTTTAAATTTAAGGAATTGCACTTGTTTTTTAGTAACCAGATTTTTAACTATTTAATTATTAAACTACTGCCACTAAAATATAACTTATTCTCAACAAATTTATTTTCAAAGAAAACATATTGATATCAAAACATAACTAATTAAATATATAGTGTTTAAAGATTGCTTAATGAAACTAAAACAAACCTTTTTTATGATAATAAATATTTTTTAATTATTTTATTAATTTAATCAAAATATCTCTAATTAATGTCGTTTATACGCCATGGTTTCTAGGGTACTTCAAATAAATTGCTTCTGCGTTGTTCGTGATATTCTTACTAGTTCTGCACTGATGTACTTTCCTGATTTGTGATTGTTTGTATTCTCATTTTAATTATGGTAAATAGTAACTTGAACAGAACTGTTCAATAAAAAAGAATTATTTTAAATATCATATTTTTCTGGTGAAGGTTCCGGGTGATAATGATATTATTGCAAATTTTAGACCACTTTAAAAAAAATTTTGTTTAATTTAATACTATACTATTATAAAATGCAACAAAATAGTTTTCATATTGACTTTAATTATTCAAACATCAAATATATTAAAAAAAAAAATTAAAATTGATATAATTCATTAATTATTATAAATTTCAAAACTGTAATTATCAAGGTTGTTATTTAATTTATATTTTATGCACTTCTAGAAGTGTATACTAAATTAATAAAACCGACAATTTATTTACTAGGTAATAATATAAAACATATTTATTTTTCTTTTAAGTTAATGGACTCCCCAGAGATACACAACACATGAAAAAATTCCACCATGTAAAAACAAGTAGCCAGACCCATATAATGTTTAGTACATCCAATAAAATCCACCTTGTAATATATTCAAATATTTAGGCGTAATTAAATCTGAACGGCTGTGTACTATTAGTCTGTTTAAATGTACCCATAAAATGCTACAAGTTAGGGAAGAAGATAACAAGCAGTATGTACCAAAAGCGATATAAAATACCACCAAATTAATTTATACAGATTTTTTAAATATTCAATAATTTGATTTTATTATGTCGGTGAAATTGTAATGTATATGGATGAGAGAATTAAAAAAAAAACATTATAAAGAATGTGTCTCAAAAGCATGACACAACTTCAGGTCTTCCCAGCCAGAGCGTCTCCTCGGTCTGTAAGAAATGTAAGAACCAGTCCCACACCTGGAAGCTACGTTTTATTACATTTGTATATCTGCGTTGTGTTCGAGAGGACTTCTCTTATTTCTACCATTGTCTTTTTTATGTTGGAACATATACGAAATTTAAATGTGCCTCGAATAAATTAAATATCCCGACCGGGTTCGAGCTACTTCTTTTTTTATATTATATTCTTCTCTATACTAAAAGATAAAAAATCTTATATATGTAACAACAAAAGATTATAATGGAAACATTTATTACGAATCTGGAGCACCTATAAATATTCGTGTAAAATGCAACAATTAACACTTTCTAGTCGCGATTGTTGTCGTACATGCATTTAATTGAATCATTGCTTGCGAAAAACGTGCATGAATGCTAAAGGACAATGCGGTTGTATTTTAAAATCGCTATTGTAAAAATACATTCTACTACTTTATGCAACACTTGTATCAAATCATCGAATTTATTTGGTTTTATATTACTTTAGCAATTTTATATATCGAGAAACAAGTGCAAAATAAGTTACAAATTTATAAATATTAAAATGTGTAAGTTATATTAACATAAAATATGAAGACTACTTGTGAATATGTTTATTTGATATTTACATACTAGAAGGTTTATAAAGACATATTAAATTTATATTAAGAAATGAATATGCACATAAATATAATAAAACTTATCGAATACAGTTTTTCTGAGTTTAAGAATAATGTTAATTAAAAATAAGTAAAACACATTTACTAAATTATTGATTCTCCTTTAATTATTTCTTAAGACTTCTAGAGGTTACCCAACAGATCTTAAAAAACATAAACTTTATGAAAACTTTTAGAACGTTTAACAAATGTTGAGTATTATAGCAAGTTTTAAGAGCTAATAAAATTAAAAAAATTAGTTGCTTTTTGGTCAGATTTGGTTTCATCTATAACACCAGTTTCACTTTTAAATTTAATTTTCGGAGGTTCATCACTATCTGAAAATCTACGTTTGGGATCCTTACTTAAAATTGGTTTAAATTCGCTTTCAATAACAACAGAAGCTGGATTAAAACCTGTGTTTGTAGCAGGTTTCAAGCTTTCATTAGTTTCATAACGTTTTTTATTTTCTGGTAAATCTACTGCTAATTTGTCTGTTTATTGGTTGGGTTTTCTTTCTGTTGAATGTTGCGGTGGTGAAATTTCAACGCGTGGTTCATGTTTGATTGGTTTTGGATTTAATTTTGTTTTCATATGTTGTTTTATTATTATAACATTTTGTGGGCGGTGGTTTATAAATTTAGGTTAATAGTGCATCATTGGACGCATTGGTAAAGGGATTTTAATCATGGGTTTGTAGGAAGGTTTTTTTAACATCATAGGCAAAGGATGGTAGACGATTATGCAATGATATAGGTCGGCGTAGTACTATTTTTTTCTGAAAATGGTTTTTGTGGTTAGGTTACATTTCTTATTTTTATCTGTAATTTATCAATGGTTCTAAATGTCAATTTGTTTTCTACTTTGGGTAGTTCTTGCAATAACACTGCTTTTTGAGCATTATCTTCTTCAATTATAGGAAAGCTTTCTGCTTCATATAAGGACAAATCATCAATTTTTGATATGGAATCTTTAACTTTTTTTTCTAATTCTTTGATGTCATTAAGTTTAATTCTATTTTCAACTCTGATTGATGGACTATCAGATAAATCTTCAATATTGAGTACAGCTATTACTTTATCAATTTCACTTCCGGATGCTTGTTTGTTGCAACTATCGAAAACATTAATTTTTCAACCAAAATATCTATGAGTAAAGCACTGATAGTAAACTGTGTCAGAAGTGTCTTTATTTGGGGTCCATTGAATTACTCCTGGTTTTTATTAGAGATACGCTCCCATCTTTGGATTGTTTGACTTTGGCAGATATACGTACATTCCTCTTTTCTTTCAAAATTTTATAGTCACTACCACCAACAGAATGATCCGTAATATAGAATGGATGATATTTGGCTAGAGTTTTAGGATCAAAACCACTTTCAACTACAAATGTAAACTGTTTTTCTCTAACTACATTAATAACTGGAATCGGTATACTATTGATATACCAAAAAATATTTTTTCTCCTCCCCCTCCTCCTAACCAATATGTCCTGTAATATCAGGATATCCACGTTTACCACCGGTTGGTCCCATTTGTGTATAAAATACTCTGGTTCAATCTTCTGGTTCATAACATTGAATTGGTGGAATATTTTAAGCAATTCTATTAGAAATTTGAGCTGGAGTTGGTACAGGTCGTGGTGTTGAGCGATTGCTACCTCTCCCATCAGAAGCTCTTGTTCTTGAAGCATTATTTTTCAAAATCTTTGGCTGTTTCAGTTGTTTGCACAGATTCTCTACTAGATCCACCTTTGCGTCTCTCATTATTTGTAGTTTGAGTTGGTTTAGGAGTATCTTCTTTAATTATTTTATCAACCGGAGCTTTTCTAATTATACTTTTAGGGGTTGTTACTTTCATTGTTGATTGCTTTTAGACATAGGATAATTTTATTTTGCGGGTCTTCCAAAATCTATTAATCTATTGCGCTTATTATATTGGCTATGGAATGATACTTTTTTTCTTTGATTAAACGGACCAATTGTCCATATAATGGGTTGCGTTTGATTTGTTAAGATTTGTCTGTCGTATTGATCGACTGGTCGCAATGGCCTCTGTTTACTAATGCGGCGTTTAATAGGCGTATGTTGTTTGTGTTATCTGCTAATTTGGTGTCGGGACAAGATTTCTTGCGGCCGGATTTAGCACCAAGATAGTAATCTTACGCGTATCTTTTTAAACGTTTTTTTGTCTACTCAAGCAACCACCGCGTCTTCTGTAACCATAACACTGCTTTTCTTATCACCCAATATTTTAAATGACATGTTGCAACACAGTACTGTCTTCTGCAACCGCCTATCGGACTTCAAACGTCTTGTAATTATGAAGCACCTTGCAGTTTAATTTTGACTACGGGTTATACCCTAACATTTTTAGTGATGGCGGAACATTGAACTCCTGAGAAATTTGCACGTAGCCGAAATTCACAGTAAATACTTCACACTAAATACCAAAGTGTCCGATGTCAAAAACTGTGAGGTCTCAAGGCAATGTCAACACCACCGTTTTTTGATCATATTGATGCAAAGGAATTTTCTTGCCATTTTTGTCTGGCATCTTTATACCTTGAGGGCTCGGCTTCGACCTTCTTTCGACCCAGAACTTTGCATCATGTGCTTCTCCATTGTACAACAAGTTAGGAATAAGTAATGTTTAGGCATTAACTAAGAATAAAGGAAACTCTATGTACACCTCTTAACCCTTCAATTTTTTGTGGGCAAGAGTAATCAAAGTTATTGGAATTTTTACATGGCCCTAAAGTTAACCTCAAAGTCTTTGCACTACACTGAGAACCATTTGATGTTATTTAATGTTTTGCCTTATGGTAAGGTGACACCTTTTTTTTGTACCACTTCAATACTTTGCCACTTTTGTTTTCATCACAAATGCGGAATCCGGTATTTCTAGGAGCCCTCTAATTTTTGGCAAAGAAGTACGCCGCTGGTTCTTGGTCGTCGTAAGTGAAGTCCTTGATATGCAAAGTTCTTGAGTCAACTGCATAAACTTTCTCTAAAACTCCGTGGTGCAATTTGGTGAGTTTTTTAAGGAATTTGCTAAAGGTCTTTGTTTTTGCAGTCAGTCATACGTTGCGCTGAGTCACTCTTCTATACTCCGATTTACTTTATATACCAAAATCACAAAACTTCCATATAAATTTTTACTCCGACTAAAATCTACTAAATCTACTAAAAACAAAACTTAAAAAAATCTACAATAGTTGCTCAAAAAAGTTTTGTAAGTAAAAAAATAAGAACTACTACGACTAGAGGATTTTGAAATGCACAATAAGATTAAAAACCCGATGATTTTTGCAATAAAATAATAGTATATTAACTACCAAGGGCAGAAAAGCATTAATTACAACACGCCGATACTTTGCCGCACAAAAAAAAAAATTTTTGAATATTTTTGTATATTACGGTTTTGGAACAGGCAAAATAAAAAAAAATGTTGTTCGAAAAAAGAATTTTTTTTTTTTTTAAATCATGGAAAGTATCAAAAATCTTATCGACGCAGATTGGAAAGCAGTGAACAACTATGCTGAACTGTAAATCTGTGTCAACTGATACAAAAAACTAATGAGTTACTACACACGCAACACAAGTATTAAAAGTATGAATATAAAGTTTACCCTTATTGACCAAACAAAGTAAACTACCGCAAAAGACTTAAAAAATGCATTCAAGCTGGCGTTCTCAAGCCCATGATGCTTAAATTGATTATTTTTGCTACTATAACTCAACTAAAACCGCAAAAAACACTAAAAAGAATGACTGATGAACTTGATTGTACTTTCTTCAGCAAAAAGTGCACTTAGACGGCAAAAGCATATTCACAAACAATATCTTAAACGTTGCTCAACCTACAAAACGACACAAAAGAATAGAAAATTTTGCAGCAAATTTGTTACCAACAAGCAGCTGCTGCGTTTCTTTTTTAAACCCAAACACATGAGATACATTATTGCAAACTATTTGTTCACACTCATGATCTGAGTGACTTGCCTAAATCTTTGTCATCTAGGAATTAGTTATTTAACAATTTTCTTATAGTTAAATGACAACTGGCACTCATAATTTGTATTGTCTCAGTTGCCAGAATATCAACAGTGGAAGTGGAAGTGCTGTGTTAAACTCTGGTATTAGTTTATTACAAATAATAAATGCTTTTTTGCACCAAAAAAATATTGTTTTGTATGTCAAAATTGTTTATCATGAGTTTTTGGTAACCAATTAAACCATAACTGCTGTTTTATAGTAAACAGTTTTAATATACAGGGTGTCCGAAAAATACGTGTACAACGTTTGACGACAGACTCCTGACGTCAAAATAGGTCAATCTAAGCCGACTTAGTTATATCTAATCCGCCATCTTGCTGAATACACTTATTAACACTCTTTAAAAAATGATATTGGACCCTATCTAATGTCTCGGGATTATTAAAATGGTTGCCTGCATTTAAAATCCGCTGCAATAAATCATCGCGTGTGTTTACCGGAGTCTTGTAAACTTCTGTTTTAATAGCGCCCCACAAAAAGAAGTCACACATATTTAACTCAGGAGAACGTGGTGGCCATTTTACTGGTGCATCATTGTCTCTTCCAATCCATCGGTTGGGATATTGATGATGTAAGTATTGCCGAACGGCAACGGAAAAATGGGGCGGGGCACCATCATGCATATACCACATTTCCCTCCGAAGTAAAAGGGGCAAATTCTTCAGAAGAATTGGTAATGTGTCTTGCAAAAAATTTAAATAAATATTTCCATCTAACCTGTCTGGAATAACAATGGGACCAATAAGGTAGTGATTAATAATACCTGCCCAAATATTAATTTTAAATTGATGCTGATGATGTGCAACTTTAATGGCATGTGGATTTTCATCGGAATAAATATGTTCGTTGTGCAGATTGGTTACCCCAGATCTTGTAAAGCATGCCTCGTCAGTAAACATAATTTTTCTACAAAAATTTGGAACAAGGATTCTTTTGTTTCTAATAAATTGACAAAATGTAAGCCGCATGGGGGGATCAGTCGGTAAAAGTTCCTGGACTTTTTGTATGTGGTAAGGATGTAACAACTGTTCTCTTAAAACCTCATTGACAATCGTTTTAGGAACATTTAACTCACGTTCTAAGAGACGGGTACTGGTACTTGGTTCTTTTTCAACTCTTTCCAAAATCATCTCTTCTGATTCCACAGTTCGAGTTGTTCGCATACGACCCCTGCCTTCAAACTTTTTCTCAAAACTGCCCGTTTCCCGAAGATGACGCTCAATATTGGCAAATGTTTGGTGGTTTGGTATTCGACGGTTAGGAAACCTCTCCATGTAAACCCTAACACTCTGACGCCCATTTCCTTGACAAAACCCGTATACCAGGAGCATGTCAACTTTTTGAGAGTTTGTATAATTTTCCATTTTTAATGGTAAAATGAACTTGTAATTCAAGAATGTTGATCGTATACTTGAGTAAATTTCATAGACTGGTGACAATTTGTCAATAATTGTCAAATTATTAAACGCCATAGCAACAAGGTCACTTAAAAAATTATTGTTACAGGTAATTTCTTTTTAATATTTACAAATTTTTGACGCCCTCTACCGGCTAAACAAGACAATTTTGGATATAACTAAGTCGGCTTAGATCGATCTATTTTGACGTCAGGAGTCTGTCGTCAAACGTTGTACACGTATTTTCCGGACACCCTGTATAAGCAACAATAATCTTCAATTTTTGACCAAACAAAAAAAGTGTTATTTTTACAGGATAATACTAGACTTTATACTAATTTGCTCAAGTGACACTGGTAAAAATTTCTGAACTTGGCTTTGAAACGTTACCATACTCTTCTTATCTTTTTGACATTTTGCAAGTAATTACTTTACTACTTTTGCTTGGCTCTTGACTAATGATTAGTAGTGTTTTAATGGTTTCTATTATTTTTTTAAATTTATTATGCAAATCCGCATACATTTTTTTACAGAATAACGGGCTACCGTTAATTTTTGCAGAAACAATATAATTTTTAATTATTATATTAAGCCAGTACAAAGATTATCATTTTATCGAATACTTAGAATAAGAACATTTTTCAGTTAATGTAGGATTTTATGAAAGCAGTGCAATATTATTTTCAAATTTAATATACTACATAATTGTTATCTACCAACATTTTTACATCGCGTAGTTTAATTGCATGTGTTGTTTCATTGGGAAATTAAATTCGTTTTATTTTTGTTTTCGGAATTCTAATTTGCATTGCATATTTTAAAGTCAGTCCACTGGGAGAGAGAGCAACGAAGAGAGAATTAAAGTGCGCAGTCCCTCGGTGGCATTCTCAATATATTTAGTATTTTAATTATATTCAGTTTAAACTATCAGATTAACTTGTAGAAGAAGTAGTATTAAAAAGCCCACACAAAATGAGTCGAATTCTCGCGAAGAAGCACAACCATTAACACGGTGACAATAAGATTAAAACGGGTAAAACACACGTTCGAATATAAATTTAAATACCTTTTATTTGCATTAACGACGTTTTTCATGTAAACGAAAATATTAAATTGAAAAGGTGGCGAAGTTTGAGAGACGCAAAACGAAATTAATACGCTATCGCTGGGGCTTTATCGTCGCGTCTCTGTCCCACGTGGAATATCAGTAATAAATATGTCTCTGTCCGTTTGTAATTAAATACAATCTTTGATGGCATCTCGACAATAAACTTTATGTGAACGCGCATAACTGCCGGTTGAATTTATTATTTTATACTTCTCTACTTGGCTTTTTTTATTTATATTTTTTGTTGCTTTGCCATCCCGTTTAATGATAATTTAAATATTTTATATGGTTAGTTTATTAACTTTAAGATGCTTAATTACCCTTCATTAATATGTACTTAAAATTTAAATCTTATAGTGTATCAAATGTTAAAATGCCACTGCAGTAAAAAAGCAGGAAACGATTGGATTGAAATGAATAAAAACATCTCTTTGGGTGGTTTTGCATATTTAATTCAGTTTGCATATTTTAAATATCTACTAAGTGGTGTTTTCTATGAATGATGAATGGACGCAATGATTTATTTTAACCTTGTCTACTTTTGCATAAGTAACTGTACTTTTGTGTTAAAAAGAAGGTGCAATAAATCTGTAAGCGATTTTTGTCATGTTATATTTATTGGTTGTTTGGTGTTATTTATTATATTCACCCATATTTTCATTTTACTTTGTATCGAAATATATAAATATTTTTAGCTTAAACATACTTTATAGTTAAATTAAGACAACGTATAATTTTAACCTAAAATAAATTTAATGCAGCAGAAATTATATAATTTATTATTGACTTATTATATTATAAATGAAAACACGCAAGAAACAGCATAACCGTAACAATAAATAATTAATTAAACCGAGTAATCTATATATACAGTACAGAAAATGAAAAGTTTAGTTTCTTATAAATACGAGCTCATTTGAGAGAATTTTTTATTAGGTTTTTAAAACTTTTTTTAGTTTAAATATAGCTTTAAGATCGTTGCTAGATTGTTTAAATAAACTCTGTTGCTATTAAATCTTGTAAACGCAAAAGCGATTGTCAAAAAAGTTTTTCTTATGTGTCATACTTTGTTGGGCAGTTTATGAGTTAGTTTCAAAAATTGTTGTTTACTTGCTTATTCATTTTGAAAAATATTTTTTTTTGCTTGTATTTTGGATCGGAAAATGATGCTTTATGAATCAAAAATTGGTTTTTTTTTGCAGCAGCTCGCTTGTTCTATAAAAAAATGTTTTTATCTAATTTGAATTTTTGCAAGTTTTTTTTGTTTTTAAATTTAAATACTTTATTCACGGTATATACAAAACCATTTACATCTACATCATTATATACATAAATAACGATGAATTACAAACAATATTACAATTACACAAAAATATATAAAAGAATATTGAAAAAAAAAGCATGGAAAAAAGTATACATAAATAAAAACAAAATATAAAATTATTCATCAACACATTTTAATTGACACTTAAAACTACATTTTGAAACACAAAATAAATCAATATTATTAGAGAAACTATTAGCAATTCTACACATTCTACCAATTGGATTATTAAATCCGTAATTGGTAGAATGTATAGATTCTCTAAATAATGGACACTGTCTGGTTCGGCGATTATTGTTGGGGACTTGAAATGGAAGAGTTACAAGTAGCTCTTGGCAATCAATCTCAGACATCATTAGTCTACGTAAAAATGATAAATCGGCTCTTTTGCGCCGAATTTTCAGCGGCGGAAGATTATATTGCAATGCAATGAGGTTAAAATTGTAATTTTCGGATGAAATGCCTAATTTGTACGATAATAAACGAAAAAATTTGTTTTGAATACGTTCTATATTGCATATATGAACGCTGTAGAATGGACACCAAATGAGAACGTACTAAAGCGCAATAAAGTAATTTGAGTGTGCTAGGAGATAGGTCAGTAGACATTCTGTAAACAAATCCTAACATTTTCATAGCACGGTTGCACATATAGTTTATATGCTCAACAAAAGTTAGTTTTGAATCAAAAATTACGCCCAAATTTTTTATTTGTGTAACATGCTCCAAAACATTATTATCGATAGTATAGTATAACGATACTTTACTTAAAGTTCTGTTGAAGCTTATCGAAAAACATTTATTTGCGTTAAACAACAAGTTATTAATAAGACACCATGAATGAACAGAATCTAAATCATTTTGCAAACTAATGCAGTCCTCGATAGATGATATTCTTTTATAAATTTTAAGATCGTCAGCAAATAAAAGATAAGACGAAGAATTAATAGAATAAACAAGATCATTAATAAAGAGTAAAAACAGAATTGGTCCACAATGAGATCCTTGAGGAACCCCAGAAGGAACAACAATTGGTTGTAATAAAAAGTTATTAATTTTCACACACTGTGTACGAATTTTCAAAAAGCTCGACAACCACGCAACAACAGATTCATGAAAACCCAAAGCCCGAAGCTTAGCAATCAAAATACTATGATTAACGCGATCAAAAGCCTTTGAAAAATTGGTGTAAATAGAATCTACTTGAACTCTTGATTGAAAGGCATTCAAAAGATCATTTTCGTAACAAAGAAGATTTGTAAGAGTAGAACGACCCTCGCGAAACCCATGTTGCTGTTCCACTAAAATGCTTTTGCACATCCATTGTATTTGACCAGTTACAATTTGATCAAACAACTTAGGAATAGCAGACTGGATGCATATACCTCTATAATTAGTAATATCCTCCTTAGCTCCAGATTTATGTAAAGGCATAATGTAGCTTTGTTTCCAAACTAAAGGAAACTTGGCTTCATTAATAGAAGCCTCAAAAAGTAAGTGCAATGGCATAGAAATTGAATAAATACATTGTTTTAACAGCATAGATGGAACACCGTCCGGTCCAGTGCTAAAGTTACATTTAAGGTTCTCAATCCCTTTAAATACATCCAACAAACTAATTGAAAATGATCGATGTAATACGTTTTTCTTAAAGTCAAACAAAGGAGTTGGATGAGTTTGTGTATCGTAAACAGAGGAAAAGAATTCAGCAAAACTATTAACATAGTCATCACCATTACTGCAAGTTTTTTGTTTATAATACATTGTGGCTGGAAAATCATTAGTTTTTCTAGAGTCGCTAACAAATTTTCAAAAATGTTTAGGGTTACTTTGAATGTTGTTTTCTGTTCGAGTAATATATTGCTTGTATAGACATGTACTGAGATTTTTACACGAAGTACGAATTGATTGAAACTCGTTATAATCAGACAATAGTCTTGAAGATTTATAACGTTTATGAACAGTTTTTTTGAGTCTAGTAAGTGAAATCAGTTCTTTATGAAACCAAACTGGAAAATTGTTTTCTTGCCATTGTTTTTTGGGAACAAAATAGTCAATAGCAAAATGCAACACAGAGTAAAATAAATTAACGCAATTATCAACATCACAATTATAAAAACGGGCGGACCAATCAACATTCAACAAAAAATTATTGATTGCGTTAAAGTCGGCATATTTAAAATCATTAAAAACATAATTACACATTAAAATATCACGGCTAGTATCACATTTTACATCAATCACATAAGCAATATGATGTTGGCTAAGTTTTAACAAAACATCCACAGCTTTAATCACAGAAATATCACAGATGTTAGAAAAACATAAATCTAAGAACACACCACCATCATTAGGTATAGAAATACATTGAGCGCAGTTTAGAAATCCATAACAGTTGGAAACAAAATGAGCAGAATAAGTATCATTACAAATAACACTTATGCCTAACTCATCATTAACCCATACCGATGCGGGTAGATTAAAATCGCCTAGTGAAATTAGTTTACTGTCTGGATATTTGTCAGCGATAGATTCAACGGAATAACAATGATCTAAATATTTATCACATGCCGAGTTAGGTGGTAAGTAGACTGCACTGATAATATATGATACAAACTTAAACTTAACAATTACAAACAAATGTTCAACACTTAAAAATGTAGGTTGTAATAAAGTACAATTAAAACAAGTTTTAGTAGCAATTAAGACACCTCCTCCGTCAAGCTTAGGGCTTGTTAATGAAGAGCGATCACATCTAAACAAACTGTAACCAATTAATTGTAGCTCCGCATCGCTGATGTCCTGATTTAGCCAGGTTTCGGTCAGTACAATAATATCGTAGTTGGATACAGCTACAGCCAGCATAAGTTCTTTGAGTTTAGTTTTTATACCCCCGACATTCTGGTAATAGATGGAGATACCGCTTGTGATTCTGGTGACGGATTTAGATTGTTGGCTGGATCCAGATTTCGAAAATCCACCGAAGATGAAGCAGGAACATTATTAACTCGCCCATAATTTAAAAATTTCTTGACCGCTATATTTGCAGGCCAAAAATCTTTGCAGAGAATATATCGAGCATGATTAGCTGGAACAGAAACTTTAAAGCTGCTGTAGTTTCCAGATTTTACTTTTAACTCAACAACATCAACTGATATCGTGGAAAACTTAGATTTAATATGATTTACTATATCAGTTTTATTAGTTCCACGTCTAAGTTTAGAAACATGTACGTAAGAAGTAGGCACATAAGCCTGCAGTTTGTCATTGGTTGGGCCACAACCAAAGATAGTTTGAGTTCTTGGCTGAGTTTTTTGATTAGTTTTTCCCTTAACAACAGAGCTTGCTAAAGAAGGAAAAACTGCAGGTTGAATCAATTGCACCGTATCATTAGTGAGCGGCGCAGTAGTGGGAGCAGTTAGTTGTTTACTGCGAGCTTCGTATTGAAGAATAGTTTTATCTTTTTCGGTGATCTTCTCTTCAAGATAAGTAATTTTATCTAAGAGTAATTTATTGCTCGACCTCAACTCATCACATAAAACTTGGTAAAGAGTAATATTTTCTTTATAAAGTTTAGGAAGTTCGGAATCATCCAATTCAAATAAATTACCGCAATTACATTTCTTGTAACGAATAGCGCAACTGTTATGGAAGATAACGCCACAATTGCTACAGGTTACACCTGACTGTGCAACAGTTTTGCATTTACACTGCATAATAACAGATACAGTTACAAAAACAAAAATGACTAGAGCAATAAATAAATATAAACAGGATAAAGTTGATACAAGGACACAATTCACACCGGTGCGGTCGATCACTGGTGACTGACTAAAAACAAATACAGGTAGACCACGGTAAGGTTACACAAGAGACAGCAGGATTATAAAAATTAATAATAAAATTTTAAAATTACACTTTAAAAAATGGAAGTTACGCCACTGGTACGAATAGTTAAAATCACCGCCACGGGAAGCGCGACAAAACAGTAAGCGGGAAACTATAATTCTAGGTTAAATACATTTACAATAATAAAAATAATTAAACCAGTGAATTTTCTTAAAATTGTAAAGATGACTGGTTGCTAATATAATTACCAGCCGGAATGACACAAACTTTAGAATTATAGGCACTAAATTCCACACAAACTGCACAAGTTAAAAATTAATAACATTACACACACACATTGGCGTACATGATTTTTTGTCAGCGCTTTTCTGCTTTTGATACTTACTACATATGTATCATATCTTAACACCAATCTTTATTAATGGCTACCGCAACAGTTTTTGTAAGAAGAAGACCAAGAAAAAATATGAAGTATTGATGCAATAATTTTTTTTAATTCTTTCTATTCTTGACATACTTTTAAAGAAAATAGTCTGATGAATGTGAAAGTTGCGATCATAAATATTATGCAAGGTGTCTAAAATTAAATAGTTATTTAAAAATGAAGGTTTTTAAAAATGACAGTTTGTTTGAAGCAGAATGTTGGTGAAGTGCTTTGTGTTAATACCGAAGCCTGCAGCCATCCATATGGATACGGTGTAGAGCAGCAAGTGGGGAAAAATCAAAATAAAATATAAATTGTAAATATGTAAATATGTTATTATAATAAAAAAAAAAAATTAAAAGGTAAAAGGATCACAAGGATCTACACCAGGGGTCTTGGGTTTTAGTCCCTTATTTGGAAAATCAGTTTTTCTGGTTTACTACAACATTTAGCATTTTTGGAGATCTTATTTATCTTATCTTTACCAACCATTAAATACTTATATACAAGAAACTGTGTATAAGTGAATTTGTTAACACAAATTTTTTGACGTTTTCAAATCAGAAAAATTTTGCAGTTAAGTACGCTAACCACTACACCACATGAATGGTACATACAAGACATATTTTTGATAAAATATTTTATGATTGCTAAGAAAATTTGCACCTTGAAAGTTGAACACTGGTTAACACGATAATATCTTATTTCATTCTACTTACGAGTTCTGTTTCATCCAAAAGAACTTTTTTATTAATTTTTGTGCATTTTTTTTACGTAATGTACTTAAGTATGGTACGTCTACACCATTATTATGAAACGTACCTAAGATATTGTGTTTTTTAGTTAGTTTTTTGTAAAATGTTTTTCTAGCTATTTTTCTAAAAATAAACAGAAATCAATAAAAAAAATTCTAAATGTAAATATAATTAGATAGTCTGTCAGCAAGGGTTGCAGTGTGGAAGGGCTTACAAATATACAATTTTTCTTGACGTCTATTTCAAAACCTAGTACAAGATTTTGCTATTTTTGACATTTGATGAGTAGAATTTGCCAGATTTTAGAGCTTTAACTTATGGCCAGATTATGTATTTGTTAATAAATAGTCTGAACCGGATTTTGGTGTTTGCTAACAAATTTATAATAAGTTATATCAAGTTTTTCCTATTTTTGAAACTTTATTAAAAAAATTACATTTTTTAACTATTTATGGCTAGATTTTGGCGCTTGTTGAGACAATTGTTAAAATTTCCAAGCCGGATTTTGCAATTCTTGATATTTTATGCACAGAGTTTTGATTGTTTTGACCGGATTTTGCCATTTTTGACTTTTTATAAATAGAGTTTTGCATATTTTAACAGTTGTGATTAAATTATGCTGGATTTTTATAATAATCTTATACTTTAACGCCGGATTTAGTTATTTTTAACATTTTATTAATAGAATTTTGCATTGTTTGATGGCCAAATTGTTGCTGTTTTTATCAATATTTTGATGTTTTATAGCCGGATTTTGCTGTTTTTGAGATTTAAAAATCTTTTTTTGCAGTTTATGTTTTAATTTAAATACTTTTTGATAACACTTGATGTTTTCAGGCCGGACTTTGTTATTTTTAAAGTTTTATCAGTAAAAATTTACATTTTTTAACAGTTTACGGTCGAATTTGTGTGCTTTTTTACAATCTTGTGTTGTTTTAAAGCAAAAATTTGTTATTTTTGACATGACGTGATTTTTATGTCTTGAGACTGGACACTTTTCAGCCGTTTCTGGCCAAATTTTTGTGCTTTTTAACAATATTTTTATGTTTTAATGCTAGAATTTGCTATTTTTGACGTTTCATATACAGATTCTAAACTTTTAACAGTATTTTGTTTTTTTCTAACAATTTTTTGATATTTTATAGCTAAATTTTGTTGTTTTTGTCAATTTATAAATAGAACTTTAAATTTTATTACAGTTTTGTAGCCAAATTTTTGAGCTTTCTAACAATATTTTGATATTTCATAACCAAATTTTGCAGTTATTGAGATTATTTGCAAACATTTAACACTTTTTAACAGTTTATGGGCTAGTTATAGTACTTTTAATTAATACTTGATATTTCATAGCCAAATTTTTTACTTATAAAAACTATTTATAGCAGTTTATGTTTTTTTGGGTGCTTTTTGACAATAGTTTGATGTTTGATGGCCGGATTTGCCTATTTTTGATATTTTATGAATAGAAATTTACACTGTTTAACAGTTTACGGCCAAATTTTGCTATTTTTTTACAATATTTTGATAGGCCGCATTTTGTTATTTTTTATGTTTACGAGTAGAAATTTACACTTTTTAACAGTCAAATTTTGTGTTTTCTTACATATTTGTGATGTTTTAATGCCAAAATTTGCTATCTTTGACATTTTATAAATGTATTTTGCACTTTTTAACAATTTATGACTGCATTTTGTTTTTTTACTTATTATTTTGGTATTTTACAACTGAATTTTGCTATTTTATATTTTTTTACATTTTTTAACTGTTTATAGCCGGATTTTGGTGCTTTGTGACAATATTTTAATACTTTAAGCTTGAATTTTGCTAATTTTGGCATTTTATAAAAAGAACTTTACACATTTTCACAGTTTTTGGCTTGGTTTTGGTGTTTTTTATAATATTTTGATGTTTTAAGGCCGGATTTGGCTGTTTTTGACATTTCATGAATAATAATTTACACTTTTTAACAGTTTACGGCAAAGTTTTGCTGCTTTTTGACAACATTTTGATGTTTTCAGGCCGAATTTTGTTATTTTTAAAGCTTTATGAGTAGAAATTTTGCTTTTTAAGTTTTGTAGCCGGATTTTTGAACTTTTTAACAATATTCTGATGTTTTATAGCCAAATTTTGCAGTTATTGAAATTACTTGAAAACATTAACACTTTTTAACAGTTCATCGGTAGATTTTAGAACTAATACTTTGATATTTTTTAACCAATTTTTTTAATTAAAAAAATACTATTTTTAGCAGTTTATGTTTTAATTTTGGTGTTTTTTGACAATATTTTCATGTTTCAAGGCCGGATTTGTCTATTTTTGACATTTTTTAAATAGAAGTTTACTTTTTTTAACAGTTTAAGACCGAGTTTTGCTGTTTTTTGACAATACTTTGATGAGGCCAAATTTTGGTGTTTTTTCACAATCTTAATATGTTTTAAAGCCAAAATTGGGGCTGTTTTTGACATTTTATAAATAGAATTTTACAGTTTTGGACTAAATTTTGTTTTTTTTACACATAATTTTGATGTATTACGACTGGATTTTGCTATTTATAAAATATTATAAATTTTTTACACTTTTTAACAGTTTATTACCGGATTGTTATGTTTTAAGGCTGAATTTTGCTATTTTTGACCTTTTAAAAAAAGAACTTATAATTTTCAGCAGTTTTTGGCTGGATTTTGGTGTATCTATCATTATTTTGATGTTTTATAAACAGGTTACTTTTTGCTAGTTGACCAGATTTTGTTTCTTTAACATAAATTTGATATTTTATGACTAAACCTTGCAATTTTTGACATTTTATGAAAAAAAAAATTGTTAACAGTTTATGGTCACATTTTAATTTTTTTCTAACAATGTTTTGATATCTTATTACCAAATTTTGTTGTATTTGACATTTTATGAATAAAATTTTACATTTTTGCAACCGGTTGTTTGAGCTTTCCAACAATATTCTGATATTTTATAGCGAAATTTTGTAGTTATTGAAATTACTTAGAAACTTGAACACTTTTTAACAGTTTATAGGCCGATTTTAGTGTTTTTTAACTAATACTTTGATAATTTATAACCAAATATTTTTATTTAAAAAAACAATAATATTAACAGTTAATGATTAAACTTTGATGTTTTTTGACATTATTTTGATGTTTGAATGGCGGATTTGTTTATTTTTGACATTTTATGAATAGTAGTTTACACTTTTTAACAATTTACGACCGAGTTTTGCTGCTTTTTGACAATTTACGGTCAAATTTTGGTGTTTTTTACAACTTTGTGACGTTTTATGGCCGAAATTGGCTATTTTTGACATTTTATAAATAAAGTTTTGCATTTTTTAACAATTTATCATCTGATTTTTATGTTTTAAGGCTGAATTTAGCTATTTTTGACATTTTATTAAAAGCACTTTACATTTTTTAGCAGTTTTTGGCCGGATTTTGAAATTTTAATGCCAGAATTTGCTATTTTTGACGTTTTATAAACAGATTTTGCACTTTTTAACAGTTTATGGTAAAATTTTGGTTTTTTCTAACAATCTTTTAATATTTTATCGCCAAATTTTGTTGTTTTTGACTTAAGAATAAATTGTTACATTTTTTGCAGTTTTGTAGTCAAGTACAGTTTAAAAATCTTTTTTTGCAGTTTATGTTTTAATTTGAATACTTTTTGATAACACTTGATGTTTTCAGGCCGGACTTTGTTATTTTTAAAGTTTTATCAGTAGAAATTTACATTTTTTAACAGTTTACGGTCGAATTTGTGTGCTTTTTTACAATCTTGTGTTGTTTTAAAGCCAAAATTTGTTATTTTTGACATTTTATGATTTTTATGTCTTGAGACTGGACACTTTTCAGCCGTTTTTGGCCGAATTTTTGTGCTTTTTAACAATATTTTTATGTTTTAATGCTAGAATTTGCTATTTTTGACGTTTCATATACAGATTCTAAACTTTTTAACAGTATTTTGTTTTTTTCTAACAATTTTTTGATATTTTATAGCTAAATTTTGTTGTTTTTGTCAATTTATAAATAGAATTTTAAACTTTATTACAGTTTTGCAGCCAAATTTTTGAGCTTTCTAACAATATTTTGATATTTTATAACCAAATTTTGCAGTTATTGAGATTACTTGGAAACACTTAACACTTTTTAACAGTTTATAGGCGGGTTTTAGTACTTTTAATTAATACTTGATATTTCATAGCCAAATTTTTTACTTAAAAAAACTATTTATAGCAGTTTATGTTTTTTTGGGTGCTTTTTGACAATAGTTTGATGTTTGATGGCCGGATTTGCCTATTTTTGACATTTTATGATTAGAAATTTACACTGTTTAACAGTTTACGGCCAAATTTTGCTATTTTCTTACAATATTTTGATAGGCCGCATTTTGTTATTTTTGATGTTTACGAGTAGAAATTTACACTTTTTAACAGTTTACAGTCGAATTTTTGTGTTTTCTTACATATTTGTGATGTTTTAAGGCCAAAATTTGCTATCTTTGACATTTTATAAATGTATTTTGCACTTTTTAACAATTTATGACTGCATTTTGTTTTTTTACTTATTATTTTGGTCTTTTACAACTGAATTTTGCTATTTTATATTTTTTTTACATTTTTCAACAGTTTATAGCCGGATTTTAGTGCTTTGTGACAATATTTTTATACTTTAAGCTTGAATTTTGCTAATTTTGGCATTTTATAAAAAGAACTTTACACATTTTCACAGTTTTTGGCTTGGTTTTGGTGTTTTTTATAATATTTTGATGTTTTAAGACCGGATTTGGCTGTTTTTGACATTTCATGAATAATAGTTTACATTTTTTAACAGTTTACGGCAAAGTTTTGCTGCTTTTTGACAACATTTTGATGTTTTCAGGCCGAGTTTTGTTATTTTTAAAGCTTTATGAGTAGAAATTTTTGCTTTTGTAAGTTTTGTAGCCGGATTTTTGAACTTTTTAACAATATTCTGATGTTTTATAGCCAAATTTTGCAGTTATTGAAATTACTTGAAAACATTAACTCTTTTTAACAGTTTATCGGTAGATTTTAGAACTAATACTTTGATATTTTTTAACCAATTTTTTTAATTAAAAATACTATTTTTAGCAGTTTATGTTCTAATTTTGTTGTTTTTTGACAATATTTTCATGTTTCAAGGCCGGATTTGCCGATTTTTGACATTTTATGAATAGAAGTTTACTTTTTTTAACAGTTTAAGGCCGAGTTTAGCTGTTTTTTGACAATACTTTGATGAGGCCAAATTTTGGTGTTTTCTCACAATCTTAACATGTTTTAAAGCCAAAATTGGGGCTGTTTTTGACATTTTATAAATAGAATTTTACAGTTTTCAACATTTTTGGACTAAATTTTGTTTTTTTTACACATAATTTTGATGTATTACGACTGGATTTTGCTATTTATAAAATATTATAAATTTTTTACACTTTTTAACAGTTTATTACCGGATTGTTATGTCTCAAGGCTGAATTTTGCTATTTTTGACCTTTTATAAAAAGAACTTATACTTTTCAGCAGTTTTTGGCCGAATTTTGGTGTATCTATCATTATTTTGATGTTTTATAAACAGGTTACTTTTTGCTAGTTGACCAGATTTTGTTTCTTTAACATAAATTTGATATTTTATGACTAAATCTTGCAATTTTTGACATTTTATGAAAAAAAGAATTGTTAACAGTTTATGGTCACATTTTAATTTTTTTCTAACAATGTTTTGATATCTTATTAACAAATTTTGTTGTATTTGACATTTTATGAATAAAATTTTACATTTTTGCAACCGGTTGTTTGAGCTTTCCAACAATATTCTGAAATTTTATAGCGAAATTTTGTAGTTATTGAAATTACTTAGAAACTTGAACACTTTTTAACAGTTTATAGGCGGATTTTAGTGTTTTTTAACTAATACTTTGATAATTTATAACCAAATATTTTTATTTAAAAAAGAATATTATTAGCAGTTTATGATTAAACTTTGATGTTTTTTGACATTATTTTGATGTTTGAATGCCGGATTTGTCTATTTTTGACATTTTATGAATAGTAGTTTACACTTTTTAACAATTTACGACCGAGTTTTGCTGCTTTCCGACAATATTTTGATTTTACGAATATAAATTTACATTTTTTAACAATTTACGGTCAAATTATGGTGTTTTTTACAACTTTGCGACGTTTTATGGCCGAAATTGGCTATTTTTGACATTTTATAAATAGAGTTTTGCATTTTTTATCAATTTATCACCTGATTTTTATGTTTTAAGGCTGAATTTTGCTATTTTTGACATTTTATTAAAAGCACTTTACACTTTTTAGCAGTTTTTGGCCGGATTTTGAAATTTTAATGAATTTGCTATTTTTGACGTTTCATAAACAGATTTTGCACTTTTAACAGTTTATGGTAAAATTTTGGTTTTTTCTAACAATCTTTTAATATTTTATGGCCAAATTTTGTTGTTTTTGACATTTTAAGAATAAAATGTTACATTTTATACAGTTTTGTAGCGGATTTTTGAGCTTAATAACAATGTTTTGTTATTTTATAGCTACATTTTGCAGTTATTGAAATTACTTAGAAACTTTAACACTTTTTAACAGTTTATATGCAAATTTGAGTGCTTTTTAAATAATACTTTGATATTTCTAACAAAAATTTTTTTTATTTTAAAAAATAATATTTTTAGCAGTTTATGTTTAAACTTTGGTGCTTTTAGACATTATTTTGATGTTTAAAGGCCGGATTTGTCTATTTTTGACAATTTATGAATAGTAGTTTACACTTTTTAACAGTTTACGGTCGAAATTTGCTGCTTTCCAACAATGTTTTGATATTTCCAAGCCGAATTTTGTTATTTTTAAGGTTTACAAGTAGAAATTTACACTTTTTATCAGTTTACGGTCAATTTTGGTGTTTTTGACAATTTTGTGATGTTTTATGGCCGAAAAAGACAATATTTTTATGTCTCAAGTTTGAATTTACACTTTTCATCAACTTTTGGCCGGATTTTGGTGCTTTCTAACAATGTTTTAAAGTTTTAATGCCGGAATTCCTATTATTAACGTTTTATAAACAGAATTTTTCATTTTTTGATAGTTGGCCAGAATTTTTCAACATAATTTTGCTATTTTTGACATTTTATATAAAAAATATATTTTTTAACAGTTTATAGTTACATTTTGCTTTTTTCTAACACTAATTTGATAGTTTTGTTGTTTTTGACATTTTATGAATAAAATTTTACAGTTTTTTTATAATTTTGTAGACGGATTTTTGAGCCACCTAACAGTATTTTGATATTTTATAGCAAAATTTTGTAGTTATTGAAATTACTTGAAAACCTTAACACTTTTTAACAGTTTATGGACTTTTAGTGCTTTTTAACTAATACGTTGATATTTCATTACCAAATTTTTCTATTAAAAAAAAAATATTTGTTTTTGCTTATTTGTGAAATATTATGAATAGAATTTTGGTGTCTTATTACAATCTTGTTTTAAAGCGGAATATTTGCTATTTTTGACATTTTATAAGTAGAATTTTGCAATTTATAACAGTTTATGACCGGATTTTTATGTCTCAAGGTTAAATTTTGACATATTATTAAAAAACATTATTCTTTTCAGCAGTTTTTGTCCGGAAAATTTAGCACTCTTCAACAGTTTATGGCCGGGTTTTGTTTTTTTATACAAAATTTTGATATATTACGACTGGATTTTGCTATTTATAAGATTTTTACACTTTTTCAACAATTTATTGGTGGATTTTGGTGTTTTGTGACAATATTTCTATGTCTCAAGTCTGAATTTTGCTGTTTTTTACATTTTATAAAAAAAACTTTACACTTTTTAGCAGTTTTTGGCCGAATTTTGGTGCTTTCTAACAAAATTTTATGTTTTAAGGTCGGAATTTTTTATTTTTGACGTTTTATAATTAGATTTTTTGTCTTTTTAATAGAATAGTTGACCAGATTTTTACATAAATTGAATATTTTATGAAATTTTGCTATTATTAACATTTTATGAAAAAAAAAATTGCAATTTTTAACAGTTTATGGTTACATTTTGGGTGTTTTCTTACAATATTTTAATAATTTATAGCCGAATTTTGTTGATTTTGACATTTTATAAATAAAATTTTAGATTTCTAATAGTTTTTGGCCGGATTTTTGAGTTTTCTATCAATATTTTGATGATTTATAGCCAAACTTTGCAGTTTTGCATTTTAACAGTTCACGCCCGAGTTTTGATGTCTTTCTAAATATACTATTATATTTCCAAGTCGGATTTTGTTATTTTTGAGATTTTATGAGTAGAAATTACAATTTACAGCAGTTCTTGGCTGGATTTTGGTGCTTTTTAACAATGTTTTGATGCTAAATTTTTTGACGTTTTATAAACAGAATTATGTAACATTTTGATAGTTGACCAAATTTTTTTTAAATAATTTTAATGTTTTATGACCTATTTTGCTCTTTTTTACATTTTTCGAAAAAAAAATTGCACTTTTTAACAGTTCTTGGTTACATTTTGTTTTTTTTTAACAAAATTTTTACATTTTATGGCCGAATTTTGTTGTTCTTGACATTTTGTGAATAAAATTTTGCAGTTTTAACATTTTGTAGCTGGACTTTTGAGGTTTTTAACAATATTTTGATATTTCATAGCTAAATTTTGCAATTATTGAAACTACATGAAAGTTTTTACATTTTTTTAACAGTTTATGAGCGGATTTTAGTGTGTATTAACTAATAATTGAAGGCCAAATTTTTTTGTTTAAAAAAAAAATTATTTTTAGCAGTTTATGTCTTAAATTTGGTGCTTTTTGATAGTGATTTGATGTTTCAATGCCGGATTTGGCTATTTTTGACATTTTATGAATATAAGTTTACACTTAACAGTTTACGTACGAGTTTTGCTGCTTTCTGATAATACTTTAATGTTTCCAGGCCGGATTTTGTAATTTTTGAGGTTTTATAAACAAAATTTTTTATTTTTTGATAGTTGGCCAAAATTTTTTAACATAATTTTGATATTTATGACTGGGTTTTGTTATTTTTGACGTTTTATGAAAAAAAAATTGCAACAGGTTATGGTCACAGTTTTGTAGCCGGATTTTTGAGCTTTTTAACAATATTTTGATATTTTATAGCCAATTTTTGCAGTTATTAAAATTATTTGGAAACTTTAAAATTTTTAACAGTTTATGGGCGGATTTTAGTTCTCTATTTAGTACTAATATTTTGATATTTTATAGCCGGTTTTTTTTTATTTAAAAAAAAAGTATTTTTAGCAGTTTATGTCTTAATTTTGGTGCTTTATGACAATATTTTGGTGTTTTAAGACCGGATTTGTCTATGTTTGACATTTTATGAATAGTAGTTTACTCTTTTTAACAGTTTACGGCTAAGTTTTGCTGTTTTCCGTCAATATTTTGATATTTTCAAGCCGGATTTTGTTATTTTTGAGGTTTACAAGTAGAAATTTACACTTTTTAACAGTTTACGGTCGAATTTTGGTGTTTTTTACAATTTTGTGATGTTTTATGGCCGAAATAGGCTATTTTTGACATTTTATAAATAATATGTTGCAATTTTTTAACAGTTTATAATTAGATTTTTATGTTTTAAGCCTGAATTTTTCTATTTTTGACATTTTATAAAAAGAACTTTACAGTTTTCAACAGTTTTGGACTAAATTTTGTTTTTTTTACACATAATTTTGATGTATTACGACTGGATTTTGCTATTTAAAAAATATTATAAATTTTTTACACTTTTTAACAGTTTATTGCCGGAATGTTATGTCTCAAGGCTGAATTTTGCTATTTTTGACTTTTTAAAAAAAGAACTTATACTTTTCAGCAGTTTTTGGCCGGATTTTGGTGTATCTATTATCATTTTGATGTTTTATAAACAGGTTACTTTTTGCTAGTTGACCAGATTTTGTTTCTTTAACATAAATTTGATATTTTATGACTAAATCTTGCAATTTTTGACATTTTATGAAAAAAAAAAATTGTTAACAGTTTATGGTCACATTTTAATTTTTTTCAAACAATGTTTTGATATCTTATTATCAAATTTTGTTGTATTTGACATTTTATGAATAAAATTTTACATTTTTGCAACCGGTTGTTTGAGCTTTCCAACAATATTCTGATATTTTATAGCGAAATTTTGTAGTTATTGAAATTACTTAGAAACTTGAACACTTTTCAACAGTTTATAGGCGGATTTTAGTGTTTTTTAACTAATACTTTGATTATTTATAACCAAATATTTTTATTTAAAAAAAGAATAATATTAACAGTTTATGATTAAACTTTGATGTTTTTTGACATTATTTTGATGTTTGAATGCCGGATTTGTCTATTTTTGACATTTTATGAATAGTAGTTTACACTTTTTAACAATTTACGACCGAGTTTTGCTGCTTTTTGACAATATTTTGATTTTACGAGTATAAATTTACATTTTTTAACAATTTACGGTCAAATTTTGGTGTTTTTTACAACTTTGTGACGTTTTATGGCCAAAATTGGCTATTTTTGACATTTTATAAATAGAGTTTTGCATTTTTTAACAATTTATCACCTGATTTTTATGTTTTAAGGCTGAATTTTGCTATTTTTGACATTTTATTAAAAGCACTTTACATTTTTTAGCAGTTTTTGGCCGGATTTTGAAATTTTAATGCCAGAATTTGCTATTTTTGACGTTTCATAAACAGATTTTGCACTTTTTAAAAGTTTATGGTAAAATTTTGGTTTTTTTCTAACAATCTTTTAATATTTTATCGCCAAATTTTGTTGTTTTTGACTTAAGAATAAATTGTTACATTTTTTGCAGTTTTGTAGTCAAGTACATTTTGCAGTTATTGAAATTACTTAGAAACTTCAACACTTTTTAACAGTTTATATGCGAATTTAAGTGCTTTTTAAATAATACTTTGATATTTCTAACCAAAAATTTTTTTATTTTAAAAAATAATATTGTTAGCAGTTTATGTTTAAACTTTGGTGCTTTTTGACATTATTTTGATGTCTGAAGGCCGGATTTGTCTATTTTTGACAAATTATGAATAGTAGTTTACACTTTTTAACAATTTACGGTTGAGTTTTGCTGCTTTTTGACAATATTTTGATATTTGCAAGCCGGATTTTGTTATTTTTAAGGTTTACGAGTAGAAATTTACACTTTTTATCAGTTTACGGTTGAATTTTGGTGTTTTTGACAATTTTGTGATGTTTTATGGCCGAAAATGACAATATTTTTATGTCTCAAGTTTGAATTTACACTTTTCAGCAATTTTTGGCCGGATTTTGGTGCTTTCTAACAATGTTTTAATGTTTTAATGCTGAAATTGCTATTATTAACGTTTTATAAACAAAATTTTTCATTTTTTGTTAGTTGACCAGAACTTTTCAACATAATTTTGCTATTTTTGACATTTTATATAAAAAATTTATTTTTTTAACAGTTTATGGTTACATTTTGGTTTATTTAACACTAATTTGATAGTTTTGTTGTTTTTGACATTTTATGAATAAAATTTTACAGTTTTTTTTATAGTTATTGAAATTACTTGAAAACCTTAACATTTTTTAACAGTTTATGAGCTTTTAGTGCTTTTTAACTATTACTTTGATATTTCATAACCAAATTTTTCTATTAAAAAAAAAAAAAATTGTTTATGCTTATTTTTAAAATTTTATGAATAGAATTTTGGTGTCTTATTACAATCTTGTTATGTTTTAAAGCGGAAATTTGCTATTTTTGACATTTTATAAGTAGAATTTTGCAATTTATAACAGTTTATGACCGGATTTTTATGTCTCAAGGTTAAATTTTGACTTATTATTAAAAAAAACATTATTTTTTTCAGCAGTTTTTGTTCGGAAAATTTAGCACTCTTCAACAGTTTATGGCCGGGTTTTGTTTTTTTATACAAAATTTTGATATATTACGACTGGATTTTGCTATTTCTAAGATTTTTACACTTTTTCCACAATTTATTGGTAGATTTTGGTGCTTTGTGACAATATTTCTATGTCTCAAGTCTGAATTTTGCTGTTTTTTACATTTTATAAAAAAAACTTTACACTTTTTAGCAGTTTTTGGCCGAATTTTGGTGCTTTCTAACAAAATTTTATGTTTTAAGGTCGGAATTTTTTTTTTTTTGACGTTTTATAATCAGATTTTTTGTCTTTTTAATAGGATTTTAATAGGACCAGATTTTAACATGAATTTAATATTTTATGATTAAATTTTGCTATTTTTAACATTTTATGAAAAAAAATTTGCAATTTTTAACAGTTTATGGTTACATTTTGGGTGTTTCTTACAATATTTTAATAATTTATGGCCGAATTTTGTTGATTTTAACATTTTATAAATAAAATTTTAGATTTCTAATAGTTTTTGGCCGGATTTTTGTGTTTTCTAACAATATTTTGATGATTCATAGCCAAATTTTGCAGTTTTGCATTTTAACAGTTTACTACGCCCGAGTTTTGATGTATTTCTGAAAATACTTTTATATTTCCAAGCCGGATTTTGTTATTTTTGAGATTTTATGAGTAGAAATTACAATTTACAGCAGTTCTTGGCTGGATTTTGGTCCTTTTTAACAATGTGTTGATTTTTTAATGCTAAATTTTTTGACGTTTTATAAACAGAATTATGTAACATTTTGAAAGTTGACCAAATTTTTTTTAAATAATTTTAATGTTTTATGACTTATTTTTTACATTTTTCGAAAAAAAATTGCACTTTTTAACAGTTCTTGGTCACATATTGTTTTTTTTTTTTTAAATTTTACATTTTATGGCCGAATTTGGATGTTCTTGACATTTTGTGAATAAAATTTTTATAGCTGGAGGTTTTTAATAATACTGGAGGTTTTTAAAAATACTTTGATGTTTCCAGAATTTTTCACTTTTTGATAGTTGGCCAAAATTTTTTAACATGATTTTGATGTTTTATGCCTAGGTTTTGTTATTTTTAAATTGTTATAAAAAAAATGCATTTTTTAACAGTTTATGGTCACAGCTTTGTAGCCGGATTTTTGAGCTTTTTTTTATTTTGATATTTTGTAGCCAATTTTTGCAGTTATTAAAATTATTTGGAAACTTTAACATTTTTTAACAGTTTATGGGCGGATTTTAGTTCTACTATTTAGTACTAATATTTTGATATTTTATAGCCGGTTTTTTTTTATTTAAAAAAAATGTATTTTTAGCAGTTTATGTCTTAATTTTGGTGTTTTATGACAATATTTTGGTGTTTTAAGACCGGATTTGTCTATTTTTGACATTTTATGAATAGTAGTTTACACTTTTTAACAGTTTATGGCTGAGTTTTGCTGTTTTCCGTCAATATTTTGATGTTTTCAAGCCGGATTTTGTTATTTTTGAGGTTTTTAAATAGAAATTTTCACTTTTTAGCAGTTTACGGTCGAATTTTGGTGTTTTTTACAATTTTGTGATGTTTTGTGGCCTAAATAGGCTATTTTTGACATTTTATAAATAATATGTTGCAATTTTTTAACAGTTTATGACCGGATTTTTATGTCTTAAAGATGAATTTTGCTATTTTTAACATTTTATAAAAAGAACTTTACACTTTTCAACAGTTTTTGGCTGGATTTTGTTGTTTTTACCAAAATTTTGATGTTTTATTGCCGGAATTTGCTATTTTTAATCTTTTATAAACAGATTACTTTTTGATAGTTGACCAGATTTTGTTTCTTTAACATAAATTTGATATTTTATGACTTAATATAGCTATTTTTGACATTTTATGAAAAAAATTGCAGTTTATGGTCACATTTTGGTTTTTTTCTAACAATATTTTGATATTTTATAGTCAAATTTTATTATAATTGACATTTTATGAATAAAATTTTACATTCTTTACAGCTTTGAAACCGGATTTTTCAGCTTTATAACAATAGTTTGATATTTAATAGCCAAATTTTGCAGTTTTAAAATTACTTGAAAGCTTTATCACTTTTTAACAGTTTATGGGCGGATTCTAGTGCTTTTTAATTAATACTTTGATATTTCATAGCCGAATTAAAAAAAAAAAACACTTTTGTAGCAGTATATGTCAAGGCCGGATTTAGCTATTTTTAAAATTTTATGAAAAGTAGTTTAGACTTTTTAACAATTTACGGCTGAGTTTTGCTGATTTTTGACAATACTTTGATGTTTTCAGGACGGATTTTATTATTTTTAAAGTTTTATGAGTAGAAATTTACTCTTTTCATCAGTACGATCGAATTTTGACGTTTTCTTACAATTTTGTGATGTTTAAGTTTAAAATTTGCTTTTTTTGGCATTTTATAAATAGAATTTTGCATTTTTTAACAGTTTATGACCGCATTTTGTTTTTGTTTCAGATAATTTTGAAATTTTTCAACTGGATTTTGCTATTTATAAAATTTTATTAATTTTTTTACATTTTTCAACTGTTTATTGCCAGATTTAGATGCTTTGTAACAATATTTTTATGTCTTAAGTCTGAATTTTGCTGTTTTTCACATTTTATAAAAAGAACTTTACACTTTTCAGCAGTTTTTGCTTGGATTTTAGTGCTTTCTAACAATATTTTGATGTTTTAATGCCGGAATTTGCTATTTTTGACGTATTATAAGCAGAATTTTTAACTTTTTGATAGGTGACCAGATTTTTTTAACATAATTTTGATATTTTATGACTTCACTTTGCTATTTTTGACATTTTTTGGTTACATTTTGTTTTTTTTTAACAATATTTTGACAATTATGGCCGAATTTTGTTGTTTTTGACAAATTATTAATAAAATTTTACAGTTTTAACAATTTTGTAGCCGGATTTTTGAGCTTTTTAACAATATTTTGTTACTTTATAGCCACATTTTGCAGTTATTGAAATTACTTGGAAACTTTAACATTTTTCAACAGTTTATGGGCGGATTTTAGTGCTTTTTAACTAATACGTTGATCTTTTATAGACACATTTTTTTATAAAAAAAATTATTTTCATACTTTTGGTGCTTTTTGACAATATTTTGATGTTTCGAGGCCGGATTTGGATATTTTTGAAATTTTATAAATGGAGTTTATACTTTTTAACAGTTTAAGGCCGAATTTTGCTGCTTTCTGACAATTATTAGATGTTTTTAGGCTGATTTTTGATATTTTTGTGATTGTATTAGTAGAAATTTACACTTTCCAACAGTTTACGGTTAAATTTTGGTGTTTTATTACAATATTTTGATGTTTTAATGCTGGAATTTGATATTTTTGCTGCTTTTGAGGTGTAAAAAACACTTTATTAGCAGTTTACTCCTCTATTTTGGTGCTTTTTGATAATATTTAGATGTTTTAAGGCCGGGTTTGGCTTTTTTTGACATTTTATGTTTTTTTTGTTTTTTGTTTTTTTTTGTTAGGCGTAGGTGGGAAATCTTCTAAAGACTTCGTTCCCAGAACGTGTCGGATTCATCTTTTTAAGGGTGCCTACCGACTAAACCCCACCCATCTGGGAATTGCCTGGAAATTCGAGACCTTTCGGCTCATGTACTTTCCGTTTGGAGATGTGTATGTAGGAGGTTGTTTAGGACATTTTATGAATAAAAGTTTACACTTTTTAACAGTTACGGCCAAGTTAAGCTGGTTTTTGACAATATTTTGATGTTTTTAGGATGGATTTTGTTATTGTTAAAGTTTTATGTGTAGAAATTTACACTTTTTAACAGTTTAAAGTCGAATTTTTGAGCTTCTTTACAATTTTGTGATGTTTTAAGACCAAAATTTGCTATTTATGATACTTTTTAACAGTTTTTGACTGAATTTTGTTATTTTTAAAATTTTATGAATTTTTTTACACTTTTCAACAGTTTGTTGCCGGATTTGGGTGCTTTGTGACTTTATTTTTATGTCTCAAGGTTGAATTTTGCTATTTTTGACATTTTGTAAAAAGAACTTTATATTTTTTAGCTCACGGCTCACCCACCCAACTGTAGTTATTAAGAAATTTATAATTGCCTCTTGCCCGCTAATCAACCTGACAACTGACATTAACTCTCTCAAATGTTATAAAAAAAAAATACATCAACGGTGATTGAGAAGCAAACTTTTTGAAAATAGACACTTGGGTGAGTGGGTGGGAATTTGGCGTGAGTATTTTTATATTGTTCCCCGCCCACCCACCCAACTGTTAGTTGCCAAAGAATTTGTAATTGCTTTTTACCCGCCAATCAATGTAAGAACTGACATTAACTGTCTCAAATTTTATTAAAAAAAAGAACACTAACTGTGGTTGAGAAGCAAATTTTTTGAAAATGTACAATTGGGTGGGAGGGCGGGACACAATACTCTCATCAATTTGGCGTGGCTATTTTAATATTGTTTCCCGCCTACCCAGCCAACTGTTAGCTGTCAAGGAATTTGTAAATGCTTCTTGTCCGCCCATCAAAGTGATAACTGATATTTACTCTCTCAAATGTCATAAAAGATAGAACATCAACGATGATTGTCAAGTTATTTATTATATTTTTACTATTTTGCAGTTCTAGTTTATTAAAATCAAAAAGTTCTGTTCTGTATAGTAATGACTACGATATGCGTTCAAGTAATAAAATTCTGTTTTTATTACGAACCCAATAGCGTTTTTAATGATGATCATTATGAACGCAAAATATTAAAAAAATACATTATGAATAAATTGTTTTAAAGCAAATTTAATACTTTTCTATTCTGAATACTTTATATTGTTAAAATCGATAAGTTTTAATTAAATTTATATTCATTAAACAAACCATTCGTCTTCCGTTTGACTAAAAATCTGAATTAATACTTGAAATTTACATTTATATATTGAAAATTTGAATGGATACAATTGGTACAAAGGAGAAGTTTCTAATGAATAAATTGAAAGCCTCCTGAAATGAATATATTTTGTAAACCATGCATATATTCACCTATTCTACTCAATCAATAAATGGATTGGTTTGCTTTTCAATTAACCTAAAATATAAATCTGTGGCTGCTGCACAATATAGCTGCCAGTTTGAAAACGAATTTAATAAATACAGACAGCCGCGTTAACTAAGCAGCAATTAAATTAAATTCAATGAAGGAGCCAATAAATCTTTCAATGGTGTCTATACACTCACACATAGATAATTTAGTAGATAATTTAATAACATATCCCTATAGTATTTCATAATATAAAAAAGTCAAATACTATATGTATTGAATATTTAAATGAGCCGATTAAAATATGGAGTGCGGCAAGTGTGACTTCGTGTGGCCTGGGGGCCGCAAGATTTCCCCCGCTCACTACGGTGCCACCCCCCTTCTCGCCGTGGCACACTCTGTAAAATCCACGACCATATAATTATGTATGTATATACACATATTTAGCCATAAGCATTCGGATAGTCGTTTATCTTTTAATACATAATTGATAGCTATATACGGCCCGATAGAATGTTAAAAATGTAGATATTCTAATTTTATAACCCGGGGGCCGGTGCCCATTTTACTTTTTGGTCAACCTCATTCGCCCGGATCATAAGTATTATGTTGGAAATAATAGTTTTTATATGGAATGGGGTCTTTATAACGTTATTAAATATTGGCTTATTTTTTTTCTTGTGTTTTTATGTGTGCGTCGACGTCCACTTTTTGTATATTCATGAAGGTTTATTTTTCTTTTTTAAGGGGTTTAGTTGTCGGGTATATAATTTTGTCCTTTTTTTTCCTTAAAGGTGACCGACAAACGCTCTATCCATTACCTATTGGTAAAAGTTATGTAATTATTTTTATTTTTATGGGTATCTATGAGAACTACATTTTTGTTTATTAAAACTTTTAAAAAGCTTTCATTAACTCAAGAGTAGCTGCTCAGATTGTTTAATATAAACAAAAATTATTTTTTAATACAATTTTTGACAAAAATTAATATAAAAATAATAGAAACACCATTCCACTATGTTATAGTGGAATAAAGCATTTTGTGGTGGCAGATTTGGGAGAATATAAACTATTTGAGTTTATTTACCATTTTAAAAAATCCAAAAAAAATTAGTGATTTTTTTTTTCAAATTTAACTATAATGTAAAAATCTAATTATTATCTAATATGGGCTCTAAATCACATCTAGTAACCCTGAAAACTTCTATGCTCAGTCTAGACGCCTAAATTTTCTATATTATTTTATCAAATACAATTAGCGACGTTTTCTGTTTATCAATTAAAATTAATAAATGATGTATTTTATGTAAATTGTTTTTTATCCAGTGACACATACACTCGTGGTTCAGGGTATGCACCCATCATTAGTGTGCTTAGCACCTCACTGGTCGAAGGTTAGACTATGAACATAGACACGCTTTTTTTTCGACGTTGTGAAGCCAACAGGATTGGTCCGTGTGACATCAGTTGTTTATTTCAGACATATACCTACAGCTAACGCGTGACGTCAGTTGTGGGCATAAAACTTTGTTATGTTGGCTTCACCATGCAATAAGCAGAAAATAGCACAAGACGTGTCTATAAGTGTATATGGTCTAATGGTGAAAGAGATAATTTACATAAAATCACAGTATCTATTAAACAATTTATGTTTACTTTTCTGTTTATAACTAAGAAGCGGTAGCGCATTGCAAAATTCCACGTATTTAGCATCGTAATTTGTTAATTAATTAATTCAGTTGATTGTGAACATTGGCAATAAGCTCTGCTGCATGAACTTGAGTACATACATACGTAGTTATTACTAAGGGTTAGTGACCAGCCTTGTTTTATTATTATTCCTAAAAATAACGCCTCGAAATTACAAAACAATTTTTTTAATTATAATAATTTATTATAATCAACCAATGTATCTCCTAAATTAAAACAGTCTAGTCCATTACTAATACAATTACATTTTCCCTAATTGAGCAAATAGCAATTACAATTTACGACCGTACCTACAAAAGGCATTCAATATTTATGTTACAACTTGTAAAATGTATATAAATTACAAACTGCTCGGACGTGATGCTTTCAAGTATCTCCAAGCAAACATAAATATAAACCGCATTTGCACCAATTAGAAATTTATTATATTTATTTATTGCGCCAATGATTGATCCTTCCCAATGGAAAATGCTGTTAAACATTTTATGTATGTTCACTTATACTCCAATTCTGCATAACAAGGTTTATAGCGTAGAAATAGCATTATTGAATAAATTATCTTCGCATGGTAGTTTTTATTAATAATAAAAACCAACTGAATAAAGCAATTGTTATTTTTATATGTGGAATTAAGTTTTAATGTCGCAATGTACTGTTAAGTAATTTAGATTTATTCTTGTGTAAAATATTGCAATTTTTGTGAATTAATATATCATCGTTTTCGGGTACAGTTTATCTGCATGGAATCATAATTTTACGGTTTATAATTTGATAATTGCCGGTTTACGGTTTGTCTCTATTATTGTAAGATTTAAGTCTTTTTGTTAAATTCGTCATGCATATAGGAACGATTAATTATAGAGAAAAAGACAAATTTGCTGGAACCATAAAAAATAACAGTATTTGGCATTTACTTATGTAATCATTTTGCTTGACACCATTTATTAAAGCTTTAAAATTCAATTTTATTATGAATACAATAAACAAATTACATATTAAACTGGTACAATAAAATGCCCAACCCAGTATTAAGAGATAGTTGAAGTTATTATTATTATTTTATATACAAATTAATCTTTGCGTTTTTTATGTTATTTTCTTTTTATATAATCACAGAATTATTTTCCTAAGTTCGTTTTTCTTTTTAATGTATATCATTAGTCACAACAAAGCGATGAATAAAAGCCGCCCAATGTGACCCACTTGACTTCTTCACAGAGGGAAATATCCGGTGGTATTTTTTTTTTTATTGGATGCGATTTGAATAATTTACGTGTCCAAATTCTGGTCACACATATATTAGTCACTCCAGGCTTTTGTTTACATTACTTTCTCCGAAATAGGCCAAATAAAAGAAGTTACTCTAACACTTTTATATTAAATTTATACATTCTTAAAAGTGCGTTTTGTTTTATTTTATTTTAAATATGTATTTCTTTTGCATGAATCATATTACGAAAATAAGTCTGAACATGTTTGATATTAGATATTTACAGTTTATAAATGTGGGGCAATCAAATATGAACGACTCTTTATCCACTGAGCTTGCAAAAATAAAAACAGATGTAGTTGGGATTGTTAGTTGGGGGTGCATAGAGTGGGGGGAACTGGAAGTTATTCAGAAGAGTACAGTACACCAAGATTTGTGTGACCGGTGGTAGGAGCTTCCGCGCAGCTTGAAAAAAAGAAACCGGAGACACAAACTTTTATGTGCTGGTACATAAATAGTTGTTATTGTCATCGCAGTTTATGCTAGACTGGCGCGGTTTAAGTTTGATTTTGCATGCAAGTGTACCTATTTTACCATTGGTGTTGTTTGCCCTCTCATCTCACTTTTGTCTTAGGAGTGACCGGTCACAGTGATCTTGGTTTACTGTATATCTAGATCTATATAATAAAGAATACAAGTTAAGATTAGGAACATGGAACGTAAGAAAGTAAAAAATAAAGTTGAAGAGATTGTAAAAAAGAAATGATCAAACGACTGCTAAAAAACGCGCTTTACCCAATTGAGCCATTCTTTGTTTGATACGATTATTAGGATGCCTAGGAGACATAGCTTGGCCAAACTCGTATATGCGCAGAGAAAGGAAAACTAGAATTTATAAGGCTTGCATTAGACACATTATGACAAACAAGACAAAAAATCATGCTCAAGATAGTTGTTTGCTTTGTGCTTTTTATGGTTATTTTTACATCGCACCAGTAAGTCTACTAAGAATAATAGTGAGAAAAACAAGAAGAATGAGAAACACATACATCAGAGCTGGCAATCTACCTTTTGGAAAAACATGGGTGGCAACTTCAGAAATAACAGATCTTTAAGAAGTAACAGAAAACAAAAATAATTAAGACCAAAAAAAAAAAAAAAAGAAATTACAATAACAATTGTAGTCAGCAAAATCTTAGCAAAAATAATGAAAGATTAACTTAAAAAAACTATAGAAGATAACCATGTGGATTTAAAATAGAAAAAAGCGCCTGGGACCTGATGTTTTAAAACAAATAATCTAAAAAACTATAATAAAAAATAAAAAAGACAAACACATCTGCTTTGTAGATTTCAAGAAAACTTTTGATAAAATACGTGGAGAAAAAATATTAATAGAATTGAAAAACATAGGGGTTGAACAAACAACGATTTAAGTAAGAAAGAATATGTAAAAAGAAAAAAAAGATTGGTTTTGTCAAAAAGACCAAAACCTATATCATCATCTTTTTTCTCCGACTCCTGTTTTTTCTCTTTCTTTTTGGCTGAAACAGCAGCAAACTTGCAAGAATCTTTAATGAATTTTTTGATAGTTTTTGCTTTTTTGAATACAACCTTGGTAACGGCAGCAATAACCAACTAGTTTTTGAATCTATTGGCAACGCTATAAAGAACGGAAGCTGTAGTTGGGTATCCAATACTCAAACAAATAGCAGCCAAATTTTCAACACCAGCTAAGAACTTAGTCTTCAAATTCTTAGATTTGATATCCAAAATTTTAGAAGCAATCAAATCATATGAGAATTGAGAAATGTTCAACTTGTTAAGAAGTGTAGCTTTGGAAGCATTGACCTTATCATCAAGCTACAATATAGGTACAATGTTGATGATTTTAATAGTACCTTTAGAAATCTTGGTTGGGATAGACAAAGCTTGAAAGAAAAAGATTATTTTTTTTACCAAGACCTGTGTGTAAGGCCGGGATGATGACGGGAAGTAGAGCAATTGAGTCTGGACGAGCTGGAGCATGAACAACAAAGCCAAAATTGCCGCGGATGTGCGGTAAAACTTTTTCAATGCATTGTTGCGTTCAAGATAAACCATTTTATCCATAAGTACGACGGCGTTACCACATTGTTAGCCCCTACAATAAAGCACTTGAGGTAATCTTTTAGTAATTGAATAAGTTTGAAGAGGTAGTTTGTCTTCTAAGTGGCCTTATCTTCCATACTTATCTTGCGGCGTGTAGGGATTTGTTAAATGATTTTAAAGAACAAGACAAAATATACTGACAAAAAACGGAGTAAGAAAAACAAGACAGACAGTACAAAAAACAAGAATACACGCTATGGAAATTAAATATCTCAAAAAAATTAAATTTAAACCCAGAAAAGATAAGATAAAGAATGAGACACTCAGACAAGATCTCCAGATTTGACCAATAAACGAACAAATAACAGAAGTACAAATCCGATAGTTTGGACATCTTGGTCTAAAAACACAAAAAGATTATACAAGACACGAACAACAGTATACAAATAAAAATACCAAAAAAAGAAGTGAAACAATGCAATAAAATAAGGGACAAAGTGGGAAGAGGTAAAACAAATAACCCACTACAGAAAAAAATAGAAAGACTTTAACAATTTAACAAATTAAATTAAAAATGTAGGCTTTTAATGTGTGTATTAAATTCCATTATTTTGAAATATATTTCTAATAAAAATTAATTTGTTTCATAATTTTAAATTTTGACAAAAATGTTGAAAATGCAATTTTAATTTTTGTTATACATATTAACTTATTTTTAGTGTAATCTATAAAAAAATATAAACTATGTATGTCTGGAAAATTAATCTTACTGAAGCATAGTATCATCTATTTTTTAGTAGTTTTGACAGACTATTTAGGAGTTTTTGAAAAATATAATTTTTTAGAACTGCATTGCAAATTAGAAAAAAAAAATTATAATTTATTGCCGAAAAAACAATTTTGGTGATGCATCATTTGTGCCTTACTTTCAAAATTTTAACAAAGGAATAAGGCATTTTTGAAAAATATGAATTTTTAAAATTGCATTGTGTGGAGCTCTCATTGACTAAACCCCTATCCACTTGGCGTGATTTCTGTATCTTTGGAATTGCAAAGCATACCTTTAAGGATACACGCTCAAACGTTATCTTTAACGAAAAACATAGGTTTAAAATTAATTACTCAAACCCAATCCAACTCTAAACAAACAATTGTTTTGGTTATAACTACATTGCACTACAAATTGATACTGAAATTTTATCGATGATCTTTGGTTTCTTTGGTTAATGCAACATAATAGAGTTACAACTACTTTGCACCACTAATTGTTATCTTTAACGTTTGTCACTTCTATCTTGCTTTCTTTCCTTCTTTTCTTTTGCGGAGACAACTTCGTTGACAATTTTTTTACCCGAAGCCACATTCCTTTACCCGACAACATTCAACGGTATTCTCTAGAGTCAACACCGCTTTTGTCTTGTTATTCATCTTCTTTTAAGATACTTTCTGAAGCATCCATGTCCGCTCAGAAGTTAGCACAGGTAATAGTCGACAAAACCGAATTTCATTTCATAGTTGCTTCTTTTATTAGACTGTTCTGATTTGCTTTGTATCCTTACTCTCTCAGTTTGATCTGTAAATGAATTGTCATGACCGAGGCAAGCACCAGAATGGCTTTCGTAGCTATTATTCTGTACCCGCTGACTGTTCTCAGCGTCAATTTCTTTTGATGCTTTAACAGCGTGTCTTTGTATTTACCGTATTTTAGGACAGCGTACAGCATTATTGAGTGTTCCACGCTCTTTTTCCTTCTAAAAGTCTTTGGGTGTTGGGCATTAGAATGGTTAATGCTTTTTCTTTTTTCTATCGTCTTGCTTATGTGGACGGTCATTCAGGTGTTCCAATCAAACCACACACTAAGGTATTTTACTGCATTTCTTGTTGATATATTGGTATTGCCCACCGTTATTACCGCTTCTATTTTCTGATACCGTTCAAGATTTTTTGGGGGAAACTCCAGCCCTAGCCCTTTGATGTTAGCTTTGATCTTTTTTACAGCTGTGTTAATCACCATGACCAGTTCTTCTTCCTCTTTCGCAGTTGAGATAATGACGGTGTTGTGTGCAGAGCACAACAGCGTAGTTTTCCTTGGCATGACACCTAGTACACTGTTGTAGTATATGGTCCACAGTAGAATACCCTGCATTAAGCATTGTAGCACATCCGCGTGATTGCCATTTTTTTCTTTTCTTTTCCTATCAGCAGTTCTCTGTTATAGAGGTAGCTTTGGATTAGTGTTATAAGCTTTTTACTCACTTCCATACTGATCAGCGCTCGTGATAGGGGGAAATGCTTAATGCAGTGCCAGTCAACCTAGGCCTGCGGGACTCTTCCTCTTGTTTTGAAAAAGCTCTATCCGCTAAAACTTTCCCCGGTTTTTCTTACCCCAACCCGGCACTGCTTAAGCATTACTTTAGGTTGAGTTTGTGCCGGGTTTTATTTTTCCATTTTTCATTCTGAATTTTCATTTTATCTTCGTCTTTTTGTTTCATTATTTTACAGATCATTTTTTCTGCAGCTGTTCACTCTTCTTTACCTTTTTGCATTACTTCTATTACATTTGCTGGCGTTAACTGTTGTCCGGTTTCCTGGTTTGCTTTTTGGTGATAATCTTGCCGTGGTTTCTTTTTGTCTATGTAATTGGGTATTAGTTGTCTTGTTCATGTAGCTTTTTTTGTCTCAGTTTTCCATCTGGTTTGCCACATATCTGTTTTTTATTGTTTCCTTTTTTAATGAATTTGTATTGATTTCCGGGTTGTCATGCTTTTTAATCCTCTCTTGAGCTAACAGGTCAATTGGTGGTATTTCTGCTATGACTTTTGCCGCTTCTTTGGATATGTTTCTGTACGAGCTAATTATTCTTACATTTGCTTTTTTTGTACTTTTTCCAGTTCTTGTTTTTGAAGGTTAGCGCTTTTTGCCATACTGGTGCTACGTACAGCAGTATTGATTGTACTACTATACCCAACAACCTTCTTTTTTTTGCACTTGGACCGTTTTATATATCAATTTGCTGAGAGCAGTTGTGGCTCCCATTGCCTTTTCCGTGATTTGCTTGATGTATTTGCCAAATGTCAGCTTTTGATCAAAATCAATTCCAAAGTTTTTAATTTCTTTTTTAGCAGCTTGAAAAACCATAAGGGCGGTGTTTACAGTAGATTTTCTTTTTGTAAAGCCAAATTGTTTATTTGACAGCGAGGCGTTTTCTTCAAGTTTCTTCTTTAGTCGGATGCAGATCACTTGTTCAAGTAGTTTGATTATTGTGTCAAGGACACACAGAAGTCTGTATCCCGCCGGATCGTTTAGTTCTTTTCGTGGTTTTTTATTAGAATTAGTTTTGCGTGCTTCCATTTTTTTGGAAAGCATCCTTTTTCTAGAGTGTGGTTTAGCACTTCCTATGTATATTTTGCTACCAGTTTTATTATTTTAGCCGGTATAGAGTCTGGTCCAGGAGCTTTTCCATTCTTCATTTTAAGCATGCTATCTTTAGCTTTTTTCTTGTGAAAGGACTTTGACTTCTTTTATTAGATGCATCCACTTTTTCTTTTTGGCATGTGCTATTTGTGACTTCAGTTGTTTTTTAGCTAATTTATACTCTTCTTAAGCTTATGTGATTATGGGTTGGTTTTGTGTTTTTCTCATTCTTGTAGCTTTCCTTCTCGCCGCTATACATTTAGTTCTCTGGCTCTTACCTAACCTAACTTAACCTAACCTTATCTAACCTTTTTTAAGTTTGATGTTTTTTTTTTAATAAAATAAATCCACAAAACATTCATGAGCAGCTACAACCTTATCTAACTTAACGTAACCTAACCTAACCTAACCAGGTTAGATTGACAAGTTTTAAAGAATTTTGCGACAATATAGTATAGTTTGAAAGTTTTTCTACGCAACTATGAACATTTTAAAACTTATCGCACTAGTATGTTAATCAATTTGTTACTGCATGTGTTTGTTAATGCTTTTATTACCACACTAGTGCGTAAATGATTTAATTACCGCATGAGTTTATTACTGCACTACTACGTTGGCGGTTCTTGTTTATTTGAATTTTAATGTCACTTTAAAATAGTCAGATAGTCAAATAGACAAACTGACCACAGAATACTTTTACTCAAAGAAAATTAAAAATTAATTTTTGTTTTTTTACTCTATAATTACTTTTTTGTTCACTGCCACAAAAAGTTGAATAGTGATTATTATAAAACTTATATTTTCTAAAGCCCAAGTTTTTGAAAATCCAATATTTTTATGGTTTTTGTTATTTTATAATTTTTGCAATACTTTTTTTGTAATAGACTTGACTTTTTTATAATTCCTAAAATATATTTTGTAGTCTTCTAAAGTTTTTAAAGATTTCCTATAGTGTCATTTTGGTTTTTGTCAAAATTTTGAAAGTATGCATTAAGTTATGTATTATTATTTAAATTGATTGATCTATTATAAAATTTTGGAATTTGCAACAAACATTGTAAATTAGTTAAAGCAGTTCCAAAATTTGAACATATTATGCTTTAATAAAATTGATTTTCAGACATAATTTATGATTTATTTCTAAAATTTGCAATTAACATTGAAAATAAGTTAAATAATGCAATTACAAAATTTGATATTTTTTTAAAAATGATAAATTTTTTTTTTTTACTTTTTAAAGTATTGAATAAATTAGTTTTTCACGTTTAATTTATGATTTTTTTTTTTGAAGTTTGCAAAACACATTGAAAATAAGTTACACAATGCAATTGAAGTTCGGTATTTTTCAAAAAATGCCGAATAATTTGTCCGTATTACAAATAATTTTTTTTAGGATTTTTTTTAAATTTTACAAACATTGAAAATTAATATAAGCATATAACTTTAGTTCAGTAATATAATTAAATCAATTTTATTATATCAATATTGTTTACAATAATTCATAATTTCTATTTTCAAACAAGTTGTTGAGACGTAAGAAATTTGAAAAAAAAAATTAACGGAAAATGCGGTACAATGCGGGACATTTGATCAAAATGCGGGACTGTCTGCAAAATGCCCGCACAAATGCTCACATAAAGTCACTTTTTTTTGTATACAATAATGTGGTTTTTTATAATCTCACCTTAGCCATAAATAAATTTTAATCTAGTTTTGGCAACATTAACGTCATAATATTTATGTAGATTTAAAAAAAAAATTTCCTTTCAGGTAAGTTTCAACACACCGATTTGTCTCACCAGTAAGTAATTCAATCTTGTTTAAATTTTATATTAAAAAAAAGCTTTCAGTAGTATTTATAAAAATGAAATTAACTCCAAATCTTGATTTCATAAAATAATAAATAAATTTGAATTACACACACCAACTTTTATCAAATTGGAACATTCATGCCTATATGGTTAATCTTTATTTTTTACAATGCAACATCGTTATAAATATAATATTAATGTAAAAAAATAATGCAAGGCAACAATTATTTATAAACTGCAGTGCGTTTTAACATCAAACATAGTATGAAATTCGATGCTTATCTACGATATTTTATGCAGTGAAAATTATTAATTGCTACACTAAAACACGACAATATATAAGTTGCATGTTTATTACCATACTCCAAATCAATATGGCAATATTATTATTATTTTTTGTTAAACACGGCTACATGCATTATCAATTAGAATACTTTGTAAAAAAGCTGCATTGTAACTTTGTATGTCTGTAGAGGTATTGGGTAGATAAGCTGATATCTGATTCTGGTTTTATGATAGAAATTATACGAATTATTGTGTTTTACAATACATATTTTAAATATTCACGCGAATAAAAATATAATAATGGAAATTGTATACATTTATTGTTTTTATTAATGTATGCATTCTGTCAGCGGAATTATATTAATGTTGTTTTTTTTATTTATTTGAGGTAAAAATTATAAATAGTTTTTCATCTTATTGATTACAGTTCAGAATCGTTCACTGCAACTATAATCATTCTACGCAGTTTTGCAGTTAATGTACAATATTTTTCTTTTATTAAACTTGTTTATGCAGTTTTTTTTTTAAGAATAGGACTAGGAATAAGTATTTTGGAGTAAAGACAACAATCCTCAGAAGCTGCATCCATGAAACCTAATACAATCGTTTATAGTAAAATTTATCAAAAATCATACTAAACTTTATTTGCATTAAAAAAAAATAACATAAATTGTACAGAAATTTTAAACATATGGTACGCAGTTTATCAAAAATTGAAGTCTGAAAGAAAATTTAATGCATGAATTAAAGATTAATGATGCAGTATTTGTAAAAAATGTATAACAAATTCCTAAATTAAATATTTATCATAAATTGCACATAAAATCTATTTATATAGGATATAATTGATCAAAAATCAAGCAAGAAACTCATGTTTTGTATAAGAAATAAATAAGACTCGGACTTTATCAAAATTTATCAAAATTTGCACAATCCAACTATTTGACTTAATAAATTTAAAAGTCTTTTAGAAAATATATTAATTGTATGAAAACATAAAAAAGTATTAAAAGTTTTGCAAAAAATGGATTTTTTGCAAAAAATCAACAAAAGTTGCACAGAAAAGTTGTTTATGGTATTAAATTCATCAAGAATTGCTTAAAAAACTTATTTATTGTAAATAGTTTATTAAAAAATTTTAAATTATTGTTTAAGAAATTTAAAAAAGAAGTTTTTTGTTGCTACAAATTTGTCAAAAATTGCATAGTAAACTAATTTGAATATGAATTTATCAAAAATGTTTCAGAAAATACATTTTACAAAATAACAAAACACAAATGGTTTTTAAGATGCTAGATACTACTAGCAGATCACGTCTTTACAGTTAAGGTAATTACAGTTAGAAATTTTTATTATTGAGTACTTAAAGACTTACCATATACAAAGTTTATAGAAAGTGTACACCTCAGAAAATCTAGTCTATTTAATTATCAGGACAAAAAATCAAAAAAATCCTGTTTTACACAATTAAGTAGTAAAAAAATGGCAGCAGATCTTTCTATATAGTTGCCAACAACTTTGTGTGTAGTGGCGTAGCTAAAATTTTTGGGCTTCATTGCAAAATACCATGATAAAAGTTAAAGAAAATGTATTAATAAAAAGTTAAAAATAACAAAATCCAGTTATAAAATCTTAAAATATTTTTAGAAAATGCCAAAATCTGGCTTCAAACGGTTAAAATATTGTCAGAAAAAACCAAATTCAGCAATAAACTGTAAAACATTTTTATGAAATCTCAAAAATAGCAAAATTCATCTAAGAAATATTGTTAGGAAACCAAAAAACTGTTAAAAAATGTAAAACTAGCATAATCCGGCCAAGATATACAAAAATATTGTTGGAATAAACTAAACTTTATCAACAAACTATTAAAATATTTAAAAACAAATTTAGTAAAAAACAAACATTTTAAAATGATGAAAAGTGAAAAAAAAAAATCTGTCATAAATTATCATAGAAACTCTTAAAAATTGCCAAATCTTATTCATAAAATAAAAAAATTTGGTCTTAAAATCAAAGACAAAAATTGTCCAAAAACGGTTTAAAAGTGCAAACATTTACTTATAGAACAGCAAAATCCGGTTTTTTAACATCAAAAACACTGTATAAAACACTAAAATTTGGCGATAAACTGTTAAAATAAAAATTCTAAAAATTTTACAATTAAATATCAAAATATTGCTAAAAGTAGCAAAATTTGCTCAAAAATAGTTAAAACTTGCAAAATTCTATTTATTATAGAACAATAAACAACAACTAACTGCTCCTACTACTGCGCCGCTCACTAATGATACGGTGCAATTGATTCAACCTGCAGTTTTTCCTTCTTTGGCAAGCTCTGTTGTTAAGGGGAAAACTAATCAAAAAACTCAGCCAAGAACTCAAACTATCTTTGGTTGTGGCCCAACCAATGACAAACTGCAGGCTTATGTGCCTACTTCTTACGTACATGTTTTTAAACTTAGACGTGGAACTAATAAAACTGATATAGTAAATCATATTAAATCTAAGTTTTCCACGATATCAGTTGATGTTGTTGAGTTAAAAGTATAATCTGGAAACTACAGCAGCTTTAAAGTTTCTGTTCCAGCTAATCATGCTCAATCTATTCTCTGCAAAGATTTTTGGCCTGCAAATATAGCGGTCAAGAAATTTTTAAATTATGGGCGAGTTAATAATGTTCCTGCTTCATCTTCGGTGGATTTTTGAAATCTGGATCCAGCCAACAATCTAAACCCGTCACCAGAAACACCAGCGGTATCTCCATCTATTACCAGAATGTCGGGGGTATAAAAACTAAACTCAAAGAACTTATGCTGGCTGTAGCTGTATCTAACTACGATATTATTGTACTGACCGAAAACTGGCTAAATCAGGACATCAGCGATGCGGAGCTACAATTAATTGGTTACAGTTTGTTTAGATGTGATCGCTCTTCATTAACAAGCCCTAAGCTTGACGGAGGAGGTGTCTTAATTGCTACTAAAACTTGTTTTAATTGTACTTTATTACAACCTACATTTTTAAGTGTTGAACATTTGTTTGTAATTGTTAAGTTTAAGTTTGTATCATATATTATCAGTGCAGTCTACTTACCACCTAACTCGGCATGTGATAAAAATTTAGATCATTGTTATTCCGTTGAATCTATCGCTGACAATTATTCAGACAGTAATCTAATTTCACTAGGCGATTATAATCTACCCGCAGCGGTATGGGTTAATGATGAGTTAGGCATAAGTGTTATTTGTAATGATACTTATTCTGCTCATTTTGTTTCCAACTGTTATGGATTTCTAAACTGCGCTCAATGTATTTCTATACCTAATGATGGTGGTGTGTTCTTAGATTTATGTTTTTCTAACATCTGTGATATTTCTGTGATTAAAGCTGTGGTTGTTTTGTTAAAACTTAGCCAACATCATATTGCTTATGTGATTGATGTAAAATGTGATACTAGCCGTGATATTTTAATGTGTAATTATGTTTTTAATGATTTTAAATTTGCCGACTTTAACGCAATCAATAATTTTTTGTTGAATGTTGATTGGTCCGCCCTTTTTTATAATTGTGATGTTGATAATTGCGTTAATTTATTTTACTCTGTGTTGCATTTTGCTATTGACTATTTTGTTCCCAAAAAACAATGGCGAGAAAACAATTTTCCAGTTTGGTTTAATAAAGAATTGATTTCACTTACTAGACTCAAAAAAACTGTTCATAAACGTTATAAATCTTCAAGACTATTGTCTGATTATAACGAGTTTCAATCAATTCGTACTTCGTGTAAAAATCTCAGTACATGTCTATACATGCAATATATTACTGGAACAGAAAACAACATTCAAAGTAACCCTAACCTTTTTGAAAATTTGTTAGCAACTCTAGAAAAACTAATGATTTTCCAGCCACAATGTATTATAAACAAAAAACTTGCAGTAATGGAGATGACTATGTTAATAGTTTTGCTGAATTCTTTTCCTCTGTTTACGATACACAAACTTATCCAACTCCTTTGTTTGACTTAAAAAAAACGTATTACATCGATCATTTTCAATTAGTTTGTTGGATGTATTTAAAGGGATTGAGAACCTTAAGTGTAACTTTAGCACTGGACCGGACGGTGTTCCATCTATGCTGTTAAAACAATGTATTTATTCAATTTCTATGCCATTGCACTTACTTTTTGAGGCTTTTCTTAATGAAGCCAAGTTTTCTTCAGTTTGGAAACAAAGCTACATTATGCTTTTACATAAATCTGGAGCTAAGGAGGATATTACTAATTATAGAGGTATATGCATCCAGTCTGCTATTCCTAAGTTGTTTGATCAAATTGTAACTGGTCAAATACAATGGATGTGCAAAAGCATTTTAGTGGAACAGCAACATGGGCTTTGCGAGGGTCGTTCTACTCTTACAAATCTTCTTTGTTACGAAAATGATCTTTTGAATGCCTTTCAATCAAGAGTCCAAGTAGATTCTATTTACACAGATTTTTCAAAGGCTTTTGATCGCGTTAATCATAGTATTTTGATTGCTAAGCTTTGGGCTTTGGGTTTTCATGAATCTGTTGTTGCGTGGTTGTCGAGCTTTTTGGAAAATCGTACACAGTGTGTGAAAATTAATAACTTTTTATCACAACCAATTGTTGTTCCTTCTGGGGTTCCTCAAGGATCTCTTAGTGGACCAATTCTGTTTTTACTCTTTATTAATGATCTTGTTTATTCTATTAATTTTTCGTCTTATCTTTTATTTGCTGACGATCTTAAAATTTATAAAAGAATATCATCTATCGAGGACTGCATTAGTTTGCAAAATGATTTAGATTTTGTTCATTTATGGTGTCTTTTTAATAACTTGTTGTTTAACGCAAATAAATGTTTTTCGATAAGCTTCAACAGAACTTTAAGTAAAGTATTGTTTGACTATACTATCGATAATAATGTTTTGGAACATGTTACACAAATAAAAGATTTGGGCGTAATTTTTGATTCAAAACTAACTTTTGTTGAGCATATAAACTATATGTGCAACCGTGCTATGAAAATGTTAAGATTTGTTTACAGAATGTCTACTGACCTATCTCCTAGCACACTCAAATTACTTTATTGCGCTTTAGTACGTTCTCATTTAGAGTACGCTCCGTCAGTTTGGTGTCCATTCTACAGCGTACATATATGCAATATAGAACGTATTCAAAACAAATTTTTTCGTTTATTATCGTACAAATTAGGCATTTCATCCGAAAATTACGATTTTAACCTCATTGCATTGCAATATAATCTTCCGCCGCTGAAAATTCGGCGCAAAAGAGCCGATTTATCATTTTTACGTGGACTAATGATGTCTGAGATTGATTGCCAAGAGCTACTTGTAACTCTTCCATTTCAAGTCCCCAACAATGATCGCCGAACCAGACAGTCTCCATTATTTAGAGAATCTATACATTCTACCAATTATGGATTTAATAATCCAATTGGTAGAATGTGTAGAATTGCTAATAGTTTCTCTAATAATATTGATTTATTTTGTGTTTCAAAATGTAGTTTTAAGTGTCAATTAAAATGTGTTGATGAATAATTTTATATTTTGTTTTTATTTATGTATACTTTTTTCCATGCTTTTATTTTTCAATATTCTTTTATATATTTTTGTGTAATTGTAATATGTAGATGTAAATGGTTTTGTATATACCGTGAATAAAGTTATATATATAAAAAAAAAAAATAAAAAAAATTATGCCAAATACGGTTAAAAAATGTAAATTTTTGTTTATGAAAAGTCAAAAATGTTTATATCCAGCTTTGAAACATTCAAATAATGTTAGAAAATCTCCAATCCGGCAAGAATCTATTAAAAAATATAAAAACTCGGCTGCAAAATTCATTTTATAGAATGTGAAAAATAGCAAAATTTGTCCTAAAAAGATATCAATATTTTAAGAATCATTCATCAAAAACTGTTAAAAATGCATAATTCTATACAAAAAAATCATAAAATAATAAAATATAGATAATTTTTAATATATCTATAAGATCTAACTTTTGAGAACTAAAAAATCATTAACATCCGGCCATAAACACTAAATTAAAAAGTTAAAAATAACAAAACCCGGCCAAGAAATGTGCAAAATTCTATTTATTATGGAACAATAAATTTGTGTACGGCTAAAAACAGTTGAAAAATGTAAAATTTGATTTATAAATAGTCAATAATAATCAAATCCGGCCTTGAAACATCCAAATAATGTTAGAAAACACTCAAATCCGGACACAAACTATTAAAAAATATTAAAACTTGGCTATGAAATAGCAAATCCGGCAATAATCTGTCAAAAAATGTAAAATTTATAGAATGTGAAAATTAGCGATTTTTCATCATTCGTCCATAAAAGAAAAAAAATATTTTAAGAAATTATTATAATTTTGTTAAAATTGTTAAAAATGCAAAATTTTATACAAAAAAGTCAAAGCAGCAATATTTTGTCAAAAAATAATGAAACAAAAAATTTTTTTAATAATTTTAAATTAAAAATAACAAAACCCAACTTTAAAATATCAAAAATATTGTTAGAAAGCACCAAAAAACGTGTAAAAATTATAATATAATTTCAAAAATAGCAAAATCTAGCAGTAAAGTTTGAAAAAGAATGTTAAAACGAACCAAAATCCGGCCATAAACTACAAAAAATACCAAATTTTATTTGTTTTGCAGATCTTTGCTTACAGATAGCTACGCCACTGTTTGTGAAACTCATTCTGCCAAATCTTTTTTTTATACTCCATCACCTTGCATTTTGGCCAATTTTGCTTGTATCATTTGAATTATTGATTTAGTAGACTTACAACAATTAATACAATGGTTTTTTTAACTGGGTTCGACCAGTAACTTGGGTTACAAGCTTCAAGTTTCTATCATAAGTTGCTCGACTTGTCGCATTTTTTTTTTCTATTAATTTAAAATGAAGTAGCAACAATTAGCAAAAATTGCCAGCTTCAAATACAAGTTGTACTTTTATTAAATTCCAGTGGTATAAAAATTTAATTATATAAGAAAATTTACTACTCGGAGGTATTTTGGCTTTTCAGAATTTTAGCATTTAGTTGATTTTGCCAATAATGTTTTTTTACAAAATTAGGAAGGTTTGCAACAATTTTTTTTTGTATTTATGTCAACATACTCTTTAACAACAAAATCTGATTTTTGGTTTCAAAAATTTATACGTCCAGGTTAGTAAAAGCTTTTTAATTTATGCATTATTTGTAAATGTGTCTACATATTTTTATAGAGATGTGAGAATATATCTAAAAAAAAAAAAAAAAACTGGCAGTACATCTTCTTATATTTATTATATTTCATATGAGTAATACTACTACTTTTTGACTTATTTGAAAAAATTGACTTTTTGGATATTGTTCAAATTTTGAAGGATCAAAATATGGATGAAAACAATGATATTTTTAAACTTTTAAACTTTAGAATATTGCCTGTTCAAAATGACACACATATGAAGGTGGGAATTTTACAATTAAACGTTTTTCTTAGTTTATTTTGTATTTCAATTTTTGGAAAAATTGACAGCGCTTTTTTGGGATCTCAAAATTACAAGTTCTGAATATTGCAAAAACATGTGCAACTTCCTGCATCAAAATAGTAGCGTATACGTATTGATTTTCTAAGTTTCGCGTGATTACTTTAAAGATAGATCAAAAATGGATCAAATTTTGTCAAGATTTGACAAAGTTAGAATGATTTAAAAAAACCACAAATTTGCAATTTTGTTAAATTCACGGGTTTTTTGGAATAATGTTTGAAGCTTAATATATTTAAATGACTGCTTTAACTTTAAATATATAAAAGAAACAATTTGAGCTATTGTAGATTTTTTTATTTTTTTCAGAAGTCTAAAAATTTAGAATCTTATTTTTTTCATCCATATTTTGATCTCTCAAAATTTGAGCAAAATACAAGAAGTTGACTTTTTCAAATTATTCAAAAAGTAATGGAATTGCCTATTTATTTATAGTTTATTTGACTGGTTCTTAATTTTTTTTTTTTTTTTTTAATTTTTTTGTGAGCACCTTTAGAAAGTGATCTTTATGCAAAAAAGTAAGACATATTAAATTTCAGCACTTAAAAATCAATAGAACACGTGTAGCACTGTCTTTGAAGTTGTAAAGGTAAACCCTTGTTTTTTCTTCTTCTTCTTGAGCCTGTATGTGTCCACTCCTGAACACAAGCCTTTTCTAATTACTTCTGTCTTTGTTTTGGGCTGTTAAAATTCAATTTTTCTTTGCAATATTTTGGATATTGTCTCTCATCCTTCTTTTGGTCTTCTACTGCTTCTTTTACTATTTTTTGGTTGCCATTGTGTCACCCTGTTGGTCTATCTTGATTGATCTTGCCTTGCCATGTGGTCAGTTTATCTCCATTTCAGTTGTGCTATTTGCGTCATCACATCCGTTATCTGAGTTTTTTTCGGATTTTCTTGTTTGTGATTTTATCCTTAATAGTCCAGTCAAATATACTCAAATATTGATCTCACCTCTAAGAAATTTCAAAAGTTTTAAATCTTTGTACACTAATTTATAGGTACCTAATAAAGAATATACTAAAAGTCTTGACAAATATGACACGAGCTTTAGCGGTAATTACCTAAAACATGGCACTTTTTTGAATTTTTGTTAAAATCACAAAAACTGTAGACAGGAGTTAAAAGAAGACTGTATACTTAATGAAAGCTAATAAAATTTGCAATAAAAATGTTCATATACATTTTTTTGTATTTACAATATTTGGTTTCTGAGTTATAGGGCGCTAAAAAATAGAAAAAAAAGTTTGTTTGTATTGTTACGAGCAAGAAGTCGGTCTCTTTTGTTTGGTCTTCCGTTCATTTTGACAGTCCTTCCTTTCTCCCCCAACTACCTGTTCTTCCTTCCACATAGCGTTCACAATACGCGTTGCATACGCGTCAAATTGTAGTGTTAGAGCGATTTTTCTTTTATTTTCTTTATTTATGGAGAAAGGTGGTAATCAACTCTTTAACAATGTTTCTAAAGATAGCTACCAACAAACAGAAGTAATAAGGACTTAAAGAACTACTTATTACATAAACTTGCTCTTTACCCTTTATCTATATTTGAGGAAACTGGAATGTTGAAAATAAACAAATCCGCTTTATAAGATACTTTTCCTGTACTACAAGAAGAAGCCAATCTTTTTAATTTTGACATCGTTTTGGATAGAGGATTACTGTTACACAAGATGGTGTGGCCAAAAAAAATTTTCAATCTCAACAATTTTGCCAATGCCGGCAAGAGCTTTACCGTTGCGTTTGATGGCTGAATAGAACTAAAGTTCAAGCTGAAGAGGTCAGTTGACATAAACTTTGAACACAAAACATAAATCACAGTCAACCACGGTGGTTTTCTTTCTAATGAACACAATAAATCTAGGCTTATTTCATTCTTCGTAACTGCTCTTTACAATCATGGAATTAAAACAAAACAAGAATCTAGTCTTCTTATAGTGCCATACTTGCTACGAGTGGCGCCCCTCTCGTATGTTTGTAATGCGCGATAATAGTTCCACACAAACATACGGACCTACAGATTAACGTAGAATCCGAACCACATCACTAGAGGGGTTTACTAGGCAAATACTTTGCTGGTTTGCCGAAATATATTTGACAAATTAGATATTGCCGCTGCTGGGAATTGAACCCGAGCTGCCTGCACAACAGTCATCGCACTAGACTATTGTGCTACGGTCGCCTTCATGGCTTTAACCTCATCATCATGAAAGACAGATATTATTTGTTAGACCAAGCCACGGTAGAGTAGAAAGGAAGGTATATTTAAGTCAGTAATTGCAAACTATGGGAATAAACAACTGCTTACTTCTTGAGTTTGCATTCAGCAGATGTGATACGACTTCCGCTGCACATCAAAAATGAAAAATGTTTTGTTTAAAATTATTCAAGAAGCGAGCTACACTTCAAAGTATTACTCTTGTAATAAATCCGAAGCTGAAAACAAAATATTCCTGGCATGGTACAATGCACCTTACATGCAAACTTCCCTTAACATGCATTGTTACAAAGCTTTTACCAAATCAGTTTTGAATGCTAAACCAGACCTCTCTGCGCTGTCACCCACAAAAGAAGCACCAATGTATGCTTTTTGTGAATACCATTAAATCCAAGTTGGGCTAGGACATTAACTTTCTCCAGAACAGTGAGGTTGGAAGTTTGAGCTAGCCGGTTGATCCCAGTAACTACAAAAGACGCAGCAGAACCTGAAGCAGTCCTCAATCTTATTTCTTGCAAATGTATAGTCCCCCTTCCACAATGATCCAACGTATCCAAAAGTGTAGGCAAAATATTGATTTACAAGTATCTAACAAATGATGGTAAAAAGTACACTTATTTTTTTTTTCTTTGGCATCTTCAATAAATTACATATTGTGCCGTGCTAACTTTTTTTTTTTTTTTTAAAACGCAATTATTAGTGCTCTATAACTCAGTAACAGCTGAAAATACTAGACAAATGTATACCATAATTTTTATTGCAAATTTTATCAGCTTTTATTGTGTATATAGTTAACTTTTACCTCCGACCTACAGTTCTCATAATATTAACAAAAAACTGAAAAAAGAGCATGTGTCATATTTGTCAGGACTTTTAGTATATCCTTCACTAGGTACCTATAATAATAATAATACGTTTATTTCTTGCCTTTCGGCCTTGAAAATTACATTTACAAATACATTTACAACTTCCCAAAATAATAAAACTTAATCCTTATAAAATTAACACAATTAAGAATATTTTCTTCTCTGTTCGTCTATTTCTTTTCTTCGTTTTTTAACTGCCCTCATCCATTCTACCCCTCTTCCGTCCCCTTTCAATATCTCATTTTTTTCCATCTGTTCTTCTCTCATTTCGTTACACTCTTTCAACATATGTTCTATAGTTTCCTTAGTCTCTCCGCACATTCTGCACATTTTCAAATCCTCTTCCATCCAAAATCTTGTCACTTGCTCTTCATTACCACATCTGAATCTTGCAATCATCTTTTTGTCATCTTTACTATATCTTTCGCTCACTAAGTACATTGGCAATTCATTTTCTATAATATGTTCATAGTTTGCGTTGTACCTAGACTCTTTCACTCGCATTCTCCTTTTTTGCTTTTGTATATCTCTATATCTTTCCATAATTTCGTACCATGTCTCTCTCCCAGATTCTCTCATTCTTTCAATTTCTTGGCTCGCATATCCATTTCTATTGTAATAATTTTCCCTAATCTCCCCTAGCTTTTCATTTCTTGCTCTCATTTTCTCTTTCATGCATTCTTGTAATATTTTGCATTCGTGTCTCTGTCTCATTCTTTCTTCATACTTCATTGCTCTTTTTCCTGCTTCTACTCTTAACTTATCTTTTTTGACTTCCTCCAGCACAATATATGCTGGAGTTTCTCTATTTAAACCTAGCACCCATCTCCAATATTTTACATGTATTGCTTCTAATTTTTCTTGTTCCTTCCATCCCCATATTTCTGACCCATACAATATCATACTCTTAACTAAACTATCAAACATAAGCCCTTTTATTCTCATACATTCAAATTTTCTTTCACTTATTCCCCAAACTTGTCCCACTACTTTATTTGCTTTTCGAGCAATCTCTTTAATGTGCTCGCTCTCGGTGTTACTCGTACAAAAAACATATCCCAAATATTTAAAAGATTTTACTTCCGTAATACCTTGCCCATTCCATTTCCAGTCCTCTACTTTTTTCTCCCACCCCCTTTTTTAAACACCATAATTTTTGTTTTTTCTACGTTAACTTCTAAGCTTTTTTTTCTAAAATATTTTTCTAAACTTTTCATCATCTCTTTCATTTCCTTCGCTTCTTTTGCTAGTATTACCATGTCGACTGCGTATGCTAGCGACCACACTTTTTCTCTACCAACTATTACCCCTCCTGCTTGAGCCAACCTCAATTTTTTTTCTACATCTGCTATGTAGATTGCAAATAAAGTAGGACTCAATGGGCAGCCCTGTCTTACTCCTTTTGTTGTCCAAAATCTTTCACTTATTTTTCCGTTAACACATACCCTACTTGCTGTCTCCTCATACACGTCTTCTATTCTTCTTACCAGGTGCTCGCTAATTCCTTTCTCTCTCACACACTTCCACAGTTTCTCTCTATCCACACTATCAAATGCCGCCTTTAGATCTAGAAATAACGCATATACTTTCCCCCCTTTCTCTGCTATTTCTTTTTCCACAATATGATGTAAAATATATACGTTATCCATGGTACCTCTTCCCTTCCTGAAGCCGGCTTGCCCATCTGGAATTATCTCATTCATACTTAGTTCCTCATTCAACTTTTCTTCTAATATCATGGCGTAGATCTTGTATGCCGTACCCAGTAGTGTTATTCCTCTGTAGTTATTTACTTGCTTTTTGGATCCACTTTTGTGTATAGGGCATACAAGACCTTCTCTCCATTGACTCGGAAACCCTTCTCCCTTCCATACTCTGTTTATTAACTCACTCAATCTCTCAGTCAGTTCTTCCGTACCATACAACCACGCTTCATTCTGTATCCCATCCATACCTGGCGCTTTCTTTTTTTTTAGTTTTTTTATCTTCTCCCATATTGCCTCCTTTGAAATTTCTTCCGCTTGGTGGATTGGCTTTTGTCTTTCTAGTTTTTTTTCTTTTTTCTTCTCTCCTCCAAACAAACTTGAAAAATGTTCCTTCCACGCTTCCATTGGTATTTCCTCAATATCTCCCTGTTTTCTTCTTATTTCTTTGTTTATGTATTTCCATGCTTCTGCTTCTGTCTTTATTTTTTTTAATTTCTATTTCTTCTTTTTTTATAAATTCACTTTTAGCTTTTTTACATTGATTTTTGTAAGCCTTCTGTTTTTTCATATATTCTTCTTTTGTGCTTTTGTTGTTTCTCCAGTGCCTTAACATCTTTCTGGCTTCTTGTTTTTTCTTAGTACATTCGCTGTTCCACCATTTGCTCTTTTTTCTTCTTTTCTTCTATATGGTTTTTTTACTACCGCATCTCCAATTGTTTCCTCTAATTCCTCCATTATCTCTTCGACATTTCTTCCGTTTTCTCTAATTTTTCTCAGATTTTGTTTGTACTTTATCACACTTTCTTCCGTCCATGTTATCTTTTCTTCACTTTTTTCTTCATTTTCCTGTCTTTTTGCAGTTTCCCCAGTTAAGTTGAGTTCTAATGGCTGGTGGTCTGATTCAACTCTTATTCCTACTTTAAGATTATCTATCTCTTCCCACGCCTCCTCATTTACAACTACGTAGTCTATTACTGATTGCCCGTTTGTCCCTATATAAGTAAATTCTCCCTCTTCATCTCCTGTGATGTTTCCATTTAAAATGTCCCAACCTCTCTCTTCTATCATTTCTATCATTTCTTTTCCTTCTCTATTTTCTGTGGTATCTTTTGATTCTCTGTTTCTTGTGTCCTCGTGTTTGATTTTTTCTCCCTTCTTTCCAATTCTTGCGTTGAAGTCCCCTCCTATAATCAATTTTCTTTCTTCAGTTTCTGGTATTAGCGTATCTAACTTTTGTCTTGTGTTTTTCATGCCTCTACTATATACTGTTATTGCTTTATATTTTTCTCCGCCCCTCAAAAAGTTTCGTTCTTGTATTCCCTCCATTTCAATAACATCATCCTCTTCTTGACTCATTTCTTTTTTTATGCCGGTAATTATGCCTCCTTTAGCTCTTCCTTTTTTTTTCTCTTTTATAGCTGGTTGGCATTTCCAGATGTATTCGGCTGGCATGTTGAGCTTCAACTTTTCCCATTTCTTGTCATCTATCCACGTCTCTACCATTCCAATTATGTCAAAAGTTTTTATGTACTCCCAGAACTCGTGATCTTTGTTGTCTATCCCAGCTACGTTCCAAAACAAAATTCGGCTTGTTTGTTTTTTTTGCACTGTCTTTATTTTTTACTGTTTTTTGTTACTAGGTACCTATAAATCAGTGTATAAAGTTTTAAAACTTTTGGAATTTTTTAGAGGTGAAAAGCTACTTTGACTGGACTATAATACTAATCCCCAACATGGCTCTCTCCATTGTTTGTTGCGTAGTTTGCAGTCTGTTTGCCGCATTTCTTGTTGTTGGTATGGTCTTGGTCTTGTAGGTGAGAACTGGTAGTACGCACGATTTGTATAAACTTCTTTTTAAGTTTTGAGTATAATGCTTAATTTTTCAAAGGCCGTCCAACACAGTCCTATTTTTCCTTATTTTACTGGATTGGATTTCTTTGCCTAGTTCTGATTTGTGTCCGAGATAGACATAGTCGGTTACGCTTCTAAGTACCTCGTTTCCGAAGTTTTTTTATGCTTGATATAATTGTACTAGCTTTGTCTGTAGGTTATCTAAATTTGTGCTGATAAGGACAACATTGTCTGAAAATCTTAAGTGGTTAAGGTGTACTGCATTAATTGAAATTTCTATATAATCCTAGTCTAGTTCTGTAAAGATTTTCTTTATTGCAGCTGTAAATAATTTTGGGGAGAAGATGTCTCTTTGACGTACTCTTTTTTTGATTTAGTTTGTTTTTGTATCTTTATGAGGTTTGAATATCTCTCAGTACTGCTCACGTTTTAACGGAGTCGAATGCCTTTTGGTAGTCCACAAAGGCGATGTAACTGGCTATATTGTACTCATTGCTTTTCTTGATGAGAGTTTTGAGTGTCTGTAGGTGGGCTGTGGTGCTTTATCCTTATTGAAATCCAGTTTGTTTGACTGGTTGATGAAAGTCTAGTTTTTGTGTTAATCTATTGGTGACAATTTAAGCTAGAAGTTTGTACAAAAGAGCGATAATAAGCTTATTGGGCGGTAGTTTTTTATGTTGTTGTTGTCTTTTTTTTTTAATGTAGAATGGTAGTTTTTGTGTTTTGTCATCTACTTGGGATTGATTCTTTTTTTTCTACATTTATTTAGTATGATTTGAACACTTTCTTGTAGACTTTCATTTCCTGTTTTGAATATTTCAATCGTTATGCGGTTTTTCCTATTTTTCAATTGGTTTAAAGCTTTAGTTTCTTTTGGTCGATTTCTGGTTATTTATATCTGATATTTTGGATTGGCGGTACTGGAAAGTGGAGCTGTAAAGAGTTTTGCAAAAATCTTGAATCACTTGCTTGATTTTTTCCTGATTTTTGGTCAGAGTGTTTTGTTTATTTTTTAGTGATGTTGCTTTTGTTTTTTCTTAGGCCAATTTGAGTTATAAAACTTTTATGTTTTTGTTGGCTTTGATGGTATCTATTATGAGTTTTGTGTTGTATTCTCTTAGTTTTTTTGTATATGTTTGCTTATGTCTTTGTTTAGTGTTATTGTTCAGGTCTTTTGTAATGTTAGTTAATAGTTTTTTGGTTTGTGAGCTCAGTTTACCCCTGTTTCTTTTTTGTGTTGCACGTATCAACTTTGTAGCTGTTTGTATATTTTTTGTCAAGGTTTTTGGAGAGTTTTTTTATTTCCATTTGTGCTAGTTTGCTTGTTTCTCCTAGTTTTTTGCTAAGTATGCGTTGGAGTATGTCTTGGTTTTTACACAACATATCTGTGGTTGGGTATCGTTGTTTCTTTAGTAGTTTGTTTTTTCTCGGATTTTGTGTTTACCTTTATAGTTGCACGGACAAGGCGGTGGTCGCTGGTGGTATTAAATCTGTTTAGTACTGTTTAGGCAGTTGTTCTGTTTGTTTGTAATAATGTAATTTATTTGTTTTTACATTGTTGTTTGGACTTTACCTGGTTTCATCTTTTTTGTTGTAGTTTTTGGAAAAACATGGTTTCTTTTGCCAAGTCTGAACTTGCTTATATTTGGTATATCTCCGTCTGCTTTTCTTTCTGATCTTATTTACTTTTACGGTATGCACCTAACTCAAATCTGGAAACTATGATGCTTTTTAAGAATATAACTTTTGTAAATTTAAAGGTATTTTGAATCTTAAGAGCTGAAATTTGGCATCATTTTCTGAATGTGCACACAAAAAAATTTGTTACAGTTTTTTACTTTCATCTGTTTGATTAGAAACTCTGAAATTTGTTTATAAGTTCATCTGAGATATGTCTAAATGCAAAGACTTTTGCTGCATTTTGACCGTTGCAAAAACTAAATTGATTATTGAAAGAGTATTAATATAATATGTATAATTATTTTAAATTAATTTAAAAAAATATGTAATTTAATATGAAAGTACGTCAATAAACAATGTCAGGAATGCAATGTTTAATTGGAGAATCAATCGTAAACAGTCTAGTATTTAATTTTTTGCAATAATTTTGTAAGCTTTATTATAGTTCTTAAATATAGAAAATAAGATATCTGGATTTCTTTTAATTAACTGTGTTAATGATGGGTGCTAGAACTGCTAGACGATTATTTATATTTATTTGTAATTAAATAGATAGATAGATAGTTCTAAATGGTAAAAACTGGTATCTATGCTTTGTTATCTAAATTATTATATTTTCAGCAAAAATACTATCACAACAATCTTTCACTAAAACAAAATTAATGTTTACTACAAACATTGTAAGAAAATTTTGTTGCATCAAAGGATTTGTAATCGTATTTATGCTGAAAACATTAATAATAATGTAGATGAATTTTAATGAACTAATTAATAACAATAAACCTAGTCTACTTAAATTATTTCATTCCGATTAATATTAATTATTCTTAACAATTTAATTATCGGGATTTTAATATCTCAATCAAAAGAGATTAGATATCCAATTAAATAAAAATCAGGTATCCGCGATATTAATTAATCCGAAATGAAACGGCTGTCGCTTCCGATTAGTCGCCTTAATTAATAATCGAATCGTATTCGCAGTAAAAGAATTTTTCCCATAGCTCCAATTAAACGCATATAAATATACACGCAATCAAGATGAAATGTTGAGTGATGCGCGATGCGTGTGCAGCAGCAACAGCAGCAGCAGGACTTATTGAATGACGAAGGAGTAGGACTTCTGGCCAGAGAACCCGGTTGTCGTTTCCTCTGTTATATCGTGCAGCAAGATACCGTATCGGAATACCATGTTCATAATAAACATTTACAAGGATCGGTTGTTTAAATAAACCACAGGTAAATGTCATCTTCGCACCAATGGGTTAACTTGTTCGTACCCGCCTTCGAACGTTCCACCAATCAGGTCTTCCACATGTGAACATGCACGTGTGTGTGTCAATTCACCTGGCCGTTGTTGTTTAGTTCTTTCGGATAGTTTTGGTGTTACAGCGTTCGGACGTGACACGAAAGCTCTACAAGATGCTGGCTGCTGTGTTTCCAACGACAGCTCCTATCGATTATCCTGCACGATCATTATTTCAGGTGTCAATATATTTTGTCTTATTTTGTGCTCGTTTTCAGTAACTGCTATTTATGCATTGCGATGCGTGGGACCCACTTTTTATTTTCTCAATTGATGTTATTCATTCAATAATCGATGGAGGCAGTATAGATAGCTTAAATGGGTTCCGCTCCATTTGATGGAAAACTTAATGTTATATTTCTAATAGAGCATTTAACATAAATTATGGTGGAGGAAATAATATATTCAGTGTTAGCATCGCCCACACGTTTAAATTGTTTGCAAAAAACCTCTCCTGTTTTGCATCGCAATGCATAATTCTTAATGCTAATCGAAGCATTCAAAACTGTTCATTACACCTGTGAACTAAGTATTGATTCGATATCCGACAGAGAATAATTATATAATTACATAGACAATTACAAATTATTCATAACTGTATATGTAAGTATATCTACGTCAATGTGTCCTTCCTTCAAGATCCTACGTGTAAATGAATAAAGCATTTATCTTGTAAGACCATAATTATAAAACATAAATTACATTATGAAGTAATTGTTTATTAAATTATTACTAGAATGTTTTAAAATTTAAGTTTATAAGCATATGCGATGATTTTATTCAATTTGGTTGTCGATTTATACAAATTGTAAGAAATGAAGGATAATGAAGGCTGCATTTGAACAGAAGAACGCAAACTAAGATTGCTTCGATATGGTTTCACAGTTTTATCCGCTTTGTTATCATTGTACAAACATGTGCATCAATTCAATCTTAGATGTAGTGAATTTCTAATAATAGTTTATCTATGTTGTGGTGTTTTGATAGATATCTTGAAATAAATTAAATAAATTTATGTTAGAAACATTAATGCTGGTATAAATTAAGATCAAATATTAAAATTAAAAATAGCATAATTAAATAAATATTTAAAAAATTAAAAAAACAAAAATTGGTCTCAATTTTGATTATTATTGATAGTTTTTATTATAATTAAAATTATACTATATTTTTAAACGTATGACATTATTCTATTGTCTCTCTTTGTTTTTTAGTTGTACTTGTTTTAGAGGCTGCATTGTATTAGATTAGATTAGCTCACAACGTTTCTATTTTTCACATCTCTTTAAATTTTTTACCGAAATATAGTTTCACTATTACATAAATGCTATGTTTTTTAATGCTTTTCTTCTATGTAGTCTACACGTTTTAAATATGCCAATGATTGTATTACGGTAACATACCGTCTAGATTTGGGAAATGCGCAGTACACGGCGTATAATCAGCGCATTTATTTTGATTTTGTTTGAAATGTACTTGCGCATAAAGCTTTAACTTTATTAGCATTCCGCAGAATACGTGTAGAAGCAAAGTGTTGTGCATAATCTGTACGTTTATACGGTGTATGAAATAAATAGTCATTGCGTAAAACAAGTTTATTGAACTAAGCAAGTTGCAATCAATATTTCTATGAAGCACATTAAAAATTCAAATTGAACTTAGTGAATCGATCCAGTACTGACATATATTTTAGTTTTTTTTACACGCGCCTACAGTTTTTACTTCTTTTTCTTAACTGTAGGCATTTTATTACTGAAAATTTGCCACAATTTTAGCAAAGTCATCTCAGTCTTGGGCGTTGTGAAATAATTGGAAAACTAACGTCTGTCCAGCTTCTGATGTTTTTCAACCAGAAAAAATGTTTTTTTCCTACTTTTCTTTTTTTTTCTATTTTTCCTACATTATTAGTAGCATATTTTTTGTTTCTTATAACATGTAATTTCTGTTTTAGTTTTTAAGCGTCTGAGCATTTCTTCGTTTGTTATATACTCTGTCCATGATATACACAAAAGTCTCTAATTTATTGATTGTGTGTACTTTTAAGGTATATTCTTCAGTGCCATAAAGTAGTGTTAAGTATTTGTAATATTTAAGCATTTTGATTTTTATTGGTACGTTTTGGCAGCAGAAGAATTTGTTTATTTTTATAAATGTTTATTTTGCTATCTATTCTGCTGTTAAATTTGGTGTTTTTGTTGAGATTTTGTGTTAATCAAGGTCTAATGTATTTTTGTAGACGTATTGTAGCATCAGCTAGATTGATGACTAGAGTCAGAAGATTTTGATTAGTCAGTACATTTTTAAATGATTCATTTTTGTACAGTTTTCTTGTTATGCAGTTTAGAAGTGCCAATAAAAAATAAAATTGGGAAGCAAGTTAAGGTTCTTATTAAACCAGTCAAGTATTAATCAAATGAATTTTTTTTAAATTTTGTTTTGATATATCATTATTAAGTAAATTTTTCTAATTTAGTTCATTATCTAAAATGCTTTCTGTTTGTTGACAAAAGTTATTGGATTTCTTGTAGTTTCTATCTGAATATCGGCAACAATTTTGGTTTTTACTGCACTTTTTATAGTTTGATTGTGGTTTTGGCAAACCAGATTCTTAAATTTCTGTATACAACTTTTTTTTAATAGTGGGTGATAATTGTTTCTATTTCTTATAATATGGTCTTCTTTTGTTGCATACTTTAAGGAATTTTTAGCATTTTACGATAAAGTCACATTTTGAATGCTTTCAATATTTTGTTTATAGTTTTTGCCAGTGTCTATAATTTGGTTTTATAGAATCGCAAAAAATTTATCTTTGACAATAACGTCAAATTGTCAATTTTAAATAGACCAATTTTATTAAAACTTAAAAAAAAATTGATTTGAATAGTGATGATTTTTTCTGTCATTAGTAAGTTTTTTTGACAATTATTTTGCATACTGGTTGCCTAAGTAAATAAAAGCTTAGTGAACATAAATATATTTTAATTAGAGTTTTAGGAAAGAAGAATTTTATTCTTACTTAACATTATTGGTTATATGTTTTTTGCATTTTTTGCAAGTTTTGTTTTTGTTTTGTTTGTTTTACTGTATTTTTTTTTAACATCAGTCATTTTTTGTCTTTTCTGTCTTCTTTTTGGATTTGCATTTACAATTCCTCTAATAAATAATAATTTCTTAATGCATGCTATATTCATTCATTTCTTCTTTTTATGGTTGTACCTGCTAGCGCATTTTTTTCTTTGCTACCATTAACATTTTTTTTATTTTGGATCTTGTTTGACCACTTAATATTTTCCATACCGACGATGAGTGCGATGGTGCTGGCCAGAACGATTCCGTAGACGTTCTTGGCAGAAAAGAGACGCATTACTTGCGCGAGCAAGATCAGAGACGATGCTGAAACGGCAAACAATGTGGGAAGCCGACGAAAAAGGAAAGTGGACTCATGACCCAATCCCAAACATCTCCGGTTGAGTCGAAAGAAAACACGGCCAAATAGGATACTTTCTCACTTAATGAAAAAAAAAAGAAAGAAACTGAACGATATATGTGTGTATTGCGAGAATGTAGATACAGCTCAACATACGCTGCTAGCATGCTCAAAATGAGAAGTGGAGAGAAGAGAGGCAGAGACTGCACAGAGCTCAGAGTTGACGATATAGTCAACTTAATGTTAGATAGTTGCCTAAACTGAGATATTATTAACAGACCAGATTATAACAAAGAAAGAAGAAAAGGAAATGATAAGAAAGAAAGAAGAGAGAATCTATAATTGAACACCAAGAAGCAGATTAAACAACAAAATCTAGTAGACTGAAAAAATGCTACAAGCGGATACCATAAAAAAGGGTAGTGGGTAGAGCTCCTAATAAACTAGAAAACGAGTCCCACACTTTATTCTAAAAAAAAAAAATAAGAAAAAGAGCTACATTTTGAATGTTTTTGTTTCCTTCAAGTTTTACAATCATATAGAAACACACTCTATATAAAACATTTTACATTTTTTTTTAAGGTTTGTATCTAACTTGCTACTTAAAATCTAGTTCTTCCTTTTAAAAGCTTTATGTCATTCTTATTTTTTATTCTTCTTATTTTTTCTTGCTTCTCTATTTTTTTGTAATTTTAGTATTATGGTACTTATAGCCATGTATGAGCCAAGTGTACGAAATGATATTTTATATTTATATAACATATTTTTTTTTTCAAAATTGTCCAAAGAAGAAGTTTTCACAAACAAAAATTTTTTTCTTTAAATTTTGAAAATTTTGCAGAACTTTAAAATTACATTTTTTTAAGAAAACGGGAATTTTTTTTAATCTTAAATATAGATAAACACGTGTTTCTATATGTGCAAAAAACATCCTGAAATCTTTGCTCCAAGATTCTTACAATGTATCCACAGAAATTCTTAAAAATAGCGAAAAAGGCTTATATTTTAAATTTTCTGTAGATACATTCTAAGATACTATGGTGCACGGAACATTTTGAAAAGGGTATCTTTTTGCACATTTTTATCCATATTTGATAATAAATGAAAATACCCGTTATCTTATTTTTAAGAAAAATTGTCTTACATTTCTGCAACATTTTTTAAATTTATTGAAAAAAAATGTTGGCTGTAAAAACTTATTCTTTGAATAATTTTGAAAAAAAGTACCTAATAATTTTATTCTAAAAATGAAATCCTGAGAAGTTACAAACGATCAAAAAATAAAAAAGGCTTAAATTTTAAATTTTTAAGTCTTTTTGTGGATACATTCTAAGATATCTAGATGCGTAGTGCACGGTACTTTCTGAAATTTGTAGGGTATTTTTTGCACATATAAAAGCACGTTTTAATTCATATTTGAAAAAAAAAATACCCGTAATTTTTTTTTTTAAGAAAAAACTGTCTTTTAAATGTTTGCGAATATTTCAAAATTTACGAAAACAATTTTTGGCTGTGAAAACTTATTTTTTGGATAAGTTTTTTCAAAAAATGTAATCTTGAAAAGTTGCAAACGATCAAAAAAAGTAAAAACACGTAAAAAATCGATTTTTCAAAGTTTGATTGCTTATTACTAGGAAATAAGGAAAGAAAATTTACATAATCAGGGTTTACGTAGAGAAAGTTATTTTTAGTGATTTAAGCAAAAAAAAAATATATTTTGTACACTTGGCTCATACATACATGGCTTTATTCATTTTCACTTGCTCTAATTATCTTTGTTCACTTGCACTATTTCTTTCGCCTCTTTAGTTATAATGCTTTTACCTATACGTACTTTCTAACTTTTCTCTGGTTTTTTATTTGTTTTATAAAGATCTTTCATGTATTTTTTCTACTTATTTAAAACTTTTGTCATTTTTTTAATATTTTTTTTGTTTTCTATATCTATAAGGTTTAATTTTAATTTTTATTGTGTTTAATTTTCTTCTATTCCTGCTCTATCTTGTGCTACCTTAAGATTTCCTATTAAACTTTTACCTTCAATTATGATAAAATATATTTGCTTCTTGTATCCGTCTGTAGGTGATTTTCAGGTTCTTCTCTTGCGGTTTGTAAACCACGTTTTTGTAAGTATCAGTATTTCTTCTTTTCAAAATTCTATAGGCTTTTTCCTTTTTAATTTTTCTGTAGTAGTCCATACTTGCGTATCACTCTTCCTACACTACCTTTGCTCACACTGGTATTGCAGTCCTCTATCACAGTATTATATTTAATTAACGCTAGAAATTGTAAAAGAATTTTACAAAGTTTAAAGTAAATTTATGAAAAGTTAGGACTTTTTTTTGGAATTTTTAGAAACTTTAAAACTGACATACAAGCTTTAGAATTGATTTTTAAACTTTAAAATTATTTTACAATGTTTTAGAATTAGTTTAGGAAACCGTAGAAGTTTTTTGGAAAGTTTAGAATTGATTTGTAAACTTTGAAACCAACTTCAGAAGACAACAAGTTTCAGAATTGATTTACAATTTACGCAATTAATTTACAATTTTTAAATTTTTGTATATACTTCTTCACACTCACACTTGTATAACTTTTTACTTACTAGCACTCTCATCAAATTTGGGCAACCTTTTTCAAATAAAATAGAACTTTGCCTTCTTGCAGTTTCTTTTTCCTTGCACGTTGTTTCACTGACTCTTATCATGTTCAGTTTATTTCTCGTCTTAAGTTTTTTAGTTTTTTTTTTCTTTCGGTATAGTTCTGACGTTCCAAGTTTTAATTCTTTAATTTTTTTTCTAATTTTATATGTTTTATTTTCAAACTGTATCCGCTGGATGTTTGATTGGAAAACTATTTTAACTCTGATATTGAATTTAGTTTTAGAAAAATTTAATTTTCAAGAGCCAATCTTTATCCTTGGCCATTTTCATCTCTATACCGTTGATCTTGAAGGATTCATCCAACTTAGGGCTAATATATTACTTCAAGGGTAAAAAGGTGCCTAGACTTTCTACTTGCTTGTTTGCTCTTTGAAGAGATCATTGGGATTTTGTAGAAAGGTGTTATCTTATCCCAAAAGTTGATTGGTTGCCATCGCTTTGTTTGCAGTAACAATGTGCACCACATGAAGGAGAGGTTGACATTTGAATAGGAGATGCTATTTTTGAGACCTCTAATAATTGATGAAAATTTCAGATACTTGAAGACTATTGAAACAAACCTATATAAGCATGATCCAGAAACTAAGTACTTACTGCGAGTATATGTGGTCGTTCATTTGGAAAATAAAATTTACCAGTTTTTAAAGGTGTTAAAACTGGTTTTACACTTTATTGCTATAAAAAAGCGCATTTAAAATTTCTAGAAGAACTACTACAGGAGACCTACTTCTATGTTAGATAGTTTTCCGCACTATTGGGTGATACCGCGTTTAAAAGTTGCAAAGTTTTCTTCTTCTTTTTTTTAATTTTTGGCCATTTATTACTGAACACTATTTTATTGTATTCTTTATTTTAATGCAACTTTTTGTCACATTACAATAGTCATCAATTTTGGAAAGTTATATAGAGGTACACAAATAAATGGTCAGTACGATTTAAGACCAATACTTTGAGTTCTACGATACACAGATTGAATGGAGATTTGATGATTAATTAAGCCTTTCCACTAATCACTAATTTCAGGCCCTATCTATCTATGGCAACTCAAATAATTGATATAATCTTGTTAAAAAAATTATGGTTTTTTAGCTTTTATCAATATTTTTTAGGTTTACTGTGCTTTTATTTAAGTGGTTAGTATATTTATATTGTCAATGATCAATGATTTTGTTTTGCTGATGTTGATTCATTTTATTCATTAAAATTGTTATTCAGAGCCTTTATTAATGTATTCTGGACAATAAGCTATTTATATTTTATTTTTTTTGTGATTTTTTTATTAGTCTTTCAGAAGCAATTTTATTCAAATAGAAGATGTTTTTAATTTTTTTTTGTGGTTTTATACTTTGTAAAGTTTTAATTATTCTATGATGTTGGGCTTTCTTGGTCTTTAAGCAATCAATAAAACGGACATATACGAGGTCTGTCTAAAAGATATCCTATCTTGAATTTTTTTGTGCATAGTACTGATGCTAGACCACCGCGACTTTGCACAGTGGAAGCAGACAGTTTAATACTTATGCTTTATTTCTTTTGTAGCTTTCTGATGTGTCAATTGTTGTCAACTAGCAGCCAACTGAGGTGCTGTTATACGTGTTTGTCGGATTTTGATTTCTCTTAAAATGACTGAACGAATTGAACAAAATTTTGTCAAAAGCTTAGTGATTCTTAAAACAAAACAATTTGTAAAATTTAGCAGTGTTTGAAGATGATGCTATGGGAGTAACACAAGTTAAGGAGTGGTTCAACCAATTAAGAAATGGCCAGACATCGGTGGAGAGTGGTTAGCGTTCTGGGAGGCCACAATCTGCTCGGAATGAAGCTGTTTTTGAGAGAGTAGAAAATATAATAATAGAAAATTGGTGTTTGACAAAAGGTTGTGGCTGCAAAATTTGAGCCAAAGCATTTGTCGGAGGAACAGAAAGAACTCGGTTTTGCGGTTGTACAAAACCTGCTAGTTACTACCAACACCAAACCTAAATTTCTAGACACCGGAGATAAGTCATGGGTGTACGGGTACGACCCGGAAACAACAGCAAAGTTGTTGCAATGGAAGCATCCCTCTTCGTTAAGTCCAAAAAAACGCGATAAGTGTTATTTGAGGAATAGTGCATTTCAAATACGCATCAGAATAACAAACAGTGACAAAAGAGTATTATCTAAAAGTTCTTGGCGCTTGGCGCAAAAGTGGCAGTTGCAACAAGACAATGCTTTTTTTCAGTTGTTTGCCAACTTTCCTACTTTCTAGACATAGCTCTTTGCAACTTTTGGTTGTTTTTGAAATTAAAAATACCGTTGAAGGGATCCCGTCTTTAGAGTAGTGAAGAAATAATGCAAAACGCAATGGCAAAAGAAGACTTCCAGAAGAGTTTTTGGTAGTGGAAAGAATGTGGGCCAAGTGTGTATAGGCGCAAAGAGCTTACTTTGAAAGGGATCAAAGTTTGAATCTTTATATATATATTTTGGTGTATGATTTTTGCACAATTTTGCTCCGGGTTTTTAGAATAATAATTCTCATGGGCCATCTACTAACACTATTAATTATTCAACATTTTTTTAGCAATTTGCTGAGAAGCTTAGAATCAACAAACAAAAACATTAGGAACGTTAGTACACTTTAACTTACAAAACTCAAGTTTAGAAGAAAACCATGAAAAAGCAAATCTACATTACACGTAAATGGTGTCTAGTGTCTACAGAATTATGTATAGTAAATCAAGTAGAGACAAAAAAACAAACCACTTAATTGTGCAGCAGCAAAAACTCAAATAGTAAGCAAAATAAGTGCGAAAAAAATAAAGCATGTTGGATTACTAAAAACCAAATTAGTTCTAATGAGGCATGACTGATTTGCCAGCTAAGTTTAAAACATAGATACTGCATTTTTCTTAATGTGAGAAAAAGCGGAACAAAGTCATAAGCTGTTTGATTGCAGCAGAAGCTAAAGAAGCAAATATAAAACCAAACTGAATAAATCCGGTTTTAAAAATCTCTCCTGCTCAAAGTACTCAATTTTAATAACAAACAAAAATTTTTTAGCTTTAAACTGTAGTTCTCAAAAACTTACTTTTATTGCAGTAGTACGAGTCAATATCATATGAATACCAAAGTATTCAAGAATTTTCAGCAGTTTAAAAACTACAATAATTGGCATAAAAATCCTTAGAACAAACTTGCAATTTTTTTAAAGCGAAAATTTTTTTTTTTTTATTTATGAAGAATGTGACGAAATAAAAATGACACAATTTGTGCGGCTTTTTGTAGAACAGTGTAAGTAAAACAAAATTGGGTTTTGAAACTAGTCAAAGTACTTTTATAATCTATGGTAAAAGCATATTGTGTTTACTAATATTATTTAGGTCTTATCCAAATCTGAAAGTTGAAACTACTTATTTAAAAAAAAATGCATTATCAAATCTTTGGTGTTATTAGTCGCCAAGTAAACTGTTATTTTTGCAAAAAAGTATACGTAATGACGAGATCAAATTACATTCTGTATGCAAGTCTAACAATGCACATTGCAAATGTACATTATTAAAAGCATGCATTAAACCAATACCATTATTCCCACCATAACATTTTTTTTATAGTCCACAGACAATTAATCATCCCGTTTATGTGTGTGTGAGCTGGCAATGAAAATGAAATTAAAGCGAAGGTAATGATAAAAATTAAAACGAACGGCAGTGCGTTATATATAATTTTTATAACTAGGCGTGTCCGAATGTGCAAGTAATGCAGCTAGTAATGAGATTGTCGAAAGTCCACGGGGGTTCACACCTCCACCTCTACCCTTCCCCCATAGAAACCCCCCATATGTCCATACGCCGCCGGACTATTATATTATTTATGTATGCGTCCATCTTTTCAAGATAATCATGATAGAATGATTCTCACTTCTCACAACACATATACGAGATTAATAATACAAAATCGTTTTTCAATAATAACAATACAGAAATTAAAAGGCAATCAGTCAAAACTGGTATCGCATTCTCAAGCCAAATTGATTAGCTGTTAATGCAATGTTAATATTCATAGCAAATTGCTTATAAAATACCAGAATTTAATTGGTATCAATAATTAAATTACCCTTAATTTATTTAAGTTCACATTCCTTAATAGATTTATTTGTGTTAATCTAGATTGTAAGTAAAATTAAATAATACCAATCCAATCAGTAAAACCTATATTATGTGTGTGAACTTCCAAAAATAAACATTTAGACCTATATGTTTTTAATATATATGTATTAGGTTTATTGTGCTGTTAATAATCAAGGCATTGTAGTGAATGGAATACCTGCGGTGTAAAAAATTGGACTATTACCACAATCAGGATAAGAATCTTTCTCTCTCTCTGTTGCATCGTATTCCATTCTTTATTTTTTTTTATTTCAGACTTCTTCGTTTTCTTTTTCATTAGTCTGATCTCATTGTATCAAGTTAATAGGCACCGGTTTTCTGTTATTATATTTTTAACACAGTTACTTAATGCTGACGAATTGATTTCAATTCGTTTAAATGTATTTTTTTAACTTTCGGTTTGGCCTTTTATTCGATCGAATTGATTGTATTCGATTTGGAAAGTGTATTATAATTATGCGATTAATTATAATGCATAATTAAATGTAATTGCTTGTAATTATATAGTTTTAGTTGTGATACTGAAAGTACTATTTTTTAATTTGTTGCTAAATCTAGTTAATAGTTAATAGCAAAATCGATTATAAATTTATAAATACATTTACATCAGTTCCGAGTAGTATGTACTAGATGATCATAATACTTATCTATCGTACATACGCATTGTATTATGTGTCTTCAATTTTATTGGCAACTTTCCTCAAAGCGGTGATCTAAAATACCACTGAATCTAAAACTATTTTTTATTAAATTCAGTTTTTTTTTTAATTATATCATATCACAGTATCGGGTAATTATTCTCTTATAATGTCTTGATAATATTTGCATATTATATGGAGTTGAAGGCGATTTTAATATCAAACGTTGTTGTTTGCTGCCAGCTTTTGCATTTTTATATTGTATTAATTGTGGATTATTCTTTTCTGAAACTAAGTTGCGGATTAGTCAAGCTTTTTATCTAGTTTGGCTTAGAGTCTTTTGTTCAGGATTTAATTGTAAAGCATGCCAATTAAGTCCGCCGCTTAGCTCGTTTTTATTTAGTTGCTTTAAAGAGGCGATTAAGGGTATGTCTTTAGAATTACATGAAATGAGTCGGTTATGTAGCGTTTGGGTATCTTATGCATCTTCCTTAGCCACATTTACCTGCTTATTAGTCATAAGATATACTAGCAAGCGCTTGCCAATTTTACCGATGACAATCTTACAGCCAGTTCAACTTCTGGCACAGAAAATTTCATGTTTTTTGTTTTGCTTCGGCTATTACATTTTTTTTTAGCACTTTGTATAACGCCGCTAGCAAGTTTATTTGTTTCTGGTCATGGTTGGCTCTTCTGTGCGTTTGTGTGAGTTGCTTCCGTTTTCTTTCCGTACAATCGCTTCTTAATTTGGCTATGTTTTTAAAATTTAAAAAAAAACTGAATACTAATATTCTCTTTTCTGATCACTTTCCATTTCTGTATATGTTTAGCCATGTTTGCTAAATACATGATACGTCTATGAAGGACGACCCACCAACTCTTTTGCGTATTGGCTTTGTTTCTTTGTTAAGCGTTATAATGTTACGCTTCCTGCTCAGTCAGCGTGTATGTTTCTTTTGCAGTTTTTGGTTAGAGAGCATCAGGTGTGTGACTAGTTTGACTTAATATTTTGCACTTAATTTACTATTACTGGTCTGTGGGTTTTTTGGGCGTCTGGTTTGCGTAATAAGATTAGGTCAAGATTTTGGATATTGCGCAGTTGTTGACTTGGTGCTAACAACTGCTCGGTTTTACCTTGGTCTTTGTTGCAATGTTTTCTGGTTTGGTGTACTTAATTTTTTCCAGGCGTAGGTACGTGAGTCTTGAGCAATGTTTTTGCTAGTTTTGAGTATAGTTTGTAAGTGCTTTCTTAGGTTATCTAGGTCAATAAAATTAATTGTGAATAGATTAAACACCAAAAATGCTTTCAATTTGGTTCCGTGAAAGGACATTATGTTATTATGTTAGACAGATTTGCAACTATCTCCACAACAGGGTAATTTAGGTTAGGAGCGGCAAATTGGAGATAACCTGCGAGTTACCACAAGGCTCAGTTCTTGGCCCCACCTTATGGAACACTTACTACTACGAGGTGCTCAGAAAAACCATGCCGGAGGATACAACTTTAGTAGGGTATGCGGATGATATTGCTATGGTGGTGTGCGGGCCGTGCAAAGCAACCATCAAAGAGAATGCTAAGTACGCCGCAAATTGCGTAGAAATGCGGCTGGCAAGGAATAAATTAGAATTAGCTCCGCACAAAACTGAAGCAATTGCACTGGTTGGACGTAACACACTCAAATCTGTCCGTAAGAGTAGAGAATGTTGTCGACACCAGCAAAAATAGCGCCAAATACTTTGGAGTCTCTTTTGGCAGAAATTTACACATGAGAGCTCACATTGCAGAGACTATCAGAAAGGCTGGAAAAGCGGTAGCAGCACTTCCGCAACTGATGCCCAATATTGGAGGAGCCAGAGCGGGCAGAAGACTGGCTATTAGCCCGGTGGCCAACTTTATTGTACTATACGGAGCACTTCGTGGAGCGAATGAGAAAAATGTTAGAAGGGGTACAGCAAAAGATGGCAATACGTGTGGCAAGCGCGTACCGGACCGTGTCTACTAGGGTTATAAAGGTGGTAGCAGGGGCCATCTTCATACACTTGATGGTTCTGGAAAGGAAATACATGGCTGGTACAAACCAGAATGGAAAGAAGACGGTGGCCAGAACAAAAACTTTGTTGAAGTAGGGACGTAGAAGATAGACAAAGAAGCTAATTCCAAAAGTGATTTCATGAGTTACGAGGAAACACGGGAAAGTTGGATACTATTTTACCCAGACCCTGACAGACCACGGCTGGTTTGAAGCTTACCTTAAAAGGATAAACATAGTGAATAGTGATCAATGCGTATACTGTGACTGTGGATACACCCGAACACACCATGTACCAATGCGATAGGTGGCAGTGCACTAGGCAGAGGACGATTGGAGGCTTAGCTCTATTAGCCGAAAATATGACGGAGTATATATAGAAATCATCAAAAAGAAAAAGCAGGAAAAAAGGGACTGTCAAGCCAAAGCCAGACAGGCAATGGTCTGATAATGAAGTTTATACGATGAAGTAATGAATAAACGAAACGGGTAGCCGTTGCGACAAAATATTTAAAAGTGATTTCACAGTGTCCTACTTTAGTCTAAGGACGGATTTTTTAATCGGTAGGAGTTTGGCGGTTATATATGATACAGCGTTTTAGATGAATCCGGCACAAAGTCTTTGGAAGATTTTTTTCCTTGTTCAATAAAAAAAGGTACAAACTCTGACAAATCTTGTGTTGAAACGTGTGCATGTGTGCATTATTATTTGCGTTTAAGAAGCTACTGTGAGCTTGTTATAGTCGACAGATGTTGGTTTTGTTTTGTTTTTTTTTTATTAAAGTCTCTTACGTTTGAGTTCATGTTTGGCCAATTGGGTGCAATGTTGGTCTGATAATTGGCGTAGGAGGTACTTAATACGAATTGCTTGTTGCTTTTTTCAAACCTTTAGAGATAGGACTTTAAACTTAAGGTTTTTCTGCAAGTTGTGTTTGAGTTTCTTCGATTGAAGAAGTATCTAGATAAGGCATTTTTTAAAGGTTTTTTAGTTGGGGACAAAGTTTTAATCGACATCATCTTATAGATTGGGGTCTCTTTATGTTGCAGGAGTCTTTGCTACAGATTAATAATTTTTTTTATCCAGAGGCTATTAGTGCAAGGTAAGTTGATCTTGTTTTGAGTTTGAACTATGATTTACGATTGTTTTAGGTGGTAGGAGAATTTAGAAGTTTGGAAGGATATTTTTGTGTGAGAGGTCTGTGGGGTTGTGGTGTTTTTACTCCAAGTGGCCTCACATTGGTTGTCAATTTTTACGGTTCAGGTGTTTGAAGGCGGTGGCTTGCAACAGTTCTTGTGCAACTTGTGTTACCTGAGAGAACAGTTATTATTGTGAAGTTTGTGCGGGGTCTTAGATTTGGTTTTATTCTGTAAATTGCTTCAGCAAATGAAAACTATGTGGCTGTCCTTCTAAGAAATTGCGTCTTTGAGATGGGGTAGTAGTTACCCTCCAGGATATCAAGTGGTTGTCGGAGTTACTTTTATAGTTATACGTTCAGGAAAATGTAATCTTAATCTATTGCTGCCGGTAGATGTTTCTCAATGGTGGTGACTACAAAGTTTTGGGAGAGGTTGTTGAAGATATTTTTCCGTTGACTGGGTTTATCAACATGTGTTGCGTAACAACGCCGTCTCTAGCACCTTGCGGGGTAAAGCTTTAAACGCATAAGACTAAGTTTTTGGTGACAGGCAGTTGGAGTTGATTTTTTATCTAGGCGGGATTTGACTTTGACTAAGACTGGCTTGACTTTTGAGTCAAATTGTTTGCAAAGCTTTTATTGCAATAGTTAGGTAAAGTTAGGTCAACTCTGGGCGTGGTGAGGATTTTTTTATTGTGATAGTTGTAGTTGTGCCAGTCTTAGCTAAAAAATAGAATTTTCTGCTTTTTATGCTTATTAGTTTTAAAAAAATTAAAATATGATTTGGATGTGGTAATTTGAAAGGATTTAGTAGTGCGTTTGTTAAGAATAATTTATAACTTACAAACTGTAGACTCCTGAAGTATGAGAACAAGGTACATTTTGTACGTAGGGATAGTATACAGAGTTTTGTATTTACTGGTTTTGGGTGGGAATTATGATAAGAGATAATCTTGGAGATTAAAGGTATGACTCCCAAAACAGACGTTACTATGTTAATGTTGTTGAACAGCACTGGTACTTTTATTTAGATTTAATGTCTGGTGTTATTAAATGACTTTGGGAGTCGATTTTATTTTGGTAACTTTTGTCCTTTTTACGTATTAGATATTAAGTCAATTTAGTGAAATCTATGAGAAAAGTTACTAACTACCTTTGACTTCTGACTTCTAGTTTCAGTTTAGCTATGGCAGTTATCAAGCTATGGTAAAATATAACAACAACTAGGCAAAATATATCTTGTTTATTGTCTTAAAAACTGTAGCGGGGGGGGGGGGGTTGCTGGTAGAGATGTTAGTTCAGCACTTTTAGATTGGCTTGATAAAGTGACAGTTTTAACTAATTATGATTTATGCATTGATGAAGTATGTGTTGGTTTTAAAGATATCTGTGAAAGACAGTTTAGACTTGTTGCTTACTAGAACAAAGCATTAAGGCGACTACTCTATAAAAAACAAAGTTTTGAGCTTTAATGTTTTTTGGTTTATAAAAGGTCTGTAAAAGAAAAATTATATGGTCATCGATGTAGTTTGCTATAATGCTGTATTGATGTCTGTTTTAGAAGTGATTTTTTTGCAAAAAGAGTTGGATCATGATTTTGATGTGTTGGTGATTGACATGACTGGGTGCAGGTTTGTTTACTGTAAAAGTATGTTAGTTATGGCAAGTAACATGGATAAATTTTAATTGGAAAGTAACTCACATTCTTTATATTTTTTTGCATTTTTGGTAAAAGCTTGTATTGTGCTTTTAGATGGTCTTTCTATTTAGGCGAGTACACTTAAGTAAAGCCAAAATTGTTTAGTCTATTTCTGCTAATGGATAGATTTTTTCTGGTTTATGTAATAGTGATGATTAAGATTTTTCTGGTTTAATATAACCAGAATCTTAATATAAATTTTATTTAAATCTAAAAAAATATTATATTTTTTTGTTTAGATCATAAAGTTACAAAATTTTAGAAATATTTAGAAAGTTTTCCAGGTGGTTTGTCAGCAACGTTTATCGATGTTGTGGAATTGATTTGTATTAACTTTATTTTTTTGATTGTTTAGCTTAACCAAAAGCATCTTTAAAACCATAATTGAAAAAATTAGAAGAACTGCAATTAACTCCATTTTTAGAGATAAACCAAGGATAAATGTTATACAACAAATTACAAACTAAATCAAAATTCTTCAAGTGGCTTTACTTTTTTTAGATATTCTCACGGCCAAAATCATCAAATTCCATAAATTTTATTTAACATTATTAATGATTTTTTATTGATGACTCGTAGCCAGAAATTCGTATTGCTGGATCCGGGTAATGGGTCATTTATACTTACTTTTTTATTAAATCAAACTTTAGATTTATTGACTTTGTTAATTATATTGATTTAAACTTTAAATTGTTGTATATTTTTCAATTAATTACAAGCACTAACAGATTGCAATTCTATGTAATGTAACACGCTTTGAGAGAACATTAAAATTTAAAAACATACAATACATAATACAACAATGTCATTTTATTAATGTAGCCACACAACAATGAATTCCAAATAGCATGTTCACATAAAATTACTACCGTTTCAAGCTTTAAATATAACTATTACAAGAGCGTTGAATTGTCATCGAGACACAACTAATAAAACATGTTTATAATTTTATTATTGTATTTACAATGAAATAAAATAGTTGTCTTGAATAATAAATTTTGCACAAATTGTAAATAAGGTGTCGTTTTATAAGAAAAAAATGTAAAGTGCCCACAATAAATCAACATATGATATCAATCAGATCAAGACGCGCGATAATCACTGATCTTTCGCTGTGAAATAATAACATTTAACCAAAATCATCATTATTAACCCGTTCATAATAAGAGTAAACCTCTCGTTTACAAGACGGAATTAATGGCGGTCATTAAACGGTGAAACTAAATATTAAACGTGGTTTCCCAAAGGCATCCCAATCGAATAAAAAAAACGTAATAATAAGAGTGCGTCCACGAGAGAGTATACAAAAGTAGATGAATCGCCAGATAGTGAGGAACATGTGTGAGGTTCGATAGAAACCAGACTGTCCAAGATGGGCTATCGTTAATTAAATAACGAGCTCGATACGATAACTACTTTGACCACTTGGTACCAAAAATAAAACGACCAGACTAAGTGGTACCACGGTTTTTCAACTCCGGATTATTTAAATGCCTTTAACAGGTGATCAGTTTTACTCCAATTCACCCATAAAAACATTTTAATAGGATCAGATCCTATATAAATTCTTTCTTTTGTTTTTTTTTTTGGATTCAATTATATCCAATCTTATTAAAACCAGGTTTTGTTTTGTAAAGTAATAAAGGGTACTCGAATATCATCCGCTTGTTCGAACCTTGTTATTATATGTAAAATTATTCAAAAATCATTAGTACACTCCTCCCAGAATAATTCTAACACCTCATATATTTAAGCGTATGGAATTTTAATTTGTTATTTAGTTCTTTTATGATTTACAATATAATTGGATAACTAAATATAACAATCGAACTAACATTGAATGCTTAAAAAAATAATAAAAACGCAAGTACAAAACATATAAATCTTATAGGCAATTAAAGCCACCGAATTTTATTTTAATAATATTTACATTTATTTATGCTTCTCGTGTTTTTATTTGTATATATTTTTTTGTACTTTAAGCGAGTTTTATTATGAAAATATGCCCAGGTACTAAAGGCATGTGCGACCTTTCTATAAAATCACAAGCTTTATTATGGGAAAGCGAGCCACTGGCATTTATTATTTTCGAGAAGCCACCCCGGCCCAACATCGAACCCGAACATTATTCAACGTTCAAACGAAAAATTCTTAGAAATTTAGTCATTTGATACTACACACTTAAAAAAATACATATACACGGTCAACATCATTAATTTAATTAATACGTTTTATCGTTTTATGCGCATTTTTCTATATTATATACATTTTTGGAATTTGTAAGTTTTTTATTTCAAATATAAATCTATGTACTTTTAATTGCAATTTTGTTTTAGTACTTGAAAAAATGGATATTTATGTTAATTATATAATACAATCTTACACTGGTCACAATAACATTAGTAATTATTAAATAACATCATTAACAATAAATTGTGTCTATAAAGTCTACTTAAACTAATTTTATGATAAATACCAGAAGTCTTATTAGGCGATTAAAAATTTTTGTGTGTAGATGATGATGTCACATCTATTTCAAAAATTTTTGACATTGTAGAAAATACAACCTAACATGACTTTTTTAGTCTTGGTACACCCTGGAGCAAAACTTTAATTATGGTAGCAGCAGGTTTTCAAAAAGGATTGTTGGCATTTTTTTAGATTTTTTAGTTCATACCCATGCATAAAATCGTTTAGGTTAAAATAAGATCTTTGTCTATAAATTTATTTACTAGAAAGAAAAGAAAAATTGCAGCCTCACCAAAAAGAAATTAGACTTGCAACACGGACTAGAAAGTATCGCCAACAGAATTATACAACATCTTGGTAATATGTTCATAACACTAAACAACATACAGATCGAGCTAGTAAAGACAAAAATTGAGGGGCAAACATTAATTGGCAGAAGAACGGTTACGCAATATCCAAAGTATAGGCGTGGGATAACTGTTTCACATGACTGGCAATTGGAAAAAAATATGTGGATGTAATTGCCAACTTTTAGTAATGAAAAAGCACATACAGAAGAAGAAGGAAAACCTCACGCAACATTGAGAAAATTTCAGAATTAAATCAAATTTTCTAGAAGACATCGGCTAACAACTTTGAAAATATATTATTATTATAGATATTAGAAGATTAAAAAATCATCTCAAAAAGAACCACAGAAGAAAGTTTTAAAAGTCATTGGAACAGAAAAAACTCAAAACATATTTAGAAATTGAAAGCATTTCAAAATCAATTTGAAAATTAAAAAAACAAATTTAAAAGCATTAGCAGTTTTCATGTGGTATTAGGAAACTCTGCTGTAGAACTTGAAAACAATAAATTAAAAAAAAATAAAAATTATTGGTAAAAATTTTGGAGAACACATATAAACTTTAGAAATAAAATGCCATCATGGCAGTAATTTTTTGAATTAAAATAAATTTTGATCAAAGTCAAAAAAATTGCATAACTATCTCAAAATTTATCAAATTTAATTTACATTTGACCTATAAATGTGCAAAACAAATGCCGTACTAGATTTAAATTATATGGTTTTAATAAATTTAAAATTTGTTTAAAATCAAAAAAGTTCCAAAACATTTTTATTTTTTAGCAGAATTTGATGAAATTTTATATAAACGTAACCTTTAAACGTACAAATAAAATGCTTTAATTGAAAACAAAATATTCTGCAAAGTAACAATATGGCGGCTGGTTTTTGATTTAGTTAAAAATCAGCTTTAATCAAAATAATTCCAGAACTTCTTTATTATTGATTGGAATTAAATGAAATTTATTACACAAATAACCTATTAGTTGGTTAACCTAAAACTTATATTAAATTTGTATTAATTTTATGAATAACAAACTTGCGGCCAATTTTTGAATTTTAATAAAGTCCAGCTTTAATCAAAATAATTGCATAACTTTGGAATTTTATTAAATTAAATTTTTTCTACATAGCCTATAGTTATATGCAAACATAACGTTTTATTAAATTTTGATAATTTTAATAATTTAAAAAATAGCAAAATTTTTTTGAAATTTGTTAAATTCTAATTCAAACAAAAAAGTTGCATAACTTTCTTATTCTGAGCTAATAATTAATTAAATTTGATTTATACATAACCTATAAATATGCAATTATGACGTTACTTTTGAATTTAAAATATTTTAAACTAAAACAAAAGGCGACCAGATTTTGTATTTGATTTTTTTTAAATTTAATCTAAAAAGTTGCATAACTTTTTTATTATTGTTTGAAATTTAATGAAATTTAACTTATACATAACCTAAAAACGTGCAAATTGATTGCTTTAGTTTTATTAAACATATATTATTAAGTAACAAAATGACGGATGGTTTTTGAGTTTGGGTAAAATTCGGCCATAATCAAAAAAGTTGAATAACTTTCTTAATATTGGTTGAAATAATTTAAAATTTGGTTTACACATAACTTAAAAACGCGCAATAAGATTGTTTTAGTTTAATTAAAAATATATTAAAATTAACAAAATGACGGATAGTTTAAGTTTGCGTTAAATCCGGTCATCATTAAAAAAAATATGCTGAAGCTAAAAATTTAAACTGTAATTTAAAATTTACGCTAATTACTACAAAAAAGCAAAATTTATCAATAAAGTTTGTATTAGTAGTAGTAGTAGTAAACAAATTTATTTCATATACAATACATACAAAGTTTTTTTTTTAAAGTAAACATTTTTAAAACAAAAGTAAAAACGAGTAATAAATATGAAAAAGGCTATCGACCAAAGTATTTCTGCCCTGTTTGTAATATTTTTAGAAAAAATTAATTTCAGTTAAAAAAAAAAAATTAAAAAGTTTCTAATAATTTATTGACAAATTCAAGTAAGTTGAATCCAAAAACTTAAATTAAAATTTAAAATGTTTGCTAATTATTACAAAAAAGTAAATTTTGTCAATATTTTGTAATATTTTTGAAAAAAATCAATTTACGTAAAAAATAAAATTTTACAAAAAAAAGTTCTAATAACTTTTTAATAAACTCAAGTATGCTGAACCCAAAAATTTAAACTAAAATTCAAAATTCTTGCTAATTTTTACATAAAAGTTTGTAATATTTTTAGGAAAAATCAATTTTTGTAGAAAATCAAATTTAAAAAAAAAATATTTTTTTTAAATAAATTGAAGTATGTTGCATCCAAAATCTTAAACTCCATCTTAAAATGTTTGCTAATTATTACAAAAAATCAATTTTTTTTAATAAAGTTTGTAATATTTTTAAGATAATTTAATTGTCGTAAAAAATAAAAGTTAAAAAAAATATAATTTTTTTTAATAAATTGAAGTTGAATCCAACAATTTAAACTACAATTTAAAATTTTTGCTAGTTATTACAAAATAGCAAATTTTATCAATAAAGTTTGTAATAGTATTTATTTCATATACAATACATACAAAGTTTTTTTTAAAAAAATAAACATATTTAAAACAAAAGTAAAAACGAGTAATGAATATGAAAAAGGCTATTGACCAAAGTCTTTCTGCCCTGTATGTAATATTTTTAGGAAAAATTAATTTTTGTAAAAATTATTACAAAAAAGCAAATTTTATCAATAAAGTTTGTAATATTTTTAGAAATAAATAATTTCCGTAAAAAAAAATTTAAAAAGTGTTTGCTAATTATTACAAAAATGCAATTTTATCAAAAAGTTTGTAATTTTTTAAAAGAAATCAATTTAAGTAAAACACTCGGTAAAACAAAAAAATTTAAAAAAAAAAATTTAATAATTTTTTTAATAAATTGAAGGATGTTGCATCCAAAAACTTAAACTACAACTCAAAATTCTTGCTAATTATAACAAACAAGCAAATTATTTTTATATTATTTTATATCAATTTTATTTTTTTAGTTTTATTTTTAAACACCACTAAAGAAGATTTTAAACAAAATCGAAATATATGATATTTAATATATTTTGTATTTTTTTAAAAAAACTTGATTGATAAAGCAGGTATAAGATAAAATTTATCAATAAAGTTTGTAGTATTTTTAGGAAAATTTGATTTCTGTTAAAAATAACATATTCTTTTAATAACGACATTGTAAAAGTTGGAACAACATTTTGACATGTTGAAAACGCTTAAAGCAGTGAAAACACCAGAAAATTTCAAACAACAGAAACAGAATAAGAAAGCTTTGTTAAAAAAACAACAAACCCAAAAAAATTTTTTAAAAGCTTGTAAAAAATAACAAAACATCTTGATAAATCTAGAAGCAAAATAGATTTGGAAAGATGTTTATAAATTGTAGAAATTATAAAAAGTTTTTTGGAAGACTGTCATGAAGCTTTAAAGAGATTGTTTGAAAATCTTGTAAGTCTTGTAAGATTTTGACAACTTTTAAAAGATGTTTTGCTTATTGAAAAACTTAGAAGAGGAAAACTTGTCTAAAAAACGCTCAAAAACCTTAGAGGACTTTATAACATTTTGATAAACTATTTTTGGAGGATATTGAAAGAACTTCAATAAAATTAAAATTTCAAAATCATTTGAAGACAATAAGAGATACTAAAAAAGATTTAAAAAGAATTTTGTAAACTATAAATAAATTTTCAAAAACATCTAAAACAACATTATAAAAATTTAGAATACTTTGAAATACACATTACAAATACAGAGAGTTTATAAATGAATGTGATTATGTAATCACTTTAAATGTGCCGCTTTTTTTAAATTGTTCACTAAACTAATTGTTTTGACAGATCAACTTTGACAGCTGTCAAGCAAACATATGAAAACATATGTAGTATAGTGGACGATTTTAAAAAGGCGGCATATTTAAAGTGATTACATAATCCCATTCATTTATAAACTCCCTGTATTTGTAGATTTTAATGAACTTATTGAAATTTAAGCTGGTATTGGAAGATATAGAATATTGAAAACTTTCACATGACTAAAAAATGAAACGTCATTTGTTAGATGACGTCTAAAAAAACACACAAAAAAACTCTAAGCGCATCAGAATACCTAACGAAACAACAGATAACTTATAAAAACTTAAGACCTGAAAAAATGTCCGAAAATCTTCATGATTAACTTTCAGGATGCTAAAAATTATGCGCAATATTAAAAGTCTTTTGAGAAATTGTTGGTCTGTAGTTAGTAATTAAACTTTAAAGAACATTGTTTGATCGTAAGAAGACATCTTAATACACATTAAAAAAAAATCATAAAAATAGAGAAAAGCTTTAAGAATTCTTAAAAACATCTTAAAAACTCATTAAAATAATTAAAAAATACATTGACAATCTTTATGAAAGATTAGAAGACCTTGGAGTAGATCTTAAAACCTCAAAGTAAATCTTAAGATTTTATAGTAGATTTTATCTTGTGATCTAAAGGGACTATAACACATCAGTAAACATTAGTATTTCTGAGACACATTAAGAAAACTTTTATTACATCGTAATAGTTTGGAAACAATTTAAAAATTTAAAAAATATTTGAAAATCTAAGATGGAAAATTGTAGAAAACTTTTTAAACTTTTTCGAAAAATTGAGATAAATCTAAACCCTCTAAAACTTATCTTTTGAGTTCAGCCAAGTAAAAAATTTACAAACTACTCTTCACTATTCTTCTCTCTCCCCCCCTTCTTTAAACTGCACAAACTTAACGTAATCAAAACAACTATTCAACTGAATAAATGAAATGCTCCAAAAGATATGCCAGAGACGACGTAAACTACCTGAACGTTTTGAGGAAGAATTAAACATTACAAAAACATTAAAATTCAAATTGGGAACCATTTATAGAATGCTAGTAACTATAACTTAGGATAAATACTTGCAAGCGTACATTAAAGAAATATTATAACCAAACCAACAAATACACATGTTGAAAATAAATACCAACTAGCACAATAAACACTACTACAGAATAATGCCAGCTATAACATGCATTTTTGTACAAAAATGTGCAAAAAGTACTAAAGTAAAAAGCATTGTTATCATACTCAAAATTCAACTAGCAAAGCAAGCGTGAGCCATTAAAAAGTTTGCATTGTACTCTTTACATTGTACATTTAGTATCTACAATAGATAAAAGCGATCTACAAGTGTCATCTAACATCAAATTTTAAACTTGCAGCTAATTTATTTTGCATTAGAGCTCTAGAGTACACTAGCACTAGATAACTTCACCAACCGTTTTAATAACGTTGTTATTAAAGTAATTCTAGTAGCAACTCCAAAGCCTTATGCAAGAAAGCTGTGAATACTTTTAGCCGTAGAAACTTCAACAAACTTTACAAGAGTTTTATTGATTAAAAACGTTATAAACGTATGCAAGATCATAGAGCATTATTAGTTTTTCAAGGAACGTGTTAAACCTATCTCGCTTTTTTGTTTTTCCCACAATACAGTGAAACTTCTCTAACTCGAACTTCTTCAAACCGAATTATTTTATAACTCGAATATTTTTCGGAAACAATAAGATATTTTTATCTCCTTAAGTCGAATTTCTATTTATCGATTTTTTCTCTAACTTGAACTAATATTTAACTTAACTCAAATATTTTGGAAAATTCTTACGAGGTTTAACCAATTTGCGGCAACGATAGAAAACAAACTTGTCGGATTCTGCTAGAATTGCATTTCTAGGCACGTGTAAAGTAATCAAATGGCGTTAAGTACGTTTAGCATGTTGATAATTTGTCAAAAAAACAACATTTTGAACATTCTTTATTTGATTTAAAAAAATTATAAATTGAAGTTTTTCAAAAATTTGTAAAGCATGGCAATTTTTTTACTTTTTTATTTGGGTGTTTCTAGACTTTATATCTGCACTGTATATGTTTTGTTTAATTTGTAGTATGTATCATGTACTAAACTATAAAACTTAAATTAGGCATATTTTTCTATAATTCGAATTTTTCCTAACTCGAATTTTATTTGGTGCCCCTTGAAGATTCGAGTTAGGGAAGTTTCACTGTAGTTATTACAAAAAGCAAACAAAAATTAATTTAAAAAAAAGGCATTATACCATCCTAGTAATGTGAAAATACTGGAAATCAATATTAATTATTTATAAAAATCCGCAACTGTAATATTTGTCTAAATTTCTAATTTGCACAAATGACGCTTTGTAGATAATATTGAAAAAGCAATCTTCTAATGACTAGGAGTGGAAATTTATTTTTATTCAACCGCATCGAGTAATGAAAACGATATATAAATCTGTAAGAATCTGTTGAAGCATGTAAGCGATATGATATAATGATGAACGATAAAGGAATTCAAGCTTTTCCAAGTAAATCCAACTGGAAAAGGAATACAGATGTCCAGTGGGTATAAATTAAAATCACATTGTAACCAAATATAAATACATATAAACCAATAAAACACACGCATGTGTTAAGCACAGATGAGGGATTTTTCATCGTGCGGCCACTTGATTTTTTCTTTTCGGCAACAAGCTCGCAAACAACTCCATGGGAAATAAAATTATATGCGTCCTTTTATGGTACGTTTAAATAGCAGTGGCGTACATACGATATCCAATTGGTATACAACATTAAAATGCCTATCCCGCTCGCAAGCTAACGCACCCGTATCGTCCGTCCCGTTCCAACTAGTACATAAGCATGTACCTGCTCGTCCCACACCCACCTCTATAAAATAAATTGTCAACCGTGCAGAGATTTCTAGGAAGCAGGTTGTGAGCTCGCTCTGCTGCGATCCCCAGATAAACTACATTAACTACAGCTAGAGACAATACTATTTCACAGTGTCACCGTGCATGCTCCTTCCATGGGACGGAGAGGAACGGACGGACGGCTTCGGACGACCTTACCACATGATAAATACTGCTTATAAGATCGTTAACTTATTACATGAAAACATTTAATGTACTATTAGTCATCTGTAACACGACTAAGTATGAATCTAAACGCCTGGACTGCATCGATCCGTATCATATTTCACACCGTATAAAAAATCACACAACAAAAGGTATGGCCACTATATATGGCATACTATTTGTCTTTTTATTTCACTTCCTAAACCAGTTTTTGTTGATAAAAGTTACATATATTTTTGGGATGGCGCAACTACTAGAATTGTTTATGAAAATTTCATTCATACTTCGTGGCAAGGCTACTTGCAAAACAGGTTCAAATAATGCATTAAATATCATTACATTCATAATGATGAAGAAAAACTGAAAATTATTTTCAACAATAATTAAATTTAATGCATAAGCTTCAAAAACGTGTGCATAGTTATATTGCAATTTTATTTACATTAAATGAATCATTCCATCATTATATTGCATGCAATATCCTTAAAACTTAACTGAAATTAACCCATTTCTATTTTCAGTATTTATGAAAACGTACGTCCTTTAAAAGTATAAATTAAAACATAATAAATTCAAGTAAGAACACTTAAATTTACTTGATATGATAATTTTTATGTTTCATTGAGTCATGTGAGAAGATTTATAATGGTCAAATTATAAAACGCCCCATGTGGCATTTTAAAATGCAAATACCTTCTTGGCATGCGATTTAATTCGGGTGGTAGAGGTGAAAATAAAGAAATGGCCAAGTGGAAAGAAACAATAAGAAAAATCGATGGTTGCTACTGGACTAATGGAAAATAGAGTAGTTACATTATTACCGTAGAATTGAAAATAAGAAAAATGTTTACTGCTTGGACCTAGTTTATTGTTACTGGCACAAATTGGCTTTGACTGAAATAATGTTGATTAAGTGTAATTTAATACAAAAAAAGTGTACACAAGTAATATCTTTACAAAATTGTATTAAACTTTAGTTTATGGGTCTAGTATTGGAAGAGGCTAATAATATAATTTAAGAATCACTACTAAGTATAAATAAATGTATAGTTTTAGTTTTCAAACAGTGTTGCCAATTGGAAACATCAAAAATAAAATATTAATTGCCAATAATTTTGAATGTAACACTAATGAAATTTCTTTGCTGACTTGCTACAAATTACAATTACAACTGTAACGTTTACAATAAGATCAAAGGCCAGATAAAAAAGTTTTGTAGTTCTGCTTGAACCACGACAATTTAGAAAACAAATCCAAATTAAAAAAGAAGAAGAAAACACATTTGGATCAGGATGAAAAGTCAGAAAAAAAGGTTTTAAAGAAAGGTCTGCTAAAACCAATAACGACAGACAGACAATATTACTGGTTGATTTCAAAAATGTTGTAAAAAGATTTCTGATTTTTTATGGTGTTTTTCAGCTTCTCCAATATTGTCTCCCTAAATTTTCTAATGTTTTTTAAAATTTACTTTTGTTTTCTGAAATGTTTATTAAATATTTTTTGATGTTTTTATTTTTTTTATAATATCTATTTAATGTTTTCTTAAAATATCTACCAAAGTTTTTCAAAGTTTCAAGATACACTGTAAGGTTTTTTGATAAAATACTGTCAATCATTCTTAAATTTTTTCAATCTCAAATTGTGTTCCGGGAATATCCGCTCTACTTTTACAACAGGAGGCAAACATAACCAGATTATCTTAATGCATTTTTCTTAGTTTATTAGCTTATTATTTTGTTATTTTGCTACCTATTTTGGGTATATATATTTGGATGTTGTAGCTAGCCATGTAAAAAAAGAAATTTGAGATAATTTTAAAAATAAATATGCGATATCTGCATTTTGCATAGTGTGTTTTGACGGACAGTGCTTCTGATGATAAAACATTAACTTCACCAAAGATTAGAGAAGCGCCAAGGAATATAGTGATCAATCTCACACAAGTACCTGTCAGGATAAACACATACATAGGGAAGTAGTGATTTACGGTGAACTGAGTAGCTATAAAGAACTATTCTCTTCGCGTGGAACAGCAAAAATTGAGAAGGTTTTTTCAATACAACTTGCCACATTTATTTGGTCTTTTGTCAAACCGGATTCTTATGGAATTCAACTGAGCAAAAAAGTGACACTTACGAATCAGTCATAGCACACAGTCAATTATGGCTGAATTAGTTGCATTGAATAAGAAGCGTACAATAATTAAACGGTCCATTACAGTGACTGTCAATTTTGTTACGGCGATTACCGAGAGTATCGATGCATTCAAATTAACATGTCGGCTGAAGCACTTGGAAGATCTCTGGCAACAATATGACAAACTCCAAGAAAAAATTGAAGTCATTGAAATTGAATCGCTTAAAAATGAGCAGGAGTATGAACATTTAGATTGAGAATGTATGGAATCAGTTTACTGCAAGCAGAAAAGCAGCAATAACAAACGCTCAAAGTAACCAGTTTTTTGAGTCACAATTGTCAGTAAAACTGCCAACAATTTATTTGTTTAAGTTTGATGTTAACTTGAAAGATTGGATAAGTTTCAAAGACAGTTTTGTATCTATGGTGGATCAAAATGACGGACTAAGTGATGTTCAGAAGTTTTACTATTACTGCTTATGTTTAACTGGTCAGGCAGCTGAAACAATCAGTTCAGTGGGGTCGACAGCAGCAAACTATGTGGTGGCACTGGAACTGCTCAAAACTCGCTTCAAAAATAAGAAGTTAACAATTGAAAAACATTTAAATAAACTGTTTACGTTAAACAAGGTGGAACCAGACTCCGCATATTTCATCAGACAACACGTAAATGAGTTCACAAAACATGTCAAACCTCTGGAAACGATTCAGGAGCCATCTATGGATTGTTGATGTATCTATCTACATCAAAGATGGACAAGAATACTAAGGACAAGTGGATAGAATTTTGACTGTCTCGTAATACAACTCCCAAATTAAAACACTTGCTAATAAATTACGTTTGGAGAAAACCAAGATAAATCTATCACTAATTGGAATAAGAAATTCCTTAACGACTATCAATCACTAAGTGACAACACAAATTAGCTCTTTAAGTAAAACCTATTAGCAAAAAAAGGTTTCTGATCATTCTAAATATTACTCAAAGGAAGCCAGGCATAAAGTTAGATAAGGTCGATTTTGACATTTCGAAAAACCTCAAGATAACCGTTCTGGAGTTTTACAAATCTGGAGATACTAATATGCTCTTAGGTGCTAGCGTTTTCTGAAAATTATTTTTAATTGGTCAAATCATGCTAAACTGACATTCAATTAAGCCAATTTTACAAAAGACAAGATTGGGTTGGGTAGTATCGGGTGAATTATCAAATGCATCCCTGAATTTTGTCTGCAACATTGAATAAACATGTGCAACGGTTATAAAATTTGGAACAATCAACACATTTTTTAGAGCATACGAGTAAAAAGTTTATTGTAAGATTATCATTTATCGCTTTAAAGGGAACATTGGGCAAGACTTTCAGCTTGGCAACCAAAAGATTTTATGGCTTAGAGAAAAAACTTGCAAAAAACAAAGGCTTTTGACACGAATATAAAGAATTTTCTAATAGGGACGCCCCTGTTTTGAATAGCTGCTATTTGAACATGTGTGAAGTTAGCTCCATATTATAAACGTCAATTTGTTTGAGACATTATACCATTTTATCATTATGAAGTACACGTGTGCGCAACGTTTGCAAATTATTAAAATTTATTACGAACATTTGAGTACGGACGCCGCAATTTTACGTGCGTTGACTTCGATTTTTGGTCGTTATAATCGTCCGGATAAACGGTCTGTGGTTCGTTTAGTGGCTAAATTTGAGTCGACCTACTCATTATTGCATGTTCCCGTGCCAAAAAGAGCAAGACCAGCCAAGAGCAAAAAAAATATTGGCGCTGTACGAGCTTCTGTAGCCGAACAACCAAAACAATCGATTTCACACCGTTTTCAGGAGTTCAGGGGATCAGCCAAACAACATTGTGGCGGATTTTGCGGAAAGAACTTGGCCTACACCCGTATAAGATTGTTCTAACCCAAGAATTGAAGCCGAATGACCATTTGCTGCTCAGAAATTTTACCAATTGGGCCTTAGACAAGATGGAGATGGATCATGATTTTCATCAAAAAATCATCCTGAGTGACGAGGCTCATTTTTGGCTAAACGGTTTTGTTAATAAACAGAACTGTCGCATTTGGGCAAAGGAAATTTTCAGGAAATCAACCAGTCTCCTTTGTATCCATTAAAACTCACTGTTTCTTGTGGTTTTAATGCCGGCGGAGTCATTGGCCCTTATTTCTTTTTCAACAATGCAGGAAATGCCGTCACGGTCAACGACGTTCGCTATCGGGGCATGTTAACCGATTATTTTTGGGACAAATTGGATGATTTTGATGTGGACAATATGTGGTTCCAACAAAACGAGGCCACATGCCATACAGCCGGCCAAACAATCGATTTATTGAACACCAAGTTCGGAGACCGTGTTATTTCAAGATACGGCCCAACCAATTGGGGTACGTTAAGTCAGTGGTCTACAGCAATAAACCAACAACATTGGAGGAGCTCCACACCAATATTGAAAGAGCCATTGCTGACATATCGTCAGATTTGTGTGAAAAAGTGATGGAAAATTGGGTCCAGCGTCTTTATTCGTGCCGGCGTTCCAGAGGTGGCCATCTGAACGATGTTTTGTTCCATTCTTAATGGTATAGTGTCACCTTTAACCCACAATAAACAGATCTTTGATATCTCATCAATTGCTCGTTTTATTTACATTTCAAATGGGGGCGCTCTTAATGGATGACCCTTTACAAGGTTTCTCAAAGAATACGAAAAATTGGGCTACATGGCAAAGATATCAGTAAACAAGAAATAAGGTTACTATCTGCCACAACATTGTATTATTAAAAACAACAGCACAACAACAAAATTACGCGTAGTCTTTCAAGACGATCTAGTCTTGATTTTCATACGATTCCACTAATTCATATATGGATTAACCGGCGAAAAGATGTACAGACAAGTGCTGGTATACGATGATAACCAACAATATCAGAAATTTAACTTTGGCATTAAAAAGAAAAATTACAAAACGTATCATTTTGTCCAAGCTTGTAAGAGTGTTTGGTCCTCTTGGGCAAAACTGGACTAGGTCAGTCAAATCAAAATCTAAAGACATATGTGCTAATCAACAAAGTTACTGGAGCTGCAAGGTTTCTGTGACGCATCAGAATCAGCTTATGGCTCTGTTATTTATGTCAGATATTTGGACAATAAGGGATCTTATGGCATACAAATCTTATGCGCAATGTGAAGAGTGGCGCTATTAAAAACACAATCAATATCACGGTTAGAGTTATGTAGCGTTCTACTGCTGGCACATTTAATGAAGACAACTTGAGTAGTTCTAAACATAAGAAACATTCGACAATATTATTGATTGGATTCTACAATGAGATTAAGATGGATTCGATTTTGTAGTAAATAGAATCAGTAAAATTTAAACAATTACTGAGATAAAAATTGGCATTATGTGTTTTCTGCAGAGAATCCAGCAGACCTATTATCAAGAGGATTAGCTCTTGCACGATAGATGTGGTGGCACGGTCCAGAATATCTTGCAAAAAATATAACATAGTGCCTTTCATAGGACGACTTTAATTCGTATGGCTCAGATGGAAGTCTATAGCATAGAGATCAAACAATTAGAGAGTCGGAAGCATATAAGTCTATAACCAATACTGTCATTAAATCCTTTTTTTTTACCAGAATGAAATCCTTTGAGTTGGTGGTTGGTTGAAGCATTCAGGCTATAATACTAAAAAATCACGCTTTGACAAAAGGCATCATTAATCGAGAGCATCTTTTAACTTTAGACGGCGGACCCCAACTGATATTAGCTACAACACGCGCAAGATATTGGCTAATTTCAGGTACCGTGGATGGTAAAGGCAATTCTACGTACTTGTATACGATGCTGTCGAGTAAACCCCAAACCCACGCAATATAGTATGGGCTAACTATCACAGTGAAAAGTCATTCCGACAAGATCATTTCAACAAACCGGAGTCGACTTTTGTGGACTTTTTCTGTTGAAAGAACATTGCACAAGAGGATCAAAGACCCAGAAGGATTATATTTCAGTATTTGTGCGCATGACAATAAAGGCGATCCATTTTGAACTGGTGACCGGTCTAACAACGTAGGCATTTGTTAATTGTTTGCCACGTTTCTGTGCGCGTAGGGGGCCACTAAGCACCATCTACTTGGACAATTCTACACATTTTTTTGGTACATGGAACGAACTCAGCAACTTATTCAAACATGAACAAAAAGACATGCAATCATCGTTCACAAAATTAAATTTGATTTGAAAATTTATACACTTCATTTTGGAGGTATCTAGGAGGCTGCCGTAAAGAGTGCCAAATACCATCTAAAACAGATAGCAGGAAATGATCAATTGACATACGAGGAGTTCATGACTTTTATAACTCAAATTGAAGCTTGTCTAAACTCACGACCTCTGTCACTAATGTCAGATGATCTTTGGGATTTGGAATCCTTAATTCCAGGACATTTCCTGATTTGCATCCTATTACTAATTCTACCTGAGCCATCCATACAAGAAAGGACACCAGTCAACCGATTAAATCATTGGCTACACATTTGCCAGATAAAACAGAATTTCTGGAAACGATGGTCAATTGAATACTTGACTTAACAACAACAAAAAAATAATTGAATGGATTCAACTACCAATTAAAGTTAACGATCTTGTATGCATAAAAAACATCAACAAGCCGTCCATCCTGGAGCAGATAAAATAATCCGAGTAACAACGGTGCGGACTACGAAAGTATTAACACAGATGAGTGCAAATTTTTTTTGTAAGCGTCTAACAGAAGAATGTTGAAAGTAAACATTTTAAATTGTTTTCCGAGTGTCGGTCTCTAAACATCTTTTTGAGTTTTTTGAATTTTAAATTTCTTGTCAAGTCTTAGACCTCGTAATCATAAGTTTTTTGTGATTTCCATAATCTTTGTAGGTTTTTTGATGTTCTCAAAGATTTAAATTTTTGTTGTTTCATTATTCCAATAAGCTTAGAATTTATTTTTATGTTTTTTAAAAATGTTTTATAGAGATAGCGATAGTTCTAATTCTGCTTAACATTTTTTTGTTTTTGAAAAATTTTAATATTTTATATTTCTAGGTGATGATAATCGTCAAGGTCTAAAAATATCTGCAGTATTTATTTCAAAGTTTTCTGATTTTTTATAATGTTTTTCAAGTACTCTGAAACTTGCTCTAGTTTTAAATGTCGCTACGCAAAGGTTTTTAATTTTTTTCAAAGTTTACTATTTTAATAACTACTTTTGGTGTTTTATCTCCAATTTTTTATTTTATTTTTAGTTTTGTTGGTGCTTCGAATGACTTTGGAAGTCTTTCTATGTTTTGTCATGATATTTTTATATTCTTTGAGATGTTTTCTTAAATCTTTCAATTTCTATCAATAAAAAAACAAAAAAAATTTTAAAGGTTTTTAAAATCGAAAGATTAATTATCATTTAAAATTTTAATTCTTAATTAGTCATTCAAATCTTAAGTGATACCCAGAAAAATGTCGGCTCCAGGTAATGCAAAACTTAAAAAACAAGCTGAAAGCAAACCAAAAATCGATCAATTTACCAAACACCAAACAAAGAACCAAAAACAAAAAATGAATTTATAGCCTATGCTTGTCACTAAAACATTTGCATATATGGAAAAAATTGTTATATCTGGTATTTTCCTATTTATTGACGCAGTTGCTTCTGTGGCAAACTATAAGACTCTTTAGAAAGTGATTAACAAAACAATATACAAATCAGTAATTTTTGGGTTACTAAAATATTAAAAGAGACTTAGACCAAAGTTTCTTTTTGCTATTTCAAAACCTAATTACCAGTTGAAAATGTTGAGTGATCTAATTTCTTACATTTCTGTAGTTTTGCTTTTTATACTAGTTTTGCACATTTTTTTTATTTTTGGTATTGCTAAAAAACGATATTTAGTCTCAATTAATTACTTTGTGATTACATCTGGGAACTAATTTGTAGATTTCAACACTAAACCGCATTGTACAATTATAAATATTTGATTAGATAAATTGAATCTTAATCTTAAATATTCAATTAATTAATATAAACTGGTTGATTTAAATTAGTGATGAATTTAAAGATAAACGAATACTCCCTCGAATAATTTTCGATTTCTCAGATAATGTGGAATGAAGTTAATTAGGTTTAAAATATTTTAAAAAGAATGATAAATTATAATGGTAGTAGTGATAGATGTGAGATAAAAAAACCTTAATAGATAAATTAATAGCCGGGTGCTAACAAATAATAATAGGCATTGTGATGTTAAATGTTTAAAAAATAATCAAGTATCCTGTGCGAAATAATCTCCATAGAAAGTCCATTAGTAAAATGAGAGGTTTCAGTTTACAACGGGGGTTTTTGAAGATGAGAAGAAAAACGCAACTCACGAAAATATTAATGGCGCTAATAATAAAACACAGCAACCCCCCGCTTAAGAGAAGAACAAAAAATGTTTAGCTAAAATTGATGACATGCCGGATATTAAAGTGTCTACAGTTAAAAGGTCCAATTGTTAGGAATGATTACTTCTAAACGAAATCCATCCAGTCAGGCGAGTTCAGGTGGAGTGAAACCGACGGGGGATCTCTGCATGTGGCTGCAGCCACCGAAGAAAAAACACAATTCGACAAATTGTAATTTATCCCTCGGACTAGTTTTCTCGTTAATAAATTCGCTGGTTTTATGTGTGGTCGTGCCATCGAAAAAAAAGCTACTGTGATTTAGCCCAAAAGAATCTTCCGTCGCTTAACAATGCCCACCTTTATGTATTATACAAAACAGACCAGCCTTATTAAAGACCTTGTCAAACATGCAATTGTTCCATGTTAATTGACGTCATTTGTTAAGTCGTAGAATAGTTTTTTTGGTGTGTCGTCTATTTATTTATTTATTTAGTTGTACTCATTTACATATCGCTAAAATACAGAATTTTATCAAGGTATTATCTTTTATAATAAATTAATGTATGTGTAGAGAACGACAGTACTTTCAGATGTGCATTAATCATCTACGACAATTACTTCACTTGGATATTGAATTGATGTCAAGGTATAATTCAAGCATATCTAATCGCGTTTATTCTCTATTGGAAATTTTACAACTTAATAATCGTTTATCAGATTCAATCTATCAGATTAATCAACTAAAAAAAACATAAAATACAACTTAATCAAATCAATTATTGTTAATTAACAACCAAAATTATATAGTTTATTCTGATTTTTTATAAATTTATTATTTATTACGCATCGGAAAAGAAGCGGATTTAGATTACAATATATGATTTGGTAATTTTTTTGTTGTAAGCAATAAATATATCGTTAATTTGTACGACCTTGTACTATGAACCAAAACGTTAAGTCTAACCACAAAATAGTTTTAGATTAAAAAAAATTACATGAAATTTAGGAATAATTTTTTTTTTAAATACATAAAAATTACTAAATTGTTGAGTTTTAAATCTTGATATCGATATCGATTAATTTATAAAAAGTCAATCTTGTTGCAGTAGTGGACCCTGAGATTCAAATTTAAATCGTTTTGTACTTTTTATGTCAAAAAAGAAAAAATATCATATAATATTTTGCAAAGTTCAAAATTATTTTGGTAGTAGAATTTGAATAGTTGGTGTTAGGTTAGGTTAGGTTAGGTTAGGTTAGGTTAGAAGTTTAAATTTATCTTACTGATTTTTTACTTTTATATGGTTTTCTGTTTACTTCATTTTTATATACATTTTTTTTTTTAATTTTACTTACTTACAATGTTGAATTGATTTTTCTGCAGCAAATGGTTTTATTTTCTCAGTGAAGAAAAGCTTTTTTTGGGTCTATTTGCGTTTTTTCCGAAAGCATCTTTGGCACTTTTTAGTATATTAGATCTAAAGGTTTTCCATGCTTGGTTGATGTTATCTGCCGGTGTTATTAGCTTGGCTTCTACTTTTTTTGAGATTCTGTTGGCATATATGATTTTGGTGATTTTGTTGTCTAGTGACTCAATGTTGAACTTAGTTGTCGGGTTTGTGTGTATACGTTTGTATAGAGTTACGTTATTTTGGTATTTGCATAGAACAAGGTTATTATCTGATCTCTCGTTTGCGGATCTGGCTTTGGTGTATGTTTCTGTTGGTTATGACGTAATCTACCACTGATTTTTGGTCTTGTGAGTTTTACCATGAATATTATTTACACTTCTGGGATGATTTTGTTCCTAACCTTTGCGTTGAGATCTTCCAGTATAAATATGTTTTTGTTTGCCGGTATTATGTCGAGGATTTTCGGTAAGTTGTTAAAGATTAGTTCTTGTTCTTTGACTGCTTTGCTTATATCTAGTGCATATGTACTGATGAGGTGCGTTTTACCCTTATTTTAATCTTAAGGGTCGTGCGGAGTAAGTGTTTGTCTATATATATATATATATATATAATACTTCTCTAGATAAAGGTAACGGGCCAGTAGTTTGGAATGGAGTGGCTCACCCACCCACCCAAGTGTCAGTTATCAAAAGGTTGGATATTACCATCTTCTTCTTCAATAAAATGATTTTTGACGTTTGTTGAGATGTAAAACAAACTCAAATATTTTGAAAACAAACACTTGGAAGGGTTGGTAGGCTATTCCAGAGCATGATAACGGGCCTCTAGTTTGAAATAGAGTGGCCCACCCACCCACTTAAGTGTTAGTCATCAAAAAATTAAATGTTTATCTTCTATGCCAACATTAGAAGTAATTTTGCTACAAACGAAGCTTGTGATCCAAATTCTTGATAACATTAGACTTAGGTGGGTGGCCCATTCTAGAGCATAATAACGGGTTAGTAGTTTAGAATAGAGTAGCTCATCTACCCACCCAAATGTTTAATAATTAAGAAATTTAAATATTTATCTTCCATTCGTTTAACGTTAGAAGTCATTTTGTCACAAGAGAAAATTATGATTCAGTTTTTTGATAACGTAACATTTGAGTGGGTGGGTGGGCCACTTCAGAGCATGATAACGGGCTAATAGCTTGATAATGTAACACTTCGGTGGGCCACTCCAGAGCATGATAACGGACCAGTAGTTTGAAATGGGGTGGTTCACCTACTCAAGTGTCAGTTATCAAGAGATTAAATGTTTATTTTCTAGTCTAACCTTAGAAGTCATTTTGCCTCAAGAAAAGATCATTTAAATTTTTGATAACGTAATACTTGGGTGAGTGGTTGGGCTACTCCAAAGCATGATAACGGGCCAATCGTTTGGAATACATTGAAGTAGCTTGAGTGGGCCACTCCAGAGCATGATAACGAGCCAATAGTTTGGCTTTTAGCTTTTCCATTCCAAACTACTGGCTCGTTATTATGCTCTGGAATGGCTCAATTTTTTTGTGTTTAAATAGTCCAACACCTGCGTTAGATCTTTGGTTTTTATGTAGGTTAAAATATAGCTTTCATATTTTATATTCCCTTTTTCTCTCTTTTTGGTTTGAGCATATGTTAATGTTGTGCTTGTTCATTTCTAGGATTTCTTAACTTTGGTTGTGCCAGGACATCATGTTTCAGCATCTTATCTTTGTGATTTTGGATTTCCATACTCGTTTTTTTTCTTATTTTCCGTGAGTTTTGTCCGTTTTACGAGACTTTTCCGGTTTTCTGAGCAGTTGAGGTCTTTTTTCCGTAAGTAGCTGCTAATTTGGCCTACGAACTATCCTCCTTCACCTGGGCTTGAGACCGGCAGTAATGTCTGATGAGCAACTTGATCTATTCATCATTGTCTCAGGCAAAGACCATAAAGTGTTGACTTTAAGATAAAACATAATAAACTAGCCACAACGCATTTTTATTGGATTTTAATTTTCTAAATCATAAAGAGAAAATAAACAAATGTAAAATGATTGATGTACCGAGAAAAGAACAAAGATGCAATAAGATAAATAGAATGACAATTGTCTGTGAGAGATACAGAAGAAGCCCTTAAGACTTGCAGTAAGCAGAAAACTAACAATAAAGACAATATAACAAACTATATTTTTTATGTTTGCGTACACAACATTAAGTGTAATTTTGAGTTTGACTCTTTACTGAAAAATAGAATACTTTTGCATTCTGCCAAATTGTTGGTAATTTTTTATCGACTGAGCATCGATTCAACAAAGTACGGACAGCTTTTAGTAGTGCTACATTATTAAGTTTAAGCATGTTACTCGTTATTTAGTTTTTTTTAGAGAATTGCCAATTTTTCATTTGTTGAATGGTAGCTTCTAGTTTTTTTGAATTAACTATTTGCTCTGGATTTTTTGTTGGTAAATTTTGTTAGGAGTATAATTGCGTATAATTGCGTAAAGAGTTTTGTGTGTGTGAAGTATTAACAACATTCTTTTTTTATTTGAAAGGCCCATGTATGTCATTAAGTGTGGAATATGACATTGTTCAAATGCCCGCCTCAATTTCTTATGGTGGCACGGATCCGAGTGCTCTAATTTTCAATTACTTTTCCGCTTAGATTCGGTTGAAATTTGAGCAATGTGTGTGCCTGTTCTAAGTTCACCTTTAGGGCATCGGTCGATTGTGGTTAATTTGCATAGACCTGCGATTTCAAGAAAAAGTTTAGCGGGGTCAATTTGCATGATCTTGATGGCTAATTTACATTACTCCAGGAAGAGATAACCTTACCCTCAAAACGTTCATGCAGAATGTCAATTGTGGCGTCCGCTGTGTAGCACGTGGCGTCGTCCTGCTGAAACCACATGTTGTCTTGGTCTATATGGATCAATTTGGGCCACAAGAAATTGGTTATTATTGTTCTGTAGCGCTCGCCGCCGGCTTAAAATTCACACCACACCTGGTAAACCTTGTGTGGGTTGGTGTTGTCCCATATACGGCAAATTTTGATTGTTAACATAGCCATTCATCCAAAATGCAAATCGTCGCTAAAGATGATTTTTCCGCCAAAATGGGGATTCTCTTCCAAACAATTCGAATCCCAGTCAGCAAACAAACAGCAATGTTTATGGTCATGAACTTTGAGCTCTTGGGTCAATTGGATCCTGTACGGGTGTAGGCCTAAGTTTTGACACAAAATTTGCCAAATTGAAGTCCGCAAAAGCCCGAGAAATCGTCTGCCGGTTTTACTGTACACTTTCGACCGCGGCGATGTTCTTTGCCGATCTTGCGTTTTTTGAACGTTCAGGTGTTGGCTGATTGGCCACCAAACGTTGATGAGTTGACTGTGAAGGGCCACCACGTCTACCGTAAATTGGGCGCAATGCGTGCAACGTTTGCACTAACAAACACTCATTTTGACAATAAAGTTTTATTATTTGAACATGCTGTTCAATTGTGTAACTTGCCATGGTGATTTGGTATAAGTAACTGAATAATAAACATAATATTTGATAGATGTCATCAAAACAAAATGGCCGCCACGGGCGCCAAAATCTACCCGAGCCAACTGAAAAACCCTTTATGACTTTCAGAATTTTTAATTTATCTTTAACAATAATCCTTTTTTTATGAGATTAGATTGAACTCATGAGGCATTTTATAGTTTGGATAAGTACTCTCATGCTCTTATTTTGTTTAATTTTGTATTTAATCTTCTTCGTGTTATTCAACAATATTGCTTTATTTATTTGTCTCCTTTCTTTCATGAGTCTCACTTAATTTTTTGGATCTTAGTCATTGTACATATTTTTCTGGTTGCAATGTGTATAAATCATTTGTGATCTTATCCGTTATTTGGAAAGAGGATTGTCAGCAAAGCTTCTTTTGTAGTTTCTCCGTAAAATTTTCATAATACTGAAATAATATTTTCCGTCTTTCTAGTGTGGTGTTAATTTTTAAAGTTGCTCTTACTAGTCGGTGGTTGCTACCGACACAAATTCTATTTATTACTAAACATTGCAAATAATATGTTTTTAGTTTTTTTTGCATATTTCTAATACTTGTTCAAAAGTTTCAAATGCGTTGATAGTTTCATCATTTTTTAAACCAAGCATACCATTAAAGTATTTATTTTATTTAAATTACGCAAAATAACATTGAAAATTATATTTATTATGGTTATTATATAAAAATGATTAACAAATAATGTTTCATCCAATCGAATCAATTAAGAATATCTTTAAACATCTCTATAATATAAAAGAGAACAATAGTTTAGTCTAATAATATAAATAAATATTATTGCAATAAACTCGATATCAGATAATTAATCTACCGCTTTAAATATTTATTAACGATTTGTTTGGTTTTTACCTCGATATTAGTTCCGGCTTCATGCTTCATTAAAAATCAAGTTTACGCAACAAAGGCAAAAATGTTGGCGCCATCCATGTGTCAAATTTTGCGCATTTTATTACCCAACACTGGTTAAATCTAATATCGACACGTCAATATTTGTCTAGACACGCATATAAAATGTTAGAATTATTGTGGTTTTGTTTGACAATTATTGCGAACCCTTAAACAGGTTGTAGTACCTAAAGTTACAAAAAATAAAGGTACCTTTTAAATTATTGGGCCGCATTATAATATATGTGACCATCGGGATATTCTGTGAAGAATCAGTAAGGGAAAACAATACACCTCTGAAATAATCCTCTCGTTTGGATGAAATAAATAAAAAACAAACGAAAGGAGATAAATATCAATCAGGAGGAAGTGTCCTTTCTGTCTGTTTAATGCTATCGTTAAAATTTTGTACGACCCACAAGTTAACAAGATAAATCTTATCTTTTATAAGAATTTTGATAATTAAGGACATTTATTTTTAACACATTGTTTCCTTTTATTTTTAACAAGCTGGATTTTTTATAGCTTCAACCTGAAGAAGGTTGATTAGAATTCTAATCGAGGGACTAATTAAAGAAATTATTGCGCTTTTACAAAGAAATCGAATATTGTTCGTCCACCTACACACCGACTTTCTATTATTCTCATTACACATTTTTTCTGGGCATCTTTAGAAGGTCGTCCAAAATTTCGAAGGAGGTGATCAATTATATCCACTTAGAGGAATATGCTGATTCGCCTCGGTCAATAAACGATGAATAAAATTTCAAGCATTCCTCCGGCGATTTATACATGCATAAAAAATATACGTTGAAATATTTTAAGGAACTTTTTTTCCACCAAGTTTATAGCTATATAAAAGGAATTATTTGAATGTTTACCTTTTTATTCGAATCGGAGAAATGCTTCCTTTTAATTATATGAGAGATATTTTTATTATATTCGGTGAAAATTTAATGATGATTTATGGAAGAATGCGATTAAAATATATATAAAATATCAGAAGTTAATATTAAAGTATTTAGCAAACATTTTTGATTTATAAATTATTACAATATTGAAAAATACTATTTAAGAAACTAATAAATATACAAATTCAAACATGTTTTTGCCAACATAAAATAATGATTATATAAACTGTAACCAAATAAATATATTCCACTACATAAATCCACTCCTTAGTGTCAACCTTTATTTTATGTTTAATTTCACTGTCTAGAAAGAGTTATTAATGTTTATAAGTCATTATAACTGTAATCGTTAGCCTTGTTTCTCTCTAATTAAAAATTATAAATCGAATAAAAAGTAGTCGAATCGTTAGCCAAATAATGTCAAATAAATCCCAACAGATCTAACAAGATAAAAATAAATTAACAAATTACAAATGAATAAAATCGGAATTCCCACAGATTAAAAAATGATATTTATTGTGTTGTATTAATAGCACTTTATTGGTTGATGAAAATAGAGAAATTTGTTGTGGATATTATTATGTAATTTATTTGAGGTTGATTTTTATATGGCATTTATAGTTTTACTGGTTTATTTAATTGATTGATTTAGATTACAGTGGGTTTTCTATCAATATAAATTTGTAACATTTTTTTTATATTGTGGACTTTGATTACGTTTTTGCAGCCGCTAAAATTTTTTGTGATTTTTGTGAGCACAATAATTCTGTTTTAGGTAAAGCACGGAGTCCGGTAGTTTTCTTTAGAAAATAAAAAAAGTTTGTTTTTTTTTTAATTTAGAGCTGAGCTATTAATTTTATTTTATAAAGACAATTTGTTAATAAATAAACGTTTTTAATTAATTTTTAGTTCCAAATCTAGGCTGACAATAGTTTTACAAATTTTTAATGTTTCCTTCAAATTTGTGGGTTCAAGAATGTGGGTTGCTCCATAGTATGATAACAAGTTAGTAGTTTGGATTGGAGTGGTTTATCCACCTACTAAGTGTTAGTTATAAAGAAGTTGATTTACGACCTTCTCTTATGACAAAGTGACTTCTGACGCTTGCAGACAAGTCAAACATTCAACTTATTAATGACGAACATTTGGGCAAGAAGGTGAACCACTCCAGACTTTAATAATAAATCCGTAATTTAGACTGGAGTGGCCCACCCACCTAAAAAAGTGTTAGTTATTAAAAGGTTAGATCACAATCTTCTCTTGTGACAAAATAACTTTTGACGCTTGCAGAGAGGTCAAACATCTACTTTCTTAATAACGAACACTTGGGCGGGTGGGTCATTTCAGAGTTTAATAGAAAGTCAGTAATTTTGTCAGGAGTGGCCCACTTACTCACCTAATTGTTAGTTATCAAGAGGTTGGATTAGGATATTTTTCTGTGACAGAATTTCAAAGAGGTCAAACACTTACTTTCATGATAACAAACATTTGGGCAGATGGCTGGGTCACTTTGGATTTTAATAACGAGTCAATAATTTGGACTGAAGTAGCTTACCTACCCACCCAAGTGTTAGTTATTGAAAAGTTAGATTACGGCTTTTTCTTGTTAGAAAGTGACTTCTGACGCTTACCGAGAGATCAATCATCTACTCTATTGATGACAAATACTGGGGCGGGTGGGTAGATAACCCCAGAGCTTAATAACAAGTCAGTAATTTGGACTGGAGTTGCTCACCTATCCACCCAAGTGTTAGGTATTAAAAAGTTGAATCACAAACTTTATTTGTTACAAAATTACTTCTAACGCTTGCAGAGAGGTTAAATATCCAATCTTTTAATGATGAACATTTGGGGAGTGGATGAGTTACTTCAGAGCTTAATAGTAAGTCAGTAATTTAGAGTAAAGTAACTCAACAAAATAAAAATAAACCTGACAATCAATCCTACCAGCAAAGCCGTCACTGGTAAACGAAAAACTAGAGAAGGTAAGTTAATAATATTTACTAAAAAAAGATGCAAAAGCTTTGCAAGGAATAAAAAAAGCAATTGATTAAAGAGAAAAAGGACATCATCACAAAGAAACTCGGCATAACAAAAAATGAAGACTATACTATTTTGAAACATAAATGCGATAACAAACCAAATTAACATTAGCTCAGCGATACAAAATCTAAAAACTCTGTCAAGGTTAGAACGCTTAGAGAAAATTATAGAGGCACTCAATTAACAACAATCACGCAGAGCAAAGAAGATGCTTACATGCTGTTAAGCATAAGCAAAATTACTCTTTTTTGGAAAAAAAGGGTTGATATGATCAAGTGCTACAAGTGCAAAGGTACAGACAGGACAAAACTGCGCTTCAACTGTGGAAATAAACGGCACACGGCTAAAGACTGCCGGAGAAAGAAAAATCTCTGATTTGCCAAGAAACTGGACACAAAACTGGCACCCGCAAAGCGTTTCAAACAGCATTAAAAGCAAAGAAAAATTATAAACAACAGCAACACTACTAAAGATGAACAAAAACACTAAAAACTTTTGGTGAAGGTAAAAGTGTTACAGTGAAACTTAGGCAGCTATGAGTCTCTTCTACAAGACGGCAGTAGACATCTACGTGATATCAGAATCTAGCTAGCAAACAACAACAAAAACGCCGCCATAAACATTATAAATCAACATTTGGTAACAAAGAAAGGAGATCAAACAAGTAATGGATTTGTCTGGGTAGAGGTAGAGGACATTATCATCTACGCCTGCTACTGGTGACCCAATAAAACATTATTAGAACTAAAAAAGTATTTTTACAAACTAGGAGATAGCATAAAAACTTATAGCAACTCGGTTATGATTGATGAGATATAAAGAGATTTTAACGTCAAATCAAAATTATGGTGAGGAAAGGCCAACAGAGAAGGAGTAGATGGCTGAACTGGACAATAATAAATGAAAGAAAAAACCAACATTTATTAGAGGAACATTGCAAGCACACTTTACTACTTTAACATAAGTGACAAGGTTCTAAACTGAAAGGTAGCAGACAAAGAAACTTAATCTTACGTCAGAACATATATTTTGAAGTAAGTGCACACAAAAATAAGAAAGAGACCACAAAGACAGTGTACTAGTAAACATAAAGTGTGCAAAGAAGAAAAGCAAGATACCTGGGGTCTAGTTAAGGTTCTAAACTTGCGATAAAAAAAAAATTGTAGAAAAAGCAGCACTAAAAGAAGACAATTGCACTGGAATAGTTTTGTAAACACAATCCGAACAAATGATATACTTTTAAAGCAGAGGAAGTAAATCCATTTACAAATGAAAAGCTTGAAGATAACAAAGCATTGAAACCAGATCTACTGGCAATGACCGTGATCCTAAAACTGATTAAAGCTGCAACTTCTAAAATTATAAATAACGAGTACAAGGAAGGTAATTTTTTAGAAATATGGAAGGAGGTAAAACTTGTTTAAAAAAACCAATTTGTCTGCTTAATAGTCTGGGTAAGATTTATGAGCAGCTTAGAACCGCCGCTAGGCTAAGACTAGAAATGCGAACTAAACTAGAGCAAAATCAGTTTGGTTTTAGGAAAGGAAGATCTATGGTAAAAGATATAAACAAAGTTAGAAAAGCAGCTAAGGTGACTAAACATTGCAGTTAAAAACAGATAACTTTGCACATTTGTTACCTTTGACATCTAAAATGCATTTAACTCGGTCCTATGGCACGACCTGATAAAAGCTCTAAAAAGAATGGAAATTAGTAACATCGTTAGAACAATTATAGCTAACTATCTACAAAACAGAAGAATTCTTATAAGAGAAAAAGAAGAAATCATGCTATTTTGTGTGGTACCGCAAGGCTCAATATTTGGAGCACTCTTGTGAATTTTATATCGCAACACGATTCTATAGCTAAAAATGCATTAAGTTATCTGTTTTGCAGACGACACTGCCATAGTAGTATGGGCAAAAAAAGTAAAAGAACTAATACCATGCAAAACTTAAGCTAAAAGTTGAAGAAATTAAGGTCTATAAGGCGGTAGAAAAGTAAAAAGAATTGTTGAAAGCAAACAAAACTAATTCCATCAATTCTGTCTGTCTTTAAAAGAAAGATTTTAAGCACTTTTGATTACTCAATTATATTACAAAATGTATCGGATGGTGCTAGAAGTATAGCAGACAAACTAAAGAATATCAACGGAAGCTATAATAGCAATTGTTTTGATAACCCCTATTAAACTAATAGTCTAACAAAGAATAAGGGCAAAACATTAAAAAAAGTAACCAAAACTGACATAACAAAAAAATGGCAAATGAAATGGACACAAAACACAAGAGGCAGTTTGGACCAAAAAACTAAGTAAAGAATTAAGCTAATGGACCAACAGAAAGCAAATTTATTAGCAACATAGTAACAACACTACAGAAAGCTTTTCCTAAACCACAATATTAAAAAAAAAGTTTTGAGAATGGTAACAAAAGTTTAGACTATAAAATTACATGAGTGGACGGAAAGCAATATCAGAAGTACTCGTTATTAATTGATCAATTGATTGTAACGCTTAAATCAATGACGTAATAATAAGGAATCAATGATAATAAGGAAAATAATAGATAAAATTATAAAAGGAGCAGGACTGTTGGAAGAAGTACGGCTGCCTGTGTGCAAAACATAAATATGCCGCTTTTTATAGTATATAAAGTAAAGCTTATGGGTGTTGTTAAGATGATTCAAAATAATTTTGAAATTTTTGGGACTCCCGCAAAGTATTCAAGTACAATTCCATCAGTGCTTTATCTTTTTTACACAAAATCACAGTTTTATTACCTTTTGGTCTATAAAACAGCATTTTTGAAAACCCTAATCCAAATTTGCTTTTTTTTTGTTTAAATGTTAGTCTAAAACACTATTTTTTAGTGTATTTTCTTTTTTTTTAACTTTTTTTTTATAAGGTATTTTGTCAAAAACAGCATTTTTGAACACTTTATAGTCTAAAATTGTTTTTTTGTTTAATTTTTAAACTGAATCAGTATTATTATGAGTTTTTTGTAACTTTTTTGCACGAAATCATATTATTTGATTACTTTTTGTTTTAAAATTTAGTTTTTATTCAGTTTTTAAACAAAAACATCATTTTTTTAAAACGTTTCAGTCTAAGATTGATTTTTTTTGTAAAATTTTTGTTTTTATTAACTTTTTTGCACAAAATCATGTTTTGATTACTTTTAGTTCCAAAATGCAGTTTTTATTAAGTTTTTATTTAGATACAGCATTTTTTGAACACGTTTTAAGAAAAGATTGCTTTTGTAGTTTAATTTTTAGTCCAAAAACAGTCTTCTTTATAAGTTTTGTTTAACTGTTTTTACACAAAATCACAAGTATTGTCACTTTTTGTCTAAAAAGTTATTACTATCTAGTCTAAGAAGAAAATTTTACTCAAAAACAGCATTTTTTGAAAACATTTTACTCCAAAATTGCTTGTTTTGTTTTATTTCTAGTTAAAAACAGTATTTTTATTAGTTTTCTATAACTTTTTTTGCAGAAAATCACATTTTTTGATTACTTGTTGGTCTAAAAAGCATTTGTTATTAAGTTTTTAGTCAGAAACAGCATGTTCTAAACACTTTAATCTAAAATTGTTTTTTTTTTGTTTAATTTGGTTTATTTTATGGTTTTTTTTGTACAAAATTACATTTTTAATTATTTTTTTGGTCTAGAAAGCATTTGCTGTTAAATTTTTAGTCAAAAACAACGTTTTCTAAACTCTTGAGGTTCAAAATTGCTTTATTTGTTTAATTTTTAGTTCAAAACGTTATTTTTGCTAAGCTTTTTTTACATTTCTGGCACATTATTTTATTAATTTTTGGTCTAGAAAGCATGTTCTATTAAGTTTTTAGTCAAAAACAACGTTTTCTACACACTTCAGTTCAAAATTATTTCTTTTATTTAATTTTGAGTTCAAAGCAGTATTTTTTAATGAATTTTTTGTACTTTTTTTGTATAAAATTACATTTTTAAATTACTTTTTGGTCTTAAAAAGCATTTTTTATTAAATTTGTAGTCAAAAACAATGTCTTCTAAAAATTTAATCTAAAATTGCTTTTTTTGTTTAATTTTGATTTCAAAACAGTATTTTCTGTTGAGTTTTTTTTAATTTTCTTGCACAAAATCACATTATTTAATTAATTTTTGATCTAAAAAGCATGTTATATAAGGTTTATAAACAAAAATGTTATTTTCTGGAAATCTTTTAAAATTGTTTGTTTTTTTAAGTGGTTTTTTTCTTCTTCTTTTTGTTTGCAATTAAGAAATTCTGTTATCTGTCTTCTAGCTTTCTATTGACGTCCAGCTCTCCATCTATCTTTTAGGTAGTCTGCTTAGAAGTTTTTTATTTTGGGATTTTTGGTCTTTATCTCATTTGGCAATTCTGTTGTAGGTCATTCTATCTACATGGTCCTCTATTGCCATCTTTGTGATTTGACCAATCTAGCTATTTATTCAGTATCTAGTTCTTCTTTGATAGCGCTGCTTCTAGTTTTATCACGCAGTTTACTACTTTTATTGTTCTAAAACTTTTTATTTCTGTGCTTCTTATTAGTCTTTTAATTTTAAATGTTTTTGCATTGGTTTTAGCGGCGGTGGTTAGGATTGGCCGCAACAAGTTTTATAGATTCTAATTTTGCCTTGTTATCTTCTATACTCTAATTTTTTAGAATACAGATTACTAAATGTGCTTCTAATGTTTGACTACAAAACGAGAAACTAACAACAAAGTTTAACCACTATTGAGCTAGAGAGCTATCTACTACAAAACAAGTCTAAAATGGCAGAAATAACATTTTGATAAAGCGACTATCTCATCAAATTTACAAATTTTTTATAACTATTTTTGATTCAAATACATTTTTGGCCGTTTTATTCATTTGGCCGTCGTGTGCACCGCACTCACCGCACAATATATTGCGACGGCCCTGAAAAGGAAAAAATGAGAAAAAGGTACTTTCTATCTATGCATGTTTTATTGACTTTGAAAATAGGTCTTTGATGCAGTTATTTTTACAATATTCCTAGAAAAGCGGACATTGATGAGAAATATATAAGAATTATTATTTTTTTATTGGAACCAGAGTGCAAACATTAAGGTAGAAAACATTAATTCAGAATAAACATACAGCTTAGGACTAGGAAGGGGTGCGTAATGTCTCTTATGCTATTTAATGTATCTTTTGAACAAGCAAGGGATAAATAATATATTTAATAGTTGTGACTTCTACTACGTGATAATTCATGTTAATGAAATAATAAAACAATTTACTACTTTTTTATCACAAATTTGTGATTGAGCAGCAAATCTACCACCGACAAACAACCTACCAAAATTACAAAAACTCACACTGCCACAATTTTACTCTTAGTACTCACAACTGCATCAAAGAATTACTACCCAACAACAAATGAAAAGCAGTCTCAACACCGCCAAACTCAGTCAGAGTAAGAAAACTGGTTTACCCAAGTAAGCCTACATCTTTAGCGTTTTACTATAATGCTACCTTCTACTATGCTTGAAAATCACCAGTAAAGAGATAGACAAAACTTTGTACCAAATGCTGAAGGACATTTCCCAGAAAAGTCCCAAATGCTCAGAAGTATTTTTACAGAAAAACCTACAATACAATACTTGATAGACAAATATTAATAAATAATTTTTTGATGCAAAATCTTTTGCTGAACTCACTTATCTATAAGTTTTGTACATCTAATTCTTTCCACAAAAGTTTGTCAATATGTCACAGTACCAAACGCTATTTACAGTCACGAATACACCTACACACACACCAAACTTATTTTTTGAGGATGCATTAATAGTTCTTAAATAAAATGAGAATTTTTTCATTCTCCGATCTGCAAATTTTGTTTGTTGACGTAAACATGTGAAGAAATGTGTCTCATCACTAAAAATTATTCTGGAAAGTATTGTCAGATTGCTGTTGTTCCAAGATCTAATATGCTAAGTTTCTGCATTGTTCATGGTCATTTTTATATTTATAGTGAGTCGAAATAGACAGTATTGTGCATGTTCTTGTGGGGCACTCTTTACTTTACTTTGTTGGTTCTGCATTTTTTCATAAAATTTATTTTCTTTCTTACATTTAAGCATATTATATTTTTATTTTCTTTCTCTATATGGCTACAAAAAAGAAAATCTTGCAATTGTATTCTTTTTTCAACTAACAAGAAAAACTATTTAAAAAAGTTTTTCTGGAAATTTTACATTATGAAAGGTAAAATATGAAATAATTTGTTTATTTTAATTTTATAAAGTTTTTAATTAAGAAGTAAATATTTTATATTATTAATTTTTGACTTTATATAATGTTAGAAATATTAGAAATACTTTGATATTTTTTTTTTAATTTTAAACTGACTGAGCAAGTAATTGCTGTACAAATAAATCATTATTCTAGTTTTTAAAAGACATTTTTAACCAGTTCTATTAAAATTTGATTCAAATACAAACAATTCAAAGTAAAAGTTAATATAATAAAACTAATCCATAATTAAAACATGAATTTGTAAGCTTTAATCTAGCCCCTTAAAGAAAGTATAAAACCCGCAGAAAATAAAACCGTAAAACCCGGGTAAAAAATGCTGTCAGATAATCTAAAGTACTTAACCACTAAATGTTTCGTGGTCACGCGGTAGTTATACGAATGTAACAAACGGCCCCGTTATCAGAAGAAATGATAAGCATTCGAGTTGGATATGTCACGATGTTCGGTGTCAGAATTTATACTTAAAACAAAACCCCCTTCACAAGAGAAAAAAATATATATCTCGTTCTCCGTAGAGCTACCTGGGAATTGCGTCACATCGAGCTATAAATAACCGCGACAGAAAACCCTTGTTAGTCCATTAAGGTACCACAACGAGATTTCTGTACCTCTTGTATCTATTCACCTGTATTGAGGCATTGTGAGGAGAAATCTATTCGAGAACAGGTGGAAACCACCCCTAAAACATGAACGAATTCTTTCTGTCCTATGTCAAAAGAATAAACAAACTTGTCCATTGACTTTTAAAAAATACATTTAATTTTTAATTGACGTTACCTTAAACGATGGTTGGACTGTGGAATTTATTGAAAAGTGTCATCAATATTAATTAATAATAAATAACAAGCAGCCTGACAATCCCAGGCAAGGTTTTATACACACATACTTTTTTTTTGGTTTGGTTTTATAATTGATTAGTGGATGGCACGGAGGTGATGGGTCCTTATCTTCTCGGACCACTTTACTTTATTAGTAACGGTTGTTACGCATTATTGGGTGTGTTTGGTCTTGTTATATACCCATGCGTGTCGATGGGATACAAAACGATCTCCTTCGATAAAACGCTTAACACATATCCAGAGATTATTTAGGTATCTTGTTAAACGATTTAATTAATTTAAACTGGTTACCATTTAATCAACTAGAAAATGACTCTTGCTACATTATCTTTATACAAAACATTATGCACCCAATAAAAGACGCTCGGACATGACGGACATTTCATTTCACAAATACTAAATGGAGAGCTTATAAAATTGGATTGTATAGTTCTAATCTAATATTGAAACTAGACATTAACCACTTAGTTTATTTGAAAGATTAATATGGTATAAATAAACGTTCCATATTTATTATGTTCAACAGATTAAGATTAACTAATGTTTAAAAGTTATAAAATATTCTACTTTCAAGCTTTGTAGTGGTATAATTTCATTCAAAAGCATACGTTATTATCTTGATTCAATCATCAATCAAAATCCATTAATTTTAATAATTATCATATTTTAATACATGTAACTTATAATTAAGGAGAATAAAATTTAAATCAAAACTTTGGTACATTAAAATCTTCTAATAAAATTATTTCAGCTTTTCTATGATTACATTGAAGAATCCTGTAAATACTTTCAGAAAGGTCATAAAAAAAGTTCGGAGTTGCTTTATTTGGAGAACGGCGTATGCCACTTACAAAAGTAGTTTTATTGAAAAGATTTAGTTTAAGAATAATGCTATTATACCTTTTTAGTCTAGAATATGCTTGTTGTTTGTGGATGTAGGCACAAACACCATGTTGGTCAGCAAAAAAATGTTCAAGATGATAATTGGAATGTACTAGATAAAAGCGATCTCTTTACTTTGGTTTTAGCCAAAAAGAAGAAGAAAATTATAATGCTTTGGTTATTATAGATTTGTAATCCGTATTCAATATAACATAATTATTTCAATTTAAGTATCGAATATTGATACTGTTTTTGTAATGTGCCTAATATATAACACTGATGATGTTCATGTAAGTTTCCTAATGATTTAACATTGAATACGTTTGTTGATTATAATAATCCAGATTACTACTAAAGAAATTCATATCAATAATCATTACATATAATAATAATAGAAAACATATTTTATATTGATATATTAAAATCCCTTTTTGTTGTTTATATATTTTATTGATTTATAATAAAATAACTAATAACTTAATCAATTGAGGATGGTCCCAACCACAATACCACAAAGCACATTATATCATAATTTTCTCTACCACAACGAATCGCCATTTTGATCGATATTTCATTCCAATTTTTGATTATATACGCGCAGCCAAATTGATACAACTCAATCAATTATTTCGGCACCTGCTAGTAATACTTTCCTGCTTTTTATATACGCTACTGTAGGCAGCACTATTCACTTTTGACAGAATAATTGGCCCTAATTAAGTTAAAAATGAATGTACGCACGTTTGTTTTAAAGGCGGTTTGCATTCCGGACTGGTTTTTGTCAATTTCATCATTGTTACTATATTATATTGTTATTATTTTAGTTGCTGTTGCTGTTGCTGTGTGAACACATAAATTATTTAGGATATAAATATGTAATTAATGTTTTACATATTTTTGTTAACAATTAAAAGAAGTATTTATGTTCTACTCATTTATCACATGCTGTAGTTGATTAACACGTTCATTCGTACGTTACTTGTTTTAATTAATTCATATTTTAACAGCAACTGTTCTAATAGATTTGCATAAAATGGATGTTTTATCTACATCTAAATTAATCATATTTATATTTAGACATTATATTAATTGTTATATAAAAACGTATAATTATTATATTAATTAGCTTAACTTAAGTATTGCTTATTCATTTATAAATTTGCAAATAATAGAAACATTACAAGATTTAAATTAGGTTATTTTAAAAACCAGATAATGTAGATAACAATATTTTGTTGAGTTTTGGTAGGGTGTTTTAAATTGAGTTTTTTACTAATTTACAAATATGTTGACGTCTTGCATCACAATTTATTGATGGAAGGAAGATTTTATAATTGTTAATTGATTGTATTTAATCATTATATGCAGGTTTAATAATTTAATAAAATAGAGCTAACAAAAATTAAAAATACACTTTGAATTAATTGAAATACAATGTCAACGCTTAGTGTGGTGGATGGGTGGTTGAGACACTAATTAAAAAGAGTTAACTGGTTGTTACAATTTTATTGGTGACAAAAAACGCATAGAATAAAATATACATTAAAATCATTAGTTTTAACATTAATTTTAATGAATTAATCAGTCTTAAGCAACATATCTACATATATTAACATTGTAGTATTAGATTAGAGTTTATCAATATTACAAAATACTAGAATAGTACTGACTCTACAGAATCTCAAATATCACTTTAAAGTTAAATAAGGTTAATCTTTTATTGTAATCTTTAAATCTTGCAAAACGTATTAATGACATTTAAGACATTATTAGATATATTTTGCTATTAATTGGTTTATTTTCCTGAAGGCCCGTGTTTATTGTAATGAACAATTGGTTTTTAAGAAGTTATTAAGTAAACTATTTATTATTTGCTTTGAGAACTTTCTTATTTTAGAGTTTCAACTGAAAAGGAGACTAAAGACATTCAAACTTAGTTATAAAGACAAATCTGCTTATTTCTTCAAAGTTTTGATTAAAGAATAAGTTGATCGACACAATTTTAACAAAAGTTATTAACTTTATACTTTAAAGTTTTGACTAAGCAACATTTATCTGTAAGACATATCTACGTCTTACTTCAGAGTTTTAATTAAAGAATTCGACATAATTTTAACAAACTGAAAATGAAACAATTGACTTTAGCAAATTCATCAAATGCAAATGCTTTTTTTTTACATTTAAAGCACAAGTTTACCCATAAGTGTGTGTTTAATCTAACATAGTTTTAGGGAACTTGAAGACATATTTTAGAGTTTATACTGGAACATTGAGAAGAAGAATTTTGAAGAAATGCTTCAGAGTTTATACTGGAGGAAATAATTTAAATTCATTTAAGCTCCACTTAGATGTATCTTTTAGCGTTTCAACTGAGAGAACTAAACAGAAATGTATTTTTAGGTTTCAGCATCAGTCAACAATAAGACATGAAATGAATTAATAATTTATTCAAAATCAGTCAATCGAATCACAGCGGCCAAGGGTCAAGCATAGACAATTGTTTCGGTTCTACAAACCTCGTCAGTATGCCTTGTACGACCACGGCATCGCATGATAGCGAAGACAATTTTGAATAAATATTTCTGTGCTTATGAACACAATTGATATTATAAATAATCAAACGAAAGACTGGTTTGCCATCTAGTTGCAATTTTTAATACTAAAATGTCCGCATTAATCGGTATCATTTTAGCATTTATGCAATTGGCAGTCATTTCGCTGTGATTCGATTGACTGATTTTGAATAAATTATTAATTCATTTCATAATTTATTGGCGATTCAAAATCGTTATAGCCGCGAAATGACTGCCAATTGCATAAATGCTAAAATGATACCGATTAATGCGGACATTTTAGTATTAAAAATTGCAACTAGATGGCAAACCAGTCTTTCGTTTGATTATTTAACAATAAGACAGTTTGCATGGCATTATGTTTATATATTGATATTTTTTTAATTGTTTTGGTCTTGGTAGCTAAAGGCTCTTTTGGCGCTGAAAGCACTTGATCTGTGGGGTTGGCTTGGGTTGGGTTAGTGCAAGAAATTAAACTTGCTCACCCGTATTTTTCTTTGAATTTTTGACGTTTTTTCCTTTTTTTCTACCAGTGTGTGTCGTTCCTTTGAAGGCGGGATTTTGTGGTAGAGTTCAACTTTATGGTAGGTTGTGTCTTTACCTTTTCTTTTTGGTAGCCTACGGAATTGGTTGTGCTTTTGGCGGGAATCTTGCAGAAGAACTGGGCGGAGGCATTTAAAGTTTTGGTAACCTCCACGATGGGGCTTAAGGCCGGAGAAGTTTCCGGTAAACTGTTTATTGACAATAGACATCTTAGAGGCGGTTGAATGTTCTTTTTGAATTTCTGCGTCTTTTAGGTGCCGCTTGCTCTCCGTTATCTTGTATTCTTGGGTATTGCTTTTTTATTGATTAACTCAATAAGGTTTGATTTTGATGATTTTTCCATTTTACTTCATGATGAAGTTCTTAAGTTTTTTTGGTTTGGGCGTATAATAGCCCCAGTTGAAAATAATGTCGTCATTTTGTTCTGAAACTACCCGCCAGAGTGTCTGTAAACTAATCTTTTGATAACAAACTTTTGAGCGAGTGGGTGGGCAACTCCAATTGAAAATATTGTTGTTGGCCACCCACTTACCCAAGTGTTAGTTAAAAATTTTAGTTGAAAAAATTGACTGTCATTATGTTCTGGAGTTGCCCACTCAACCAACCAACCGTTACTTATCAAAATAACGGTTTACAAACACCTTGGTGTATGGGTTGTAAACTTTAATTGAAATTATTGTTTGTCATTATGCTCGCCCGATTGTTTGTAAACTAATCTTTTAGTAGCAGACATTTGGGCGGGTGGGTGGGCAACTCTAATTAAAAATATTGACTGTCATTATGTGTTGAAGTTGAAGACCCACCCACCCAAGTGTTAGATATCGAAACTTTTGCTTACTACCACTTGGATGGGTGGTTGGTAATTCTAGTTGAAACTATTGTTTGTTATTATGTTTTGAAGCTACACGCCAGAGTGTTTGTAAACTAATCTTTTGATATCAAACACTTGCACAAGTGAGTGGCCAACATTAGTTATACTGACTGTAATCATGTTCTGAAGTTAACCCAATCAAGTGTTACTTATCAAAAGAATGGTTTACATACACCTAGTTATGCGGGTTGTAAATTTTAGTTGAAATTGTTGTTTGTCATCATGCTCTGAGTTTTCCGCCCGAGTGTTTGTAAACTAATATTTTGATAACAAACATTTGGGCGGGTGGGTAGAGAACTCCAATTGAAAATATTGACTGTCATTATGTGCTGAAGTTGACTACTCACCCACCCAAGTGTTAGTTATCAAAAGTTTTGTTTATTGCCACTCGGATGGACGGTAACTCCAGTTAAAAGTATTGTTTGTCAAGATGTTTTGGAGCTACTTGTCAGAATGTTTGTAAATTAATCTTTTAATAACATACATTTGGGCGGGTGGGTAGGCAACTTCAATTGAAAATATTGATTGTCATCATGTTCTGGAGTGATTAAAAGTTTAGTTTATAAGCACTTGGGTGGGTAGTTGGTTAACTCCAGTTAAAAGTATTGTTTGTTATGTTCTAGAGTTACCAGCCAAAGTGTCTTAATTCTTTTGATAACATACACTCGGACGGGTGGGTGGGCAACTTCAGTTAAACATTATTACCGTCATTATGTTTTAGAGTTATCAAAAGTTTGAATTATAACACTCGGATGAGTGGTTGGTTAAATCCAGTTGACAGTATTGTTTGTCATCATGTTTTGGAGCTACTCGCCAGAGTGTTTGTAAATTAATCTTTTGATAGCAAACACTTAGGCGAGTGGTTGGGCAACTCCAATAAAAATATTGACGGTCATCATGTTCTGATACTTTTTTTTTGGAAAAAACTTATTAAATAGCAAAAAGGATTGACCAAAGTTCAGTTTCAAATTGTTTTTTTGAACATTTTTTTGGAAGCGGATGGGTGGATAGTTCCAAGAAAGTTAAGCAAACAATTTGAAAATTTTAATTTTAATATTTTTTAAAAAATTTTGGTTTGTTTTTATATATTGGAAATTTTATAATAATAAAAAAGTCTCAACCTTGAAGAAGTAGTTGATAAATACTATATTGAAGTTAATCTTAAAAAAAAATTGGTTCTGTTAAGAAATCGATACTTTTCTAAATTAAAAAAAAAAAAACATTTTGGGTTGTTAAAATAACAGACTTTTGGTTTAACAAAGCATCTACAGAGGATGGTGACTAATTTTGATTGCTAAACGAAAACTATTTAAGCTATTTTTTTGTGACTGTAGGACGTTAAGAAAATACCGTGACTACATTAAATTTTAACAAAATTTGGTTACTTTTCAAAGATACATTGAAACCGCTGTAACATTTTTTAGATAAATATTATTGCTGAAATTTGTAAAAACATTTTTTGTAAATACTTGAAAATTTCTTGAAAGTTTGGTTCTTGGAAATAATATGGAATCTTAGCTACAGCATTTCAAAATCTCCATAACAATTTGTAAAAAAGGGTTTTTTACTATAATATACCGGGTAATGATTACAAATTTTATTACCAAAAACCTGTTTTTTTTTTATTTTTAGCTTTTGAACTTATAATCTTAATAAAGTCTTTGGTCAAGTTCAGAAATTGCCCAAAAATCACAATTTTCAACTTTTTTGTTTCTTTGCGTAGGAACATTAAAAAAGGTCTACAAGCACTTAATTTTTTTTGTAGTTTTTTTATATTTTAAGGTATTTTTATAATTTAGTTTTTTAATTTTTTTTCCGTTTTGAAGTAGCCTAAAAGTAAAAAAACAGTTTAAAAAGGACGTGACAATGTCAAATTTTAACAAAATTAAATTTAATTTGGCTTTATATTTTTGTTTTAAATTACTCTTTAAAATTTTAAAGTTTTTTTTTCTAATCACAAGTATCAAAGATTGGTATTTTGGTCAAAAATGCTTATTTTTGTATATTATAAACCCGTTGTAACTTTGTTCTATATAGGTAGATAGATAATTTTATTCCATTAAATTTTGTCTTACACAAAGACAGGAATCGTCACTTGAAATGTAATGAAATAATAAAAAAGCTATTAGAAACTCCAAAAACTAAGGTTATAAGTTTAAGAGCTGAAAATATAGAAAACATATTTTTTGGTAGTAAAAATTGTAATCATTACCAAGAATATTAACGTAAAAAACTTTGTTTTTGTAATTTTTAAGAATTTTTGGAAGTGCTGTAGCTTGGACTCTATATTATTTTCAAGAACAAAACTTATGGAAGTATTTTAAGTATGCTTAAAGAATGTTTTTTGAAAATTTTAGCAAAAAATATAGAAAAAAGTTACAGCAGTTTTAATATATACAAAAATGAGCATTTTTGACTAAAATACCAATAATTAATAATAATAATTAATAATTTAAGAAGTGGTATTTTACGATTTAGATGTTTGACCAAAAAAAACTTTAAGCAATTCAAAACATACTTTAAATTAAACTAAACCAAATTTTGTTTGAATTTCACAATTCAAGGAATTTTTAATAGTGCAACTGTTACGGTAAATGATGGATGGCGCTACCGAGCTATTAATATTGATTTTTTATGGCCGGAATTGGAAGATATTGACGTTGACGACGTTTATTTTCAGCAAGACGGCGCTACGTGCCACACAAGCAACAAAACATTCGCAATTTTGCAAGAAAAGTTTCCTGGCCGTGTTATTTCTCGAAGAGGTGATCACAATTGGCCACCAAGATCTTGTGATTTAACACTTTTAGATTTTTGGGCAAATGAAAGATAAGGTCTATGCCAATGCCCCACAATCGATTCAAGACCTTAAAGATAGAATTTATGAAGTTTTCGAGGACATACAGCCGCAAATGTGCGAATTGGTAATGGAAAACTTTATAAAAAGAATGTGGTACTGCAACCGTAACCGTGGCAGCTATTTGACTGAATGGCATACCTTCCTCTTTACAATAAAATAAACATTTATTAAGTTCTCTTAAAAAATACCCGTTTTTTTTTATATTAAAATAAAACTTTTTATTAGAAAATCCTATATAATTACATTTAATATGAGAGTGTGGGTGGACCAGATACTAGGCTTTGTCAGTATCTAGAGCGCCTTCATTTTTTCAACTAACGGGTGCAATAGTTTTATGTTTCTGTTTTTAGGTATATTCAAAGGCAGCTTGTGTGGTAGTAGCATAATCGTAAGCCATAAAATATTGACTCTTGCAACTGAAAAAAAAAATATTGCAGGCCTTCTTTTTATTTTCATATCTTGCAAACTAATTGAATAAAATATTTGTGCTTTAATATGTTTTTTTTATATTTTAAATTTTTTTAATAACAATTTTTAATTTTTTTCAATCAAGATATTAGATAACATCAATCATATCATGCAAACTAAGAGCAGAAATTAATTTAAATTTTTAGCATTTACATCTCAATATGATTTTTACAAATTCCTAAATTTTTCAAAAATTTAATCAACACAATCTTAGATTAGATGTTGCCAATCACATTTTGAAATTTTAAAAAATATTTTTTGGAACTTCTGTTTTCTATCCTCATATCATGCAAAGTAAGTGTAGAAATAAAATAATTTTTTTTGCACTTATATTTTTATTGAAATTTGAGTTTAATTTGTTTTTTTAACTTTTATGCGTCGGGACCAGACTGAATCAAGTATGTACGTCAAAAAGTAACGGAATGGATAAAAGATATATGCAATATGGCTAGAAAATAATACACAAACAAGAAAGCTCTACAGAATGCTACAATTATAGAGCAACATGCCTAGTCCCGGCAACTATAAAAGAACACAGACTAGAAAAAAAACTAGGAGGCTTCAAGAGCAATAGACAAACTACAGATCACATAAGCGTACTTTGAATAAAATATAAGCAAAAATAGAAAGAAATACAGAACTATTTATCAACTTTATTGACCTGAAAGTAGCCTTTGATAATTTGGACACACTGCTAAGACAGAATATTCAAGATAATATGGGGATACAAACAATTAAAGGCAATATTATTTGAAGCACTAATATACGCAGACAATGTAACATTAATAGCAAATAGACCGAAAAAGATTCAAAAACTAATAAACATATAGTCAAATCTGTGTCAAGTGTACGCAACAAAAATGATTTTCCTTAAACCACTGAAAATGCTTTTCCCTACATGAGTCTTGATCTTGTAATTTTTTTTAGATTTTTTTTAATAAGCCATTTTAAGTAAAAAAACAAATCAAAATTTGAAAAAAAAATGCATTTTTTAAATTTTTTGATCGTTTGTAACTTCTTTGGGTTGCATTTTTGGAAAAAAACTGCAATAAACTTTTTTTTTTCAAAATTGTTTAAAGAATCTTTTTTTAAAGTCAATTTTTCTTAAATTTTGAAAATTTTGCAAAACTTTAAAAAACATTTTTTTTTTTAAGATGACGGTTGTTTTTTGTTTTAAATAATAAAAACGTGCTTTTATATGTGCAAAAGATACCCTGAAAATTTCAGGTAGTGTCGTGCACTGCGCTTCGAGATATCTTACAATTGTCTAAAGAATAAGTTTTCACAGACTTTTTTTTTTAATTTGAAAATTTTGCTTCAACTAACAGTTTTTCTTAAAAAAATTATGATTTTTTTCTCAAATATGGATAAAAACGTGCTTCACATATAAAAACACATTTTTATTCATATTAAAAAAAATCTTTTTTTTTTTAAGAAAATCTGTCATTTAAAGTTCTGCAAAATTTTCAAAATTCAAAGAAAAACAAATGTTGTCTGTGAAAACTTATTCTTTAGACAAATTTGAAGATCAAAAAATATAATTTAAAACACACTTTTTTTATTATATTGTTTTTTTCCGTTACTGAAAGATTGAAAATGATCTCTTAGCAAAAATATTGAAAACATATATTATAGGATTGAATAAAACTAGTTTATTTGAGACTGAGATTTCTCTATAAATACCGTCGTAATTGTTAACATCAGATACTCTAAAAAAAAACAGATAATACAAATTTTAAAGTAATTTTCTACTAACAATTATATCTAGGATGCAATCGATATAAAAGCGCGATACAAATATAAATCAAATTTACAAAAAAACAATACAGAATACTACATAAATTATGCTTGCATTACATTAAGTTTATTTTTACTATCCATCTGCTGTATGGCTAATTTTTAGATTTTATTTTTTTTACACAAAACAGAAGGCATAAATTAATTTAATATAATCAATTTGCTTGACGACCCAATCCATTATAATCCAGATGCGATAAATTATAAGACATGTTGCAATTTTAGCAATTAGTCGCAAACAATTAATTTCCGCATCCCCGGCCATAATAGAAACCGAAGGTATCAATTACCGGTGATTAATTCGTCTGTTATTTAATTGTATCATTATGCACGTAATGTGCGGCGTGTCCATTTCACCATAAACCAATGGTGTACTTTCCATTTTCACACACACATGTTCAAAGCTTGTACCACCACCAACCATTTGCAAAGGGTGAAAACAAGGGACAAAACTCACGCATCGCGGCCGCAGCTTGCCAGATAACGCGTTTTACTCATAATTAAGATTGTATCAGCTCCACTGCTATCACGGAACACTGAAAACCCAACGAATTCTCAATATGGTGTGTTTTGTAGAGTGTATGTCTCATACATGTTAACTAAATTAGATTGACTACTTTATAAGGTGTCTTCCTTTCATTGTTTTAATAATACCTTACAAGACATTACATATTATGTTTATCTAAATTCAGTAGTCATAATAACTATTGTGCTATTAATAAATAAATCTGCTCTGAAGAATACGCAATTACATTAGCATATAAATTCGCAATTAATTAAGAATACAGTTAACAAATCTTATCTCATTTTTGAGTCATGTTAATGGTAAATAAATACCTCTAATTACAGCTTTGGAATAAATTACAAATCCTCATTTTAATAATTTATTAATACACAAACAAACAATGACAAGTTATTGCCCTTTTTCTAATTACATTACTTTCTTTATCAACGACTTAATCGACGCTAATTTGCTTCAAGTTTATTTTATAAACTGCGAATAGGAATAATTAAAGAAAGTGCGTAATTTCTATGTACATACAGTGTATAATTACTATGCTTATGGTATGTACTTATTATGACAGTTATTTTCTAATCTTTTTCATTATAGTTGAAGGTAATTATTAACTTTGCGTCATATCGAAAATTCTGATATGTAATGAGTGCGCGTGATAGTTACGATTCTCTGATTTGTTGCTGAAATGAGATATATTTTAATTATAGGAAATTGTGATATGATCTATCAGATATATTTCCTTATATGTCTTACAAGCAATAAAAATAATTTAATTGTTATATTACAATCTTTCATAAGTTTAGAATTTTTAAAATTACTATAATTTTTTTTGCATTATTTAACTTTTATTTTTCTTGACAGTCAAACAATCTAAAAATTTGTCATGTGTATAAACCAGGTTAGATAAGATTAATACAGTATAGAATATGCAAATTATTTATCACATATGATCCGTTTATACTTTTTCAAATCGCTTAGAATCTAGATTGTTTTGCTAAGGAAATGTATAGCTTTATTAAGAATAAAGAATGTCATAATAAATAAACTTTTAATTGTATAATGATTTATACTCTATGATACAAAAAAATAGTACATGTTAAAAACAAAAACTAATTAAAGATAACTATATCCTAAATGATGTAGTGGAAATAATTACTGGGAAAATTGGCTTGCAAACAAACAAAACAAAAAAAAAACTAAATAAAACTAAGCCATTAACGCGTCGAATCGTTTTAACTAACAAAATAAAATATTAAGGGGATTATTTCCATCCGATAGAATATGTGCTTGTGTTTGAGTATGTGTAACGGTCAGGACTTGTGGTCTAATTACACAAACCGTAGATACAAATCAGCAGATCTCGGCAGGAGATACGCGAGCCGGAAGGAAGCAGATGTCTTCAGATAGCGAGACAGAGATGACCCATACGCAGGAACGAAGAGAAGGACCGGGGCAGGTGCTTCACACACCAAATCACCTATTAAAGGGGGTTTCGAAGGAGTATGAAAAAGGGTTATCTAATAAAGCTATAATAACCGTCTATTTAAAATGTATTAGCGGTGATGAATGATTGAAGTCAGAGGGTGTGGATTATTTATGGATGTTTCTCTTTAGCATAAAATCAATTAAGAAATTTTACAATAAAAAGAAAAGGGACTTCAGGGTTAATTAGTTTCTATTTTTTGCACATCAATTAATCAAATTATAATTTTATCATTATAATGTACTTCTACAATACTTAATTGTTAATTACTTGCTAATTTTGCATTATTATAATTTGTTTACAAGAACTATTCATTTATTCATTAATTTATGTAACTATACTCTAGTTTTTCTGTTCTTTTTTAGGAAATTATGGTACAAACATACATTATAATTACTCCAAATGCAATTTCCTTCATATAAGTAAATGATTGCATCCTTCAGAATTGATTGTTTCATTCATTCCGTTCATTATTATCGTCTAGTCTGTTTTTAAAAACTCACAGCTCAATTAGTGGCAGTGTACATTTCAGCAAAACAATGATATAAAATAATTACCATAATGGTGAATAAATTACGATGTAGATTAGATCCGTATCGACATTTATGCTTTTATATTTATACAACTCGTTTCCCACTTTTCATTTTTATTAGAAAAAAATAAGTTGTTTCGTTTTTCCTTAGGATATTCGTGCGAGCTGTAGTTTCCATTTCTGTGTTTTTATTTAGCAATTTTGATGAGATCTACTGAAGAGAGTTAAATAACACACGATATTAATAAGAGGATCAATAATTGCTTTTAGTTTGAATAAACATTTTGATATTAATTAATGGTAGAGATATCTTACATTGAAAGAATTTATTCAATTAAGTAAAAATTTTAAAAAAATTATTAGTATTAATAAGTTGAGGATTAGTTTTGTTTCAAATTTACAAATTATATTTACTGATTCTACACAAGCCATTTTTAGATATGGTGAAAATAAAGATTGGAGAAATAAAAATAAAATAAAGGATAATTGGGACAAAAAACTTTTTTTATCTAGTAAAGCAAGTCTGTTTTGTGACATAACAAACAAAGTTTGGCCAATATAGCCACTTGTATTGCTGGGATTAGACGACATACAATGGGATTGTTTTTTACGTAAGCGATATAGGCTAAGGTATGCAAAACAGCCTATGACTATTTCTAGATGTTGCTATAGATTAGCTTAAACAAAGCGTTGATTTGAGATAGCTGGCAAACTCTATGGGGTCGGTTTAAAAGTTTCTTGTTGCTTGTAGATTGAAAGTAAGCATGGATTGCTGTTTAATATCTATATGATAATGTAGACCTGCTGACTAGCATTTTTATGTGTTTTCTAGGTAGAATCTTTTTCATTGCATACACAACCACGATGCTTTCTAACTTTTGAAGAAAACGTTCTACTATTGTTGCATGAAAAGGATGATTACATAAAATAAGACTCTATATGTGAGCAGAAAGCGGGTTATAGAAACCCGCTACTCTTATTAGCGTTATTTAGACCTGGAGGCGTTTCGGCAAAGAGGTAAAGTTTCAAAAATAATGCATGTGATCATCAGCATCATTTTTGCTCATTAAGTTTTTTGTTACGTGTGGTAAAACTTTATGATAATTTGTTGTTGGTTTTGGTAGAAAATTTTTCTTTCTAATAACTTCCTGGACACGTTCTATAGATGCAAAGGAGGTTGGGGATTTTGGTTATTTAGTGATTTCAAATGTCAAAAGGAAATTCTGGGATCTGTGGGAATTTTTCCTTTTTTCAAGAAGGATCCTACCCACTAAAGCCACTTATTTCAACTTTTCCGCCTGGAAGGTAACTCTTTTGCATTCTTCTTTAAGTAAGGTTTTGTTTAGGTTTTTTTTTTATAATTTGATTTACAATTCCGTTTATGTCTTCCTAGTTTTTTGTTGTTGTCAAACTTTAAGTCCACCATATTATCTGCCGTAAGCTTTAGGGTTTCATTTCCATCACTTTGTTTTTTGCTATCTGATGCATGCGAACAGCGTATGTTGTGCAGTGTTAGCCTTTTTGCAATACACTTATTTTTTATTTGCTATCTTACCTATCTTCTTTAGGTAGGTTTAGAAGCTGCTATGATCTGTAAGGCACTGCGCAAGGTAGTAATTTATTATCCCATAATCCCTGTCTATACACATTTTGTCAGTTTGTAGGTTCACAGTTTCTTTACATCTTTTGCCCACATCTCCTGCCGTCTGTTTAATGTTTTGTTTCTAACTTGTTCCTTTTTCTGTTTTTTTTTGTTTTGTTTTTTTTTTCTTTTGTGATATTTTTTCCACAACCAGCAGAGTAAAAAGAACTATGCGTTTCAGGGCTCATTATTGGAATTGTTTTGTATTGATGACTTTTATACTTTTTTATCAAAATTATTGATTGACGCGGCTACTGACGCCAAAAGCTTTTTTTACTATTGTTGATTTCCCCTATCTTTGGCATCTTCCTTTTAACAGATAAGGCTATTTTTTTTGCTTTGATTACTACCGATTTGACTTGTTCTCCAAACGTTAAGTTTTTGTTTATTACCACTCTTAGATACTTTTTTTTTTGGTTTTATGGTGTTTTGCTCCAAAACAAAATGTATGTCTTTGCATTTCTTCTTTTCAATCAGCATTACCGCTTTTGTGTCAGTTGCCAGTTCTAATCCGTGGTTTTTTATTCATTTGTTTGTTGTTGTTTTTACTTTTTCTGCTGTCTTCTTAACTACAACTATTACTAAATCATTTTCATATGCCAATAGTGTCACTTCTTTAGGAGTGTCCAGCCTCAACAGTCCGCCATTTAAGATATTCTAGAGATTTGAAGCAACCGTAGCGCAATGATCTAGTGCAAGGACTGTTGTGCAGGCAGCCCGGGTTTAATTTCCGGCAGCGTCAATATCTAATTTGTCAAAAATATTTTAATGCGATCGTCTCCTTTGCAAGGCCATAGCAAACCAGCAAAATATTTGTCTAGCGGTATGGTTTAGACTCGCCAAGGCAGAATGATTCTCCCATGAAAGTGCAGAAATAGAAGATTACGACATGTTCCACCTACACAAAAAAGTCAAAGAAGCAGCAGGCTTCAAACAGAACAGAGGTCAGGACAAACTTAGAGATCGCAATGGAAAACTGATTATGGGCATCGAAGGCAGACTGACCCGCCACCAAACATGCAAAATATTTCGACTGGCTCTCCAATAACTAAAGAGGAGGTGGAGAAAGCAATCAAGAACGCAAAGAACAGGAAAACCACAAGGCCAGATGAAATCTCCACAGAAATACTAAAAGTGCTCCAGACTAGGGGCATTGCAATCCTAACACAGTTGTTTAATGCAGTATACGATACAGGGAAAATTCCAAATGACTGGCTCAAATCTACTTTTGTAGTAATACCAAAAAAGAATAAGCCAGAGGAATGTAGCGGCCACCATACAATTAATCTAATGAGCCACAGATTTTCTTACACAAATACACCAAAGAATATACAGAATAATAGAAGAACACATAGGCAAAACACAATTTGGGTTCCGCAAAGGACTGGGCACCAGCGTAGCTTTATTTAGCCTACAAGTCCTAACACAAAGATGTAGAGATGTAAGCCGGAAAATATTCCTATGTTTCATTGACCTGGAAAAGGCGTTTGAAAAGCTACAACACAACAAAATGCTAGAAATATTAAGAAACACTGGAATAGACGACAAAGACTTTTGTTTCATCTCAAAACTTTACCGGCAACAAACAGCGAACGTCAGAATTGGAGACAGACTTACAGAAGCAGTTGACATACAAAGAGGAGTTAGACAAGGATGCGTCCTATCTCCGCTAATATTCAACATCTATGCAGAGCAAATAATTTAAGAAGCTCTTGAAGGGAGAAGTAAAGAAGACCTATCGATAAATAGAATTCTAATAAATAACCTCCGATATGCAGTTGATACAGTACTCATTGCAGAGAGTATAGAAGCAATGCAGGAAATGCTTAACCGGGTACATGTAGTATGCGGAAAGTACGCTATGAAACTAAATATAAAAAAGACAAAGTACATGATTGTAAGTAAGGATCCAGTAGGAAACTATAATATCCACGTCGATGGCGTTTCTCTTAAATACACTAATAAGATAAAATACCTCGGATGCACTCTGAGTGATGACTGGGACCACTCAACGGAAATCCGATGCCGCATTGAACAAGCGAGGGCAGCATTTGCACATATAAAGAAAGTATTATGTGGGAAAGATCTGAACCTAGCACTACGAATAAGAATGTTTAGATGTTATGTGTTCTCAGTCCTTATGTATGGAGTGAAGGCATGGACACTAACTGAAGCAAACTTTAAAAGAATAGAGGCTTTCGAGATGTGGTGCAACAGGAGGATACTCCGCATCAGCTGGACGCAGCACGTTACAAATACCACGATTATGGTAACACTTAAGAAAAAAACCGAACTAGTACGAACTGTAAAGACCAGAAAGCTTGCATATTTCGCACACGTAATGAGACACCCAGAGACATAAAATATCTTACATATAATCATGCAGGGAAAGATCAAGGGAAAGCGAGGTGTGGGAAGACGGAGAACATCCTGGCTAAAGAACCTTCGACAGTGGTTTGGACTATCAACAAAGTTGCTGTTCAGAGCAGCGGTCAATAGAGTGATGATAGCCAACGTTCGCTAAGCGGATAGGGCACTCAAAGAAGAAGAAAGGTTTAGATTCCACGTTAAACTGTAGGTCCCGTATATTTGTGTGGAACTATTATCACACACCGCAAACATACGAGAGGGGTGCCGACACTCATAGCAAGTAATGGCACTATAAGAAGAAGAGATGGGGATCTAACATTGATACTTGTGGTATCACTCCTGTAAGTTTGTGCTTCTCTCTTTTTTTATCCTTTGGTCTAAAAAGTAATCTTTTATAATTTCTACTAGATGGCTTGCTATATTTTTTTCTTCCATAGCTTTTGCTGTTACGTCCCATGCCGTCGAATGGAAGGCATTCCTGACATCAATTGTTATAAGCACACATACTCTCTTTGTTTTCAGTGTTTTTCTCATCACATTTTTTGCAATTTTTTTTACGATTAGGTTAATTTTTTTTTTAACTAATCTGCATTTCTGACATATTTGGCTCTTTTTCCAGTTTTTTTTTATTCTAGCCACTAGTATGTGCTTATATAGCTTTCCCATTTTTTTAATATTTTAGAGCTTGTGCTACTACCACACAAACTACCCTTGAATGTGTACCTAAAAACACAAATATATACTATCGCACACGTTAATTGAGAGATGAAGGCTCTGTAGATACTGACAAGGTTCAGTATCTGGTCTAGCCACAATCACACACTTTTAAAATTTTCTACTGGAGTTGGGGCTCAAACTTGCGACAAATTATTTGAGTGAAGCGGTTCACCCATTGTGTTATTGAAACCTAACCTAACCTAACCAAAGTGAGGCTTTTACTTGGGTTAGAGACCTCCAAGTGGGGAATTGGCACTAAAGCATAGACAAGTCCATATCCAAAAAGACAACTTCAGTAGCGGTATGTGCAAAGCCATTGAGCGCGTTTGCATCTGCACTGAGATATGGTTTTGCTTTTTTAAGTGTTGGTGAAAACAGTGGGGCAGTTTTCGGGGTAAAATTTATTCTATAAATTGTTGGCACTAGTTTTTGCTTAGAATTATTGCCGTTGAATCGGTGTCAGATAGTTTGCAAGACAATGCTGGAGAGATTTTTAGGAAATATTTTTGTAGAACGACTTTGTTTGTTGTCCATGTCTCGAGCAAATGTTTTTTTTTTTTTTTAAGTTATGTAGGAGAATCTTTAAGAGACTGGGTCTTATAGACGGAATGTTAGATTTGCACCAGTTTAGTTGTATGACCACATTGGAAGATGCGCCTATCGACTTTAAACTTTATTTAAGATATAATCTTCAGTTTGAGAAAAGAAATTTAAGAATAAATTAGAAAAAAAAGACAAAATTGCTTTACGGTTTGCAGAAAGTGTGCATTACCCACTAATTTGCGAATGCAATAACTGTTATAGATGTTCTTGTGGTAAATTGTTTTTTTTGTTTGTTTGGGGTTCAAAGGTTCTTGCTGAGCGACTCTGTAGGTGCAAGGTCGATTTGTTCTGGTAGAGCTTGTCAGGTGATGTCTGCTGTTGTAGTTTATTTAGAATGTAAATATTTACTTATCAATTTTTTTTTTCTTTTGCGACGGTGCTCGGTTCTTGTAATTTACATTTGAGTTGCAAAATCATGTCCAAGTGTCACTATGGGTAGTTTCTATTTTTGATAAAATACACACTTTGAATGCTTCTAAAAAATGTTTTAGGTCTTGTACGATAAGTTTTTGTCTGAATAATGTTACTTTTGTTGGTCAATTAGTAGACCAAGTTTGAAAGAAAGTTGATATGGTATTACCTATTAATGTTTGTTTTGCGATAGAATTTTGCGATTGTTTGGTTTTTGCACATTTTTTGTTTTAGGATCTCTGATAGTAGTTCATCTGCCAAAGGCGGTGGTTTGTTAGGCAGCAAGTCCTGATGTTGGTCTCTAGTAGCTGTTACTTAGGTGAGCTTTGGTTTGGTGGGTTCTAACCTTTCTGAGGTGGTGTTTTTTAAATTGTTGTTGCATTTGTTTGACATGCTTTTGTTTTGTTTACGGTTGTCTGAACTTTAGATTGGTACAAAGACTTTTGCAGCAGTTTTTGCTAATTCAAAATTTGGGTTTGATAATTTTTTAGCGATGATGATACTGTTGCTCGTAATCTTAAGGTAATGACTAACATTGTGATGTCATTTTTGAAGTTTTAGATATTTCTTTATGCAAGCGATTTAGGCTAAAATTGATAATGGGATAATCTATTAGTTTTGTTGTATATAAGTTTTGAAGAAGCATTGATTTAAAACAATTAGCAAAATAATTATTTCCGTTCTTGCTGGCTATTCGTAGCCAGACAATTTTCTTTGGGGACATTTTGACATGTGAGCAAAATTTATCTTTTACATTGATTTAGAGTTAATTATGACATTTTTTTATCAAAGTTTATCAGGTTTATTATTGCAGGTGTAGTGTGGTTGCAGTTTGAAATTGATTATCTTGATTTATTTGTCATTTATTAAGTCTAACACAAAATTCACAGGTCATAAGTTGTTGATTGTAGCGTTGGCTTCCAGTTTTAACCTCAAAGATAGATAGTTTGTTTACTATGTTAGTTTTAACATGTTTTTCTTTAAACTCTCAAAAGTGTGTAGTGTTTTGATTTGGCGTCTTGACTGTAAAAATTGGACTAGGATTTTCCGATATTAATTGGTCTTAAGATTTAGATTTTTTTTAGATTGATAATTATTTTGAGCAAGTCTGAATAGAAGTAAGCACTTGCTTTCCAACTGACATGATGGCGTTGAAACTTACTTTAGAGTTGTTAATTATCGGAAATTTGTCGCTGAGTGGAATAAAAATTTTGTTATTTTTCTATACCCAATGTTTTGTTTCTTGACATATTTATTTTGTTTGCTGCTAATTGTAATTTTTTTTAGAATGGTTTTCAGGTCTAAATAAAGTTTGCTTTACGATTTAGGATTGACCTTCTGCAAATAATTCTTTACATGTATACTTTTGTGAAGATTGAATGCTTTGTTCTAAGAATTGCTTTATGTTCAGTGGCAGTTGTTATGGTTTGCGAGGGGCAGGTCTTAATTTGCTGGTAAAGTGTTACATGTGCTTTTGGCTATTTGGTGAAATGTTTGTTTGTTGTTTGAAGGTTTAAAGTTTTCTGATGAGTGATTTTGTTTTGGTACGGCATTTTGCATTGCTAGTTCTGAATCTACTATACAAATATGTATTGTTTGTTAGTACAATACTAAGATTTTGATGGTAGGCAAAACCTAGATCAGCATTTATTAAATTTGACTACGGCATTGGATGGTGGATGTCTAAAGGAAATTGGATTACTCAAGAAACTTAAAAAAAATTGGAAATTTTTTGCTCTACAACTTTTAATAGAGATAATTTTTGGCCAAAATGCATAGTTTTTGCTAAAAATTAACAAAAACATTCAAAAACGCAAAAAGTTATATATTTATGTCTATTACTTCAAAACGACTCTTTTTCATGCGTGCGGTAGGTGAAAATATTGTTCAGACAGTCCAAATACACCTAAATATACCGGTCGTTAAGCTGTGGGTAAAATTTGAATAACTTTTTATCAAAATTTGATGCAATTTAGTAAATATTGAACTTTGTAAAGTTTAGTAGCTCAAGTGTTTATATAAAAACAAAGAAATAAAACTATAAAATCTCTTTAACGCAAAGTAACACCAATAATTTTGCGATTAAAAACATTTTAAGCAGATATACTTATAGAAATTAGTATTACAGAACCAATCAACAATGTATGATTGAATGTAGACAAACAATCTAGAATTTAACTAACCAACACTCAATTACGAGTATTATCAACAATAATTAAACCTGAAAGAAAACTTTAATAAATTAAAAATGTTTTAAATTAAATTAAAATCTGGTTATAGTATACTAAAAAATTGACATTATAAACGCTGATCAATTCATTTCTTAACGTCTTGTTTGAACATAATAATTAAATCCGTTCCATATTAATAATGGTAATTATAACACATATGAATACAAATAAATTTAAATTTCCTGCACGGACAACAATTAAATAATCTAATAAAATTCTTAACGAGAATGTGCAACCAATAATTCATTAAAAATATTGATTCTTATCCATTATAATTTTTGGGTAATCGAATAATTTATACCTGGAAGGCATTAAAGCATGCATACGTTCTAATCTAGTTGAAATATCTAATGCCCCAATAAATTGCTGTGTTGAAATTTACAGTGAGATATGATAAAATGTAAAATATTTATAATAATTTATTATAATTTTATCAAATATGTTATTAAAACAATGTTAGATCATTACGTAACCTTCGGTTTAAAATGGAGAAAAAAAGACTGCACGATTTAATTTGTTAGAAAGTGTATACGATTGGAATTGCGATTGTTTAATTTTATAATTGTAAGATAATATTAATAAAAAGTGTAACTATTACTGGGTAATTGTCTTGCACGGAGTAACAATAATACTGAATATATGTATTTCGTGTTGTTAGGTTGCAATATGTAAGTTTTATTGAAAATATTAATAATTTTGATAATATTTGCTATTAATACTTTTGATAGTGATATGTAAAATGGTGTTTAACGAGCTAGGCATTATGGGCGTGTTTTAATTTATAAAAGCTGCAAAACTTATTTAAAAAAATTATAAAAAGCTTAGAACTTTTTTATGTCACAAATATAAACAAAGTAAAATATAAAACTATTTATTATAAAGTTGCATTAAATTGTTTAAAATAAGAAATTATTTAATAAGAAGCGTGTAGAATTGCTTACAGAAATTTTATGCAAATTATGTTAATGGTACTAGACACACTGATGAGGGGTGCATATGCTACAATACTAGTTTATGTGTTTCAAGTCTGATATTCAATAACTGAAGCAAACATATTTTGTACAGTTAAGAAATTGATTTGTGCTTTATGAAAAAGTCACAGCATCTCTTGAGAGACTTACGATAAATTTAGTTAATACTAAGGACATGATACATGGAAAAAACTTGATATGCAGACTTTATTGTTTTTTAGGTTAGGTTAGCTTGTTGATGTGGTTGGTTAAATTTTTATAGTTTCTACCTAGATATTATTTCACGAGTGTAAGATGCTGTGTTTAAAGTTTAGTATTCTATATATATTCTTACTTACATAAAGGTATGAGTTTGAGAGTGTGTTGACACCGTATATGGCATTGAGTCTGTGTACATAACAGCTGTTAAGGGCATGCTGTGCACTGGCATTTAAAACTTTAGAGTTGCATTCTGAATAATTGGTTTATTGTACCATACACTTCTTTTTTTTTCTTTAGATCTTTTTTCGCATAATTCTTCTTCTTGAGTATTCGTTATTGGATGTTGGCGATCCACATGGCAATTCTAATTTTGTTGGTTGCAGCGTGAAATAATTTCTTGGTTGAGGTGTTAAGCTTAGATTTTCTTTTACTTTCTACTTAGCTTTGTAGTATAAATTGCATTATTATTTGTAGTTAATGGTACTTGCTTCACTTTAGTGTAAGTTTAAAATTATTTAGTTTTCTGTTTTGTTTTTATGGTTTTTTTTTCTTTCTGCGTTCTTTTAAATACTTCTAAATTTATTACTTGTTTGACCTACGATTTTTTTTTTATACATCGTCAACAAATTGTTAAGCTTTCATTGGCTGATGAATTATTGAGCTTATATGAACAAATTTTTGGTTATTCGACAAAAAAACTAACGGGGTCAATGGTGTTAAATATTTAATTATTTTATTAAGTGCACTTTGATATGCAACATATAATTCTTCACACACAATTGCTGAGTTAGAGATTTTATATTATCCCATTAACATTTATAATGATATAAAACAACAGTAGTCGTTTTTATTACTCTGATCATTGCATGAAAAGTGAAATAAGAATAAATAATTATTCCACAATAAAAATGAGGTTTGTAAAATCAATGACTGCGGTTAGCATATTTACATAACGTAATAATATTCATTGCAGCTTATATATATTATATAAAAAAAATGTTATCTACTCAATTTAATTTGCAGATATTAACCGACAAACTCCATCATTAAGGACCGCGCGCGTTTATATTTTAACAAGCCCCAATTAACATATTTTATTCATATCGTGCGCGCCGATATTAATATAAAAAAGCAGGCATTCCTCAAAACGCATTTACACATACACGAGTTAAAATCTAATTAGTACTTAGAGATAATATAGATAATTATCTATGCTCAGGATCGTTTAGTTTTAAATAATTCCCGCATATTAAACCTGTTTACATGCATTTTTAGTCCTTACATCTTGACGGATATTTAGGCAGGAATTAATTAACGATTATTAATAATTGGTAAATGTTTATTTATAGTGTATGCTTATATATGTAGCAATTCTTATTTATTTCATGACAGATGTTGCGTACGTTTGCTCGGGTGAATAATTAAAATGTTGGTTACTTTACTTTAGGGTATAAATATTTTAATTAGTTCGTTAGCCCTGGCATTGTCTGTGCACGAGGTGCTTGTTCACAAACGCGAATTCTTCTGGATGGTACTAAGGCGTGCCATCGGATGATTGGTCCTGCGAGCTCCAGCATCCATGCTGAGCTGGGAGGAGCAAAAACACTTCTTTTATCAAGGTATATACATATGCACGCACACCTGACTTAAATCAAACCATCAATGTATGTAATAAATTTATTCGATTAATTTAATCAAAAATATTAATAAAGCAAGTAATTTGCGTAATGGCTTAAGAAATCCAAATCTATTGCTGTCAATCTGGTATTCCATTTCCTGCGTTATAAATTTTATTCCTGCTATAAAATGTGTTTCTAATTTTATTTTATTCAAAATGATTCAATTACATCACACCCCACACCCATTTTAATATGGTAATTACTGATACTGTCAACGCATATTAGTCCAAACTGACTACAAATCGCACTCCTATAATTTAGAAGTAATTATTAATGCAAAACTGAATTACTATTGATAATGCGTAAGTAAAATAAATATTTTTTTTAATGCAGACGTTATCGCTTTAATTATTTATTTATACATTTGTTAGTGGAATAAATGTAGATTTATGCGCATTGCAAACAGATACTTATTAACTGTGTGGAAAATGGATTTCTTTATATTGTTGTGAGATATATCTTATTACATTGTTTTATGCATGTATTCTTTTATATTTTATTAAATTTAAAATGTAAACCTTGTGTTAAGAATTATAATTACAATAATAAACTGTAAAAGGATAATTATTATGTATCAATATAAAAATGTGTATATAATAAAAGCAAAATATGAAAGCGAACTGTGGGCAAACTTAACAATTGTGGGATGAAACCAGTCACTCCTCAAGACAAATAATCAATAACACTACAGGCGTTATTATTTTCTCAAATAGTTTACTAACAGTATAGAAATATTGTATTTGAATTTTTGAAAATTAATATTATAATTGTAGTTAATTAAAAATAGATGCTTTTTTAAATTTTCAAATTTAATTGTACTGAAAAGTATTCAGTACTAATAATAATAGTACGAAGAATATTAGCTATAATTCAGTAAATTTATTAATAAATTATAAAGCATTTCTTATTTTTCAGTAAATAACAGAGTTATTGATATTTTTTTACTCAATATTAGGTATCTGAAATTAAATTTGTTTATTAACAAATCAATTTAATAACTTTGATAACTGGAATAAATATCTTATCGTGTATTGCGATAATCTTACTAAGGATCATGATTAGTGATGAAGATGTTGATCGTGATTGTTATTAAAATATATGCATGGAATTATTTGCTATACACAATTTGATTCAATCGATGTTATAAGAAGTTTTGTGAAGATGTAATTACATTTAATTTTTGCTTATATGTCAATTTATCAATTTGTACAAAAAAATTAGATATTTTTAAATCAAATATAACAAACATTTTAGCAAAAAAATTCTTTGAACCGTAACTAGTAGTTTAAACCATTATCATTAACCAAAGGTTTAAAGCTAAGACCAATTTTGTACTTGAAATTGAATGAATTGGGTATGAAAATAGATGCTCAATTGTAAGAATAAAACAAGTTTAAAAAACAATATCAATAAAAAAATATACTTAATATGCATTTTACTATGACTTTAATTCATATTCATGCTTTTTGTAAATATTTAACAATTTTATTGGGACTAAGTTAACATTTAACATAAGTATTACATGGTATAAACATTATCAAACCAAATTCAATAATAAAATAGAAAAAATGATTAAGTAGAGTGCACCAAAGTTTTAAATGAAATGTTTTATTCTTATGATCTTTTAGATATATTGAAACAAATATAAAAAATATATTAAAACATTGCATAAGTACCCTGTACTAACTAAAAGTATCAAAAATAACTATAAACTGATGGATCAATAATAGTCATTTTAGAATAGTAATTGAATTAAGATGAAAATATTAAATTAGGTTTGTATAAGCATAAACGTGAACGATGATATAATTAATGTTATTTGTTAACTACAGATGCTTTAATAGCATAAAATGCTGGAGAGATAAATGGATGGATTGTTTCTACTTTGTCAAAGTGGAAGTCTAAAGGACAATCGGTTTTTATTTAGCAATCAACAAATACAATGCCGAGCATAAAACTAATTTGAATTTGTTTTAGAAATTTTTAGTTTTTTACGTGTTTTTTCGATTGTAACTGCTTGAATAAAAAAAAAGTTTTTGTTGATCAAAGTTTATTGAAAGTAATGGAAAAGAACAATTTTAACTTTATATGATAAGTAATAAAAATAAACCAGTTTACTTTCATATGCTTTTGTTGAAACAAAAGAAAGTTTAAGGACTTTAGTAGCAAGTATTCCCTTCTCTAGCAGTGATAACAGCTTGTAAACGACGATGCATGCTCTGGATTAGATTTTGGATCACATTCTGCGGAAGATTGTCCCATTCCTGCACTAGTATGTCGCGAAGCTCTGTAGAATTTTTAGGAGCCGGCACATGTCTCCGTAAACGTTTTCCCATCTTATCTCAAACATGCTCAATTGAATTTAAATTTTCTGCGAGGAAGCCAAACAAATCGCGTGATTTGACACTCGTCAAGATATCAGTAACTATTAGAGCAGTGAGGGGCAGGGCGTTATCATGCATAAATGTTGCGTTGTCACTAAGAATAACCATAAGAACCTCTGTCAGATACCTATGCGTTGTCAACGTCTCATTTTTGATAAAAACTAACTCTATGCGAGTGTCAAAAGATATGCCTTCTCATGCCATAACTGATTTTCCACCAAATGGAAGTTGCTCGACAATACATGCTTAAGCATATTTCTTGCCTTGATGTCGCCACACTTTTACACGTTTATCTGAGCCCGTAAGACAGAATCGCAATTCATCAGTAAACAATACGCAACTTCAATCCGTTATTGTCCAAGTCAAGTGTTCTCGTGCAAAATTCAACCTTGCAGTCCTGTGTTCACGGGAAAAAGGCGCTCTAGTAGCTCTAGTTAGAGAAGATAATCTAGTTTCATAAAGTCGCTTGCTAACTGTTCACTCACTTATGTTTACATTTCTCACTTCTTGCAGATGATTTCGAAGGGAAACTGCCGTAGCCATAAAGCACTAGAAACGAGAAAGCGGTCATCTCTAGCTGTTGTAGTCTTTTCTCGCCCTGAACTAGGTCTTCGAGTGAGCAGACCAGTCTCTTCGTACCGCCGCCACAATTCGTGCCGCAAAAACAGGATTTATGCTTATTGCAAAACACTAACAATGACAACAATACACAAACAATTTGCAACAAACAGATATCAACACAGAAACAAAAACTATGCTTGTTTGTTTCAACAAAAGCATAAGAAAGTAAACTTGATCATTTTAATTACTTAGCACATCAAGTTGAAGTTGTTCATTTTCATTACATTCAATAAACTTTGAACAACAAATTTTTTTTTTAGTTTAAGCAATCAGTTAGTGAAATTGGAGCAAATAGTTCAAATAGGACAAAAACCTATTTATGATGAACCACAGTATAGAACTCTTCTGAAAGCACAAACTGACAAAATCATCAACAAAGTTGAAGAAAAACTTTGGTTTTTGCTGCCTTCCAAAAAAGTTACAATTATTGCTAAAGATATAAGAATATTGAAAACGAGTATTTTTAAAATACTACATAAAAATTTAGAAATGGGTAAAGTGTAGGCGACAATGGATTTTTAAGTTGCTCAGTCTTGAACAAAAACTGTGTAGACGACGAATTTGGAAAAAAGGATTTGACAACTTTATTTCAAGATGAAGACTATTCTTATACAATTGTAACTGTGGATTCGATCAGAGTACACCACTGTAATTTTTTTACGAAACAAGCGTTTATGCAATTTTATAAGAGCTTTTTACAATTGATACATTTTTGTGTGTCTGCAAAGACACAATTAAGAACTTGAAAACAATTATGTTTAAAAAGCCCTTATTCTGTACAACAACTGCAGGGTGCATAAAGCACAAATTGTTCAAGAAGTTTAAGAAATTGCAATAACTACCTTACAGTCTTGACCTCGCATCCTGTGACTGTTATCTTTAACCTAACCTAAAAACACTTAAAAAGGCGTTGTTTTTATTAAATGACAACGCTGTGGAGTTGTATTTTGCATAATTACTTAAAGATTTATTTTTATTTTTTTATATATTCTTCCGATCCGTTTTGAATGTTATCGATCATTATTGCAATTCTGACTTTGTTGGTCGCGGCCCTAAAATGCCCTACTGTTGTGTTGAACCACGTTCTTTATCTTCCTGATCTTTTCTTTTTTTCTACTCTGCCTTGCAGCATCAATTGCAACAATCCGTATCTTTGATTGTTCCTCATAATGTGATTCAAGTATTCTGGTTTTTGTTTTTTATTGTTAAAAGCAGTTCTATCTCCCTGCCAATTTTTTGGAGGACATCTTTGTTGGCGAGATGCTCTGTTCAAAAGATTTTATTAATTTCTTAGATGGCATTGTTAATTTTTCCTGTCTGGGACATTGTTCTTGCGTTTTAGGTGCAGATTTGTATAGGTGATATTTTATTCTTCTTTGAAATGTTGTTTGAAACTGCATTGTTTAAAACTGTCTCCGATTAGGAGACTTAAAACTCCGGAATAATTTTCTCTAAACTTTATCATGATGATTGTACTAAAAATACTATTTGGTCTTTAGTGCAGCGGATTTTTGTTGCTTTTTGCATTCTTATGGCGTTGACAACTTATTTGGTTCATCTACTTTTAGTGCTAATTTTCCAGCTTTAGGACAAAAAAGTGCCCTGTTGTTGTTTGCTTTTTTACCCAAAGCTGTTGGCTAAAAGAGTTAGATTGCTTATTCCGGCAATTATTCGGTCACTATTGTCTTGTCTGTTTGAAAAACATTGGTGCACCCTTGTAGATGAGGTTGACATTTGTATGGAGACGCTATATATTTGCATTACATTTTATCACATACCATACACCACATTCTAGAACATTGCCGATCTACTACGGTTGTAAAAAATACTTCATTAAACTCTCAATGTCATTAAAAATTTTATGAACAAATTATAGGCACATTTTACTTCATTACTTTAATACGTTCTACTAAGTCAAATTCTTTTCAAACTAACCCACAAAACCTTTTGATGCGTTTAAGGCATTTTTTAATTTTATAAAGTATTCTTAAACAGTGTTTTGATTATTTGACTTAAACTTATGGCTGAGTATGAGTCAATTGTACAAAATAAAAATTTGTTTATAGCTCAAACCATTAAAAATGCCTTCCTCTACATGAATCCTAATTATGTGATTTTTTTCAGATTTTTTCAGTAAGCCATTTCCGAATAATAAACAATCAAAATTTAAAAAAATCGAGGTTTTTCTCTGGATTGCATGTCTAGGAAAATATTATAAAAAACTTCTTTTTTCAAAATTGTCCAAAGAATAAGTTTTTATAGTCAAATTTTTTCTTCTTTAAATTTTGAAAATTTTGCTGAAATTTAAAAACAGTTTTTCTTAAAAATAAGATAACGGGTATTTTTTTTTTCTCAAATATAGATAAAAACGTGCTTTTATATGTCCAAAATTTTCAGGAAGTACCCTGCTGTACGCTCCGAAATATCTTCAAATTTATCTACAGAAATATTTAAAAATTTGAAATTTAAGCTTTTTTATTTTTTGATTATTTGTAACTTCTCAGGATTGCATTTTTAGGAAAAAATTATAAACTTTTTTTTTCTTCAAAATTGTCCAAAAAATAATTTTTCATAGCAATTTTTTTTTGTTTTGTAAATTTTGCAGAACATTAAAAGACAGTTTTTTTTTTTAAAGATTGCGGGTATTTTCATTTTTCTTTAAATATGGATAAAAACGTGCTTTTATATGTGCAAAAGATACTCTGAAAACTTTCGGAAATACCGTGCACTGCGCTCCGAGATATCTTAGAATGTATTCACAGAAATACTTAAAAATTTGAAATTTAAGCATTTTTTCATTTTTTGATCGTTTGTAACTTCTTAGGATTGCATTTTTAGAAAAAATTTATCAGAATTTTTTTTTTCAAAATTAGTCAAAGAATAAGTTTTTTAACCAAAAGTTTTGTTTCTTAAATTTCTTAAATTTTGATAAATTTTCAAAATTTAAGAAAAAAAACTTTTGTCCCAGGCAGGAAAAATTAACAATGCCGTATAAGAAATTAATAAAATTTCTTGAACACATCAGCTCACCAATAAAGATGTTTTCTAAAGAATTGGCAAGGAGAAAGAACTCCTTTTAACATTAAAAACACAAAAACTAGAATACTTGAAACACATTATGAGGAACAATCAAAGATACGGATTGTTGCAATTGATGCTGCAAGGCAAGAAGAAAAGAAAGGATCAGGAAGGATCAAGAAAATAAAGAACGTGGTTTAACACAACAACGGTAGGGCTTTTTAGGGCCGCGACCAACAAAGCCAGAATTTCAATAATGATCGATAACATCCAAAACGGATAGGAAAAATATATAAAAAAATAAATATTAATCATTAAGTAATTATGCAAAATACAACTCTACAGCGTTGTTATTTAATAAAAACAACACTTTTTTAAGTGTTTTTAAGTTTTGGAAAAGATAACAGTCACAGGGTGCGAGGTCAAGACTGTAAGGTAGTTATTGCAATTTCTTAAACTTCTTGAACATATTGTGCTTTATGCACCTTGCAGTTGTTGTGCAGAATAAGGGTTTTTTAAACATAATTGTTTTTTTTTGTATAATTAGTTGCTTTCAAGTTCTTAATTATGTCTTTGCAGACACACAAAAATGTATCATTTGTAGAAAGCTCTTATAAAATTGCATAAACGCTTGTTTTGTAAAAAAAAATACAGTGGAGTACTTTGATCTCATCCACAGTTACAATTTTATAAAAAAGTTTTCATCTTGAAATAAAGTGGTCAAGTTGTCTACACAGTTTTTGTTCAAGACTGAGCAACTTAAAAATCCTTTGTTGCCTACACTTTACCAATTTCTAAATTTTTATGTAGTATTTTAAAAATACTCGTTTTTAATATTCTTATTTTTTTAGCAATAATTGTAACTTTTTTTGGCAGGCAGCAAAAACCATCAACAATGTTGAAGAAACTTGTCAGTTTGTGCTTTCAGAGGGGTTCCATACTGTGGGTCATCATGAATAGGTTTTTGTCCTATTTGAACTGTTAGCTCTAATAATAGAAAAAAATTATCAAATATTTTTTTCTTCAAAATTATTCAAAGAATAAGTTTTTTAGTCAAAAGTTGTTTATCTTAAATTTTGAAAATTTTGGTGAAATTTAATTTTTCTTAAAAATAAGATGATGGGTGTTTTGTTTTTTTGCTTCGATGTGTCTTAGAATGTATCCACAATTGAAATTTAAGCTTTTTTTGCTACTTTTAAGTATTTCTGTGGATACATTGTAAGATATCTTGGAGCGTAGCACATACCCGTCATCGATTTTTTAAGAAAAACTGTCTTTTAAAGTTCTGCAAAATGTTCAAAATTCAAGGAAAAAAATTTTGGTTATAAAAACTTATTCTTTTAATAATAAAAAAAAAGTTTCTTATCTTTTTTTTTTAAATGCAACCCTGAAAAGTTCAAATGATCAAAAAATGTAAAAAAACTCAAAAACTTCGATTTTTTAAAATTTTGATTGCTTATTACTCAAAAATGACTTACTAAAAAAATCTAAAAAAAATTACATAATCTGGATTTATGTAGAAGAAGGCGTTTTCAGTGGTTTGAGCAAAAATTTTTATTCTGTACACTTGACTCATACATGGCTTTATAAATATTTTATATGTGAAGAAGTATACTTTTAATTAAAGAATTAAAATGTCTGAAGTATTAAACAAACAGAAAATGATTTACTCAAGTATGGTATTGATTTTGTATTTTAAGTTAAACTCAACAAGAATAAATTACTAACTGGACTTGCCGCAGGAGCTACCGCATTCCTGTTCATCACCTAAAAGTAAGTTTTTTTTTTACAATCTGTGAACATTAAATTTGATCAATTGTCTTTTCATATTGCATTGATAGAAAAGAACAGCTGGTTTGATGTTTTTTTTTTTCTTGAAGTGGTATTTCTAGCGTTTTTACACTGTTTAGTCTTATGCTGCATTTTAAGTTGCTGCTTTTCTAGTAGTTTTATTTTTTTAATAAAATCTATAAAATTTAATCAAGAAACTTATTTTTCTTTATTTGCCAAAGAAAACTATACGTTGCCTAATATGTATTTTGCACTTGCTCAGCAGTTGTAGCAAGATTTCTTTGTTCTTCAAACACCCGCGGCACAGTGCAGTAACTAGGGCGGTGCCGTCGGGGCCGTCGGGGCCGTCGGTGCCTTTGCACCGGAGGGAACTTGGTTGGGACGCAAATAACCACCGTAACTTTATAACTTTGGAGTTTGGAAGCAATACAAAAATAAATTAAGAATTTGCTAGCAAACAGGAAAAAAGAAAACGCAACGGTCTACTTTAAGCTTCTACTGTGTACAGTGGGAGGAGAAGAGAAGGGCGCAAAAAACGCGTTTGCACCGGGCGCTTCAGAAGCTAGTTACGTCACTAACTAGACTACAGTGTTCAGTTGTTAGTTGTTAAGTTTGGGTAGTGTGTAGTCTTTGATTAGTTGGAGGTGAGGTATCCAAAACTTTGTTTTTTTTTTGGCGTTAATCCGGTTAAACTTTTAAAAGTTGTATTTTGTTGTCTAGCTCTTGCAACATTCCAAAGACTAAATAATTGCAAAAACAACGCTTATATTGTTGGAGTATACCAATGCAATGATTTTAAGTAAGCTTTTTAACGCTAATTGGCATTAGTTTTTGAAAAACAACAAGAGCAATTTTTGTCTCTAAAAGCATTACGAGGTGTGGCTATTAAATAACGAGACTAATACTGATTTTTTTTTAATTTTTAAATTTATACATATTTATTAGTTGTCCTACTCAATATACCCCCCTTTTCTATTTCTACACTTTTTATGCAAATTTTCTATTGTTCAAAATCTTCTTTAGTGAGCTTATTTATGATGCTTGTCGTTTTTTACCTCTTCAGATTTGACCTTTAGAGAACAGATAAAAGACGCATGGACTTAGGTTAGGTGAATAAGGCGGATGGTACATTATGGATGCTATGCTTAGCGAGAAACGTCTTAAAAGACAATGCACTGTGAGCGGGTGCGTTATTTGAATTTTTTTTTCACAATTTGAGTTTTTTTTTTATTCTTTTGCGCAGCTAGGCAAAAACATCAAGTAGTAGTGATATTGATTAATAAAAATTATTAATATTATAGATATAAAAAAAAACAATCATCATTGCCTTAAATTTTGATTTGTTCATTTTAGCTTTTTTAGCTCTTGGTGAACTAAATAACTGATAATCACTTATTACCATACACTTTACATAAAAATTCGTAAGTTTCCTTGGCCATTTTTTCAAATTTTGCGTAAAATTCTCAACCTCTTTTTGGCTTTTAACTAAATAACAGTGAATCTAGAGCTTAAGCGCATGCGCAGTTTGCTTGCAATTGTTTCAGTCTTGTTATTTAATAGTCACATCTTGTATTTATAAAATAAAAGTATAAAGTTAGGTGACAAGCACTAATCTTTTCCAAACATGGAAATCCGGGCGCGTAAGTCTATCTTTGTGAAAATAATATTTTTTCTAGTTTTTTTAAAGGTTTTAAAAGGTTTGAGCGTTGATGAGAAATTGTTGGAATTCTATACTTAATTTAATAAACTATAAGTGTTTCAGGATGATTTTATTTTGAGTTTATTGGTGTATTCTAGCTCATTTATTCTGGTTTTTGCGGTAATCGTTAGATTAGTTCTATAAATTATTGTAATCAAATCTGTATACAAAATAAAAAGTTAATCTTAAATTGCAGTTAGTACCGCTGACAATCGGATATGTTTGAGATTGACCTTTTATCCGTTTTGGGCAGAGATGTGATATGCTAATGAGGCCGAGAAGCGTTTTTTGCTGGATTCTGGTTAAAATCTATCTAGAGGTTTGATATTTTGAGGTTTGTATACAATTTTGCTTTATAGTTTTGTGGTTAGTGTGTGCAGTACATTGCTGTTTAAGACAGCCAAGAAAAACAGTAACTGGGCTACGAACAGAATCAGTTTTATGGCGTACAACAATGTCATAAAAAAGCGCGGAAGAGGAACAAACTGAAAGATGATGTCTCACAGTATAGTAAGGTTTTATGTAAAGCATATAATTCTAACTCCGCCTGCACCACACTGGGTGGATAGAGTAGAGTGGTGTTGCCGGTCCTAAGCCCGGATAAAGGAGGAAGGTTTGCAAGTAATGCTAGCAGCCTGCTTGCAGTAAAATAAACGCATTGGATGGATTTAACAAACTCAGCTATGAACACGGATAGTAGATGGGAACACACAAAATAGATAAATGCGCACAATCCGAAACAAAACGCAAAGTGAAAGGTGATCTCTCATATACTCAAATACTGTGGAACCAAAAAACACAAAAGAGCCACAGCCGAATTTAATGGCAAATTTACTCAGAATATAGAAGATACATTCTATGTCAACGAATGAAAACTTAAAGTGGTTCTAAGGATAGGCAAGGGCAAAATACATTTGATTAGTGTCTACGCCACCGACTCCAACAAAAGCAAAAGAGAAATTCTTCTACGAACATTTGTAGACCGAAATCAACAAAATACACAAAAAGCAAAAAATCTTAATCATGAGAGATCTGAATGCTAGAATTGGCAATATAGATAGAAACTCTTACCACATTTTGACACAAAACGAAATGAGAATAAAGAACACATATTTTAACTATAAGCCACAACATAAAACAAATTAGTCCAACACAAAAAGACACTCATCTACCATCCACATAATTTTGAATAGAGCAGTACACTCAATTCAAATAATCGATTTACGTTTTTGAATGTAGGATTGGACCACCAAGTTATGTGTATGTATATGTGTTAGTTAAGGCAAAACTAAGACTCAATTGAAAAAGAAGCTACTGCCCAAGTACGTAGACAAACTGAACATTTAAACTATTTAAAGAAAGGCTAGCTCAATAAATCAGAGAGCAGTTAATTCTGGAACACGACAACGTGGAAACCTTCTGGAGAAAAGTGAAAACGCAGAATGAAGCACTAGGCAAAAAAAGGATGACCAAAAACTTATTAAAAACTAACACACCATGGTTTACGCAGGAAGTAAAACAATTGGCAAAAGAAAAACGAGAAACCTACCTGAAGTACGTGAATAATAGAACACCGGAATAATAGCTACGTTACAAGGAAACTTGGAATAGAGTGACGACAGAAATAAAGAAAATAAAGACCGAATAATGGGAAACCTTTACAGCTGACATAGAACATATCTTCTACGGCAAAAGAAGATATCGAGAATGATACGACGAAGAAAACGTAACATCAAATATTATCTTAAAAGAGGTATGGATAAACCACTTCAAAAAATGTTTAAAGACAATAAGAAACCACACTAAAAGGTACTACCAATAGTAGAAATTCTTCTTCTTTATGTGCCGTCTCCATTCCGGAGGTTGGCTATCATCATTACTACTTTGATTTTGGAAACTGCCGCTCTAAACAGATCAGCTGACGTGACCTTAAACCATTTTCTCACATTACTAAGCCAAGACATTTTTCTCGCTCCGATAGATCTTTTTTCCGCAATTTTTCTTTGGATTATGAGTCGGAGAATCTCATATTTTGGACTTCTCATGATGTGGCCGAGATATTGCAGTTTTCTTTTTTTTGACTTCCAGTAGGATCTCTCTGTCTTTCTTCATTCTTCTCAGAACCTTCACGTTGGTCGCATGTTCTGTCTATGATATTTTCAACATCCTACGGAAGGCCCACATGTCAAAGGCTTCTTATTTCCTCACACAATACACGTTGAGGGTCTAAGCTTCCACACCATATAAAAGGACTGGGAATACGTAACATTTGAGCATCCGAGTTCTGAGTTTCAGGCTCAAGTCGCGACTACATAGCAGTTTTTTAATCTTCACAAAGGATGCACGGGCTTTCTCAATGCAAATCCTTATCCAGTAGTCCACGGCGCCGTCGACGTTTGTACCTAGATAGTTATACCTCTCGACTTTTTCCAGCCTTTTGTCTTCCATATACAGATGTTCATTTGGTGTTTCAGTTTTGGTGACAATCATGTATTTGGTCTTTTTAACATTGAGTGTCAGCCCATATTCTCGACAAACTGTGACGACGTTATTCAGCGTATTTTGAAGGTCTTGCATGTTTTCAGCGAGAAGTACTGTATCGTCAGCGTAACGCAAGTTGTTCAGTGGAGTTCCGTTAACACGTATTCTGCCGTCCTCTCTTTCGAGGGCCTCGGTGAAGATTTCTTCTGAATAGATGTTAAAGAGGAGTGGAGAGAGAACACACCCTTGTCTGATTCCTTTCTTGATCTCAACGGTTTTTGTTAGTTTGGATTGAACGCGAACGGACGCACTTTGGTTTAGGTACAGTTTTACTATTATTTGTATATCTCTTGTGTTGAGGTTTTTTCGTTCAAGTGCTTCTATTAGTTGTTTGTGTCTCACTTTATCAAATGCTTTATTATAATTTATAAAACAGGCGTATACCTGTTGGTTGACATACATATACCGCTGCATCAAGACGTTGTAGGCAAACAAGGCTTCCTTTGTTCCAACTCCTTTTCTAAAGCCAAACTGGGTATCTCCTATTTCTTCTTCCAGTTTCCTGTAAATCTTACGGTAGATGACTTTAAGAAAGATCTTTAGAGTGTGGCTCATTAGGCTAATCGTACGGTGTTTCTTTGCATTTTTTGGCATTATGCTTCTTCGGAATTGTGGCAAACGTTGACTGAAGCTATTCTTGTGGTATTAGTCCTGTTTTATAGATTTTATCAAATAGGGAAGTTATAGCATCTAAATGTAGCTCTTCAATCATCTTAAACACATCTGCAAGCAGATCGTCAGGGCCAGGAGCTTTTCCATCTTTGGCTGATTTTATTGCTGCTTGTACTTCTTCTTTTAAAATAGGTGATCCAGTGTCATTCATACTGTTGGTAGTTATCTCTTCTCTTTGATCACTGAAAAGGGATTTGACGTAATCTTCCCATAGTGTCAGTTTATTTTCAATATCCAGCTCAATGTTTCCTTCCCCATTTGTAAGGATGTATGATCTTTGTTTCCAACTAATTCCAGTGAACTCTTTTATTTTCTTATGCATGTTATGAAAGTCGTGCAGTTTTTGCAGATTTTCTATCTCAGTACATTTCTTTTTCAGCCACTCTTCCTTAGCTTATCGACATTTATAATTGATCTCCTTCTGTACTTCTTAATATTTTTGTGTGTTTGAATTCTTTAGGTTTTTCTTTTCTTCCATAAGCATTAATATTTTGTTGTTCATCCAATCTTTTCGGTTTGTTCTTTTCTCAGCTTTCAGATGTTTCTTACAAAGTTTTATGATAGCTGACTTTAAATTTTGCTACATGTCTTCAGGTTGATTCTGAGTTGTCGAACGGGTGTTTATTAATTTACTTAGGTTTTTATTTATCTCCTGGTGCAACTTTGCTTTCACGTTATTATTTTTTATTAGGCTGGTATTAATAGGTCTTTTGCTTGAAAAGACTTTCATCTTCTTGAGTTTTACCATAATCTCCGCAACAAGAAGATTATGATCTGAGCCTATATCTGCTCCTGGGTATGTTTTGACATTTTTCACTCCATTTCTGTATCTCTGATTGACGAGAATATAATTGATTTGATTCCTGACTATACGTTCTTCATTGTCTCGTGGCGATTTCCGAGTGTACAGGCGACGTTTTGGTAATTTGAAAAAGGTATTAGTTATTACCATGGATTTTTCTTGACAGAATTGTAGGAGACAATATCCTCGTTTATTTCGTTCGCCCAATTCGTACGGCCCAATCCACTTGTCATATGTACCTTGTCCAATCTTTGCATTTAGGTCCCCCAGGAGTACAGTGACATCTTTGTTCTTAGTCAATTTTATGACCTCATCAATGTCTTTGTAAAAGGATTCCACTTCTTTGTCATTTTTATCCGTTGTCGGGGCGTACAATTGAATTAGGTTGAGTGTTCTACAGTATATTTCAAGTTGTAAAAGCAAAACACGGGGAGATATAAAGTTCTTCACATATCTCCTAAGAGTTTCGTCAAGTATAACCGCAACTCCATGACGATGTTGACTGTCATTACTTCCTGAGAAGTAGATGGTTTTGTCTTGAAGTCTACTTTATCCGCAGTTTATCCAGCGAGCTTCACTGATTCCTATTATTTTAATGTTTAGTCTTCATTTCCAAGATTAGGTTGTGGCTTTTCCTAGGTTGTACATGCTTTGTACATTCCATGTTCCAATTCTGATTGGTTTTTGTAGCAGGGTGTTTTTTGTGTCTGTTGCATTCCTCATATTAGTCACAACTCTCCTCCCCGGAGATCCGATCGAAAGACTTACTTCGGTATTATATTTAGTCCTGACTTTAGTCATGATGATAATGCAGGGAATACCACTATGTCGTCTTTAATGCAATGGTTTTCCGATTCCTTTCTGCATCCTCATGCCGTTAGAAATAAATACCCGCATCTGCCATAAACAAATTAAAACAACACTCTAAAAAGCTAAAAAATAATCAAACTTTAGACTGCAAATCCTTGTATTTGAGACAAATTAGTATTTTAAAAATTAAACCAGTATTTCTAATTTAAAATTTAAAAACATAAATTACATAAAATGTTTGGAAATAATTAAAGTAATAAATGAAAATCTTTTTTACAACAATGCATCCAAGAAAATTGATTATGAATGAATTCATTGATTAATATCTCTACTCATATTTGTAATATAAAGTTAAGCTATAATTATACATTATGTTCAATTTATATTAAATTATTTCTACACAATAATTTCCTTTCCATTTATATTTTCTTTTTGTGAAATATTGCATAAATCAGAAAATAAACCACCCCCTCAGCGCCATATAAATACAAAAAAATATATTTGTCCTTAAGAAGCCCAAAGGAGCATTAATTTCTATAAAACTAGCTGTTATAATGGTTAGCGTGCGGTGCAGTCATATTCGTGTGGCTCGGGGTTGTAACGTTAAACGGGGCAACATTATGGGGCACGCGAATTACCGATCGAGAGCGCAAACAAATGCTTGTTCACGCGAAACAACTGCCACTTAGAACAACTGACGAACTTAACTCGTAAAATCAAATTGGCCCCGGAATTATCGTCGGCGCGGCCATTCAAATTACACATCTGAAATATCTCCGTCTCTCCCACACAATAAATGCCGTTCGTTTGTTCGACGCGATCGTATCTATCTTGTTTTCCTTTTTCGGGAGCACACTTACAACAATCAACCCTTTCGCATTTCCTTGTGCATCGTAAAATTTTAATGTTTGGGGGATTTAATGAATGAGTTTGTTAAAAGTTGTCGTTTTCATAGTTTTCTAGTTCAAAGTGTGAGTCAATGAATATAATTTACTAAAATAAATATTAAATTGAATATTTCTGGCCGTATTTTTATGACAATTTAGAAATAATCTAATGTGCTTTGGTTATTCAAATTAGTATTAGAGTGTATAACAAAGTTGAAGTTGCAAAAATTATAACATTAATTGAAGAGCACAAGTATTGTGATATTGTAAGACAACTTCTGTTGAATCTAAGGTTTTAAATTGCTACTTAGAAACAGGAAGACAAGTTTTTGACAATTTTTCAACAGATTTTGCACATATACTGCCAGAAACCTGCTATTTTGCTTCAGAAGAGCTAGTCCAGTTCAAGTTTGTATAAAAACTATAAGAAAATAGTTGTAAGAAAACAATCTAAGATCCAAGTCCGAAAGCTACGTTTGACTATGGCTTACAAAAAGAAGAAAAGGAATAGACTAAAGTTTTCTTATCAATATGCAAATTAGGGTATGAAGCAGTGGTTTTCAGTTCTATTTATCAACAAATCTAGATTTTGGTTATGATGGCATATTCAAATTTGGGCATTGGGATTGATTCAGGTGATAGACAGGTTTGGAGAAGAATTTGGCATAGTATAAGCTGGCGATCTTACTCTATTTTTGGACAAATAAGCTACTGAAAATGTAAAGGACAAATTATGTGGTACTTGCTAAAGCTTTTATAGGTCTTGGATTTTTGTTCCAGCATAATAATGCAAACCAGATAAGACACTACTTTTTAGAAGAAAATCAAATTTCAGTTCTAAACTTGCCAACTTGTAGCCCAGATTTCAATTTTATGAACTAATCAGCTGGACAGAATGATTACTACAGGGCGGTGGCGCTAAAAAGTCATCAACAGTTTTTGTTGGCTTCCAAGAATGGGTTAACATACTTTAAGGAGATATGAAGATAAAGATTAAATAAAAGTAGGCCGTCATTCATTTTTGTGAGGGTCTATGATATTGTAGTCATTAGTTGTAGTTTTGTAATATTAATATTCTATAGTTTTAATAGTGGCGGAGCTATCAATAAGCAAGTGTATAGTCTGCAATGCAGAAGATCTTTCAAGCCAAAAGAGGGAGAGGTTTGGATTTTTTTATACATCTTGACAACATAAAATTATAGTGAGCAAATTAACAATTTTTTTTAGTTTACTTGATATTGTATTAAACATAATAGAGTATAAATAGAAGTATTTTATACTTTAACTAAAATACTTGTGTATAACATATATAAATCTATTTAATAACAAAATTCAAGTCAATCTTAACATTGATTTGCGCTTATTCAATTCAATTAAATGCATCTCATATTTTAATAAAGAAATTTAATTTTACGTTTTATTTTATCTGCGATCGATAGATGATACAATGTTACAAAATTAATTATATTATGATCTAATTAAAGTGCAGTACATATGAATTAAAATTGCATATTTATAACACATTCTGCAATCCATAGAAATGAATTATCATAATTTCTGCAATAAAATAATTAAAGCAACACTGCAACGTGCAAAGTGATAAAATCTCGTACACTATTTAGCAACATCCTATCTAATAAATAATTCTTGACTTTGTAATTACATATATTTTTTTCTCTATGGGATCATTATTGAAATTTCATAAATAATAAATTTTTCAAGCTGTAGTCACTGTAGTTTTTGTTTTATATTTTATTGGCGCTACAGCAACAATCATGTATGGGCATTATTTATAAACGTCAAAAATGGCCATTTGTGAGCAATATTCCTGGCTGCAGGGGCCCCTGCAGTGGGGGTGGGACAATTTAGATCTGATACCGAACTCGCGGACAATTTATAACACTCGTTGCTCGATTTATTGCGGCATGCCGATTGCGGGACGATATCAACGAAGTGCTGCGTTGCTCGCGGTTTTCACGGGGCCCTACTGGAGTGAGCCGGACGTGAGTCGCAGCCCGCAGCAGGAATGCGATGGGGCCCGCTCGTGAACGTCGATGGAAAATTTCGATAAGCGCGCGGAGAGAGGAGAATTTAAAATTTCGAATCGGATTTTTAAACAAATTTTATCCGTTTAGCAAATTTGTAATTCTAAATTTTATTGTTTTCGATTATGGTTTTATTGAGATGGGGGTCCTCGGATAGATTCGAATGCCAGGGCTGTGTTGCTGTTTACTGCTGACTGCACGATTCCTATCTGTACATTTCTGCTGTTTATTTTTTTTTTATAACAGACTACCTGTGTGGTTTTTTTAAATATGTTATTCATAATGCATTATATTTCAAGAGTTTGCATTGTAGTTAATATATTTTTCAACACTAAATCTGATTCGATTTCACATAACTTGTAGTGATATTCAATATTATCACAATGCGAAATAAGTTTGTAGATTCTGAAAAATTTCAAACTTGTGTGTTTATGTGTATCTAATATAATTTATTTAAGCTTAACCTAGCCTTACCTAACCTAACCTAACCTAACCTAGACTATAATAAAGTATTGCACTATAAACAGTAAACAATTTTATAAACTGTATAGGCTTTTTATGTAAAGCCAGTATGAATGCTGTTCCGTAGCTAAAATAGGTAGTGGTAGATTTATATGATATGTAAGCTTTAAAACAAATACTGCATAATTTGTTTTGATGAGGAGAACTAAAAATTTGTTTTTTTTGGACTACTTTACTCCTTAGTTTGACCTGAGAATCTAAAATTGACAAGCATCATTAATTTAAGCAACAATCCAGACTATAAAACTCATAAACAATAAATTGAAGCATTTTGGTACATAACTAAAACGGCCTACAAGGAAACGCTGCATATATTAAAGACCAAAATCTCAAATGTTCATTTTAATATAGGCAAAAGGCACGCTGAAATGATTTGTTGGGCCATGGCAGATATAATTAAGTAATTTAGGAAATTAAAGTGGAATACATTACAAAATAATGTACTACTAATGTACAACCATCCAGAACAAATGATATGTTATTTTTTAAATCTCAAACAATTTTTTTTTGTTGTTCCTGAAAGGTAGTTTGTTTAGCGTCTTTGCACTGCGGGCATGATTATTTTGTTGTGGATTTTTGACAAATTCTTCTTTTTTATGTGCGTTTTTATTACTGAATATAGTTGATGAAGTTCTAAACAGTATGTGTCCAAGGTATGCAGTTTTATTTTTTCTTGATTCTTAACAGTTTTTCTATTTCTTTGTACTAGTACTGTCTTGTTTTCTTCTTTTTTGTCTAACGTATTTTTAATATGCGCTTATACAACTATACAATTACATTTCAAATGCTTTTATTCATAATATTTATTTGTTTTATGTCCATTGTTCTGAGATGTTATGTGATTCTGCTGACTTTCATAACTTATTTTAGTATGTTTATTGTCGGACTTGATGTAGTGCTGTCTGTGTGTACTAGCATGTATTGTCGGTTTTTTTGTTTTTGTAGAGGATTCAGGAGTCATCTAGTTTTAAATTTTTTCCGGTTTTTTTAAATTTTTTGTGTCTAATCTTGTTTTTTGGTAGTCTATGGAGAACATTTCTTTTTGGTAGTCTAAACATTTTTGTACACGGATTTGTAGGCTGCTGCGGAGTCCGAACTGTGCGTCACTGTGCTTCATTTTACATTTTTTGTAGGTTCTGTTTTTGATAACACTCAGAAACATAACGCTATTGGTTTTAAAAGTTTTTGTTGACAATGACATTTAACAACTTTACTTGGCTAACAACATTGAGCATTTCTAAACCAATATTTGAAGGAGATACAGTTGTTTAATGTTTTTTAAATATAAAATTTTTGGTTTTTGATTTATTTAATATTAAACTATTCTCACTTAACCATTGTTTTTAAGCGTCTAGTAACACGTACGCGTTATTATCAATTTTTGGTTAATCTGCGTAGTTTTGCAAAATAAATTGCAGTTCATATTTAAAATGAGTTTTTATCAAAGTATTGAATTAGCTCTTTATTAGCTAGTTTGTGGCAGCCAAAGTGAGCTGTACGTTGCATATTGTATGCCTCACATTCACTCAGCAATTTTAACATCTTTGGCATAAGGGGTCCTTCTTTATTCCCAGTTGTATACTACGCGGTACGACGGCGCACAAGATCCACCTAGGTTGTTGATTGGTGTAGGCTGTTTTCTGTCTCTTCTTCTTTTCATGTTTCTTTAGGTGCTAGTCTGGTTTGCTTGTGCCTGATTGTCCTGTATACCATTTTTGTTGTGATAAACGGGAGTGGCGGTGTCGGTGATGTGTGCATGGACTGCACAAGGCTTTGCTAGACTCACCTGCAGGTTGATTTGTTGGGGCTTTGGAATGCCGGTTTGAATTTTTTCTAAGGCTTCTAGGTTGCAAAGATAGTGAGGTACTCTCTATCTTGACTCGACTTGTTTGGTGAGGCATGTTGGCTCTATTTCTATGACCATTATGTGGTGTTATTTGACAAGTTTTTGTATATATTTTTGATTTTTTTTTGGTATCCTCATCAATGCTGTTGACGCTAGCATATTGTAACTAGTCTTGTACAAAAACTATAAGATAACCAGTTATATCAGATGGATTGTTGGAGTAATGCGTAACGGTAATTGTGTTGTTTTTGCGCTCTACTGTGGTTTCATATATTTTGTTGTTAACTGATGGGTTTAGTGCTAAGTATCAGTTTGTCTTCTGTAGTCGCCAAAACCGGAAACATTGCATATGTTTTGACCGGGTTTGCCTTGAGTTGCCATTGACCGCGTTGGGCGCGCCGGGATTGTGATTTGCTTCATGTTGGGTTGGGCTCCGTGGTTGTAGACGGAGGCAGCTAGTTCATGTCCAGGACTTCTCCTGAGGTCGTTTTATGGAGCGTTGGAAACGGTATGTTTGGTGTTTTACATTTTTGTTAGCTACAAGTTCTTACTCACACGTTCACCTAGAACGCAGATGTCACACACACATTGTGCTTAGTACAGGTTAAAGTGCTAGATGTGAACGTTGCATAGAAACCATCTCATAACTAACTTTTTTGTAACATGAAAGGGTATATCTCATCAGCTCTTGGCAAGTTTAATGTTTCAATTGTGTTGATTCTTTATTTTAAGCTACTTATAGTGTTTGTCTTATCTCAGTTTTGTTTGTGTTCTTTTTTGTTTGACAATTCAAGGAGCTTCTATTAATGTACAACCCGAAACGTGTGTTTGCAGTAGCTAGATTTTGTTTAGATTTTTGTAGCAATGTTGTATACCACAAAAATAGTTCTATTTTAGTGTTAAGCAGTCTTCTAGTTTTTGTCCTAACTTAAGTGACCTTGGACGTGTGGTTAAAGGTGCTTGGGAAGCTTTGGTTGAACGCGATCATTATAGAATTAACAATTGAGTTATTAATTTCAAATTATGTGACGTTTGTGCACTAAGTTTAATGATTGCGGGACAATAATTTCAACTTTAGTTCCGGCCCACCCATCCAAGAGTTTATAATTCATTTTTTTGTTTACAAACAGTTGGGTGGGCAGGGCACTAAGTTCAATAATTGCAAGACAGTAGTTTTAACTTTAGTTTTCAAATTCTTGATCAAAAACAGTTGAGTGGCTGGGTTGAGCACTAAGTTCAATGAATGCGGAACAATAGTTTTAACTTTAGTTCCCGCTCGCCCGCCTAATTGTTTGTAAATCAATTTTTTGATTAAGTGGGTGGGCGGGGAATATAGTTTATTTATTCTGAAAGAGTAATTTCAACTTTAGTTTTTGCATACCCACTCAAGTGTTAGTGAATTAATTTCTTGATTAAGGGGGTGGGCGGGGAATATAGTTTATTGATTCTGAAACAGTAGTTTCAATTTAGTTTCCGACTACCAACTTAAGTGTTAGTGAATCAATTTCTTGATTACAAACAGTTGGGTGAGTAGGCGAGGCACTAAGTTTATTGATTGCAAGACAGTAGTTTTAACTTAAGTTATCAAATTTTTGATTAAAAACAGTTGAGTGACTGGGCTGGGCACTAAGTTCAATAAATGCGGGACAATAGTTTTAACTTTAGTTTTTGCCCACCCGCCCAAATGTTTGTGAATTAATTTCTTGATTAAGTGGGTGGGCGGGAGACATAGTTTATTGATTCCAAAACAGTAGTTTCAACCTTAGTTCCCGCCCACCTACTCAAGTGTTAGTGAATCAATTTCTTGATCACAAACAGTTGGGTAAGTGGGCGGGGCACTAAGTTCAATGATTGCAGGACAAAAGTTTCAACTTTAGTTTCCGCTCACCCACCCAAGTGTTAGTAATTTAATTTCTTGTTCACAAACAGTTGGGTAGGTGGGCGGGGCACTTAAGACAATGATTGGTGACAATAGTTGCAACTTTAGTTCCCGCCCACCTACCCAATTTAACAGTAGTTTTGACTTTAGTTACCGCCCGCCCGCCCAAGTTGGCGGGGCGCTAAGCTTATTGATTACGAGACAGTAATTTTAACTTTAGTTAGCAGGCAAATAGACTGCTACATCAAGGGTTTTGGGTTTGAGTCTTCTATTTGAAGGGTCAGTTTTTTTGGTAAGGAAACAATTGCAGGTGGTGAAGGTCCTTGTTGGTTTTAGGAAAGGTACCCAAATTTTAGAATAATTTTTGTTTTGTTTTTTTTTTCTGTCACCACTTTGGTCTCTAGGTCTCTAACTCATAGATTTCATAATGACATTAAATTCAGTATATGTTTTGCTACGATACATTTACGACGCAACGGTTGCATGAAGGTTTGGCTATAAACAGTCATCTGTCCGGAATGTTTAAAATCTTTTTATAATTTTTTTTACCTAAACTTCCTGAATCAGGGCAATATTAATGTTGTGTTTGATCATTTATGCAATATAAGCTACAGATGCTGCGGTACACTGTTGTAGAATCTGCATCTGCACTTTGTCATATTTTTTTGGAGATTATACAAGGCCTGAAAGTTTATTATTGAAGAATATAGGTGCAGTTTGTTTTTTGAGTATTTTACATTTTTTTGAGATCCCTTGTGCATGAGTAAAACGCTGAATTGTTTTGGGATTTAGTTTACATTAAACAACTAACCGGTACCCATGTAATTGTTCTTCTTGAATTTGCCAATACAATTTTTTTTTTTTTTTTGGGGGGGATGTGTTAAGCCATTTTTTGGTTGGTTTGTTTGAGCACTTGATTTTTAAGAATCTTTTTTATAAGTGCATTCCTAAAAACGGGGTAATTTTTTTTCTTTTTTTAATTTATTAATCAAACCAAGAATGTTTGTCTTGATGGTTTCTGCTTTTTTAAAACTCAAGAAACAATTGGTTTATTTTTTTAGTAATGTTGAAGGTGTCTTTGAATGTTTTTCTTTTTAAAAGTTTTGTTGTTGTTGTTGGCGTACTACTACTGGACAGGTTTTGCTTTTGCAACCAGCAATAGTTAGCGTAGGTGGTTTCATGTATTGCTGTTGCCTGCCTCCGCTACGTCTTCACTTTTGTTTAAAACGCAGCATAACTTCTACTTTAGATTGGTGCACTAACTTAGTTTGGTCTGTAGGTCAATACCGTTGCATTCTTTTAGATCGTACTGCAAATTGTGATAGAAATTGGTGAAAACTTTAAAAAACCAAATTAAAATTGCATTTTTTATGATTACATTTATGACTATGACTGTTAATAGATGCGTTGAGATTACGAAAATCTATCTAGAACCAATGTTAATTGTTATTATTATTTAATTGAATGTAACTCTAAACTAATTTGTTTTATCTAATTATTTCTAGAATTGGTTAAAATTAGTTACTACAAAAATAGATGCAAAATTGGGCTTGAACACGTCTTTGTAATAACAAGAAAAATACTTTTATATTTTTTATAAATGTAGGAAAGATTTTAAAAATATCCAAGTAGTATTTGGAGGCTGAAGCTGAATTGGCTTTAGACATTTCTTATCCTTTTAAGTTTGTGCTTTTCTTAGAAGATTGTTTTGTGTTAATATAAACATTGCCTTGCAAACTGAACACAATTCAATTTTCACTATAAAAATCTGATAATAATTTTATACTTTATAAATTGTCATGATTTATATAGTGATTATAATTGAGTAAATGTGGTTAATATTTAACCCTATTAAATTATTACCAGCGCCTGTTTTAAAATAAATACATGAATTTATACATTATCCCCACTTATCTAAAATGTCCACATATTAAACTCCATTAACATAATTGAAATAATAACCAGGAGAAATATGAATTTATAATAATGAACATAAACAAAGGAAAATTCATTTAATATATATATTTCACAATTTCATTAATGTAATGTAAATCTTTGAGATGATTTCTAACGATAATGCGAATAGAAAGCAAAAAAGTATTAAAAAAAACAGGGCAGACGCTATCATTAAAATGCATCACCTTTAGGCATTGTTAATAAATTATGAGTTCGTACGATATATGTTACATTTTTTTGCACCAATATTATTGCACATGTGTGAGTGTATCGTGCACACACAATATGTTAATATGGCGTGTTTTCAGTTTCCATATTACTTTATACGGTTTAATATGACCTTATAACACTTGCCGGTTTATGTATTTTAAAGATGGAATTCATTTCGATAACGTATTAATTAACAAGAATTATTATAATATTTGTTATATGCAGACCTATTACACTCATAAATTAAATAGCGCGTGCATACAGTTTTTTTTCTTCTCGGTATTACGTGTAATCATTTTATTATTATTTTAATGATGGGTAAATAATTTTATTTTAAAATTTAAAAAAAATAACGATTCATTTTAGCCGTAATTATTCAAGCGTTGCAAGCAATTTTTATCCTTTCCATATAATTAAAAATATTTACATATAATATGTGCGCGATTTGATCGGAGGGAATTTTCGGTTGGAACAATGCACCATAAAACTATTAAATGTTGAGCAAGTCATAATTCACTTTTAGTGGTTCGCATACCTGTAATTATTAAATTTGTAAGTTTGGAACACGCGTAGATATATAATTCCAGAGTGTGGCTTATGAATATTATTGTCTATTTTATGCAAATTTTAATTGAAACTGGCATTTCTACTATTTCATTTATAAATTATTCATTTTATATATTTATTTGAGTGAGTGGTGAATGAAATGGTGTTGGTTTTATAGTGTCTTAGATTAATGTCCCATAAAATAATGTTATTATGGGATTTTGGAAAAAAGGTGTTTTATATAATGGACCGTTCTAATTTGTATTAAATGCTGTATATATTATGCCATGATATCATTTGTATAATTTTTTAAATGTAGTAAATATGCAGCTCTAATGCGACTACATAAAATTAATATATTTATAATGAAAACATATCTGTTACTACCCGCATGCATAGTATTGCAAATAATGCAATTTTTTACATTACGAATACTTATGCTAACGTACTTGCTTATGTTGTAATACTAAATTTACAAATACAAATCAAATTTTTGTTTTGTCAAACTTTAATAATAATTTAACAATTTACTATGTTTTTTATAACAAATTTATTTTTACTAATACGGCTCGACAAGAACCTTCTACGGATGCAATAAATTAACTGAGTTAACTAGTGGTACTCAGTTAATTTATTGCATCCGTAGAAGGTTCTTGTCGAGCCGAAACTAGTAATGTGTTAGTGAGAATAAATTATAATAAAAAACATTGTTTAATTATTATATAAACATGAATTATCATGTAGTAGAGGTCACAACCATCAGTTTAATTTCTTCTTAAAATTGGTTTTCACTTTTAATTAGATACTTTTAAGGATGTCGTTAGGCACTTTGATGATCTGCCTGGAAGCCTACTTGAGTGTGGGTTTCAGTTAATTGTTTTTCTGTATATAATATCGATTGAAAACCTTTTTAAAACTTCGAGAATATCATCAAGCTTCTGGAAACAATTTTAATATTTAAAAAACTACTTTTTAAAGAAATAAACTAAAGTTTCAACTGTAACAAATGTCAAAGGTTTTAAAGACTTTAGAATATTTTTCAAAATCTAGAAGACAATCTTATATTTTTAAGAACAATTTCAAACAAACTAATCAGGATAGTCCAAAACTTTTGAATTATTGCCGATAATATTTGCTTTAAAATCCATCGTAAGATTCTACAAGCAATGACAAAGTTTTGGAAAGAGTTTTGAAAACAACATCTATTATAAACCATCTTTAAATATTAATAATAATTTAGTTTTTAGAGAACTCAAAGCTTTTGAAAACAATTTTGAGTTTTTAGTCAAAAGCTGCAGCTAACAGTTTCAAAAATAATCTTAAATTTTTAGAAAATAGTTTAAGCCTATTGTAAACAACAGCTCGTTTCTGGATATTATCATAGAGTTTTTAAAATATTTCTAAAGTTTTGAAAAAAACTTTAAGAATTTGGAAAACACTTGTAAGTTTTGGAGATAGACCATAACTTTTTTTAACTGTTTTCAGAAATAAACTTAAGCATTCTGAAACAATCAATAGTTTTTGATGATTATTTTAGTTTTTTGTTTTAAGTTACTATTTTAAATACTCCTAAGTTTTTCAAAATTATATTAAGCATCTGTAAACGAAGTTAAACAAATTTTAAGCATTTGTAAATTGGTTAAAGCTTTTGCAAACCATCTCAAGTTTTTGGAAACTATTTAAGCAAGTTTCTAGGAACTATTTAGTTTGTTTGATTGGCGATATATTGAAACTTTTGGAATCAATTTTAAAAATACTTTTATGTTTTTAAAAACAGTTTTAAGTTTTTGAAGATAAGCAAAATTTGTTGTAATCATTAACAATAAAGTTTTTAGAAACCATTTTAGTTTTTAGAATTATTTTTTCACTGTAAAAAATAATAATTAAAAAAATTTAAGAATATTATCAAGACAAAAAAATGCAAAATACAATTTTAAACCTACAAAGTCAAAATTTATAAAGTAATTCAGAGTTTCTAGAAATAAAATAAAACTTTTACAATTTTAAGGTTTTGGGAATAAGTTAAGACTTGTAGAACAATGTTTCAGCTTCTACAAATAATCTTAAAATATTACTATATGTTTCTTGAGCTTAAGCTTTTATAAACATTTTTAAGCTTTTAAAAACAATCTCAAACTTTTGCTAATTATTTTAGAGTTGTTAGAGTATTCTCAAAGTTTTGAATGCAACTTTAAGAAGCAATGTAAAAGTATTTATGCTTTAGAGATGCTCTGAAGCTTTTTACATTAATTCCAGAAATAAAATCAAGCATTTTGAAAAATTTCAAAGAGATTTGTGAATAGTTTCAAAACACAATTTAAAACTTTTTAAAGCTTTTGGATATCATTTTAAATTCTGGGAACTATTGCAAACTACTAAAGCTTTTGCAAACTAATTTAAAATAAAATATATTTAAAAACACGTTCAAGTTCTGAGAATATGCTAAAGTTTTTTCAAACTTACATTTTCAAACACAATCTTAAGCTTTAACAAAAATTTGATTTTTTTTTGGAAATAGTCAAAAGTTTTTAGAAATAGTTAAAAGCAAGCAACATCACACTCTTAAAAACTATCGTAATCTTTTTACAATATTTTTAAGCATCTAGAGATAATCTTAAATTGTTGGGGACTTTTTTTAAGTTTTTAGAAATTGTCGTAATTATCTAGAATTAATTAATAAGGGTTATGAATGCTACTAAATTTAATTAAGATTTTAACATAGCTTGTTTGTGGGTCAGACTAGATTGTATAAAGACTTCAGAAAAGTTTTATACATAAAATTGTGTGAGAATTATTATAACTATATGAGTAACTTAAAAAGGTCATTTCAGAGTATAATTTTATTATTTATGTTATAATTATAATGAAAATTTATGTTGATATTTTAACAGTTTATAGCCAGATTTTGAAGATTTCTTACAATTGTTTGAAATTTCATTGTCGGATTTAGTTATTATTTTCATTTTATGAACAAAATTTTGCATTTATTTAACGAGTTTTGTTTTTTTTTTAATTATTATTTTAATATTTTATGAAAGAATTTTGCAAGATTTGAGTGTTTATAAATAGAATGTTACAATTTTTAAAGGTTTGTTAGATTTTGCTATTCTTGACTTTTTATGAATAGAATTTTAGATTTTTTGACCGGTTTTTGAATTTTTCTGACAATATTTTGAGATTTTATAGCCGTATTTTGCTGTTTTTTTGCCTTTTTAACAGTTTATGGTTTGATGTTTAATGGCCGGATTTTTGGATTTTGTAACCAATTTTTGCCGGATTTTGATTGTAACTGAAAATATTTTAATGTTTCATGCCCGGATTTAGCTATTTTTGCACTTTTTTATATTTAAATGTTTTCTAACAATATTTTGATGTTTTAACACCGATTTGCTATTTTTGACAATTTATGAAAATGAAATGCGTATTCAACAGCCAGATTTTGGTACTTTCTAACAATATTTCATGTTTCAAGCACATTTTATTTTTTTATGTTTAATAAAAAGAATTTTATTGTATTTATATTTTTAAACGACGTATTTACTGTTTGAATGCCGGATTTACACTTATAAAAACAGGATTTACAGTTTTAAAGACCGGATTATTCCTCAAATACACCTTTGCAAGCTGGATTTACAATTAGGGAGGTTGCATTAACAATTTGAAAATTGAATTCACAATTTGGTAGTAAAGTTTAACATGTTGGTTAATAAATTTTTAGTTTAAAAAATTTGAATAACATGTTTAAAGAACCGATTTATAATGTGAAAATTGGATTGGATTAACTGTTTGGCAGTAAATTTAACAATTGCATTTTTTAAAGCCGGTTTTACAAATGCTAATTTTATTATTATAAAACCGAGTCAACAATTTTGAAAGCAACAGTTACACTTTTAGCTAGATAGTTTAAAGATCTGAGTTAAAATTTAAAAGCCAGATTAATAGTTTATCTGTAAAATTTAACATGTAAGTTACCGGATTTATAATTTAGCCGGAGTAACTGTTTGTCAGAACAGTGTAATAATTTGAAGGCTAGATTTACGCTTTTAAAAAACAGATTTACAGTTTTAACGGCCGGATTTTTAATTTGAAGATTGAATTTTTAGTTTTAGAAACCAGATTAATAATTTGAAACCGGTTTAACAGTTTGGCATTGAAATTTATCACTTTGGAACGCAAATTTACAGTTTTAAAAGTTTAAATATTTTTTACTAATAAATTAGTTTACTTTTACTTTTTTTATTAAAACCAAAAACTGTTAGCTGAATTTCCAGATCTGAAAACCAATTTTACAAAATGCTAGATATATAACTTATTACTATGATAGTAATATTTAATACCTTGGTAGCCGGAATTTTTAAAAATTGGAATTGACAGTTTAAAGGCTGGGATTATGTTCATAGGTTAAATTATCAGTTTGATGGTAAAGTTTAACACCTTGAAAGCTTTATTTACAGTTTTAAAAGCTAGATATGTAGTTAAAACAGATTTATGATTTGAATGCCGGATTAATAGTTTGGCAGTAGAATTTAATAAGTTAATAATAATGGCTAGATTTTTATTTTTGAATGCTGCGTTTATATTTTTTAAAGCCGGATTTGCAGTCTTAATGCCGGATTAATAATTTGTCAGTTAAATTTAACACTTTAAAAACCAGCTTTTAACTTTAGAAAACCGGATTTAAAGTTTAAATGCTAGATTTACACTATTAAAACTAAGTTTAAACTTTTTTTTTGTGGTTTGGGAGGAGAATCTTTAAAGACTGCAGTATGCGCATCGACTAAGGGAAGAGGAAAAGAATTTTAGGAAATGTTAATCGAGTGATTAACTGAACGCTTGTGTCGCGAAACTTTCTTATCTGGGTCAGGATTGGAGCAAATCGCAAGATTGTCAACGTACTTTGCGGCCAGAGCTTCGATATGTCTGCATAGTGGTGGAACCCCGAGATTGCTTTGGATATCACAATTTCGGACAAACCATAGAGTTCCAGTGAGCTACCGCAAGGTCAAGCCTTCTATCTTATCTAGATGCGTGTTTGCGGCGGTTCCCCAGATGGGGCACGTCTACGTTATCATGGGTCTGATGGTAGACGTGTATAACCGGACTTTATTCCGGAGAGAGAAACCATTGTTTTGCCGCAGCATCGGAACCAGAAGATTTTTAGCTAATTTAACCTTATCGAGAATTGACTGCACGTCCAACTTGTACGTGAGCCCTTGTCAAAGGTAATCCCTAGATGCAGAATCGGACCACGGTATAGGAACGTTGTCAAGACAGACGTTCTCATGAGGTGCGTTTCGTCACCGAGTGAAGAAAACGGTTTTGCTTTTCTCTGGATTGACCTTTACTAGCCAGTCATCTAACCAGCATTCCAGATTGTCGGAAGCTTTTTGTAGCGTAGAGGTGATTACCAGAGGTGACCTTGACGAGTACAGGAGCGCTGTATCGTCTGCGTATTGCCATTTTAACGCCGTGCTTTCATCCCGAAGGCATGTCCGCAACGAAGAGGTTAAAAAAGACCAGAGAGAAAATGGAGCCTTGAGAGACCCCTGCCGTAATATTTCACATGGTAGAAACGTGTTTTTGAATTCTAACAGCCAAGAGGCTATCAGCCTTATAAGACGCAGAGGAAATTTTTGACTGTAGAGTTTGTAGAGAAGACCTTTATGTCAGACTTTGTCAAAGGCTTTTTTCAAGTGAAAAAAGACCATTTCCTGTGGCCTTTTTTTACCTATAGCCTCCCACAATAAAATCATAAAACCCGATTTAACTGGTATACCTAAGAATGTTTTCAACAAAATCTATGCTGATGCGATGGAAGTAAATTATTCGATTCAACGTGATCCTGAATAATGTCTAAGATAGCCTTTTCTATGGCCTTACTCAAAGTGCATAGTAAACTGATAGGCTGGTAGTTTTGAGGAAACCGCCGGTCTTTCCCAGGTTTTGGGATGTTAATAACAATTGAGCTTTTTCAGACCGTAGGAAAATGCTTAGTGCAAAGGATTGCATTAGCAATATTGGTGAGAACTATTATTGCTTTAAGCAAAAACTATTTTAGCGCTCTATTAGGAATTCCGTCAGAGTCTGGAACAGACCGGATCTTTCGTTTTTGTATAATCTCTCGTATTCAAGACGGTCAAACGCTTTGCAGCGGCGCGTCGTCGCCAGCGGTTTTCAGGGCTTTCCTAACCACCCGTTCAACCCTTTCGACGTGTTCCAAATCCGAACATTTGTTTGGGGAGCATTGAAGTTTTAGGCTGTGTACTTTGGTCTTTCCCTTTTCTTTTAAACTAGCTAGGTTTGCAATTCTAAAAGCTGGATTTATAATTTGGAAGTCTTATTAACAATTTGGCAGTAAAATTACAATTTGAAGAATTTTACAGCTAAAATGATACACATTATTGGATTTAATTTTGTCAAATTAACAATTTGGTAGCAATAAATTTTGTTACCAAACTGTTATAAATGCCGGATTTATACTTTCCACTTTTAAAAGCTGTTTATCAAGAGAGTTAAACACGTTGGTAAGATTGCTATTTTTGAAAATTACACATTTAAAATCCGGAAATGCCCTGATTAACAATTTGGCGATAAAAATAAAAAAATTTACACTTTTAGAACTGGGAAGAATAGCTTTGGCAAAGTTGAGGTGGGCGTCGCACACTACGTCGGGCGCCAATAAGGAATTGCCCGGTACCGAACCATTTTTACTATATTTTTGATGCAATTGTGTGGGTAAAGAATTTTTAAAATTGCCGAAAGGGAGGTCAGGCTGACTTGCAGTTTTTAACATTGAATTTATCGAGTCCCTTTCTTTTCAAAAAATTAAATTTATGCTTTTATGCTAGTTTTTTAATAATTTGTTTTAAACAATTAAGATTAGAACTCATCTAAAAAAAGAGTATATTTTTTGGAATTTGAACTAAAAAGAGTAACGAGTGTTTTAATGTCAAAAAAAGTTACTAAAGTAGAGTATGTTTGGTCAGCCTGATAACAAAACTTGCGCTTTTCTGGCTAGCGGAGTAAAAATTTATTTTATTTTGAACGTCAAAACGCTAATTTTAATGAACAATTCTAATTTGATTTTTTTACTATTTTGATTATGATACGCGAGTTGCATATTTTTTTCCCTAAAATATGAATCAAGTGTACGCAACAAAAATTTAATTTTGCTCAAACTAAAAATGCTTTTTTCTAATTGAGTCCTGATTTTGCAATCAAAATTTGGAAAAATTGATTTTTTTGCATTTTTTTACATTTTTTGATTGTTTGTAATTTTTCAGGGTTGCATTTTTAGAAAAAATATTATAGTATATATATTAGTATTTTTTGCACATATAAAAGCACGTTTTTATCTATATTTGAGAAAATAAAACTATCTGTCATCTTATTTTTAAGAGAAACTGTCTTTTAAACTTCAACAAAATTTAAAAAATTTGAAAAAAAAAAAAATTTGAAAAAAAAAAAAATTTGGTTGTGAAAACTTATTCCTTGAATAATTTTGAACAAAAAAGTACCTAATAAATGTTTTCCATAAATGCAATCTTGAGAAGTTGAGTTAAACAATCAAAAAATGAAAAAAGGCTTAAATTTCAAATTTTTGAGTATTTCTAAGATATCTTGGAGCGTAGTGCACGGCACTTTCTGAAATTTTTAGGGTATTTTTTGCACATATAAAAGCACGTTTTTATCTACATTTGAAAAAAAAAGAAAATACTTGTCATTTTTTTTTAAGAAAAACTGACTTAAATTTCTGCAAAATTTTTAAAATTTAAGAAAAAAAAAATGTAGGCTAGGCAAAATTTTTTTTTCCTAAAACTGCAATCCTGAAAAGTTACAAACGATCAATAATGTAAAAAAACTCAAAATCCTTGATTTTTCCAAATTTTGATATTCTATTACTCGGATATGGCTTACTGAGAAAATCTGAAAAAATTCATATAATTTGTTATTCATGTAGAGAAAAGCATTTTCATAGGTTTGAGCAAAAACAAATTTTATTTTGTACACTAGACTCATACATGGCCATATATAAATGCTAGGGTTTAGTGTGCTCAAAGATATTTTGGCTTTATTACTTTGACTTTTTAGATTAGCTCATTAGTACTCTTTTTGGGGGTCCTAATAAGCTAAGTCAATAAGTCAAAATAATAAAGAAAATTTCTACACAGTCCTTTGTTGGCTTTTTTGTTAAGTATTTAAAGTTTTTTTGGTTAGGAATTTTTGCCGGCGTAGAGCCTAAAAAGTCTGTCTACAATAGCTTTTGTAGAGTTTGATCGATTCTATGTAATCTTCTTTTTTTGTCAGCAGGGTCTAATGTTTGCAGTACTATCTTTGCTCAGCTCTTTTTAGATTGAAAACATGAAGGTAGCTAACACCTTTGTAGCATCTTTGTTAGAAGTATTTTTGTTTTGTTTTTTATATCATTTTTGTGTGCTGTGAGAAGATGTACAAAGTTTAGTCACTCTTGGTCTTGTTAAACAGCTTTATAGTGCATGCCCTTGCTCAGTCAATCTTGTTAGTGGCTTGTTTGACAGTCATTGGGCGCAGGTTACTTTGGAAGCTGTTTTATGGAGTTAACAAACGTGTCTGTCTTCTACAGTTTGTAATTTGTTTTTGCTGTATTCTGACAATTCTAAATTTAATTGAAAACTTGTATTTTGTTATACAAATTTGATTTTGAATTACTTTATTTCTCAGTTTCAATGTTAGGTCGAATGTATGCAAAGGCTCATGTGACACATACCACTTTTTAAACTATTTTGTGCTCTATGTGCTACCGCGCAATTATTGACAGATCCACAACACAACAATCAGTGACAGCTTAAGTTACTTCAATTAATTAGTAAGCTAATTTTTTTATTAATATATTGTCATAACACATATAATTGAAGATTACAATAAGATGAATTGTTAAAGTACCAATTGTCTAATGTTAAGGTGTTAGGTTATGTCAAAATCACATCAAACAAAATCAAAAGGAAAGAAGATTTAAGCAACAAGTGGAAAAATAATCAAGGATAAGAAAAATAAATTAAATAGAGAGAAACTTAATATATAAGATTTATTACCAATCTGGGTAAAGCTATTAGGCTGACCGGAGATGATTGCCTGGACCTTAGTGGCCCGCTGAGTTAAAGACCCTTTTGCCTTGTTAACTGATGACCTTGATGGGCAAACCTAATAGTAACAGAAACTGAAGAGGATTTACTCTTTTTTTTCTGTTTCTAAGAATTAATTACAACGTTAAATTGCTATCTAGCGTCTATTTACTCTTTGTCTTAGGAGAGCCTGGAGTCGACCGGATTTTTGGCAAGCCTTTTGAAGGAGGTTTGGACTGTGGTTTCCAGAAAATTAGTGATTTGGGGCTTTGATGCAGCAGCTGTTGAAAACAGAAGGGCTTTTGGATCCTTTTTGGTAGAGGTTTGTGCCGGAACTTTTGGTGGTTTGCCTGGTTAGGATTGACATTGTGGTCTTGTTGGTTTTACTTTTAGTAACTATAGAATTTTTTATAGTATAGAGCCTGTAGTTTTGAAACTATTTATAATTGAGGCAAGAAATTTTATTTGTAACTAAAAATTGTAAATTAAAAATAAAATAAGTTTGCCAATAACCAAAAACTAAATCTTTTATTGAAAACATATAATAAAACTAACTTCTTTAACTAATTGATTTGTTAATAATGTACTTTTAATTTATTTAATTTAAACCAAAACTTTTTGTTCAGAAAATGATCCGTCACTATGACATATAATTATGTATTCATTTACAAAAAGATTACAAAAGCATATAATGGCAGTCCGCGCATTAATTGTACACACATATTGATATTATCATAAATAATCCATTTGTGTAAAAAAAAAATAATATATAGATATACGTACAACTGATACATATCTGGAATTACTAATAGCGCGTGTGTATATATTAAATTATTAAAAATATCATTTATACAAGTTTAATGGTATCACAGCATAGTCACTCACAAAAAGAGGAACGGAATGTTTATAAAATTACATTTTAAACGCGATTATCGCAGAATTTGAATAAAAATCTCGACGCTAACATAAATTGCTCGCGTATTCCGGTGAAATAAATAAATAAATAGATGAAACTCCAGCTCGTTTTTACATATTTGAACAGTTAAATGGGTAATTAATTAATATTTATGTTTTTTGTTAAAGCTTAAAACATTTTTTTTATTCAACTAAAACTAGATGATTATATTTTTTTATTATACATTGATAGGGTGTATGTATCATTTAATTTTCCAATAATCTTTATCGTCACTTCGCCAGTTCGCACTTTATAATTTCTAATTTCTTTTCTCACACACGATTCCGCCGTAACCTTTTTATTGGCAAATTAAGCTTTCTTTATAATGCCGTAATTCCGGGGGGCTCCGGGATTATAAAGTCCGGGTTCGTCTATAAAACCTATTTAAATTCATAAGCACACCTTCCGATTGTGTTTGCTTTAGAAATTTTCCTTTAGATTTTTTCCTTTGTATTTTATGTATTAATATAAAAAAAAGTTGGTTAAATGTTTAATCTCAAATAATTTTTAATTGCTAGGACTTCATAAATCATTCTTTTTAAATTTTATGTTAATACACAAAAAGTTTGAAAAATTATGTTAGGAAATCGTCGACGTTTTCTTATTACGACATAAATCATTTTTACTTAATTGCAAATTGGAAAATGCAAATTATATGTTAATTTTATTGATGCTAATTATTATTATGATTATATAATTAATTGCTGTGGGGACATAGTCGGTTAAGTTGGGAATTTATGGATACAGTTTAATAAAGTTCTATTAACAATATTTGATGGAGAAAACTATGCCATTATATAAACAAATATAATTAAAATTGTTGTCTAGATGCATCACTCGAATAATTCACTTAATTACCAGTAACACCAAAAAAGGAATTAAGGATGTCGTTTTTACTCCTCATCAATATAATAATTAAAACAAAGAACTGACATATCTCGCCATCTATAATTATTATTTATGGCTCTTAAATCCTGTACAACAGTAAGCATTATTATTACCTTCAAGAAAAAATGTAAAATAAAAATAAAATGAGATGGAAACAGCTTGAGACAACATCGAAGTAGAGCACATGTTAAACAATGCGTTAACTCGCAAACTATTACCGCAATGTCTCCATTATGAAGTTACGCACTTGGGATATTGTTTAGAGGATATTCCCATTTCCATGGCGGAGTATATACCCGCATTATGAAATATCTTCTTGTTTTAAGAAGAAAAAAATAAGATGGTGTGGAGTAATATATCATTTCTGAACACCCACAGGACAATGGTATCTCGATGCAAAAATCTGCATAACTAGCGGTCACTCACATATTAGCACCTCATTAAAAAATAACATGTTGAATTCGCAATGGAAATTGTTGCCATACTTGCATAATTGAGGGAACAGCATGGCTTTAACTATGTTATATATTAATGATAAATTGATGAGGATTCAATTCTAAATTAATATCTAAATGTATATTGGCAATTTGCCTTGAATATATTTTGATTTATATACTCGACGAATTGTTTTAGTAGGTCATATTGGGCTCGGTTTGTTAAATTGAATAATTGTTTCATGTAATAATATTTGTACAAGATTAGATTTTGTATTAAAAAAAAAAATTAATTTAAATTATTTTTCACTGTTTATAGTTTTATTTTTTTGATAGTTTAGTTAGTTGTGATATTTTAACTTAAAAGTTTGGTAAAGAATCCACAGATTACTTATAAAAAAACAGTTTAGCTTGGCCTCTATAATGTGAACAAATTTATGAACGTGTGAGAAAATTTCGTGTAAGAAAATCTAATAACTTTTTTTAACATTTAGAATTGAAAAATGTTTTTTTCAATATTGTTTTGCCGAGTTTACGTTCATGTATGCATAAACAACATTTTAAAATACAGCGCGTGTTTTATTTGCGATAGTCGGGCATTGTGGTTGGAACAAAAGGACATCTACAAATTGCATTACGAATCATCCAATCAGAAACACATTGTGCCGATGGATGTTGGATTTTTGTTTTCCCCTAAATTAATATATTGACGAAAAAATAATGGTAGCTCTTTTTGTCACACGGCCGCTAAACTCGCTCAACCCGAATGAAAATATGATGTTCATTATCTATGTTGTGTGTTTGTGTGTATGAGCCGCGCGGACGTATTGTCCACCATTAATAAATTTCCCCCGTCCATCCCGTATCGTAATAATTAAATCGTATTTCATATAAAAAAATTAATACTGAAAGCGGCGAACGGTATTGTTTTTATTGGACATTTATATCTATTTGTTTCTCTATAACAATTGAAAAATAGGATATTCATCAGTAATAAATTTAATTGTATTTAATTTTAAAATAATATGATATCGTTCAAAACTTAAAAACATAAATATCTATACCTAAAGGAAAGTAAATGTAAAAAACCTGTTTGTTTTTCTAATAATATTGCAGATAGTACAGAAAAATATACATTATAGACTTAATATATACAAATTAAGAAACAGTAAAAAGCTGAATAAATGAAGTTTTATTTGAAAAAATAAAATAGCTTTTCTACTTACACTATAGTGTCTGATAATTAGAAAAGCAAAAAGAAAAAAACTTTATATATATTTTAAAATAATATTTATAAAAAATATACTTTTATATGATTTTAATTGTCTTTTATTTAAAGTAGACTAGTTTTGGTGGTTAGACTATCTTTGGTATAATATCTATATGTTAATGTGCATTAAAAAAAAGCAATAATTACTACGCCAAATTTTTTACTAAATTACAACTTCTTTACTAGAAATAAATTGATTTATACAAAACTTTGAAATGCTCAAACTTATCTGAGATTTGAATTAGAGAAAATTAATTATATTTGGACTATTACTGTGTGTGTAGATTAAGATAATTATTTTTATTTTAGTTTTTTTCATGTCACGGTTTTCAGTTTTAGGAAACACAAATTTAAGTAGCCACATTATTATACATTTACCTCTAAAATCTTCTGAATTAGTAGAGCAAACTTGTCGCATTGCTTTGAAGGCTTTGGTGTTATCTTTATAGATTAATTTATGTTGGTTTATTGAATTGGGTTTGGGTTTTTTGGTACTAGTGCGCAAGTTATCCACTTAATGTTATTTTATCTAAAACCACGAGTAGGAAAGCAATTTCTAAGATGCTTGGTATAGATAGGTAGTATCTGGTGTATCTATATCTGTACATAACCTATGGCGGATGGTTCCAGAGTTTTCTCTTGGTATCGAGCAATGGTAACAACTAAGAAGATGTTAACAGTGCAATTTCAGTTGTTGATAATTTTCTTACGTTTGCAGTTGACATTAGGTTAAAGTTAAATGTTTTTTCTGGTGCATTTATGTTTATAGATCTATAGAAGTTGATTTGTAGTTGGCAGTTATTACTAGTAGCAACTTAAAATGTCTAAGAATACTTTTTACGGTTTTTAAAATACCTTTAGATTTTTTTTTTTTTAAGGTTATAGAAATGTTTAACAGTTATCAAATTTAAAGTTTTTTAAAGAATTTTTAATGCAAAAGAGGTTAAATAAACAAACAATGCGTAACATATTAAACGCTTTATTTAAGTTTGTTAACAACTGAAACAACAAACGCTCAACCACTTAACCACTACACCAAGCGTCTACGTCATTGATTGTTGTGTCAATTTTTTTTAACCATTGTCAACTGCCGTTTTATTGAATTCTTATGTTTGGCTTTTTCCATCTATAAAATAAACCTGCATATAATTATTCAAAAGCTTCTAACATAGCAACAATATTTATAAAACAGTATTTATAAAAACTTTGCTTATAATAATAAAACTTTAATATCTAATTTGTTATACGCATTTTAAAATTTTATTCTATCTATATGTGATTGACATAGTTGTGAAATACTTTAATGACCCTAAGAACAATGCACTTTGTTATAAATATTTTTAAATTTTGTTTGGTTTGTGTATGACTAAACATGAACAGTTGTGAAATACTTCAATGACAAATTTTGAACCTGGTAGGAAGAATACAACGCAATTTAAAGGAATGTTTAATGAGCAACGGAGTGAATTTATTGCTGCTCAAAAACAACAAATAGCATTAACAAAGAATACAAGAATTGATGAAAAACGCTTTGATAAAAAATGGGATGAATATTTTGAGCAAATTCAAAAAACTGCTAGCTGAAACCTATGGATCAAGACTCAACAAACACAATTTTCTAAGAAACAAAAAAATCAACAAAAGTTTTTCAAAAATATTGTTTACTTCAATTAACACACAGCCGTATTCTACGACCAATTCAATAAATCTGGCAGATAAAATATTTAATTATGTTTTATATTTATTGGTAATATTACAAAAGTTTTTTTTTAATAATGTACACATTTTAAAACTTTTTTGCTTCAGTGTGTCTAGTATTGGTAAAGAGACAAAGACAGCGGAATTTATTCCAGTTGTTGGCTCTTCTATCAGTTTTTTATGAAGGGAGGAGCAAAATCTTTCAAAAACTTGGTGCCCAATTCATCTGGAACGCTGCATCATGTAAAACCACCATACGCTTACCGGCTAAAAAACCTCTTATTAGACTAATGTAGGTTACTGTGAAATTACCGTTAAGTATTTTGTTGCAACCGTTACCCGTTTTGTTTATTCATTACTTTATTGTATAGATTTTATTATCAGACCCTTGCCTGCCTGCCTGGTTTTGGCTTGACAGTCTCTTTCTTTTATGCATCCTTGCCTACAAAAATATACTCTTTCATATTTTTGGCTGTCAGAGCTAAGTTTCTAGTTGTTATCTGCTTTGTGCACTGCTACCTATCGCATTGTAACATGGTGTGTTTAGGTGTATCCACTTTGTCACAGTATACGCATCGATCACTTTCTACTATGTTTATTCTTTGCAGGTAGGCTTGAAAGTAACAGTGACCTGTCAGGATCTAGGTAAGGTGGTATCCAACTTTTCTGTGTTTCCTTGTAACTTATGGAATTACTTTTGGATTATCTTTTTTGTCATCTTTCACGTCTCATTCAGTTTGCCACTTCAACAGAGTTTTAACTCTGGTCATCGTCTTTTGCGCATTCTGGTGTGTACCAGCTCTGTATTTTTTTTTTCAGAACTATTAAGTGTATAGGAATAGCTCCTGTTACCACCTATATGGCCTTGGTGAACACGGTCCGGTACGCGCTTACCACAAGTGCCGCCATTTTTTGTTGTACCCTTTTAAATATTTTTTTGTACTTTGGGATCTGTGCACAGTTGCTCCATGTGGGTGCTCCGTATAGTATGATGGAGTTGGTCACCAAGCTAATAGCCAGTCTCCTCACTATGGTTTCTTCAATATTAGGCATCAATTGCACAAGTGCTGCTACCGCTTTTTTAACCTTTTTAGTAATCTCTGCATTGTGGGCTCCCACGTGTAGGTTTCTGCCAAGATAGACTTCAAGGTATTTAGCGCTATTTTTGCTGGCGACTATAATATTTTCTAATTTTGCGGACACAGATTTAAGTGTATTACGTCTAACCAGTACAACCGCTACAGTTTTGTGCGAGGCCAGTTCCAATTCATTCTTTTCCAGCCACATTTCTATGCGGTTTGCGACGTACTCAGCGTTTTCTTTGATGGTTGCTTTGCACGGCCCGCACACTACTATAGCGAGATGATTCGCATACCCTACTAAAATTGTATTTTTTTGCATGGTTTTTCTGAGCACTCCGTCATAGTAGGTGTTCCATAACGTGAGGGTAAGATGTGAGCTCAGTGGTACTTTGCAGGTTATTTCCTGGCTTTTCTAGTTAAGTTGGTGCCAATTTTCTTACGTTTGCAATGGACGTTAGGTCAAAGTTAGATAGATTTGAGAAAAACAGAATTCTAATTTTGATTTATTTTTTTGTTTGATGTTTAAATATTCAGTGGTCTGAGTCATACTGCAATCTACAGTTTTAATCTGAATTTTTTTGTCTAATCTTTAAGTTTTCTTTTAACTATGCATATGGTTTGGTCAATAGTGCTGACATTTAGTAGACGTAAAATTGCTTAAAACTAAAACTGTCTTATATATTCTTAAAAAAATTTAAAATACTTTAAAGAGTTTGAAAAATATTTTTAAAAAGTTATAACATTTTTTGACAGTTATCAAACTCAATGTTTTGAAATCAAATTATTTTAAAAAAACCTAAAACAACTTAACAAAATTTTAATATGTTACACTTTAATTGTTTTTTTTTAGCAACTAAGGCAATAAACGCTTAATAACCCAAAAAATGCATGGTTTTGGGACAACCGCTGCTTTTATGTGGGTTAGAATTTAAAAAAGTAGTTAAAGTTTGCACCTATCTCAAAAGATTTTAGTGTGCAGCATATCTTGGTAGACAAAAAACGTGGTTTAGATGTTGAAACTTGTTTTAAAAACTGCGGTTTTGTGATTTTAACACTAAGAGCGTTTAGACTACGTTTTAATCTTTGTTTGTTAGATTTTGTGCTATATTGCAATGCAACTATTTATTGGGTATCTGCTTTACGTACAACAAGTTCAACATTAAAGCAAACATCTCTTGGTTAGTCAAGAAGTATTTGAACACCGGAAAATGTTTTATGTTAAAGCACTGAAGGTCTGTTTATAGATTGTTGCGTGTTTTGTAACCAAAATGTAAGCAAATGTTACAAAATTATTTTTACAAAACAGCTCTTGCGATACACAAGAGTGAATTTTAAAAGCGTTCGTCATTCTTAAAAATTTGCAAAGAAATCATTTTTTTTAGTGATAAAGCTTTTTTCTATTTGCTAAGTTTGGTGAATAAGCAAAACTGCCATTATTGGGCAGCAGGAAACTCTCATACAATTTATAAAACTTTATAGTCAGCTTTTTTAATGAAAACGTAGCTGCTGTTTCAATTATATTTGTTTGTTATATCTACTTACTAGAGACATTTGTGTAACCAAAATAGCAACAGCTTAATGACAAAAATTAGCGGAATTTTTTTCTGGGGTTATTTTAAAGAAAAAGTGTAAAGCAACCATTTTCAAACTATCAATGCCTTGAAAGCAGCAATCTGTAAAGAAATAACAAAAATTAAGTCAAAAATTACAACAATTTGCGTAAGATTAACCTGAGACATTTGTAAAGTATTCGAATGACTTTAATACCAATAAATTTAGTTATATAAACTCTCACTTTATATATGACTAACCTGATGCAGTTGTAAAATACCTAAATGACTTTAATGCTAATCCATTTTGTTATACGCATTTCAAAGTCTATGTGTGACTAAACTGAGATAGTAGTAGATATTTTAATGACTTTAATTTTAATTCATTTTGTTATACAGGGCGAGTCAATTTGTCTATGATTTTTTTAAATTTCTCGCTTTTTAACTTAAGGGCAACACTGCTCCTATTAAGAGGCATCTGTCAGCTGACTCCTGTCAAAATTTTATTAAATTTGTGTTTGACAGCTATTGATAGCCGACTATCTTGTGATATAAGGAAATATTTAAAAAAAGTGAATGCTCATTAAGCATTATTTTTTGCGGAAAAAACTATCACTCAAACAAAGACTAAGCTTGTTGAATACTATGGGAACTTGCCACCATCAATTACATTGGTAAAAAGTGGTTTACTAAATTTTGTTATGGCCGTACAAGCACGGAAGATGTAGAACGTTCTAGACGCCTAGAAACAGTTTAAAAAAATTACAATATGGTGTTGGCCGATTAAAGATTGAAAGTGCGAGAGATTGTAGAATCCATAGGCATCTCACATTGCTCAGTAGTTTTAATTTTGAATGATTACTTGGGTATGAGAAAGCTTTCCGCAAGATAGGTGCCGCTTTTGCTTACAATCGACCACTAACGCAATTGTGTGACAACTTTTCAGTGTTTGGCGTTGTTCTGCCGCAATATGGACGAGTTTTTGCGCCGTTTTGTAACTGTGGACAAAACGTAGAATACACTAGAGACTAAACAGCAGTCAAAACAATAGATTTTTTGGGGTGAAACGGCTCCTAAGAAGGCCAAGGTGGCTTTGTCAGCCAATAAAGTTATGGAGACTGTTTTTTCGGATGCACGCGGTATAATCCTTCAAAAGGGTAAAACAATCAATGGCAAATATTATGCCAACTTATTGGGTCGATTTAAAGAGAATTTGAAAAAAAAACAACTGCATTTGGCAAAGAAAAAAGTTTTTAAACCAGGGCTATGCTAGGGTGCACACATGTGCAGTTTCCATAGCAAAAATCTATTAATTAAGCTACAAATTGCTCTCTCATCTGCCCCATTTTTTGATTTAGCCCCAAGTGATTAGTTCTTGTTTCTAAAGCTGAAGAAATTGCTCGGCGGAAAGATTTGACTCCAACAATGAAATCATCTCACAAACATCTATTTTGATGACCTCGACAAATCTTGGAAAAAATAAAAAAAATGGGGAAACGTTGGACAAAGTGTATAGAGCTCAAAGGAAACTACGTTGAAAAATAAAATTAAAAGTCACGGATTTATTGACTTGCCCTCGTATATACCTTAACATTTTTTTTGGTTTATGTGTGTTTAAGAGACAGTTGTAAAGTACTTTAATGACTTCAATGTCAATGAACTTTGTTATACATACTTCTAAGACATTATGAAACACCTCAATAACTTCAATGCCAGGGCATTTTATTTTGCATACACGCAAGACATTTTTGGTCTATGTGTGACTAGCCTGAGACAATTATACAATACCTTAATGACCTCAATGCCAATGCATTTTGTTATTTTTTTTATAGAATGTTTTTCAGAATTTTATAAACTCTTATTTTGAAAAGTGTTATTTAATTTTGCAACAAAATAGAACACTTGCTAAGAGCAACAATAGACTTACTTAGCATTTTAAAATATTTAAGAAATCTAAGAATACGTTGAATAATTTTTTTTTAAATTTTGTAAGGGTTAAAAAATTTGTAAACTAATTTATAAAACTGAAAAGAATTTAACTAGAATTATCAATCGGCTGGCAGCATTCTTTAATTCTAACGTACCACAAATGTATGTATCTAGAATTTTTGAAAAATCTTATAACAAATAATTAATTAAAAAAACTGTTGTCATTGTTTTAACTTGTAGTCACTATACAAAAATGTTTTTTCAAACTTATTGACATGATAATTGATAATAAGATTATTTTGATATAATACTTTAAACTATGTGTAATAAATAATAAAATAACAAAATATTTTTATTTTATATTTAAAATTTGGTATAAATATATTGTCAAAATAAAAAAGACTTGTTTATTTTTATTGTGAATGTTATAATGAATACGAAACCCGTAAAATTTGCATAAAAAAGATTTGTCTGGTTAAAAGAGAACTTTTGATAAGTTTAGCTGAACTTAAAATTGAATTGCAATTTGAATATTTGCATTAGATGGGCGCGAACTAATCTTCAATTTTAATAGGACATTGATAAATAAGCGTTATTTTTACTGCAAATCTCATTTTTCATTAATACATTATCTAATTGAAGTAATAAAAATTAATTTAAAAGGTTCTTTATTTATATAATTAAATGAAATACATAACAATCATAATTTTTATTGCAATATTAATTATAATAAGATATTTATCTTTTAGTTCTATAGAAAATAATTATCAATACATTTATATTCAAACAAAATTTAATGAAATAACCTGAAGCATTTTCGTTGTAAATAATAATCGGCCTGAATTTTGTGTCATGGCAGAGTGCTACACGTATACTGAAGGGGCATGTTCGGGGGTGTAGAAACCCCCTTCAACCCCGCAACACGACATATGACTACGTATAATAATAACAAAAATGAAATATGAACGGGGGCTGAATATACGGTATACGCCAGGGGCAAGGCAGTTGAGCTAGGCAAAGCAGGCAATCGCCGGTAAAGCGGCAGAAGCAGGAAGGCAGGTAGCAGGTCCGAACTGTCCGGCAATATGACGTATGTCGCGGTGTAAAGCGCACTCACGCGAACTTAATTCACAGCGCCATATTTATAGTACTGAACACGCGATCTCTTTTGTTTTAAACGTGTCATGGCGAAATGTAGTTTCGAGCCGTACGTACTTGAAACAAAGGAAAGAGCCACACAATGGCGGGAAGCGCGGGACCGTTTCATCACCGAAATATGAATTACCTCTGGCTGCATGCGTTTTTTTTTTCAGTTTGTGTATTTTTATTTTCATTTGTTTTGGTTCGGAGGAAATAGGGACCGCTCAGATTGCAAAAAAAAATATTTCGGAGATGAAACCGACACAACGCAATTTTGTCTGGTTGAGATTACAAACTTTTTGTTTGAAAAACAAATGACTACCGCCACATGCTAATATTATTGTTTTAAATAACGCAATGTTTAAAACTATCGAATAATAAATTCTAATGTAAAATTAAGTGTTTGTCATAGTTTTGTGTATTAATTTAATAAAAATATGAAGAGTTAATTTGCTATTATATGGGGTTTGTTAGTTTAAATTTTGCATATCAGTCTAAAAATCAATCAAGTATAAACAGGAGCTTATAAAAACATTATTGTCTTGTAGAAAAAAATTTGTAATTTTTTTTTTTTTATACTATTTAACTATTCGGTTAATTTTTATATTGTAAATTGGATTACAGCACTTAATACAAACAAAAATATTATATACATTAAAATATTGTTTATTGTCTCATGTTTTTTAATCAGAATATGGTTCTAGGTCTTCTCTTTCCTTCTATTTTACCTCGGCGTTTTAATATTTCATTTTTTATCTCTCATTCTGTGACCAAAGTATGCAGTTTTCTTTTTTTTAATGATTTCTTTTTATTGCTCATTTTCTTAAGCATAGTTTTATTTGGTACGCAACGTTTCATGCTTTGCTCTGTTCTACAAAACCGAAAACCGGGATTGTCGAAGAGTATTCTTGTTTTGATGTTTACGGACATGTTGCATAGCATCTTTCTTAGTTGATTGAATGCATTTTTTGCTTTTTTGTTTTACTTGTTTTAAGTAATCCAAGCTTTCTAGTTGTTGTAAAGCTCTTTTTTCTATATTGAAGGCATGATTGATGTTGCGTTTGCTAATAATCATGATTTTTTTTCTTCCAAAAGATGAGTATCTGCAGGACCTTTTTGCTTTCTGTTATTAGTCTAGAGTCATCTGCATAGTTGATATTGTTGATTGGCTCTTTGATTTCTTTATCTTTTCTAGTGCTTTTTTAAAAATCTTTTTGTTGGAGAGTAGTGAAAGGATACATGTTTTTGCATTATCTTCTGTATACTAATTTTTGATGATAGTTTTTTTGTTCTGGTGCTAGTTATGGTTTGCTATAATTTGTGTTTTAACTGTTCTTATGCCATTAGCTGTTAAAAGCTTTCGAGTAGTTGATGAAGCCTACCTATACGTTAGTATCTATGTTGCGGGCTATCTAAATGAGCACTTGTGTTGCAAATAGTACTTTTTTGGTCTCGAAATTTAGAAACAATTTGAATTGCGTGTTTTCCATTTATTTGTTGGAAGATTCTTTTGTTTCTATGTTTTTCTTGTTTGCTTTTGTTCTTTTTGGGATGGGAATGAATTTCTAAATACAAAAATTTAGTTTTGCAACTTTCTACTTTTTTTGTCACGCATAGTTTTAATATTAATTAATTCTTACTTAGTTTTGCTTTTTTGTAAGTACATAAAGAAGAAAGCACTATGCCTTGGACGCTCAGGTGTAATCAACTTTAGTCGATTTTTACGTCTTTACGTTTCTACATTCTGATTTAAAAAAAAGTCTTCTGGTGGAGTTAAGGAATTGCGACCATTAGAAAGACATGTATACAAAAGAAACGTAAAGCAACAAGGATAAGAAAAAGAAAGAAAAAAAAACATAAAGATGCCAAGAAAGCTTTGAAGGTACTAATCACAAAGGCTAAAAACGGAATGGAAAAGAATAACCGACAAATTAGAAGACAATATCTGGATAGACGGGTACCAAATTATGACCAAGAAATTGAAACTTGGAGAGCTTAACATTGCAGAAAGGTAAAAAAGCAGACACTATTCTTGAAGCAACCTAGAATTGTGTAGAATAAGAAGCAGTCGGAAGAGATCCGCACTAGAAAGATATATATTATATATATATATATATATATATATATATATATATATATATATATATATATATATATATATATATTCAATAACCTCTTAATACCGTTAGGTGTCTAGGTGTCGGACACACCGAGCCACAGAGAAGACATGTATGGATGCTTATATGAGATAACGGACCCATATTGGGAAGAACGCTACGCTCGGCATCACTTTGGGTTCACCCATCCAAGTTGTGACCTGAGCGGCCGTTGCTTAACTTTCGTTAGCGCTGGTATTTGTACATGCCCTCTCTGCCGTACTGCCGACTCTAGAAAGATAACAAAAAAATAACTGAAAAAAGCTGTAGGCAAAAATTATCTTAAAGAAATACCAGAGACAATCATTGCAGTGCTAAACTTAGCGTGGAAAAAGGGTTACTAATCTTGTAGAAGAAGGCAATCTTGAAAAAACAAATAAAAGCAAGGAGCACCAAAAGGCATATTGCCTCATCTGCTTCATCAATACCGTGGACAAACTATGAGAAAATCATAGTGAGAAGGCTAAATATAGAGCTGGAAGAAGGACAAGACTTATCCAACTTGCAGTTCAGCTTCAGAAAAGGGAGGTCAATCTTTGGACCGATCGAGATACTAAGTAACATTGCTAAAACGGAGATAAGAAAACGGTAAGGACTAGAAGGTTATGCTTTTTTATTACAATAGACATCAAAAACGTTTTTAATACAGCAGCATCGGACAAGACGGTTAAAGTTCTTTAGGGAAAAAACTTAGATCACCTGATGGATGTAATCAAGAATTATTTCACTTACTAGGTGATAGTAGATGAGAAAGGATAGGAGCACAAAACCGCAGCCGCAGGGGTTTGTGTAGAGCCCCATTTATGGAACGTCCTTTATGATGACTTGCTTAAACTTGATACGCCCAAACAGGTAACCTACTGCCGCACGGCTTACACAGCAAATGAGATTGAGGCAATTTCAAACAATATGCCGGGATGTTAGCTTTAAGCTAGATACACTATAGTGCTTCAAAAAAAGATTAAGAATCTAATAATAATAATTGATAAAAACTGGACTTTTGGCAAGCACATTAGAGCAACGGCAACAAATGCAAAGAAACAAGCTGCGGCAGTTGGAAAAATTATTCCTAAGTGCGGTAGAATCGGCGAAGAAAGGAAGAGGATTTTTGCGCAGCACCAATATGAAAGGAAGTACTACAATATAAGAAGTACTTAAGACATACTAAACAACCTGCGGCAAGATAGAAGCTATAAGGATTTGCAGGGCGTACAGAAAGATTCCTACAATTACTGCTTTTATTTTAAGAGCAACACGCTCCTGGGGCTTGACGCACAGAACTGCTTTGATGCACCGTCGTGGTAGGTGGTGCATGAGGGGAAAAGGGATGGAAACTTGAAACAAGTTGGGGCGTCGCGTTCTCTGTGAAAGGTACATGGGGCGTCAAGCACAAAATTGTTAGAAACCGTCCAGAATAGTGAAAGGAAGTCTTATAGTGCTAGCGCACTTGGTTTTTTACACGCTATTGGCCTAAGAGAAGAGACGCATAATAGGTAAAGGAAAGCAGGAGAAAGAGCAGGTAAGAAGAGAAATTGTGGAGAAATGGCTGGAGATGTGGTTGCAATATGGAAACTGAATGTGAACCCATGAAGAGGAGATGGGTCAAAAGGAAACACAGAGAAAAATCCTACTATTTGACTCAGTGTTTAACAAGCTATAAACGTTTAAGAAGCTACCTGGTTAAAATTTAAAAAAAATTTTAATGATAATTGCACTTACTGCGTCAAACCGGACACAGCGGCACACGTTACTGGAGTGCACCAGGTGAGATAGAGAAAAAGGCAAGACTAAGATTGCCTTTCAAACTAAACTCAAGGTCAATAATATTAAAGAGTTAATGCTGGAAAGTGAAGATCTTCTTTCTCCTCAATTTTTGTACTTCTTATGACGGTTTGATGACACTATTATGGAATCATATCAACACTAACTTTCTACGCCTTTCTGTCCTGGGTCATTTTTGTGGCTTTATGCATTGTATGACCAACCAGCCTAATAACACCGTTTAACCACCAAGTTGGTGGTCTTCTTTGTAGTCTTTGTTCGTCAACCTTTCCCGGGATCATTAATTTTTCCAGAGTATCCGATCTTCTAGATACGTGGCCGAAATAAAGCAGAAAGTTCTGGTTTATTCTCTTAGAAAGCCGGTCTTTGATTGTTAGATCTTCTAATATAGATGCATTGGTATGGTGCTCCGTCCACAATACTTGGAGCATTCGCCAATAATGGTGCAGGTTTCAGATGCAATTAGGAAAACTAATGTAAAGACCAGCCTTAGCTTTGTTGTTCTGTCTGTCCATTCTAATTGCCGTTTCTTTCCATATCCGCGTTAGTTTGGTTGTGACTGTTGTTGCTATTGCTTGCCGGCGCCTTATCTTGTCTTCGCTGCCTCCAGTATTGGTGGTTAGGTTAGGTTAGGTTAAGTAGGCCAGTATTGGTGGTTAGTAACCCAAGATATACAAATTTATCTACCACCTCAAAACCGGCCACCTGCTTGATATGTTGCGAGTTGTTTGTTTTTTGGTCAACTATCATGACTTTGGTTTTACCTATATTCAATTCTAGGTCATAGTCTTTGCTGATGTTGCGCAGCCTTGTCATAATAATTTCTAGTTTAGGCTGGTCCAATGTTATAATAAACGTATCATCCGCATATCTAAGGTTACTTATGCGTCTTTCTCCTACAGCCACACCTTCATGCCACTTGTCCAGCACCTTTTGCATAATGTACTCGATGTATATATTAAAAAGAATTGGCGATAAGATACAGCTTTGTCTTACCAGTGAAGATAAATATAAACAACATGATAGACAAGATTATGTCAAAAAAGAAAGCGGGCGTGAAAGCTAAAGATGAAGAACAAGATTACAAAACAAGTTAAAAAACAAAAACAAAATCTTGCTGACTGAAAAGTATGACAAATGATTTCAGTTATCCAGGGTGAGGAGTTTTAGTCGGTAAGAGCCTGATAAGAATTAGGTGTATCCTACACTTCTTCACACTATTTTGAAGATTACTTTTTTTTCAGGAAAAAAATTTGTTAACTTAGGTTAGGTTAAAGAATTTTCAAAATATTTGATCTTATAGAAGAAGTTCCGTATTTGCCTTTGCCTATTTGATCATATGACCCTGTCGTACTTATTTATGAGTAAATATGGAGAATAAAGCCAAAATTGCTTTATAGGAGGGAGTGGAATGGTTTGGCTAGGATGGCTTGGCTTCTGGATGGATCTGAAGTTTTGATGGCATCCGATGAGGATAATGTGTAGGTTGGTGTTTGAAGTTCAAATGTTGGTTTTTTGTCGGTTGTTGCTTCTTTTATTAGTGTCTTACTAACTTTATTTACCGTCGTATTATTTTAGAATAAGCAGGAGCGTTGCAGACAAAACGTACAGATTTCTAATAAAATCTTGTCCGGGAATGTGAGAGTGTAGAGTGGTGTGGTGATTTGTAAAAGCGGAGGTGAAATTCTGGCAGTTGGTGGTGAAGATGTTCTTCTCGATTGTCTGCTAGGTTGTTTTTGTAAAATGTTGCTGTTTATTTGCACAAGGTGGATGTTGGTTATAATTTATAAAGGTTTGATTATTGTGCATGGTCTACAAAACAGCAAGAGATAGGGCTATTTTTTTGTTAAAAAAACTGTAAAAATTGACATGTGTTGCATACTAAACGTGATAGTGATACTTTTTCTTGTAAATTATTTGTTTATATTTTGTCATTTTTAGTTACAAGTTGTATAAATGTAATTTTAACTAAATATGGAAGTACCTCAAGGTTCCGTTTTGAAACAGAATACTGAAAAAAGCGGTAGACGCATCAGAAATAATGCAGTCGAAAGGCTTAAAAAAAATTGTTTATGATTGAATATCAACAAAACAAACGTATTTATGACACAAAACTCCAATAATGTAAAAAAAAATTACTTATTAGCTGAAATTTACTTGGTATAAATTATTATTATTCTTATGATGCCATACTTGCTAGGAGCGTCGGCACTCCTCTCGTATGTTTGTGGTGTGCGATAATAGTTCTACACAGACATACGGGACCACACCACTAGAGGGGTTTACTAGGCAAATACTTTGCTGGTTTGCTATTGTCTTGCAAAGGAGACGACCGCTTCAAAATATATTTGACAATTTGATATTGCCGCTGCCGGGAATCGAACCCGCTGCCTGCACTACAGTTCTTGCACTAGACCATTGTGCTACGGTTGTCACTATTATTATTATTATTCATTTTTTGTTACTTTTTTTTCAATTTTTTAATAATAAACTGTTTGATTTATAGTTATGATCTATTTTTTTGCTTGAATTAGAGATTGAGAAATTTTGTGAAATTAATTTCAAAACTAATACAAAAATTTGTTCTTATCTAAACTTTAAAATCTACTGCTGAAAACAAGTATTAATTTTTAATTTAATAAGTAAGTATTGAGAATACAAAGTTTCGTATTTTTTTTTTTTTTTTTAATTTTTTTTTAAATTATTTTATCAATTTATAGATGCAGTAATTTGACAAAACAACCTACAATGTGTGAGCTAGTATATAACTGTAAAATTTGTTTTAGCACTTATTTTAGTACTTTCTATATATTATTTAAAGTATAAAACTAGTGCAATAACACTATAAAAATATGTCTGAAGTTGGAAATGATATAAAAGTTGAATCGTATTACTACCCACTAAATAAAAATTATTGGCGAGATTGTCGTTCTCACTGAATACAAAATGAATAGATCCAGTTGGCATATTATTATATAATAAAATAAAAATGAGGCGATATGATTGAATAATATAACCGTAACTAGAAGACAATAACAAGATCCGAGTGTGCTGTGTGTGTTGTTTATAATAAAACGGTGTGAAAATCATCCATTTAAAATGATTTCCTAGGATCTATCAGCGGACACGATCTAAAATGGTCGACTGTAGCACGAGAGTTAACCAAGGCAATATAATAAACAATGATAGATTCAATTCAGAAACAAGACACTGTTATTTGCGTTTACAGACTGGTAACTATAGCAACCAACAAACCGGGACGCCGTAAATATAAAAAATACACGGCGCGGACAAAAAACTTACACAATGGGCCCCGTCGCCGTATTCGCGCTATATCCATCCTTCTCAGACCATGCGACGCCACGATATTTGAGAAAGAAAGGAATATATCGCGGTACGTCGACGCGTCGGTGTTAATTTCATGTATTATCTAACAATCTTTAGACTTGACTAACTCGCGCGAGAGAAAGAAAAATTATGTGGATCCATTTGGCCAGGTGAAGCGAGCGTTTGCCCGGCATTGTTTCGACAGTGTTAGTCCGCGTGGGCCGCTGTTGAATGCATATGCATGCGAACAACATATTAATTTATACACTCATTAGCATATTCGTATCCGTTAGACTTTTTTCCAACATATGTTGGCTGCGGAGTGGTTAATTATGACACATAAAAAACACTTGTCCTCGGGTCATAATTCGGACTTTTAAACTCCCTCGGCCAGAGCGGGCCGGATCTTTAGCTACAACGCTAACCAGGATTTTAAATGATTTCATAGCAATTATTGAGAAAACAACGAAGCTAATAACACAATGTAAGATTGAACTTGAAATATTTAAAAAGAAATAAAATTGTGGATGTTATGATATTAAAAGTTTTCTTAATGAATTAATATCGTTTCAAATCTACCAAAACATCCCAAAGCACTATAAAATTTCTTTCTTGGCTAGTTTAATTTACTATCTTACAATAAGACCTAAGTTGCAAAATTAAAGAAATTTAAACCATTGGAGTTTAAAAGTTGTCCAAAAAGCAAACTTTTGGGTTATACTTTAACATAACTTTAATTAATCAACCAAGTACTAGTCATCCATTTAGACATTTTATTAAAAAACCTTCAGCAATCAACAAATAATTTGATTTTATTAGCATGTACCATGCACATGTACTTCTTCTTCGAGAACAGTATTTTTTTGACAAATCTCTATAATATTATACATAACATATAAACCAGGTAGGGTGATTCTGGTTAATCTGTCATTTGCTGGTCTACCAAATTAACTATGGTTTGCTGAGAGACTTTTAATGAAATTTGCCAATAAAAGTCTGTTTTGTGAAGTTGTCTTCAAATAGTTTGGTTTACAGTTGTTGACATTGATCAATGATTAAGTCTGAGTCAGCAAACTTTTGTCAGAGCTTTTAAATTTTTGTAGCTAAGTTCTAAATTACCGTTAGTTTACGTTTGCCAAAGCTTTTCTTCTTAGTGGTTTAATAAGGTAATAGACTTGAAAAATCTTTTTTTAAAGTTTTGGAAAATTGCTGACCAAAGCAATGAAAGTGGTTTTTGTTGGTTCTAGTCTTGTTTTTGTGGGTCTACAAATTTTTGAAAAAAGCAGGTCCAATTCTGACAGTTCTCTAGCCACTAGTTTGTTGTCCAAATTGTAAAACTGGTTTGCGTTAAAAGTTAGTTGACTACTAATTGAAGTGTCTTACCTATTTGCCCAACTGTCAGTTATCCAAAAGTTTTTTTTTTCTGCAAATGTCAGTTGGCGTTAAATTTGAGAAAACAGATCTTGATAACAAACAATTAAGTAGGCAGGGTACTCAGTTTATTGAATGCGTTTGTGTGGTTTTAATTAATTAAGTGTTCCAACTACTCACTCAAGTGTCAGTTATCTAATGATAAAATGTTTGTTCCTTAAAAAAATAGGTAAAAGATTCAATCTTTTGTTATCAATCAGTCGGATGGGTGGTTGGGTTACTTAAAACGTTGATCTTATCTACTAAAATGGCAGTTATTTAGAAATTGGATTCATTTAACAAAAAAAGTACTCGAAAACAATGGCTGACCATAATGCTAATGCAAGAAGACTAGATGGACCGAGTAAATCAAAGAGCAGTTGGGCAAAAGCGTAGCAACAAGTAATAAAAACAGTTTACCTCCCGCAATGAAACAAAGGGATTGATTAGAATTGCAACCGACAATTAAAAAAATGCAATAAACGGCAATGGTGTAATTTAAGTGCTTCTAACTAACAACCACATGAACGCTTGGTGTGGTGAATTGGTGATTTATTGTTTGTTGCGTCAGTTGTTTAAATACATAAATTTATATAACAAAATAGTTTTTAGTTTTTGGATTTATTTGGCCGCAAAAGTTTTGTCAGCTTGATTTACTATTTCTGATAGAGTATTAAGATCTAAATCACTTTTTAATTCAGGATTCATGTTAAAGCTACATCAGGCAACTTGACGGAGGTAAAAATTAGTAGGGAATTTTTGTGACGAAAGTTAACGTTATGAGATTTTCTTTCAGTAGTGACGAAAATAAAATGTTTGATGTTGTGTTCGGTGACAAAAAACGATTTTTTTTTAATTTAATTTCAACAATTTTTTTTATTACATAAAATTGACCTTTCATAACAATTTTGTGAATCCGATTACGTAAGTATATTTTTTAATTAAGTACTAGGCTTATCATATTGTGTTGTGAAATTAATACAAACAATTTTTGCACTAATCACAATACATAGTATACACAGTATACACTTATAATGCTTTTTTGCAGCATTTATATACTTCAAGCAATGTTTTATAAAGTATAGATAAATAGGATAATTTAAGAATTGATTCGTTAAATTGTTATTAATACATTCATTAAAAATAAAAACTAAAATTTTATACTTATTGTAAAGTTGTCCATACAATATAATTTGTTTTATTCCTGTCATCTAATTATTCTCCTAATAAATAAAATCCACACAAATCATTTTGATTATGTTAATTTTAAAATCTTATTCAAATTAAGTGTGTTGTGTTTATATTATATACAATTTAATGGGGTAATAAATAACTATTAATTATTAACTTAATTAATATTGTTACGTCGTACGATTTTTAACTTTACGCGTCTGTTCTGTGCTGCCCATTTAATGATTAAATCTCACTTAATTTAGGTGGGTCCTCGAAGTAGGAAAAAAAATCTAGAAGATCTAGTTGAAATAAATTTAATCAATCACCATCAATCTTAATAAATAAACACACATTTTGTGTTTCTGGAGTGCTGCTTATTAATTAATCATGGTTTTAATAATTTAATTATTAATTTTTTATTATTAAGTACGTAAATTGTATTTTTTGTGTAATATACAAAAATTAAATAAATAAAAATAGACATTTTTATGATTTAAATATTTTTATGCAAAAAAATTAATTTTTAACTTTTTTTTTTGCATTAACGTTTATATTTTTGATACTTGGACTGTTATTTGTTTTCATTAGTCATTAATAGAACTGCAAGAACAATTTTATGTTTATTATTGCCTTTTTTACTACAAAGTAATACTACAGAAAAACAAGATTTCTGTTAATTCTGACTTCTAATTAAATTATAAATTGTTTTTTTGTATTAAACTATAAAGAAGTAGTTCAATAAAATAAAGTAAAAATATTTAAATGATAAAAACTTTTTTTGAAACATTGATATAAACAAAGATGTCACATTTTGCAACATATTGCTTTGTCTATCAACCACCTACTACCACAAATTAATTTTGTATTTTGTGAGTTTAATATCAATTTTGTGTACGCAGTCACTAACAGAAAAACAAGTTCTTACTTAATTTAATTTGATATGGATTTAGCAAATGACCCTTTCTAGAATTTACTTTAACGTTTTATTTTGCTCAATTTAATAATTTTATAAAAAATATTATCTTTTTGCTTCTGCGTAAAAGCAAACATTGCTTGTTTTGCGCAATAATTTTTAAATTAAAAAAAATCTTATATGAGTTGCGTCAGGTATAGTTACAATCATAATAGTTTGTTTTTTCCAAACTTACCGATTTGTCGAACCTTCTTATTTGCTAGTTTTATTTATATTTTTCAGTTTTTTTAGTTTGTTTGTTTATTTTAATTTCCTTTACGTGCCTTAGTTTTATAAAATCTAATTGTTTCTTTATCATTAATTTTGTTAGTTTTGGAATTAAATCTTACGTGCCACGCTTTGTCCGTCTGTTCGTTTACATATTTTACCGCCGCTAATGTTGCCAGCGTAACTTCGTGAGATGATGGAGATGGTCTTGTTGTGCGTTGACAAAAATTGGTTTTTGTTAATGGGGATGTAGTAAAACGATTTGTTTAGATTTTTGTGGAGCTTGGTGGGGAAGGAGAAACAACTTCTGGTTCTACGGCAGTTTTAGAATTTTAGGATAGGTTTGGTTTAGGTAGGGAGGTTGGTTTGCTTGGTAGAAATATGGTCTTCTAATAGATGGTGGTTTAACAGTATTTACTAAAAAAATGCTTAATTGCAGCGACGTTTATAGTTTAGATAGGCATAATTTTCTTTCACTTTTGAATCATTGGTGGTTTAGTATTAAGTTTTTGCTTAATTGAAAATTGATCAACAATTTGATTGTTTAGGCATTAAGCCCCATTTGCATATTGGTAGTGGCTCCTTCTGTAACTTTTAATTTTGAAAATGTATTTTGTGATTACCCTACGTTGGTGTAATTTTAATTACTTACCGTTGAATCAATGAAAGCTTCTACTAGTTTTTTATCAGTTTCAACTTCTATTTCTCTTACGCTTTCTAGATTGCAATCTTGTATAGTTTTTGGTTAGAGTTTTTGACCGATCTTTTAGGCGTTTTTTGGACCAAGAGGTTTGCTTTTGTTGTTCTTCCTTATTTTAAAGTTTTTTTTAATTCTTGGTGGTTTAGTTAAGCAGGCTTGTAAACGTGTAGAGTTCTAGTATATTGAGCAATAGCTGTATTCTGAGTTCTCTCAAGTATCTTTTTAGTAATGAAGGTTAACATTGCGGTAGCACCTGTTTGAATTTTTTATTGTAATGTTGTGTTTTTAGATGTTTTGGGCATTTAAAATATAGCAGAGTGCGCTTACAACAATCTAAAAAAAAAATCAGAATCTTTGTAATGAAGTTCGCTAAAGGTGGAGCAATTTTTTTGCTTGAGTTTTTTCTTGTTGAGCAAATATTGACATTTTTCTCAACAACGCTGTTATTTGTTTTAGGCCATTTGCTATAATCTAAAACGACTACTATACCACGTTGTTGACTTGTTTCTCCTATATGGTTAATGCGGAGTATAGTACGTTTCTTGACTTTTAGTTTGACTTCTGGGTCAGTCTTTGAGTACACTTTTAAGTTAATTTTAGGTAAGTGCTTGGGTGTTTTTTTTGGTTTTCTTTAGCTACTGGGTTTTGGGATTTTAAATCTAGTTTTTATCTACTTTTGGTTCTGTATACATTAAGTTATCTTTGCCGGTGTTTTTTTTTATAAAAGATTGATTTAGACTAAATTCTGCATTCTTTTAGTTGCTAAGGCAGCTACCTGCTTTGGCAACTATTTGTTGTCAGCGTTGTAGTTTGTTGATAGAGGTTGATGGGCACTATTAGCGGGAGTGTAGTAAAACTCTAGTTTGTTTGTTTTTTATGAGGCCCGATGAGGTAATTTACCAGATTGCATGTACCCCATTTTGTCTACAGCTAAGTTTTAAGGCCGTAAGCATGGCGACGGCACAAGAGATTGCTCCTTGTGTGCAGTGCAGTGCTTGGCGACGGAGAAAGTGAAATTTTTGTTTGAAAGGCTTCTATTAGTAAATTTTTTGGTTGGGTTGGGCTTTAGTGTGTTGCTCCGGTTGTGGCATTAATTTTTCCTCCTTTTTTTTAACAATAACATTATCGAAAGTTGGAGATGGCTGGAGTTTGGTTACGTGGATTGTTGCCAGGACTGTAGTGCTGATTTTAAATTTAATGACAATTGATTTTTGCAGATATTTTTTAGGTTTATTTACTTGTTGTCAAGTTTTTTATTGAGGCCACATATCATTACCAAATTGGCGGTAGTGGCGTTGTTTGTAGCTGGCTTGGCGCTGTTTGACTTGCTGCAGCTTTTGGTTTTGGTCTTTTAAAGCATCTCAGTTGCTGTGTTTGCGTAGATTATACCTTAGCACTAGTTGACTGGGAGTTTATGCAACGGTTATTGTAAAACATTGCAAAATTTATTAACTTATTCTACTGTTTTTGGCTTAACTCCTTGAATAAGCCCCAGATCTTCTTTGTTAACTTGCATGTTTTTTTTTGCAAGATTTTCTTATAGATGATATGTTTATGTTGTATGATTGATTGTCTTCTACCTGTTTCCCGCATTGCTAAAAACTTTTCTAACAAACTAAGGACTGTTGTCAGTCAAACTGATTTTTGGTTAGCTGAATTGGTAAAATAAACGGTTTTTTAAACTTTTGGAGATGGCTTTGTTGGTAGTTAACGGTATAGAAATTTTCTCAACTCATTTAGTGCAAAAATGTATTCTCCGGTTTGTGTTGTTCTATAAAACATTGCAGGTATTGTATTGAGCTTAAGTATAAAGTGGTTCTTGGTTGAGCAACTTTTGGTTTTCTGTGGCAGACTACACAACTTTTTACAAATTTTAAGAATATTGGCAACGGTTTTGTTTCGGCTTATATGTTACAGTTTGCTAAATTAGTACTCTAAGTCATGATTCTGTAGACATACAGACAATTGCCATGCACTCCAAGAAGAAGAAGCTATTGGCCTACAAATTAAACTTAGTTTTTGCCCATCTTCCCAAGTGTTAGTTATCAAAAGATTTATTATCAAACAATTTTCTGATAGCTAACTGTATGCACACAAGAGGTGGGACAAGCAGTAGATAATTTTATGACTAACATTTGGATGGGTGGGTAGGTTACAGTAGAAAAAGCTACTCGTATACAAATTAAACTTGGTTCCCGCTCACCCACTCAAGCGTTAGTTATCAAAAGATTTATTGTCAAACAATTTTTTGATATCTAACTGCAAGCACACAAGAGGTGGGACAAGCAGTAGATCCTTTCATGACTAATACTTAGGTGGGCGGGTGGGGTACAGTAGAAAAAGCTACTTGCCCTGAAATTAAATTTGGTTTCTGCCTACTTACGCAACTGTTAGTTATCAAGAGATTTATTATTAAACAATTTTCTGATAACTAACCACAAGCACACAAAAAGTGGGTAAAACAATAAATCCTTTGATAAATAATACTTGGGTGAGTAGGTAGGTCATAGTAGAAAAAGCTACTGGCCTACAAATTAAACTTAGTTCTTGCTCACCCACCCATGCGTTAGTTATGAAGAGACTTATTGTTAAACTTATTTCTGATATCTAACTGCAAGCCCACAAGAGGTGGAACAAACAGTAGATCATTTAATTACTAACACTTGGATGGGTGGATGGGTTACAGTAGAAAAAGTTACTCGTCCAGAAATTAAACTTAGTTGAAAATTAGCCTTTCTTCTGTTTCATTCTGTTATTACATGCGTCGGTTTGTAACACGTAGTGCAAGCAAGACCGAAGGCGTCTTTAATGAGTAGCTTGTTTGTTTGCAAAAAGTTGAGGGTGTATTCATTTAACTAGGTGCATAGGCCTATAATCTTTGGACATGCTTCTTGATATTGATAGACAAAAAATGATCTTGGATTAGTTTCAGGTGATGATCTATGGGTTGATTTACTTTAGCTTTGATTTGCAATTCAATCTTCTCTTGTTCAAATGCGCATTTGGTTAAGTTACATTTTAAGCCATTCTCCAACAATCACACTCTTTGTAAATTATTTAGATATTCTTTTATAGTATTTGAATATACCATAATATTGTTCAAGTATACTAATACAAAAGAGAGCATCCTGAATATTAATTTTTGAAAGAAAAGTTGCCAACACGTTTTATAATTTAAATAGCGTCACTTTACATTGATAGATTGTTCTACCTGGTGCTGCAAACGTAGTCATTATTTGCTAATAACGACCAAATTGTTCTAATTTTTGATTTTTTGAATTTTTATACACTTGGTGTAATTGACTTTCCTTAGGATTGTCAGTTACAGTGTTTTTCCACTGGGTATTCTCTCACTGCTAATAACAGTTAATAATATTTGGGTGAGTAGGTAGGTCATAGTAGAAAAATCTATCTACAAACTAAATCTAAACTTTTTCATTTTTGGGCCTCAACATTGTCTTTGTCAATAATAAATAAGCGCTTCCGAAAAAAATAGCTTGATTTATTTTGGAATCAACTTAGAAACTTAAAATTACTAAGACGCAACTAATAATTTGAATTCATTAGACTAACCAGGACTTGTTACTACTTTTTAATCAACCGGTGAAGCTTCATTTGAATTACAAAACAAATTATTAAAATGTTAACTACCTAAAAAGGCAATTTAACTAATGTAAACTTACTTGGATTACACTGTCAAATTGCAGTGTTACTATAGAAAGACTAGAAATACTCTTAAAGAGCAAATAAACTTAACCCTATGATCACACTTACAAGAACCTTTGACCAAAGTATGCACTTCAATTTTAATTAAATTTAAAAAATAATTAAATATTATTTACTACTATAAATTCATTAAAACAATTAACAAACAAAACAATTTTAATGTTCCAAATTCAATAATTTTAAATTGTTAACAATAAAAATTCAAACTTATTTATAGTATTTCATTTAGGACTATAGTAGTTAAATAGAAAACTATAACTTATATTTTGCGCTAGTATAGGTGCAATAACTGCACCCTTAATACACTAATAACATATTTAATGAGCCGTATTAAAACAAATTGCAAGATCAATTACAAATACATTTTAATAAATATTATGTGCATAATAGTGTTAACATTATCCTCTTGACCTTTCATGAGCTACTAAAGCTTTCGAAAGCATTTCAATTTTTTTCATGTATACATAATATGCAACATACACAACATTGATATAGTGTCGAGATATTGCTCATTAGAAGTGATAGAGAGCCGATTTAATTAGCATAAAGGCGCTTAATTGACTGGACATAAATAATGTAAGCCAAATTTGAAATAATGCTTAACATATTTATAGGCCGATTTGCATTTGCACCGTTTCGCACATGGTTGCCCACCATTCAATCATTCTCAATTCTCAATCAATTTCTCTGTACTCACAATTATATTCCGATAGCCATCACTATTGGTGTAAATGAAATTTTAATTAATAAATTCATAAACTGTATTTTGAAATAATGTGTCAGCTGTATTTAAATTATAATATAATAAATGTTAATTAATTTTTATGTATTACAAATTACAAATTTAAGATATTCTGTTGATGCAATAAAATATAATCTATAGCATAATGATGCTATATGTATGTTCTATCATCATTTCATAATAATAAAACTAATAAAACATTGAATAAATTTGATGAATCACACTTTTATGCATCGACATTTTGTCTAACTAACCTTGAGGACTCATTAAAGTTTCTGGTCGCCGATTTTCTATGCAGGTGATGATTACCTCCTAGATTTCTGAACGGTAACACCCACTTAATGTCTGTAACAAGATGCACTGTTTTAATTAGCATTGATAATAATGTTACTACTCTTTTTAATGTTAATACATGATTGGGTTATGTCAGTTGACTTTGTCTAAAAGTTGGTTAATCGGCCATGCTAATTTATTTATACAACACTGATTTCTAATATAATGCAAAGAAAATTTAATTTGCAATTACGGCTCCTGTTTATTTAATTATGATTAATTAATGTTTGAGATATATCTTAATATTGATTGATTGATATGAAATAATTTAGATAGATATTGATCGTATTATGTGTGTTTTATTTTCTTCCGTTGCAACCGTTATGATTATCGCAATAAAAACGTCATTGTTTCTGATTTCAGACATATTTCTAGTTGCGGCCTTATTTGATTTTATTTAATTAAGAGTTAGCCATCCAATATATCCGTACATTCTACTTTTGTTTTTCTACAAATCTATTCTATCTTTCAGTAAATACTCAATCATTTTAAGTTTCAAAATTATTTCGAATTGTCTTTCCTACTACAAAAGGTATTTTCTTATTTGTACACTGCTTATTGTATCTTTTCGACCAACGACATTACAAATTGTAAGCTTTTTAATCAGCAGTTAATTTACTTTTAAATTTATTCTTTTTAATAAAACGATTTCATAGATATCTTTTCCATTTAGATTTAAACAATTAATTCATTCAATACAAACTGACTCATATCTCTAATAAATTTTGTGTAAAGATAATATAATGTATTAACATAAAGCTCACCTCATCATTTCATACATCTTTGCCCATTTTTATTAATCTAAGGACCATTAATGTTACATAAACAAAGATAAGATGCGCTGCTACCACATTTTTTCTTTCCACATCCATTTGATTAATGGATGAGCATTTTCACATACCGTTTTTACATTTCATTTCGAAAGGGATAGTTAGATCCATGTGGGTAGAGACAACGCGTAGGTCGCAAACAACAACAAAAAATAAAACCACCAACTTGCACAGAACGAATTGCAAATTGATTTAATTATACATTTGATAAAAGCTGCAATAGACAGTGAAACCTTGTTGCAATACTAAATTAAATACATTATAAAAAAAAATGTAATGTCATTATACTTAGCGTTAATTTATTGTAATAAAACCGAGCAATTATGATATTTTATTATGCATAACTACCTAAATAGTCTGCAATAAAAGCTGCAGTGCACATAAAGACTAAATAAAATGCCCCGGTATAAACACCTAATAATTACCGATTGTATCAGTTTCGTTTTAATTATTCGAAATATAAAATGCGAGTATTTTTTGCGCGCGAGGAATACTTATTACTTTATGTGCAGGTTACGCCATTGATTCGGCTTTGAATCGCGAGTTGTTACATACACACAGGAATTTCCTCAAGCGTGTCTTATATTTATTCGTACGGCGAGATTATACATACTAGTATTTTTTTTATATACATGAATTTTAAATTTAGATCGAAATCGCGACGAACGCCTTGTGGAAAATTCGAGCTGATTAATTTTAAATAATACAGGGTGTTTTTTAAATATGTCCTCTACGACATTAATAATAGTTGACGGTATACAATTAATTGTAGATAGAGATATATTGAAACAATTTACTATTTCAAATATTTTTGATTGCATTTTATACTAAAAGCTCAATTGAGATATAATAATTGCTTTATAATTAGAATGTATATAAAACATTGTGACACTTGTAGAGTATATTTAACAATAGTGTCATTTCAATTGAAATGTATAGGCAACTCATATGCTTGAGTATGAGATATGCTGTAAACTAATTTTTAGATGCTACTTCTGTTAAATTCGGCACTTTAATTGCATTTACTCAGAAATCAACTTTATTATAAATTGTACAAAAATGGAAGATTTAACACTTTTGTATTGTACATTTAAATACCACAGATGAACTGTAAATGCTCAAAACAAATGTCTGAAAAAAAATTTAGGTGACTAATCCAAATTTTAAGATCCAATAAAAGATTTCACCAGGATTAGCTGACACATAATCAATAACTTAAATTAAAATAAAACCTATAATAGTAGCAACTTACACATTGCTTTGACATCAACAAACAGCTATAGTCATCTACAAACTACAAACACAAGTAGCTACTTTTATCACCATCACCCACAGCAAGTTCACAATTTCAAATAAACTCTAAGAACTAAGGCAAAGGCTTCCAATTTCTATGTAAAACGATTTTCTAACGCCTTATATAAACCTTAACTCAGTTTATGCAGCTACTTTGTTGCAACCACGGTGAATTACAGTTCCAAAACTACTTTACAGCTGCAAAGAAAAATCAAATAAAAGTTAAAGCAGTTCAAATTAGTTGAACCAACAGGTTCATACTTATGTAAATATCGATTAAAACTCTTTACAATCTTATTCAATATTATATTTCAAGCATTGTAACGTGCCGTTTCTTGTTATTTTAAATTAAATTTCTGTAGTAAACTATAATACTGCGAAGTAGTGGTAATAATTTGGCATTTAACATAGTTTTTTGCGTTTTACTCGAGACTTTGAACTGGGTCTACACAAACCAATTTAAACACTTGAATCTACATTAAATTCCGATTTTTTTAGAAGTAGTTCTAGCGTGCTCTATTGATTTTAGTATCTTAACAACATAAACAAGTTAATCTACATTAAATTGCTCATCTTTTGGAACTACTTTCAGTATGCTTCTTTAAGTTTTAGTATCCTAACTACAGATACAAATACAACATTTAGATTAAAAGTGTTATTTTCTATAAGTTTTTTGCGATTTACTCAAACACTTTAAACTGGGTCACTACAAGCCAAATTAAGTCCGTAAATCTACATTGAATTGTGAATTGTTTGGGACGATTTTGCTTCCTTGTGTTTCAGTATACTAACGACAGTTTTTTTGCAAATATTTGTTTTATGTTTTGTGGTCTCTAAAAGTACAATGAAGTTGTATGTTAACATTTTGAGAAAGCAGTTTCGTTTAGATACAAACTCCGCAATTACTTGTGGAAATTGATATTAATTTTTTTTTAGGAAGTATTGCGTAACTGAGACTTTATCTGGTGAATAACAACTCAAATATTGTATTTGAGGGCTAAAATTGATTGCGGGTAATTAGCGTAGACATAAAAGAAAGTTATGAAGCTCCATAGTCTAGAAGAGTTAAACTGCAGGATCTGGGGATCCAATTTATGTCCGAATTTTGCAAAATAAAACGCCCAAAAAAATTCTTGTGCAGCACAGAAATTGTTTGTGTGGTTCTAAGCGCCATCTTGCTGGAAATAAAAATGATCTATTCCCATGACTCCGCCAACCCAAAACCCGCATTAAACACTGACTAATTAGGAATTTAGTTGTTTCATGATTTGTTTCAAGAATTTTTCTAAAATTTTTGGAACCTTAGATTACGCAATTTTGTTTATGAACAAACCTATTGAAACGGAAACAGGTCAGGATTTCTTGTCTGCATTTTTAACACTCAAGAAACGAAGGTTTGGCATTGCTTGTTATAAGCATTTAGGCTAAGTTTTTTATGCAGTATGCAATAAAGGCTGGACTGTGACATCTTTAATTATTGTGAACATCTTGGGATAGACAAATCCAGTTTTTTTCTGCAACACTGTTAGCGACAACGGCAATATTTTGGGCTTACCTGATAGTACAAATTTAAACTGCAAATTTTACATTAGTAAATTGACCAGTTTGCTCAAATTTTACAATTAACTTTGCAATGGCTTTACTAGAAGGGGGTTTATTCTGAACAAAAACACCACAAACTCAGCAAACTGCCTGGACAAAAATTTTACCGTGTTTGTATTAAATTTTCATTATTTCTATACGTTGTTGAAGCATGTATGGTATTATTTTTTAAAATCATATAGTTTTTAATGACAAATGTCAAATATTCAAAGGTTATTCAACAGATCAAAAATGCAGAAACATTTAAAATGAGATTTCTTATTGGAAAACGCTAGTACAAGGTGAGGCAATGTATATAAAGTTGAGGTTTTTACTTTTAAATAGGTTTTTTAATGTTGAATGAAGAACACTGAACAAAGTCAATTTTCATCAAGAAATTGGTTGCAAAGAGTAATATATGTAACTTTTTTCTAGTTTTTTCTAGTTTTTGATATTTTTGTTTGTTTGATGTTTTGTATTATGATGATAGGGTCTTAATAAAAACGAGCAGGTTATTTAGCAGTTGCTAGACAAAACCTGATTTTGCAAAAAAAAATTAAGATTGCCATGGATTCAATATTTTTCGAACAACTACAAATTAATACCTAACAAGCAAAGTTTTTTGCCATTGTAAAAACAAACTCAATTTTGTAGACTTTTACTAAAAGAAGAATTGCAACAAACTGTTATAACTATCAGCAACAACTTGTGTTCCTTTGAGTAGCAAACCTCACAAAAATTAGTTTAGAGCTTTTCCTTATTGGTATCAGCTGAGAGAGATTTAAAACCGATTTTGAACCTGTTTTTTGAGGTATTACGTTTTTATGTTTTATTGTTCGGTAATATTAGTCTGCTGTGGTATCTTTTTTTTTATTGTTGAAACATACGGGAATAAAAAGTAACTGCAGCAAGCATCTTGATTTGATTGCAGCACTGGTTTAATACGGAATTTGTGTAAAATTTATATTTTGCATATCTAATGCTTGCAATGTGAACTAAGTCTAGATCTTTTATACTGGCGGAGAAGTTTGTCGTCCAATTGTAGTCAACATTAGACAAAACTATAATAATACTTTTCTATTCGCAGTTGGTTCATGTTCTTAAAAAAAAAACGCTCAAGCCTTTACAAATGTAAATGTATTTGAAGTATTTTTTGGCATGTAGATTACCATACTGTTGTATTTATTAACAAATAGTAATAATTGGTTGTTGTGTAACTTTGTTGTTTTTACTGTTGGAACATACGGGATTACAAAGCAATAAAGTTTGATTAGCAACAGAGACTTGGTGCGGAACTTGTGCAGTTTTCTTGTTGCTGGTCTAATATCTGCATAGTAAGCTTTTGATTTAAAATTTTTTGTTGGTTAAATAGACCGTGCAGTTGTAGTGGAAATAACTAGCGGTTTATACAACCGCAGCAATACCGCTTTACGCGTATCAGAATTGTATGTTGCTTAAGAATTGTATTGCATTCCTGCATCGTTTAATCACATTATCAATATGTACTTGAATAAAAAAGGCTATATTTGTTGTGATATAATTTATGTGAGCTACTTTTTAATATTGTTATTATATTTGCTTATATTGGGGCTTTTTTGGAATGGTTGAAAAATATTTGTTTGACCACACTTTTTTTAAGTTTTATGATCTTATATATGTATTAGTTATAACGTGTTACAAGTAGTTATTTAATTTTTTTATATATAACATACGCAACAAACGCTTAACCACCCATCCACTGCACTAAGCGTTCTCGTCGTGTATTAGTTAAAGTAACTGTCGTCTGTTACCAGTTTGTAATTGCATTACTTCTTGTTTCCTTTTACTTTTTACTGCTCGTTAGTTGAATTGGTCTATTTTGTCCTCTTGCAGCACCGCATTATTGTTACGGCTTGCTATCATTTTTGCGTGTCTTTCTTTTAATTGATCCTGCACATAATTATTAATATATTCTGTTGGTTTAGAAAATATTGAATTACTTTTTAGCATAGGACTAAATTAATATAACCCCATAATATACTCTAATATGATAGTGTTTATAACTGCGCCAATTACTAAAATGTGCGCTACAACTTTAAGACTTAACTGGCCAATTTAAGCTTGACAAATTTTTGTAATTATTGTGCAACCAAAAGGTTATAAATGCTAGTGCACACTGCAAACTCTCAACAGCTGTTACGTATAAAATCTTAATGGTAATACTGTGTTAGCACACAACTTGAATTTAATATACATATTTGTTTCTGCATTTTTTACGATTAATTCTCAACAACCATGTAAAATTTTTTAGTTTACGCTTAATGAAATTCGGTGATTTAAAGTTAAAAAAATGATGAAGCCTGGCATGCAAAACATTTTTTGGTAAATAATAAATAGTGATCAAATAATTAAAAATCTTATAGACTTTAAAACCTTAAGAAAACAATTATTTTTATTATTTTAAGACTAAATCATTTCAATTTTAGAAATGTGTCATTAAATTTTTGTTTGTTATTGTGTTTTTTTGACAATATTTATATTTTTTTAAGCTGTAATAGTGTGTGCTCTTGAAGCCTTTTTAACACTTTTTGAAAGAAAGAATACAACAATGTTTTTAGTAAATAAAAGTATTGTATTTTTCTTTAATCTAATATTTTTGCTATGAGATTCAAAAAACCATGAACCATGAGCAGATAATCCAAATAGATGCAGAACGGTTAATAAGAATAGCAAAGAATAAATTCCCAAAATGAGAACTATAGAAAGACCAAAAAAAAAACTGAAGGCATTAGATACAATAGAAAAACAAACGATTTGCATAATTTAAAAAAGAAGAAGACAAAGAAGGAAAAGAAATTTGAGAAAGTAAAATTTGTTCAAAAGTTTGCATCTTTTACATTTGTCATCAACATTAACTTTAAATTTATTTTAATGAATACTTGATTACCACCAAGTTTTGTAAAACCTTTTGAATTTGTTTAAGTTATTGGACAATCATTAGTTTATTTACCGTAGAGGTAAAATTGGATGGATTAGGACTAATTAATTAAGAAATTGCCTATTGGTACTAATTCATCATCCAATCTTACCTTTTAGTAAAACTTTTGTACATTTGAGAGGCATAATTATTTTTATAGACATTGAGTATTGCTATTTTTTATGATGACAGCGTGAGTTCATTGATAATTTTAGATGTTAGCAACCCGTTAATAAAAAATGCAATTTTTTTATGGGGCTATTTACGTATATAACGACTAAAATGGGCATGGTACAGACTAAAAAAATGTGTGTTTTTGACAGTTTTAGTAGTAATTAGCAAAAGCAGTTTTGAAATTTAAATTTAAAAATTTAGAAAAAAAACATTTTCACTGCATTTGGGTCTCATTAGGTCTTTTGAATTTTTTCCAACTTTACACCTCCGTCCCAACACACAGAGAACCTATATAGTTGATGTATGTTAAGACATTGCTTGGAGGGTTTTTTTATGATGGTCATGTCAAGCCAGCAATTCTTTAAAATAGTAGAACAGCACCGAGCAGGTATAATACATGCTCGGTTGTCTCGTCTTCCGTTTCACATTCTTTGCATACCAGCCTTATAGATTGCATGTGTTTTTTTAATTGAGAATGCTTTGTCAAGATTCCTGTTATGGTTTGCAGGATTTTTTTTATAGTCTTAAGTAATAGTTGGTCGTGTTGGGATTTGAGGCAATTATTGTTTTTTTTTGTCTGTCTGCAACCCAGGTTGTTAATACTTTTTAGTGGTAGTGCAGTGTAGGGTTTGTTTCCACACATCTTGAGAGTTGATCCTTTGCACGCCAATCCATCAATCTTAAACTGCTCTGTTCCAAATAAAAACTGTGTAAACAACAAATGTATAAGGACAATTTGACTGTTTTATCTTAAGATTAAAAATAATTCTATAAAATTGTAACTGGAAATAAGAACCTATGTCTAAAATCTGCCGAAAAACAAGAATTTATTTAATAGGTTTGTAAGGTCTCTTAACACTCAAGAAAGCAAAAACGCAATTTTTTGCGCAAAAAGTGATGAGCTACAATATTCTGAGACGCCAAAGGGATTTTCATAACTAAGTTTTTGTTAAAAAGGGATAGAACAACAAAAAATCTCTACAAAAACACTGTTAAGAGTTAAAAAAAAGCCCCACAATGCTTAGAGAACAATGCTTCTGTACGACAATTGCAGGCTATTTTAAACACTAACTAAACAAAAAGTAATGAATACTCTGTGACTATTTTTTTTTTCCAAAACTTAAAAAACGGTTGAGAAGGCGTTACTTTCTATAATTTTTTTTAAATAGAATGATTATTTTGTAGTTCCAGTGAAAGCAAGTATGTTCTAGTTAATCGAGGTACGGGTTTTCTTTCCAAGATGGAATTTTTTTCAATTTATTTATTAAACATCAATTTATTTTTGTTACCCAGACTAATCACTAAAGCCAGATGTTAAAACTACTACGTCTAAGAATTTTGCCGCAAATGCAGGAATTCCAGCCTAACCTAACCTAACCTAACTTAATTTAAACTAACTTAACCTAACCTAACTTAACCTAACCTAACCTAGCTTAACCTAACCTAAATTATTGGTTATTTATCACAAAAAAAAATTTTTAATCAGAAGAATTGACCGTCCAAATAAGATACTCAAACCCAAAACTCTTGATATAGCAATCGAGTACGCTAACTACTACACCATCTGGGCGGTAGGTTTAGACATACTGTGCTGGATACTGATATTGTTGTACATCACTAATGAATTTTTCAAAATAACATTGTAGTCTTGTTTGACGCTTTTGTAGACCGCTAGAACGCAGATATTTCGTTAATCTGAAAAGTTGGTGTGGGTGTTTGGGCTATAGATTCTTTAAAGAATTTTAGTGTTTAGTATTTGTTTAGTTAATGTTGGCTGGTATACTGATGTGCGTGTGCGTTTTAGTGATTTGTAAAGACTGATTTTGGCGTGAGCAAAGTGTTGTTGTAAGAGAGCTTTTGAAGCTCTGGTGCCGGTTGCAGTAGATATGATCGTAAAAATGGTTCAGCTTTTAATAAAAGCAATTTGTTTTGTAGATTAGAGCAAGATTTTGTAGATTAAAGCTAGATTTGTGTTTATTAAGGTCTAAAAAGAAAGATCTAAGTATAAAGCTAGAATTGAGCATGATATAGTTGACTTTAGTTATGAAAACACCAGATTCAGAATTGTTTGGTGTATATTTAGACATATTTATAGACCAGGAAGCCAAATTTATAGATCAAAAAGTCATATTTATGCCAAATAAAATGAGTTTAAATATTAAACATTATAATTTTGCACAAAATGCTGTCATTTAAAGACCGGATTTGCTCTAATAGAGAATTGGATTTTTGCATTAGAAGATTAAATGTATATATAATATCTAAATTTAAGCTTTAAGTTCACAAAAATGTGATTAAATGTCCAGATTTATGCAATAAAATAATAATTAAGCACAAACAAAGCTTGATTTGCTGATAAAACTCTAGATTTATCTATAACAAAGCCGGATATAAGGCTTCAAAGGTCAAATGTGGGAATAAAAGCTGTATTTTTGCATTAAAGATCAGATTTGTGCACTTTTTATGCAGAATGTTTTAGCGTAACAGAGACGGATTTAAATCCAAATTATTGTACTCTTTTCTTATGATCATGAGATGGTAAACTAACCTCTATTGACTTAAACATTTTAAGTAATTTTGATAAATGCGCGTTTTCAATAAATAAAACAATTAAACGTTATTGATTGTAATCAGCTTGAGACATTTAATCAAAAAATAAACATTGCCGCTTTAAAGTAACACTCCTCGAAAATGATCAACTTTTTGTTGTGTTTGACAATAAAACAAACCTGATTTACTATGCGATTGTAGATAAACATTATTTAACAAGTTTAAAGCTCTAAATTGAAGGCTAAATAAACGGTTTAATATTCCTTTAAACCTTAAAACTCTGAGATTATTAGTTCAATTTAATTAATTTCTTATTGGACAACCCTGGCTTATTTTGAAATTTTTAATTTATTTATGAACACCGTACGAATGAATCAATTCAAGCAAAGTTTAAAATACTTAACATTTTAATTAAATTTTCTATAATTATGTAAAACAAATATATATTATTATATATATATATATTATATTATGTATTATAATTGAACTTTTTTCATTATAAAATTATTGATGCGCAATTTGAAGAATTCGATATAAGTTAGCACGTAACCGAATGTTATATTTAAACATTCAACGGCATTAAAGAAATGAAGAAGTGCGATGTCGGCTTTGATTACGTTATTATTTGATTTACAACATTAACTTTGGGCATTATGAAACGCGTTCCTTTCGTTCGGGAGGTGGGACACACTGTAAAGTGTATTAAATAAAATGTTTTATGGTGCATTAGCCGTGGCCGATAATTTGTGCGGCCCCGTACGATGAGGAGGAGGCCAGGTGCTGGACCGACGGGTCAAGCCCAACAACACACACACACACATACATATATATTTATTGGGCGAGTATTTTAATTGGGGGGTACGGCGCTAGATGTCAGGCCAGTAATTAAAAGCGTTCCTGGGAAGCCCGCTTTGACACCTCGCTACATTGTTAAACAGCCAAGTTATAAGAGTCCGTACACACTCGATGGCTGGTATTGGTTATCTCGCATCTCCTCCTTGATTCGTGAGCCTCCATAACGAGATGGACTGGCTCATTTGTTTATCTCGGACTTGTGTGGAACTTATTATAGCTGAATAATGAGTACGCTGCCTTTTGTTACTACTCGCTCCTGTGGCCTTCTTCTTTGCTGCTTCTTCTGCACATAATGGACGCCGGGGACCCTTTTGCATGCGTTGTTTATTATTCGATTATTTGTTGAAATGGTGTGCTCCATGGTCACATATGTGTACATATAGTCCTCGAGTTTGGCGACGCTTGTTTTATACATGGGAATGTTCGCTATCTTGCAACGGGGTGATGTAGGAACTGGACGCACATACCTTGTTAACGACCCAAACACTTGTACCCATACCAATACGAATTTATTTCTTGTACATACGTTCCGAGCATTTTTTCTTCTTCTTCTGCACACGGAACGGTTTCCTGCAATCTCTTCGCACATCCATTCAATGCAATTTACAACAGGCACCATTCAATAACCTCTTAATTCTAACCGTGTACTTTACCGTTCCCTAACAAATTTATTTGATTGCACGCCAATAACGTTTTACAACAACGCATTGAGGTGTCCAGATTTCGAATCGTTTCATGAATTTCAAAGAGAACAACGACTATCATCAATGACCTACCGTGATTGTTTGAACCTAACGCAATATCACTTTCCATATGTTATAAAGTATTGACAAATTGTCCATCATAGATTGGCAAAGACATTTATTATCTGCAGCAAAGCAAAGTACAATGTTTTATTTCCTGAATTAAATATACTTTTACTTTAATCAATAATATTAGAAGTGGTATAATTACATAACAAATGTATTAAATATTATGTAAGTATTTGTTTCGGATAAATTTATTATTCATAAAATCAGTGACGTAGTCAGAATTATGTGTAAAAAATAAAATAGAATTTATCTTCTAAAATTAAATACTTATATAAAGAAAAAAAAAACATTATGGTATGTGGAACATATGATAAATACTGACAAGAATATAGTTTTTGAATAAAAATTTGCAACAATTTTGTTTGAAAATTCGGATCTGCTGTTTCAAAATCGACTACAGAGTTTATCTAGTTTTGAACTGAGCTGAGATTAAACAATTATCAATGTTTTGATGCAATCAAGTTTAGATTACAGATATGATGTTTTAAAGTATCAAAAATTTAGATTGTTTTTTTGACATATAAGTTAAATAGGTTAGGTTGTTTGGAGGTGTTACGCGTTATCAAAACTTTTGAGAAATTTTTGTTTGTTTTGCTAAATAGTTTATATTATCATAGAATGTTCTATTGTGCTCTTCTATTATGCGGAACTACTAGACACAACTTTCACTAAAAATTGGTTTGTTCTTATCTTATGGTGAAGATAAAGATTATTATTTATACATCAGTACATAGTGCTACTAAAACTTGTTAACAAAAAATAATTTGATTCAAAAAGTAAATAAATAACGCTAACATTTAAGAATGATTTTGGGCATATGAGTTTAAGTTTACTTTTTTAGGCATTGCTTGTCGTATGTCACAAATAATTTGAACAATGTTGGCTTTTAAAGTCTTAATTGATGCTGGTTTATTGGTACAAACTAATGACTGTAAAGTCCTACAAAAATTAATTGTCTAAACACATAATCTTGTAAGTTAACAATTGACTTGTACTACTTCTCCTAAGTACATTTTGACCTGATTAATAATGTTATCCATATTTTTAACAAAAAAAATTGATTATGATTTGGTATCAATTTCTACTAATTGTGATGCAAATTTTAGCTTAATGTTTGCAACGGACCATTATTCTAGATGCAAATGAGTCTGGAAGTTCTCTTCTAGATTAACTTCATTTTTTATACGACAGTTTTGTCTATTAACATACTTATTTAGCCAAAAATGTACTTCATTGCTGAACAGTAGCTGTTTCAGCGGGTTACTTTCCAACTGTTCTAGATTCCAATTGGTAGAAAAACTAAAGAGCTATAGAGCAATCTTGTGGTTTTAACTCTTGCACCAGCTGGATCTTTTGCGGGTGTTAGTCAATATCTATGCGCAAAATTTACTACACTATTGTATTTATAGTAACCAAATTTTTTTAACAACATTGTAAAGGGTTTTCCTATAAAAAGTTTCATTTTGAATAGCAGGCATTTTGGGCAAATGTCAATTTTGAAGCTATTATCTTTTGACATTTGACAAGTAAAAACTACGGTATTATTAAAAATGGAACGATACACGCTTCAATAACGCATTGAAATTATTAAAATTCACTACAAAAATGGTGAAAATTTTTCAGTCACACTTTGCAAAACTAAAGAACTTTTGGTCGGCAATAGTAAACCTGGTGAAAAAATTTGAGTTGTTGGGACAAGATTGTGATGTGAAGAATCGAAACCGTGTGCAACGCTAAAGAACACATAAGAATATTGCTAATGTAGCCCGTAATGTTGAAGAAAACCCAGGTTTGTCGATTCCTCGTCGATCTTTGAAGTTAGCTATTCCATAAACAACATTACACCGTATTTTGTATAAAAACTTAAGTCTTAAGGCTTTTAAAGTTCAGTTAACACAAGAACTCAAACCGGTCGATCATCGTAAACGTCGTATCTTTGCTGATTGGGTCCTTCAAAATGATCCGAAATTTGATCAAAAAATCATCTTTAGTGATGAGGCCCATTTTCATCTTGAAAGCTAATTTAATAAGCAGAATTGCCGCATTTGGGGCTCAGAAAATCCAAGAATGATTGTTGAAAAGTCTTTGCATCTTCAACCTGTCACTGTTTGGTGCGCTTTTTGGGCTGGCGGTGTGATTGGACTTTATTTTTTTTGAAAATGAGGCTGGTGCAATTGTTACTAATCATAATTAATGATTTTTTTATGGCCGAAATTGGAAGATTCTGATGTGGACGACATTTATTTTCAGCAAGAAAACTACACAAGCAACGAAACAATCGCAATTTTGCAAGAAAAGTGTCCTGACCGTGTTATTTTTCAAAGAAGTGATCAATTGGCCACCGAGATCTTGTGATTTAACACTTTTAGACTTTTTTCTTTGGGGCTACGTGAAAGATAAGGTCTATGCCAATGCTCCACAATTAATTCAAGACTTTAAAGATGGAATTTGTAAAGTTATCAAGGACATAAAGCCGCAAATGTGCGAATTGGTTATGGAAAATTTCATGAAATTCTTTTCATCGTACTGCTGTAACCGTGGCGGTTATTTCACTGATATTCTTTTCAAATGTTAATGGCATACTTTCTTCAAAAAATACCCGTTTTTTTAATATCAAAATGAAACCTCTTATTGGAAAACCCTATACAAAACCTATCTACAGTTTGACAATTTATTTGCTTACATAGACAGTTAGAAGTTGTCTATGCATTGCCACGTGACGGCGTTGCCAAGTAACATCAGAAGAAACTTATCAAAGCCCAGCATCAAGTAATACCCGACTGAAAAATAGTCTACTAATGGGAGCGCTTCAAACAAAAATTGCTTGGACAGCGCAACTATAAAAAGGTAATCATTTTTGGACAGAAGTCAAGAAGCGTACTTCCAGTAGCAAACAAGTCAACAACTACAGAAGCTACCGCAATCACACCCAAATGCAGCTGCAAACCAGAGGACAAAAAAAAACCGCAGGACTAATAGAACTTGGAACAATTTATATAAAAGCTGGTGGAGAGCTAATCCAAAAAGATCAACATCCACGAGAAAACATTAGTTGAGCTGAAACCAGCCAACAAAAACAGCAAGAAAACCACCACTCAAGTTTCCTTTAAGAAACCTGTTGCCAGTTCACTCGAGTCCGATACCGTTTTCTTCGAGGAAGATATGGATGTTCACTAGGACTAATAGAACTTTATACTATATAACAGGATCAAATCCATAGAACAATTTATAGAAAAGCTGGTGGAGGGCTAATCCGAAAGGATCAACATCTACGAGAAAACATTACTTGAGCCGAAACAAGTCATCGAAGACAGTGAGAAAATCACCACACAGGCTTATTTTAAGAAACCTGTCGCCGGTTTACTTCCGTTTGATACCGTTATCTTTGAGGAAGATATGGATGTCCACCAGAACAGCAACAACGCCAACTAGCACAACGCTCCGCTGCTAGAGGAGGGATTCACCCCAATCATAGGCAAAAAAAGGCAAAAAAGTTATGGAAAAAAATTGATTAACCTTTTTTAATTTTTAGCACTATTAGGCCATAAACTATTTTGTCTGGCCATTTAAGCCAAAGGGTCTTTAAATTATAGTTTGGTTTTTATAATCCTAAGTTTTTCTTCAAGCCCAGTAATTTTGCCAGTACCCACAGAGGGCGCTGACACTCGCCGCTTATCACAAATAACTATTTGAAACAAATCCGTGTTTCAAGGGCTGTTTGCAACTTTTAAGTTGGCAACCATAATCATTGACCTTGCAATAAATGTGGCCGATGGCATTCGCATACAGACTATAAAAACTCTAAAATACGTTATCCCGTTATACCCGACTGCATTATGGCTGATGTAGTGTAAGCTGAGCTTATCGCTCAGCGGTACAATTCTACCTTAACAACACACATGAGAAAAAACTTGTTTCTGCAAGAAGCTAACAGCAGAGTGACACTGCATCTTATGGAGTTTTGCGGGATTTGCGTTACCATCGAGTATAACCAAAAGACAACAAAAATCACACAATTTACTATTACCAACAGTACAGCCACACAGCATCCCAAGCGTGCGTGAAATGCGCCTGAGCTCATCCAAACTCCGTGTACACATCAAACAAAAAGTGTTCGGTGGTGAGCCGCACACCGCCAGTTATGTAAGCTGCCCGGTGTATTAAAAACTGAGGTCTAGCCGTAACAACTAGGCTCACGGTAAACCACCTGTTCTTTGCCAGTCGGTAGAAAAATAAAATAAAGAGTCCATTAAGTGCATAGGAATTTCAGGAGACATTGGAGGAGATATAAAGATGACTTCATGACATTTTCACATTAGGTACTTCCACGGACATTAAAAGAACTCAGGTAGACTACAAGACATCAAAAAATATTTGGAGATCTTAAGAAAAGTAGAGTAAGACTACCTTAAGGACCAACGGGAGATTTTGGTAAATATTTAAGAGCAGCATAAGACCTGCGGGAATATTCAAAGATCTTGGAAACATCTTAGAACTATATGGATACTTTTGAGATCATCATGAGCTCCCGCAAGACGTTGTTTGGAGAAACTTAATAAATCTGGCAAATTTTGGAAAAAATAGGAAAGCGATGACACTAAGAAGACATTTTAAAATAGAGACAATAGAATAGAAAAATCTTAAAAAACATGAAAAGTTTATGAAGTGCGTTTGACATTTGTCAAGTTCTTGAAGAATTTTATTTGTATACATCAGATGACATTGTAATACTTTAAAGACTGCAAAAAACATCGTAAAATATTTAGAAATCTTTATAGAAGCAAAGGTTGGAAGGGAGGCCTTGAAGTGTATTGGAATACATATGAAAAAAGTTTTGAATAGATATCGAGATTAAGATGACTTCATGGCACTTTGGAAGATATCCGGATCTATGAAGGACATTGAAAGAACACAGATGACATTGTAATACTTTGGAGACTATGACATTACCAAATATTTGGAAATAATCAAAGAAACAAGAAGAAGTAAACCTCACAAAATGCAAGTAGAAGACTATTTTTATCATATTGTAGACAAATATCCATCTTTGTTGAGGAGGCATTACACCACTTTTTCTGCTAGCAGACAATGAATTGGTACCCCGTGGCAAAACTTACAATTTACAGACTTTATTGAAGAAACAGAATTACGATTGCACTTGTGTATCTAGAACGCCTTTTTGATAACGCGGTGAAGCCAACATGGTCAATGCGTGTGACGTTAGTTGTGGACAAAAACACATACGTAGTAAAATACTGAACGTGTATGAACATTTATTTTTACGCACTTAATATATCAAAATGCCAATAAATCTTTGATTTGGTGCATGACATTGCTAAATTATTCAATAAACACACAATATTTATTTCACACAAATATTGAGTTTTGTGATTGGAAAGAAATTTACTTTATTGTGTTCATTAATGTTTACCAACAATTGTAAAAGCAACTCATGAGGCATATGTTCATAATTTGTGCGTGACGTCAGTTGTGGGCACAGATTGTTATGTTGGCTTCATTATGCAACAAGCGGGAAATAGCACACAACGCGTCTATTAGTGTATATGGTCTAAGGTATTAACTGGCAAAAAATTGTTTGAGTTTTATTTATTAGTTTTAGCAGAATTCAAATAATATTACAAATGTAACAATTAACAAATGTAATTGTAAATATTTAATTAAGGAATGTTTTATTGTCAAGTTTTAATACTAGTTTGAATCTTAAATGTACCTCGGTTCTATTTGATTGTCATTTAGTTTGTACATATTCTGATTTATTTCTGATTTTGTCAGTTAATAAATTATAAAACATCAAAACATGAACTCTATGAATTTACATGCCCACCTGTTTAAGGTAACCTAACGTATTTTTTATTATTATTATTTTCATATTTTATCGTGCATCTTATAATTACAATCGCCATGCGCCGATAGCAGATGGAGCACAATGATTTTATCGCCTTATAAAACCTTACTCTCTTCTGATGGATCACGTAGGTAAAACACGTTTATAAAAAATATAATTATCATAATCACACTTAAATGTAATGATTAATTAGGTTCTAGTTATTGTCTTGTCAACGAATAAAATTGATTTAAAATTGTGCTTTACTGTACGTATTTATTTACATTAATATGAACTTAAATATAATAAAGGTTATCTCAACAAGATTGTATCATAGAATGTCACTCACTGGCTGCCCAAAAATGTGATTTTATAATTAACACCGGGCCACAATTAATGCTGTTAATCTTATAGTGGGATCTGGGTAATTTCTAAATTCTGTCTTAATTGCAGTATGGAATCATAATTTTTAAGTTGGTTCAGATTCACATCAACAGTAATTACATTTTACTTATACACATAAAAGAGTAATATTTTCATGTGTTTGTAATTATGGTTGATACATTATTACAAACAAGTCGAGTTTAAGGTTTCTTTGTGTAACGAGATTTATGTTAAATTATTTTATTATAAAGTTTTATATTGTTGTTATTTAAAAAAAAAAAATAGTTATATTAATATATTAAAAGTAATAGCTTCATATAGTTAATAGCTTTGAATAACTTGCTCTTGATCTAAAAACTACAGAAACTACTTCGAGCTCAACCCAAGATAAAGGAGGGATTATTCTTGCTTGTGTTTACAGGTAACATTTTGTTTGGGCCACTTATTTGTAAGCCAAAAGCTTAAAGTTTTGGATTTGGGATTCGGTTTTACTGTGCTTTTTCGGAACACTTTTTTATACAAGAGAAACTCTTGCCGCTCACTTTTACAATTCACTACACACTGCAAAGCGGCAAAAGATTGTACCAGCTTACGATCTTAACTTTTTTTTGTCATTTCTTAGATATTGAAGTTTCTAAGCGACAATGAAGCAGCGGTGAGTGCATTGCCGGGATTAGTTGAACTGCCTTCTTTGTCCGTCTAGATCGGTATGTTTGGTTAGTTGACTTAGGCTGTGTTTGACTGTACTGGCTTGAGTTGTCGTTCTTAGATTTGCTGTTGAAGCTAAATACGTGGCTTTTAAAATAATTTTTTTATAAAGGTGTTGTGTGTTGTGTGTGCAGAGTCAAATTCTTTTACCTTAGTCATGAGGTTATGATGGGTTCAGCATTTTTTAACAGCTGGCTTTGATGTTTATAGGGAGAGGCTCACGTTCTAGACAAACCATTTTACCGTAACATTATAACTAGTGTCACGTCTCTAGTGTATACCGGTGGAGCAATTTAGAGCACTTAGGGATAGAAAGAAAAACCCTTCTCTCTTCATCCGATTGATGTCGATTTTAGTGGACAAAGTTATAGCCTTAAGTCTTTCTTGGTTTCTTATTTCTGTGTTCGATAGCAATGTTAATGATTGCTTTTTTTGTTCGGTAATGTGTAGTAGGTTTGATTGGGATGGTGTGAACTTTCCTTTTGCCTTTTTTAGGAAGTGGGAGTTTCTGGGCAACATCAAAGTAGTGCTGAGAGTATAGCCTACTAGTATGTGTGAATTGGTTGAAAACAGTGATTTTTAGATATTCTTTTCCACTAGCACATTCTAGGTAATAAAGCTATAGTAATCTTCCATTTCTGTTATGACAAGCTTGAAGGTAATGTATTGTGTCCGAAACTAAGTTGACAACTTTTTGGAGACTTGCTTTTGATTTGTCAAAACTTTATCGCCAAAGCTAAATAGGTTTTTTGGAGATGACCACTTTGGAAGTCTTTTTGCTGATCTCGGAAAGTTGTGGTTTCTCTACAACAACTTTTTGGACCTTAGATGATAGGGTTAATGAACTTTTCAATTTTTTTGGGTTTATTTTGCAAATAGCTTTTTGTATTCCATGCTAACTTTTTTTAATTTTGTGCAAATTTTTATAATTAATTTATTTTCTGTTTACAGATTTCTTCTACCTACCCAAAAACAATCTTTTTAGATTAATTTTGCACAAAACAAAAGCACAAGTATTACTTGTTGTCGGGGTCTTGCGTTAGCTTAGTTAGCAATGGCAACCTAAGATTCTAAGATAATTAAAGTTGCCAAAGTGCTTGCTCACTTGGGTTAAGACATGAGGGTGCACCTTTGGTTTTTATGCAAGGATTGCTTATAGTCTTTTTGTTACGTTAGCATGTCATGTTTTTCTTGATGTTATTCTATGTATAAGTTAAAGCTTTGGTATGCTTATTATTGAACGTCAATTGTCACAATTTGTTTTTTGGGCTTGTTTTATCTACTCTTTTTTGACCGAAACAATGCTTAGACATGGTTTTGCCCTAATTACTTCTTTTATCTAATTTTTGAGAGACGGAAGAACAAGAGTGACCATATAAAATAAATCAAATTATCAAAAGAAAAATCCGAATAGCAAAAGAAGAGTGGCTATCTGAAAAGTGCAAAGAAATTGAGAAGCTTTAAAAACAATATGACAACTTTAATTTACATAAGAAAGTTAAAGAACTAAATGGAATAAAGAAAAAGTGAAGGGAAAATTATAACAAAAACTGCTGAGGTGGAAAGAACACATAGAAGAACTCTTCTACGACATTAGAGGCCCTCCAAGCAGCATACAAGAAGACAATAATTGCCCGCAAATAACAAAAGAAGAAGTACAGTACGCCATCGAAAACATAAGAGGAGGCAAAGCTGTTGGTCCAGATGAAGTACCAGTCGAGTTATTAAAACTTGTAGAGAATGAACAAAATAATGTCATAATGGATCTGTATAATACCGTATATAAAACAGAAATAATACCAAAAGAATGGCTAAGATCGACATTTATAACAATACCAAAGAAGCCAAATGCTAAAGAATGTAGTGATTACAGAACCATAAGTCTCATGAGCCATACCCTTAAAGCGTTTCTGAAAATAATACACAAAAGACTTTACAATAAACTTGAAGAAGGTATTAATGATACCCAATTTGGTTTTAGAAATGGATTGGGCACACGTGAAGCACTATTTGGCATCAATGTATTGTCACAAAGATGTATGGACATGAATATCAAAGTACATGCTTGTTTTATAGATTATGAGAAAACTTTCGATAAGTCCAACACGAGCAACTAATAAACTTACTGAAAACAAAAAATATTGACAAATTGATATACGCATCATTAAAAATCTATACTGAAACCAAACAACGGCAGTCAGAATGGATGGAGAATACACAGAACACATAAATATCCAAAGAGGCGTGAGGCAAGGGTGCATACTACCACCGATGCTCTCTAACCTATACTCCGAAGCTATATTCCAAGAAGAAATACCTGAAGAAGAACAAGCAGGACTAGTTGTTAACGGACGACTGATCAACAAAATCAGATATGCGGACAATAGCAGACAATATAGTTGATCTACAAAGAATAGTGGAAAGAACAAATGCTATTAGCCTGCAATATGGATTAAAAATGAACCAGAAGAAAACCAAATATATGATCATTTCCAAAACAGTAAAACCTAATGTCAACTTATTTGTTAACAACACCTGTATTGAAAAGATTACCAAGTACAAATATCTAGGTACTTGGATAACAAATAGTAACAACCAAGAAATAGAAATTAAAAGCAGAATAGAGAGCAGGCAGTAGAAGTGCGGGAAGACGCAGAATTTCCTGGCTGAAAAACCTTCGAGACTGGTTTTGATGTACACCAAACGATCTGTTCAGAGCTGCAGTATTGAAAATATAGATTGCCATGTTGATTGCCAACCTCCAAGTAAGAGACGGCACATAAAGAAGAAGAAGAAGAAGATCCAATTTTTTGACCCAAACAATGATGAAGTAGCATTTTAAAAGTTATCAAAATCAGAGACCGCATGGTTTTTGGATTTTACAAAAGTTTACACTAGCCACACAAACTACTATCAATAATATTGTTATACTTTTTGAATTCGTTACTCAAATAGGTAACACTTTGCTCTTGCTTTTGCTAGTCATCCAGGCAAACAGTGGTCAATTTAGGTTTGTTTATTTGGTTAATGCAATGTTAATGCAAGCAGAGATTAAATTATTTTGATTATATTGTTGTCAGGTGTTTAGGTTGCATTAAATTATTACTACTATAACTACTATATACTATTAAACTAACACACCATTAATCCAATTTATAATTCATTTGCGTTGTAGGAGGCAAAAATTCGACAAAACCGACAACAATGACTGAGCCAAGATTTTCTTTTTTAGACCTGGTTTCAATATTTGTGTTTCAGCTCAAAGTAAAAACGTTTGTGTGTACAGTTTGAATAGCAACCAAACTGTCCAAAATATGTGTTAGAACTGACACATTTAAGCATCCAAATTGTGACGATCTTTCAATAGTTTTTTTTGTGTATTTTTTATAAACGCCTGACAAAATGTTTATTGTTCTAATACAACTAGTTTATTTTGACTATTTATACAATTAGCATGAACTTATGTTTACAAAATAAATTGTAATTATATTTATCAACAATGGTTTGTTTCAAGGATCAACAATATATATTAATAATTTCTCCAATTCCCATAATTTATCTCCATTATAATAAATATTGGTATCAATTTAAAAAGTAATCCCAGTTTATCTCCATAGAAAATCGCCCAACAAAACTCGACGGCTATTATTAACGTCTCGCAAGCGATATTTTTCCCCACTAAACAACAACAGATTAATCGTGGCTCACACTTTTCCCCCTCATTCTTTCCACATCACATCTCGATCATGCTTAATGAATAAATCAATTTCACACGATCGCAATCGGACATTATCCATCTGGGTCGTGGGCCCATCCGGAGCAGAAAAAAAAATTTCCTTCACGTTGACCGGAAAGTTATAACGACGCATTAAAGTGCGCTTTTATTTAGTGCCCTGGACTATGGGACGGTCAGCAGCAACACTCAATCCGGGCTTTATGTACTGGAAGGAATTGAACTGAACGAACGGTGCGAGGCTAAGAACAAGGGCGGAGGAACCCGCTGGAAAATAAACTCGATACTAAGATATATTGGGGGGCGGTGAGATACAGGATTGGATTTTGATTTATGAGATCGCGGGATATTATATATACTATATAATAATAAATAGAAGGATTTTTTTTAGTGTGTGTTGGTTCGGTCTTTTTTTTTTTCTCATTTCGGTACAGAATGAACGCGCTCTAATAATTTTCACACACAAGTTATAAAATTGAAAGGGGGTGGGGTGGAAGGAAGATCGGACGTAAAATTGAATTGCGGGCGGTTTTATGATATATTTTTAATTGGATAGATATTGTTTTGAAAATGTTATCCAATTAAAATAAAATTGTTTGTAACTAGAGTCGGTTTACAATTTGTAAAGACATGTTTGTTTTGTTTGATGATGTTTGTTAATTTACATAATTATAAAATAAATCCTTTGGGTGCTATAATATAAATATAATTTATATGATTAAAATAAAAATAATATAAGAATAAAACAGTCAATGGCATTACTAGGTCACTATTGTTGCTTTAATTTATGGTAATTATTGCAGGACGACGCATATACATACATTCCCTAAAGAATCATAAATCTAGGGCTATACAAATAACACAGTACTTGACAGTTTTTTTTTTTAATTTTAAGGAATTATTTGTAGACTGCTCGCAAACATTTTTTGTAGACATTTTATGATAATGCGTAGGTTGTTTCTAAGAATGGACACAAATCTTGAAATATTATTGAATTGATATTATTTGTTCAGTTGACGACTGCAATTATATTGGATTGATAAAAAAAACAATTCTACAATTTATAGAAGTTTAAGCATAGTTGCATTTGAAAGAAAAGAAAAAAGTTTAAATTTTTGTCCACAATCCGTTTTATTGTCTTATAAAATTGACCGATTTTTTGAATTAATTTTTTTTTAGGATTTTAAATTTGAGATTTATGCTTTTGACATTATTAGTCAGTAATATGATTTGTATTAAAGTGTATTTAAACATTTTTGTAACTATTTGAATTTTTTGCATTAAAAAAATAATTTAAGAATGGTTAGTAGTGGGTCCGTTACCTCATATAGGCATCCAAACATACACATGTTTGCTCTGTGGCTCGGTGTGTTTGACACTACAACACCTAATGGAATTAAGAGGTTATAGATTATATATATAGTAGTAGAAACATTACACAAAATTTATTATCTATAAAAAGATATATAAAGGTTTTAATTTTAACCTTTATTTCTGGTAAAAAACTGAAATCAACATTATTGGGTTCAATTTTATTTTGACTCAAACGTTTTTAATTCTAATACAAAGGTGTTAATGTCTTAATAGTATAGCTTTTATATATATTATCTATCAAAAATTTTGTTTGTTAGTATGTTTTAAATGTTAAAAATTGGTTAGTTTGCTTTTCTAACAAAGCCAATATGTTGTGTTACTATATAACTGTTAAAAGTTGGAAAATCTGTCAGATTATTAATTGAATCCGTTGAAAAGTAACTAAAATAAAATAAAAGCTGCTAAAATGTTAAAACTGGAATAAATTATCAAAATCTGTCAAAGTATACTTTATCAGCTGTCAAAAAAGTTACACTAAAACTGTCAAAAGGTTACAGTAATGCATCTGTCTGTTTTACTAAAATCTTTAAAAAGTTTTAAAATTGTAAAAAGAACTTTTCTGTTTACAAAAGTTAGCAGCAATATATCAATAAGTTCTGGTCTAAAACTAATAAAAGTTACTAAAATATCAACAAATAAATACCAAATTTAATCTAAAACTAAACCGAAAATATCATTTGGGTTGCGCAGCATCATGATAAGATTGATAGAATTACATCCAATTTGAATTGCATTCAGGTCTTAGGTAAAGTTAAACCGGAAGTTCTGAGTAGTTTTAAGTTTAGTGGTGAAAATAGTTGTGGTCATGTCATTGGGTTTTTGTAGTTGCTTGACCTTCGAGCATTTAGGTTCTGGCGTGATGTGTTTTTTGCTGGTGGTCGGTCTGTTCACTTTAAATTTTTATTTTATAAATGGGTGGAAAGTTTGGCGTTTTTTTATACTAAAGTCTTTTATTTTGTCGTGGGTTGTAGGTAGACAGATTCAGTTTAGGGTCTTTTTTAAGTTGTGTTGTGTAGGGTCCCGCCTGATTAAAGTTTGTGGAGAATCTTCTAAAATGATTTTCTAGGTAAAATATACTCCAAATATCCTTGAGCTGAATTAGTAGATCTAATGTCAAGCTTTGTGGACGTATGTATATATTACTTGCAGTAGCGTATACAGGATTTTTGCATTGCATTGCAGATATCTGCGGTTGTGGAGCTTTCCGCATTGCAAACCTGATATTAATATAAGAAAAAATCCACAAGACTAGCTTGCGTAGGTGGCACTGTGCAAAAAAATAAAGAAACAAGAAGAGAAGGCAATATTATTACTATCAAATAGATTAGGTAAACCGGAATATGTCAAAATGTTATTTATACAGATCCATTAAAATCAGAAACCGGCATAAACAACAAAAAGTTAAAGTTAGATTTCCGTTTTTTAAAAGTAACTGTAAAATACATTAACGAACAGACGGACAAGACGTGGCCCGTAATATTTGATTTTAAAGCGCTTCTTATGCAATTGGATTAATGATAAAAAACCGATGGAGCTAATAGAACAATTGATCAGAAAAGCACAAAGGCAAACAATTATATTTTATTAAAAAAAGGCGGCAGAGGAAGAAATAGAACTTGCATATAAGCAACCCATTTTCTTATAAGTAAAAATGATAGTAGATGTAAAACAAGACATTAAATATTGCAATAATACCAAAAATTACGTTACTTATGACAGCTGAAACAAATCGGGAAATTAGGTACAGAAATCTGTACGTGCGACAGTAAAGTCCAAAGCGCATATAATGTTTATCTGCGCGTTTACGCAAGAGCATTATGTAATATTATTAATGGGAAGGTTTAATTAATTGACATAAAACGAAAGTAAGTGTTAAGAGGTACTTGGGTTACTTTTGGGATCCATACATTTTTTGAAATTAAATTAAGTAAGGACATGCTTTTGTGAGGGTAATTGCGTGCACAAAATTGGTTTTAAATTTACCAAACACAAAAAACTAAACAAATATTGAATAAAAAGTATTTGCAACTTTGTATGACAAAAGAAATTTTGAACGTTATGGATGAAAGACAAAAAAAAAATAAATAAAAGGTTAATCAAATTAAAAATACGGCAAACAAAAAACAAATGATTAAAATGCTCAGAGTCGAAAGATTAATACAATTCTACAATGATTTCAACATACACAAAAAAACTGACAAATAAATCCAACTGTGTTAGTAAACGATAAAAGATTAGAAGAGAAATGTGAGTACAGAATAGCACTTAAATTAATTTTTTTACAGATACCAATAAGTTAACCATCAATGACAAGTTATCAAACTATTTCTAGTACTGCTGTTTAGTCTAGAATATTAGTTTGTCTAGAAAAAAGATGTAGAACAATCTGCTAAATTATTTTGCATTTTACAACTAGCCAAGTTAATGAGCATTTTCAGAAGTACAAAGTTTTTAAGTAAAATGCAAAAAACTACCGGAAAAAAGCATTTATGATGCAAATTTTGTGTTCGTATTTTTTTTACACAAATCAAATATCGTCATAGCAAGTTGAAACTAGTCTCAAAAGATGCAGAATTTTATTAAAATTAACGAGTTTTGATTGGTATGTGTAGGCTCAATACAAAGTTTTTAAGTAAAATGCAAAAAGCTATCGGAAAAACGCATTTTTGATCTAATATTTGTGTTTGTATTTCTTTTACACAAATCAAATATCGTCGTAGCGAGTTGAAACTAGTCTTAAAAGATGCAGAATTTTACGAAAATTAACGAATTTTACTTGGTTTGTGTACGCTCAATACCAAGTTTTTGAATAAAATTAAAAAAAAAATCAGAAAATGTATTTTTGGTGCAACTTTTGTGTTTGTATTTCTTTTACACAAAACAAATATTGTTGTAGCGAGTTGAAACTAGTCTTAAAAAATGCAGAATTTTATGAAAATTAACGAGTTTTGCTTGGTTTGTGTAGGCTCAATACAAAGTTTCAAGTAAAATGCAAAAAACTTTCGGAAAAACGCATTTTTGATGCAAATTTTGTGTTTGTATTGTTCGTATTTCTTTCTTACACAAATTAAATATCGTCGTAGCAAGTTGAAACTAGTCACAAAAGATGCAGAATTTTATGAAAATTAACAAGTTTTGCTTGGTTTGTGTATGCTCTATACAAAGTTTTTGAGTAAAATGCAAAAAAAAAATCAGAAAACGCATTTTTGATGCAACTTTTGTGTTCCTATTTCTTTTACACAAAACAAATATTGTTGTAGCGAGTTAAAACTAGTCTTAAAAGATGCAGAATTTTATGAACATTAACGAGTTTTGTTTGGTTTGTGTAGGCTCAATACAAAGTTTTTGAGTAAAATGCAAAAACTATCGAAAAACGCATTTTTGATGCAAATTTTGTGTTTGGTTTTTACACCAATCAAATATAGTTGTAACGAGTTGAAACTAGTCTTTAAAGATGCAGAATTTTATGAAAATTAACAAGTTTTGTTTGGTTTGTGTGGGGTCAATACAAAGTTTTTGAGTAAAATGCAAAAAACTATTAATAAAACGAATTTTTGATGCAAATTTTGTGTTTGTCTCTTTTACACAAATCAAATATGGTTGTAGCAAGTTGAAATTTGTCTCTAAATATGCAAGATTTTATAAAAATTAACAAGCTTGGCTTGGTTTGTGTAAGCTTAATAGAAAGTTTTTGAGTAAAATGCAATAAACTATTGGAAAACGCATTTTTGATGCAAATTTTCTGTTGGTATTTCTCTTACACAAATCAGATATTGTCGCGGCAAGTTGAAGCTAGTCTCAAAAGATGCAGAATTTTATTTATATTAACGTGCTTTGCTTGGTTTATGTATGCTCATTACAAAGTTTTTGAGTAAATTTCAAAAAACTAACGGAAAAACGCATTTTTGATACACATTTTTTGTTTGTATCTTTCTTACACAAATCAGACATCGTCGCAGCGAATTAAAACTAGTTTCAAAAGATGCAAAATTTTATGTTGATCGGCGTGCTTTGCTTGGTTTATGTATGCTTATTACAAACATTTTGAGTAAATTCTAAAAAACTATCGGAAAAACGCATTATTGATACAAGTTTTTTGTTCGTATCTCTCTTACACAAATTAGATATTGTCTCGACGAACTGAAATTAGTCTCAAAAAATGCAAAATTTTATGTATATTAACGTGCTTTGCTTGGTTTATGTATGCTCATTACAAAGTTTTTGAGTAAATTGCAAACAACTAACGGAAAAACGCATTTTTGATACACATTTTTTGTTCGTATCTTTCTTACACAAATCAAAAAGATGCAGAATTTTATGTTGATCAACGTGTTTGTTTTGCTTGGTGCGTGTAAGCTTAATACAAAGTTTTAAAACGCATTTTTTATACAAATTTTGTGTTCGTATCTTTCTCTTACACAAATCAAATATGGTCGTAGCAATTTGAAACTTTAGCTTGAATTTAAGAATATCATTTTTTGCTTAATGTATAACATAAAACTTATTTTTTATAGATTTTTATGTTTTAATATATATATATATATTATAATATTAAGCAGTTTGCCAACGTTAGATTCTACTACTGATTTAGCCAAAAGGTGTAAAAGTAGAGTAAAAGTTTTTGGAAAACTTTTATTGAAAGCATTTGAGTATTAAAAACCTTGTGGTTATGCAAAAACCTAGTTTGGCTACAACCAATTATTCTCTAAAAACCTCTCTAACTAGAGAATATTCAGTCAAATAATATGAAACAACGTCTTTTGATTACGCATACCAACTTTATGAACACACAGCGATGTAGCTTCTAAGAGCCAACAATTTGCATTCAAGACCTACAGCCTCACCTCCTTAACCTTAATGAAATATTCTTGCAGACATTATATGAAACTATAGCTCATCACATGCCAGGTTTTCTGACTTTATTGTCCACTGATTCATAATTGAGTAACCTGATTTTTTTTTTGTGGTACTTATTCAGTTTTTAAAGAAAACTTTTGTCTGAAGTTCTGGAACCAAGAGCTTTATTTACTTTCTGCCTGACGCTTTCTATTTTTATTTTTATTTTTTTTTTGACATAGTGAGGTGTTGGCCTCAACAAGTGGCCCTTAAGAATGACTTTTGCATGGCAATACCTTCCGGTTTTTTCTCTGCGTAAATCCTATTGTTATATGTCCTTAGGGTGGTTATTGCTTCGCGGATTTTCACACAGAATTTGTGGCACGCATGCCTTTTTCTGTCTCTTTTGTCTTCTTTTTAACTTTTTTTATCTGCACTGACATCCAGCTTTGCATTCTTTCCTCTAATTATTTGGTTTGTTTTCAGATGCGTTCTTAGTTTTCTTAGGTCTTTGTTCACTTTTTCTTCTTCATTTTATCCTCTTTCCATCATAAATAGTTTATGCAGTTCCATTAGCTGAATTTTTTTTTTGCAGTCCTAAATATGTTAGTTTTACTTCTAGTAATATTCTTGTATCTCCATCTGGAATTACTTGTTCGTGTTCTCTTGTTGCCAGGTATATTCTGACTATCTCAAAAGTTGCGTTATTTGTCAACCTTGAGGTAGCGTATCTACCATTTGGTATTTTCTTCGTTAGTTCTGTTATTCTGCATTCCTTTAACATTTCTTTTCTCCTTTTCCTTATCTCTGCAATTTTGTTTGGTATTGTAGTCTCTGTAAATGTTTTTCTATTTCTTGGTATGCATAATTGTCCTGACTTTTCTTATTTCTTTCTTTTTAATCTTTTTTTCTGTTTTGTTGTTTCTATTTTGCTTCTCTCGTTTCTTTCCTTTCTCTTCTATGACTTTTATTTTGTGTGTTTGTTTCTATTGTTTGTTTTTTTTTATATTTTTTCATTGTCAAACTCCTCATTTTTTTTATTTTTAGTACTTTTGTTGCAAAGTTTCTTATTGATTGTTGTTTTATTTACTTTGCTTACCAGTGTTTTTTCTAGTTTTTTTATATCTTCTTCCCACGCTTTGCATTCTACTAGAGTGTGTTCTGCATTATCGTGCGTTTTTTTCTGACAAAATGTACATCTTTTGTCTTCCTTGGTTTTTTTGTTCGGTCAGTATTTGTGTTGTATAATAGCACGCCTCGGGTTTGTTCTCTACCCTCTTTTTTATCTCCGGGATTAGTTCTCTTGTCCATTCTTCCTTTTCTCCTCTATTCCACTATCTCTGCCATCTTTCCATTGTCTTTTCTCTTCCTCTTAACTTAGCTTCTTTTTTATTGGTTTCTTTATTTCTATCCTTTCTTCCACCAACATATCCGCGAGAGGTGTTGCCGCAATCACCTCTGCTGCCTCTTGTGACACCGTTCTGTAAACCTTGCAGATCCTTAACGAACTGGCTCTTGAAGCTTTTCTTATTTCATTTCTGTTTTTTTTTTGTCTTCATGGCTTCTCCTTATGTTTCTGCGGCGTATAATAATTTGCTTCTTGCTGCTGTTGCTATTAGCCTTCTGGCTTCTTCTCCTGGACCTCCGTTGTTTGGCATTAGTCTATTTCTTTTGTTCCCATAACCGCTTCTTTAACTTGTTCCTTCCATCCCTTTGCTTCAAGTGTCACCCCGAGGTATTGATTTGTTTTTTTATGGTTATCACTTGTTCTCCTACCTGTATCTTACCTGTTCCTCTATTAATCCTCTTAGTTGATAGCTAGGCCGCTTCTGTTTTTTGTGTTGCTAATTTTAAATCCTTATTTTTTGTTCATAACTGTATCATATCTATTGCCAGCTCTAGTCTTTCTTTTAGTATATTCATTTATACGTCTCTACCTACTAGTGCTACGTCGTCTGCAATTGCCGTTATTGTCATACTTTCCGGCAACCTCATTTAAAGTAACTCATTATAAACAAGGTTCCATAGTTTTGATCCTAGTGCTGAGCCCTGTGGTACCTTTCGTAAGTTCCGTTCTTGGCCACTAGGTTTCTACTCTGTGAGTAGCTCCATATGATATTGATTGTTTTCTTGTTCAGTTTTTTTTTCTTTGCCGACTCTGTAATTGCTTCTCATAACACGCTGTTAAATGCGTTCTGTATGTCCAACGCTATCATTACACAGTGTTGTCTTTTCTTCTTCGTTCCGCTGTTTGCTTCTTTTGCTATTGCTTTTACTTTGTCTATAGCTCCTAAGGTTGTTCTTCCCTTGGCAAATCCGCATTGATCTTTTTCCTATCTTTGTTTTTTTTCAATTTCTTGTTCAATTCTCCGTACAATTTTTATACGCTTTGTATAGATTTCTGTGAAAACATTAAGCTGTATTAGGAGTGTGTCATTAGTTATTGTAGTTAAGTCAAGTACATTGGTTTTATCAAAATTTAATTTTTTGTTAGTGTGATTAAAAAAAATTGAAGTTTGAAGAATTTCAGAAGACACCACGAAAAAGGCTTTGTTTGATGAATTTAGTTTTTTTTTATATTTGCTTTTTTTGCTAGCAATAGTTATTGTTGCTTATAAGAAAGTAAGTTTTATTTTAGCAAATCTCAATTTTTTAATAAAATCTAATCTATAGTACGGAAAAGTATGCAATTTTAAACGGTTTATTACGCACGGATATAGCAAAAAGTAAATATTACGCACGAAGCCAACTAATTCTTTTTGTATACATTAATTGTATTTCAATCGGAAAAAGTGTAGAACTTATACAAAGTTTTCATAAATTGTTAATTCTTCTTTATTGTAGTCGTATGAAAAGTAAATTGTTCATGCAACAACATTTATACTCGTAGATAATAGGCATCATTACGTGCTAGTTGTACAATATACTATTATATAATTAAATTACTAAAAGAGAAAACATAAACGTATGCTCTTGTACGCAAAAATAAATAATTTAAAAAAAAACCAGATTGGCACTATGCAAACATATAAATTAGCAAATTTATTGGTTTGCCAGAATTGCTTATTAAATCTTGCAAAATTATTGATTTAAATTTCTTAAATTGTCTATAATATTATATGAAGAAAACATAACAGTTTCTATTATTGTAAAGCTTTGTAGACTTTAATATAATTGATTCAAGTAACACTATCAAAATACTCAATAATTAAATCGAACCTTTAAAAAACATCTTTAGCTAATGCCCCTGGCCGCAAATTGCCTTTTACCAATCCATACAAAAAGATATTAGCTGCCGATTCACGCCAGATAATTTCTTAATTTTGACCATCCATTTCCCGTCCATTCAATTTTTTCAACTCACGTGCGGTCACCACCAACACACTAAAAAAAACCATTAATCGACCCAGAAATTATTCCTTCCTAAGGAAGCTGAAAAAAATCAATACACTTAATATGTTTAAATAGAAAGGCATGTAATTTACATAATCAGCAATTTTAACATGTAATTAAATGTAATTTAAATTACCAACGTTTATATAGATAATAATTTTAATGTAAACAAATTTACAAATGATTTACATATCGTGTTAAAGTGCACCGAAATATTTTGTAGATTAATTTCCTGCGGTGATGATAAGTTTTCGGAATTTGTGTACTAATTTGCATAAATTCTTCTTGCTAATGATTTTCTAATTTGTGTGAGTCGGTAGCTCACCAATACATCAGTCGGAGTTGACTGGAAAAATAATCCGTATGCAAATTATGTAATTAATTCAATGTGTTATGCGGTCATTGAACATTTTAGCGGAAGTTGGATTTAAAAGAAAAAACTGTGTGTGTGGAGGCAAGCAGATCATTAATAATCTTTAAAAGGCAATCTTGTTTCATCACAGAAAACTTAAAAATACATGTAGAATAAAATATAATTTTTGTAATATTTTATTAAATTTCCTATTCTGAAAAAAAATGTTGTATATTTTCTGCGTAGGTCAACTGCAATACTTGTAAGTACTTGATGTATATATAAAGAATATATTTGCAACTTCAAATTTCTTATAAGAGATTTTACACTTTTCTTAATAGATTAACATCGGTTGGTTAACTCAACTGATGTGAATTGTTGTGTTTGATACAGGACAATATAAATAATATCCAAAAATATTAATAATGCTCTAGCAACACTAATCATGTATTAATCACACCCCAATATATATTGTTTGCAAATGACTAAACACAATATATTGTTCAGACCACCTACACGTTCCAATATAATTGCGCAAACTTTTTGTTACTTACGGACGGACACTTCTGTAGTCGACATGTGGAATAAAATAAAGCAAGTTGTGTGACCATTTCTTTAGTTACAACATTAAAAAAACAGAAAATAAATCGTATATAAATGAAGGAAGTTTAAAAAAAATTGGATCAGATTGTACTATATAAATCAAACTTTTTTTTATTGTGCAATCTTTTAATATTATAGTCAATATTATTGTATAATATCAATTATTATGCAATATATTGACAGTAATATTGAACGTCTAGAGGCTGCTTTAGAGTTACATATTTTAAAACAACAATTTTAAATGTAAATGTTTGAAAAATCATAACAATATTAAAAGCTCTTTAAAATAATAATCAAAGTACAAAATTGATTGTGTAATACAGATACATACACAATCCTAATTGCTATGAGCCCACCTTAGGTTTAATGTACTTTTAACTCTTCAGAGTATAACAAATTTGACACCATAAAAGTATCGCTTCGATCCGCTTCTCATAGAAATATAAAAAAGTTAATCCTGCTCAATTCCTGAGCCCAATCCAACATGCATATAACCCATGATGTGTGAGCTTTTATGCCAAATGAAATAAAATATTTAAAAAAAGAAGACTGGACGATGGCCTTTTATTATTATTATTATTTGCCGCGGAGCCGACTAATAAGTTAGTACAACAAGAGAATATGAGTGACGCACATTGTATGGAGGCATCAGGTCGGTCACATAGCGTGACAGCCGTGAAATTACAATGTTCAGTTCAGAATCGATTGAACAATGTTACATGGTGTATTATATGGCCGATAATCAGACCATCATCCGCGCCACGGGTAACCAGACGTCCCGCACTACACACTGCACTACTCCGGGGCCCCTAAGTAAATTAATACAATGATAGTGCACTTATCGTTATTGTAACACCGAGTAGGATCCCAAGACGCATTGCGATGGATAGATGAGGAAGGCTATTAAGATTTCGTTACAGGTGTGAAATTTTGATTGGCTTTCCAACACCCCTTTTCCACACATGATTGAGTGACTAAGTGAGTCCCCAACTAGAAAGAATTAATTGATTCTTTAAGAAAAAATCAATCAATATTTCGTAATTTTATGTAAACATTTTGAAATGTTGTGTGAACTTTAAATTTTTAATTTTAAATGCTAATCAATATTTAAGATTGCTCGACTGAATGAACACAAATTGCTAATAATTAGGAAATCGTAAACCCAATATTTAAAGGAAATCATATCTTGATTTATAAATACACATTGAGCACGTGATTGAAAGTGCACTTGGTATTTGAAAAGTATAATTTATGATCGCTTCGCACACTTTTATAACTGTAAATTCGTGAAATGTGTACTCAAAGATAACACATTGCAATATATTAGAATGTTAAAGACTATCAAATAAAAATGTGATGCAATTACGTTTTAATATTCACTTCAATATTATTTCCTCCTATTGTAAGATCTATCTTTTATATAATAAAACAACAATAAATATCAACACTAAATTATCCATAAAATTATAAGGATAATATATTTCAGCGGAGAACGAGAGAACAAAGTAGAAACATTTAATATTTGTATATCGGAATCACGAGGTACGATCACGACTATCATTGGGTTCATAACTTGGGGCCTTAGTTGATATCGGACGACTCTTTACATAGGATACTCGACTTAAAGCACATTATAAATGTAGCCAATTAGTTTTGAATAATTTTCCAACATGAAGAATTCAACAGATGGATGCGGCGCATTTTTTCACCCTCGCAGCGATTCAATATAAACTCTCTCGATTGGGGGCGGGTTTTCTCTCAAAAGTTTTTACATCAACAGTGCAGCTGACTGAAATAGGGGGTGGGATTATGGTTTAGTATACCCTGCAGTTAGGTGTAATATATTTTTTAAGATATGTTAATGTGGATGAAGATTTTATTAAGATTTATTACGATGAAATAATTTATATAAGTTTTTAATTCTTAGTATTGGATTACTATATATTTAATTTCAGCAAATATTGATTTATATTTACAAGAAGAATAATGGAAACACTTATTTTATATACGTTTAATAACAATAACATTATTATTGGTCATTTGCGCTTAATTTAAAATAAATCATCTTATCAATATGAAAATCTTATTGTTAAGAAAGTTGACTTGCAATGATTTGAAGTTGTTTAATTTCAATGTTAAGATACACTAAACTCCTTCAAAATATAAAAAAGTAAAAAAAAAAGATTTATTATTATCCAAAAAAAAAGCGCTTTAAAATCAGATATTGCGTGCCATGCCATGTCTGTCTGTTCGTTAATGTATTTACAGCTACTTTTATGACTACTAACTTGCTTCAAAAACGGTCATCTAATTTTAACTTTTTATTATATATTTCAATAACCTCGTTCATGCCGTTTTCTGATTTTAATTTGTCTGTATAAATAATATGTTGACTAGACATGGTGTACCGGTTTGCCTAATAGACGTTATTTGATTGATAGTATTGCCTTCTCTATTTATTTCTTTATTGTTTTACACAGTGTAAGGTCTGCAATGCGGGAAGCTCTACAACCATAGAGGCTCGCAACGTTCATTCTTAGAAATAATAAAAAAATAACAAAATTGTTAGCTTTTTTCTAAGTTTGTCTCTAAGAACATTTTTCAATAAAACCCAAAAAACCTAGATACGCTACTACAAGTAATATACACATTATGTCCACAAAGTTTGACATCAGATCTACTAATTCAGCTTACGGTTATTTGGAGTATACTTTACCTAAAAAACCATCTTAGAAAGTTCTACACAATCTTCAATCAGGCGAGACACTACACGACACAACTTAACGTACCAAGAAGAACCTAAATAACTCACGACAGAATAAAAAAAGCAAAACTCATTTGTAAAATAAAATTTAAAGTGAGCCGTCTAGTGTATACACGCCTCAGGTTAAGCCTGGAGAAAAACTTTATGGTCTTGGTTGGTGATGAGCTACAGCTTTATATTATTTTTGCAAGAAAAACATTTTCTCAGGGTTAGGTAGGTGAGTGATGTCAGCTCTCAAAACTTACATTGATGTGTATCTATAAAGTCGGTACGCGTAGTCAGAGGACAATGATTGTTCTATATTGATTGAATAAATGTTTTACGTCGCTCAGATTTCTAAAAGAAATTTTGTACAATTTTGCTCAGTTTAGCCCAACAACCAAAAAAAAAAGTAAATTCTGCATTGCATAACTAAAAGGTTTTTGATATTCATATAATTGCAGAAAAAGTTTTTTAATAACTTTTACATTATGCATTTAGTTGAATATTGCCTAGAAAGGTGAGCACCAACTTTTGGCCACATTAGTACTAAAATCTATCATCAACAAACTGCCTATTATTATAATAAAACATAAAGATCTATTAAATTTCATAAATTAGAAACTACTATTGGGATAATTTTAGTTCGTAAATGAAGCTAGCTCCTATAATTTAAAATATTTTAGGTATTTGTCCGCTAAAAAAAAAAAAAACTATTTTATTGACTTTTGTACTTGTAGAACTATTCTAAAAGGTTTTAAGTAATTTTTTACGGGTTTTCTTGAGATTTTGTGGTTTGTTTTTTGCAAAGCAAGTTTTTTTTGTAAAACTTTTTTAAAGAGTTTTGCGGTTCGTTAATTATTAACAGCATGACGTGAGCTACAAAAAGTCATTCAAAGAGTGAACGATAGCTGGTTAATTGTTTACTGTTTTCTAATCAAGTTCAAGTGTGGTTTGACAGCTGTTAACTTGTAAATTTGCAAATATGAGTTTTTTTTTTGTTGGCTTTGGCAAAACTGGCTAATTTTCAGAGTTTGCATGTTTCTTTTTTTACAGTATTGGTTGTTCTTTAAATTTTGTTGTTTGTTTTCTACAAAAACTTTTTTTTTAGCAACTTTTCTAATGAGGCCTCTAGGCAATTGCTAATTATTATGTTTAGTCGAGCATTAGGGAATCATTCAAAGTTGACTAGATACTGTTAACTGGCCCAAATGTGGCTGAGCTGCTGGCAGTATTGAAGTTATTCAATGTTAAATAGACTGGTCTGGCTAGGCTAGGTTGGTGGCTTGTAAAATTGCAAAAAATAGCTCTGTCTAAGATGGTAAATGTTAAGATTTTGTTTGTTTTTATCTGTTTTTAGATTTTGTCGTTTATTTTCTACAAAAAACACGTTTATTGGACAGTTTTTAAAACATTCCTAAAAGGATGGATTGGGTTGACTAGATTTGCTAACTGTTAATTGTTTATTAATTAGCTTAGATGTGGTTTAGCTGTGCAAATAAACTGAATTTTAATTTTTGTAGTTTTTTTTGCTAATTTTGAAAAATCCAAAGTTAGACTAAAAAACTCTGTCGGCATGTTGTTGTAAGCCAATTACTGTAGAACCATATTAAATTACTATTTTAGTTGAGCTTGCAGGTAGAGTTGAGTTTTAAGAAATATTTGCTAATTGGCTTAGATGTTAGCAACTTTTAAGATTGCAAAAAATTTGTTTTATTAGTTGCTGCAGTGTTTTTTGCTGACATTAAAAATTTGCTGTATTTTTTAAAGTTACACCAAAACTTTGTTTGTTGTTCTTTTAAGCTGATTACTCTAGAAGTTTGTCAGTTTGATATTTTGTTATCTTGGTTTAGTCTGCAGGTAAAGTTGAGTTTTAGAAAACTATTTAAAATTGACTAGACTTTACCAAGGTAATGTGAGATTTTAACTCACAAAACCACTTCTCTTTCTGAAAAATCAGGTATGACGGGATGACCACTAGGTGTTACTTCATCATGCCGGTTGTCTCATCTACATCTCTTGTTGTTGGACTATTTCTTTGTTTGTTTTTTTTTTTTTTTTGGCTTTTATTATATCTTCTACTATTATGGATATAATGTTACAACAGTCAGTAGTGCTCAGAATGTGTGTCAGAATGTTTTCTGGCGTTAAAGCCTTTCCAACTTAAGTTTACATAGCTGTTCTCCGTTTGTTGTTTTATTGCTGGCATTTGAAAAACGTGTGTTCTACATTATCCGTATCATGTCAGTAAGCACATATTGGGGTTGTTTTTATCTTAAATCTGTAAAAATACGCTTCAAATACCCACGTCTAGTCAACTTTTATATCAAAAAGTAGTGTCTTAGCTCATGACTTCTCTTTACCTATTGTTCTATGTTTGAAATATTTTTTTTGTCTATTGTCTTACATTTACAAAAGTCAGGTTTAGGTATTTTATTTTGCAACTGGTGGCAATATTTTTGCCTCTACAGTCTTGATAGAAAATAGATCTACTTTATACAGACCCTGCCTACGTGACTTTTTGATGTTTCCTACCTCTTATTATTGGGAAAATTATGTCTCATTTTATGATCTTTTTCTGCCCAAAACTTTTTTTGCTATGCTTCAAAATGAAAGAAGCCAACAGGAGCTTATCTCAATCATCGTAAAAAATTAAAGGGTTTCACCCAAAGAAAAAATAGAGATGCAAGGAATAAACTTTTTTGTCTAACAATGGGTCAACTCTATGCTTAAAAACTGGACTGTAACCATAACATTAAATAGAAAAACTGTTAAGACTAATGTTGCCAAGGGGTGCCCGCATGATTGTGTTGACAGGTGTTTAATCATAGATGATTTACTACAGATACTAAACAACGTAAACATTTTTACTCTAAGCTACAAACTACGCAGATGATCTCAGTGTCTATGCGCACGGGAAGTTTGAAGTTACTAAAAATGATACAGAGTGCACTGAATACTATAGAAAAGTTGTGTAAAAAGGAAAGGTTATCAGTAAACCCAAGCAAAACAACGATTGTATTGTTCACAAGACGGCAAAACACCACAGCTATAAAAATCTTAAAAATGTATGGAGCTACGCTCTCGATGTCAAAGAAAGTTAAATATCTCAGACTAATGCTTGACACTAGGCTAAACTTTAACTCTTATAGGACCAGATAATTATACACAGTTGTGGTAATACGGAACGTTTGAAATACTCTTGTAGTGTCGGCCAAAAAACTTAACAAACCCTAACTACGTCGCTGCTTAACTGACTATGGCGCAGGTTGATAAAATCTGCTTCCTAAGTAGATGCTTCTAAGAAGTGGAAGTCAGATGGTCTGTGCTGTTTCCTTCAAATTATTGCGTCTTAGATCTGAGGTACAACAATTTTTTTTCAACGATATTAAGGGAATCAAAAACCAAAATTGTTGAAAATAGTCTTTTCAAGGCAAGGCGATAAAGAAGACAAATATCTTTGGCTCGTCTATGTCTTACTGAGCTTGATAAAACTGTTGCTTTGGAAACAGAATTGATTTGTAAGATTGAAATTGACTGCAAAGTTTTGACGTTTACAAAGTCACTAAAGTAAAAAATACAAATGAAACGTTACAGGAATTTAGTTAGTTCTGCATTTAGGAATGAGTATTTAATTGTTTTATTTAAGGCGTTTTAAATAGTAGAATCTATTGTAACTGTTTCTGTTTATAACACATTTAATTTAGACTTAAACTATTAATATCCTACAATATTGTTAGTATACAAGTAAAAAAAAAAAGTTTTATTATTACAAACTAAAAATATATTTACTCGTTACCTACTAAGTCGTTTGCTTTGTTTTATTAAATATTAATAAATACCAGTAAGCAAAATCTCTATTTTATAATAAAATTATGTGTTTAAAGCATATTGGCTCTTTAAGTGAAATATTTATTATATTACAAATCCCGTCTTTAAGATTTATTTATTAAATTGGCAATAACTTGAGATTTACTATGTGAAATTGACAGCAGGATAAAAAAGAAATCTTTTCCTATCTCCTATTGTGTCTCGCAAGTAATGTTAAATCTAAATAAATCGACAGATTCCCGCTTCGGAAATGTATAATAAAAATTTATCAGGAAAATCCCTAAAATCCAACGAAATCAATCTATCCTCCCTAAATCCCGGTCATCATTGGACGCACCGAGGTGTGACTTCTAGTGTCCATCCAGTTTGTCCATTCCGCCAGACATAATACCTCTAAGCAGCTTATTAACACTCGACCGAACAACGCCTCGTGCAGAATACGTCCTCGAGAAATCACCCGGTAAATTATAGATGATATTGTTAAAAAAAGGAAATGGGTGGACACCACTTGCACCGATCTAATGTGACAACATTCCAAGTGACACATTGCGCTATTTTTAATCCTGTTCTTCCGTTTGGTAAAATATTTAAGTAAAAATATGTCGCTAATAATAGGGTGGGTGTAAAAGGTTCCTTCTTTCAGCAAACCTAATGGGTCGAAAATTGCAATGCAAATACTTTAATTGAGATACATTTTTCAACAAAAGTAAGAGTGATTCAATTTACTCACTTAAAAACGGCAAAAATGCAAGAGTAATCACCACGCACAATTTACTTATCTCTTTGCACATTGAATACACATTTTGTTCATCGTTACAGATTGCGTTGTATAATTATATATAAGCCGACCTAAACGCAAACAGTAATATTACCGTAATTCCTATACATAATAACGGACATTTAAGGACGCATATATGAGGGAAAAATATGGATGCATTAATGCACCTCTCGGTCCGAAAGTTTCGAGTGTTAATTTCGTAGTGCAATGTCTTGAAGCAGGTGAATCTGTCCAGCTGCCGGCACGCGCAACACACAAACCCACCTGAATCTAATTAGTGAATACATTCACCTGTCCATACATTACACACACAGACAATAATATGACATTGAAATCGTAAAAATTATTAAATAACCATTGTTAGGTTTTTACTAGGAAGGAGTTGGATGATGGGGTTTGTCACTGTGAGGTCCTGAAGATTAATTCAATAGTATTTTATAGCCACCTGCATTATTATTATACAACGGCTAAGTATTAAATAAGTAGCTTCATAAATGTTTTTTTAATGTTTATAGACCTGAATCCAATAATATTGATTGTTTATATAACATAACATTTTGTATAAAATAGTTGAAATGACTTGGATAAATTTCCAATTGACCATCAAGTTTTGCTTTTTATTAGTTTTACCAAGTAAATTATTTATTCATTATTTCTATTTCAGTAATAATAAATCTAATTAATTTCAAATTAAATTGTTGCTGTGAATATGCACATATCATAATTTTATAGTACGAGTACTTACGTTATAGTTTGATCAATGGTATGACATTTAATTCTGTTCTTTGCAAACGCACATTTTGTTCACTGACGCAAATCTTATATATTATAACAATTAAAAAATGGAAAAGTATCCAAAATTTCATAAAATATGTATGAGCCCAACCATAATTAGAAAAGTAATAAGTGATTTTAAAAAGAGATTGGAATTTATCTAGTTATTTTTAAATTTCATTAGATTTTTAAGCGTAAATGCAAGTTTTAAAATAAAATATTTTTATCTTTTAGATACAAAGTTAACACTGCAGTGTTGGACGTAGAAGAAGCTCGATGAGTACTAGCGTGTAAATTTTTAAATTTGCTGGTGGTAAACACTGTATATTGATTAGACTAAGGCATTAACCCAATGCTTAGTTCATACGCGTTTGAAATACCTAACTTAAGAATATATGAATACGTAAAAACTGTGATACGTAGTTCTATCAAAAATGGCTGCTGGGTTACATAGGTATTTTTCCAAGCGCGTCTTTAAATTGTTTGGCAATGCGACTACTACAATATTTTTCATTTTTTGGTAGCTAGTGAGTGAGGAGGACAAATACATTTATAAAAGCGGCATACACGAGCACAAATGTACTAGTCTTGCCTTTTTTTCTATTGTTCTTTTAATAAACGGTAAAGCTTACTAATATGCATAAAACAAAACAAACAAAACAAAAATTTTAAAAAATAATAACGAGATACCCCAGGTGAATAGCACTAATAGTGCAAAATTTTACTTTAGACACAATCCAGGCAGCACTTAGGATGTTAGAAGGAGCAATTATTTGATAGCAACCAAAAAGCAGAAACTTTTCGAGGTGGCCAGAAAAGCAGCTTAAGAAGCGCAAGCAATTGGAAAAATTCTTGACAGTAAGTGCAAACAATTTTTCAATCTCAAAGATGGACGGCAAGACCACAACAGCAACATTAGACACTTCCTTCATTAGCATCAGACACAACAGGGGTGCTAAATCAAAATTTGTTCTACAATGGTACGTTGGCTAACGCCGGTTTTTAGCTTTTAATACACTATATACTATTGTCTTTAGTGAGTAGGTTTCTAACAATGTTGTCAAGTTTTTTACAAATGTTTTTTATGAAGTTTTTAGTAGTTGTGTAGGTAAGTAACTACCTCTAAAACTAAACAAATGCTTTGCTTTTAAATTTGAAATGGTTTTGCATGTGTGTTTAGGGTAGTTTGATTTTTGTTCAAAAATATTTTTTTTACTTAGCGTGAAAATATATAGGAATTTGCACTAGTTTGTTTTGTTTTTTAATATGACTTTATTATCTACTTCTTATTTTACAAATATTGTTTTTATATCAATGAAATAAGGTAACAATTTAAACAAATTGGGTTTGATTTTGAGCTGCGTAAACATAGTATCTGATCTAAATTATTGATCCGTTACCTTGTTTTGGAGTGGCTTACCCACCACTTAAGTGTCCGTTAAGAAAATAAATGTTTGGCTTCTATGCGGACGTCAAAAGTTATTTTGTTAAAAAAAAAGATTGTGATTTAACTTCTGGATAAGTAACATTTGGGTGTGTAGGTGGGCAACTCCTATCTAAACTATTAACCCGTTAACTTGTTTTAGAATAGCTCATTCTACTCACCCAAATGTCCGTCATTAAAAAACTAAATGTTTGTCTTTTATGCGGACCTCAAAAGTCATTTTGTCACAAGAACAGGTTGTGATCTAATTTCTTGATAAGTAACACATGGGTGGGTGGGTCACTTCTATCTAAATTATTGGCTTACCTTGTTTTGGAGTGACCCACCTACCCATCCAAAAAAAATATAGTTTGTTATATTGTCTTTATTGTTAGTTTTCTGCTGATTGCAAGTCTTATGGGTTTCTTCTGTATCCCTCACAGACAATTGTCATTCTATTTATCACATTGCATCTTTGTTCTTTTCTCGGTACATCAATCACTTTACATTTGTTTATTTTTTCTTTATGATTTACCTTCTATCAAAGAAAATTAAAATCCAATAAAAATGAGTTGAGGCTAGTTCATTATGTTTTATCTTAAAGTCAACACTTTATGGTCTTCGCCTAGGACAATGATGAGTAGATCAAGTTGCTCATCAGACATTACTGCCGGTCTCAAGCCCAGGTAAAGGAGGATAGTTTGTGGGCCAAATTAACAGCCTACTTACGGAAAAAAAACCTCAACTGCTTAGAAAACCGCAAAAGCCTCGGAAAACGAACAAAACTCACAAAACGATACGATACATGATGTCCTGGCACAACCAAAATTAAGAAATCCTAGAAATAAACAAGCACAACATTGACATATGCTCAAACCAAAAAGAGAGAGAAAGGGAATACAAAATATGAAAGCTATATTTTAACCTACATAAAAACCAAAGAGCTAACGCAGGTATTGGACTATTTAAACACAAAAAAATTAAGCCTATCCAAAGCATAATAACAAGCCAGTAGTTTGAAATAGAAAAGCTAAAAGCCAAACTATTGGCCCGTTATCATGCTCTGGAGTAGCCCACCTACCCACCCAAGTGTTACGTTATCAAGAATTTGAATCATGATCTTCTCTTGAGGCAAAATGACTTTTAAGGTTAGAATAAAAAATTAACATTTAATCTTTTGATAACTGACACTTGGGTGGGTGAACCACTCCATTTTAAACTACTAGTTCGTTATCATGCTCTGGAGTGTCCCACCAAAGTGTTACATTATCAAGAGGCCGGATCAGTATTTTCTCTTGTAGCAAAACTACTTTTAACGTTAGCATAGAAGATAAATATTTAATTTTGTAATGACTGGCCTGTTATCATGTTCTAATGACTGACACTCGGGTGAGTGGGTGTGCCACTGTATTTCAAACTATTGGCCCGTTATCATGCTTTGAAGTGGCCCACCCACCCACCCAAATGTTACGTTATCAAAAAATTTAATCATAATCTTCTCTTGTGACAAAATGACTTCTAACGTTAAACAAATGGAAGATGAATATTTAATCTTTTGACTATTAAACATTTGGGTGAGTAGATGAGCTACTCTATTCTAAACTAGTAACCCGTTTATTATGCTCTGGAATGGGCTACCCACCCAAGTCTAACGTTATCAAGAATTTGGATCACAAGCTTCTTTTGTGGCAAAATTACTCCTAATGTTGCTATTCTATTCCAAAACTAGTGGCCCGTTATCATGTTCTGGAGTAGTCCACCAACCCTCCCAAGTGTTTGTTTTTAAAATATTTAATGTTTCCCGTCTCGACAAACGTCAGAAGTCATTTTATTGAAGGAGAAGATGGCAATATTCAACCTTTTGATAACTGACCACTCCAATCCAAACTACTAGCCCGTTATCTTGTTTTAGAGAAATATTATATATATAGACAAAAGATCGACCCTTAAGATTAAAATAAGAGTAAAACGCACCTCATCAGTACATATGCACTAGACATAAGCAAATCAGTCAAAGAACGAAAACTATTTTTAACAACTTACACAAAATCCTCGACATAATACCGGCAAACAAAAACATATTTATACTTAAAGACCTCAACGCAAAGGTTGGGAACAAAATCATCCCAGAAGTGTAAATAATATACATGGTAAAACTCACGAGACCAAAAATCAGTAATAGATTACGTCATAACCAACAGAAACATACACCAAAGCCAGATCCGCAAACGTGGGATCAAATCATAACCTTGTTCTATGCAAATACCAAAATAACGTAACTCTATACAAACGTAAACACACAAACCCGACAACTAAGTTCAACATTGAGTCACTAGACAACAAAATCACCATGCCAATAAAATCTCACAAAAAGTAGAAACCAAGCTAATAACACCGGCAGATAACATCAACTAAGCATAAAGAACCTTAACATCTAATATACTAAAAAGTGCCAGAGATGCTATCAAAACAAACGCAAATAGACCCAAACAAAGCTTTGGTTTACTGAAAAAATAAAAACATTAGCCGCAGAGAAATCAATTCAACATTGTAAGTAAGTAAAATTTAAAAAAAATATGTATATAAAAATGAAGTAAAAAGAAAACCATATAAAAATAAAAAATCAGTAAGATAAATTTAAACTTGTAACCTAACCTAACCTAACCTAACCTAACCTAACCTAACACCAACTATTCAAATTCTACTACCAAAATAATTTTGAACTTTGCTGTTTTCTATTATCACTATTATATGATATTTTTTTCTGTTTTGACATAAAAAGTACAAAACGATTTAGATTTGAAAGAATTAAATGTTTGTCTTCTATGCGGACGTCAAACGTCATTTTGTTACAAGAGCTGGTCGTGATCCAACTTCTTGACATTTAACACTTGGGTAGGTGGGTGAAGCACTCATATCTTAACCCTATCTGGCCCTTTACTTTGTTTTGGAGTTGCTCACCTACTCACCCAAGTACAATTACAACTTTTGGCTTGAAGTTTGAGCTTTTAACCAATTTTATTTTATTGTTTGTTGGTTTTGTTATCAATAAGACTTAAAGTTTACTATGGATTCAGTTTAAGTTAGTTAAGTTTAATTAGAAGAAGTATCTGCTAGTAGGTCTTAAATATAGTATTTTAGTTTTAGCTGAAAAAATACTTGTGTTGGGATTTTTTAGTTTTGTTTGGCATATTTTTTAACTCTTATTGATTTACGTTTACTTGAATGTCTGTTTTTTAACTAATTCAATATAAATTTGCTTTTGCAAACAACAACAAATATTATTTTTGTTTGATTGGCTTTAACGTGCAATTTTTGTGTATTCAAGTTACTTAGACAACTGTTCAACTTCAACTTACTGTGCCGCAACCAAAATTGGAATAAAAATTGTTTAAAGCATTTCATACTGTAAACAAAAAGCAACGTTTTTTTTGCTTCTGTTTTCTCTTACTGAAGTTTTGACAAACTTTTTGTGGTCTAGGCTCATGTTTTGTGCATCAATCCCATTATTTCTGCTTTTTAGCTATTTGACATTTTTTCTTTTCTCTAGATTTGAAATATAAGTTTACACTGATGTAGTTTTATTCTTCTTTATTTTAACACTTTTCCAATTATGTCATCTTTTCATTGCGTCTTTTCTTATTTTAGGTTTATGATTTACTCTTTGTTATTTTGTTTGTTCTCCTTGTTAGTATAAACCATCATTTCATTTTAATGTCATCTATACTATAAATAACCTTGAAGTCATCTGATTAACAATAATTAGAATTATTCTTTATATTATACAAATATGGTTTTATAGCTAGCTACTAATTAAAATATTTAAAGGTTATAAACTGCAAACTTATGTAAAACATATGTACTAATTTTCCATCCAATTGCAACAAACTAATTACGAATTAATAATACTATGTGCAAATGAATGAACTAATTTACATGCGCAATAAAAATATTAATAACATGATTCCTACACATGTGATTTCAAAATTATCTACTGGAAAGTCTTAAAATAAATATACATAAAAATCCATTCAATTACGCATCGCTTTTATAAAAAAATTGCCAATTAAATTGATAATTGGCTATAATTAAGAAAAAATATATATTACAAAGTTATGCGACATGTGAAAGAATCACCTGCTTCTCTTCTTCGTCCGTTAAAAATTGGAGGCCGAATTAAATACTAATTCATATTCACCGGTCTTGGAAAATTATTACTGAAATGCAAACAAATATTACAGAATACATTTTACATGTAAATTGAATTAGGGTTTTTAAATAAAATATTGGCCGAGTAAATTAAGGAATTGCGAATTATAACGTTGAGACAAATTTAATGAAGCTTGCGATATTTATTACAAGGGAATGTTAACTTAAAAGCAGGTGCAACAATTAATGTGTTGAATGATTATTAAATAAAAATACATGTATGGCTATAGTGGCTTAAATAATGTAACTATATTTTATTGGCATATTACAAATGTCTATTTAAAAATTGGTCTACAAAATTATTTAATTTTGCAATTAAATTTAAATTAAGTATTTTGATCAATAATTCATTTCAAATTAGTCTTACATTTTTTATACTTTAAACCTCTAATGATGATAATCGTGAAGATGGGAGCAGGTGCTTGAAAAAATTGATATATTTTATTTTTAAGGACAAATATGCTTGCTCAGGACATTTACATAACCATTAATCTAGTAATAAAATTTTAAAATTTTAAATTAATATTATTCAGGTAGTTAAATGTGTACAATATAATAATTAAATACAGAAGTCTGGTCAAAAAGGTTTATTTAAGTTTACGTATCATAATTATACGCTTTGCTTTTATTAGAAATATTTAGGAAATGGTTTGAAAAGTATTGAATTTTCAATACTGTTGTTGATGTCTGATATTTTAAGTATCTAAAATTAAGAAAGTTTATATGAAGCAATCAAAGACAAACAATTAAAAAACAAAGATTATTTTTGCGGAAAAGAAAAATTCAACCAAAAATAACTGAGAAAAAGAAAATCTTAACAACATTGAAAAATAATTGCTATTGGGGTATCTGTCAAAGTTCAATTAGACAACTTCTGCACTTTAAAGCCTAATTTTAGCCTATAAAAAGCAACTCAAAGATGTACTATATCAAAGTTTTTTTTTTACTTAAAATGGTATTAATAATACAACAGTTTACATGCTATTGCATCTAGAATAATATTGCAACATTTTAGACAAGTCTAAAATACTCTGTTAATGTGCATTGTGTGTAAACAAAACAAAATCTTTGAAATTTGTAAAAATACTTTGAAAAGATCCAATGAACATTGGATTAAAAAGATAAGAGAACTATCTAGTAAGACTTTAATAGTTATATGTGAGCAAAGAAAGCTAAAATAACAAATAAAAGCATTGAAAGCATTTAATCATTATTTGAGGTGTTTTTAGCAAATGAGGTCTCTTAAATTGATTATAATATTTATTATCTTAGAAAAATAAATGCAAAGTATTACAGAATAGACAATATTATACAAAATAAGTAAAGGTGCTGGAAATTTTTTTGTGTTTATTTATACAAAAATTAGCGTTTTAGGACATTTTTTTTTCAATTGGTTTTGATTTAAAAATCAATTTTATGTCCAATTTTTAATTAATTGTTTTTTTTGTTGCAATTTTTGATAAATGTTGTGCATTAAATATTTTTTTCTACGATTTCTAAGCAATTTTCTGCATTTTGTTGCGATTTTTGCTTAATTTTGAGCTATAAAATTTTTGTTTGCTATTTTTATTGAATGTATTGCAGTTATAAGTAGTTTTTTAGCGCAATTTTTTATTTTTTGCGTTATTTCTTAGTGATTTTGTACAAAAATTGATTCATTTTTGGCATTAAATTGACTTTTCAGTCTGATTTTTAATTGATTTTGGGCAATAAATGTTTTTTGTTTCCAATTTTTGATTGATTTTCGAAAGTTTAATTTTTTTTTCTATTTTTAATAAATGTTGTGCATTGTGTTTTTCAGCAATTTTTAAGTAATTTTTTGCCCTCAATTTTTGATTATTCTTGAACTATAAGTGCCTTTTTGCCCACTTTCTGAGTGGTTTTGAGCTATAAGTCACTTTTTAGCGCATTTTTTTGATTGATGAATGCGATGAATAGCTTTTTTGCTCAATTTTTAATTGGTTTTAACAAATTTTTGATTTATTTTGAGCATTTAATAGCGTTTGTGTCGGATTTTGCGCAATAATTAGCATTTCTTTTTGATAAATGTTGTTTATAAAAAAAATTGTGCTATTTTTGTACCGAGTTATGGTAAAAGTTGTTTTTCAGCGCAGTTTTTAATTGATTTTGACAATGAATGACTTTTGAATCCAACTTTTTATTAATTTTGGGCAAATTTTTGATGAATATCGTGCATTAAACGGTTTTTTTCTACAATTTTTAACTGATATTAATTTTAGAGCAATTTTTGATTGATTTTGAGTTATAAATGGCTTTTTACTTGCTTTCTGTGCAGTTTTGAGCTATAAGTAACTTTTTAGCGTAACTTGTTTGATTGGTTTTAGGCAATGAATGGTTTTTTTGTTCAATTTTTGATTTATTTTTAACAAAAATTGTTTTTTTGCAAACTTTATAAATGGTTTTGTACAATAAGTAGCTTTTTGTACATTTTTTAATTTGTTTTGAACATGTTTTTGATTGATTTTGAGCTAAGAATGGCGTTTGTGTTGTAATTTTTATCAATTTTGAGCAATAATTGATATTTTGCGTAATTTTTGATTAATGCTGTTTATTAAATTTCTTATTTGTGTTATTTTTAGTAGCTTTTTATCGCAATTTTTGATTCATTTTGAACAATGAATGACTTTTCTGTTTAATTTTTGATTAATTTTGAGCAATAATTAGGTTTTTTTGAACAATTTTTGATAATTGTTGTGCAATAAATGGCTTTTTGTTTGGTTTCTGAATGATTTATTGCAAAAAGTAAGATTTAGGCGCAATTTTTGTTAAATTTTGATCAATAAATAGCTTATGTGATTGATTTTTGGTTGATTTTGAGCAATAATTGGTTATTCCGTGCAATTTTTAAAAATTGTGCATTAAATTGCTTTAATTTTTTGAATGATAAATGCGATGAATAGCTTTTTTGCTTATTTTTTGGTTGGTTTTTAACAACAATTATGTTTTTTGTGCATTTTTGAAAGATTTTATGCAATAAGTACCTATTTTGCTCGATTTTCAATTGGTTTTAATCAAATTTTTGATTTATTTTAAGCAATGAATGGCGTTTGTGTCCGATTTTGAAGAATAATTAGTATTTTTGTGCAATTTTTGATAAATGTTGTTCATAAATAAAAATCGTGTTGGGTTATAATATAAGTAGTTTTTCAGCAAAGTTTTTAATTAATTTTGACAATGAATGACCTTTGAACCTAATTTTTGATTAATTTTAAGCAAAAACTAGGGGGTTTTGTGCAATTTTTGATATTTTTTTGCATTAATTGGCTTTTTTCTACGATTTTTAAGCAATTTTTTGTATTTTGTTGCAATTTTTGCTAGAATTTGAGCCATAAAAAGTTTTTTTGAGCTATTTTTATTAAATGTAATGCTTTTAATAGTTTTTTTTGCGCTTTATGTTTGTTTTTGTGTTTCAAGTAGCTTTTTGTTGTGTATTCAATGATTTTTTCCATAATTTCTAAGCAATTTTCTGCATTTTTGTCACAATTTATGCTTGAATTTTGCGCGTTTTATGTTTGATTTTACGTTACTAGTAGTTTTTTCAACGCAATTTTTAAATGTTTTAGAACAACAAACAAATTTAGACTCAAGTCTAAATTTTGAGTTTTTTTTATTTTTTTTTTGTCTAATTTTTAAATGGTTTAAATTAAAAATTGTATTTTTACGCAATTTCTGAGTAGTTTTGTGCAATAAGTAGCTTTTTCTCAGAACTTTTTTTGCGCAGTTTGTGCATTAAGTAGCTTATTTTGCAATTTTTGATTGATTTTAAGCAATAAATAGCTTTTGTTTTCAATTTTTAGCAATTCTTAATTATTGATAAATGTTGTGTAGAAAAAAAAAAATGTTTCTACAATTTCTAAGTGGTTTTCTGCATGTTTAGTTTTGTTTAGTAGTATTATTTTTTATTAATTTTGAGTTATAAATGTTTTTTTTGCTTACTTTCTGTATGGTTTTAAGCTAAAAGTATTTTTGTAGAGCAACTTTTTTGATTAATTTGTTTGATTTTAGTAGTTTTTAGCGCAATTTTTTATATATTTTGAACAATTAATGACTTTTGTGTTCAATATTTGATAAATTTTGAACAACAATTGGGTTTTTTGCACAATTTTTGATAAATGTTGGGCATTAATTAGTTTTTTCCGCGGTTTTTGAATAATTTTCTTTAAAAAATAGCATTTTGGCGTACAATTTTTGTAAGTAATTTTTTGCATTTTAAGCGCAATTTTTGATTGATTTTGAATTACAAATGGCTTTTTTGCTTGCTTTTTGTTTGGTTTTAAGATATAAGTAACTTTTTAGCGCAACTTGTTTGATGAATGGCTTTTTTGTTCAATTTTTGATTTATTTATGGCTTTTTTCTCTCGGTTTTTGAATGATTTAGACTTTAAAAAGACTATCTTGTAAGACTTTAATAGTTATAAGTGAGCAGTTAAGGTTTAAAATTATTGAAAGCATTTATATCTTAAAAAATTAAATGCAAAGTATCACAGAATAGACAATATTATACAAAATAAGTAAATGTGCTGGTGAAAATGTGTGTAATTTATACAAAAAGTAGATTTTTTGGAATTTTTTAAATTGATTTTTATTTAAAAGTAAATTTTTTGTCCAATTTTTGATTATTTGGTTTTCTTTTGCTGCAATTTTTGATAAATGTTGTTCATTAAATGTTTTTTTCTACGATTTTTAAGCAATTTTTTGCATTTTGTCGCAAATTTTGCTTGATTTTGATCTGTAAAAAGTTTTTCTGAGTTATTTTTATTAAATGTAATGCATTCAATGGCTTTTTCCGCTCTTTTTGTTTGGTTTTGCGTTATAAGTAGTTTTTTAGCACAATTTTTAAATGAACAAGGAACAAATTTTGTGTTTAAGTTTTGAGCTTTTTTGCGTTATTTTTGAATGATTTTGAGCAATAAATGGCTTTTGTTTCTAATTTTTAATTGATTTTCAAAATGTATTAATTTATCTTTGTTTTTTTTGATAAATGTGCATTAAACGGTTTTTTTCTTCAATTTTTAAGTGAAGTTAATAGCAACTTTGAGTTATAAATGGCTTTTTAGCGCAACTTTTTATGATTGATTTTAAGCAATGAATGGTTTTACTGCTCAAATTTTGATTGATTTTAACAATTGTTTTTTTTTCGAATTTTTTAAACAGTTTTGTGCAAAACTAGTTTTTCGTTTTATTATTTATAATTTTTGATTGCTTGAAAACAAATGTTTGAACAATAATTGATATTTTTGGGCAATTTTTGATAAATATTTAATTTTTAATTGATTTTGAACAATGAATGTTTTTTGAATTCAATTTTTAATTAAGTTTAAGCTATAATTGGGTTTTTTGAGCAATTTCTGATAAATGTTGTGCATTAGATGGCTTTTTCTGCGGTTTTTGAATGATTTATTGCAAAAAGTAGGATTTAAGCGCAGTTTTTGTTTAATTTTGAGCAATGAATAGCTTATGTGCTTGTATTTTGATTGATTTTGAGCAATATCAGTATTTTTGCGCGATTTTTGATAAATGTTGTTTATAAAAAAAATTGTGCTATTTTTGTGAGGGGTTGTGCTTTAAGTAGTTTTTAGTTGATTTTGAACAATGAAAGACTTTTGACTCCAGTTTTTTGAGCAATTTTTGATAAATATGCATTAAATGGCTTTTTTCTGCGGCTTCTGAATGATGTATTGCAAAAAGTAGGATTAAAGCGTAATTTTTGTTTAATTTTGATTAATGAATAGCTTATTTGCTTGATTTTGATTTATTTTAAGCAATAATTGGTACTTTTGAGCAATTTTTGATAAATGTTGTTTATTAAATTTTTTTGTGCAATTTTTGTGTGGGATTGGCTATAAGTAGTTTTCAGCGCAAGTTTTAATTGATTTTTGATTTTTTAATTATATTTGAGCTATAATTGGGTTTTTTGAGCAATTTGTTGTGCATTAAATGACTTTTTTGTTTTTTTTTGAATAATTTATTGCAAAAAGTAGGATTCAAACGCAATTTTTAATTAATTTTGAGCAATGATTAGCTTATGTGCTTAATTTTTGATTGATTTTGAGTAATAATTGCTATTTATGAGCAATTTTTGATAAATGTTGTTTGTTAAATTTTTTTGTGTGCTATTTTTGTGTGAAGTTGTGCTATAAGTAGTTTTCAGCGCATGTTTTAAATGATTTTGAACAATGAAATGACTTTTGAATTCAATTTTTGATTAAGTTTGAGCTACAATTAGGTTTTTTGAGCAGTTTTTGATCAATGTTGTGCATTAATTGGCTTTTTTCGCGGTTTTTGAATGATTTATAGCAAAAAGTAATGATTAAGCTCATTTTTTGTTTAATTTTGAGCAATAAATAGCTTATGTGTTTTATTTTTGATTGATTTTGAGCAATAATTGGTATTTTTGAGCGATTTTTAATAAATGTTGTTTATTAAATGGGTTTTTTTCTGCGGTTTCTGAATGATTTATTGCAAAAGTAGGATTCAAGCGCAATTTTTGTTAAATTTTGAGCAATAAATAACTTATATGCTTAATTTTTTATTGCTTTTAAAGAATAATTAGTATTTTTGTGCGATTTTTAATAAATGTTTTTCATTATTATTATGCTATAAGTAATTTTTAGCGCAAGTTTTAATTGATTTTAAACAATGAAATGACTTTTGAATCTAATTTTCAATTAATTATATATACTATAGCTCAATAGTTGGATTTTTTTAGCAATTTCTGATAAATGTTTTGCAATGTTTTTTTTTGGCGGTTTTTGAATGATTTATGTCAAAAAATAATATTTAGACGCAATTTTGGTTTAATTTTGAGCAATGAATAGATTATGTGCTTAATTTTTGATTGATTTTGAGCAATATTGGTATTTTGCGCGATTTTTGATAAATGTTCATTTCTTTTTTGTACGATTTTTGTGTGGGGTTGTGCTATAAGTAGTTTTAATTGATTTTGAACAATGAAATGGCTTTTGAATCTAATTTTTAATAAAGTTTGAGCTATAATTTGGTTTTTGGAGCAATTTCTGATTAATGATGTGCATTAAATGTTTTTTTGCGATTTTTGAATGATTTATTGCAAAAAAGAATATTTTGGCGCAATTTTTGTTTAATTTTGAGCAATAATTGGTATTTTTGCGCAATTTTTGATAAATATTGTTTATTAAATTTTGTTTTTGTTGTGATTTTTGTGTAGGGTTATGCTATAAAAATATTTTCAATTAATTTTAAGCAAGGAATGACTTTAGAACCCAATTTTTAATTAAGTTTGAGCTATTCGGTTTTTTGAGCAATTTTTGATATATGTTGTGCAAATGATTCTTTTTGCGGTTTTTGAATTATTTATTGCAAAAAATAACGTTTTAGCTTAATTTTTGTTAAATTTTGAGCAATAAATAGCTCATGTACTTGATTTTTGATTGTTTTTGAGCAATAATTAGTTTTTTATGAGCAATTTTTGATAAATGTTGTTCATAAAATTCTTTTTTGTGTCATTTTTGTGTGGGGTTGTGCTATAAGTAGTTTTTAAAGCAAGTTCTAATTGATTCTAAACAATGAAATGATTTTTGAATCTAATTTTTAATTAAGTTTGAGCTACAGTTGGGTTTTTTGAGCAATTTCTGATAAATGTTTTTTTGCGGTTTTTGAATGATTTATTGCAAAAAGTATGATTTAAGCGCAATTTTTGTTTAATTTTCAGGAATGAATAGCTTATGTACTTGATTTTTGATTAATTTTGAGCAATAATTGGTATTTTTGCGCAATTTTTCATAAATATTGTTTCTTAAATTTTGTTTTTGTTGTAATTTTTGTGTGGGGTTATGCAATAAAAATATTTTTAATTGATTTTAAACAAGGAATAACTTTTGAATCTAATTTTTAATTAAGTTTGAGATAATGGGTTTTTTGAGCAATTTTTGTTAATTGTTGTGCATTAAAAAGCTTTTTTTTTGCGGTTCTTGAATGACTTATTTGATTTTTGATAAATGTTGTTCATTAAATTTCTTTTTTGTGCAATTTTTGTGTGGGGTTGTGCTATAAGTAATCTTTAGCGCAAGTTTTAAATGAATTAAACAATGAATTGATTTTGAGCTATAATTAGGTTTTTGAGCAATTTCTGATAAATGTTGTGCATTAATTGGCTTTTTTTGCGGTTTTTGAATAATTTATTGCAAAAAGTAATAATTTAGCTTAATTTTTGTTTAATTTTGAGCAATAAATAGCTTATGTGTTTTATTTTTGATTGATTTTGAGCAATAATTGGTATTTTTGCGCGATTTTTGATAAATGTTGTTCATTAAATTTTATTTTTGTGCGATTTTCGTGTGGGGTTATGTTATAAGTAGTTTTCAGCGCAGATTTTAATTGATTTTGAACAACAAAATGACTATTGAATCCAATTTTTAATCAAGTTTGAGCTATAATTGGGTTTTTTGAGCAATTTCTGATAAATGTTGTTGGCTTTTTTCCGCGGTTTTTGAATGATTTATTGCCAAAAGTAATATTTTGGCGCAATTTTTGTTTAGTTTTGAGCATATGTGCTTAATTTGTGATTGATTTTGAGCTTATGTGCTTGATTTGTGATTGTTTTTTTTTTGTGAACTTTTTAGTTCTTTGTGTTTTTATGATCATTTTTATTGACTTTTTTGATCACGTCAAGATCTATTAGGTTTTATTCTACTTTGGAAATTAAACTTATATAGTCTAGTTAAACTGATTTGGTTTAAAAAAAATTTTGGTGCCGCTGTTTGGGAACATTAAACGTTTTATATAATTTTAATATATTATGATTTTCTAGTCTTAGAGCATCTAATAGCATCTTAATCAAAATAAGTATTTAGAAAAACCCAAAAAAATTAATAAGCCATAGCAACTTACTCCAAAACATTGAGCAAAACTTGGGTATAGTTGAGTACAGTTAAAAAAAATCAGAAATTTTTGGAAACGGGAAGACTTGGTATTACTTTTGGAAAAAACAAATTTAAAACATGTTTTCTTAGCAGAAAAGTTGTAATTGTTAACTTTGACAAAAGTGGGAGGTTTGTCTAGGCTTTTTAATAGCATTACGTCTTTTATGTTGTTGCGTTGTACAGTGTAGAAATTGGTCTACTTATTGTTGCAGTTATTTTTTTTTTGGGTCTTAAATCTTTTATTTTGTTTAATACAATAAGTCTTTTTAAAAAGTCTTTCTAAATGTGTACAGGCTTTTTGTTGAATGTATCTAAAATAGCTCAGTATTTGTGAACGATTTAGTATTGCCGTTGTGGTTTGTTTATTTTGTCTACAACACATTCTTCTTGCAGTCTCAAGTATTCTTAATACGTTTCTCTTGCTAGCTCTCTTCGACCTGTAGTTGTTCGCTGCTGGATGTAGGCTTCCTATTTGTGTTATTCTTTGGGTAACTTCCGTCACTTAATTTTCTTTTTCTAGTGTTATTTGGTGCTCAAAATACGTATATTTGTTGACTGTTTTGATGCTGTTGGGGTCTATTTTTGGTCGTTTTTATGTTCATTTTGAGACCTACCTACCTAACTTAGATACTTCTACAACATCAAACTTTAAAAGAGTCTACCTTTCCTACACTACATCATATTAATTTAATTTAACTTATTTTATAAATATCATTAGTCATTTAAAGAATTTTGTTATAACCATAAAATCCATGTTTTATTCTATTTACAACATAAACAATTTCAGTTTCAAATAAAATATTTGCTTTTAATTTATTTTTTTGTAAAAATTACTTCAACCAGCCACCGTAAACAATTAATAAACTCGTGACAGCCAAACAGTACCATGTTTCAACTATTATGCAATTTTGATTATGATACTGTAGTGCACTGAGTTACTTTTTTGCACATTCGTGAAGATTGAACTGATATGGAGAGGTCAATAAAAATTGACCGACATATTCAGGTGTAGGAAGCAATCTACAGACAACGTATCATCATCGTGCTTCATCATTTTTGCAAATAAATTAAATGTTATTAGAACTAATATGGTTTATGAGTTATTATATTCTATATTTTCCTTATTAATTCTATAAAACTTTGTTATAATATTAATTCAAAATAAATTCAATTTTCTAAAAATAATTATGGTAAATTTGGATAATAATTATTTGATAGTTAAAGATTTTAATTTATTTAAATTTCCATTTAAATAAAATTACAATTAAACTCCTTAAAGTATCGACTTTGAATTTAACCTCCACACACATAATACTTAATTAACCACATTAATTTATTGCTCGCATTCTTATCAGACGATTATATTTTTCTAACAGACATGCAAAGAAAGCAGGCGATAAAATACAAATAAGTTTCTGCATGAATATTCAACCCTCATTTATCACTTTGTTTATTTCCACTCATAGCACACACACAAACACACACAAATATATTATAATAAAATAAAAATATAAAATGATTTCCAATTATAAAATATAGAAAGAAACCCGCATCGAAACAAACAAACATTATCATTAAAACTAAGCACCAGAAGAAGTGGACGCGTCACAATGCTTTTTTTATCTATATTCGGCAGATATTTATAAACCCAGTTCGCACACAGTTTTTTACAATGTGCTTATCGGTTTTGTTTTACTCGACATCGGAATGTTATTGTCGTTAGTGTGAGTGTAGTCTTTGAGTGATGTGTATCGTATCAGTGATTCGTGTTTGATCAAGGCGTCAAATTCCAGCAACTGCAGCTAATTAAATGGTACGAATTATTTAATTGTCTCCTTTTTATTACACACTTAAGTGTGAATTCATTCGATTAAATGTGTTTTAAATATACTTGGTTGAAAAGCAATCAAGAAATGGCTGATATGCAAAGTTTTTTTTTATATAAAGGGCGCCGGACAGTTCATAAATTCCACACGCTTCAGTCGCTTGGTGTTATTAAAAAAATCTAATGTAAACAGTACGAATAAGGGAAATGAAACAAGTGAGGAGAGTGTAAATATCAACATCAGACGGAACATGCATGCAATAGCATATAGCTATAGGGAGGGGAATGATTAATGCTGGAAATATTTAGATTACAATCAAGAGACAATGCAAATATTTAAGGTGAATCATAAATATTATATAAAAATTTGCGATATAATTTAATTTATTTTAATAATTAAATCTTATTATTATAAATTAAACTGTGTGCAATGTTTTTGTTTATTTTATCGCTTTTTGATTGTCAGTTTTACGGAAGTACATAACCTAATAAAAACTGACAATTGCAATTATTGTCACAGCATACGCACAAAACTTAAAACTTGTTGTCATCTGTTCTTTAAAAATAAATTAAAGAAGAAAGCTAACTTAAAAATAATAGCATTTAATATAAGAGTGTGGATGGACCTCCATTCTCTCAATTAACGAGTTCGGTAGTATAAATTATGTTATTAATTTTCAAGTAATATATTCAAAGGCAGATGTGTAACAACACACAAGATAAGCCCTAAAATAAGAAAAGTTTACCAATTGCTATGTATGGTCGATTCTTGTATAGTTACGAAACCTGGACTCCCAAGCAGACAACAATCAAAAATCTATTGAAGACAGTTTTTCCTTGCTTTGTTACATACAGACAAAGTAATACAAATTTGTAACTGGCGGTACTTTTATAAAAAAATAATTTAATAATAAAAATAATATATATTTTTTAATGTTATAAATAACTGTATTCCTACAAAACCATAAATTAGGTTTATAGGTATTGATGACAACTTTATAATTGTATATTCAATTAATTTAAAAAAAATACATTGCGTAAATATCAATAACATATTAACAGTTTCTGAAAAAAAATCCAATTAACATTTAAAACAAACATAGAAAACTAAAAATTGCCATTATAAATTATATTTTATGTGCATTCATTTTAATACTGTGTAGCTTCTATGTTAAGCAAATTTCACGGTAAAGTAGCGGACCGAAATCCTACTACTTATAAAATTTATGATTATTAGTCAATCAAGATATTTACAGCTTGTCACTTCTGTAATTAATTTATTATTTATCGACGGCCACAAGCAAATCCCAATTAATCTTGTCGGCAGTTTTAATATTACTGTATATTTTATCAATAAATATAATTTAATATATATAAACTACTGACTGTTAATAAAATAAATTCCCACGTTTATGTCGCACTTTGTTTAATTGAATAAAATAAACACTGTCGTGTAATTAATGCAATTACATGCTTCATTGATTGATGGAATGTTATTGATTTACATCAATTTAATCTATTTTGGAAATGTGTTTTTTAAATTAAATTTTACTAGATGATTAGTATTATTAAACTGTTAAGTATTTGTGGGAATTTTATTACTAAATTCATTAGATTCAGTTTTGTCAGTGGATATTGAAAAAGAAAAGTTTACAAATATTTGTAGTATAATTTTTTTATTAATATTTTGAATTAAATTCAATTTACAATCTTACTTTTTATCTTAGAATTGCGTATACTATCTATACTTTTCTCTTTTTCATATTCATAATCTCATGTACTTCTTTATTAGTGCTCTATATTAGAATTGAATATCTATACGCTCTTTTCTTCCTCTTATACAAATTCTAAAGGTGTCTATAGACAAACGTAGATGTTTAAAGATGTGACACAAAAGTTATATTTGTCAATCATGACAAGTTTATGCAGAACATTAATTTTCTGCAAAATTAATACTTTTATAGTGCAACTTTTTATAAATTTTGTGCAAATTTTATGCAAATTTTATGCAAATTTTATGCAATTTACAAGTTTTCTTGGAAGTTAATGGCTTAATTGTGCAAGTTTTTTGTGCAACTGGCTTTTACGTAAGTTTTTTTAATAAATTTAATTGCATTTTCTCAGCAATAAATGAATTTATTTTGGAATTTTTGATCAATTTTGTGCAAATTTGATGCAATGTATGATTTTTTTAGCACTTACTAGCTTTATTGTGAATTTTTTGATAAATTTAGTGCAAATTTAATGCAAACATAATATTTTAGCAAAATTAATAGTTTTATTGTACATTTTTTTATCAATTTTGTGCAAATTTCATGCATTTTTAATAAATTTTATGCAAGTTTTGCACATTTAATAAATTTATTGTGTAATTTTTGATCAATCTTGTGCAAATCTGATGCAATATATGATTTTTGTACAAATTATATACAATTTATTAATATTCTGGGCAATTCATAGGTTTTATGTATAATTTTTGATAAATTTAGTGCAAATTTAATGCAAAACATAATATTTTAGCAAAATTAATAGCTTTAATGTAAAATGTTTATTAATTACGCATTACATAATTTGCCCAATAGCTTTCAAGTACATTTTTTTTTAAATTTGTTAAATCTTTATGCAAAATATTAATTTTCTACAATATTAATAGTTTTATTGTGCAACTTTTGATGAATTTTTTTGATGAACTTTATGCAATTTTTAAATTTTCTGCGCTAATAATAATTTAATTGTACAATATTTGATCAATTTTAAACAAGAATTGAGTTTTTTGCGTAATTTTTAAATATATATAAGAAAAATACTTATTTTTGCGCAAATTTTATGCAGTTCATAAGTTTTCTATGCAAAATTTGTTTCCTTTTCTTCAAATTGATGAAACGAGCTACGACAATTTTCAATCGCATACTGTCATGTTATTGCTGAATTTGTATGAAATTTATTAATAACATTACAGTAGCCGCTTGCTGTGAAATTTCTCACCAATCAAAAAAGCTGGACTGAGATCATATTTAAAATTTATGCAGCATTATATTTTTAATCAAAAAGTATTGATGTACAATTTCAGCCAAATATTTCTAACAATTGTTACTGCAGAGTACACCGATTGCTTGACCGAAAGGTCTTAAGAAAAATTGCATTTAATTTTTTTAATTTTTGCAACAAACCAAGACTTCTGATGACATATGTTACGATAACAAGTAAATGTATTTAATGCCCAGTCTACACTTAATGGGAAAATGTGTAGAATCTATATTAACAAAGGTTAGAAAACTTATTTACAGTTCTTACTCGCAGTTTAATTAGAATGACTATTGTGCATCTATTAGACGGGAACAGTCTGTGTATGGGGATACACTAGCGCTATATGTCTCTATCAACGGATAAAACTTCCACTCAATATTGGTTAATACCACTGTCTTTAATTTTGATTTAACGTACAAACATGATATAAAAACAACACCTACCGACTGCGCCAAGTTGGTGTCTTACAAGAATTTGATAGATAATTAGCTTAAATCTCATTAAAATGCAAGATTGTAGCAATATTGACTAAGGGTTCTATCAAATATGGAATGAAACATTAGCAATCAAGAAACTGTCTACTGACGGATGATTTTAAACAAGCAATTTCTGCTCTGAGAGTTTTCAAGGAAGTAAAATCAAAGTTTCAATTGCGTACTTTGCATAAAATGATTTTTTCTTCTTATTAATAGTAAGAACTGTCAAACCGCAAAATAATTGTAAAAAAAAAATTAGCAACAAACTACGATGCAGCAGTGATCAAATTGTTTTTATCAAAATACGCTACACTAGGAGAAACTGCAACCTTCAGAAAAGTCTACTGAACAGCCACCTTTTGTAAAAATATAATCTGAAGCAATATTCGAGAAAATAGAGGAACAAAGTACAACACTACTAAATATATTTTGGTTAATTTTACAGTAGAGCGCGAAAAATAAACATTTACGCAAAATTAGTTGTACGTACTGAATCAAAGGTACATCCACTATTGGTTTATTGTAATAAATTATGTCTATTTTAAATGCCGTTAACCTCTATTTATAAAAACCAGGCGCCAATAACGGAAAACTGTGGCAAAAGTTGAATAAGATCATTACCTACCGACTGCGCCAATTTGCTATTTGAAATATTTTTTATCAAAAAAGATATCATATACTCACAAAGAAATGTATACTTGGACCTAGACCTGGCAAACAAACGTGAAAAGTATTATTACGTGTTCACTATGAAACCGGCACACAACAATCGACCTCAAGCTATACATGGGCTTAACTACAACTAACTCTTTGCTTTTCAATCCAACAAAAAACTGTCTATCTACCGACTGCCAAACAACGCTGGTTTCAGCTAACATTAAGTTGGTACCTGACAAAACTGCATCAAACATAATATACAAAATACTTTATCTATCGACTGTACCAAGTTGATTCCTATACCGAACAAGATTTCATTTAACAAACAATTTAAGAAAATATTAACTTAAACGAACTAGGAAGACAAATCATTTCACTTATCAACTGCGCTATTGCGATTCCTATGCCAAACACAATCAACAAACAAATTGATGAATGTCAGCTGACAACAATATTTTTGGCCAAATAGGTAGCAACCATTATTTTTATAGTTGAATTAAGTTTCCATTTACAGATTGCGTCTTCTAAATAAATTTTTTTTAAATAACAAATTAGAATGGAACATACCCTGCACAATATTGTATTCGGCTAACCTAATACAAGTACATAATCAAACTGTAGCAGATTTGATATGCATCAGAGACTATATTGAACAGCAAGAGTCAAATGTTTCATATCCTCATGAATCTAAACAATGTAGCAACTAATCACATGATTGAGTAACATATGTTATCCGATCTCTTCTCACATACCGTGACACACTTTTCACATTTTTATACGCTCTCCCACTCCCCAACCGGCCTTGTCAGCGTGGGATGGCTAATAACCCTCTCTGATGGAGTGATGAAATCTCTCCAGTGGTTCGGAATCCATTTAAAATTGTAGGTCCCTTGTAATGTAAGTTGCCAGCATTACGTGCAGAGTTGGAGACCTATATCCAATCAGGATAGAAAACGGCTTAAGATTAAGATTAGTATGATAATCAAAAACATTAGCGAGAGTTACTACATCATTGTTAACGATGATATTCATTGAGCCACTTTTGAGCCAAACTTGTTCTCAATTTTTGACCATGACTTTTAACATAAAACAAGAAAACAATAACAAATTCTAACCACGATTGTGTCAAATAGTTAGTTTAAGCTTTTGACATATCAGTTTAAAATAACTTTTAATGTCGACTCTAGAAGTAAAAAAAAAGAGAGTTATATACGACAAAGCAATCCTAAAATGGCACAAGATGGCAAGATGATTTGATTCCAGATACATATTATACTACTTCATTAACAGACGCAACATAATCAGTTTTCAGAAATGTTGACTGGACACCAGCTTGAGATTGTAGGCAGCTTTTGTTAAGAATACTAAAAAGCAGTTTTGATTTCTGATAATTTTTCCGAAAGATTAAAATAATGGAAAAAAATCAGTTTGTGGGTTATTACAAAGAATATAGGTCACTTACTTTAGAATCTTGACTGTCAACAATTTTTTTTTTAAATTAATCAAAGGCTAATTAGAAAACTAGGATGCAACACTGGTTTTAACTGATACCTGGCCAAACTCATCTTCCACAACACTATACAAGGCAGAATTAAATAAACTGCAATTTAGAAAAACTTGAAGAGCGTATTGTAAAATTGTAGCTAATATTTTTGGGTACTACCAATTATTAAAAGGACCTTCTCAGAATAGGTTTTGAAAAATAGTATTTTTTTACTTTACTTTGCAAATTAAAAATTTTGCTGATTTATATTTAATTTAAATACATTTTTGGCTGATGCAACTGCCTTGGAACTTACAGAGTATTTCTAAATTATTTTGCATTTCCGTTTTTGAGATTGTTGATACCTGATTTTGGTATTGGAACGCAGTTTTGTTGCAAAGTAACTTACATATTGAGCTGCAATTTTTTAATAATAATAGGTTTGCTTACAAAAATAGGAAAGTTTTTAGCTAATATTCCAATTACATACGTACATGATTAGTGTCTATGTAACAATAACTACATTTAGTATAAGAGTGTGGGTGGACTAGATAGTAGGTCTCATTACTATCTACTGCAATTCTATTTTCTCAATCAATGGGTTTAGTAAATATTGAAAGGCAACTGTGTGGTGGTAACACAAGCGTGCAACCTAAATTATTGTTTTTTGAAATCGAAAAAAAGTTGTTGATTGTGCCATTTGAATAGCAAGTTGATTGAAGTCATCAGGCAACTTTAGATGCCAAAGATTACCTAGGAATAGACTTAGGACCACACAAACCATTTTAATGAGAACCGGTTCATCATGTTGGTGATAAGAACCTCTACACGTTGGATGTCTTTTCCAAGGCTTGCTAGAACAAGAAATGCTTAGTTTATTTAGGTATTCAAGAAACATTTTGTTGGTTAATAGACTTTAATTTACTAGCAGTGTCATAAAGCTTTTATTGATATAAGGTAATGCATTACACGACTTTTACATATTAATCTTAAATTTGGCAAAGAGACGTTGAAGAAAGCATTAAGATAAAGTTTATTGATTTAGTAGTTTTAACTGGAATGCTCTACTTACCCACTTGTGTTAGTGATTTAGAAATAAGATAATTCTTTTCTTTGCAAATGTCACTTGTTACAAAATTGAGGAAAGAGGATAATAGATCCAACTTTTTGATTACAAACATTCAAGTCAGTAGAAATACTCAATTTATTGATTGCGAGCTAATAGTTTTAACAGCAGTCATATCTTAGTATTACTGATCCAAAAATTAAATATTTTTTTTTGTAAGTGATATTCTTTGTCTAAATTAAAAAAAGAGTATGATAGATTTAATCTTTTGATAATAAATAGTTAGTTTATTGATTGTGATTGATTGCAAAAAGAAGAAATGTTTAGTTTTTGGATTAATAACACTGGGGTGGTTAGGTAGGGCACTTCAGTTAACACTACTGATCATTTTAACTAAAGTGCTCTTAAGTTAAAATGATCAGTAGTGTTAACTGAAGTGCCCTACCTAACCACCCCAGTGTAATTGACTCAAAAATTAGATATTTGTTTTTTTTTGCAAATGTCATTTGTAACAAAACTGAGGGTAGAAGTTGATAGATGAAATCTTTTGATAACAATCAGTTATGTGGGTTAGCTCATTGATTTTAGGGTAGTAGTTCTAATTGTGCCTTATCTACCTACCCAATGATAAAGGAAATTATATATTTCTTCTTACTGGATATGTCAATTTAGTAACAAATTAAAGGGAAGTGGTTAAGTTATCCAACCTCTTCATAATAAATAGTTAGGAGGGTGTGTTGGTCATCCAGTTTGCTGATTATGAGCCAGCAGTTAATAACTGGAGTACCCCACCTAAGTGTAAGTGACCCAGAAATTAGATATTTCTATTTTTTGCAAACATTATTTAATACTAAATTAAGGGATAAGATTTATAGATTTAATCTCATGGTAAACATATGGTTGGTTGCCTCAACTACCTATATGTTTGCAGACTACTAGTAAAACTAATCTTCAACACTTACTCCACCGACGGAATCACCAACCCCAACATCAGAAGTGTAAGTGGAACGGAATGAAATGATGACGTTTTGTAACCAAAGCATCAACAAACCAATAAAAGACCAGCAAACGGTCTAAACTACTAACTCGTTATCATGTTATAAACTTACTTACTTACCCGCCAAAGTGTTTGTTATTTAAAAATTGAATATTTTACTTTTCGGCAAACATTGAAAATCAATTTGTCACAAGAAGAGATCGTAATTCAATTTTTTGATAGTTTAACTTGGGTGGGTGGGTGGGCCAATTCAATACAAACTACTAGTTTGCTATCATGCTATGAAGTGTCTCACCCACACGCCCAAATGTTTGTTATCAAAAAATTGAATATTTGACTTTTTGCAAACATACAAAGTTAATTTGTCACAAGAGAAGGTTGTAGTTTATTTTTTTGATAACTAACACTTGAGTGGGTGGGTGGGCCACTCTAATCCAAACTACTGACTTGATATCATGTTATGGAGTGTCTCACGCACCCGCCCAAGTGTTTTTCATTAAAATAAAATGGATGTTTGACCTCTCTGCAAACATAAAAATTCAATTTGTTACAATAGAAAATTTTGATCCAATTTCGTGATAACTAACACTTGGGTGGGTGGGTGGGCAACTTCAGTTTAAACTATTGACTTGTTACTATATATATATAGATTGTCCCACTGACCCACCCAAGTGTTTGTCATTAAGATATTGTATATTTGACTTTTCTGCAAGCGCTAGAAGCCAAATTATCACAAGAGAAAGTTGTGATTCAATCTTTTGATAACCTACACTTGAGTGGGTGGGTAAGCCACTTCAGTCCAAAGAACTGACTTGTTATTATGCTCTAGAGTGTTTCCCCCACCCGCCCAATTGTTTGTTGTCAAGAAATTGTATGTTTAACTTTTTATTTTGTCAAAAAAAAAGTCGTAATCTAATGTCACTATAACTAACACTTGGCTGAGTGAGTGCACCACTCCAGTCTAAACTACTGACTTGTTGTTTTGCTGTAGAGTTTTTTCTCTCTACAATATTAGTTGTTACTAAATTGGAGAATGCTGGTAATAGACTGAATCTATTGATAACAAACTGTTAGGTAGTTGGGCGGAGAACTTGGTTTATTGGTTGTAAGTTAATAGTTTAGACTGAAGTACCCTGCTTATCTATCCAAGTATTAGGAGTTTAGAAATTAGAAATTTTAGTTTTTTTGCAATGTTATTTGTCACTAAATTGAAGAAGGTAGATAACAGATTTAACCTTTTATAAACAAACAGTTGTCTGATTGGGTGGATGAGGTACTTAATTTATTGATTGCAGTCCAGTAGTTTTAACTGGATTGCATCACCCACCTACAAAAGCGATCCAGATTTGTAGATTATTTTTATTACATTTTTTGATATCATACAATGGGGTGGATTGATTGTAAGCCAGTAATTTTAACTAGAGAAGCTTAGCTTAGTTAACCAAAAATTACATATTCATAATTGAGAGAAGATTATGTTAGTGTATGCTCTTAATAACAAACAGTTGATGGGGCACTCAGTTTATTGGTTTGGGGCAGTAGCTTTAACTAAAGTATTCTATTCACCTGCCCAAGTAATAATGTTTGATAGATCTAATCTTTTGATAACAAATAGTCAAGTGTCCTCCCACTCAAGTATAAGTGATACAGAAATTTGATTTTTTTAAAGTTTTCCAAATTAGAAGTAAACTTACAAACTTAAAGAACAAATTTTGTTCTATTACGGCATGAACGATACACTGCACTTAGCCTATGTTTTTTTTAAACCTATAATCGTATTTACTATTTTTTTAATCTATAGGATCAAAAAGTTTTTCCAAGGCTGCAACCATAATCTAAAAAGAAACTTGAATTCAATTTAGTCAACGTTTTTGATACATGAAAAATATCAGGAAAAAATTTTGCTTTGAGGAAAACTTTTTTAAAAGAAAAAAAATTTGGTGTGTTCGAAACAAACCAAAAGTTTTGAAGTGATCAATTTGTCAAAAATAAATGAGATTTAAAGATTCTTATTTAAGGGAGATAATATAAAGAAATAGCAAAATTTGTTTAACAGAAAGAATAAGGCAGATTTGGGCTACGCATTAGTTTTGATTGTATAAACTTTGGTAGCATTTCACTGTTTTTTCAAGTTTTAACAACTTTAATGTCTATTAGGTATCTTTTTAGAAAATTGATATAATAAAGGGCACATGGTCTAGAACAAGTTGTTTAAGCTGATGCTTAAACTCAATCTGCGAGTTTGGTTGCTACGTTGTTATGTTTTCTCCATATTAATGTATGGCGCAGAGACCTGGACGCTTACAGATGCTATGTGCAAAAAGTTAGAAGCATTTGAGATGTGGTCATACAGAAAGATGCTACGTATAGTGTGGACAGATAGAATATCTAATGCCCAAGTTCTTGCACGCTTCAATAAGGACACAGAAATTCTATATCTTTTAAAAAGACGCAAGTTTGAGTATCTTGGCCATATCATGCGAGGCTCGAAGTATAGATTACTGCAAAATATAATGCAGGGAAAGATAGCTGGTAGGCGAGGGCCAGGTCGCAGAAAGACGTCCTGGTTGAAAAACCTACGACAGTGGTTTGGGGTCAGCACTACAACTCTTTTTTGTAGAGCTGTCAACAAGACCCAAATAATGTTGATAATCGCCAACGTTCGTGTAGGACAAAGCACGTAAAGAAGAAGAAGAAGCTGATGTTTTACAGAATAATAGTTCCGATGTGTGATACATTGCAAATGCTTTAGGATTATTTTAAAATGCTGTCTCAGTTGCTGTCATAAGATTTTGATAAACAAAACAGTACACAAGAAGACTGAAAAACGCAGACGGAGAGCAACAAATGCCATATCATGTGATTATACTATGGCAGCATCTGCTTTTGTTTAAAGTCTAAACGATATTCATACAAATAGTATGTACAGTTTGCACAAACATGGATTAATATCAAAAAAACTTGCAACAAGATCATCTTTTGACCGCACATCATTGGCGACAGCGTTTGCAACTTGCACAAGCACATGCAAATTAAAGTGTTGAAAATTGGTTATCTGTATCTTGTACTGATAAGCCCGGTTCAACCGATACACATCAGATAGTTGAGACAGAAGTTGGAGAAGAGTTGAATAGTAGTTTGCAGAATGCTATTTGTTTCCAAGAATTCAATTTGATGTTGGCAAGCAATTGTTTAAATGTTTATACAAATGTTGTGAGAGTCCGTGAAGGCAGTATGAATGCAAAAGATTTTTTACAATAATATTTAAAGGAACATGTAATGCTTTTTGCACTATTTGTTGGCAACAACTTTCTTTTAATGCAAGATAATCTACACATTGCAAGAATTACTTAAATGATGTATACATTGCTGTAATGCTTAGACTGCCAAGAACCTTGGACTTGAATCCGATTGAGCACGCTTGAGACATTTTGGAATGACGTATTCTTTGCAACCATTATGGGGTTCAGAAGCTTGAGAACTTAAAGTTAGCTTTTTAGACAAGTGGAACCAATTGTTTCAAGACCAATTTTCTATTGGCTAGAAGCATGCTAGTAATTATAGCTTGTGGAGGCCTTAAGCATTTTTGATCTTTCTTTATTATTGACAATTATTATTTTAAAAAATGAATCAGTTTTTTTCTACATAAATTTTTGTTTTTTTTGTCCCAAATACACTATTTAATTACAAATTTCGATATATTTATTTGTTTGATTCGAATGTCTGGTTAATTTTGCACATAAGTTTATGTTTTGATTACTTCTCTTTTATAAAAAATTAATAAAAAATTAATAAATTTGTCACAAAATATTATATAATAGCAAAGTGCAAACTTGTTTTAGCTGTTTGAGAGTGGTCAAATTTATCTTAGAAACAATAATAGTCTATTGTTCCAAATTAATTTGTAGTTTAAATTAATGTTTAGAAATGGTTTTTACTAAATTTGAGTTATTTGGCCATAAACCTAACATACTTTTTTATTGCAAAGTAAGAAATATATATTGTAGCAGTTTGTTACAAAAATATATCATTAATATGTAATGATCAAATTGATATTAACGGTTGTTTAATGTAATGAACCTTCATAAAAAACAATTATGTTGAAGAACTTAGGTGTAATATTAGCTGTTTTGTGTAGCTATTTATAATATTTTACCTGGATATTAACATTAAGGCAAAAAGCCAACAAAAATATTAAAAATAAAATTTACTTACCTCAAACCAAACGGCCACAATTAATTCTATAGGATCAAATTGCAAATAAAATCAAGAAATATTATTTTTAAATATTTTTTTATTTATGTATCACACAAAGAGCATATACATACATCAAGTTATTTACAAGTTGTTTTTGAAAATTTTTATTAATTATATCTATATATTCAAATACTTACAATTGGTTTCAACAAATCTCATCATTTTTTTAATCGAAACAATTTCACATTTGAGTTTGGGGACATAAACAATATTTTTACATGGCATGAGGGGTGGAAACAATTTAAAAATAAAAATATGTAAAGTCTTGCATTGTTAGGCTACACTCACATAAAACAATAAATAATTAAAAACCTTTGTACTATAAATATTATTTAACATAATAAAAAAAAAAACGATCCTAATCTAATAAATTAAAATTCAAGCCTATCAATGCATGACTGTAATATTTTAATAATAATTTTGTATATTTTTATTCGCATTTGGTCGCAGTTTGATGCGTTAATAAAAATATATAAAATCAACTTGTTTGTATGTACAAAAAATAATAACGCAGTCTAATAATTACTGATCCTATATGACCACACTAAAAGGATGCATTGCATCCCTTTGTGTTATTCTTTTAGTACGCAAGCATTTTGAACTGAACATGGATGGTCTCGACCAGATTACAGTATGCACACACATAAATATTATCCCTTAATACATACTGTGTTTTAATGTTTCTTGTAGATTGCACATTATAATTACATTTAAATATAATCAATATTTACAAGTTACTTGTTTAAAAAATGCTCTTAAAACAATCTAACATCTATTTACAGTTTACATTAGAAACGCTTTTCTTCTCATTATTTTATTTGTACTTAAATTATTATACACAATTTTATTTTTTTATATTTTTTTAAATAGAAATTTTTATACACAGTGTTTTTCTTAAATTTGTGTGGAGACGGGAGAGAGCAGGAATCAGAACCATTACTAATTTGTAATATATTTACATTGTTTTTGTTGTGATGCTAAAATTTTGGTTTGATTTCTGTAGTCTCTCGGCTCCTTGTACAAGTGTCATCACGTTTTACATTCTCTCGCATTTATGATATTTACAGATTATTATTTTATTTATCTTAATATTTAATTTAAATACATACTTATACAAATAATTGTTCTTGGGAGGGTGCGCTTGGGGAAACTTATCACGTGTATTCTGATCGCCATCCGGACTGTAACAAAAAAGATACAATTATTAGATACAATATAACAGATCAATTCCTATATTTTTAAAAGCATACGTAAAGTAACAATCACTTTGTAATCTTAAATTTAATTAATATTGCCAAGATGATTTGAATAACATCAAGTCAAAATGATAATGTTTGGGTTTTTATTTCACTAACAAGAATGTTACGTTGCTATAGGTGTTGGAAAAGTTTTGCTAGTTGGAAAGCGAAAACAAATGTTTTATTCAGCACAAGATAGATGGCTGCAGACGTTAAAGTACAAATTTGTATAGTTAAGATTTCAGTTGCGGAATTTTTCAACATTTTGGTCCTTCGAACCGGATATGACCGCATTATTCTTTATCGTTTTTAATTAATTATTTTTTAAATATCTTTTGCACTTTAATAATTTAATTTTTATTGAAATGGTTTTGCTCGTTTGTCTTAAAACTCCCGCTGTCTTTAATTGGAGGTTAGTAATCATCATGGCGATTCTAACGTTTGAAACTGCAGTTCTAAGTAGTTCCGTAGATGTTTATGCTACACCATTTGCAGAGGTTCGTCAGTTATGATGTTCTGCAACGCCTTACGGATTTTTTTTCATGCATAATAAGTTGAAGGGTTAACTATCTTGCTTCTTAAGTAATTTTTCTCAAAATCTCCAGCTTTATTTTTTGATATTGAATAAAAGCTCCTTTTCTTATTGATTTTAGTAGACCAACATTTTGAAAGACTCAATTCTTTGTTTGTTATTTTCTTTCAGCTCATTGGTGCGTTATAGGTTACGTTAGGGTTATGTTAGGTTAGGGTTATGTTAGGTTATGTTAGGTTAGGGTTATGTTAGGTTAGGGTTATGTTAGGTTAAGGTTATGTTAGGTTAGGGTTATGTTAGGTTAGGGTTATGTTAGGTTAGGTTAGGCCGAATTAATCAACAGTTTGGTCTTTGAACAGGATAAGACCCCTGATAATTTTTTTGTCATTTCTAATAAATCAGTCTAGTATTATCCGCATTTTATTAAATTTATTTTTATTTGGATGGTCAGGTACATTTGTTTTAAGGCCAGCTTTTAGTTGCTTGTGTATTTCGTTTTTTTTTTTAATTTTTAAGTTAAACCAGTGCATGCTGCAAACTCCTTAACATTTTGGTCTTTCGAACCGGATATGACCCATGAACAATATCTCTAGCATGTTCTGCAGTTTATCGAATTTATTTGTATTTGATTGGTCTGGCTTATTTTTCATAAAGCGTCAGTTCAGTGATGCGTTATAGGTTTATGCTGAGAGGGCGGAATAGTTGACTTTTTATTCAAAACATACGTTGAAATGGCATTTGCAAAGCATCATTTTTCTGCGTAGTGGACGTTGCTTCGTAAGAATGATAAATCGCAGTCAAAGAATGTGCCGATAGGACAAAGACATACAAGAGTGGAAAGCGTGAAACAGTAGTCATCCGACTTGTCAGCGTAATGTTTCTTGACTAAGATCCTTCTCTGGTTCTAAGTAGATTATTAATAATCTCTTTAGTAGTTTGGAATCTACTCAAAACTTTAAGCTCACCCGCAATGTAAATTGCTAGCATTACAGCCAGAGAAGAGGCGCCAGCGATGGCTGATGATGAACTACAAGAATGGGTATAAATAATTCATGGTGAGTAACTACTGACCCATATTCTCTTCAAACATGAGTGTTTTGAGTTCTATTTGTAAGAAATAAAGAATTGAGAGGATAGACTCTACACAGAACGTGATGAAGCAATGCAGAACGCACAATGCTTAGCTTTAAAACGTGTTTGGCAAACCACCATTACCAGAATGATAAATGATGATGATAAAAATTTGCAAACAAATTCCACAAATGACAAAGAAGACCGAACAAGTGATGCTAGTGCGCACACAACAAAATTCATAAATAGAGGCCGGAACTTTTCCTTTTCTCTACAAATGTTACCGCCTACACGCCCAAAAGTTTTTGTCTTTAAGAAACTTTAATTTGTAATTGCATGTCGTAATTCCACAGATGGCAGAATGATTAACAGATGTGATTAAGTTAGCAGAAAGAAGTGACATAACCAATTTTTTGATAACAAACACTTGATTGGATGGTCTGGTGGTTTTAAATTCCCGACCACCTGCCCAACAGTTTATGATTTGTGGACGGGAAATTCAAAAAAGTGTTTTCACCCATCCGCTTAAGAGTTTCGTTTGTTTTTAAGAAAATTTTAACACAGTTTATGAATAGTGTTTGCGCCCACCCACCCAATAGTTTGCTTTAGGAAAATTTAATTTTGTATTACTTTTGTGTTTCTGCAGCTAACAAACATGAGAGAATCACTGACAGATGTGATTTAGTTAAAAGACAGAAGTGACGTAACCAATTTCTTGATAACAAACACGTGAAGAAGTATTCCCGACCACCAGCCCAAGAGTTTGCCATTAAGGAACTTTAATTTACAATTACCTGCCGTGTTCATGCAGCTAACATACCTGAGAAAATTTGAAGAGAGAGTTGACGTAACGAATTTCTTGATAACAAGCACTTGGGTGGGTGGGCGGGAACACAGTTTATGAATAATTGACCGGTAGTTTAAGTAAGTATTTCCGCTCACCCGCACAAAAGCTTGTGTTCAGAAAACTTTTAATTTACTGTCGCTTGCCGTATTCCTGCAGATAACAAACATTCGAGAATTACTGGCAGATGTCATTTAGTTAGGTTAGGTTAGGTTAGGTTAGGTTAGGTTAGGTGTTTCCGTATTTCTGCAGCTAACAAACATGAGAGAATCACTGACAGATGTGATTTAGTTAAAATACAGAAGTGACGTAACCAATTTCTTGATAACAAACACTTGAAGAAGTATTCCTGATCACCAGCCCAAAAGTTTGCCATTAAGGAACTTTAATTTACTATTACCTGCCGTGTTCCTGCAGCTAACATACATGAGAAAATGACTGACAGATGTCAATAAATTTAAAGAGAGAGTTGACGTAACGAATTTCTTGATAACAAACACTTGGGTGGGTGGGCGGGAACACAGTTTATGAATAATTGACCGGTAGTTTGAATAAGTGTTTCCGCTTACCCGCACAAGAGTTTGTGTTCAGAGAACTTTAATTTACTATCGCCTGCCGTATTCCTGCAGATAACAAACATTCGAGAATTACTGGTAGATGTCATTTAGTTAGGTTAGGTTAGGTTAGGTGCCGTATTCCTGTAGATAACAAACATTTGAGAATTACTGGCCGTTGTCATTTAGTTAGAAGAAGGAAGTGACATAACCAACTTTTTGATATCAAACACTCAGGCGGGCGAGCGGGCGAGAACACAGTTTATGCATTGTGAGCTGGTAGTTTAAAAAAGTGTTGCCGCCCACCTTCCTAAAAGTTTGCCAATAAGGAACTTTAATTTATTGCTTGCCGTGTTCTTTCAGCTAACATACTTAGAAATCAGAAGTATTGTAACCAATTTCTTGGTAAGAAACACTTGGACGGGTGGGCGGGAACACAGTTCATAATTTGTGTTTGAAACGGTATTTCCGCTTACCCATCCAAGAGTTTGTTTTAAAAAAAAATTTATTTACTATTGCCTTCTGTGTTTTTGAAACTAACAAACATGTGAGAATGACCGACAGGGCGTGGACACAGTTTGTGAATTGTGAGCCGGTACCCACCCAAGGGTTTGCCTTTTACAATATTTAGTTTACAACCGTCTTTTGTGTTCCTGCAACTTACAAACATGAAAAAATACTGACAGATATCATTTAGCTACAAAAAGGAGGTGACTTAACCAATTTTTTGATAACAAACACTTGGGTGGGCGGGCGAACACAATTCATAAATAGTCGGCCGGTAGTTTAAAAAAGGTGTTCCCGCGCGCCCACCCAAGGGTTTGCCTTTAAGAAACTTGGAGTTACTACCACCTGCCGTGTTTTTGTAGCTAACATACATGGTGGAATCACTGACAGATGGCATTTAGTTAGAAAAGCGAGGTAATATAAGCAATTACTTAATAATAAACATTTGGGTGGGCGGACGGGGAAACAGTTCTTAAATTGTGGCCGGTAGTTTAAATAGATGTTCCCGCCCACCCGCCCAAGAGATTGTGAAAAACTTTAATTTATCAATGCTTTCCGTGTTCTTGCAGCTAACAAAAATGAGCGAGTGACAGACAACATTAACTTAACAAATATCTTGATAAGAATTATGGCCGGTAGTTTGAAAAGGTGTTCCAACCCTTCCGGCCAAGAGTTTGTCGTTAAGGAACTTTTATTTACTATTGCCTTCTGTGTTCCTGCAGCTAACAAACATTTTAAAACGACTGACAAACGTCATTTAATTAGAAGAGAGTAGTGACAAATTTCTTGATAACGATCACTTGGGTGGGTGGGCGTTAACACAGTTTATAAATTGTGGGCCGGTTTGAAAATGTGTTTCCGCCCACCTGCCCAAAAGTTTGTCTTCAATTAAATTTAATTTACAATTTTCTGCTGTGTTTTTGCAGCTACTAAACATAAGAGAATGGCCGACAAATGTTAAGAGAGAATTGACGTAACAAATTTCTTGACAACAAACGCTTGGGAGGGTGGGCGGGAACACTTTTTTAGTGGACTAGTAGTTGTTCCCGCCCACTCACTCAAGAATTTGCTCTAAGGAAAATTTAAATTGGCGGAATGACTGACAGATGTCACTTAGTTGAAGAAGGAACTGACATAAACAAATTTCTTAATAACGAACACTTGGGTGGGCGGGCGGGAACACAGTTTACAATTAGTTGGCCGGAAGTTTGAAAGATGTTCTAGCCTTCCCGCCCAAGAGTTTGTCTTCAAGAAACTTTAATTTACTAATGTCTATCTGTGTTTTTGTAGCTAACAGAGTGTTATTACGGTAGATGAAAAAAGTGATGCAACCTATTTCTTGATAAGAAACACTTTGTTGGGCGGGCAAAATAACCCAATAATTTGTCATCAAAGAATGGCTGAGAGATATCATTTAGTTAGAAGAGGGAAGTTACTTAACCAATTTCTTGATAACAAACACTTAGGTGGGCGGGGACGCAGTTCATAAGCTGTAAGCCGCTAATTTGAAAAGATGTTTTTGCTTATCCGCCCAAGTAGTTGTCTGCAAGGAACTTTAATTATATAATAATAACATACTTCCTGTCATTTAGTTAGAAGATGGAAAAGGGACACAATTTTTTGATAACAAACACTTGCGGGCAAGCGGGGACACAGTTTATAATTTGTGAGAAAATTTAAATCAATCCGGCCTTAGCATTTATATTACTTAAAAAAAAAGTTAAATGATTCAACTCAAAGTTCTTGCAAGTTTCAACATTGATTATTTTATTTTTATACAATTTCTTAAAAATTTAAGAAGCAAGCGAGATACTTGTATTTAATTGAAACAAATTGATCCGGCCTCAATATTTTTGCATATTACTCCAAAAATAACATTTAATTATTAAAATACTTGAAATAAAACTTGTCGGCAATGAAATTTTGAATGCCAACTTAAATTTGGTTTTTCAAAATTTTGAAAAATGCATTTTATTGGATTAAAACTTTGCAAATTTCCCATCAATTAATTACAATTTAAAAAAATACTCTGAATAAAATTTATGGAGAATGAAATTTTGCTTAAAAGTTGTTATAAATTGTTTCTCAAAATGTTGAGAAATAAACGAGATATTTGCATTTATTTAAAATAAATTGATCCGGCCGTCATAATTTTGGAAATTTATCATAAAATATTATACATTTAAAAAAAATAAGTAATAATAAATATTTGAGTAAAATTTGTTTTCTTAAAATTTATTTATTTAAATTTTAGTGACATTATTTTGCAAATAACTCAAAACATACAAAAAATTTAAATAAATGTTTCAAATAAATGTTGTGGGGAATAAAATTATAAAACAAATTTGTTATAACATAATTCTTAAAATTTTTGAAAATAAACGAGTTATTTGCATTTAATTATATTTGATTGATCCGGCTTTACTAGTTTTGCAAATTATTCAAAAATTACAAGAAATTTTGAAAAAAACTCTTAATAATAGTTATTGTAAATGAAATAAATTTTCAAAAACTAATGAAAATAATAATTTTTTGCAAAATTTGCTATTTTTTTGAATTTATCTTGAACAAATTGAGCTATTAGTCAAAATTTTAGAAATTACTCAATAAATACTAGGAATTTTGAAAAATCCTTTAAATAAAAGTTATTGGGAATAAAATTTTGAATAAAATTTGTTATAAAAGTATACAGAAAATAAGTGAGATAGTTGCATTTTTTTAGATATGATTGATCCGGCCATCATAATTTTGCAAATTACTTAAAATTTATAAATTATTTTAAAAAAATCTTTAAATAAATGTTGTCAATAATAAATTTTTTTACAAAATTTGTCGTAGGTTTCTCAAAATTTTGAATTTTTTTTAGAATTTCCAAAATACTAAAATAAAAAAGTAATTTAATATAAGTTGAGGGAAATGCTAAATAAATTTTGAAAATTGAAAAATCTGATTTTTGAAAATTAAAAAAAAAGGCAAATAATGAATTTGAGTTGCAAATAATTCGCTTAATTTGGGTATTTTTTAGTTCTTTATAATTAAAATTGAGCACAATTTTATTTGCTGCAATCTCATTTTAAAACTATTTTTTTTAAATTTTTTTATTTAGATTGAAACATGCTTATCTTGTTGCAACCTAAAACCTTTTATATTTTTAACTATTTTACTCACTAAAACTAGAACAGTTTAAAGAAAACGTACTATCTCGCACTAATGTACAGTTGAAATTTTATTAATTTTTAAGATTACAAAAATGGTGAATTTAATATAAAAAATGTGTACACACCATTCCATTAGATGTCGTTAATCCTAAGCCGGCGGCACTGAGCGAACTCATATGATGGTGATAGGAGGCGGTGGGTGGAGGCGCCGGCGGTGGTGGCGCACTAACAAATCCTTGCGGATGCCCACCGTGTTGATACCAATGGCTCATGGCATGATGCGGATGTATCGCCGGATTGAGATGCGGATGTCCACCACCCATACCACCCCCAAAACCTCCACTACTGAAAGCACCTTTACTGTCCAACGGCTTCATCATATCACTCATCATTCCACCCAAACTCAAACACGGCCCTCCCGACTTTTTCTTCTTACTCTTACTTGACAGCTTGCGATTCCTTGTCTGAATACCTTCCTTCTTCATCGTCAGCGGCCGATTGACCTGAAAAACAAAAATATAAGTTTAATAGAGCGGATTATGTAAATGTAATGTATTAATTGCGCCATATAACATGTTATGTTTGCTACTGTCAGCTGTCTGATATTAAACGATTTTTATACAGATTGGAATCTGCTTGGGGTGAGCAAAACTAGCTTGCTAGCTAGCTGACTAGGCACAGGAAAGACTTACTGTTTGGACCATTTCCGGGAGCCTACTTAGCGACACTTTAAGTTCCGGGTCATTGCGTCCAGCAGATTGAGTCTTATCTATTGTTAAGAGGGGAAACAGCACTTAAATAACTGAGGGGTTATATTGAGATGCAATCGGGATTACATAAAATTGCGTCTTGATAAACCAGTTTTTATGTATAGAATTCTGGATTAATATTAATATGGTAGCTAATCTCCCGCGGAGAACCAAGTTAGATAACTAAGGTATCTGTCAACTACCTCCTTGCTACCTACACCATGTCATGTACACATTATTCAATATTATTTATTTATTTAAATTGTTCCTCATTTATCACTTCTTCACTCTTTTTTAATATTAACGAATAAATCAATCATTTATTAAATATTAATAGCAAACAAAGAAATTAACATAAGATTCCGCGGTTTTAATTGGTTTAAAAAAATAATTACACAACCTGACAGATAATAAAAGGCCTTAATAAATCGAAAAGTCGCTGCTACTGTAGAACAGATTTATGAAGTGAGAGCACGCAGTCGGAATAATTTTCCCAAGCGGTTATAATTTTTTTTAATATTTTCTTCCTTTAAGATAAATTAACCAACCGTACGGTACATACCCATGGGCCTTCTTTTTAAACTTAACTAGAACGATTTCCAATTAATATAAATCAAACTACCAGGCGTAATAGGAACCTGAAATTTTGACCCGGGCTACCGTTCAATTCCCAGAAGTAAAAAGGTTGTCATAATTTAGTACCACTTAATATATTGCGCCTCGAAGATGAAACAAATTAAACTACCCATATTCTTTTTCACGTTGCATTGATGACACTTAACAAATGTTCCTTGTATTACTACACTCCCACTTTTAATTTTTTTTTAAGTTTTTTATTCAACCCGTAAACGAAAATCCTACAAGATATTTAAACGATTTGTTATAGTGATAGGGATAATTAATTTCACGCCTTGTTTCCACAAACTAATAAAACTGCATCTCATAATCGAAAATAATAGATTTCATACTTGGTAATTTTAAAACAATTATTAATTAATTAAATGATTCCTTAATTGTAAACAAAATACTTTTATTTATTATTTTAAAAGATTCTTAATTACTTAACATATTGTAAAATCTATCCTCAATTATATCATCTTAATTACATTAGCATCCATCTCTTCTTCGTCTTTACACACATAGAGAGATACATGTTAAAGAAAATGTGTTTCTGTATCCTACGCATCGCTCACACAGAGCAACTTACACACAGTGAGCAGCTAATATATCTCCCTCCTGACATTTATAAAACAAATTTCTAATTCAGTTCGAGATTGTTGGGCAAGATTATCAAATCTTACGGAGATTATCTTTTGGCCTGAAAGAGCTTCTGTATTCTCCGGGCTAAAATAACTCATATATCTTGATGGCGAGATGTATTAACTCATTCCCGACTGGCGGCCGTTTTTAACAAAGTTTTTTTTTATAATTTTACAACCAATAAATGCACGGTTTTGCATGTTATTACTTGCGGAAATTGTTATATAATGACTTAATCATTATAAATTTACAAAAAATATAATTAAGCATAAATTAAAAATGCTTTTATGATTGAATTTAATTAGTCATTTAGTATGATTTTACTGTTGTTGTAAACCTCATGTTAATAGCATTATCCCAAATTTGCACTGATTAGCAGCGTTAAAGATTCTTCATTTAAAATATGATATAAATCAAATTACAATTGATGGAGCATGCTCGAACCAATTTCAATAAATTTATTCACAATTAACTGCAACCACAATGTAAGTGAAAGCTTTTTACAATAAATCGTAAAGCAACAAAACATCTTAGAAAAGGATGTGGAATGACTAAGTAGATATAAACTTAGATTGGTGATTTAGGTAAAGCGACCCAGGACAAAAGAGTTTTGTGAAATAAATTAAATAAATTAGTTTACAATCAATCACGAAGCAACACAGGACAATAGAACTGAATTTTGATGCAACAAAGCACGTTAAAATCAATCGCGAATTTAGTTAACAATAATTTACACCATTTACACTTTCAAGTATGCACTACATGTTTAAAAACTTGAAAATTATAATAAAAAATTGTAAAAAGAATGTTTTATGATTTTTCAAAGTTTTGAGTTAGCTTTAATTAATATTAAACACAATTATGGCCGGATTTTTGAAAATAATTTAACCAAATTTACACTATTTACGCTTTTAAGTATGCACTACATCGTTATGAACTTGAAATTTAGAATAAAATACTTGAAGTATTTTTTATAATTTTTCAAAATTTTAAATAAGCTTCAATTAACATTTATTAACACAATTACGGCCGGATTTTTGAAAATAATTTGTCCAAATTTACACCATTTACACTTTCAATTGACATTAAACACAATTATGGCCGGATTTCTGCAAATAATTCAAGCAAATTTACACCATTTATACTTTTAAATATGCACTACATGGCTGTAAACTTGAAATTTATAATAAGAAATTTGAAGTATTTTTTTATGATTTTTCAAAGTTTTAAATAAGCTTCAATTAACATTAAACAAACTTATGGCCGGATTTTTGCAAATAATTCAACAAAATTTACACATTTTAAATTTTTAAGTATGCACTATATATTCATAAACTTGTAATTTAGAATTAAAAAACTTGAAGTATATTTATGATTTTTCAAAATTTTTAATAAGCTTCAATTGACATTAAATACAATAATGGCCGGATTTTTGCAAACAATTCAACTAAATTTACACCATTTACACTTTCAAGTATGCACTATATGTTTTAAAACTTCGAATTAATAGTAAACTTTTTGAAATATATTTTATAATTTTTCAAAGTTTTGAATAAGCTTCAATTAACATTTAACACAATTACGGCCGGATTTTTGAAAATAATTTGACAAATTTACACCATTTACTCTTTAAAGTATGCACTACATGTTTATGAACTTGAAATTTATAGTAAACATTTTGAAGTATGTTTTATGATTCTTCCAAGTTTTGAGAAAGCTTCGATTAACATTAAACACAATTACGGCCGGATTTTTGAAAATAATTCAACAAAATTTACACCATTTATACTTTCAAGTATGCACTACATATTTATCAACTTGGAATTTAGAATAAAAACTTCAAGTATGTTTAATGACTTTTCAAAATTTTGAATAAGGTTCAATTAACATTAAACACAATTGCGGCCGGATTTATGAAAATAATTTAACCAAATTTACACCATTTACACTTTCAAGTATGCACTACATGTTTATGTACTTGAAATTTATAGTAAAAAATTTGAAGTATGTTTTCTAAGTTTTGAATAAACTACAATTAACATTAAACACAATTACGGCCGAATTTTTGAAAATTATTTGACCAAATTTACACTATTTATACTTTCAAGTATGCACTACATGTTTATAAACTTGGAATTTATAGTAAACAGTTTGAAGTATGTTTTATGATTTTTCAAAGTTTTAAATAAGCTTCATAACATTAAACAAACTTATGGCCGGATTTTTGCAAATAATTCAACAAAATTTACATTTACATTTTAAATTTTTAAGTATGCACTATATATTCATAAACTTGTAATTTAGAATAAAAAAAAACTTGAAGTATATTTATGATTTTTCAAAATTTTTAATAAGCTTCAATTGACATTAAATACAATTATGGCCGGATTTTTGCAAATAATTCAACCAAATTTACACCATTTAAATTTTTAAGTATGCACTATATGTTTTAAAACTTTGAATTTATAGTAAACTTTTTGAAATATATTTTATAATTTTTCAAAACTTTGACTAAGCTTTAATTAACATTAAACATAATTGCGGCCGGATTTTTGAAAATAAGTAAACCAAATTTACACCATTTATGTTTTCAAGTATGCACTACATGTTTATGAACTTGGAATTCAAAATAAAAAATTTAAAGTATGTTTCATGATTTTTCAAAATTTTAAATAAGCTTCAATTAACATTACACACAATTACTGCCGGGTTTTTGCAAATAATTCTACAAAATTTAAACGATTTACACTTTTAAGTATGCACTACATGTATATAAACTTAGAATTTAAAATAAATAACTTAAAGTATGTTTTATGATTTTGCAAAATTTTAAGTAAGCAATTAACATTAAACACATTTTTGGCCGGATTTAAAAAAATATTTAAAAAAACTTACACCATTTATACTTTCAAGTATGCACTACATATATACATACTTGGAATTTATAATAAAAAAATTGAAGTATGTTTTATGATTTTTTATAGTTTTGAATAAGCTACAATTAACATTAACACAATTACGACCGGATTTTTGAAAATAATTTAACCAAATTTACACCATTTACACTTTCAAGTATGCACGACATGTTTATAAACTTGGAATTTATAATAAACATTTTAAAGTATTTTTTAATGATTCTTCAAAATTTTGAGTAAACTTCGATTAACATTAAACACAATTACGGCAGGATTTTTCAAAGTAATTTAACAAAATTTAGACCATTTACACTTTCAAGTATGCATTACATGTTTATAAACTTATAAACAATCTTAAAAAAATATATTTACAATAAACTTTAAAGCGACAGAGCACGTCAGAATTAATTGGGAAGCAACACCATTCATGTAAACTTAGTTAAATTGATCTAGGATTAATTGCGAAGCGACAGAGACAAAAAAAAGATTACTATCAATCGCAAAGCGATACATAACAAAAAAGGTTAGGAAAATATATTTACAATAAACTTTGAAGCGATCAATCGCAAAGCGTCAAAGTTTATATAAACTTAGTTAAATTGATCTACGATTAATCGCAAAAAGTTTACGAAAGATTATTTACTATCAATCGCAAAACGACTGAGGAAAAATATATTTACAATACATTTTAAAGCGACAGAGCACATTAGAATCAATCGCGAAGCGACATAATTCATATAAACTAAAGTTAAGTTGATTCCTATTATTATATCGAATGTATATCATTTGGAGCCTTATTTAGCCCCTAAAATAACCAAGTTTTATGGTAATCCAATGTATAATTACAAAGTTTTCATAGTTTTAGCTTTATAATTCAATCAAAATAATTGGATAAGCTACCATAATTTTTATTAAACTTTTTGGTTTAAACAGAATATATAAAAAGGCGCTAAATAATTAATTTAAAAAAATCTATGAAATCAAATTTGATCCAATTTATATCAATTGGAGCTCTATTTTATTGCTCTAAAATAACCAAGTTTTATGGTAATTCAATACATGGCTACGGAGTTATGATAATTTTATTTAAACTTTTTGATTAAAACAGAATAATTAAGTAACCAAACATAATTAATTGAAACAAAAACTGTCAAATAAAATTGAATTCAATTTTTACCAATTGGAGTCCTAATTAATGTCTCTAAAATAACTAAGTTTCATGGAAGTTCAATATATGGTTACGGAGTTATTACAATTTTTATTCAACTTTATGGTTTAATCAGAATAATTAGATGATCAAATATAATTAATTTAAACAAAATTTGTCGAATCAATTTGAATTCAATTTATACCAATTGGAGCCCTAATTGATGTCTCTAAAATAGCCAAGTTTTATGGAAGTACAATATATGGTTACGGAGTTATCATAATTTAATTTAAACTTTTAGATTAAAACAGAAAAATTTAAAGACAAAATATAATTAATTTAAACAAAATCTGCCGAATCAAACTGAGTTCAATTAATACCAATTGGAGCCCTAATTGATGTCTCTAAAATAGCCAAGTTTCATGAAAGTACAGTATATAGTTACGGAGTTATTACAATTTTAATTAAACTTTGTAGTTTAATCGGAATAAGTGGATGATCATATATAATTAATTTAAATCAAATCTGTCGAATCAAATTAAATTAAATTTATACGAATTAGAACCCTATTTGATGTCTTTAAAATAACCATTTTATGGAAATCCAATATATGGTTACGAAGTTATCATAATTTTATTTAAACTTTTTGATTAAAATAAAATAATTAACTAACCAAATATAATTAATTTAAACATAAACTGTCGAATCAAATTAAATTCAATTTATACCAATTAGAACCCTATTTGATGTCTTTAAAATAACCAAGTTTCATAGAAATCCAATATATGGTTACAAAGTTATCATAATTTTATTTAAACTTTTTGATAAAAACAGAATAATTAACTAACCAAATATAATTAATTTAAACAAAAACTGTCGAATCAAATTGAATTTAATTTTTGCCAATTGGAGTCCTAATTAATGTCTCTAAAATAACCAAGTTTCATGGAAGATCAAAATATAGTTACGGAGTTATCACAGTTTTTATTCAACTTTGGGGTTTAATCAGAATAATTAGATGATCAAATATAATTAATTTAAACAAAATCTATCGAATCAAATTAATTTAAATTTATACCAATTAGAACCCTATTTGATGTCTTTAAAATAACCAAGTTTTATGGAAATCCAATATATGGTTACGGAGTTATCATAATTTAATTTAAACTTTTTGATTCAATTAAAAAAATTTAAAGACAAAAGATTAATTAATTTAAACAAAATCTGCCGAATAAAATTGAATTCAATTTATATCAATTGGAGTTCTATATTATATCATTAAAATATCCAAGTTTCATGGTAATCCAATATATAGTTACGGAGTTATCATCATTTAATTTAAACTTTGTGGTTTAAAAAGAATAATTGAATGACAAAATATAATTAATTTAAACAAAATCTGTCGAATCAAATTGAATTCAATTTATAACAAATAGAGCCCTAATTAATATCTCTAAAATTACTAAGTTTCATGGCAATCCAATATATGATTACGGAGTTATTACAATTTTAATTAAACATTTTCTTCTGTTGTACATTTTAAAAAACAACAAAAATCTTTGAAAGATAGTTTTCTCTTATCTGTGTCTATAGTACCTTAACACTCATCTATCAGATACATTTGTAATGCTTGGATGCCGTTTTGGTACCTAACGTTTATTAGTTATAATCAATTTTGATTCAAAACGTATTCCCAGAAAATTGGAATTAGTGAATTGCTACGTCTCAATTACATCCGCTAGTCCTTGAATTTTTGATTATTATCTGGACTTCTAGTACATCTTAATTATTTTAAATTAAATTGATATCTATAAATATTTTTACTAAATTGTAAAAAATATAAATAGTTTCAAGTATTTTTTAAATCCTTTCAACAATATGCTATTTTTAGCACCTATTTTAATTTAAATGTGTTATATAATAGTCAGAGAAGTTGAAATACAAACGTGTGCTAAAAATGACTCGGTAGTTCAATGCCGATGTGCATATGGAATCTGTATGTTATCATTCGATCTGACCTGATCTGCTCTGCTTATTACGACGCGCTGTATATTCCCGTAACAAATTGTTATTGTTGTTTAGGTAACGACGTTGGTCGCTGTAGGCGTATACCGGCCATACTTTACGGCCTTAAACGTTATAATTTTACTCGAAAATCTCATCAGCTATTTCACATGCGAAAAGTAATATGATATGTATCAATATACATTTTGCCACTATATACATGTATTGTTGTACATAAAAAGTATCATTTCATAAGAAAAAGGGACCGACATGGGGACATTTTGTCGGAATGGTTTAATGATAGAGTAGACAATCGTTTGCTTTTATATATAAAAGGACATTGAATAGTAGATTGATGTTAAGATTGCGCATTATGACAAACTATTCGGGGTTGTTTGTTGTTTGGTTCAAGTACATTGCACTTATCCCGATTCAACCCCTCGCTCTATTTCTTTTTTTGATTTTGCACCGACAAACGAGAAACCGAAATATTCCACCTATTATAGTGCCATCATGCATACATTTTTCTAAATTTAATTGAACCCTTTTCATTATGCTCAGACGATTAAAATTATGCGTGATTTGTAATGTAGTGCAGTGACCGGTAAAATATGTGCTGTAGACTCTTTACCTAATTCATCTAGTTTAATAATAAAATTTTTACAGCCGTCCGTCGCGGAATTCAGTCTGAAGGCTGCGCGACTAATCAGGGCAAATTATATTAATTACTTTATTGTTTAATGGTATGATTTTATTATACTTGAAGGCACTGCAGTAAATTGCATGGAAAATTATTGTATATTTTTTGTTTAAAGCTGAAGCGAATTTAGAGTCAATAATATAGGCGCGCATAGATAAGGATCGGGAACTGAAAATAGTTTTAATCCATTAGCATAATGCTAAAATAATTTCATAGCAAATTACATCCAGCGCCGGCAAGGCTAATCATTTCCAAACTACGTGTATACTTTCTATATACAATGCAGAGTTATTATGTGGTTTGGGTTAAATTATTGTTGATTGAAATTATTACCTTAAACCAGTTTACCTTTAAATAAATTAATCTAATAATAATTAGTTATTATTCTTTAGATATGTTTTGAATTTTAAAATTTAATTTTTAATAAAAATTGAAATCATTGATGAAAGTCTTGTGCTTACATTATGTTGAGTCATGTTACGGTTGTACTACAGTACAACTTTCAAATTTGATTATAGAAGTTTTGTATTAAATTAACCAATTTTAACATAGTCGCTTCGCGATTAAGATGATTTGCTTTGCAATTTTTGTTGTTGGTTTAATCAAATATCTTTTCTCCTTTTTCGCTTAGCAATTAATCGTAAACCAATTTAAACAATTTTTTAATTACTTTCTTTTTTGAATAGCGTTACAACTAATCTTAAGCCAGTTTAACAAAGTTTTGTTTTGCGATTTTTTTGTCGCTTTACAATTTAATTAAAATGGTTTTGCATGGTTTGTCGCTTCTCAATTGAACACGATTAATCGTGAATTAAGTTTAACACACTTATAGAATGTATATAGTACAAGCTTTGTCGCTGTTTGGTTGATTCTAAAATCTTTTGATGCTTGATGTTTAGCCAAAATCGCTTTGTAATATATAAATAAGCCCAATTTGAAAACCAATTGTTATTTCATCTATCAACGGAAGGTTTATGAGCTTTTTGTCTTAAACTTCCAGGTTAGTCGGTAGGCACTTGCTTCTTGTAGGTGAATCCGACACACTTTAAGTCTTTAAAAGATTTTCTTCCCAAGCCACAAAAAAAACCAATTGTATGTTATGAAGAAACTTTTGATGAACAATATTTGGGCGGATGGTTGGGGCACTCTAATTTTTAGCAGCGAGAAATTTGAGTGCCCACCCGCCCTCCCGATTTTTTGTTATCAAGAAATTGGATGTTTCTCTTCTATGCAAACGTAAGATGTCTCAATACCAGAGAGAGAGATAATGATATCCAATCTTTTGATAAACAAAACTTGGGTGGATGGTTGAGGCACTCCAATTTATAATTATCGATAAGTAGTTTGAACTGGAACCCGTCCGATTGTTTGTTATCAAAAAATTGAAAGTTTTTCCTCTCTGCAAGCGGCCGAGGACGTAATATCTAAGCATGGATAGTAATATCCAATCTCATTATAAACAACATTTTGGTGGGTGGGTGGATTACCCCAATATATAATTACCAGCAAGTAATTTGAACTGAAGTGCCCACCCATCCGCTTGAGTCATCAAGAAATTGGATACTTTTTTTTACTGCAAGCGTTAGAAGGAAGCGATGATGATATCCAATGTCTTGATAACCCATACTTAGGTGGTGGGGTGGGTTACACTAATTTATAATTACCAGCGAGTAGTATGGACTGGAGTACCCACCCACCTAAGTATTCTAAGTTGCTCTTCACTGCAAGCTTTAGAAGACTTTGTGTCAGAAGAGGCAATAATGATGTCCAATCTCTTGATAATCAACAATTGGGTGAGCGATTGGGTTACTTCAATTTAGGATGACTAGCAAGTAGTTTAAACTGAAATGACCACCCACCAAAGTGTAAGTTATCAAAAAATTTAAAGTTTTTTTTTGCATTACAAGTCTCTTACGTCAGAAGAAAAGATGGAGATATTAAATCTCTTTATGACTAATACTAGGGTGGGTGGGTAACACTAATTTATGATTACATGTAAGTAGTTTGAACTGGAGTGCCCACCCACCCGCCCGATTGTTTATTGGTTTATTCCAGATTATGAATACCATCAAGTAATTTAAACTAGCGTTCCTACAACCCGCTCGTTTGTTAATTAACAAGAAATTGGATGTTTTTTTTTCTCTGGAAGTGCTAGTGCTAGAAGTTTTTGTATCAAAGGAAGTGATTGCGATATTTAATTTTTTGATGACCAACACTTGAGTGGATGGGTGGGGCACTCCAAATTATGATTACTAGCAAGTAATTAGAAATGGAGTGCCCACCCACTTACCCAAAAGTTTGTTATAAAGAAATTGGAAGTTTCTACACTTTATAAGCGTTAAAAGTTTTTTTGGTGGGTGGGTGGGTCACTCCAGATCATGATTACAATCAAGTAATTTAAACTGGAATTCCCACAACCCGCTCGTTTGTTTATTAATAAAAAATTGGATGTTTCTTGTCCCTGCAAGTGCTAGAAGTCTTTGTATCAGAAGAAGTAATAGCGATAGAAAAAAGATTGGATCTTTTGATGACCAACACTTGGTTAGGTAGGTGGGGCATTCCAAATTATAATTACCAGCGAGTAGATGGAAATAAACTGCCCACCCACCCGCCTAAGAGGTCGTTATAAAGAAATTGGAAGTTCCTACACTTTAAAAGCGTTAAAAGTCTTTTTGGTGGGTGGGTGGGTCATTCCAGATTATGATTACCATCAAGTAGTTTAAGCTAGAGTTCCCACAACCCGCTCGTTTGTTAATTAACAAGAAATTTAATGTTTCTTCTCTCTGCAAGTGCTAGAAGTTTTTGTATCAGAGGAAGTGATAGCGATGTCCAATCTTTTGATGACCAACATTTGGGTGGGAGGGTGGGGCATTCTAAATTATGATTACCAGCGAGTAGTTAAAAATGGAGTGCCCACCCACCTGCTCAAGAATTTGTTATAAAAAATTAGAAATTTCTACACTTTAAAAGCGTTAAAAGTCTTTTTGGTGGGTGGGTGGGTCATTCCAGATCATGATTACCATTAAGTAGTTTAAACTGGAGTTTCCATAACCCGCTCGTTTGTTAATTAACAAAAAATTAAGTGTTTTTTGCTGTAAGTGCTAGAAGTCTTTGTATCAGAGGAGGTGATGGTGATATCTTTTGATGACCAACTTTTGGGTGAGTGGATGGGTGCGTTACTCCAGATCATGATTACCTGCAAGTAGTTGTCACTGAAGTGCTCACCCACCCGCCCAAGAGTTTGTTATAATAAAAAGCAAGTTTCTATTCTGTATAAGCGTTAAAAGTCTTTTTGTCAAAGAATGAGAAGATGATATCTAATCTTTTGATGACCAGCACTTGGATGGGTGGTTGGGGCATTCCAAATCATGATTACCAGCAAGTAGTTAAAATTAGAGTGCTCACTCACCCGCCCGATTGTTTCTTATCAAGAATTAAAAGTTTCCTATCTCTGCAATTGTTAGAACTTTCTATGTTAGAGGAGGCAATGGTAATACCCATTCTTTTGATGACCCGCACTTGGGTGGGTGGTTGGGTCACTCCAATTTATGATTGCCAGCGAGTAGTTTGGACTATAGTACCCACCCTCCTACCTAAGTGTCAGTTATCAAGAAATTTGAAGTTTTTCCTGTTTATAAGCATTAAAAGTATTTTTGTCAAAGAAGGAAAAGGAGACATCAAACCATATCGCCCGCCCAAGTGTTACTTATCAAAAAACTGAAAGTTTCTCGTTTCCGAAAGCGTTAGAAATTACTATGTCAGAAGAGGCAATGGTGAAATCCAATCTTTTATGAATGTTTTTCCTCCCTGCAATTATTAGAAGTGTTAAAGTAAAAAAAAAAAGATGGTATTCATTCTTTTGATGAACAACACTTAGGCGAAGAAGGGAGCACTCCATTTCATGTGTTACGATTAAAATAAAAAACCTTTTCCAATTTAACGTTGAAATCTAAAACTAATTTGTCTGACTTGCTTTTGCTTTATCTAAAAGCAATCGTTTGTAGCAATCAACTCTCGGTGATTTTATTGTTCACTGCTATTGCTTGTTATCAGCCTGTGCTGCTTGTAGTGGTTTAATGTTGCTATTGCTTAATACAAACAAGTGCTATAAACTATTTTTAGAATACAAAATTGCTTCTTTTGGTCTAACTTAAACCTGCAAAATTTTGTTCTTTAACCTTCTTAACAAAGTTATAACTCAGCAGCGTTCTAGTAAGCAATCATTATGGTAAAAAATAGTACGAAGTGACCAAATACTATTAATATCAACATTTGTTGACACCATCTTTAGCTTATTTGTGCAGAAATTCTAACTTGAGAATCAATCTATTCAAATCTACCCAGTTCATAACTAGAATAGGTATCTTTCATACAGAATTTAAACCAATCTTTTTATAAAAATTTGTCAAAATCTAGTCAAGTCATGTACAATAATACTTTATAAAATTAGTTTAAAATGTATGTTAGTTACTTATGAGGTGAGTCCAGAATTTTTTAATTTATCAAATTAACTGAATACTATTTCTTTAATAACTATTTCTTGTAGAACTGTTTTTCATTTTTTCTCGTTATTTTATAAATTATCCAGTAAACTAACCAGGTATAGATTATAAAATAGATTAATTATTTTTGTTCAGTTTGCAGAGTTTAAATATGCTAACAACAATAGACTAATTGTTTAACTAAATAAGCTAATTGAGCAGAACAGTAATTACAATTCAAACATCTAGTTTCAAGCTTTGGAATGTTAAAAATACATTGAAACTAATTGAATAAATTTGTATTCTTTGTAATGGTTAGCAGCGATATGCATATTATAAAATAGTGGATGATTATTACTATAAAAATATTATAAATTTGTTATGGTGAGGTAAAATAATACGATTTTAATGCAAATTCATGTTGGGTTCTCCAGAATTTAAAAATAATTGCCATGCAGGCATGACTTAATTCCGAAGAAGAAGCGTATTTTATTTTAATCTCGACAACAATAAAACATTTCGTTTCGGCAGTTATCTCGGGCGCAAACGGCTTATGCTAAAATGTAGGAGTTAATAAATAAAAGCTGGCCGGGAGAAGTGAATCCTTTTGAGCATAACAATGTAAAACCACGGGCATATATAAGGTGCATAAATAAAGTTAGCGGAGTGTATATCAACACTAACACACAACAACAACAACAACAAGAAGTTTTAGCCGTTGTTGTTATATGGCGCGCGAGAATTGCGCTCATGGGAGAATCCGAAGATAATGGTAGGCAAATACAGAATAAGGAAACAATAAAAATGACGATGGCATCTGGGTACTTACGTTGTGCAGTTTATAGTAGAGTCCACAGGCGTTGCAAACGGGTTCTCCATTCTGATTCCTTCTCCAGAGGGTTGTCGTCGTCGTCTTGCAGTTCGCACAGCTCGTCCCCGCTCGTCTTGCCGCACTTTGCAGGCTCTGAAAATAAATTAGAATTTTTGAATAAGGCACACCTTTAATATTAATAATAATAATAATAATAATAACAATGCAAGATTATAAAAAATAACAAATTCATATGTTAAGTAAAAGAAAGAGAGAAGATAGGATCGGCATGTGAAGGCAGGTACGGTCTTAGAATGCCACCATATCCACTCCTGTGACAATAAACCACTTAACTAGAATGATTCCTTTGAATGGACACACGTTTCACCGATCTGACATCCGAGTTTTCATCCCAGAAATAAAAAAAAAATGTATATATATATAAACCTTTTGTCGCAGTAAAAGCTTTTTGACATATCCGAAACTTCATAGCCGGTGCTTTGTTTTCATCGAGCGGCATTTTTATTTTATTTTTTATATAAAACGCTCTCCACAATCGACGGAGCGGACTAAACGCTTGTCTCTTTACATGAATATGACATTCCTTTAATGCGATCCACTTGCCCATTCGTCCGAGATCATATCAATACACACACATAAGTATACAGGGAGACAAGCGGCCCACGTAATCATGCTAATTCCATGCTATTGATTAGCTTGTAATTACTGAAACCACAATATCTGATTACAACTAAACATCGCATGCTTAGTTAGTTACATCGGGAAAGTTGGCTCTTGTTCCTGGTACTACTATATATTTTTTTTGTTATTATTCATCAATTGAGTTTAATGTAAAATTTAATCAAATACAAATTCTGCTTGACCACATAACAATCCCAATCCACAATCTCCTAATCTATTTATCTCGCAATCAATCAAACGTCACTGATTAGATACACACCGTATTCCCTGCGTATACTATTAAGGGTGAATGTTGAGAATCAACCCTTAACACATTTACCCGCACGTTGGATGTAATGCCGCATCGGATTATGGACCGTACGCGCCATACTCGCCTCTTATCGCAATCTGGATCGCTGGATCCAATTAAATTTGACAATAGGTTTACGTCGGTGACATGAGTACGGCAGTACATTCAGTTAAAAAAAATAACAACTTCTTGTTATAAAAATAAAAAGGACAACTGCGTTTGTCACAATATATATTACAGTTGTGAATAAGAGACTAAAAAAACTTGTTGTTGTTGATCTGTGGGCGTTTTAGAAATTTTAAATTAGGAGAATGTTAATGCAAGCAGAAAAAAAACTGGATGCGTTGAGAAATAATATTAATAGTTAATGAAGAATTGTCCACTGAGTTAGATAAGTAACAATCTTGTATCAGCATCACTGCTATGCAGTAATTGTTCAAGAACAAATTGAGCGGTATCGTTTTATTAAAATAAAATCATAAATTTAGAATTTGTTATGAAATAAATTAATAATTTATTCAAACTTAATCTAACGATTGCTTTACTTTTACAAACCTCGTCAGTGTGCCGTGTGTTGTAATAATTCTGTTCTTTTAAGAAAGGGGTACGACAAAGAAACACAATTTTTCCTAAACTTTTTATACTAAAACTCGAAAACATCTTCGAATTGCTGTCATGGAAAAGTAAAGGCATTAACGTCGATGGAACCTTTTTAAACCATCTACAATTTGACGACGACTTTGTCTTAATAAACCAAGAACTATCGCATAGGCTGAAACAACTAAAGAAAGGAGTGGGGCTGAAAAAGAATTTCAGCAAAACCAAAGTAATCTGAAGAAACTCTAAACATAGACAATAAAATCGTGGCAAACATGGAAGACATGGGTTTCAAAATGGGCAAAAACAATCAGACAGCTGAGATAAAACGTAGAATAAAACTAACATGGACAGTTTTTGGTAAATTAAAGCACATACTCAGAAATAGAGGTATACTAATAAACTTCAAACAAAAAGTCTTTGACTCATGCTTATTGCTAGATGCAACCTAGGCCCTGGAAACCATGGCAATGACAAAAAGAGCGTCATGCAAAGAACTCAAGAACGCGCTATGTTGGGTTTTAGTCTCCGAGATAGAAATGAAAATAAAATGATCAGACGAAGAACCAAGGTCATTGACATAACAACACGTGTCGCAGAACACAAGTGGTAATAGATAAGCCACGTGGCTAGGCAAACCCAAGACAGATGGACATTAAAAATAACATAGTGGAGACCAAAACAAACAAAACGTAGCACAGGCAGACCAATGAAAAGATGGCTGGACAATATAAAAGTAGTAGCAGCAAAGAGATGGTTGGAAGCAGCACAAAATAAAGAAACATGGAAAGATTTAAAAGAGGCCTACCTCCAAAAATAGACAATTGTTGGCTGAAGAAGAAAAAGAAGAAGAAGCAGTTTAGGGTTGAAATGCAGACAAAGTAATGACAACTAAAGCATATCTGAAGTATACCAAAAAGACTCAAAAAAGAAGAGAAAATTGTAAGTGTGCCTACAAAGAAAGCACTAGATTTTGATAGAATAGCACCTAACTATAGATTTTTGGATGTTGCAAAGTTAAAAGTTAGTTTTACTGGAAAATCCTAGATAGAAACTCCTTTCAATAAAAGTCTATTCAACGTGGTGGGCAACGTTTTAGACCGTTTGAACCTGAAATGGTTAAAGCTTTGTTATCAGAGACTCAATTTGTTTTCCTCTTGCAACGATTTACATTGACACTATGCTAAAGATAAAAAAAACAACTTTTTTAGCAAAAAAACAAAAAAGTTGGAACTATAGAAGGGCAAATGAATCAAGTTGTGCCAAAATAACAAAGAAATTCTAACTTGTAGTGTACCACTGGGCTCCATTTTGGACTATGATTTTAGAACAATAGCCATTAATGATTTGTCTCAAAAATATCTTTAGTTTTAAATCAGGTAACTACTCAGAAGTGTGGACTGCGTATTTGGTGAAGAGCGTGCACAGAAAAATATCCAACAAATTATTTAGAATTGCATTCAACAAAGTAAAGATCCTATGCTGATTGCAAACATCCGAAATTGGATATGCACCTGAAAAAGTCAACAGCACCTCTGTCTCTGTTATTAACATCTAAAAAAGTGTGCCTCAAGAGTCGGTGCTAGGTCCTATTTTGTTCATAATTTATATTATCGATTTAGTGGATGGAGTACTCGATACCATCGTATACAAAAAAGTTTGAGTCTGGTATATCAGCAATTGCAACATACACAATCATGATTAGCCGAGTGGTTAATGGCCAATCAATTCTCACTTAATTAAATCAGAGTTTAAGGGGTTGCGCTAAAAACAAAGAATTACAATTGTTGGAAAACACAAACTAAAGATAGCAGCAGATTGCAGATTGACAAACAACAAAACGTAAGAACTGCCATCAAGTTTTCGTACCTGTACACAATTTGTGTATTGCATTTTGCAAAACAGTACCATCAAAAGACAAACTTAACTCGGGACATGACAATTCGATAATTTGCTACTGCGATATTCCTGACTAGAAGTGCAGTAACTAGCTTCTGATGCGCCCAGTGTAAAATTAGTGTTCAGTGTGGGAGCGTCAAGTGAACCGTTGCATTTTTCTTGAATTTTTTGCTAGCATTTTTTTTTTTTTTATTAAAGTTCATAGTTTTGATGTTAATGGTTATCTGCGCTACAATCGTTGTGAACATTACTGAACAGTTTTTGTTCCTAATAATAGTTATAAATAAACTGCACCTCAAGTACAACCGTGGAGACCATTTCGGTGAAAAAAGGCAAGCCTAATTCTTCAAAGTAAGCAACATTGTTACGGTTACTAGCGGCGCTAAGTATAGCGCAACATGCTTGTCATTTGCTTCATTAAAAGCACTCGGAAAAACGGGATAAAATTAGCCGATTTTAAAAGCACACAGACCAGGCGTCCAGACACACTATTACCTAACTCACTGAAGAAAGAAGTTCAAAGATTAATGACTAAAACTTTGTCTGTGAGTCACTAAACACTTCAACCGGAAGAATCTAAAATTGGCAGCTGTAGATAAGGGAAACTACGACGGGAATACCTCTTTTAATATCGTGGATTAGAGGAAAAATATTGTTAACATAAGGAAGCCGACTACAAGCCAACTAAAGAATTTAAGAAGAGTAACAAAATTGATTGATCTCTATAAGGAAAAAGAATTAAAAGGTGTCTTAAAGATTGCTGCAAAGCATGTTTGTAGCAAAATTGTGGCAAGTGTGGTGGATAATTGAGATTGAGCTAAGAAAAACTATTTTAATTGATGATTTAAGAAAAAGCACAATTTCTTATTTGTGTGTGGTAAAAACCTGACAACGGAAGAAGAAAAGAAACATTGTTTAATTTACAAGAGGAAAGTTGAAAAAAATATCTGTTTAAGCTGTTATGACAAACATGTAAACCTAACCTAACCTAACCTAACCTAACCTAACCTAACCTAACCAAACCTAACCTAACCAAACCTAACCTAACCTAACCAAACCTAACCAAACCTAACTTAACCTAACCTAACCTAACTTAACCAAATATCAAAGAGTGTGTTAAAAAGAAACATGCAAAATCATGTATGGTCTGGTCTCAAACATATACAGATAGGTCTACAACAAGGAGAGTGAAGAGGCAGCAACAGAAAAGCAAGAGATTTTTTTTGTTGCTTTGTAATAGATTTTAACATGATATGTCGCTTCGTAATTTCTTGTAACGTGATCAAACTAAGCTTTAATGTTTACTGACGCTTTGCGATTAATTGTGGAACAAATTAACTAAGTCTTAATGTCTAGTGATGTTAAGCGATTGATTCTAACATCCAGTGTGGTTCAACTAAGTTCTGAACTCTAGTATCGCTTGTGAAACAGTTTAACTATTGCATCGCAATTGATTCTAACATTTAGAGTCGATTATCGATTGATTCTAACATCCAATGTTGCTTCGCGATTGATTCTAACATCCAGTGTCCCTTTGAGATTTCTTATAACGTAATTCAAGTACGTCCTGATATCTAGTGGCGCTCTTTGCGATTTATTGTGAACCAATTTAACTTTTTTTGTGACTGATTCTAACATTCGGTGTCGTTTTGCGATCGATTCTAACAATTATTGTCGCCTCGCGGTTAATTCTAACGTTCAGTGTGATTATAACCGTGTTTCAACTGAGTTTTGATGTTTAGTGTCGCTTCACAATTAATTGTGAACCAGTTTACTAAGTTTTTGTGTCGCTTTGCACTTGATTCTAACATCGAGTGTCACTTTACGATTGGTTCTAACATCCAGTGTTGCTTTGCTATTTCTTACAGCATGATTCAAATAAGTTTTAATATCTTATGTAAACCAGATTAACTAAGTTTTTTAGTTTTGAGTCGCTTCGCAATTGATCAAATATCTAGAGTCGCTTTGCAATCTGTTATAACATGATTGAAGTTCTAATGTCCAATATCGCTTTGGAAACCAGTTTAACTACACTCTTGTGTTGCTTTGCGATTGATTATAACGGGATTTAACCAAGTTCTAATAACTAGTGTTGCTTTGCGATTAATTATGAGCCTATTAATTCAGTAAATGTGTCGCTTTGCGATTGATTCTAACATGCTGTGTCGTCAATTAATGAGCATTTGTGCTTGCTTAAGACAATTAGAGTGCTGCAATGCTTCGACTAAGACTGCGATCGAATCAAGAAAAGAAAAAGGAAGCTAGGAAAGTTTGTTTAATGCTCTGCCACGATACATTAGACCAGATCTTAGTGAACTAAGTAAAAAAAGACTACCACCGAAAACCACCGAGGTCTTCAAAACTAGTTTTGGTTAGTGCTCCGCCATGATGCATTAGACCAGAACTTAGTAAGCTAAGTAATATGCCACCATAAGAACAAGGAAAATTTCAAAAAAAGGAATCATCATCAATTTTGGAATAATGTTTCAAAACGTACTTTTCAAGTTTCATTTTAGTTCGTTAAAGATTTTAAATAAATTGAACGTATCGGGGCCTTGAGGCTGCATGATAGCTACGCCACTGGTTTTATTATAAAATAATAGTAATTTATATTTTATTTATTTATAATAACAATTGATTTAAGTTGTTATAACGGCATTAAGAAACACAAACAGATTAATTAGTTTGTCAATAAAAGTACATTCAATTGTCTTTTGAAATTCAGAAGATTCTATTGTAAAAAACAGTATTAAATTTTCCAGGAATCATTGTAGTTTTTTATTCCATGGGAATGCGAGAAGCTCCTTCTGGTGCATCTATGTATAGATTTTACCATAATTGTATTTACCAAGCATACATTTTTTGTTGTTTTGTTTCCATTGGGTTGTGATTTCGTTATGGCATCATTCCGTTTCCTTTTGGGCGGACGGGAATTAAATTCGATTGAATGTTATCCGCACGTAGATCTTTCCGAGAGAGTCCTGATGCGCCCGCAATGCAACTCCGGAGATATGTGAGTGTGTGTGGATGTTTAGCGAGGGCCGGGTTATAAAACAGCCGTGTAGGACAAGGCATAACAAGTGTCCGGTGTGTGATTGACACGTGAGGTACACTGATTGACGGGTAGATGGATGCCATCGATATCGATCTGTGTAGATCACTCGATATTTGCTTTTACCATCTACGAAAAATATCCACCTGTGTGTGCTTACCTGATGTACAGGACAATCGAATTCATAAATATAAGCAGGGATAACAAATTTGATTCGATTCAATTAATCTATATAAGGACATCTGCACGCGTGTTTTAAAGAAATATAAAATTAATTAAATAAGATTTTATATATGCGCGCGAGCGAGAGGTAATGTGTAGAACTAACGAGTGTCCAGATTGAACGTTTGGAATGTGGTAGCTCGAGTATGGCAACGTACCCGTGCCTTCAGTGCATAGGAAAAACAACACTTTATGTACTGGCAACAACGAAACACCATACCGTACAATCACAAACTTTTTTTTATATCCCATCCAACCTTCTCATTCCTTTTTTTACTTTAGTTTTATATAAGAGCGATTCCGAGAAATCCCAAGCAGCTTCTTCTCCGCTGCCACATTTTTACATGTCACCTAACATATATAAACACAGACCGTATAATTAAACTTTTTTTTTATAATTATCGATTAAGCAGTGTTAATAATACGAACCTATTAACGAAACTCGTTTAAATTAAATTTTCCCACAGGATTTTTTTTCGACTATTTATTTATGGATAAACTGCGGGCGATTTTATTTATATATTTCATACAAGAAAATAAAAAAAGTCTCACTTTCTAGAGAGCGCTCTGTAATTATTATTATGGGATCATCATCTGTATCGAGCGATACGAAACGTATAGGGTGTGTATTGTATATTGTATATTGGAGGTGTGCAGAGATGTTGGTGTGTAGTATGTATCGGGACTTTATTAAGTAACGCCTACCTATTTGAAATTTGATTTAGTGCTGATGGCAGGTGAGGGGATTTTTGACCCTAAAAGGAGTCAGGGGTGAATTTCACCTGTCCTCAAATGCTTGCACTTCTTATTTCGGAATTATGTTTTAACTACTTCCGCGGCAGATGTCGCCACACACTATCAGAAGATTATTAATGGGTTCGCGTGCAAGACTTTTTTTTAATGACCTCAAGTTTATTCAGCTGGAATTATTGTGGAGCGAATCATTTATTTAAGATGCATGGATTGATTTGTGCTAAGTTAATCTATCACATGACCTAACGGTTACTTGAGCTGATTTTTTTTAACTATATTAATGAGTATTTATTAAACAATGTCTTAAGATGTTAATGCTGATTAGTGTTAATGTATTTGGACGTAAATGGATTTGTAGGTTTGAATTATTGCTGATAATTTTAGAATTTAATTTAATTTGCATTAAGAACATTAACATTACATTAACTTAATTTACAATGCTACAAAATTAATCGCAAAAAAATAAAACTTAAATTAATTTACAATTGTGAAGCCACACAACATAATAAATCAATCACGAAAAGGCACACTTAGTTAAGTTTGTCTACGATTAATCGCGAAGCGACACTTGACATCAGAATTTAGTTGAATCCCGTTATAAGAAATCGCGAAGCGACACTACGCATAAAAACTTAATCGTAAAGCAACACTAGACATCAAAACTTAGTTGAATCACTTTATAAGAAAAAGCAAAGTGATACTTAAATCAATTGCAAAGCGACTTTGAATGTTAGAACCTTAGACCATATATACTTATAGACGCGTCGTGTGTTATTTTTGGCTTGTTGCTTAGTGAAGCCAACATAACAACTTTATATGCCCACAACTGACGTCACGCGCTAATTGTAGATATTGTGCTTTATGAGTAGTTAAGTTAATTTTACAATTTTTAGTAACATATTATTCACAAAATAAAATTGTTTTTGATGAAATAAATAAAGTTTATTTATTAAATAATTTGTTTTCATACACGTCAAGTACGCGTTTTTGTCCACAATTGACACACGCATCAACCATGTTGACTTCACCGCATTGGCAAAAGGCGTGTCTATAAGTGTGTATGGTCTAAGGTAGCGACACTGGATGCTAGAATCAGTCGCGAAACGACACAAGATATAAAAACTTAGTTTAACTGGTTTTCGATTAATCGCGAAGCGATACTAGACATTTAACTTAACTAATCACGTTTTAAAAAATTGCGACACAATTTTAGAATTAGTTGCAAAGTGACACAGAATGTTAGAATCAATCACGAAGCAACACAAAATATAAAGATTTAATTAAATTGGTTTACGATTAATCCCGAAGCGACATAGTACATATAAACAGAATATTTTCTTGTTTTGTTTCTTCAACTATTCCATGGTAACAACATTTATTTTTTTGTTTTGAACGCAACCTCAAACTCTGGATTTATTGAAGCCATTAGGCATTTGGCTGGCTAATGATGATGATGACTTTTTGAGTTTACGGGACTGTAGTATCGTCTTTAAAAAGGACAAGGTCTGCACCGAATATTTTATTAGCTAAATAAATAATATAAATTAGGAACAAAATAGGAACAAAATAGGACCTAGCACCGACCAATGCGGCAGAAATCATGAAATGTCTATACTTTGTTTTCAGCAATAACTTTACATAATAATTGGTCAACGCGCTTACTAAGTTAAGTTTTGACAAAAAGTTTTTTTCTTAATCGCAAATTAATTTAATGGTTTTGGGTCAACGAATAAAGTTACCCGGAACCTAATATTGTTTGCATTTGGCCGAGACTTTTGTTCATCGACCTACGGGTACATATTTTTTAACTTTTTGTCACCAAAAAATTAAATAATACCCAAAACCGTTAACTGTTTGGAACAAATGTTGCTTAAGAACAGAAGGAAACAATTTTTGGTCATTTCAGGGCCGGTTTTGCAAGTGCCCAAGTTTTGTCTTACAGAATTCGTTTACTCTTTTTGTACGTTGTGGGGCCTGAAGTGCGTCCTGATACAGCGCTTACCAAATTTAGCCCCACCACTAGCTAACCAACTTGTTGGTTACAAAGTAAATATGAAAAAAAAAATTCTAAAGATCACCTAGAACTGACCCAGAAAAATCAATCTGAGTGATTATAGTAGCTTCCACAGCATTCCAATAACTACTTAAACTTCTAGCTACGCTACGGGGTTCAATTTTCTTCTATAAAATGGTTTGAAATTTCCATTTATTTCTAAGACTCAAACAAATATTTAATTTTAGCAATTTGATAATTTTTTCTTGAGAAATCTATCTTGGAGCATACAAATCCAATTACACATAATAATAAAACACAAATTTTGGTTTAAAAAATTGCATTCTTACACTGTTATGCAGGCAAATTAGGAATAAATCAACTTTTAAGTTCTTATTTGATTAAAACCTAAATTTTGAATTCAATTTGTTCCCATAAATCATAATTTTAACCAAATCTAACCAAACTTTTAGAAAATTATATTTGATCTTGGAAACTCAACTTTTTCCAAAAGTATATTTTGACTTTGCAAACCCAACTTTTGGGTAAATACCTAACCTAACCTAATCTAACCTAACTATTGAAGAAAAAATTGGAATAGCAAACTTCGAGTTTGGAAACTTTGAGCAATTGTTTTTAAAGTATATTTTGTCCTTAGAAAATCAACTAACCTAACCTAACCAAAGCAAACAAAACCAAACCTAACCTAACCTAACAAAACGTAACCTAACCAAACCCAACCTAACATAACCTAACCTAATTTTTGGACAGAAAATTGGAATAGCAAATTTTGATTTGAAAACTTTGGGCAATTGTTTATAAAGTATATTTTGTCCTTAAAAAATCAACTAACCTAACCTAACCTAACCTAACCAAACCAAACCTAACCTAACCTAACTAAACCTAACTAAACCTAACCTAACCTAACTTATGGAGAAAAATTGGAATAGCAAATTTTGAGTTTGAAAACTTTGGGCAATTGTTTATAAAGTATATTTTGTTTTTAGAAAATCAACTAAACTAAATTAACCTAACCTAACCAAACCAAATCTAACCCAACTTTCGGAGAAAAAATTGGAATTGCATATTTTGAGTTCTTATTAGATTGAAACCTAAATTTTGAATTGAGTTTGTTTACACCTAACCTAACCTAACTTAACTTTTGAAAAAATATATTTGATCTTAAAAACTCAACTTTTTCTAAAAATGTATTTTGACTTTGCAAACCCAACTTTTGGAGAAAAAATTGGAAGAGCATATTTTGAGTTTGGAAACGTAAGTTTTGGGCAATTGTTTATAAAGTATATTTTGATCTTAGAAAATCAACTAACCTAACCTAACCAAATCAAAGCAAACCAATCCTAACCTAACCAAACCAACCCTAACCCAACCTAACCTAACCTAACTTTTGGAGAAATAATTGGAAATTTTGAGTTTGGAAAATTGTTTATAAAGTATATTTTGTCCTTAGAAAATCAACTAACCTAACCAAACCAAACCTAACCTAACCGAACCTAACCTAACTTTTAAAAAAAATTCTAACCTAACCAAACCAACCCTAACCCAACCTAACCTAACCTAACTTTTGGAGAAATAATTGGAATAGCAAATTTTGAGTTTGGAAACTTTGGGCAATTGTTTATAAAGTATATTTTGTCCTTAAAAAATCAACTAACCTAACCTAACCTAACCTAACCTAACCAAACCAAACCTAACCTAACCGAACCTAACCAAACTTTTGGAGAGAAAATTTGAATAGCAAATTTTGAGTTTGGAAACTTTGGGCAATTGTTTATAAAGTATATTTAGTCTTTAGAAAATCAACTAATCTAATCTAACCTAACCTAACTAAAACAAACCAAACCTAACCTACCCCAACCTAACCTAACCTTTGGAGAAAAATTTGGAATAGCATATTTTGAGTTTGGAAACTCAAGTTTTGGGCAATTATTTATAAAGTATATTTCGACCTTAGAAAATCAACTTATGAGCAATTTTTTCAAAAGTATATTTTGATTTTAAAAACTCAACTTTTGGGCAACTTGTTGGTTCTTGAATTAACTGAAAATTAGCTTTTGGGCAATAAACTTGACTCAATTTAGAATAGAATTGTATAGTCTTTGTTAACCCAAATTGAGAAGCTCCAAAGTTGCCTTAGAAGAGAATAGAAGTCTGAGATTTTAAAAACAATTAATAGGTTTTGACATGATTGTGATGTCCAAAATGTACCAACGTTTTAAAATTGATCAAAAAGTTTTACTAAGGGCCGTAATATCCAACTCCTAATAAAGCACCTAATAAACTATTAGCTGAATAACCTAACTTTTTTCAAACTTTATTTTGATTTATTTTTGTTATACCTCTGTGTAGCTGATAAATTATATGCTTAATGCTTATATTTGTTATAAATGTACATATTAAGCATATATTTAATTGGTTGTTTATAGGTTTTAATAAATTAAATAAAATGAAAAGTTAGGTTATTCAGCTAATAGTTTATTAGGTGCTTTATTAGGAGTTGGATATTACAGGCCTAAAAAGCATTAAAGTAATTTTTTTTTTCTTACTATGTGATTCCCTTTTGAATGGGATTTAGTACAGTAGACCACTTCTAAACCATTCGATTGCTAATCAAAAAATCTGTCGAATACAACATCCCTCTACTCCTAGCCTTTGTATATTACAAGAAGACGTTTGACTCGATCGAGATATGGGCAGTATTAAATGCAATGACCAATGAATGTAATGACTCCAGATACTCGAACCTACTGAACTTCATCTATGAAAATGCAAAACTCCAAATTAAGCTGGACGATGACAAGGTTCCTATTACAAGAGGAGTAAGCCAGGGTGAAACCATCTCACTCTTTACGCTGGCAATGGAAGATGTCTTTAAACGCTTGGACTGGGAGAAGAACGGTGTAAACAACTAAATTTAGCATCCAAAGAAGTCGGGCTCAAGATGAACCGCAAGAAGACCAAAATTATAAGTGATTCTAAAATTTCCATCTCCATAGAACAAAATTTGGTAGAAAACATAGCAGAGTATGTGTGCTTGGTTCATATAAACCAGTGCGCCGAAGTAAATGCAGAAGAGGTTTACAATAAGTGCATCCTCTCCGTAACTACGTTACCAACAGATCAGCAAACAAGCTGCGAACTTGCCAAAGGGGAATGGAAAGAGCCATGTTTGGTGTAAGGGATCACATTCGAAACCCCGAAATCTGCAAGCGAACAGGTGTTGAGGATGTTATCACACGATTTGCAAACTTTAAATAGAGCTGGGCAGACCATGTTGCAAGGCAGGACCCAGCGAAGTGGACAACAGGTTATGCAGTGGAGACCACGGACCTCTAAGAGAAGTGTGGAAAGACCCCAAAAAAGCTGTGGCAGAGTTTAAAGGAGGCCGATGTCCAGAAGTGGATAGACAGACTGAAGAAGAAAAAGAAGAAGAAGAAGAAAAAAAAGACTATGTAATAATTCCAAGTGTTCCCGAACTGTTGGTTATTTTGTGCACTTTTAAAGTTTAATAGAATCAGATTTGATTTTTGAAACGTTATAAACTAAGGAAACTCCAAAAGTATATAAAGACACCACACGCGGCTTCGAAAATCTAGAAAAAATGTTCAAAACGTGTGATAAACATATTTTGTTATTTTCAGGCTCTGAAAACAACTGCAGGTTTCAAAACTGGTGACAGGTTGCAAAAGAAGTAAAAAAACCAACAGAGGTAATCTAGAGGCACCTTCAAAAAGGTAGTTGAGACTTTCCAGAAACAATCTAATCTTTATAAGTGATTATTGGGATTAAAGAAATGATGCAAAAGACCAAAAGAAGCATTTTTGAGACACACTGAAAGCTTTATAAGCTACTGAAATCAATCTGATTTTTTTTGGTAGTTATTGAGATGTTTCAAAAAAGATTTAGAAAAACGGCAAAAACAATTAAAACGCAGGAAACAAAATTTGAAAGTTTAGAAGCAATAAAAAGACTTAAGAAATATTTGCTTATAAATAATCGAAAACCTTTAATAGCATCTATTATACCATATAAACAACGTACATTGTACTACTTTATAAAATATAAAAAATAAATTCCATAGTGTAACCAATCAACAAATATTGCAATTGAAAAGTTGTCACATCTAAGCTAAATCAGGTCTAAATTGATCAAATGTTGTGTAATTATTCAACTAAAATATCCACAAATTCAATTTTGTTCCTTTAAATCAATTTACTTTATTAGTAGATGATTCTCGGCAATTTATAAATATTTTGATAGAACTCGGTCTTTTATTTGGTTAATGCCTGGAATCATGATGAAAAATATTATTATTTAATGTAACATTTGCTTTACTTTGTAAATAATTTGTAAAACACGGGAGTAATTTAACCAGCAGTTAATGGATTATATGGGGTGTGTTGTGCGTTATGGGGTTGAGTGGAAATCATCCCCCTTTTATATATAAAACATTTTTATATTTACTTGAATGAAATTAGAGTATGCATGTAGAGGGGGGGATTGTAGTGTAGTAACATAAGGGTGTCCAGGTACATTACACACTAAAATATACCCGTCATGCGCTTGGCGGCCCGGGGGCAGGACTTGACACCCCCCTGACGACCCTAGCAACCGTAGTATTGACTTTTCACGCTGTACGCCATCTTAAAAACATGGCGCATTACAACTCTATTAAAAGGGCGCTAAAATTATAAGGGTTTATATGTATAGAGAGAGAATTTAATCGTGCATTAACATGGAATTCCACGGCGGTTCCCCATCAAACGTTCTCCTGTCAGGACAAAACTAGCCACTGAAATTAAAATCTGGTACGGCCGACCGATCCATCGATCAAAGTCAATAATATTAATAATCAAAGTCAAATATCGTAATGGAAGGCCGCCGCTCCAAATATGCTTTCGAATTTCTTTATATTTATTTTTTAATAATAAATTTCAATAAAATCATCGCTGCGTTATTTATTTCTTGCGATAATATATGCGCGTCCATAATTTATACCGGCGCGTTTTGAATGGTCATATAATAAGAATATAAGACGCTCAGCTGGTAGTCGGAGACCACCACAGGTGACAATTTATAATTTTATTAAAACCAGCAACTGTATTTGTGTGTAACAAGTAACAAGACTTCTCGTATGAAGTTATTAATGTTTTGATGGTATTATTTACTCTTTTATAAATTGCTCTTCCTTTCCTTATATTAAATTCTTTAAGAATAAAATTCCCATGAATTATTACCAATAATAATTTGCTACCACTAGAGTTGAAATGATTTTATTTTTATTATCCTCAGGCAGGTATTGGAACCTTACTTATTCTCTATATATGTATGACTTGCAACACGTGGTTCGCTGTGTTCCATTATGAGTTAACTCATTAGTTGTTTCGTTAACAAGTTAACAAGATGGCTGGTACGTTATCACGATCGATCGGAGATGATATTGTTGGACCGCCACAGGTAGATAACCTGCCGTTGGTATTGCAGGATCCGAAATTACACACGTACCACTCAACCTCGTTGTTAAACTTTTTATTTCTATTATAATTATACTCCTATTGATACCTTTTTTATTAGATGCGCTTCCCATACACTGCTTACACAATGTAAATATAGAGTAATTCAGAATGTAATTTACACTCCTACTTATTACCCTAAGAAAATCGATCTTAATTGGTAGTCAGATTTAGTTGTATCTGAAATAATGTTTTTTTTTTCGCGCACGAAAAAGCTACGGCTTGTTGGGAAGTTAGTAAATATGCGGGTTTGGTACCTGGCTGACAGCATATGTTAACTACAAGGCATTCTGGGAGTTTAACATTCTATACCAACACAGAAACGGACACGAATAATTCAAGCCGCGGACAAAAACCAGAATAGTTGCGCGGGGGCCCCTCCATAAGTGACAACTCGGTGTCTTCCAAATGCGGAGTACCACCCTGCAAACGACAAGATAAAGAATAGGCAATTTAAGATAGCCCATCGGGTAATAAATCCGTATGTTTATTTTTTTTCATTTTATTTATTTTAAAAACAGGGGAAAGAATTGCAATCCTTTTTCAGAACTTATATACGCCACTTAACGACGGGAATAAATAGTTTTCAACAAATTTGAATATAATTACAAGAAATCAATTGTAATTAGCTAATTAGAATCGGAAAATTGGATTTTGTCTGGTTGGTACGCGGTTGCAGAAAGAGATATGCGACAATTTACTTTCATGCAATAAATACATCGCTAACTAGTTTTCAAAAACATTCGGCGCATTGAAATTATAAGCATATTTGTCTGCGTTTAAGAAATTCAGGACATACGTGAATAAGCCAACATAATATAAACTCAAAATGTACATGCAAGAAAGAAACCTTTATCTCGATAGCACAATTTGGGTAATTAGTTAGACCAATATGTCATAATTAGTTAGACCAAGATCTTTATAGTATTATAATTAAAATTGTTAATAAAAGAATTCAAACATCACATATGGGGTTTATTGGCTTAATAAAAATTAATTAAGCTTAGAACCTAATCTAACCTAACCTAACCTAACTTTTAATATATTATTGTGGTTTAGGGGAAGCTCTTCCACCCCACTAAACCCCCTCCACTTGTCAAGATCTTGTATCTTCGGAATTGCAAATGCATATCTTCAAAGATACACGCCCGGACGCTGAACGCACCCTATATGTTGTCGTTTAATTCTTTTTCGTTTAGGATCTCTTTGCACATCTTTTCTTCCGTTATGTGAAAACGAGTGAGATAAGATTTAAAGTCTCCGTGTCCGCTCAAGGCTTGGGTTAGGAAATAATCCGTTACTCCATGCTTCCTGTTAGTTTATTTGGTTACATTTTGAATTAGCCTTTTTGTCCAATTTGCTTTGTCTGAGTCCTTTTTCCGAAAGGTTTGCCACTTTTCCATCATTTATTCCTCTAATTTTTTTTTTTACCTTTTATTTTTCTTGTACTCTCCGCTCCTTATATCTACTTGCAGTTCTATGCGCATTATTGAAACTATCACAAGTATAGCTTCGATTGATTTTTTTCTATAGCCGCAGGTTATTTTGCTAGCTAGCCTCCTTTGTTGAATACTTAGCATTGTTTTATATTTTTGGAATCTCATGGCTCTGTTCCAGACTTGGGCACCATATAAGATAATTGAGTGTGCTACACTCGCTAAGAGTTTCCGTTTGGGTTCACTTTGTCTTCTGATGTTTTGTTAGTGCCGTTATTGATTTCTCTGCTTTCAGAGTCGTTTTTCTTATGTGTTCCATCATTTGCATGTTGTGGTCAAATCAGATTCCCAGATATTTAATTTTCTTGTTGGACTTAATCTCAGTGTCTCCTATCTGAACTTTAATCTTGCCAAGTTTCCTACCTCCGTACAAAATAAGACATTCCGTTTTCTCCTTGGCTGTCTCTTAGCCTAGGTTCTCAATTGTAGATTTTATCTTGGCCATCGCATTGTTAGTGTTTGCGACTACCTCATTCTCGTCTTTTCCTGTAGTTACAATTCCGGTATTGTCCGCAAAGCATATTACTTTTGTGCCTTTTGGCAAGTTTACTCTTAGCACCCTGTTGTAGTATACTATCCACAGCAGCGGTCCTAGTATTGATCCTTGTGGTACCCCACATGTGATTTTTATTTTTTCCGTTCCCCCTATTAGTAATTTTTTGTTTTCTATGTATCTGGTCAGTACTGCTATTAGGCTTTGGTTTATTCTTTTTCTTTTTTCTCTTTTTTCTCTTTTTTCTCTGAGCATTTTTGATGTCCACGATAAAGAACACACATTTTTCTGTTTTTGTAGGCTGTTTCTTTATTTTGTCTATAGTCTCTACTATTACCTTCATCGCGACTATTGTTGACATGCCTTTTTGGAAGCCGATTTGGTTGATAGCAATTTTGTTTTTTACTTTATTCCTCAGTCTTTCTACAATGAGGTGTTTGTACAATTTTCCAAAAGTGTTTAGCATGCATAATGGCCTGTACTTTGTTTCTTCTTCGTTATTCTTTTTTGGTTTATCTATGAGGACCAGTCTAGCTTATTACCACAGTTTTGGGAACTTGCTTTCAGCAAATTCTTTGTTGAACATCTTTAGTATTTCTTTGGCAACTGCATTAACCATTTCCTTTGTAATTAATGGCGAAATTTGATCCGGTCCTGACGCCTTGTTTATTTTTATTTTGTTTGCTGCCTCCAATAGTACATTTATAGTAAATAGTATTGTCTCTTTTTTTAATTGGTTTTGGCCATTTTAAAAGCAGGAATAGCATCTTAACAATATCTTTTTGTTTTTTGTTCTCTAGTTTATGACCGCTTTTGCTGGCTAGTTTTGTGTGACTACTACCTTGTAGCCTAACCCCCAGACGTCTTCTTCTACTTTATCTACTTATGACTTCCATGCTTTCTTCTTAGCTGCAATTATTTTTTTTTTAAGTTTCTTGCTTTCTTTTGAAGTCTTCAGCTGCTTTTTCCTTTTTTTGGATGTTTGAGTTTTTCTTATTTCCTCTGATTAGCTTCCTTTTTGCGAGGTTACATTTAGCTTTCAATTTTGAAAGTTTTTTACTCCACCAGTAAACGGTTCTTCTGGGATTTGTGCACTCCTTCCTCATAAAAGTTTCACTGAGTGCTGTCGTGAAGGCTTTCATCGTGTCTTTAACGTTTAGGATTCCTTTTAGGCCTTTCCTGACTTTGCTCCTGAATTTTGGCAACAATTCATTTTATATTTATATCCTTTCTTTACCTCTACTTTTTCTTTGTTACAAGATTGCTTAAATTCAAAATATATATTTTGATGCAAGCTGAGGTTGATTTCATCGCTTATTTTTTATTTTGTTATTTTTGCTGCGGCATTTTTTGAACATAGAGTAATATCCAGATGAGACTCTTGCGGTTTATCTCCTACATTTGCTGCCGTTAGGTGCACAACCGCCTAACCTAACCTAACCTAACTTAACCTAACCTAACCTAACTTTCTAACGTCAGAAGACTAAGTCTTCTGACGTTTCTAGAGAGGAAAAAGATCCAATTGCAGTTTATGTTTGGAGAAAATAGTTTTTGTTGGAGTACCCTAACTACACATCTAAGTGTCCGCAATCAAGAGATTAGATTCTACACTATTTTTTTAATTTAGTTTTTATTGACGTTTGAAAAATATGCAATTTCTTGATTACAAACACTTGGACGGAAGGGTGGGTAACTCCAATCTATGTTTGCAAGCAACTGGTTTCAGTTAGAGTATTACACCCACCCACTCAAATGTCTCTGATTAAGAGATTAGATTTCAAATTGCTCTCTTTAATTTAATTTCTTCGGACATTTCTAGAAAGGAGAAAAATCTAATCTTTTGATCATATACTTGGGCGGGTGGGTAGGTAACTCTAATTATGTTTGCAGACAAATGATTTTTCTTGGAGTACCTCAATCACCCGCTTAAGTGACTGTGATCAAAAGATTGGATTTCTTTAATTTAGTTTCTTCTGATTTTTTGAGAGAGGATAAAGATTCCATCTCTTGATCACAAACACTTGGGCTGGTAGATTTTTTGGCTATTTTAATTTAGGTATTTTTGGAATTCTTAAAAAAACATTGATTTTTGTTTCTGTTTGTGCATTGCTTCTATCTACTGCTAGATTATTAGTTTAGGTACTCGTACCAGTACTTTTGGTAGTTGGTGGTTGGTAGTGTTCTGTATTTTTCTCTTTTAATAGTGTTTTTTGCCTGTTCTTGTAAAGCTAGTTTGTTGGAAGAAGTAAGTGATAGGCCTGTCACAACTTTGTTCCATTCCATGTCATTTTTTTTTCTTTTGTTTTCTTTTTCTTCATTTGTACTGTTTATATTCAACCGTTAAAATCGCAGTTGAGACGTCGAGTTTCAATTTTTATACTAGCGTATTGTGGGTGTTCCTGGAGGTCTTTTTGATCAGGATTCTTTTTTTAGCAATGTTTGGTAGATTTGTTATGCCTATTACTTTATGTTGGATATAGGCTTTTTTCATTTTTTTTTCATGTTTGTCTATTTTTGCAGACCTCATCCACTTTCTTCCTGCTAAGGTCTCATCCAAGTTCTTTTTGGTTTCTTGGGGTCTTCAAAAAAATATTATGTGTGACCACCGATCATCACGCTTAGTTACTCAAATCAACCTTTGAGGTTGGAGAGTACTATAAAATTGTGGTGGCAGAAAACGAAGACTTGCAATAAATAAAAGAATATCTTTAAGGTTTTCAGCAGTTTACTGATGCACCAAAAAATTTTGCTTTGCAGAATTCAACGTCAAAGATATCATGAAGGTCTCTGACAATGAAAACATGCAAGATTATGTGACCAACTATAACCAGCTAGCAGAATGCCTGGGTAGCAAGTTTATAACTAAAAACTTGCGTTTTCTATCCCATCCAATACTTCTGCAGAGCTAAACAATTGGTCACAGTCAACCAGGTTATCTGTGAGAAAAAGAAGCATTCTGCTCACTCCTTTCTTCACCCTTAGTTGAACAAGTTTGAAAGTTTATAGACAAATTGAAAAGAAACCTTGCTGAAAAAAATCCCGTTGAAGAAGTCATCAACGCTGTTATAATTAAGGCAGTGCGCGTACAAAATTTGGAAGACTGTAAGCAGCTGGTACTGATGGAACTGCCTACTATCAAGCTTTAGTTATACAAGAGGCCATACAAAGTACAATCACAAAAAAAGATTATTGAAAACCTTAAAGAAGAATCAAAAACCTATACCTTTAAGACCAACAATTCAACTTGCCTTGGCCGTCATCTATGGAGAAGAAGAAATTGCAAGAACTGATCCAAATTATGTCGAACACAGAAAATTGGCTGAAGCACTAAAAACCATGCCAGACATGGTACTAAACAAACAGCAGAAGCCACAGTAAAAGTTAAAAGTACAATTACCAAAGAAGGTCAATGTAAATGAAGAATCAGTTGGCAGAAACTTACATCTTCAAGACCAACAACTCAACTTGCCTAGGCCCGTCATCCCTGAATGAGAATAAATTGCAAGACCACTGATCTAGGTTATGTCGGACACAGAAAATGCCGAAGCCACCAGGACCATGCCAGGCATGAAACTAAAGAAAAAGAAGATAAGCATCGGACTACAAAAACAAACAAAGTTTTACTTCAGTTCCGTCGAGAGGACACACGACGATGACGTCCTAGCACTTGCTAGGCAACAACGGCACAGAAGAGTATGAAACAGAATTTTGTGAAAATCGTGAAATGCTTAAAAAGTTCATGTTTGACAACAAATTTTTGAAAAGTAAATTTTGCTTTGGTCTATTTTTTATGGATTTTAAGTAAAAGTGGCAGTTACACTTCTTGCCGAATCCGGTCTCAAAGCTGTTTTTGTGGTCTTTATGTTAAAAATTAATTAATCTTTTTTGGATTTTTTTTCCATCAAAAATAGACTTTAAGCTTTTTTTATAAATTTTTAAAACCGTATAGACTAATTTATGCTATATTGTTTGTTTATTTTTGGAGTCATACATAAATTTATTCACTAAATTAAATCCATTCAATTGTTAACTAAAATTAATAAAATTATATCTGAAAACATATAAACTATAATTATAATAAATTTATAGCCAAAACTAACCTAACGCTTCTCTCCAGACATGTTTAACACCACAAAACGGTAGCTCACTTCAAACTATTTATTTACACACACAACAAACTTACTTTTTTTCCTTATTTGTTTTCACAACTAATAACACACTCCAATGCATTTTTATTTACTACAAGTGGGTCCTAATTGGCAACCCTCTCGACATATTATGGTCTTCATAATAACAACCTTCTCGAATATAATAATAAAAAAATAACAACTCAGCCTTTTGAAACTCTCTTCAATCCCTGGCGCCTCTTCTCTATACTTTTTTGTTGGGGAGGATTACGCACGTCAACAATTTTATGCGCCCCATATTTTGTAACAATACATTCCGCTCGTAATGGTTTCATTATTAAGAAATTAGCAAATGGTGTTATTTAATAATAAAAGTTAATCATATTAATTTGGTTGTAATTAATTTTATCTTATCTCGGCGCGGTTCTATAACTGGATTTTAATTTTGTTCGCTCTCTATGTGTGTGTTGTATATTGATCGACCCGATTAATAATTCTAAACGCTCGAATTGGAATTAATTATGTGTTATTGGGTTTCTTTTTATTTAATTGAATAATTATTTAAGCAAAATTATTTTATTTTCCTAATATTGTTTCTTATCAAATTTATTAAAAAAATCCATTTAATCCTTTGATGTTATGTTATAATAAATACTGAACCATTTAATGTGCGACCCGAACAAATTTATTAACCTCGGCCAATGTTCCCGGCTACCTGAACAGAATATTACTCATGGCGACTTCAATTTATCATTTTCGAGCCGATGATAATAAAACGAGCAAAGCGCGCAGCTTTTGAACATAGAGCTTCACCGCATTTGATTTCAAACAAAATCGATTATAATTACATGATGATGATAATTTTTTCTCCAACGTTTGCTATTCCCGTGATTTATTATTACACGTTGTGAAAGTCAAGTGGAATTATGGGTGTCTTGAAAATTACGCGCTCGCGCATAAGATAATAATAATAAATAAATATTTAATGGATGTAACGGATTGCAAATTGCACACAGAAGGAAATTATCATTTTGAATGTTTGCCGGTAATATATTTGCTCGCTGAGTGCTTAGTTAAATACTTGAAGCGGTTATTTATATGTGAAGTGTATGTGCGAGCGAGTGAAACATATTATTTTTTTTTTATTAAAAGCCAACATCATTATGTTAAGCTTCAGACAAGAAAATGTTGCAAATTAGAACTTTATTTTGAAATTTCCTTATAATATTATTTTTTTTTTACTTCTTCTCTATTTATTTTTGTATGCGGAGGTGGTTTCACCATTGGCCTCGAACCTCTACCGACAAAGTTATTATGTAGAGCAACATATATTAACATATATTATACGCCTCGAGGTGGATTCTTTATGGGCTCCTCGCTTTAGGCCCCTAGTCGCACAAAACAAAAACAAATAGTAGCTACAAGGATCTTAAAAAAAATTGTACGCTGCTGTACGATTCGAGCATGCATCATTTTTGACGAATTAATAAACCATAAGGTTTTTATGATCACGATAATGACCTTTAAAAAGATGTATTATAAAATGAATGAAATATTATTAATTGTAAACAAAAAATAGTTCAGTATATGCAGAATATAATTATTCATAATGCATGATAAAATACCGGTTTAAATATGCAACAATTTCTGTGTTCATTGAACTGATTAAAAGATTCCACTTTTGATTTTTATAAAAAAGTTAGCTCCGAATATAACATTATAAGTTCAATAATGATTTTGATGTATTTGTGAGTATTTTTTGGTGTTAACGTAAATCTTCTACTTTACTATAACATAGTAACTGCAGTCAGCAGTTGCTAATACAAGATTAAAGAAAAAAAAAAACTGTAAATTCTGTTATGGACAGTAAAGATCCCAAACCAAAAAACTTAATATTTTAAAATGTTTTTTCAAACTAATTCCTCGACGTTGCTCAAGATAATTTTTATAAGTTTAGTAGTATTCTCAGAGCATTTGAATAGTCTTTAGAAGCTTAAAATTGTTTTTAGAAACTTGTATATTTTTTTAGAAATTAAAGCTTCAGTCTAGTGCCAGTAGCTTATAATGGTTTCCAAAAACTTGCTTAAATGGTTTTCAGAAGATTGGCTTAGTTTGCAGATGCTTTAACTATTTTTTTTACGAGAAATTTGACATTATTTTCAGAACTCTAAAAAAATGTTTAGAAGTTTAACATAGCTTGCTTGAAATTGTTTTCAGATGCTCAAAAAAGTTTAAATGATTACCAAAAGAAGCTTAAGATTGTTTCAAAAAGCTTGGGTTTATTTCTGCAATAAATTACAAAAGCTTCAATTTATTTCTAAAACTTGAAATGGTTTTTAGATTCATAAGCCAATCTTGAATATTCTAAGAACAAAATGGTTACTAGAAGCTTGTTAATGTTTACAGATAGTGTAGACAATTTTTCAAAAGTTTGGGAAGAGTTTTTGGAATTGTATGCTGCAGCTTAAGATTATCTTTATGATTTGAAAACTCTCAGATATTTAATTTTAACCTGTTTTTTAGAAGCAGCTTGAAATTATTTTTAGAAACTTGGGAATATTTTTGGAATCACCTGCAGAAGCTTTAGTCTATTGCCAGGAGCGTGTTGGTTTCCAAAAACTTGCTAAAATTGACATGGTTTGCAGATGCTTTAAACAGTTTTCAGACGCTTTAAATTGTCTTTAGAAATTTAGAAGGTTTTTCAGAAACTTGACAATATTCCTAAAATAGTGACCATTTTAAGTTTTTCTGATTCAAAAAATTTGAAATGGCTACCAGAAAATTGGGGTTGTTTTTAGAATAGATGGCAAAAACTTCAGTCAATCTCTGAAGCTTAAAATGGTCTTTTGTTTCTTGAGATTTTTAACAAAAATTTAGCAACATCTAAGAAATGTAAGGTACTTACTAGAAGCTGCTTATTGTTTACAGAAGGTTTGGACTATTGTTAAGATGCTTGGAAATATTGTTAGAAATATTTTTAAAATAAATGTCAAAATCTTTAATTTATCTCTAAAGTTTGAGATGATCTTGAGATTCTTAAAGTTGTCTTCAATACTTTGAAATTTTTTTAAGAACTTTGAGATGGTTTGTTTTGTTTACTGAATTTTTAGACTATTTTTCAAAAGCTTGGGAATGTTTGTTTCCAGAAAGTTAGGTTGGATTAGGTTAGGTTAAGTTAGGTTAGGTTAGGTTAGGTCAGGTTAGGTTAGGTTAGGTTAGGTAGGGTTAGGTAGGGTTAGGTTAGGTTAGGTTAGGTTAGGTTAGGTTAGGTTAAGTTCAGGGGAATAGAATACTCTTAGCCAGTGTAGCAAGATCAAGACTACTCTACGCCGCACCAACGTGGGCGGCAGGGACGGGTGTTCAAAGAAACAGAGACAGACTGAGGAAGGCGATGCGGGTTCCTGCAATCAATATAACTAGAGCATACCGGACAGTTAGCACGGATCCTCTAGAAGTGTTGGCGGCGGTAATTTCAGGAGACCTCTGCGTTGAAGAAAGAGGAAAAGTATTCTATTCCATTAATCAAGGACTATCAAGATTAGAGGCATCTAAAATCGAAAGGACTGAAACACTAAGAAAATGGCAAGAGAGATGGTTGCAAACGGACTCCCGTGCAGCTTAGACACGCTGCTAGATTTTATCAATAAGCACATGGATTGAAAAGAAGCATGGCGAATGCACTTACCACCTAACTCAGCTTCTTACAAGCCATGGCTGCTTTAGCAAATACTTATTCAGAATAAGAAAAAGGAATAGCGAAAACTTTACTTACTGCGATTCAACCTGCGACGACGCAGAACACACAATTATTTATTGTAATAAGTGGGAAGACTCAAGAACAATACTAACTGACACCTTTGGCGAAGAACCAACGGCATCAAATATTGTAAGCCATATGCTAAAGTCAATCACAAACTGGAATGCGGTAAACGAATTTGCAGTGTCGGTTCTAAGACGAAAGGACCTGGACGATAGAGAAAGGACCAAAACGTTGAACCTAAATCTGGTTTAAACTATTGACCCCAGTGTAATGTGAAGTAACACCGAGAGGTGATCCCGCATTACACTGGTAAAGAGAAGGGGGTTTTTAGTCGGTAGGAACCCGACACTACTGTCAGCCAGAGTTGACAGTGTCTTAGTTGAAGATTTTCCTCCTTTGGTTTAAAAAAAAAAAAGGTTAGGTTAGGTTAGGTTAGTTAATTTTAAGATGGTTTCCAGAATGAAGTCAAACATTTAAAATGCTCATCGAAATCTTGAAATTGTTTTAAGATGCTTAGGTTTATTTTTGTAATAAGCAAAAGTTTCAGATTAACAGAAAGTTTACACTATTTTCCTGAAACTTGGGAATTTTGGGAAGTTAAGTTATTGTTTTTAGAAACTTGAATAATATTTTAATATGGTTTTTAGAAGCTAAATATTGTTTTTAGAAGTCTGAAACTGTTTATAAAATTTTGATATTGATTCTAAAAGTTTTAGATTGCTTTTAGAAGTTTAAGAGTATTTTCAGACCCTTTAGATAATTTTCAGAAGCTTCACATTTATTGCAAAAAGTTTATCTTGAAATTGTGTTTAGAAACTTGGGAATATTTTTGGAGTTGAGGGCAAAAACTTCAATCTACTGCAAGAAGTTTAGAATTGTTTTCGGAAGTTTCCTATAGTTTGCAGAATTTTATAATGATTTTCAAAAGTTTGATATAGTTTGTGGAAGATGTAACCAAACTCCAAATGCTTTAAATTGTTTTTAGAAGTTTTTTTTCTAAAAGCTTGACCATATTCTTAGAGTTTCAAGAGTTTTTTTTTTTTAATTAATGCTTTAACTAGTCTCTAAAAGCTTAGAATGTTTTAAGAATTTTTAGATTATTTTCAAAAACTAATTCAAAATGTTCATCAAAAGCTTGATGAGATGGTTTTAAAATGCTTGGGTTTATTTTTGAAATAAATACCAAAAGCTTTAGTCTAACTATGAAACTTGAAATGATCTCTAGGTTTGTGAGGCATTTTTTTTAAAATACTCTAAGCACATTTAAGATGGTTATGGAAATTTGTAATTGTTTACAGAAAATCCAGAATCATAAAAGTTTTGTTTTGTTGCTTTGGAGTAATTCCAAAAGATTCAAGTTATCTCTAAAAGCTTAAAATTGTCGTCAGAAATTTGATGATGATTTTTAGAATTTTTCTTCACCAAATTTTTGATTTATTTTGTTGCTTTTAGAAGTTTAGCAACATTTTCTAACAATTGCAGAAACTTTAACCTATTTTCAGAAGCTTAAAATTGATTTTATAAACTTTAATATTTTTGAAATGCAGAATGTTTAAGTCTATTGTTAGAAGCTTGTAATGGTTTCTAGATGTTTGAAAAACTTTATGATGATTTTTAGTTTGTACAAAACTAATCTCCATATGATTAAATTATCTCTAGAAGTATCACAATATAGTTAAAATTGAGCTTGTTTAAAATTTTTTTTAAAGATTCAAATAGTTTGGAATATTTTACTAAATTTGAAATAGTTCCCAAAAGCTGATAACAAATTAATAATTATTAAAAACTTGAGATAGGTTTATGATGCTTAGGTTTGTTTCTAATGTAGATAATAAAAGCATCACTCTATGTTTAAAGCTTGAAATGTTCTCTAGATTCTTAAGGTTTTCTTTGAAACTTTGAAAATATTTTATCAACCCTAAAATGGTTATCAGAAACATTTTTAAAATTGTTTGCTGCAGTTTCAGAAGCTTGTAATTGTTTGCAAAAACTTATTATTCTAAGAAGCTTAGAATTGTCTACCCATAAACGTATGGTAGTATTGTAAGAAGGTTTTTAGAATCTAAATTTTGTATTTAGAAGACTAAAACTATTCCAAAAATTTTGGCATTGCTTGCAAAATCTTAAGATTGTTTTTAAAAATTTGGGTTATACATCGGAGCTGATCCAAAAACTTCTGACTGTTCCTAAAAGTTTGAAATTGTTCTTAGAAACTTAAAATGGTTTTTAGAACTTTAGAATCAATTGAAGTACTATAAAATTGAAAATATTTCACATTATTTTCAAAAATTGAAAAAAAAAATGAAAATTGTTTGCTGCAACTACAAACTAGTTCCAAAAGCTTGAGGTAGAGACAATCTACAGAAACTTAAGTTTGCCTCCAGAAACTTATGATAATATTTTAAGATGGTTTTTTATAAGCTGGATATTCTTTGCAGAAGTTTTAAACTATTCCCAAAAACTTGGCATTATTTGCAAAAACTAAAAGTTTGGGAATAGTAATTGAATTAATTCAAAAACTTTAGACTATCTCCAGTAGTTTTAAATTGTTTTCATAAGCATAAGATTGTGTCTACAAATGTTGGAATATTTTATAAACTTTTGAATGGTTTCTAATCTAACATTTTGACATTTTTTGCAATAGTAGATCAAAATTGTGTTCAAAAGTTTGGGAATAATATAGGCATTACGTACAAAAGCTTTAGAAACTAGAAATGATTTTCAGAAACTTAAAATAGTTTTTAGAAGCTTGACACAGAGTCCTCAATCAACCAATGCGTTGAATTGTCACCTATAGACTAAGATTGTTTCCAAAAAATGTATTCAAAGTTTGGGAAAACTCAACATAGATTGTTAATGCATTGGACTATTTCTAGAAGCTCAAAATTACCACCAAATTACTACAATTGTCTGTATAAACTTGATATTTTTCTGAGCGTGGGATTCTTTGGGAAACACATAAGATTGTCCTCAGATGATTTAAAATTTTTGTTTGGGAATAAGATAGTTTATTCAATTTTTAGAAGTATGAGAATATAATTTCTAATAGCTTAAACTAGTTTTTATAAGTTTGACATTGTAGAAACTAATGCTTTATATTGTCATGTGATAGTAGGAGGTTATTTCTAAAAATTCGAAAATATTTTTAAAATTTCAGGAAGCTCATCATAGTTTGCTGAGGTTTTGGACTATTTTCAACTGCTAAAATTATCACCAGTTGATCACAGTTTTTTTAGAAGATTGTTCTAAAAAGCTTAAAACTGTCACTAAATGATTCAAAAAACTAAAAACTTTACTATAGTTTTAAGAAGCTTGATATTGTTTGCAGTCGCTCGCTTTAAGTGTAAGATAATGAAAAAAAAATTTTATTCTAAAAATTTTACGATAGTTTTAAGATGTTTGAGATAGTTTGAGGACGCTTTTGACTATCTTTATAATCTTGAATTTTTTTATCAGATTTCTTTCTAAAGTCGTACAAAATTTAGTAACACGCGTAGTTACTCTTTCAGAGTTTTTCTTTTAAGTCTTACAAGATAGGTTTTAAAGTTGCACACTACAATTGTATTTATTTAATGTGACCTATTAGCTATGCTATGGTTTACTAACTACGAGTATAAATCTTAAAATTTAAAATCCAAAAATGAGTCCAACGTTTATAATAGATTTTGAATAAAATTTTGAATAGGTATTATATAAAGTATAATAATACCTTAAATATTTTTTACTTGCAGAAACTAAATGTAGTTTGGATAAAGAGTCAATTTTGGAAAATTCAAGAACTACAAAATGTTGATAATGAAATTTAAAAAAAAAAATATATTTTTTTACTTAAAAACAACTAAATATAGTTTATAAACAGTACCAAGGAGCACAAATTGGTTCAATAGAAGTATGTAAATTTATTTTTAGAGTAGTTGAAGATTTGTGACGTCAAAAAATAGTAATTTAGAATTTCCATATTAAAACCAAAGAAAAATGAGTAGCAACATGATATAAAATTATTATAATTGTTCTCGATAATCGTATCTATTCGATAACTACACCTTGAAATTGTTTTCTTAACTGATTAATTACTGCCGAAAAATACTAAACCACATGTGGTTTTTATCTAATCGTAATTAAGAATTTTGCTATTGCAACATACAATGACAATATATTTTTTTTCTCTCGTCGTCCAATTGAAGGAGCTCACAATAGATCATTAATTGTCTGGCCTGGACGGTTTGTCATTACCGTTTCGAAAGTTTTAATCTAGGCGTGGCCCTATGATTTACTAAACACAAATATATTGATGAGAACGCATATATAGATTAATATATAATGATTTGGATATTAATTCTTTTAATTAATTTAATTTAATATAATTCCAGTTGCGATTTATTAATGTGTAATAAATCGCAACGGTGATAATTATGTATAACGGTATTGATAAATGCAGCTAATAGGTGTATGTATTTGCATAGTACAGAGGCTGCCCCAGATAAATACTGGACATTATTGGTATTTGAAAAAATTATAAATACGTACACGCGTTTGATTTATCTCTATGTTAGATAAGATAAGTATTTAATTTTGTACTTCAAGTATTGCTTTAAAATTAGTGGTAATATTTGAATAAAATCCCATTGTTATTACTTCTACTGTTCGTAATCAGTTCTGCTCCTACTGATTTTCCGGTTTCTGAGATCGCCCGATAGTGTTTTATATTTTTCTGTATAGCTCATACAAGCAGGCAACAACAAGGGTTCGTTATTAATCAAAACGGCCCCTGGAGGGACCTTCTCTGCCGCTACGCACCTGGTCCAAGTGCCATTGTTTTTACTTCGCACGGCCCCGCGATATATATTTAATAACATATAAACGCTACTTTCTTCCTCATTTGCATACTATTGATTTATATTATTGCAGTTAATAAATTGTACATATAATTATATTGCATTGAAACAAATTTTATTTAATTTCACTTAATACATTATCGATTGTTGTGACACATTATTTTAGTTTTATTCCGCCCACGACATCAATTATTCAAACCCCCTGTATGTTGTTGGTTCGATGCGCCCGAAAAAAAAAATGCATGAGGACAGGTGTCGAACATTATGCAAATAGAACCGCAACCATCTTATTATCGGGTTAAATATTTAAGGCATAAGTAGCACCTTTCAAAGTATGGATCGTTATTGATGAGTTCGGTGCTATTACATATGTAATATACGGCTCGCGTATATGCAGGACTCTGATGATTTAATATAGGAAGTTATACTGTTATATCTGTCAAAAAGGAGCGCTGTAATTTTTCACCGTGCAACGCCTTTGATTTACACTGCAACAACTTGTAATTATTTAGACTATTTTTTTGTTTGTGTTTATAAAACGAAAGGAAACAGTGGCGTAACTGGATATCGTATAAAGATATTGACCTGCATCAATAGAGACAGTTTTGGGCATACAAGATCAGCATCTATGCCATAAATAAATGTTTATAGCATCATTGAAATAATAGTTTAATTGTACCATCCAATATTTAAATAAACTGTGAGCTGATTTAGCAGCAATAATATTTGTTATAAATTGCAATAAAACCAATCAAATTTAAAGAAATATTTTCAAATTTTAATTCAATCTAAACTACAGATTTTAAGAGCAATGTAAAATATTCAGAAATATTGTTAGCAACAACAAAAATACTGTAATATGACCATTGTGCAACTGCTATTTTTTTAAATTTATTGTAGTCGTAGGAAAATTATAGTACACAACTAGCACGTAATGTTTATTTTGTATTTGTATAAATTGCAGCAACGTTTATACTAGTGGGAAATAGGCATCATTACGTGCTAGTTGTACAGTATACTATTCAGCAACTTATTTGATTTTTATAGTAATTTCCAAAATAGGATTCTTTAGACTTTATAATCTTTAATAACTATAGACGAGGTAAAGCGTTTACAGTTTTAGAATGAAGATAAAAACTTTTTGGCTTTAGAATTAGAATTAATAACAATTGCATTTTACTTCCAACAATAAGAAAATTAAAATTTTGTATATTTGGCAAACACTTCAAATTCGAAACCTTGATTGATGTTTAAAACCAATTTAAAGATTAACTTTTTAGCAAAAAACATTCTTTAATGTAAACCCAATCTTTCTTACAAAACCGCTTTTGTCCAGCCTATTAAGTTAGTTTCAAAATAGAGAAAAGAAGAAGATTGTATTTTCTTGATTCACCTCAAAGCTTTCCAAAGTTAGGCATTGATGCTGACAAGCCCAAATTGAGTTTGGGAAAGAATTAGAAAATTGAAAAATTGTGGCACACAACAAACATTAATGAAACTGTTAAGTGCCTAACAAAAATTTAAAAAAATTGTATTTAACCTACAGAAGTGATGAATAGATTATAGAAATTTTGAAATCGATCAGCAATGAAGATATCTGTAATGTTCATAACAAAAAATCTAAAAATTGTTAATTGGTTGGACACGTTGTTGCAATGGTATCAAAATCCTTCAGTTTTGGAAAACTTTGGAAGTAACAAAGAAGAAGAAGAAATTAGATAATTGAGAAATTGTGAAAAGAAGTCTAGATTGTGCATAACAAAACCTTTTCAAATTGGTACCTGGTTAGGTTAGGTTTATCAAAAATCTTGAGTACCGAAAAACTATAGAAGAGACGAATAGGTAACATGAGGAGGAACAAAATGGTTTTAAACCCAAATAGTGATGGGTTTTTCTTCCCGCACAATACATTTTGATGCAGAAATGGCAATTTGAATTAAGCTAAGTAACAAACCAAATTTAACTGAGTTATAAACCAAACAAATTATATTTGCGCTTACTTAAGTTCAAACTACTGACTCGTTATCATGCTTTAGAGTGATTTAATGTTTGACTTTTCTGCAAGCATTAGAAGTTACTTTGCCACAAAAAAAAGTTGTAATCCAGTTTCTTAAAGACGAACACTTAAACGGGTGGGAGGGCTACTCTAATCTAAACTAAAAGTTATTTTGTCACAAAAGAAACTTGTGATCAAATTTCTTAAAAACTAACATTTCATTACAATCCAAACTACTGACTCCGTATCATGCTATGGAGTATCAACCCATCCACCCACCTTTTTGTTGTCAAGAAGTTAGATTTATGTTTATTTTGTTACAAGAGAAGTTTGTGATTTAACCGCTTGACAACTAACACTTAGGTGGGTGAGTGGGTCACTCCAAGCCAAACTACTGAGTCGGTAGTATGCTATGGAGTGACCCAACTACCTACCCAAGTGTTCTTTGTCAAGAAATTGGAGATTTGGATACTAAATAGTCGTCAAAAATTATTTTGTCATAAGAGAAGGTCGTAAAAAAACCTCTTTACAACTAACACTTGGGTTATGTGGGTGAGCAACTCCAGTACTGACTCATCTTGTTTTAGAGTGCCCCACCTACTCACCCAAGTGATTGTCATCAAAAAAATTTATGATTGATTTTTTTGCAAGCAACTGAAGTTATTTAATCCCAAGAAGATCGTGGTTCAACCTCTTGACAACTAACACTTTGGTGGGTGGGTGGGCCACTCCAATCCAAATTGTTGATTAGTTAACATGATATGGAGTGACTCAACTATCTACTCAAGTGTTGTCATCAAGAAATTTGATGATTAACCTCTCTGCGAGCAACACTAGTTACTTAATCAGATGAGAAGATTGTGATCCAATCTCTTGACAACTAACACTTGGATGGGTGGGTGGGTGGGTGGGTTTCTCCAATTCAATCTACTAATGCGGTATCATAAATATAGAGTGACCCACCCAAATAACCGTTATGAAGAGATAGGATGTTTGACCTATCTGCGAGCGTAAGAAATAACTTTGTCACAAGAGAAGGTTGTCATCCATCCGTTTGACAACTAGCACTTGGGTAGATTAGTGGGCTTTTCTAATCCAAACTACTGATTCGTTATAAAGATATAAAGTGTTCAACCCACCCAAGTGTTTGGCATCTAGAAATTTGAAAAATAAGTTACTTAATTACAAGTTCACATTCTTGACAAGTAACACTTAGGTAAGTGGGTGGGCCACTTCAATCTGAACTATTAAGTTGAAGAAGTTGAATGTTTACCCTGTAAGTAGATGTCAAAAATCATTTTGTCACAAAAAAAGGTTGTGAACTAACCGCTTGGCAACTAACACTTGGGTGGGTGGGTGGGCCACTCCAATACAAATTACTTAGTCGGTAGTATGCTATAGAGTATCTCACCTACCCACTCAAGTGTTAGTTGTCAAGAAGTTAAATATTTACCTCTCTAAGTAAACGTCAGAAGTCATTTTGTCACAAAAAATAAGTCGTAAACCAACCTGCTTGACATCTAACACTTAGGTGAGTGGGTGGGCCACTCCAATTCAAACTACTGAGTTAGTGTTGGAGTGTCCCACCTACCCGTTTAAGATTTTGTCGTCAAAAAGTTAGATGTTTGACCTCTAAGTGGACGTCAGAAGACATTTTGTCACAAGAGATGGTTTTAATCCAACCGCTTGATAACTAACACTTGAGTGAGTGGGTTTGCCATTCCGATTCAAACTACTTAGTTGGTAATATGCTTGGGAATGTCCTATCCACCCACCTAAGTTTTTGTCGCTAAGGAATTAAATATTTGAGCTGTAAGTGGACGTCAGAAGTTATTTTTTCGCAAGAGAAGGTTGTGAACTAACCTCTCGACAACTAACACTTAGGTGGGTAAAAGGGCCATTCCAATCTAAACTAGTGACTTGGTATCTTGCTATGGAGTATCCCACCCAGCTACCCAAATGTCCGTCATAAAGAGATTGTATGTTTGACTTCTCTGCGAGCAACAAAAGTTACTTAATCACAAGATTAGATTGATCCAATTTAAACTACTGACTCGTATCTTGCTATGGAGTGTCCCACCTATCCACCCATGTGTTTATCATAAAGAGATTGTATGTTTTACTTCTCTGCGAGTAACAGAAGTTACTTATTCACAAGGAGAAGATTGTGATCCAATCTTTTGATAATTTGATAACTAACACTTGGGTGGGTAGGTGGTTTGGCCATTCAATCAAAACTACTGACTTTGTAATATGTTTTCAAAATGTTCCACCCATCCACCCAAGTATTTGTCATTAAGAAGTTTAATGTAAACAACAGAAGTAACTTAATCACAAGAAAATATTGTGATCCAACCTCTTGATAACTAACACTTAAGTGGGTAGGTGAGGGGATAAGCCACTCCAGGCCAAACTACTAACTCATTATTATACTATGGAGCGTCCCGCCCACAAAACCAAGTGTTTGTTATCAAAAAGTTTAATGTTTGAACTTTCTGCGAGCAACAGAAGTTACTTAATTACAAGAAAAGATTGTGATCTAAGCGATTAACAACTAACACTTGGGTGGGTGGGCCACTCTAATCCAAACTTTTGACTTGTAATCATGCTATGAAATGACTCACCCACCCACTTAAGTTTCCGTTTTAAAAAAATTGCATGTTTGATTTCTTTGCGAACTAAGTTAGTAAATGTTGGACCGGTGGTTTGAAAATTTGTTCCCGCCCACCCGCCCAAGTGTTTTTGATTCATTTTTATGACACCTAATACTTGGGCGGGTACAAAGTTCAAAAACGTTGGATCGGTAGTTTGAAATCGTAGTCCCACTCACCCGCCTAAATATTTGTGATCCAACTATTTGACAACTAACACTTGGGTGGGTGGGAGCGCAATAAGTTTGTAAATGTTGGACCGGTGGTTTGAAAATTTGTTCCCGCCCACCCGCTCAAGTGTTTGTAATCAATTTCCATAATACCTAACACTTGGGCGGGTACAAAGTTCAAAACTGTTGGATCGGTGGTTTGAAATTGTGTTTTTACCCTCCCGCGTAAGTGTTTGTGATCTAACTACTTGACAACTAATACTTGGGTGGGTAGGAGGGCACTAAGTTTGTAATTGTTAGACTGGTGGTTTAAAAATGTGTTCCCGCCCACCCGCCCGAGTGTTTTTGATACATTTTTATGATACTTGATACTTGGGCGGGTTCAAAGTTTAAAACCGTTGGATTGGTGGTTTGAAATTGTATTCCTACTCATCCGCTTAAGTATTTATGATCCAACTACTTGACAACTAACGTAGGTGAGAGGGAAATAAGTTTGTAAATATTGGACCGGTGGTTTGAAAACTTGTTCCCGCCTACCCGCCCAAGTATTTGTGATCAATTTCCATGACACCTTACACTTGAGCAGATTCAAAGTTAAAAAATGTCAAATCGGTGGTTTGAAATTGTGTTCCCACTTTTCCGCCTAAGTGTTTGTGATCTAACTACTTGACAACTAATACTTGGGTGGGTGGAATGGCACTAAGTTTGTAAATGTTGGATTGGTGGTTTAAAAACTTGTTTCCGCCCACCCGTCTAAGTGTTTGTGATTAATGTCCATGACACTTAACACTTGGGCGGGTACAAAGTTCAAAAATGTTGGATCGGTGGTTTTAAATCGTATTCTCACCCGCCCCCGCCCAAGTGTTTGTGATCCAACTATTTGACAATTAACACTTGGGTGAGTTATTTTGCAACAGGAGGAGGTCGTGGTCTAACTGTGTGGGTAGGCAATGGTATCAAAACCCTTGAGTACTACAAAACTACAAAAGTAAATAGATGACATAATGAAAAACACGATGTTTTTAAACATATAACAATACAGAAAAAGGTTTTACATTCAAGATAAATAAACGATTTAGACTGCATAGTCACAAGAAGCTAACAAATAAAATTGTATCATAAAAAAAAAAGAAAATACACTAAATTGTCTACTAGACTACATTTAAGAGTGAAAGAAACTATTTCAATCTGCTTTATCAACGTGAGGTTTTACAACAAAGATCCTTCTCTGGTCCGGAGTAGATTAATAATTTCTTTAGTAGTTTGGAATATCCTCTAAACTGCAGAGAAGTGTCTGCGGCCAGTAGTGGTTACTGTTGGGAAATGCAGATGTGTGTAATGTGGTAGTTGAGGTTGTTAGATAGAGTTGGTCTATTAGCAGGGGCAACTAAATAAAGCACATGAAAAGTTGGCTGAACTGATACCCCTACTCACACACAACTTCTTTTTAGGATTCAATAAAAGCTTGTTATTGTTTGATTGCTCTTGGTAATTGTGATATAAAGAAAAATTTAATAATTAAAATTGCCCAAAATTGTTTTTGGAAGGCGCAGCAAACTTTGGGGAATCACGGCTAAAGTTTAGCAGAAATAGTAGAACAAAATAAACGTTCCAAAAAAGCAGTTACATATGAGTTACTCTATTGTAACGTTTATTATCAAACAAATCTTAAATGAAATTGATCTGTAACTATTAGAATTCAATTATTCTGTAATATGTTTCTACCTTTACTAACTTTTTAGCACTTTTGGACAAAATATGTGTTCAAAATAGTACTAACTTTATTGAGAGTTTTTCTAAATAAGCTTGTAACAGTTTCAGAAAATTGGTGTTCAATTTAAACATTTAGACTTACTTTTCTACTTTTGATAACACTTTAGAGCAATTTAAACAAAATATTGAAATTTATTTACAAAATTCTGTTCTTCTTTTTAAGGTTTTGTTCAAGCTAAAAAAAAGCAGCATCCATCAACAAGATTGAGGCACTCAAAACGTAGAAATATGTTTTTAATCTTGCTAAGAAGGACAGAAGAGAAAAGATTATATTCAACTACATAGCAAACAGCGATTTTGCTTCTTAGGCCAAAATACCGAATACCCTAGCTGAATCTTGAAGGGAAGATAAAAGGCAGACAAAGCATTGGCTGTAAACAGCTCTTATGGCTCCAGAATATAAGAAACTGGACACAAATACAAAACTTTGGAGAAGCAGCAATGAACAGAATTATTTTATTAAAACGAGTCAATACTCTTAATCTGATATTTAAACCTAATTCTCAATTGAGTTTTTAAAGCTTAAGATTAAGAACTTTGAGACTTAAATATTTATAAGTCCGCAAAGGTTACGTTAAATTATATTCATCAAAATTATAGCAATTTTATCCAGTTGGGCCGACCGTGGTGCAATGGTATAGAGCAAAGACTGCCAGGGTTTGATCCCCAGAAGCGGCAATATCATTTGGAAGCTCATCTTTACTGTTTTTAAGAAAATTATTTGAAAGATAAGTTTTTTTGTAGTTTAATATGTTCTATTCAATTTAAAAAAATAAACTAATTCATTTAAAAAAAATATTTTGAGCAAATTAATAGTTTTACGTTTTATTGATGAATAAACTTTTAGTACGCCACTGAACGGGAGTCTGGAAAGAAGAAGCAGGCACCAATTTAACACTTCTAAACTGCTAGAAGTGTTGCTCATTTAATATATGAAATTACTAAACAAGCTACTAAACTAAAAAATAACAAATTATTGCCTTTCTTCCCATAACATACTAACAAATTGACTCAATTATATTAATATAACATAAAAAAGTTTGCTAATTTCGTATCCGGTTCTAATAACACAAAATCCATATCGTCATTTAAGGAATGTTGTCCGAAAAGATGTTTTCTCTTAATTGCTAGAATTAACTCAAATCAAATTTCCGGCAAAATCAATCAATTATATCGATATCCGAAACGGTTTCTATCTGCATTAAGAGAAAAAAATATTAGTGAAAGCCTTGAGGCAGTGTGTAATTTTTCTCCAACAGCCTCGACCGAGCTGTAAATCTGCAGCTCCCGGCCTGTCTCTGCAGAATTTATGTCTTCTGTTACAAGCTGTTGCGAATTGCACCAACAAGTGTTATTTATTCTGTGCGGATTTTCATTACAAATTCATTTTATCAATTAAATAAAATTCTTTTTAGACGAAATGTATTTTTAAATAGTGAATGGTGGGCATTCATGGCGGTAATGAGACACACACGATTACCAAAACACACTTGGCTCATTTATGCCGAAATGAATTCACATCGTGTGGTGCCTCTTATAGTAATAATATAAAAAGAATATTTACACTCACCAGTCTTCGTTTTGGTTTGATTAGAGGTCGATTCTGTCCGTTCATCTTGTAGTATAATCCGCAGGCGTTGCATAGGTAATGTCCCGTGCCGTCGCGACGCCACAGGGGTGTACTCGTAGCTCCACAATTCACACATTCTCTACCCTCTGTATTAATAACAAGAAGAAAAATTAATTTAATGATATAGCATATAGAACTAAAACCAACCACCATGCATGCAACAAACAACAGCAACAAAAATTACCTTCACACAATTCATTTCACGCCCCGCCGGTTATTACGCTTTAAATTACACATTATAAAAAATGTATATGTGTGTATACAGACGGAATAATAGGCCATGCCATAGGAAAAATCTTTATTACCTCGAGTAGCAGCATTTCTTTTTAAATGTTTTTAATGCGCGCGGATATATTAAAATGTGGCTCCGCTTTTGTTTGCGGAAAGGATGAGATCGTTATCGGAGAACAACGAAGCACATTTAAATTGAGATATTATAATTTTATTTTTTCAAGTCGTTTTCTTCGTTACTAATTAAAACGTAAATTTAGAAATTCAAATTGTTCAACGGGTTTTAAATCCAGGGTCATAACACTTTAATCGAGTGCGAATTATATATTTTAATTCAGAGAAAAATCAAAATTTATTTCAGTTAAACGGAAATCTTGAAATAAATAAAAGCTTTAAATAGGCCTTAACATTCATTATACGTTGTAAACAAATAAAATTGACCTTCATAGTGTTTCGTTTTAATCAATTTATTAATTCTAAAACATTTGTAATAATTAAATTCTAAAAACTTCTATTACGCAAACATGAAATTAGTTAGAATAAACATATTCCAGGTAAATTTAATGAAACCCGAATACTATTAATATCAACCTAACCCAGAAATTAGAATTAACATATTTTACCTTGTTTAACTAACTTGAAACAATGAAATTAGCATGTACAATTTAAATTCCCAATTAATTCCTAAATTAGCATTTTCCACCCAAACTTGAGAAACAAATGAATCAATTTCACCCTCAATAAATTAATTCAAAATGAGAATTAAATTATGGTATAAATTTTTATGTAATTATATTGATCGAGTGTGTATAGGCCATTAAATGCGTTCGCCGTGAGTACGACTGACAGAATGAGGTAACTCTTTGTATTTTTACTATGGTGATATGGTCGGGCTGCGCTACTTTGTCACTCTAACGTCTAACTAAATTAACTAATTAAATCAAAGTCTTGATAACCGGTCGTGTGTGTGGTCCAGTATAGCGAATACAACACGCTTGTTGGATTTTTTTCCATTCTGAACACAAGCGATTATCAATTACATAAACAAGCGTCATGCAAAGAACATGCTGATATTGATGGCATGCAACAAAACAACCTACATTCTTGTATTTTATTTATATTTTTTGAGGAATTTTATTTTAAAACCGCGCCTGTCCTCGGTATTCATAGATACAAGGGATGTTTATTATTTAATTTTTAAATCTACAATGGAGTACCAGGTGACTGGGTATATATGTCGCCAATAAGTAGATAATGTTGCAAACCAATATCCGTGATATTGTTGTGGGTACTTAATCCTCTTTTGCGACCGATATTGCGTTTGATTATGTGTATTCAATTCTAAAGTGGTCGGCTTGACGTGTTTTCGGTTCAATGGTTGCTGATAATCGATTCTTATTTTTGGGGATGTTTAGTTTAGTTGGAATTCGAGAAAAAGTCGTTACGGATTAAATTATTTTGTAAATGTATTTTAAATGGTTTAAGCGGACGTGAAAAAAATTTGGTAAATAAGTTTGCAATTTAAGGCGGAAGCGGGTTTGATTTGCATTTGAAGCGTACTTAACATTTAGCAGAATCAAAACGATGGATTAAATACAATTAAGCTCTGCTGGAATAAAAATCAAACAATTTTCTACAATTTTAAAGAATTCTAGACACAATTGTATGCTTCTTCCTGTTTAATTAATGGAATAAAAATATTTATAAAAAATATTATGATAAATAAAATAGTTACAAAGTTTGCTGAGTCTCCAAAAATCGATTTGCTCATTTTCTTAAATCGATAGCGTGAAGCATTTTTTTCAATATAAAATTAATCAAACAAGTTCTACTACAAAAAGACTACGCAATAAGTCTAGAGATATCAATATTTGAATTAAAAACCATCCCAAATTTTGTTGTAACTTCAGTTTTGAACTCAAAATTTAGTAATTTTATATGATTTTGCAGTAAAGTTGCTTCCATAATACAAATATAAAATTGTAACTAAAAATTGCAGTTTTGATAAAACCTCAAAATCAAATTTTTAGGAAACTTTATACATTTTATATGATTTTGCAGTAAATTGGTCTCCAAAACACAAATATAAAAGTGCAATGTTGAATGTTAAAGTGTTCATTTAAAATTCCAATTTTGATAAAACCTCAGAAACAAATTTTTAGGAAATCTTACACATTTTACATAATTTTGCAGTCAAGTTTTGTAATTTAAAGTGTTCCTTGAAAATTTCAATTTTGATAAGACCTCAGAACCAATATTTTAGGAAAATTTGCTTATTTTACATAATTCTGCAGTAAAAATGCTTTTTAAACACAAACATAATAAACTAGAGGTAAAATTTAATAATAGATGACATTTGTGAAAAAAAAAAATCTAATTTTTAGATAACCAAGTTTTGGATGGGTGGGCGGAAACTCCAGTTTAAACTACTGTATTGATCAATGATCTCAGAGCCCTGTCCACAAACCCGATTGTTTGTTATCAAGAAATTAAGCTTGTCATACTCTTCTCTTAATTTAAAGACAGAGGACATTTGCAGAATAAGGAAATTTAATTTCTGGATCACCAACATTTGGGTGGGTGGGCGGAAACTCTGGTTTAAACTACTGATCAGAAATCAATATATTAAATGCCCCAGATACCCTTCCAACTAGACTTATCAAGAGATCTGTTATTCTATTCTCCCAATTTGAAGACAAAAATCATTCGCAGAAAAAAGGAAGTTTAATTTGTAAATCACCAACACCCAATTCAAACTACTGACCAAAAATCATTGATGTGAGTGCCCTAAACACCCAACCGACTATTTATTATGAAGAGGTTAGATCTGTTATCTTATTCTTCCAATTTAAAGACAAAAGACTTTTGCAGAAAATGGAAATCCAATTTTTGGATCACCAACGCTTGGGTGGGTGGGCGGGATACTCCAGTTCAAACTACTGACTAAAAATCAATTATGCGGTTGCCCCAACTACCCACCCGACTGTTTGTTATTAAGTTATGTTATCTCCTACTTCCAACTTAAAGACAAAAAACATTTGCAGAAAAAGGGAAATCCAATTTTCGGACGGCCAACACTTGGGTGGGTGGGTGGGAACCCCAGTTCAAACTATTGACCCAAAATTATTGATTGACTCAATTGTTTGTTATCAAGATGTTAGTTCTGTCATGATCTTCTCCCAATTTAAAAACAAAAAACATTTGCAGAAAAAAGGAAATCAAATTTTTGAATCACCAACACTTGGGTTTATGGGCGGAAACCTCAGTTTGAATTACTGACTAAAAATCTTTGATGTGGGTGCCCCGACTACCCACCCAACTGTTTGTTATTAAGAAGTAATTAATGTCACCTCTTATTCCCAATTTTAAAACAAATGATATTTGGAGAAAAAAGGAAATCAAATATTTGGATCACCAACACTTGGGTGGGTGGGCGGGAACTTCAGTTCAATCTACTGACCCAAAATTATTATATTAGTACCCCGCCCACTTACTCGAAGATTTTTTATCAAGAGGTTTGTTCTTTCATTCTCTTTTCTTACTTTAAAGACAAAAAACATTTAAAATTTAATTTCCAAATCACTAACATTTGGGTGGGCGGGCGAGGCACTTCAGATGAAACTACGCCCACCCACCAGACTTTGTTATCAAAAGGTTAGATTGTCACCCTCTTTCCTCAATTTTAAAACAAATGATATTCACAGAGAAAAAAATAAAAAAATCTGAATTACGAACACTTGGATGGATGGGCGAGCACTTCAGTTGAAACTATTTTTGCGCAATTAATGAACTTAGGTTAGGTTAGGTTAGGTCAGGTTGAAACTTTTTTGCGCAATTAATAAATTTAGGTTAGGTTAGGTTAGGTTAGGTCAGGTTAGGTCAGGTTCTTTCAAAATTAGGTTAGGCTCTGTTTCTTCAAAGTTTTTTTTGTGGAAGATTCAGGATGACAGCGTCTTTGCTGTGTATAGAGATAGAAACCGTATCAGCAACGCTGAGTTGTTAAGCTCATATGCAGAATTTCCCGATTGGTGCGCTTCTTTTTTATCTGTTTTGGTTGAGGACGGTATATCCCTAATCTTCATTTTCCGCTGTTTTGTATACCTGAATCTGGATATGAATTCTAACGCTAGGTGTTGGGATATAATAAGGTCGATGACGGAATTTTAGCCGATTTCTCTACGTTTGCAGTTAGATTGATTCCAGTTTTGGGGTTTCTCTCGTCATGTACTGCGTTCCGTGTTACTACTACTACTAAACTAGTGCTATTTTACTATTTTTTGTCAAGGAATTAAAATTTGATTTGTAAAATCAAATTTTGATGAAGTTCTAGTATCAAATTCTTAGGAAATTTTACAAATTTTACATGAATTTGTTGTAAAATTGCTCTGCAAACACAAATATGGAATGTTTAATATTGTAGTTTAAAGTGTTCTTTACAAATTTTAATTTTGATAGAACCTCAGAACCAAATTTTTAGGAAACTTTACAAATTTTACATAATTTTGCAGTAAAATTGCTTCCCAAATACAAATATAATATGTAGAAAATTGTAAGTTAAAGTGTTATCTGAAGTTTTTAAGAAACTATGCACATTTTTATATGATTTTGCAGTAAAATGTCTTCTAAAATACAGAAATGAAAAGTACCAATTAGTATATCAAAATTTTCTTTAAAAACTCAAATTTTGATAAGACCCTGAGTTTGTTATTTGTATATTTTACACCAATTTACAGCAAAATTGCTTCCCAAATACAAATATGACTAGTATGAGGTTGTATCTTAAAGTATTCTTTGAAAATTCTAACTTTGATAAGATCTTGGAGCTTATTATTTTAAAAACTTTACATAATTTACATTCGGTTAGAGTAAAATTGCATTCCAAACGCAAATATAAAAAAGCAATTTTTTTCTTGAAAATTCTTAAATTGAAAAAAACTTAGGATCAAAATTTTTGAAAATTTTACTAGATATTGCAGTGAAATTGCTTCCAAAACACAAATTTAAAAAGTACAAAGTTGTATCTTTAAGAGCTTTCCTAAAATTACAATTTTGATAAGACCTCGGAATCAATATTTTAGGAAAATGTAAATGTTTTACATGATTTTGTAGCAAAATTGCATTTCAAACGCAAATATAAAAAGTACAAAATTGTATCTTTAAGTGCTTTCCAAAAATTGCATTTTTGATAAGTAGAGAAGAACTAATTTTGTAAAAATCTGTACATATTTTACATAATTTTGCATTAAAATTGCTTTCCAAAAAGAAATATAAAAAATTATATCTTAAACTGTTTTCTAACAAAATCAATTTTGATAAGACCTCAGAAATTAATATTTAGGAAACCTTGTATACTTTATTTTATATTTTAGCAAAATTGCTTTCCAAACACAATTATGAAAAGTACAAAACTGTATCTCAAAGTGTTCTATAAAAATTGTCATTTTGATGAGACCTTAGAATCAAATTTTTCGGAAACCTTAAATATTTTACATGATTTTGTATCAAAATTGCTTCCCAAATACAAAGATGAAAAGTACATGATTGTATCTTAAAGTGTTCTCCAAAAAAATCAATTTTGATGAAATCTCAAATTTATCTACCAATCAAAAATGTGATTGGTGTACAGCTGAATCTCAACGTATCCTTTGATAATTTCAATTTTGATCAAAACTCAAAACTTAATGTTTGGAAATTTTACATTTTTTAGCAACAAAATTACTTTTTTTGGGTTTTGGAGTAGTTTATCAAAAATGTTTTTTACTTAAAAAAGATATCAACTAAATTTTGAAACCCGGACAATCAAAATTTTGTTATTGCAACTTTAAACAAGCAACGAGTCACTATTCCATTAAGTCAGATCAAATTTTGATTAATTTTGGAATCTTTTTTGGAACAAAATATTAAGCTTATACTTAAATTGGCATTTTAAATCAATTAATTTTAAAGTTTAAGCTTATGGACCTGTTTTTTGTGCAGAGAGCAAGTTTTTTTTCTAGTCCCAAAATTGAAAAGCAAAATATTAAGTTTTTAGAAAATGTAAAATTGCTTTCTAAATTCATAATCTATTGTCATAAAAACTGAAGAATTGAGTAGATCTACATATAGATATTAGACTACATCCAAAGATCTAATACCAAAGTTTGGCTTCAACATTTTTCTTTTTAAGCTGGTCTAGAACAAAAATCAAAAAGCAAAAAAATGAAGATTTCAGACCAAAAATAGTATATTTTAAAATTCATAAAATTTGTTGTCATTAAAACTGAAATTTTGAGACTACTTCCAAAGATCTCATACCAAAATTTGGTTTCAACATTTTTATCTCCTAAGCTGGTTTAAAATCAAAATAAAAAAATTAAGTTTTTAGGCCAAACATGGTATAGTAGGTTTCAAAATTTATAAAAAAATTGTAAAAAAAGGACAATTAAATTTTTTCTATGAATTGAGTAGATCTATACATTATCAGACTACTTCCAAGGATTCTAAGAAAAATTAAGAATTTGTTAGTGTAAAAATAACATCTTTGATTGACCTTACTACTGACAAATTCAAAATTAAAATCTAACATTTCAATGATTCTATGAGGAATTAAGTAAGACGCTCTAGGAGAGAAGCAAAGATTAAAACTCAAGTCTAATGATATAGGATTAAATCCAAATTAGTCTACAAGCTCTCGGTTAAGTCAAAAGGATTTTTTGCTAATTACAGACGCCAGAGGTTAAGACTACCTTATCTAGAAGTTTTGCCGCAAATTCAGGAATTGGGTTCTTTAACGTGAACGCAACATTGAGGCAGTATACAGGACCTACGCACTCAAAGAAAATTTGATTAGAATGGATCTTGATCAGAATCTCTACCCACATTGAGAGGGTATATAACAGAGCAGGAGAAACCGTTTACCTAGCTAGGAAGAATTCTGAATAGGCTAGAAAACAAACTCGAAGAAGATCTAGAAAAGAAGATTATGCAAACCAACATAATAAAAAAATTGCTGGAAAGCAAAGACAATTGGAAAAGGATTAATAATTCCATCAACAATATTATGAGCATAAAAACAAAAGAAGAGTTTGGAACGACAGAGAGAAAGAAATAGACAGAGCATGACTGAAGATATGACACAAAGCAATTCCGGTCATGATGGCAGTGTAAAATAGGTAGGTTTTAGTTTGTAGAATCTTCCAGATGGGGGAAGAAGTCACAGATCCCTGAATTATTGGTTAGGTTAGGTTAGGTTAGGTTAGATGAGGTTAGGTTAGACACGTTAGACATTATAAAAAAAACTAATGCACTTTATTTGATGTCCAACATGGGAAATATTGTAGAAAAAAATTGGCCTTAGAAGAATCCAGCCTAGGCTAAAAAACAAACTCGAAGAAGATCTAGAAAAAAAGATTTGCAAACCAACATAATAAAAAAATTGCTGGAACGCAAAAATTAATAAAGGATTAATAACTCCATCAACGATATTATGAGCATAAAAGCAAAAGAAAAGTTGGAACGACAGAAAACAAGAAATAGACAGAAGATATAACTGAAGATACCACAAGGCAATTCCGGTTATAATGGCAGTGTAAAATAGGTGGGTTTTAGTCTGTAGAATCTCCCAGATAGGGAAAGAAGATCCCTGAATCAGGACATGCTTAAAAGCATTTCCCTTTTAAATAAAAAACTACATTAGGTTTGGTTAGGTTAGGTTAGACACGTTAGACATTATAATGCACTTTTTTTGATGTCCAACATGGGAGATGATGTAGAAGAAATTTGGGCTTATTGTAGATACTCTTAGACTCATATTTAGTACATTTTCCTAAAGTAAAGTTTTAAGAGACAAGAAATCAGTAATTTTTTTTTAACTTAAAAGCTACAATATCAGCAAAACCGGATTCTACAAAAATATTGGTCATTGCTCAAACCTTTAGAAAAAATTTACAGTTTTCTAAAAAAATGTCCAAAAACTTTAATTAATTGAAGAGACATATTAGAAATTTTTTGCTCAATCATTGAATAATTTTTGAAAACTTTTGTAAATTTGAAACCAATTTCAACAAATTATGTCCAATAATCATTAAAGTCTTTTGAGCTTTTTGTAATAAATAAGCTAAAAGTCTTTAGATGAAGCTTTGATTTATTCTAAATTTGTAACTAATTGATCAGCCAAACAACAATTTTTCATTGTTGAAGTCATAAGATTAACTTTGGAGAAGTGCATCATGTTTTAGAAGACGTTTTTTTAGTACAGGGGAAAGAAGTCAGGAATCTTTTTAAAAATGCCAGATCAATTTTAATAATCACTAATCTCTGCCTAATTATTCCTAAATTCAGGAACGGCGCTAGTCTGGGGGCGTTGTGACCTGTGATGATTCACACTTTGTTAACACTTTTAAAGACTTGTGCTTGAGTATAAATCATAATAAAATTTAAAAAATCAATGAATTAATTGGAATTCGGTTTTTTGGGTCTATTTTAATAAAAACGATTGAAAATTATTGCAACCACATCCCTGTTGGTAATGAATATTGTGCATTTTGTAAGAAGTATAGTAATATTGTAATGAAGTCCGGAAATAGTAGGGCTACAATGTTATAAACTGCTGTGTAATAATACTAGTACACAATGCAATTGATATGGGTGCATTATGTAATTGATCCTTAAATCGCTGCCAATTGTGGAAGCTGCAATATTAATGAATGGACCGGAAATTCCTTAGTTTGTTAAAATTTTAAGCAACAAAAATATCATTTATTTTAATATAAATTAGACACTAAATTATCTATCGCCTTAGGGTTTGAAAACGCTTCCTTCCGTTCAACCCCTCACATTAAAACCATACCAAAAATTAAATTACAATTAAACTCGTAGGGGTTGGTAAGCCGCAACTTTAACCAATTCGTTCGGCCTATTTAATCCAGCAAAGTAAACAAGATTGCGCCTAATCGATTCGAACAGATAGGGAAAAAAAACGCAACCCCCTTCGAACAGGAACCGATCAATTTTACACCACATTGCTTGCTTGCTTGTATTCACCCCGAGGCTTGAATTATTATTTATCATCTCAAGTATAATGCGGGTATTTTTGCGCTGACAATACTAATTAACAAACCTCCCCACCACCCTATGGAAAACAATACATGAAATATTTCCCACGTACATAGGACAAAAACTCATACTCATTACGCAGTCACTCTTAGTTTCGTTTGCAATTTTTTAATTAGCTTGCTTCACGCATCGTTATAATAAAATGGCGGATACTGTGCAACTTGTTAATTGTTGCCCAGATAACGGAACGGATGTTACGAACCGAAGAAATTAAAAGTCCTATTGCAGTCCGAGGTTAGGAATATTTTTGTGCAACACGCTCTGTGGAATTAATCGCCATCTTGTGTGTGCATTTTATGTGTAGCACACCAAAAAAATATAAAAAACCGTGTAGCTTGCTCAAAAATTAGTTAAGCTTAAGCCCGAAAAAATATTTGTTAGTAAAACCAAAACCAAAAAATAAAAATAAATCAATCCAAAATTGTTTGTTTATTAATGTCGGCTTATCAGAGCGTGGTTAAAAACCATTGTTTCTGTAACACAACACATCCGTAATTACTTATGTTTAATTATTTAAATAGCAGCAATATAAATTGCATAAAAGACCTTGCTCGGTTTAGAAAATGAATTTTAGATTGATTGTATTAAAACAACAAAACAACTCGCAAATGTATTGAATATTGTCAAAAGTATTTAACCTTGAATTTCTATTTAATTATTATTAGTGTTCATCCTTCTTTTGCAATTCGTCGTTGGTGGTGTGCGCTTTCATATTTAATATTTCAAAAATAATTGTTGGTAATTATATTGCATTTGAGTTAATTTGGAAAAACGTCGGTTGTTTCTAAATTGTTAATTGCTTAATTTGTAAGCGATTGTTGCAACGGTATAATTCATTTAAGAAATGGAAATGTTTTCACACAAAGGAATATCATTTTGCATGGGGTTTTCGTAATTAGATTTCGTTTGCTTCAGGATTTTTTTTTTATTTTGAAAGAAATGTTGTAATGGATCGAATTGAGAGTGAATTAATTTAGATATTGTTTTTAAAATCAAAATAATTTAATTATTTTGTGAATTTTATTTAGTTTATTACAATTTTTTTGAAAAATTTAACATACAATTTTTATTATTAAATAGTGTAGTCTGTCTGAACTAACCATTGGATGATTTTCTTATTTAAGCCACAAAGTACCAATATCAATATAGTACTTTATAAAACTATATATATAAAAATAAATTTGTTAAATCAAAATTATCCTTCAATTGGGGTAATTAGTTAAATATTTTAAGCAAATTTGGGTACTACTATACACTAAGTATATGTATGTATTGACATGCAGTGTTAGGTTAGGTTAGATTAGGTTAGGTTAGATTAGGTTAGGTTAGGTTAGATTAGGTTAGATTAGGTTAGATTAGATTAGGTTAGGTTAGATTAGGTTAGGTTAGGTTAGATTAGGTTAGGTTAGATTAGGTTAGGTATTACTTTGTTAGTTTACTTGAATTTTTTGAAGTTAAATTGGCTTCCTAACTGGGGTAGTTTGATAAATTTTTTAATCAAATTTAAGAACTACTAAGTATATACTTTGATTCAACATTGTTTTCCATTATAAGTTAACAATTTTAATAAATACTATTTTTTTTAAATAAGCTTAATTTAGAATGGAAATTATAAATTTAGCTTCTAAATTATTATTTTTAATTTGTCTATGAAATTATAAACATTATCTTTGATCTAACCCAACACAACCTAACATATCATAAGCTAACCTAAAATAACATAACCTATCTTAAATTTACCGTTTTTGATGTTAAAATGCGCAAAAAAACTATTTTATTAATCAATTTTTATAATTCCAAACAGTTATGTATCATGTTGGTCAACTAACCAGCAAATTTTATCAGAATAGCTTAATAATTTTTGGTTTGCAAAAAATTACGTAAAAAATTTACCGTTTTATGTTAAAATGCGCTCAAAATCCATTTAATTGAAATAATTTTACAATTTTAAAATTCCAATAAATATTGCAAACTGTTTTACTATTAACAAACTAATTTGATAAAAATTGTTGGATTAGTTTTTGATTTATAGCAAATTACGTAAAAAACTTGCCGTTTTTTAGGTTAAAATGCGCTAAAAAATAATTTTATTGAACGAATTTTACATTTTTTATAATTTCAAACAATTTTGCAAAATGTTGGGCTCTCAATCAGCAAATCCAATCAAAATTGCTTTAATAGTTTCTATTTTATATCAAATTACGTGACAAATTTAGCGGTTTTTATATTAAAATGCGCTAAAAACCCATTTTATTAAACTAATATTACAATTTTTATAATTCCAATAAGTTATGCAACATATTGGACTTCTAACTAGCAAGTTTGATCAATATTGCTCAATAAATTTTAATTTTATAGTCAATTACGTAGAAAATTTACCGTTTTTTATGTTAAAAAGCGCTAAAAATCATTTGATCAAAATAATTTTACAAATTTTGTAATTTTAATTGATTTTGTAACATGTTAGATTTTTAATCAGTAAATTTGATTAAAATTGCTCGATTAGTTTTTGTTTCATAAGAAATTACGTAAGAAATTTAGCGTTTTTTAAGTTAAAATGGGCTCAAAACAATTTTATTGAACTAATTTTACAATTTTTATAACGTTTCTAGCATCTTTGACTCAAAATTAATAAATTTGATCAAAATTGTTTTATTGGTTTTTGTTTTATAGCAAATTACGTAAGAAATTTACCGTTTTTTGGTTAAACTGCACTAAATTACCAATTTATTTAAATAATTTTACAATTTTTATAATTCCAATCAAATTTGCAACATGTTGGACTCTTAACTAGCAAATCTGATTAAAATTATCTTAATCATTTTTGTTTTATTGCAAAGTACGTTAGAAATTTACCGTTTTTTATGTTAAAATGCGCTAAAAACCATTCTATTGGAATAATTTTAAAAAATTTAAATTTTCAATAAATTTTGCAGCATATTGGACTTCTAACCAGCAAGTTTGATCAATATTGCTCGATAAATTTGTGTTTTATAGCCAATTACGTAAAAAAAATACCGTTTTTTACATTAAAATGCGCTAAAAACCATTTTATCAAAAAGAAAAAATACAATTTTTGTAATTTCAAAATAAGTTTTTAACATATTAGACTTATAATCAGCAAATTTGATCAAAATTGCTGGATTAGTTTATGTTTTATAAGAAATTACGTGGGAAATTTAGCGTAATTTAGGTTAAAATGTGCTAAAAACAATTTTATTGAATTACTTTAACAATTTTTATAATTCCAATAACGTTTCCTACAACTTAGACTCCTAATTAGTAAATTTTATCAAAATTGCTTTATTAGTTTTTGTTTTATAGCAAATTGCGTAAAAATTTGCCGTTTTTAGGTTAAAAAGAGCAAAAATCTATTTTTTATTAAAAAAAATTTGATTTGTTAAAATTCTAATGAAATTTGCAACAAGTTAGACTCTTAATCAATAAATTTTATCAAAATTGTTGCATTAGTTTTTGTTTTATAGAAAATTAATTGAAAAAAATTCAGTTTTTATGGTAAAATGAGCTAAAAAACTATTTTATTATTATAAGTTATTAAAATTTTTATAATTTCAATATATATTACAACATGTTGGACTCCTAATTAGTAAATTTGATCAAAATTGCTTCAATACTTTTTGGTCTATAACAAATTACGTAAAAAAATTACCGTTTTTTATGCTAAAACGCGCTAAAAAAATTTTTTATTTAAATAATTTTTAAATCTTTATAAATCCATTAAATTTTGCATCATAGTAGACTACTAACCAGCAAATTTGATCAAATTTCTTTCAATAGTTTTTGTTTTATTGCAAATTACGTTAGAGATTTACTTATTTTTATGTTAAAATGTGCTAAAAAATTCTTTTATTGAATTTTTTTTATTTTTTATATTTTCAATAAATTTTGCAGCATGCTGGACACTTAACTAGTAAATTTGATTAAAATTGCTTAACTAGTTTTTGTTTTATAGCAAATTACGTAAAAAATTTACCGTTTTTTATGCTTAAATGCGCTAAAAAATTATTTTATTGAAGTTTTTTTTAATTTTTATAATTTCAATAAGTTTTGCATCATAGTAGACTACTAACCAGCAAGTTTGATCAAAATTGCTTTATTAGTTTTTGTTTTAGAACTAATTACGTGGGAAATTTACCGTTTTTTGAGCAAATAAACTATTTAATTGAACAAATTTTACAATTTTTATAATTTGAAACAATTTTACAACATGTTGGACTCTTAACCAGCAAATTTTATTACTATTGCTTCATAAGTTTTTATTTTATAGCCAATTAAGTAAGAAATTTGGCATTTTTAATGTATAATAAGCTAAAACCAATTTTTGAAATAAATTTTCATTTTATATAATTCCATTAAGTTGTAAAACAAGTTGTACTCAACCTAACCTAACCTGGCTAGCAAAATTGATTAAAGTTGGTTGATTAGTTTTTGTTTTATAGCAAATTACGTAAGAAATTTACCGTTTTTTATATTAAATTGTGCACAAAAACAAATATTATTGAAATGATTTAATATTTTTTATTTTTTTTTTTAGATTTTGCAACTTGTTGAACTCCTAATTAGTAAATGTAATCAAAAATGCTTAAATAGTTTGTGTTTTGTAGCAAATTACGTGGAAAATTTAGCGTTTTTTAGGTTAATATGTGCTGAAAACTATTTTATTGTAATATATATATAATTTTTATAATTCCAATAAACTTTGCAACATGTTGGACTCCTAATTAGTAAATTTAATCAAAATTGCTTCATTAGTTTTTGTTTTAAAGCAAATTACGTGAAGAATTTACCGTTTTTTACGTTAAAATGCGTTAAAAAATCTATTTATTTAAATAATTTTACAGTTTTTATAAGTCCAATCATTTTTGCAACATACTGAACTACTAATCGGTAAATTTGAGTAAAATTGCTTCATTAGTTTTAGTATTATAACCAGCTACGTAAAAAAACTGTAAATTTTTTACGTTTTTTTGTGTTAAAATGCGCAAAAAAATGTTTAGTTACAATTTTTATAATCTCAATGAATTTTGCAACATTTTGGGCTTCTGGCCAACAAATTTGATCAAAATAGCTAGATTAGTTTTTGTTTTATAGCAAATTGCGTAAAAAAAGTTCCGTTTTTTATGTTCAAATCCGCTAAAAACTATTTTGTTGAAATTATTTTACATTTTTATCATTTTAATGGATTTTGCAACATGTTTGACTCTTAATTAGTAAATTACATCAAAATTGCTAAAATAGCTTTTGTTTTACAGCAATTTACGTTAAAAAATTACCGTTTTTTTTTTGTTAAAATGCGTTATAAAATTTATTTAACAAACTAGGTTGACAATTTTAATAATTCCACTCAATTTTGAAAAATTAAAAAGTGATAATTGGCAAATTTGATTAAAATTGCTAGATTAGTTTTGGTTTTATAACCAGTTACGTAAAAAACGGTAAATTTCTTAGGGTTTTTTGTGTTATTTAGTTACAAATTATTTAGTTACAAAAACCTCAGCCTAATTAACTTAAATTTGTTTAATTCTACATTTAAGCTAAAGCAAAAATAATTTTAATTTTTAAATCTATATAAACCTTACACTATTTTATCAGAAAACCTAGGTTAAAAAGGTTTTCAAAATTGTATTCTCATGGAAAAAATTGAAGCTAGTTAAACATTGCTTTCAGATCTAATAAGCAAACCTAAGTTTTATTAATCCTTTAATAACTTTTAGTTTTTTAATAATAAGCCAAACCTAGCTTTAGATTTGGCAGATAGAACCTAAATTGAAAGTAATAACTTGCGTAGGTTGGTTTAATTTACAATTGCGTTGACTAATTTAATGAAATTTAAACCTAGGTTGTTGTTGGTTTAGTTTAAACCTAGGTTGCTGTTGATTTAATTGGAACCTAGGTTGCTAATGGTTTAATTTAAACCTAGATTGCTGTTGGTTTAATTTATACCTAAGTAGCTATTGGTTTAATTTAAACCTAGGTTGCTGTTGATTTAATTGGAACCTAGGTTGTTGTTGGTTTGATTTAAACTTAGGTTTAATTGAGTAACCTGCAAAAACAGTACAAACTTTTTTTAGATTGTGGCTCAACTTTTAGTAACTGATGCTGTTACTTGAAGTTCAAACTTTTAAAGTTGAATGTTTTATTCAACCTAGGTTGCGTTGTGTTTTTAAATCATTTGCGAGTTGTTTCATTGTTTTGTTAATAAATAAAACTAAAATAAAATAAAGAAAATAAAAATAAAATGTCGGTAAACCGAATATTCGCTCTTACCGGCGCTAGTTCTCGATTTGTTGCGTGGCTTATTGGGCGATTGTGCCCCTTGGCCGGTAAACTGTTGCTTTTGCGGTGAGTACACTGCACCATGAATACCGTGGCCATACGCAGAGCCATACGAGCTCTCAAAGTTACCATTGAACATGCCTGTTGACGTTCCCTCATAGTCACTACCTTCGCGTTGTTTGTTGTTGGACGCCACCGACGGCTTGATGTCCAGCGCACAGCTCTGCTGATTCTCATGCATGAAGGCACCCATTGCAGCCGCCACCGCACTCTGGTACTCCTGCCCTCCGGCGGGCGCTATCGAATCCGGCGTCGAATCCTTAGGCGGCGTCGGCGGGAATGAGAAGAGGTTATGTGGCTGCGATACTGGTACAGATGAAGGCGACTGCGATTTATCAGGATCACCACCACCGAACGGCACCCATGGACTTGAATGATTCAGTGGTTTTGAATCTGATAACCATGGATGTAAGGGTGCGTGGAAGTGCGGCCTGCAGACTTGCCCCGAAGACATCCTCGACGCTACAACAATAAAATCACCATTAATAAATAAAACATCTGCAAACAATAAGGGTTTATAAATATATTGCACTTTTTGGGGGTTGGATTTATGTAACCCTCACCTGGCGCATTAATGGTGGACGATTATCTCGCGATCCCATCGCAGATAGCGGCCAGATTAGCGGGGATCCTAACGGACTTCCGCAGATGCCTACCAGAAGGGTATTATTATTTTGGGTTGCGAATGTTTCCTGTTTTTCACATAAAGCAATGCACGAATTGTTGTACCACCATCATGGGAATAATTAAGAGCTCAGTAAATGGTGGAGATGGATACATTGTGTGCAACTTTTTGGCATAAATCTTTTAGATTAGATCACTATCACCCCTTTTAATTCAACAATGGCTATTTAAGAATTGAGTTAGGTCTTTATTATGAGGTTTATTTAACGATTTTTTTGGAGTTTTAGTTGTAATGGTCGTTTCTAGTAAAATTTATTGATTGTACTAATGAGCGTACCAAAAAATAAATTATGTTTTGCAATAATTATTTCTGGAAGCCACATTTTTGAAAATTTAATTTTAAAATTTTGCTCAGACTTAGTATACTATTTAACAATTAATAGAAGAAATTTACAATCGACTGAACAAATTATAAATATTTTTTATTAAATTTCAAACATATTTTTTTTTTAATCTGAATTAATTTTTATAAAAATCGGTGCAAACTGAAATATTTCTGAAAGCAACATTTTTGAAATTTGTCTCAGACTAGTATACTAGTTGACAATTACTAGAAAAAATTTATGACCGACAGAAAAAAAGTATTTTTTTTTTTTTTTTTAATTTGGATCAATTTTTGTATCAAAGCTAAAAGCTGGTTTAAAATATTTAAAAAAATTGAAATCATATTTTCCAATTTTAATTTTGAGTATTTAGCTTGGGTTAACCAAAGTATTAAGTTCTTTCAATACAAATAAGTTTTAAAATTTGGAAGAAATTTATGGATTTTATAAATTTTGTTTCAACCAACTCATCATAGCCTAGATTTTAATAAACTATTGAAACTAGTATAAATTCAATTTAAGATTAAATTTAGAGTGACTCATCATACTCCTAAATACGATGATAATGAAATAACAAATTTATATCAATTGTATTATAATATGAGAACATTATTTTCCTCTCATTGAAACAAAATACTAACAAAGCAAATTTTTCGGTCGCTCATTAAAATACCCATGTATCCATTTCGTGTTTTAAACAATTTACATGCATACCAAACAAAGGCAAAATGAAGATCGTGCGCAATGTAAATGATCCCAAACACTGGCACACCTCCAACAAAATCATAATATTAAAAAAAAAATATTAAAATGATGCGACACTTTAACCATGGGAAACTCTTTACAACTTCATTCTTTGTTACTTAAAACTGTATATAATTGTTAGCATTCTTTACTACTATGTAAATCTCAGTACATTAATCTTAGTATAATTAGTATTGTACAACAAATCAATGATATATTTATTCAGTATATAAAACATAAATGTAGATTACAATCAAAAATAAAATCATAGCAATTTAAAATCTTGTCCGATTAAATTAAATCGTATGATGTATTACACATACGATTGCAACGAACGTGCATGTGAAATCATTTTATTTAGTAATATCAAAATAATGTTTTGTTTCCATTTATGTGGAAACACTAGCGCATATAATATAAAATTTCTGATCAGATCAAGATTTTATCGTGTCGCTTCCTTCCGGCCTCTATGCGCGTTCGAATTACAACAAAAAAAAATATGTTATTATAATTGTATTACGGACGATAAACATGGTATTATTGCATACATTCTTCAATGTAATTGAGTAATTTACATTTTATTTTATTCAGGTATATATTGTGAGAGCTCCTCGAAAACTGATCAATACTACTCGGATCGATCCTGTATAATTTTACCATTAAGCTGGTTGGTTCTCCTCGCAGTATATGTGGGAACACCTTTGTGTTTCAAATAGTTGATTCGCTTCCAATAATTAATTAAGCGGTTTAAATTGGCTCGGATATTTTTAGTTTAATTAATTGATTTTTTTTAATGTGTTTGTTTAAACATCTGCGGCAAATCATATAGCATGTCTCGTTTAAACAGTGCGCCACTTGTCGAGGAATATTATATGAGGAGTTGAAAAAAATATTGTTAATAATACCGCTACTACGACCGACCGTCTGAGATCCATCAATGCGCAACGTCGCGCGCAATTTCCCAAGTTGTATTCATTTCGCGTTCGTGCAGGATGGAAAAAATATGACTCAAGATTCCAAGAAATTTTTTAATACACAAATGAATTGACGAATTGTTTTAGTTCAAACGAATTTTTGTGTTTTGCATGTTTATTTAGCAGCGTATATATTTATACCAAAAGTTTTAGCTTCATTAGTGGTCGGTCCTTTTTTTGACGATTTGTGTATGATATACAATTATCTAAGTTGTCTTCACTAAATTAAGTGTTAAAAAATGTTTTTTAAGGAAAAAAAATTCAAAAACTATGATCTACGGTAAGAGCAAAAGCAAGTTTAAGTTCGACAAGGCTCAGTAATAGGCTCCACTTGTACTGTGGAGATTATGTCAGATTTCTTGTAGCTAGCATGACTTGTACAAGATATTTGAAAGAAATTTATACAGCCGCTATAAAGTATAAGTAGAATTATTGATTGTATTGCCTTGCTCAGTTCAATTTGTGCCTTAGCTAAATTTTACTATAGTCACTGCGTATTTATTTTATATATCGTATAAACGTACAGATTATGCGCAGCAGTTAATTTTTTTAGATTTATTTAATACTGACTGCCGTGTACTTGTTTTAGTTATATTCATATTTTTAGTATTAGTTGTTGTTTTGTTAAATTTAAATATTTTCTAGTATGTAGATATACAGGTATTTTGTAATGGCTTCCGTTGGTTAATAAACATAATATTCATTCATAATATTTGCACAGTTGATGACATAGCTAGATCAAATTGCATATGCTTAGGTTAGCTTAGTATAGTTAAGTTTGCTTAAAGTCAGTTTAGCTTAGGTTAGATTAGACAAGAGTAATCAACGAAGAAACTGAAAACTTGTTGCATTAGGTGTAAAAAAAAATGCGTTCTATTGACAGTGTTTTCTGTAAAGGCAAGAAAAGTGTGTGTGTACAATGGATTTATCAAATGTGTGCGATTGGAAACTTATTAAATCTGGCTACAAGAGCAAGATTTGTAGAAAGGTTTCAGGCTTTTTTTGCAACGTTAACAACTAACAACGTAGTATCAACAGAAAACTGTTATTGATGTTATTAGAATACGTGCAACGGTATTTTATTGGGGAGGTCAAATCAAGAGCATCCACAGTCAGCGGATAATCAAAAACTTCATTGGGAGATAGGATATCAATAATAAAAATAATAAAGTGATAAAGAAGAATAGAACCAGATCATCTTGATTTAGTTTTTATATAAATCAATCACTAACTGTCAAAAAACGACATAAACTGTTGGAAACTGTCAAAAAAGCCATATACTGTCAAAATTCATTCTAAACTTTACAAATACTGTTTGAAGCTATTAAAAGCTGTTCTAATCTATCAAAAACAATAATGATATGATAGAAAATAATAAAACAATCACACTAACTGTTAAAATGCGACACAAATTATTTGAAATTGTCAAAAACTGATTGTTGAAAAAGCCATAAACTGTCAAAGTTGCTTCTAAACTGTCAACATTGCATCTCAACTGTCAAAATTAAAAGTCAAGTAATTGAAAACCTTAGAATTAGCAAATTCTATTTCAAAATTATTAACAATCAAGCAATAATTGTCAAAAAGTGTTGCAAACTGTCAAATAGTGTTTGGAGTTGTCAAAGTCTGTTTTAAACTACCAAAAACAATAATGATCTGATAGAAAATAATCAGAAAAAGATAATCTAAATTAGGCACTTATATAATTAATCATTAATTGTCAAAAAGCAACATAATCTATTCGAAACTGTCAAAACCTAATTGTCAAAAATGCCATAAACCGTCAAAATTGATTATAAACTGCCAAAATTGGTTCTTAACTGTCAAAATTGGTTATTAACTGTCAAAATTGATTCTTAGTTGTCAAAATTAATTGTTAGCTGTCGAAATTTATTCTAAACTGTCAAAATTGCATCTGAACTGTTTAAAATAATAGCAAAAAAAATTAAAAATCCCAATTTAAAATGCATTTCAATCAATTAATAAAATTGTCAAAATATGTCGCCAACTGTTAAATATTGTTCAAAACTTTCAATAGCTGTTTTAAGCTATTAAAAACAATAATGATGTAATAGAAAATAATAAAAATCAATCACTAAATGTCAAAAATCAACATAAACCACTCAAAGCTCTCAAAAATAAACTGTCAAAATTGATTCCGAACTGTCAAAGTTGATTTTAAACTGTCAAAATTGATTTTAAACTATCAAAACTTATTCTAAACTGACAAAATTTATTCTAAACTGTCAAAACTACATCTGAACTGTCAAAAATAATAGTCAAATAATAGAAAACCATGGAATTAGAATATTCTATTTCAAAATGCATTCTAATCAATCAATAAATGCTAAAATGCATTGCAAACTGTCAAATACTGTTCGAAACTGTCAAATACTGTTCGAAACTGTCAAAAGCTGTTTAAACTATCAAAAACAAAAATAATGTGATAGAAAATGACAGAAATCAATTACTAACTGTCAAAAAAGAACATAAACTGTTTGAAAATATCAAAAACAAATTGTCAAAAGAGACATAGACTGTCAAATCTCATGCTTAACTGTCAGAAATATTAGTCAAGTGGTAGAAAACTTTAGAATTAAAGTATCCTATTTTGAAATGCATAAGATTTAATCAATAAGTGTCAAAATGTGTTGCAAACTGTCAAAAACTGTAAAAAGCAACATAAAATGTTTGAAACTGTCAAAAATTATTTGCCAAAAGTCCATAAACTGTCAAAATTAATTCGAAACTGTTAACATGTACTTTAAACTGTCAAAATTGATTCTAAACTGTTTAAATTATTTCTAAATTTTCAAAACTTAATCTAAACTGTCAAAATTGCATCTGAAATATCCAAAACAGTAATTTTAAGTATTAGAAAACCATAGAATTAGAAAATCATACATAACAATCAATCAATAAACGTCAAAGTATGTTGCAAACTATCAAATACTGTTTAGAACTGTCAATAGCTGCTTTAAACTATCAAAAACAATAACGATGTGATAGAGAGTGATAAAACCAGATCATCTTGATTTGTTTTTTTTTTAACTAATCACTAACTGTCAAAAAAGTTCTGAATTGATAAAAAGTAATTTGATCTGTCAAATAATTCTCTAAATTATCAATAATAACTCGGGACCGGGGCCTAGGCAAAGCGAGGCACTTTGACGTCAAACCCAAAGTCGGTCCCGTGCTTTGGCCTCCCGAGGAGTTTATGTTTAAAAACTAAACAGAAACTGTCATAATTGATTAGATGTCAAAAAATGTTAAAAACAATTTAAAAACTTAAAATGGAAAAAGTTATGGAATTATCATCTTAATAACGCGCACAACTGTCAAACTGCTTGTCAAATTGTCATATTATATCATCAAACCGTCAAATAATCCAGAAAATGACGAAATGATGATCAAAAACTGTTATATTATATTTTAAACAGTAGACAACTGTCAAATTACTTTCAACTATTCATTAAATTGTCTTAATAGATTTTAAACTGTCAAAGAATCTACAAAATTACAAAATAGTTGTCTTGAACTGTTAAAAATTTTTGATTCACAATCCAAACAACACACAACTGTCAAACTGCTTATAGTTACTTATCGAATTGTTATAATATATTTTCAAATTGTCAAAAGATCTAATAATTGACAAAATGATGGCCAAAAATTGTCAAAAGTAGTTAAATTATTTTTTACTTATAACAGTTTATCAAACTGTCAAAGGATCTAAAAATTGACAAAATAATGACTAAGGTTTGTCAAAATAGTAGTCTGGAAGTGTCATATTATATCATCAAATTGTCAAAACATCTACAAACTAACAAACTAGTAGCAAATGACTCTTAAAAGTTTTAAATTATATTCTAAACAAGGCACACTGCTCACAATTGTTTACCAAACTGTCATAAAAATTTGTTTCATCAGACTGTCAAAGAATCTAGAAATTAACAAAATTGTAGTCTTCAATTGTCATAGTATAACATTAAACTGTCTAAAAATTTACAAACCAACCAAATGACACCCAAAAACTGATCGATTTTATTTTAAACAAAGCAGAACTGTCAAACTGCTTAGAACTGTTCAGAAGATTTAGAAATTAACAAAAATGTAGTTTTAAACTCTCATCAAATTGTCAAAAGATCTAGATACCTACGAAATGATGGTCAAGAACTGTCAAAAGTTGATCAATTTTATCCTAAACGAGAAACAACTGCAAAACTGCTTACAACTGTTAAAAAACCTAGAAATTAAAATAAATAGTAGTCTTAAATTATCATATTTTACCATCAAACTATTAAAAGATGTAGAAACCTACAAAAATGGTGCCCAAGAACTGTCAAAAGTTGTTAAATTATTTTTTAAATAACGAACAACAGTCAAACTTCTAAGAACTGTTTATGAAACTGTCAAAGGATCTTAAAATTGACAGAATGGTAGTTTTGAACTGTCATAATATATCATCAAATTGTCAACGGATCTAGAAACCAACAAAATTATTGTCAAGAATTGTCAAAGGTTTATCAATTTTCTTCTAAACCAGAAACAACTGTCAATCTGCTTACAACTGTACATCAAACTGTTTAAAAATTTAGAAACTGACAAAATGGTGCCCAAGAGTTGTCAAAAGTTGTTAAATTATATTTTAAATAGCGCACAACTGTTAAACTGCTTATAATTGTTTATGAAACTGTCAAAGAAACTAAAAATTAACAAAATGGTAGTCTTGAACTGTCATAATGTATCATCAAACTGTAAAAAAATGTAGAAAGCAACAACATAATGGCCAAAAACTGTCAAAATTGATCAATGCTATTCAAAACAACACACAGTTGTCCGAATACTTACAAAATCTAGAAACTGACAAAATTGAGGTTTTGACTTGTCATATTATGTCATTAAAATTGACAAAACAGAGGCAAAGAACTGTCAAAAATAGTTAAACTGTTAATGAACTGTTAATTGATCTAAAAACTGTCAAAATAATGGCAAAAAATTTGCAAAAGTTATTCTAATCACCTAACAACTGTCAACCTAACCTAACCTAACCTAAAAACTGTCAAACTACTCACAAATGTTTATCAAACTGTCAAATGATCAAGAAACTAACAAAATTGAAATATTTAACCTAACCTAACCTAACCTAACTACTGTCAACCTAACCTAACCTAACCTAACCTAACAACTGTCAAACTACTCACAAATGTTTATCAAATTGTCAAATGATCAAGAAACTGACAAAATTGAAATATTGAACTGTTAAAAGTTGTTAAATTATATTTTAAAGTTGACAAAATAGTAGTCTGATACCAATTTAGAAGGTTTACCTGCAAAGTTTAGTAATAGAAACTTTAAAATCTATAATGCGTGGAAAGCTAAGGTTTTTGGGTCCTACCGCAAAATATTTAAAAAAAAGGCTGTAGCGGCTTTTTTTTTTCAATAACAATGTTGCTAAATAACGTACAATTTTGTAATTTTTTAAATTTTATTTTATAATAAAACGTTGGAGGCTTTCATGTGCTCGAGGGCTCTTCAACATTGCAGTCTCATGCTTAGAAGAAGCTTCGCCTTTGTCTGTAATGCATAGGGTTTGAATGAATACAGTAAGAAACTTGGTCTGTAAAAAAATAGGCCAGTGACGTGGAACAAAATAAGCAAAACAAAGAAAGTGTTAAATTACCTAAAAGTAAATGTTGACAAAAATGTATGAAAATGAAAAAGAAAATATGAAAAAAGTATCAAACAAAATGTTATCCATCTAAATACAAGCAATTATATTCAAAAAACTCATTCAAAATGAGGTTTTCTAGAGTTTTTATACATAGTTTTTTTCATTCTGGTTTTTACTTTCTATTCAACCAATTGACCAGCAACGTGTTAGCCTTGATGTGTTTATGCCGGTAGCATGCAGAAAAAGTTTGATAAGTCTGCTTTAGTCAGCAAAAGCTCGATCAACCCATGCACTCAAAACTGAAGCTAAAGATTAAAACCTTATTGATGTAAAAAAAAAAATTAAGACCAGAAGACATTATAGTCACATGTGGTTTTGGGTTTGAATACCTATATGGAAAAATACGCTTTATTTTAGTTATGAAAAGACATTTTAGTAGATCTGAAGTATTGTGCACATTTAGGTTAAAACCGCTGAATTTACGGAAAAATTCCTATATGTGGATCTGGCGTCGGTGATTGGCGTTGCAGCAGAATTAGGCCGAAGTTAAATTAATGAGTTTTTAAAAAACGACTGAAAGTTCCACACAGAATAAACTGGATTGTCTATGCAAAGGTCAAAGTAATCCCGACGGACAAAATTTTATTTCTAATAAGTATTTTGAGCTAGTTCTCACGTTTGTATGTAAAAAAGATGTTTCTCATATTGTTTTTTATAAATTTTCTGTTTGCAACATTTTGTTTTTGGATTTAAATTAATTTGTATGATTTGTGTGGGCATGTTTATAAAGATTTGCAGGTTTAGTGTTAAAATTTGTTGTTATTAATGTTTGTTAGAATAGCATAATTTGAAGCATTAATTGGTTTAATTTATAATAATTCACATGAATAACTCACCTGCAAATCTGGAATGGCCTGAAAAATTCAGGCAAGTTTAAAAAAATGTTTGCAATCAATTAATATTAAATATGGTTTCATACAAACATGCGAAAAATAAATCAAAAATAAATTATTGAAACCTAGTGGGATACCAGATTAATAATCAATTTGAGTTATAGAACTAAATTGCAAAATTTAATAGCGTTAGGGGGAATTAAAATTAGCTATATAGGGGTACTTAGGGCGTGGTATACCTCTATGTAAATGGCAATCTACCCAATGCAGATGTAACTATTTGATTTGTATCTTATTGGTGGTATTAAATACGAGGGGCTGAATTTATAGTGTTTTTAAAATTGTTATTTGTGAATGAATCTATTTTTATATTATGATAATATAATGGCCGTGAGTATTCAATAAAATATTTATAGTTTTCATTAGCATAAATCAATAAATTGATCCATCCCAACAAGTTAATTAAATGATTATAATATTTTTATAATTGCATGATATTATTCTTCACCATTCCATAATAATATATGAATACAATTACAGGAAAAATAAAGTCATAAAATATAATTTAATGCTTGTTTTATAGTCTTATGTGTTTTGTACCGGGCATACTTCAAGTCCTCTTTTGTTATTATTACAGGACATTATTCATATCTGACAGTGTTTATTTACTCATTGACATTCAAGTTTGGTCTTTCGGTATGGTCGGATATCACACGAAATGCACGCGCTTCGTAGAAAAATATTCCCTTTTTTTGATGTTTAATATTGACGCCGCGATATCAATGCTTCAAAGAAACCAGTCTGATACATGCATTCTTTAATCGGATGTCCGTTTCATAAACCAGTAATGCTAATCAATTCAATAAACAAATTCGATTATATTTATTTAAAATAATTACCAAAATATTTTTTTCTTATTATCGACTGCGCCAAATAATATTGCATTAAAATTTTTGTTTGAATCTTCTGCATAAGCTTTAGATTAATCTGTAGCTGTATGAATAAACTAAATAACAAACTGCCATTAATGTTGCAATAATATTCCATAAAAGTTTCCAATAAATAAATGTTCCTTCTGTCTAATTACATTCATTATGGAAATTAGAATGAACGCATAATCGGTAATTATAATGTTTATCTAAAAAATATCATTCGCATTGCTGAAATAGGAAATTGCAACATGATTATATTAAAATAAAAATTAACTGGCGCCTAACATTGGTATCAATTATAAAAACAACTTCCTATAGCGCCTCATTGTATTCAATTTTGACGCCCAACATTTGTTGAACTTAAATATTAAAATACATGAAGGTGTGTAGTATACATACATTTTTATGTTTATCATAATAAAAATTCTTGTCTTTAACTGAAAAGAGAGAGGTTGGTTGGTAGTTGAGAAACCCAGGAGTTATAACAAGCGTGTTTTCCACGCAATCATATAAAAAAGAAGATTGTTTTAAAATGCGCGACGATGTATGTTATGATGCTGCGGAGCACCTGGCTTAAGAGGTATATAATATATTTGTGTGTATATACATGGATATAATATACATTCATATAGTTAGTATTTATGCGATGGTCGAAACTCTCAAGCGCGCGAGTCCGAGGACATTTTTATGATAGCGCGGCGGTTGAGATATAGCACTATCAACTTACTTCAACTTTTTTATGTTATATAGTGAGACCCAGAATGTATCAAGTTACGTAAAAATATTTATACTAATCAACATTCTACAAATCAATTGTTTATCAAAGCAGCCGAAATTTTAACCTGACTTGAATATGAAATTTAATTTGCATAAATTAATATTTATTAATAATAAATATATTAAGGTGATGACATATAGTATTGAATATTGAGAGATAATCCATGTGTGGATGAACTAAATTATAGTTATCTATCAACTTAACAGCCGCTCATTATGTCTATTTATGCCCTCTACCCAAAATCCGATAACTAATATAATTATATAGTAAGCGCTTAGAAATTGCCTCTACTTTCATCTTAACTATTATGATGTGTTAAAATTGTTTTCTAAAGTTTTAATCAAAATTGCATCCTATCCATTACATTCATATTTTTTGTTTTGGGTAAGCTCAACTACTGGCATAACTGGTTTTACTGGGTAAATATTTTGTAAACATTCATTTAATATAGTTAAATTAGAATTTGTAATATAATGCCACACGTTGGGTGTCAAACTATGGTATTATGGTGTTTTCAAATTAGCAGGGTTTTTTATATCGAATTACAAATATTATAGGGGATACTTTGTATGAACGGACGGAACAGTTATATGTTACTTAAGTTAATTAAAACCCGCATTATGATAATAAGTTTACAATTTACAATATTACATTATTTTTGTGATTTTAAATTACGTAAACGTCATTCAATGCAAATTCAATTAGCCAGCGACCCTCAATCCTACTAGAATATAAATTCATAAAGTTTAGTAATCAAGGTATATTGCGTTTATGTGTGTATTTAAAAATAGAAGATGATTTTTTTCATATTTTTGCACTGTAAGGTGTGTTTGTTGTACAGTTTATGTAAGTAGTTCTACTCAGATAATACTTTAGCTGTGTTGGTTCTGCGGAGCTAAAGTACTCATTTATCTAAGTAACGCCACTTACATAAGTTATAAAACGGTACAGCTATCACTATCAGCCCTTTTTTACGCTACTGCAGGCGCATTAGACCGGAATGCTGGCAACTTACATTACAGGTAGACTCACATTTTTAAGTAGATTCCGAACAACTGTAAAGAGTATTAATATACTACTGTTCCACGCTCCCAGTCCACGCATTTTACTGTTTGCGGCTGCTTGGCTTCAAGTAATTGTGTTAATCGGAATACAAATTTTGCTTTATTTGATTCATTTTAAGTCTCAGAACTAATTTTTGGAGCGCATAGGTAAAATTACGCAATGTACTGCAAATTGATTGATTGATAATCTGCAAACGATAGAATACGTCATATCAAACGATTTGTTAGAGAAATTGCATGTAAAATATACAAAAACTGCAAACAGTTAAAAAAATGTTATTGCAATAGACCTTGAAAAAAAAATTGACTTCGTGGTTGAAGCTTTTTCGAGCAATTGTAGACAAAGTGGTAATAGATCAGTATAGGCTAACGCATAGGTGAAGAAAAAGTGGAGAAGAAGAAGAAAAAAATGATGAACAAAAAAACAAAATTACACACAGCGCTTCAAATCTATTAAGAAATACAGAAGAATTAGTCAAAAGTAAGAAACAGAACCGTAGCACAATGGTGTAGTGCGAGGACTGATTAGCAGGCAGCTCGGGTTCGATTCCCAGCAGCGTCAATATCTAATTTGTCGAATATATTTTGTTGCGGTCGTCTCTTTTGCAAGGCAATGGCAAACCAGCAAAGTATTTGCTTAGTAAACCACTCTAGTGGTGTGGTTCGGATTCCACGTTAAACAGTAGGTCCCGCATGTCTGTTTAGAACTATTATCGCACACAACAGACATACAAGAGGGAAGCTTACGCACGTAGTAAGTACGGCACTATAAGAAGAAGAAAAAACGGAAATTAAAATGCTCAATCAAACGCAGTTCTGTATCATAAGTAGATGAAAAGTGAAAAATTATTTCAGTTAACAGTTTTACACTATTGTGAACCAACACTATTTTTCTTTCTTTACACAAAAAGCTTGGTTTGGGTTAGTTTAGTTTATGGTTAATTTGAATCCTACACTATCCAGGATTATTAACTCTTAGATGCTTCGGGGTTTCAAGATGTGGGTTTACAAAAGAATTCTAAAAATATCATAAACGGAGATAATTACAAACGTGGAAAATGGGAAATATACTCTAAATACAAGAAAATATAATATTTAGAACATACTATGAGCGGATACAGATATAGGATACTACAGCTACCACATACTAAAAGGAAAAGTTGCAGGATAAAGAGCAGTTAAAAGAATTTTTTTTCTTTCAATAGTTCATCTTTTTTTTCTGTATTGTGGCTAAAAAGCTGAAACATTGGTTTTGCTCTAAACTTTTTTGGACAATAATTAATAATTTTTATTCAGATAATTACCAACATTTTGAATAGATAAGGAACTGGAAGAAAAAGCTTGTGATACAGAGAAAAATTGCAGACAGTAAAAGTGTGGGGCGACGCCAAATTTTATAACATTAAAAACTGGTTTAGTTGTACTTCAAATAAACTTATTAGAACGGCAGTATGAAAAGTAAAAATAACTTTGTTGGCAACCTTTGAGTAGGAGGTGGCACATAAAAATGACGAAGAAGGTGATTAAAAAAATTTCTTTAAAAAAGCTTGAATAGGTTTACGTAGAGTAGACTAGGCTAGGAAGAACATGTAATAGTATATCTTCCTTTAAAATAAGTGGCAAAAACGCCACAATTAATTTTTAACACCAAAACTTTTTCTTCTTCTTTGCTATCCTTTTGTACTTGGTATTGAGCTATTTTTTTCAATTTTTGTTTATTTTCTGCAATTTTCTCTATCTTTTCTGCTCTTTTTCAGTGTTTTTTTCTTATTTCCTTAATTATCTTGTTCCCTTTGTACTTGATTTCAAGCTATGTCTTCCTTTTCCGTGTTTTTTTTCTATTTTCTCAATTATCTTGTTTATTGTATTTCTAGATTTTCTTGGTTTCCGCATTCCTTCTATAGTTGCTTGTTCTACCTGTTTTGTTAATCTATGATAATACATTTTCTTTACACGGATGAACCAGTTTAGTTGCTTTTTCTCTAGTTTATTTGTTATTGTGTAAACTGTGAAAAAGTCTGAGTTGCTTTAAATAGCCTAAATTGAGCTATTATGAACCTGGGATGGTGTAATTTACTTTAAAATTAGAAGCTAAACTGAAAAAAGCTTGCCAAAATTAATACCAAAAATCAATAACAAATATTGTAAATAAATCTTCTAAGAGTTTGTTGCTTAGGATTAGTAGTGTAGTTACGGAAGGAGCACACGCTGCATGGAAACTATTTAGAGAAAACACACTAACCACAGTACCCATAGCAAAAATAGCCAACAAAATTGCGCACTGCAATACAACGCAGAAAGGAGAAAAACTGAACATTTTTTTGCAACAAAGTAGAAGCTAACCACTGGAGACAAGCTTACAAAATAGAAGCCAATCTACCCCCGCACAAGATATAAAGTAGGAAAAGTGGTTAAGAAATTATTCCCTAATGATAAACCAACTAGAGACTTACGTGATATTAAGGAATCTCTAAAATAAAGGACATTCTATCAAAGAGAAAAATGTGTACCGTACAATTAGGTACTAAAAACGGACGCCATTCCTAATAGAGCTAGAAAATTGCCGCTCTGGCCAATCTATCCAGAGACTTTAAGAATCTCTAAATTTTTGAAGTTGCTACAAAAAAAGAAAAATGCGTACCGTACAATAAGATGCCAAAAGCGGCCAAAGTAGCTGCCCTGGCCAATCTGTCGAATTTACTTAAAGCCTTGAACGACTTTTTTTTCCTTTTATTTTTCTTTTGGTTTTCTTTTATTTTTCTTTTGTTTTTTTTTTTATTTTCCTTTTATTTTTCTTTTATTTTTCTTTTATTTTTCTTTTTTTTTTTTTTTCCTTTTTCTTTTTTGTTGGCCCTTAAACGTCTACTGTTGAGCATAGACTTTTTCTACCTTTTTCTACGTTGATCTGTTTTGAGCTGGTTGCATCCAGTTCTTCCCGCCATTTTGCAATTTACCCACACTCCACTCTTTTTGCTTATCTGGGTCTTTATTGTATTGTTCTTTTAGTTAATTTTACATTGTTTTGGGCAACATGCTCATCGTTACCATAACCTAGCGATTCAATTTACAACATCACTTTAGTGCTTTTCCAAATTTGTGGATTTCAAATTATGTCAGCAACAGTTTCAAACTCCAAAGAACATGGAAATACTTCAAACACCCCATTTGCCAAATATTAAGGCTCGCGCAATAAAGTTGATGCCTATTGAATTAAAAAACACAGTTTTTAGGATTTGTTCAGAACCAAAAATTGATGTTTATAAAAATATTTTGAAAGCGATAGTTTCAAACTCCAAACAATATAAAAAGACTCCAAACAACAGAAGAAGCAATTGCCAAAGATTGGTGCTATTAGAGTTAATTCTGCATAACAGTTTCTAGGAATGCAAAATTTTTTTAACTACAAACAAGCTTTAATACGCGCACTAAAATTAACAAAAACTTCTAGGATTACTTCGGAAATAAAAATAAAGGTTCAAAAAATACTAATCATTAAGGTGCGACATTTAAAAAACTAGTAGACTCACAAATTTTACTGCATCGCAAACCCAGAAAACGCTAAACACTCGTTTCTAACATGTAATAAGTGACACGAGAAGTATTGTTAAGGTCAGCACCTGATGAATACGTTTTATACTACTTAGAGGTTTAAGAAAATTATGGCAAAAAAGAAGCATTAAGGTGCATTTAGTTAAGTTTGCGTCTTAAACCCAGAAGACGCAAAACATTAATATCTAACTTGTAATAAATGACGCACGTAGTATTGCTCGAGTCAGAAGAGTTTTACACTATTCCAAACACAAATTGGCTGCTATGGTAGGCAACTTGATATACACAAAAATCTTGTTTGCTTTGTTGAACTTTTTAGCATTTTTATCTCACATTTTTTTTGCATGGGCTAAGCTAAATTGGGTTTACAGTAGCTCAATCACTAACGGATAGCTGTTAGAGTCCAAAACAAAGTTAAAGCCAAACACACGTTTTTACCCTATCCTAGGTAAAGCAAGCATAAAGAACATAATTAGAGTTAGCACTAAACAAATTTTTGCTTGAGTACTTGGGTCACGTTATGAGAGGTGCCCGGTACAAACTTTTACAATTCATAATCCAAGAAAAAATAACTGGAGAAGTGTATTATGGTATTAGGTTAACAAAAATCAATTAAAAGAAACATATTTTAAATAAAATTATTAAAAATGAAAAATATTGCTTATAAACGTGGAGTTTTATGACTAAGAACTGTCTCTGGCACAATAATGATTGTGAATAGTAGAAGAACTAAAGTATTCAGTTGGGCGTTAGCATGGTAAAGAGATCTAAACCATTTTCCGCTCGTCGCATAGTGAAGCCAACATAAATACCCACAAATGACGTCACGCGCTACAAGTAGTAGTTGGTTTCCATTATTAATTGTGTACTAGCAAACAACATTCCAACTATTCCCTAAAGAATTTTGCAAGATTAAGTCATGGTTATTGTGCTTTTAAGACATAAAATACAATTTTAAAATTACTGATGTTGGCAAAACGAGTTAACATAAAATTTTAAGACTAAAAACTGTCTCTGATACAATAATGTTTGTGAATGGTTAAAGAACATAAGTATTTGGCAAAATGGTATAAACCATTTTCCGCTCGTCGTATAACAAAGCCAACATAACAATGTGTTATACCCACAAATGACGTCACGCGCTAATTGAGCATAAACTATAATTTATAAAATAAATTAATAATTTAATTAAAATCAATTTAACAATCACAGCTGCCAAACACAGACAATTATTTTGGTTTTACTAACCTTATCAGTGTTCCTGTATGGTTTGCTATTTACAGTTTTATTATTGATGAACAACTGAATGATAGCATTACGCATATGAATATGTTTAATTATAAAACCTTATGCAACAATAAATGTCAATTATTAATTATCAATTGATTGTACCACAAAATTCAATATTTTTCAGTAAAATTTGTTAAATTAATAGTTTAGCAACGCCATACGCTAAGTTTTGTCTAAAGAAGAGGCAAATTTCATAAATATTTTAATAGATTAAGTGAAAGTTTATTGTTTTATGCGCGTTTTTACCCACAAATGACGTCACACAAACAATTATGTTGGTTTTGTCACGTCCGCAAAAATTGTAAGTTCAAACTTACACAAAAAAAGAATAAAATAAATTTGTATACTTTTCTTGGATCTCCAAACTACTTTGATAGGAGTTTTAAGGTAATAACTGTGTCTGGTACAGGGTAGATAAGCAATGTTTAGATAAAATTGTGATCATGTTACGCATTCTTCAATAAACATAATAAACAACGCACTAATTGTACAATCAACTGCTTTTGATACATCTGGCTTAACTTCAATAATTGAGAAAAATATTACAACATATGGAATTATCTAAACTGAATACGAATGTTGCATTTATAAGTACCATAAGTTTTATTTCGAATTGCACTAATTACATACATTTGATTGAGCACCCCTAAATGCAAGGGTCCTTGCAGTACAGTAGGGTTCTTATCCTGCTTACATCTTCAGTAAGTACAGCTTGGTTGGCTTTAGTATTGAATGGAATAAACACGGGATATCAAATTATTGGTTGCGCTATAATATTTGTATTAAATTTGTCAATCATCTAAAAGAAAAGGGAACACGACTCAAAAACAAGTTTACCGTCGCGTTCTGGTATAGATTTTTGTTCATATAACAAGTAAATAAGCAAAAATGATTTAAAATTGTTAATGCCTCCTTAAAAACCGCGTTAAAAACCGCATTGAAAACCGCTTTAATAAACAGAAAGTGTTGTTATGCAAAATGGGTTTCAATTTCTATTATAGAAAAGCACAACTTTAAAGAAAAAATTCAACTAGAACGTAAAAAAAATATTTTTGACCATTCAAAATTTGGACTTTGTATATATAGATAAGGAGATAGATGAGCATATAGATAGGTAGATAAATAAATCAATAACTAGTTTAATATATAGGAAATTGATACACAAAAATTTGCAGAAATAAAGAAAAATAATTAGGAAAATTTAGAATTTAAATAATTTTAGTATCAACCTTGCTCGCTTTTAAAATTAATTCCATTACAATATTTCTTAAACATATTGCTCAAATTATTTCAAGTGTTTTCATTCAACAAATCTAATTTTCATAATTAGCAATTGTGAAACTCATCTCCTAATCTAATCTCCAAAAGAAATAAAATAAATAGAAAAAGATAATTCTGACACTTAAATTTAAAGAGAATTGAGAGTCATCAATAAAAATCGATCGAGTAATAACCAATCACTTAGCAATTAGAAAGCCTAAAGTATTAGGTAATTTGAAAAATTTCCAAAAATTCCATTCCAGACCTATTAAAATCTCATTTTAGAAACATATTTAAATATAATTATCACAAAATGCTATTATTATAAAAATTTAATGAAAGCTAAAGGAAATTGTAGTGCAGAATGGGTGAAAGTTGGAAAATGAATAAATCAACATTTTTGTGTGTGTGTGGAAATGATGAAATGAAGATAAAAGAAGTCGCATGAATAGCATGCTCAGACTAACAAAATTAAAATAATGTTTCTACTTCTAAATTGATATTTTGAGTCTGAATTACATTATTATAATTCTAATAATTTTGATAGTGAATCAATACATAGAATTGTTATTTAGGGATTAATAACTAATCTATTAAGTAATACCTTAAGTGAGGAAATAATTCGCTTATCAAATCCCAAAATAATAAATAATTTTGATAATAAAATAAACTTACCATGACCGGCTACACTTCCATAAGGTGAATGCATACTCTGGTGGTAGTACCTAGCTGCTCTTTGTGTCCCCGAAGGGTCTAAAAAGAAGGCCCCCATATGTTCAGCAACACTTGTATTAATGTCCGAAGTAACTGTCCCTTCAGCCGCCCCTTGATGTGATGGGCTCACCGAATTCCCCGTCCTCGGTGCCTCGTACCATCTCGCGGCGCTTTCGTTAGTCATCTCCATAATCATCTAAGAGTACTCGCGGTTAATATTTTTTAGTACCACTTCATCACACGCGACACTTTATTAAAAATTAAAATAATAAATGAAAACAAAATATCTTCACTGGAGCGACGGAACCCGTCCGAGAAGTTGCTTGCTTGTTCCTTGTTGCTTGGGCCTCTATCTGAAAATCACATACTTTCTATCACATAAAAATATCTTATCAAAATCACGTATCGATCTTATCAATTAAATCGGAAAAAAATTGCATCATCAAAAATAATTCACAATTGATTTTCATTTAATAATTTTTTTAGATTAAATTATATATAATTTTCCATTAGTGTAGGTAGCATGGTTTATTAATTTATAATTTAATGTGACATAAAAGTGCAATAATAATATAGAATTAAAATGAATGCATCGCCAGACAGTTATTATATGAAAAATTGCCTTGAAAGAAAATTAATAGTAAATTATGTTATAATTATTGTTATCGAATTTTATTACATAAACAAACAATTCAAGAGACTTCGAAAAATGTTTATGAATAATTAATGGCTGCTAATTGGCTTAATTAATAATATTTTACACGAGAATATCATGTTTTGTGTGCTTTTATTAGAATTTAAAAGTATTGTTGTTGTGAACAAATAAAAAATGTGTTTTGATAAATTAAATTTAATATTAAACATTTTAATTACTAACTAACTCTACCTTAAAGAAGAAATTCCATTTGTGTTAAAATTATTTCTATGATGATTCATTTATTTTTATTACAATTTCAATGTTGTCGTGTTATAGATAACTCTTATCTTATTTCTAACATGCAAATATAACATTTTTTCATACTAACAAACACATTTTTCGCAACTTATTAATATTATTCTGTACTGATTGAATTGATAAATCATAGGTTAATTGATTTCTGATAAACAATCTCAAGTATATATTAATACGAAATAATCCAAACGGAAAAAATATATCAATCATGATAAGACTACGTGAATTTGTTTAATTTATATAATAATTAGTTTTGATTTTAATAGTTTTAATAAAATAATCAGAATTATGATATTTTTTTCAATTTAATATAAAGTGTTAAAACTTCAACCCCAGTAAAAGTTCTTGTCTTGATAAGGAAACTGCAGTTTAATTTTGCCGGTGTTTGATTTCAATCTTTGAAGTGGCAAGTCAGTAAGTAGTAGTAGCATGTCTTATCAACAAATAAAAGTTTTTTATATAAAATGAGCGTCTTCTATACTATCTTGATAATATCTTTTATCTAATTGAAACTTGGATCGGGAGTTTCTTAAAAGGGTTTTAATTGTGAATGAATTTTATACAAACAAACATGTTTTAGTTTCAAGGAACACAATAGTTAAACATTTCCATGCGTTAAGAATTTTAAGACTCGATAGAATTTCTATTTAATTAAGTTCTTTGAAAGCTAAATCAGTTTTAATTGTAAAAAAAGTTTTAATTTTAAGGAACAAAATTTATTAAAAAAAATTTGAAATTTGTTTTTTGTATCACCGTCCGATGATGACCTGGTAAAGGTTAAAACTTGTAACGCTATTTTATAATATTTCATGATATGTTTTCAATTAAGACATGAGCATACTAATCATTTTATGAAATGTAATGTTTGCTCCGATTGTATTTCATTTTGTAAATATTTTTTTATTATCTACTTATAATGATTAAATTATTGCTTAATTTTTCAATTTCAAAATGTTTATTATTTATTATTGCGTTTTGTTCAAAATATTTGTTTTCAAGTCAATGCTTCACAATATCTAGTTATTACCGATTCAATTTATCTCACAAAACATTTTAAATTTTCAAAATATTTGCTCTCAATCAATATTGTTTTTCTTTGATAAATATTATCATGCTATAATGCTTCTGTTACATAAATTCATGAATTTTTTTAATGATTTATTCAATTCCTAATCACTTGGTTCCCGCTTATACATTTATCTTGTTTTCTTTAAATTTTATGCATTTTGTCATGTGTTATGAATAATTCAAACAAATTTGATAAAAATCAAGTGGGCACATGTCAAAACTTTACAAAAATAAAATATGCTGTCTTAAATCAATTGTTTTTGTTTACATAGTTAATGAAAAATGTTGATTTATTAGTTTTGTATAAATAAATGCAACAGAAGCTAGATTATTTGCATATTTAAACTTGTTTGGGGTAGTTGGAAAGCTCAATTGTTTTATTTGCTAATTTTTATTAATGTTTTTAAATCGTTGAGCTTTTGTCTAAGTTTTATTAACTTTAATAATTAGGTATTTGTTGATTTATTAATAATTTACATAAAAGCTCATTTTTGATTTACAAATTTGCTTTAATGCATTAATTTTGATCAAATCTGTCTACTGAAAGTTTAAAATTTGATTTAATTTAATAATAATTTATATAAAAGCTCATTTTTGACCTTTTTAATTCACAAATTTGAGTTAATGCATCACTTTTGATCGATTAAGATTTGGTTTCAGTTTTATTCAATTATTTTAATTTCCTTCAAACTCAAGCTTTTAATTAGTTTCAAAAATACATTAAAATAAAATTTCCAGTTAAATTTGTATCAAAATAATTTATATTTTTGAAGAAACTCATTTATTTTTTAGTTAAAACTGAAAGCTCAGACTCAATTTAATTCAATGAGCTTTTATTTATATTTTTAAAAATTTTAATTATACTGAAAGCTCTTAGGTTTTGAATTTGTTGAATAATCTTTAGTAAATTAATTATAAAAAAGCTTAAGATTTGTAACTTTCTTAATGAAAGCTTGAAAGTTTTAGTTATACTAAAAGCTCTGAATTTGATTGAATAAACATTCAATGAATATATTTTAAAAACAGTTTTTAGTTGCTTTCAATTCAATTTTAATTTATCAAAATCTTTATTTGTTACAATGAAAGCTTGTGTTTTAAATTGATAACTTTTTGAGAATTTAAATCAAAATTTTAAAAAAAGCTCTTTAATTTTTATTTTAAAAATAGTTTTTACTTGCCCGGAAAGCTCAAGCTTTTTTATAAATATTTTTAATAAAAGCTCAAATTTATTATTGTTTTATTTAATATAATTTAACATTTTTTAAATTGCTTAGCTATTTCTTTCAATATTATTTATAAGGTTTTTTGAGGCCGGATTTTCAAATTTTATTTTTCAAATAATAAAAAAGCTTTTGCTATTCTAAATTCTGGTTTTATGAACAATTAAGTTCTTAAAGCTCACATTTTATAGATGGATTCTAATAGCAAATTGACCAGATTTATGAATCAGGTTTTTTTATGCCGGATTTTCAAGTTTTTAATTTTACAAATTGCATTACAGCTAAAGCTCTAGTAGAATTATACATTATTTGTTGTAGTATCGCAATTTTTTCTAGTTGTATTGTTCAAATTAACAGTTTAGGAGCCGGATTGATAAAATTTTGAAAGTTCAAAGCTCAATTTGAAATTAAAAATTTAAACTGCATGCATAACACATTAACAAAAGTTTATTATTTGTGTAGATTATCAATTTGTCCAATAGCTCAAGCATTTTACAATCAACAAAATTGATTAAATTTAAAATTATTGAAAAAGCTTGTTCTCTTCCAAATTGTGGTTTTATAAACAAATAAAATGATTAAAAGCCGGTTTTTCAGTTTCCGGTTAAACTAAGATTAAAGTTTAAGCTCGGGTATAATCAATTTAGACTTTTTCTATTAAGAAAATGTCATTTTAAACAATGTAGTCTGTCATAATACATTATTTATAAATAGGTTGGGTTAGGTTAGGTTGGGTTGAGTTGGGTTATGTTAGGTTGGGTTAGGTTAGGTTGGGTTAGGTAAAACTGTTATATATAATATTTTCAAAAATTTAATAATAATACTGTTTACATTAGTTTATTGTGTTATTTGACTGCAAACATTTTATAGAATGAAATATGAGATATGTTTACTACTAATCTAAACTACATTCAACATTTTAATCTAAGATCACAATGTAAAACCAACTTAGTTTAACATAAGATTAAGTTATGATTGAAATATAGGCTCTAAATGAAATAAATATGAAAAACTATAAACCAAATTTTATAGACACACATTTTATAAATTGATTTTAATTGTCAAAAAAGCAATTTGGCCAGATTATCAAAAAATAATGATTTTGATTATACTATATTTTAATTTTTTATTTCTCTTTTATTGATTTTTGAATAAAGAAACAATCATAAACTGAGTTTAAAAACTAAATTTAATTCATCTCGTTTAAATAAAATAATAATAATTGCGCCGGATTTAAAAAAAAAATTGTATTTAATTTAAGTTTAAACTTAATTTAATTTGTTTCCATAAGCCCCAATGTTTTTTTTTTAATTTTTTAATATTTATTGAAAGCTTTCATTCAGCTAATTTTGGCATAAATATTGAAACTAAATCATAAACAAGTTGAAAGCTTAACGCTAGAGAATTGCCGGGTTTAGTTGCCTCTGTTGGGATGCCACTAGTAGTATTGTTATGGAAAAATATTAAATCCTATCACATCTACGAGAATATTGATGAATTTTTGTTTCCAGAAAAATATTGAGACCTACAGAGCCGTTTTTAAATTAAAATTGGTAATTATGGGACAAAATTTTATATGTTGAACTACATACAATATTCTGTCTTCATGTTTTTGGTTAAAGTTAAACTTAACAAGTAAAATTAATAAAAAACTAATTAAAAACGCCACTTTTAAAAAACCAATTGCAAAGAAATGACTGATTGCATCAAAGTTCTACCAATTTGAAGACACAGATTGGACTTTCTTCTACAATGTGTGAAAATTTTATTCAATTTTATTTAGGCGTTTTCTTGTTGAGTTTGATTCTGTGAACCTTTAAAATAGCGAAAGTATTCTCCCCCTTATTAATAATTAGACTTGGAAACTTGAAATGATTATGAAAAACTAAACACAGAGTTCTTCAGTAGCACATTTAAATGAATTATTCTTAAAATATATTGTCAAGCTTGTTTATTTTGATTTAATTTAATTTTGAGCCAGCTATGCTAGTATCCAATTTTCCGTTTATATTTGATTTTAATCTAACTTTTTTTGGTTTTACCATAAATATTGAAACAAATTGAAAGCTTACTAGTTATAAGGACTTGGTTGGTTGGTTGATTATGAAAAACTATATGCACACGTTTTACAGATTGATTTCCTTAATCTTTTATAAAAGCATTTCAGCCAGATTTTCAAAAAACATTGTTTAATTACATTTTGATGTTGGATTCTATTTTTCCGTTACTATTTTATTTTAATTAAACATCTAAAATTTTATAATTTTTGATAATTTTAAATTTTATTGAAAACTCAGTTTTGTTGCATTAAAAATAAAACAAAATTATAGGGATATAGATAAATTGGATGGTAAAAAATAATTGCAGAATTTTTAACCTTACATGACTCATATTGATGTCTAATTTTTTTTATCACTTTATTTTATACATCCAGATTTTTATGTTTTTTTTTTTTAAGTTTATGAAAAGCTCAATTTTGTTAATTTTAGCATAAAATATAAAACAAAATCATAAATGAATCATATGGAAGCTCAATAATAAGTGCAAACTTTTTAAGCGTAAGCCCTAAAATATCGGATTTTGTTAAAGAAAAAAAAAAGAAAAAAAAATATTGAAAAAAAAAAACGATAAAAAACTATCAACTTAGCTCTTCAGATTAAATGTTTATAGATTTAACACATTCAAATTAATTTTGCTGGATTATCAAAAAAATAAAGCTTTTACTTCATTTAATTTTCATTTTTTTGGTTTCTAATATGTTTTATATGCCGCCAATATTTAACTTAAATTTTTAAATTTTTGTAAGTTACTATTTGCTGATTTTAGTATAAGTATTGAAACTAAATAAACATAAACAAGTTAAAAACTTAATAATTATTAGATTTGTTTTTGAATTTTATAAAATACACATTTTTCTTAATTTACTGAAAGCATTCTTTTGCTTATTTTGGTATACATATTAAAACTAAATCAGAAACATTTGAAAAGCTTAATAATGATTAAAAAATATATTAAAACTTTGTTTATTAATTTTTTTTTATTTTACCGCCGGATTAAAAAAAATAAAAAAATTTAAAACATTCTATTACAAAACATAAAACTTAAAAACAGATTCTTATCAAAAAGCATGGTTTCTGCTTGACTATTTGCGTTTCCTAACATACATACAATATTAATTGATAAAAAAAATCAGAACCGTACAAAATCAAACTTTTTTAAATTTTGTATATTCATTAAAACTTTTCATTCTAATGATGTTGGCATAAATATTGAAACTAAATCATAAACAAATAGACAAGTTGAAAGCTTAATAATTACTAGAATATGGATAACATATTTTTGTTCAAAAAGATATTAAAGCTTTTCAATTTATTGAAGTTTATTATCAAGTTTATTCAAGTTTACTATTTATTGTTACATTCCAAATTTTCAAACAAATAAGTTAATTTAAATTACTGAACCTAAATCTTTTCTTAAGTAATTATTCCATGACAAAACATAAAAGCTTTGATTTCAAATATTTTTGAATATTTATTGAAAACTTTTATTTTTTTGATTTTTGTAATAAATATTGAAATTAAAACGGTTTTCAATTTCTGGTTAAATTAACATTGAAGTTTTTAATTAATTTTGCGTTTTTCTATTAAAAAAATATCAGTTTAAATGAACCTAACTTAACCTAAATCTTTTCTTAAATATTTATTCCAAAAAATATAAAAGCTTTGATTTTAACATTTTTGAATATTTTCAATCTTGTATTTTCAAAATTCAAGAAAAAAATTTTTTTTACAGATTTATACTAAATTAACAACAAAAAAAAATTTAAAAAAAAAAAAATACTAAAATAATATAAAATTCTCACAAACTAAAAATTTTTGATTTTTGTAATAAATATTGAAATTATAACTCAAACAAGTTGAAAGCTTAATAATGATTAGAATGTCATTATTCTTCTTCTTTAATTTAAATTTGAGTTTTGAGCTCAAATTTTATTGACTTTTATTAACATTATGAAGCTTATTTTATTTTACTATTTATGGATACATTCCGCCGGGTTTTTAAACAAAAATGTTAATCCCCAAATTTTTTCTTAAGAGATGAAATTCAATCAAGACCTTAAAACTTGTTCTTAAAAGCTTATTTAATAAAAATTATTTTCTCAATAACAAAATAGTTACAAACTTTTAATATTTATTACAAAAGCATTGGTTTTCAAACCTAACAGTTTAAATAAAATAACCAAATAACCTGAAATTTGTTTTTGAAACAGATTTATTACTTTCAACTTTTATCACAAACCTATTTGAAAGCTCTGATTTTCAAACTATACAATATCGAAAAAATTTGTTTTTAAACATTTTCTTTATAATAATTGCTGTTTTTGGCAAGAAATAGTTAGAAGCTTTTAATGTTTATCACAAAACCTATTTGAAAGCGCTATTTTTCAAACCTAATACTTAAAAAAAATTAAATCAAAACCTCAAATTTGTTTTTGAAAGTTTATTTGATAACAGTTTTATTAAGAAATGTTTTTTTTTAAGCACAAGCTGGTTCAAGCTTTCAGTTTATATAACAAAACCTACTTAAAAGCTCTGATTTTCAAACCTAACACTAACACTAACAAATAAATTGAATTAAAACATTAAATTTGTTTATTTGATAACAGTTTCATTAAAAATTGTTTTCTTTAGCACAAAATAGTCACAAAGCTTTTAATTTTGATCACTAAACCTATTGAAAGCTTTAGGTTTCAAACTTAACATTTTAATATAATTATTAAAACTTCAAATTTGTTTTTCAAGCTTAATTAAGCACAGTTTTATTAAAAATTAGTGTTCTATAGCACACAATACTTACAAGCTTTTCATATTAATCACAAAACCTATTTGAAAGCTCTGATTTTAAAACACTTCAAATAAATTCATTCAAAATTTTAAATTTGTTTTTGCAAGTTTAAGTACTAACAGCTTTATTAAAAATTGTTTTTTTAAGCACAAAATAGTTACAAGCTTTCAATTTTTATTACAAACCTACTTAAAAGCTCTGATTTTCAAACCTAACACTTCAAATAAATTGAATTAAAACCTTAAATATGTTTATTTGATAACAGCTTTATTAAAAATTGATTTCTTAAGCACAAAATAGTTACAAATTTTCAATTTTTATCACAAACCTACTTAAAAGCTCTGATTTTTAAACCTATCACTTCAAATAAATTGAATTAAAACCTTAAATATGTTTATTTGATAACAGGTTTATTAAAAATTGATTTCTTAAGCACAAAATAGTTACAAGCTTTCAATTATTATCACAAACCTATTTAAAAGCTTTGATTTTCAAACCTAGCACTTCAAATAAATTGTATCATAACCTTAAATTTGTTTATTTGATAACAGTTTTATTAAACATTGTTTTCTTTAGCACAAAATAGCCACAAAGCTTTCAATTTTGATCACAAAACATATTGAAAGCTTTAATTTTCAAACCTAACACTTCAAATAAATTCAATCAAAACCTCAAATTTGTTTTCAAGTTTATTTGATAGCAGTTTTATTAAAAATCAGTGTTCTTTAGCACAAAACAGTTACAAGCTGTTATTGTTTCTTACAAAAGCTCTGATTTTAAAACCTAAATTTAATCAAACCAAAATAGTTCAAGCTTTGATTTTTTTTTACAAAACCTTTTAAAAGCTTTGTTTATCAAACCTAACCTTTACAAATAAATTCTATTAAAACTTTAAATTTGTTTTTGAAAGTTAATTTAATAACAGCTTTATTAAAGTATGTTTCTTTTGCACAAAACTGTTACAAGCTTTCAATTTTTAATTAAAGCTTTTTAAATTTGTAAAAACTTATATTTTTTGTAACCAGTTTATTTGTAAAGTTTAATTTTATTAAAAGCTTTTCCTTAAAGTCTTTTTTTTAATTAAAAAAACTTTTATTTTTTGTAACCAGTTTATTATTATTTTTTTGAATTTTATTAAAAGCTCATTTGTTTTAAACATAAATTTTTTTCAGATATTTCAAATTTGAAAATAAAATTTGTATACAATCTATTGCAGTATACACTAAAAGCTTTTTACATTTATGCAACCAAAAATTGAGTAATTTTAAAATATAAGAGCTTTATTTTAATTATTTGTTTATGCACAATAAGTTGAGAGCATTGATAACGAAGACAATAATAATATTGTAATCCGCCGGATATTCGATAATTTTTTTTTAAACATCATCGAAGCTTTATGGTAAATGGTACATAGCCAGATTAGATTAGATTAGTTTTGTAATATTAAGAAAATTTTGTAAGCTTATTTGTTTGATTGTTTTTTTAAATTACAAAATTTTCTTGATAAAAGCTTTATTAAAATACGTTTCCTTTAGTAAAAAATAGTTAGAAACATTCAAATTTTAATCAAAGCTTTATGATATGATATAAAAGCTCATTTGTTTTAAACAAAAATATTTTAAGTTTGTAAATAACTCATTATTTTTATTGCACAAAACACTAAAAGCTTTTTACATTTCTGCAACCAATGATAAATTAAATTTAAAAATAAGCTTTAGTTTAGTTATGAGGACTAAATTAAGAACTTTCATGTTAACAAACGACAAAATCTTAATAATTATATGTAACCCGCCGGATTTTTGAAATTTTATTTTTTGTTTTTTAAGAACAGCATCGAAGCTTTAAAATAAGTAAATATACAAATTAACACACTATCATTTGTTTTGTAATATTTACAAAAATTGTAAGCTCATTTTATACTTTAAATATTGCTGTTATAAAAGAAAAAGTGCTTTATATTATTGCCTTTCTATACACTTTTACATTTTTTGAATAAATAAAAGCTTAAATTTGAAAATTATTCTGCTCATTAAAAAACGATCAATTTTGTTAATATATTTCACATCAATCTACCACACGGTCAGTGTTGGTTGGGTGCATTAAATAAATTAGAAATTAAAAACAGAAGCTTAATTAATTCCCATTATTTATGAAGCTTTGTTTCCAAATTGATAAACATTAAAATAAAAGTATAATCACATATGCATTATGGTTAGATTGGAATTTTGGAATCAAACGCATGAAAGCTCAATAATACTCAAACTTTTAAATAGAAAATAAGTAAAACCTCATAATTTTAAAAAATGTGAAAGCTTTTAATTTTTAGACTAATTTTTTTTTTGCAAAAACACAAAGTTTTTTTAAGCACGTGCTGCAACCTTTTTTTATATTTAACTGTTATTGTTCAGTTTGTTTAAGTTTTTGCAAAATCACAATTTGAAACTGAATTGTTTTGAGCACGTGCTGCACTAATATTTTGAAAATTTTGAAACTTATCAATAAAAGCTTTAAAAAAATAAAATTTTATTTTTTAAAACCAACAACGAGTTTTAATATTGGAAAAGCGTTACCGATAAAAATATAAAATTACAACGCAGTTGCAATATTTGAAAATAACATGCATTTTTTAAACTAAGTAACTATCTACCGAAAAATATCAACACTAAACTATAATCATTTTTTTTTTCAAAACTTACAATGAGCTTATTTCTGAACCAGCACTAATTTTTTTTTTTCAAATGATGTATTTTTCTTGCAGTATAAGCTTTAATATTTGAATAAAATATAAAATTTTATTGCAATATTTGAAAAGAACATAAATTTTTCTAAATATGTCAGCTAGGCGCATACTGAAAAAACCTTTTTTCAAAAAAGCTTCAATATTTTTCATAATTTTTAAATCCAAAACTAATTTAAATTTTTATTTTAATTAAATATCTAGTTGGCGGGCTAAACACCTACTACGATTTAATTACTAAAACAAATAATTTTGTAATATTTACAACTCTAACCTAACTAGAATTTTCATAATACAATAAAATCCACACAATCTCATTTATAAAAAGCTTTTCCATTATTCACTTGTTTTGACTTTAGTATTTCGTATCATATCAGCATTATTACACTATTTTTCACTAATCAATCCACTAAATAAATGATTGCAATCTGAGCTTTCTTGCGGTTTGGCGCGTTAGGTCAAGCGACGAACCCAATCCGCACATTAGATTCCAATACAATAAATCCAACCATAATGCATTTTATTTATTCAAACAATTTGCATTACAATGAGCAGAATAAAAATTCTTAAATTGTACGCGACGGTTCAAACCCGATTTGTTGTTAAATCAATAAAAACTCACCGGAACAAATTAAAAAATCCTACACACACTAATAGCACAAACACATATCATCATCACAGTCATTTATGTTACAATAATTAAATTAAACTATCACACACTTATAGTTTATCAAACGTATTTATATTATCATAGTCCCAATACAAGATAAATATTGTATACTTCAGTTTGTAACACGACGTTACCACGATCAGATACGCGACCGTACTAAATGTTGGTTGAAAACCTTTGGTCGTTACCCCTAGCAACCTGATCGTACTCGCTCGTTTGTTTCCGCATCGCTTTCAGTTGCGATTGGTAAGAGCTTGAATTTAAAGGAGTGGCTTGTTTAAAGCGGGCGCGGTTATAGAGGCTTCAATTTTGAAATATTTATTGAGCAGCTTTTTTACTCGCAGTACGGCTACACATTCGTTCACTACTACACGCACTTCACTTCAAATACTAATATATTGGCATTTTCATTTAATATTATAATATATTATAACATTATTGCTTAATATAAATGTAATTTGTTAATTAATCAATATTTTTTTAATTTTAAGCTCTATCGATGTTAATATACGTCTTCAATATTCCTGGCAGGAGTGCGCGCCAGCTTAAGGAGGGAGATCCTCCAATCAGATAAGGGCCCGTAACAAAACACTACTATTTGACAAAATGGCGACCACAAATCAACGCGCCCCACCCATTTAACGATTGTCTGCCCCCTTTTTCATGTCCGTGACTCGCATTGGCTCTCTCTTTTTTCCTTCTCGATTTCTTTTCTTTTTATTATAAATACACACATTCATATTTTTTCAAAATGCAACACAAAATAAAATAAAGTTCTGGTAATTCTTGTTATATTGTCCTGTTTCATGCTGCTTACACTTAATATATTAGTGGTGGGGATGTTTTCAGTTTTCATCCCTCGCGCGCTAATGATATGCGTCTTATCTGGATGAACATTCCGCCAAGCATATAAATATCAATACATTTTTGTTTTAATTAATATAAAATCTGATTTTAGGGGAAGTTTAGTTTGTTCTCTTTCTATTTTGTGGTGGGGAGGTTTTGCTCATAAGAAAATTGAGTAGGTCGTGATAATCTAATCGCGTAAGGCTTATGTTATTCATTAAAACAGTGGCTTAATTTAATCCTCTTCAACCAGCTTGTAACATATTACTTGCAATTCATTTCATTTATCTCCTTGAGGAATTATTAATACAACTAATAGTTTTAGTAACTTTTTTATTAAAATTATCTTAAATAAACATGCAAACAAACAATATTTGTTTTATTTGTTTTTTTTTTGGTTTTTTTTTTGTTTTTTTTTTTCGTTTTTTTCTTTGTTTTTTTTTATTTGCACAAATTTAAATAAATTTCCAAAGAAAATTAATAATTAAAAATTTTAAATTTAATATTTTTTTTATTTATATTTTGTAGTTGTTTAACAAAAGTTTTGTGTTAAATTACTTAAACTATTTTTTTTTAATTATTTTCAGAAACAATTTTTATTTTTTTATTGATATTTTAAACAAAAATTATAGATTCAATTAAAAAAAATTGTAAATTATAATATTTACAGTTTAATACAATTTAAATCACAGAAGTTTTAATAAAATTGTCAATCACTCAATCAAATTAATTCAAATTATTTATCACTCAAATTACGGTATTAAGATTCTACAAAGTTTTTCAATAAAAAATAACGTATTCTGAAATAATTAAAAATTGTTTTTGATGTACAATTTGATCTGTATTTAGTTCTAAAATATCCACAAAAAACATTAAAAAATGCAGTTGGAAAATATTTGTAATTTACAATTTTGAGTTAAAGCTTTTATTATAAACGATTTAGCAAAATGATATTAAACATTGTTTAGACTATATTTAAATCAAATATTAATATAGCATTTTAAAAATGGTGACTTTAAGGGCGCGGATTAGATGTCATACTTTAAACAATTTAACTCGGTTTTTTATATATCTTATTAGACTAGACTAGACATTTTATTCTCTACACGTTGCAAAAAAAGTTAAACTGCGTAAGTTCTGCTTGCAGTTTTATAAGACTCCCTAAACCGCGCCCTTAAAGTAAGATTTTGCAAAATATTAAACATTTTCAAAAATACCATAAAAATAAAACAAAACGTAATTTTGTGTTAAAGCTCTTATGAAACATTGTCCAAACCATATTTAAAACCAATTTCAATATGATATTTTAAAAATTGTGACCATAACATAAGATTTATTAAAACTACAGTTTTGCAGAACAATGAACTTAAAAAAAAAAAACCATAAAATTTATTTATAAAACCAGAAACGCAATTTAGAGTTAAACAATGTCCAGACTATATTTATAATAAATTTTATTCTCCATAAACCGCGCCCTTAACTTAAGTTTTATTAAAATCACAATTTTGCAAAATATTCAACATTTTTAAAAAATATAAAAATGTTTTATAAAACCAAAAACGTTATTTTGAGTCAAAGCTTTTAAAAATATTGTCCAGACTATATTTATAACAAATTTCAATATAAAATTTTAAAAATTGTGATCTTAACATAAGTTTTTTTTTATTAAGATCACGTTTTAAGAAAATATTGAACATTTTTCAAAAACAATAAAATTGTTTTATAAAACCAAAAACGTTATTTTGAATTATAGCCTTTATAAAACATTGTTTAGACTATATTTAAGATTTTGCAAAATATTAAACATTTTCAAAAATACCATAAAAATAAAACTAAAACGTAATTTTGTGTTAAAGCTTTTATGAAACATTGTCCAAACTATATTTAAAACAAATTTTAATATTATATTTTAAAAATTGTGAATTTAACAGAAGTTTTATTAAGACCACAATTTCGCAAAGTATTGAACATTTTCCAAAATCTATAAAAATGTTTTGTAAAACGTTAATTTGAGTTAAACCTTTAATGAAGCTATATCCAGACTATATTTATAACAAATTTCAATATAACATTTTATAAAACTGTGACCTTAACGTAAGTTTTATTAAGACCACAATTTTGCAAAATATTAAACATTTTCAAAAAAACTATAAAAATGTTTTATAATAGCAAAAACGTTAATTTGAGTCCTTATAAAACATTGTCCACTATGTTTAAAACAAATTTCAATATATAATTTTAAAAATTGTGACCTTTACATAGGTTTTATTAAGACCACATTTTAGCAAAATGTTGAACATTTTTCATAAACTATAAAAATAGTTTATAAAACTAAAAACGTCATTTTGAGTTAATACCCTTATTAAACGTTGTTCAGACTATATTTATAACAAATTTCAATTCAATGTTTTAAAAGTTGTGACCTTAACATAAGTTTTATTAAGACCACAATTTCGCAAAATGTTGACATATTCCGAAACTATAAAAATGTTTTATATAACCAAAAATGTTATTTTGAGTTAAAGCCTTTATGAAGCGTTGTCTATATTTATAACAAATTTTAATATAATATTTCAAAAATTTTGACTTTATCATAAGTTTTATTAAGACTATAATTTAGCAAAATGTTGGGCATTTTACAAAAATGATAAAAAAACGTTTTATAAAACCAAAAACGTTATTTTGAGTTAAAGCCCTTATAAAACATTATCCAGATTATGTTCATAAAAAATTTTAATATGATATTTTAAAAATTGTGACCTTAACATAAGTTTTATTAAGACCACAATTCAGCAAAATGTCTTAACATTTTCCAAATACTATAAAAATGTTTTATAAAACTAAAAACGTAATTTTGAGTCAAAGACTTTATTAATTGCTGTCTAAGCTATATTTAAAACAATTATGATTTTTTTAATTTTTTTTTTAATTTTTTTAATTTTTAATTTTTTTTTTATTTTTTTTAAATTTATTTATTTATTTTTTTGACGTTTAATATGTCATAAAATTTACTGTAAATTATTGCGTTGCATTTCTACTATAAATAAATATATATAATGCTATCAATCAACTCCTGATACACATCAAATGGAGGAGTGTTAAAAAGTAAAGTTTATACAGAACTCAAATAATATAACCAAAAATAATTAGAAGCACTATTATTTCATGGTAGAATATGTGATATTGAAACTAATGGTTATGAGGAAGAACAGAGGAAGACCAAGTCCAACTGATCATATAGCTTATTGTTAATTTGTAATGTATGACAATAAAAATTGCTTTTAATTATTATTATTATTATAAATAATATTTATAAAACCAAAAACGTAATTTTGTCTTAACTATACTTAAAACAACTTTCAATATGACATTTCAAAAATTGTTACTTTAATATAAGTTTTATTAAGACCACGATTTTGTAAAATGTTGAACGTTTTCAAAAAACCATAAAAATAATTATAAAACCTAAAATCGTAATTTTGAGTTACTATATTTTAACTAATATTTAATATAATATTTAAGAAATAGCTTCAAGTTTTTGAAGAAGAAATTTTGTAATTAATTTATTAACAAATTGAAATTTAAATTTAAAATAACATAAAAGGACACGGGAAAAATTTTGCTTTATAATTATTTTTATAGTTCCCGTAAGCATTTTTAATTTTTAAAGCTTTAAATCTATTGAGAGAGAGAAATGTTATGTAAATTTTCAGGACTATTATCTTGAATCTAAAATACTTATAATTTTGTTACCGTATTATAGGAGTACAAGTTATCATTTTGAATAAAACATTGATAAGTATTTCTTAAATGCAATAATTGTTTTAAAGAAATTTTTAAAAAACGTTTAATATTGTTTTTTTTTTTTTTTAATTTAGATATTACTTAGAAGAAAGATTATAACTGAATTCTGGACTTTCTAGTTTGTTTTTAAAGTAGTTTATATTTGTTTTTAATTTATTTTATAATCTAATCTTAAAATATATTTTTAAAATTTTGTTTAAAATTAATGTCGTAGAAAATTTTAATTGTTATAAAAACATAAATTATAATTAGTAGTGCAAAGTAATTGTAACTCTATAATGTTGCTTCAACCAAAGAAATTAATACCAACTTTCTAGGAGGACATAGCACATAAAAAAAGACCCATTTATCTCTCTGGTTGTCCTCTTTTGTTTGAGTAAAAATTGATATTTACAAAAAGAAGAAACATTCAGTTTTTGGACATCAATACTTTGGTGGGTCAATATTTTAGTTGAAACTACTTTTTCACAATCAATTGTGTCATACTTTGTACCAGTAGGCAATATCAGCTAGATACAAATTGAAGAGTGAAGGCGTCAGGATAGAACCTTAAGGAACTGTAATCTGCTGAGAAGTAGTTACGTGCTTTAGTTACCTTGACTGCCAGAGTATAAAAAGCCTTACAAACCCAAATGATATTTAAATCAAAACAATTTTAATAATAAACTCCTGTGCTAGACTTTGTCGACGTTGAAGAAGACATTAGTGATTTTTCTTTGGTAAAGCTTTTGCCAATGTGGCCAGTTACGGAGATTAGTTGGTCAACCACACAATATTCTTATTAGAACTTATATTAGTGGACAGAAAAAAGATTATTACTTTCTGCATAGTCTTAGATGTTCAAAATCACCTTTTCTAAGACCTTACTTAAGGTACATAGCAACCTAATTGGCCGGTACTTTTGAGAAAACTTTTATTTGTTTCTAGGTTTAAAAATATTAATTTCAAGTCTCAGAATTGCAATAATAATGTTGGTTAGAGTTATAGTTGCTTTGTGCGAGAAGACTTGGAGCGATTTGTTAGGAATACCTTTAAAGCCAAGAGCGGAACAAGCTTTCAACTTGGAAATAATTACTCTGACTATTGAAGGGCAGACGCTGTATAAGCAGTGTGGTTGTCCATGTTTAAAAAAAAAAAAAAAACTTTTTTTGGTGAATACATTTGATGTTCTTCAGATCAGCGTCTTCAGTCAAGCTGAGACATTGAAATACTGATCATAGTTGCTATAAATAATTGGACTGGGTACTCGTTGGTTACGTCAGATTGTGAAAATTTTCCACATTAGATTTTAATTATTTGTGGTCAAATATTGCCATACAATTTTTGGTTTTTATCATAACTTGGTTGTTTGAATTTAGCATTTTGCAGGCTATGGGGTTGCGAGGTATTCGCTATTAGCGTTTGGCGGAGTTTATTTTGCAGATCAATTGTTATTGGCCCAAAACAGATTGGTTTTAGAAGCTTTTAAGAAAAAAGAATTTAATTTATTTGTGTAACGGATTGTTTTCTCTTCTAGTTTGCTTTGTAGCCGTAGAGTTCTAGTTATACTGGGATGTGATTAGAGTTTTGGTCATTGATTGTCTAAATTTTTACTTAAAAATTTATTGAGTATTGCTACGTCAAGGACGTTTCCTTGGTAACCGGCAAAACTGTTGTAAATGGTTTTTTTTTACCTAAAACTTAAAGACCTTTTTGCTCAACATAGTTAGTAAACGACGTACCAAAAACAGAAGTTTTGATAAGGTTTGAATTAAGGAGATTATTAAACGGACACGATTCTGAGTGTGCCTAGCTTGGACAAATTTACAACAATTGTGTTTGTCTTTAGTAGGAGAGTATTGGATGTAACTTTAGAGTGGTTCAGAGTCTTTTTTTATTATAGGATTTGTAGACTTTGAGGCAAGCCAAACATTTATATTTTGATTAAAGAAGAACTGTTGTAGGTGGGTTTATCTGTCCTAAAACCTGAAGATTTTTTTGCTCAACATAGTTTTGTAATGTTTAACCTTTGAAGTTTATTTTGAAGGGTGCTTGGAGTTGAAGGTTTCAACAATTTTAGTGAGTAGAAGATTAGCAAACAAATGATCAAAATCAGAAGTTTTGATAAGGTTGAATTGTGGAGATTAACGAACACAATTCTGAGTGTGTTTTTGTCTTTAGTAGGAGAGTATCGGATGTAACAATTTCAGAACAGTTCAGATTTTTTTATAGTTTACATATAAGCTACGGTTTGTGGTTTAACGACTCTGAGGCAAGCAAAACGCCTATATCCTGATTAAAAAAGAAGGTTTCAACTAATTTTATTAGGAATGCTAATTGCACTCTATAAGCATACGCTTAACAACACATCTTGTGTGTTATCTAGTTTTTTTTTAGAGCCGGCGGCGATGAACACTTGTCTATTGTAGCAGGCTTTGTCACTGGCTTTAGTGTAAGTTTTTTTATTATTAGATTTTCTTTTCTTGAGGTAGGTTTTTGTGTCTTTTTAATAAAACGTCTATAACGTTTATGTGCATATAATTTGGCTACAAAGTTACAAAGTAGTTATTAAAAACTCAACTCAAGATACACTGATGAGGATTTGTGAAAACCAAAACATTTGTCTGTATTTGTTTGGCTGCATTGAAGTTGGATTGGGTTTGAGTAATTGATTTTAAACTTTCGTTTTTTATTAAACATCAATTGTTTTACTATTTTATAGTAGAGTTTTATGTTGAGACTATAATCTGCATCTATTTAAGACCAATGTTTACAGATTACTTAAATCTTGTCTTTAATGTGATAGTTTTCACAACTGTGGTTTTACTCGTTGAAATTAGAGAGTATTTTTATAAAAAAATGCAACGATCGTTTGCTTTATTACTATATGTATAAGGAGTCTGTAAAACCAATAAGTCTGCCAACGACGTATTTAGCGACGAATTAAAAACATGCTTAGAAATTACGAATTTAGGGATTTTTATTGTTATAGATGTACAATGATGTTTAATAAAGTTTATCTCAATACTTTCAACAATTTAATATTCAGAATATTTATTTAAAGGTTTTAACTTTTTATATATTTTCTTGTCTAAGGTATTGGCCGTGCTTTGATTTTTTTTTCTCTATTTGTTTTTTAGTTCCGTTGATATTTTATTTTTAATATGATTTTTGTTTAATGTTGTGTCTTCTGTTACTTCTTGTAGTTGTAAGTAAGTAATCAAATTTTTGACAAGTTTTGATATGGATTTGAGTTTTGCAAACTTCTGATGGAAGTTGTGGATTAATTTTACAAACTTATCTGTAGTTTTGTTTTGTAAATACTATAATAATAATAGCACTTTTAAATGCTGCTTCAATTTTTTAAAAACCTCCACTTTTTTTTTGTGATACATAAATCCTGTAGGTATCTGCTATAGGGTGGTACATATTGTACATAGTTAGCAGTTTTCTTGTAGTTTTAATCAGATATTTTTATATCTGAACCACTGCGCAACTTTATTACGAGTAAGTAGATATGGCCATGTATGAGTCAAGTGTACGGAATAAAAATTTGTTTTTGCTCAAACCAATGAAAATGCATTTTTCTACATGAATCCTGATTATGTGAATTTATTCAGATTTTTTTAGTGAGCTATGTTTGAGTAATAAGCAATCAAAATTTGAGTTTTTTAACTTTGTTTAATCATTTGTAACTTTTAGGATAGCATTTTTAAAATAAAATAACATCAAACTTTTTTCTTCAAATTTGTTTAAAGAATAAGTTTTTACCAACAAAATGTCTTTTTTTTTAGTTTTGAAAATTTTGTAGAACTTTAAATGACAGTTTTTCTTAAAATGATAGATTTTTTTTAAATAGATAAAAACGTGCTATAATATGTAACCAGTGAGATGCTAGACACACTGATGATGGGTGCATACCCTGAAACACGAGTGTATGTGTCTCTTACTGGATGAAAACGCAATTTGCATAAAATCATCATTTATTAATTTTAAATGATAATTCATACAGACAAACCTAATAGATCTGAAAAACATTTTAATAACTCTTTTGCATTTTCAAGTAGCATATTGCGGAATTTTCTGTTTAACAGCCAAATAGTTTAATCAGTTTTTGAAAATGTCCGTTTCTTCCAGTTTAGAATAAATCTGTATCTTGAGTTTTATTTATTTATTTTTTTATATATTTGTGGTATCTAAAAACTAACTTAGATTATCTAAGATACAAGCCTGAAGATTATAATACTACAAGTATTTTACTAAATAATTTACATGTCAATTAGTATGTATTTATTGCAAACAATACTGGATTGTAAAATCAACATCAACAATTTATCTTTAGTCTATAATTTAATAAACATATAGAAAAATATATTGCACTTTAATTATTAAATATTTCTAATTATTAAAAAAAATATATTAGAAACATGTTACATTCATTTAAGTCTTCAGTGGATCAAATCAAATTTCCGTGCAAAAAAAACAAACATCCATTCAAATCACATTATATTAATGTTACAATTTTTTCAACCGCTTCCTTCTTTTCTTACTGTTGATTGTCTGGAATTGATTGAAGGCATTCTATTGAATTTAGTACGCTCGCACACTATATAAATTGTTTCAGTCAGCGTTTCATTCTTTTCAGTGGGTGACGTGCTCTATCAATAATCACCTGACATCGCAGGGCTAGAACCCTCTCGCTTCCACCCCCATGAACACACACACACACTCTCTCAGTGTAAGGGATCTTTTTTAAAGCCCTCGCAACATACACAGTCTTTTCACACCGTGTTCCAGCGTGTTCAATGCAAAAAACTGGGATCAATGCAAATAAAGAGATGCTTGAAACATAAAAATCACAATAGAATTTTAATGAAAAAATAATATTTAAAATTACAAATATGTGTAATAATATTGATTAGTAAACAAAATATAAACATATCTTATCACTATTTGTAAATTGTAAAGATAAACATTTGTTGGTTTTATTATGTTATTGTTATATGTTTACGTAAACATATTTTTAATTCTCTAAGTTTTTCTTTGTTGTGACTGTTAACCTATTAACCCTCATTGATCTTAAAATGTTCTCGCACCTGCGTGCACCCTTAGTTCTTAACCAATGACCTAAATTAATAACAAGAGATCGTGTTCATTTACAATTTAAAATGTGTATAAAGAACATGAAATTTTGTTATATATTAGTAGCTAATCATAAGATGTTAATTGACAAATAATATTTATAAATAAATAGAAATCAAATTCTTAATCTTAAACAAGATATTAATTGACTAACAATAATAATTTGAAATTTAAATTGTATTCATAAATAAAATTGAAATACCGGATGTAAAAATTTAAATAAGATTTAATTATTAATCTTAATCAACCCTAAACACCAACCAACTTGATTAGATTATCAGAGTCTACTTAATTTACATGTAGACGCGTGCGGAGTGAAACTAGGTGCAGGGTTGTAGCGCATATCTCTTCCATAACTCAAATACAATTATACCAGGACATGTCCTGTTATATTAGACATGCAGAAAATAAGCATAACAATTCAGATTTGTTAGTATAATAACAAAATAAAAATGATTAATGGTAGTTATAAAAAATAAGTAATACTTATTTAAATACAAACTTTGATTTATATTTATTTTATAAACTTGCATTTGTGTGTTTTTTTATACAGTTTTAATAAAAAAACTAATTGTTAAACAAAAATTGTGAATAGATATGAAATTCATTAAACCTTTATTCAATATATATTATCCAAAGCAGTACATCATAATAAGTAATTAATTTAGACTTATTTAAATCTTTTCTGACTTAGAGACGACCGTAGCACAATGATCTAGTGCGAGGACTGTTGTCAAATATATTTCGATCAGGTAGTCTCCTTTGCAAGGCAATGGCAAACCAGCAAAGTATTTGCCTAGTAAGCCCCTCTAGTGGTGTGGTTCGGATTCCAAGTTATACTGTAGGTCCCGTATGTTTGTGTGGAACGATTAACTCGCACCACAAACATACGAAAGGGGCGCCGAACGACTTGAAGCAAAAATTCTCATATTTTAGTGTTTGACGCTTTAGTTTTTTTTTTAATTGAGAAAAAATGTGTTCTTTTATATAAGAAGTGAATAGTCTTAACGTTAACGTTAAACTAATTATTAACTACTACAGGTTTTCTGCTGCCGTGTAATATCATATTCTAAAATCGCAGTTTCTGCAACCTTACTAATTATGCATTTTCTCAATTTTTGGGATTGGGATTATATTTTTTCGGAATACACGATGTTCTTAACATTGCATTTATAATGTTTATAAGGACCTTTTAAAGTTTTGTTTGGAATGCAATTGGAATTTTGTGCAGATTTGTGTTTAAGACATCTGATACATCTCTCTCTCTCTTTCTAAACAAACACATTTGTTTGAGAATTGTGCTTTAATGAGGCTGATGATACTGCTTTAATTGTTTATGGAAAGTTTTAACCGGGTCTAAATCTTAACTGTTATTGTAGACAGGGGTGCAGTAGAGTTGAAGGCTGTCTGTCAGCAAATGTTTTAGCTCAAAATCTTTTTTACAATAAATGAAGGAAAGTAGCATAAGCTTAGATCAAAAAGCTTTATATGTTCTTTACATCAGAATATTATTTTTAGTGGTGGACTCTCTTGCACTGTAGGCTTTTTCCTTTATTTTGTCTACAGACTCTACTATTTCCTTTATTGCGTCTATTGTTGACATGCCTTTTTGGAAGCCGAATTGGGTGGTAGCAAGTTTGTTTTCCACTTATTCTCTCAGTTTTTCTGCAATGAGGTGTTCATACAGTTTTCCAAAAGTGTTTAGCATGCATAGTGGCCTGTACTTTATTTCTTCTTTGTTATTCTTTTTCGGTTTTTCTATGAGAACCAGTCTAGCCTGATTTCACACTTTTGGAAACTTGCCTTCAGCAAATTCTTTGTTAAACATCTTTAGTATTTCTTTGTTTAAATTTATTTTGTTTGATGCCTCCAATAGTTTGTTTATAGTAAATAGTATCGTCTCTCCGTTTTTGATTGTTTTTGGTCATCTTAAAAGGGTTTTTTTTGGGAATAGCAACTTAGCAATGACTTTTTGTTTTGAGTTGTCTAGTTTATGACCGCTCTTGCTAGCTAGTTTTTGTGCTACTATCTTGTAGCCTAACCCTCAGACGTCTTCTTCCACCTCATCATGATTTCTATGCTTCCTTCTTAGCTGCAATTATTTTTTTCTTGAAAGTTTCTTGTTTTTTCTTGAGGTCTTTAACTGTATTTTTTTTCCTGGATGATTTGATTTTTCTTATTTCCTTTGGTCAGCTTTCTCTTTTTGAGGTTACATTTAGCTTTCAGTTTTAAAAGTTTTTTGCTTCACCAGTAGACAATTCTTCTGGGATTTGTGCGCTTTTTTCTCTTAATAATTTTACTGAGTGCCGTCGGCTTTTATTGTGTCTTTAACGTTCAGGTTTTTTTTAGGCTTTCCCTGACTTTGCTCTTGAATTTAAGCAGCATTTCCTTTTTGATTTTCCATGTTCTCTTTACCTCTACTTTTTCTTTGTCACAAGTTTGTTTAAATTCAAAATATATATTTTCATGCAGGCTAAGGTTTACTTTTTATTTTGTTAATTTTGCTGCGGCTTATTCCGAGCGAGAGCAAGAGAGTAATATCCAAGTGAGACTCCTGGGTTTCTTTGATTTCTGATTATAAGATGGTTTATCTTTTACGTTTGCTGCCGTTAACAATCTTTCTTCTTTTTGATCTGTTGTTTTGGCTTTTCAAATTGTGTCTTTTAAGTTAAAATCTCCCGTTATTATTATGTTGCAGTTTGTTTGCTTCTTAACACTACTTTGTAGCCTGCCTTAGGAAGTGATTAAAATCTGCCATAGGTTTGTTTGGTAACCAATAACATGGGTAAATTACTAGTTCTTTTAACTCAATCCACACAAAACCATCTTGGTTCTGGTTGTACTTTTTAATCACCATGTTTGTGTTATATATGTTTATAGCCGCATCTTGGTTTTTGTCCGATATCCAATTTCCGTATTTGGCCATGTTTTTGTTTGGTTCAGCTATTATTGCCATATCAATTCTTTCTATGTTTGCTATTTTAGTTAGCAGGTTCATAGCCGTTTTGTCTCTCCCTAAGTTAGTTTGGAGCACTTTCATTGTTGTTTTTTTTAGAAATCACTCTTTTTTTTAATTGCCTTTTTATACTTTGGACACGTAGCTTCTCCTGTCTGGTGCCCTTCTATTTTGCAGTTATAGCAATTTTTTTTTTGTTTTAGTATGTCACTTTTTTTGCCCAAGCAGCTTTTTGCCTTATGGCCAAAGTCTAGACAGTTATAGCACCTTTTAAGAGTTGTAAATTTTTTTACCTTGCGCTTTTTTTCTACACTGTCAAAGATTTTCTTTAGCTGTGGTACCCTGTTTGTGAGTAGAACATTTCTAGCGGATTCGGTTTTTTGGGAGACAGTTAGTACCACTGCTTACTCTCCTCTTTACCCTTGCTTCTTCAAGTTTTATTAATTTGCTCCTATAAGCATCGTCTGGCCATTTAAGTTCTATTATTTTTTGTACGTCACTTTTGTGTTTTATTTTATCCATTAGTTGTGTGATAGATGTGGCTACGTTGTCGTTTTCTGTTTTTTCTGTCTGGGTATGTGCTTTTTTAACCGAGATCTTCATTTGTACAGTTTTGTTATTTGCCTGTGTTTAAATGTTTTTTATCTTTTTTAGGAGCTCATTATTGGCGGTTGTTAATGTTTCCATTTCCTTTTTTATGAGCTTTAATTATTCTTTTTTTTTTGATAGATTTGTTTTTCGTTTTTAGTAATTTGTCCAGCAAGCTTTTTTAATTGCTCTGCAGCAACCAGTAAGAGAACTCTAGCTACTTTGTCTATGTCCTTTTTTAGGTCTACCTATGTATTTTGGCCTACCTCTTTCTGCATCTTTTTAACACGTTTAGCAAGTGTTGCTAGGTTCATTTCGATATTCCGTGCCATAGTTCTTAAGCTTTTTTCTGGCGGTTTTCTTTGGGGGTCGTCTTTCTTCAGTCGTTTTTTTTTGTCTTTTTCCTGCTAACCTAACCTAAGCTAACCTAACCTAACCTAACCTAACCTAACCTAACCTAACCTAACCTAACTTAACCTAACCTAACCTAGCCTATCCTAACCTAACCTAATCTAACCTAACTTAACCTAACCTAACCCAAGTGTTGGTGATTAAAAATTCATAACTTTAAGCACTTTTTTTTACAAAAGATTTTTGATAACAAACGCTTGGGTGGGTGAACGGGAATCAAGTTTAAATTGTTGACGGGTAGCTTCTTCTACTGTAGCTCACCTACCCACTTAAGTGTTGGTGATTAAAAATTTGATAACTTCAACCTTCTCTTTTTACAAAAAAAATGTTGATGACAAACGCTTAGGTGGGTGGGCGGAAGCCAAACCCACCCAATTGTTGGTGATATTTGACATTTTATGAATAAAATTTTGCAGTTTTTGACTGTTTATGTCCGGATTTTGACAATATTTTGATTTATGGTTGGATTTTGCAATTTTGTAAACAGAATTTTGCATTTTTTGACAGTTTATAGCCGGATATTGCTATTTTTAACGTTTTAAAAATATTTTTTTGCATTCTTTAATAGTTTATGATTGGATTTTGGTGGGTTCTGACAATATTTTGATACTTTATGGCAGAATTTTGCACTTTTCAACAGTTTATGGCTGGATTTTGCTATTTTTAACATTTCAAGAATAAAATTTTAAACTTTTCAACAATTTCTGACTAAAATTTGGTTTGTTATGACAATATTTTAATATTTCATGACCGTATTTAGCTATTTTATAAATAGAATTTTACACATTTTGACAGTTTATGATTGGATTTTGCTTTTTTTTACATTAATAAATATAATTTGGCATTTACAACAGTTTTAAATAAGATTTTGCAATTTTTGACATTTTATAAATAGAATTTTGCACTTTTCGACGTTTTGTAATCAAACTTTGCTTTGCAAATTTTGACGTTACATGATAGAATTTTGCACTTTATGACCGTTTTTGGACGAATTTTGGTTTTTACTGAAAATATTTTGCACTTTTTGACAGTTTATGGCCGGATTTTGCTACTTTTAACATTTATGAATAGAATTTTGCACTTTTTAACATTTTATGTCTGGATTTTGGTGCTTTCTAACAATATTTTGATATTTTATAACCATTTTTCAAACGTTTTTAGAAACCTTTAGGTCCTTTCTGAAAATATTTTAATACTACAAATTTATAAACAACTTTTTGCTTTTTTTGACAATTTATGAATAGAATTTTGGTGGTTTCTGACAATGTTTTGATACTTCATGACTAAATTTTGCAATTTTGTAAAGAGAATTTTGTACTTTTCAAAAGTTTATGGCCAGACTTTGCTATTTTTGACATTTAAAAAGGTGTAATAGTTCTATGGTAGATAGAGCACTTGCATATCATGCCAGCAGTCCAGGGTTTGATCCCCAAAATACGACTAAAATGATAACTTGTTCTTCATCTACCATGCAGGGTAGTTTAAACAAGTCGTAGACTTACTGTGGCGATGTAAAATAACCGTAAAAAGCATAATTAAAAAAAAAACATTGTTTGTAATCGATTTTTGCTAATTTTGCACTTTTGACTATTTTCGGACAAATTTTGGTTCTTTCTGAAAATATTTTAATATTTCATAGCCAGATTTTGCAGTTTTGAAAACACAATTTGGCACTTTTTAATAGATTTGTAAGTTTCTGGCTATACAAGAATAATTTTTTTTATTTTTTGGCCCGATTTGCTAGATTTTAGCTTTATACAAATAGAATTTGGCACTTTTTAAAAATTATGGACATTTTTTTGCTATTTTTGACATTTTATGAAAAGATCTTTGCAACTTTTGACAGTTCTTGGTCGGATTTTAGTTCCTTTTGACAATATTTTGATTTATGGTCGGATTTTGCAATTATGTAAATAAAATTTTGCACTTTTTGACAGTTTATAGCTGGATTTTGCTATTTTTAACACTATAAGAGTAGAATTTTGCACTTTTTAATAGTTTATGACTGCATTTTAGTGAGTTTTGATAATATTTTGATACTTTTTGGCATAATTTTGCAATTTTATAAACTGAATTTTGCACTTTTCAACAGTTTATGGCTGGATTTTGCTATTTTTAACATTTCAAGAATAAAATTTAGAATTTTTCAACAGTTTTTTATCAAAAGTTGGTTTGTTTTGACAATATTTTAATACTTTATGACCTGATTTAACTATTTCATAAATAGAATTTTACACTTTTTAACAGTTTATGATTGGATTTTGCTATTTTTTGTTGACATTAATAAATAGAATTTGGTATTTACAACAGTTTTTAATGAGATTTTGCAATTTTTGACAATTCCTGAATAGAGTTTTGCACTTTTTAAAGGTTTGTAATCAAATTGTCCTTTTTGAAAATATTTGAAAACATGGAATTTTGCTTTTTTGACAAATTATAAATAGAGTTTTGGTGGTTTCTGACAAAGTTTTGAATTTTGCATTTTTGTGAAAAAAATGTTGTACTTTTCAAAAGTTTATGGCCTGGCTTTGACGGTTTGTAATCAAATTTTGCTAATATTGCACTTTTTGACCGTTTTCGGACAAACTTTGTTTTTTTTTTTAAATATTTTGATACTTCATAGCCAGATTTTGCAGTTTTGTAAAAACAATTTTGCATTTTTTAACAGATTTGTTAGATTTTAGCTATACAAGAATATTTTATTACTTTTCATCAAATTACGGCCCGGTTTTGCTAGTTTTTAGCTTTACACAAATAGAATTTGGCACTTTTCAACAATTTATAGAATTTTTTTGCTATTTTTGACATTTTATAAACAGAATTTTGCAGTTTTTGACAGTTCATGCCGGATTTAAATTCCTTTTGACAATATTTTAATTTATGGTTTGATTTTTCAGTTTTGTACACAGAATTTTGCACTTGTCGACAGTTTATAACCGAATTTTGCTATTTTTAACATTTTAAGAATAGAATTTTTAACTTTTCAACAGTTTATGACCGGATTTTGGTGAGTTCTGACAAAATTTGATACTTTATGGCTGAATTTTGCAATTTTATAAACTGACTTTTGCACTTTTCTTTAACAGATTATGGCTGTGTTTTGTTATTTTTATTTTTTATTTCAAGAATAAATTTTTGAACTTTTTAACAATTTATGACTAAAATTTGGTTTGTTCTGACAATATTTTAATATTTCATGACCATATTTAGCTATTTTATAAATAGAATTTTACACTATTCTACAGTGTATGATTGGATTTTGCTTTTTGTTTACAATAATAAATATAATTTGGCATTTACAACAGTTTTTAATGAAATTTTGCAATTTTTAAGAAATAAAATGTTGCACTTTTAGACCGTTTTTGGACAAAATTTGGTTTTTACTGAAAATATTTTGATACTTCATGGCCAGATTTTGCAGTTTGATAAAACGGATTATGCACATTTTTAAAGTTTATGGTCTGGTTGACATTTTATGGCCAAATTTTGTCATAAATAGAATTTTGCACTTTTTGATCGTTTATGGCCAAATTTTGATATTTTATAGATAGAACGTTACATTTTTCAAACTTTTTTAAAAACATTTTGTTTTTTTCTGAAAATATTTTAAAACTACAAATTTATAAACAAAATTTTGCTCTTTTTGACAATTTATGAATAGAATTTTGGAGGTTTCTGACAATGTTTTGATACTTTATGACTGAATTTTGCAATTTCGTAAAGAGAATTTTGTACTTTTCAAACGTTTACGGCCAGACTTTGCTATTTTTGACATTTAAAACGGTGTGATAGTTCTATGGTAGATAGAGCACTTGCATATCATGCAAGCAGTCCGGGGTTTAATCCCCAAAAAATGACTAAAATGATAACTTGCTCTTCATTCACTATACAGGGTAGTTTGCAAGTCACCTACTAAGCTGTTGGTCTTATCAAATCACTTTAAACAAGTCGTAGACTTACTGTGGCGATGTAAAACAACTGTAAAAAGCACAATTAAAATAAAAACATTGTTTGTAATTGATTTTTGCTAATTTTGCATTTTTTGACCATTTTCGGACAAATTTTAGTTCTTTCTGAAAATATTTAGAAATTTCATAGCCAGATTTTGCAGATTTGTAAACACAATTTTGCACTTTTTAACAGATCTGTAAGTTTCTGGCTATACAAGAATTTTTTTTTAAATTTTTTGGCAATTTACTATACTTCATGGCTGAATTTTGAAATTTTGTGAAGAAAATTTTGTACTTTTTAAAAGGTAATGGCCAGATTAAAACTTTGACGGTTTGTAATTGAATTTTGTTAATTTTGCATTTTTCGACCGTTTTCGAACAACTTTTGGTTTTTTCTGAAATTATTTTGATACTTTATACCCAAAGTTTGCAATTTTGCCAACACTATTCTGCAGTTTTTAACAGATTTGTTAGTTTCTGGCTATACAAGAATAATTTTTTTCACTATTTGGCATTTTACGGCTTTACACAAATAGAATTTGGCACTTTTAAAAAATTTATTATAGAAAATATTTGCTATTTTAGACATTTTATGAATAGAATTTTGCAGTTTTTGGTCGGATTTTAGTTTCTGTTGACAATATTTTAATTTATGGTTGGATTTTGCAATTTTGTAAATAGGATTTTGCACTTTTCGACAGTGTATAGCCGAATTTTAGTTTTTTTTACATTTTAAGAATAGAATTTTGCACTTTTTAATAGTTTATGACCGAATTTTGGTGGGTTTTGACAATATTTTGATACTTCATGACTGAATTTTGCACTTTTTAACAGTTTATAGCTAGATTTTGCTATTTTTTTTACATCAATAAATATAATTTGGCATCTACAACAGTTTTTAATGAGGTTTTGCAATTTTTAACATTTCCTGATTGAAATGTTGCACTTTTCGACATTTGATTACAATATTGCTAATTTTGACGTACTTGATAGAATTTTGCATTTTTTGATCAATTTTGAACAAAGTTTGGTTCTTTCTGAAAATATTTTGATACTTCATGGCTAGACTTTGCAATTTGATAAAACGGATTATGCACATTTTTAAAGTTTATAGCCAGATTGACATTTTATAAATTTTATTTTTTACTTATTGACAGTTTATGGCCAAATTTTGCAAGTTTTTAATTTTACATAAATAGAATTTTGCACTTTTCAATAGTTAATGACCAAATTGGTGCTTTCTGGCAGTACTTTGATACTTTATGGCCGGTTTTTGCAATTTTATAAACAGAAATTAGTACATTTTGAGAGTTTATGATTGGATTTTGGCTGTTTTTGATATTTTGTTTATTGAATTTTGCACTATTTATCAGTTTATAAAGCGTATTTAGTATTTTTGACATTTCACAAACAGATTTTTGCAGTCTGTCAAAATGTTTAAAATATTGCAAATTGGTAAAAAGGATTGTTTAGAATTGTCAAAGCGTATAAATAGTACAAAAATATTTTCTAAAAGTTCATTTTTTCTATCAAATAATTGCGCTAGTAGCAATTTGAAAGTTTCTAAATTGTAATCAAAATGTTTTTGGCTTTACTGACAAAATTTAATAATAAATACAGATATAATCATTAGATAATGTTTATCACTAATGAAACATTTTTCATTTAAAAATAAAAACATCATCGCGTTTTTCCACATTCGCATTACCATGTTGAATTATGCATTTTCATAACAACAATGGGCGATGGCATTATTTTTTTTAAGTCAGGGGTTGGATGAATAATAAAAAAGGGGGCGCACAAAAAAAGGATGTGCAAGGAAGAACACGAAACACAATGGCAACGGAGAGAGGAGAGGATTCGTTCTTTGGGAAAGTCGGGCTATATTTTCCACCGAGGGCAATTTATTTTTCCAACCCCAGCTCTCTCTTATCTAAACAGCAGCGAAAATAATATCGCACAGATAAAACTGGCTGTGGCATCGGTACATTCCCTGAACTAGATTACTCATGTGGAAGAATTATACCCCCAGCGAAAGCGGCGCGAGTAAAACGTCCCGACACAAAAATAACATGCAAAATCATTTATAAAATGCTATAATTTTATTCATTATTTAATTGAGATTGTCTATGATTATAATCAATTTATTTACAGAAATTTAAATTATCAAAAAATCAAATGAAATATTTATGATATTTATCTGTACTTTACTCCTACTTTCAACACTTCACTGTCTTAAAGATAATAATGAATAAATATTCTAAATTTAGTATACGAAATGTGTAAAATGCATCCTGTTGATAAGCAATAAATCTCAAGAGATACTTCCTACTTACTTTAGAGAATGGTTGCAAACAAACAATATGCATTAGCAGATTTGTATTATCCACATGACCGGATTAAAATGCATTTCAAGTGCCCATTGAAATCTAATACTTTAAGTACGTATATTTACAACAGCAATTAGTATTACAAGCGGGTGGTAAATCCGGCTAATCTGGGTAATTTAGACACACATAAAATTGAGGTAAATTTTACACATTAATAAAATTGAATTGAGCTTCAATAATAATAATTTTCTATTGTCTTCTCTTCTATGATAATAATATTTTTTTATTATGATTTTGTTTCATTTTGTTGGATAAAATATTTGATGAGTCAGGGAGACCAGATCTGTATCTCGAGTAGTCTGTTTGTGTTACGACAGTTGCAAATTCCAGCAGCAATAAGAAAGTCTGAATATTATCGCGTTCAATTCGTCGCTCATTGCTGTCTGGCAGCGTTTCCTCGTGCACCATTGTTTATGTTCCCTGGAACTCACGCAGACAAACTGAAAGATTCCATTGTTGTATTTTAACTAAATGCACGAATATGTCTGTGTTTATGATTCTTTAATGGTTGTGAATATGACAAATGCTTAATATAATAAATTGAAGAAAATCTTTTAATAGAATTTATAGCAAATTAAAGATATTTATCAGTTGTACTAAGGGTCCTTTAGCTAGTTTTGCATCACCCTTTTGCGACACTCTTTGATTCACGGCTGATTCAACCAAAAAAGCTTTTTTCATACTTCCCCTACCTCTTTCAACCCTACTTCAGTATTTATTAGTTAAAAGTTTTAACACATTGAGAAAGTTTTGATAACATTTTGGATTGAATAGAAAACTAATTGAAATTTTGTAATAAATGTTATGAAACATTTGTAAAGTTGTATGAACAAGTTGAATAAATGTTATGAACTTTGTAACAGAACGGAATGGTTTAAACATTGTTATAACGTACTTTTTTTGACGTAAAATTGCCCGAAAAGATCAAATTCAAAGATATTATTACAGTTTAAATTTTGTAAATATAAATTTTAAAACAAATACACTGCAAATTTATGTTAAGTTTCTACACTTGATAAAATATATAACATTTCAATCACTAAAATGTTTAGGGGTATACAATATATTTAGAATATATTAAGTTTATTAATGGTCTAGTTTGCCGGCTGTGCTAGAATAAGTTTTATTAAAATTAATATTGGAAGTTTCTTTTAAATAATTTTTTTTTTATTTAAACAGACCAAAACTTTATAGGTTAGGTTAGGTTAGGTTAGCTACGACAACAATCAAGAAAAATGATTTTAAGAAACAAACACAATCTGTGCCCAAATAGACAAAGTCTTGCAAAAATTGTAATAAAAAAATTATCAACAGTTGTAATCGTTATAACACAACCCAAGACATTAAGAACAACACATATGCGTCTTACAAAATAAATTTTTTACAAACATTTAGGAAAAACACAAAAATTTCTATAAATTGCAGATAATAGTGCCAACCGCATCTGCACAGCAATTTAAGTAACTGCAAAGGCATAAAAGAGTGTATGATCAGAACGACTTCTCACCGTAGAATCCTGTTAAAATTGAACTGTCTAGCATATCCTAAGTTGCCAACTGAAGAAAAGTTTTTTTTAATTTTTTGAAATGTCTATGCAGTTTATTAGCTATCATTCTGGAAATCTTTATTTTGCTTGGATAAAAGCCAGTCAATATTGTGTAGAAGAATGTTTTTTTTGCCAGAATATACTTTTTTGGCCTTGTTTTTTAGAACCTTTACTTGTAGCATACGTTCAATAAGTTTTGCAATTAACCAAATATCTGCTATGTTGGTTTTTGACAGGATCTCTACTAATTTGTGGTGATACTATGTCCAACTTTTTGGTATAGTCACTGTAACAAGCGTATATATCACAATTAACAATCTTTAGAATAAAATATGAATGCTGAAGAAAGTTTTTTTTGTTTTTTTTATGATTTATAATCTAAACTAAGTTTTGGATAACTGTTCTTTGTAAATTCTGTTGTGATAACAAATTATTAGAATGGACGGTGGTTGTTTAGAGTATCATTCGAACATAAAAATTAACTTTTGCAATTTAGTAAACCAATACAAGCAATTGTATTGTCCTTATTTTTCTTTTCGTTTAACAATATAATATAAAACAAACAAGCTCCTCTAGTGCTAGAACAGACAAAACTATAATAGGCAAAAATTGTTTTCAGCGACAAATTTAGATTTTGTTTATAGCTCTTTACGTGCTTTTAGTGTTAGACAATTTAGAGGTCAAAAACAAAGTTTACAATTTGTTCATCATTGTCACACGGTATTAACTCTTGTATCAAATTTAGTAGTATTATGCTAAAAAAGAAAATTTTCTATATTATTTATTCCGAGTACATTAAACGCATGCCGTTACATTGATACAATATTGCAACTCATTCTACTTTCATTCATTCAAAACTATAGTTTACTAACAAGATAATGTACAATTTTATACAGCTAACGTAACTACAGACTTCCTAGAACAAAACAACAATATTTGTTTGCCATTAAACTTTCTATAAAACATGTATGGAGTATGAGCGTGCCAAAAAGAGTTTATGAATGCTTAAAAGTACGCAAAGATAATCCATTATACATTATATTTTTTTATTATTAGGTTGATGCATAGTTGTCTACCATTTTTGGGTCTGCTCATTTTTCTCTGAAACAAAATGGTAAAAAACTTTGATGGCTTTATAGTTTTCTAAAAATTTATGAGACATTTAGTCATACCTTGAGTTTTCTAAGATGTTAAACAATTGTGTACTGATTGATGTTGAATTCTCAGCCATTGTAGTGTAAGTCTAAAAACTACTTCTTTTTTTAACAAAGTAGGAGTCAACTACAAAGAGGCTGTACTCAATCACCAAGTAGCTATAATAAACAAAGGCAAAACTACTTAAGCACAGACAGAGTTAATCAAAGCTGTCCTAGCTTGAGAGCTGGTTAAAACTTTGTCACATAAAGGAGAGATCCTTAAGATCACTTATGATGATAACACATTTTTAGGGTGACTAAAAAAAACAATTTTCAGCATAAAACCACAGTGGTTGGAATCAAAACTTAGCGTCGTACAGACGGATCACCTCCCCAGGCAGACAAAAGTTACTTTCTGGATTCCTGCACCTTCAGATGTCATTGAAACGGTCTTGAGTTACCTAGGATAGGCAAAACCAGAAGCTCGACGTAAAAAACTGGAGTGATTTTTATACTACTACTATAAAAGGAAGTATAGGAAGGTCTCAAAAGGTTGGCTCTTTGTACTAGATATAGGGAAGGAATACGTCGAAAAGTTAAGTGGGAAGATCATTTGAGTGAATTACATGTTTATTAACCCCCCATTAAAATACACACTAAAAATACGCGATAAGAAGAAAGCATAAAGGTGAAAGAGGAAGTCGGCTCTTTTTCAACCATCATAAAAATGTATGAAAACCTAGAACTGTTAAATAAAATTAAAACTACCTAGATACGTTGCGAACAAGGACTTGTGCTTACTTAATTCCATGTTTGGTATTGACAGTACCATACCTTGATGGTGTGACAAACTTAATCGACTCAAAGCGGCTACAAGGATTTTTTTTAATAGAGCAAAATACACAAAACGCCAATTAGACTGGTTTTATAGAGTTGTCCAAAAAGATTACAAAAAATTTTGGTAAAGGAAAACATGGAGAGCTTTTTGCGAGGATGTTGAAAACAACTTTACTGCCGCTAAACCAACCTATCGGAAGCATTCAAATTTTTTTTGGAATTTTTTTTTTTCAGGTTGTATCACCTCGACTGCAACCTTATCCCTATCAGGGGATGACGGCGACGCTGCACACAACCTTGTAGAAGATACGCGTATAATTTGGGCAATAAAAAACTTCTCACTATACAAAGCACCAGGATTGGACGGAGTTTGTCCAGCCCTTTTGCAATTTGGCAAGGATATTATTGTAACCCACCTGGTGAGAATCTATGGGGCATGTATTGTTTTCTACTACATCCCCATAACATGAAGAAAAGTAAAAGTTGTATTCATACCAAAACCAAAACGCTGTAATTACACTCTGGCAAAATTTAGTTGTTCGATAAGTCTTGTTTTTTTTCTTCTGAAGACACTTGAAAGGTTGTGCAAAAGATCATTTAGGCACTTATTACTATACCGATACACTCAAACCAACACGCGTACACTCAAAGAATTTCTACGGAATCGGCTTTACACAGCGTAATATATCAAAAGATTATTACATTACTATGATCAGATGACCACCCTAGGAGTATTTATAGTCATCGAAGGTGCATTTTACAAAACTACCTTCTATAAAACAAAAACAGCACTCAGTGGATGGTTAAAACACATACTAGACAAAAAACCGCAACAGTCACTATAGGCGACACAATGGTGTATAGTACTAGTGGTTTTTACATAATTGGCTACGCAGATGATATAACGACTTTGCTAAGTGGCAAATTTGAGGAAATACTCTTAATGCAAAAAGCCTTGAAAATAATAGAAAATTAGCGCAAAGTTAGGCTCCTACGGTTAACCTACAAAAACCCAGACTGGCCTCCTTCACAAAAAAAAGAATTGGCCAACTAAATCTACTAAAACTTTTAAACGGAATACTTGGTTATAATTTTTGACACCAAATTCACATGAGTACTACATCTAAACATAAGATCTAAAAAGAAAAGCAACACACACTGTTCTCTCCTGGAAGAAGCTGTAAAAACACTTCTACTAGAAGCGCAACTATATATCATGCCGCTCTACTTTGTATTTAAAAGACCCCACATATATAAAAATTAGGTCAGCACTAAGAAAGTCACAATTCAGATACTGGCCAAATCAACCCAAGAAAATGTGCTACTAAAGTTTAAAGAAAAAGGTATTTTTGGAAATGCTGCATTTAGAGAAACATTAGAGGCTGGTTTGCTGAAAGCGGTGTTAATAAATGCCAGTGCAAAATTTTGTCCTTTTTCACAGCTGCCAGAAAGGTTTGATTATCAAAATCTAAAAATTGACTCCTTGACTTGTTGTCTAAGTTGGTATTGTTATTTTTGAAACGAACAAACCATATATATTTTTTTGTGATTTTTCAATATTTTATGACAAATATTTTGACCAAAATATTGACTTTTTGTTTTTTTTAGATTTTTTCAATAAGCCATTTTCTAGTAATAATAAGCAATCAAAATTTGAAAAAATCAATGTTATGCAATTTTTTGATCGTTTGTAACTTTTCAGGGTTGCATTTTTAAGAAAAAACTGTAATAAACTTTTTAAAAATTGTTCATAAAATCATTTTTTACAGCCAAAAATTTGTTTTCTTTAAATTTTAAAAGTTTTGCAGAACAAAAATTTTTTTTTTTTTTTTTAAGATGACGGGTATTTTTAATTTTTAAATATAGATAGAAACGTGCTTTTATATGTGCAAAAGATTGAAAATTTTAGGAAGTGCCGTGCACTACGCTCCGAGATATCTTACAATGAATCCACAGAAATATTTAAAAATAGCGAACAAAGCGGGATTGTGTTTTACGGAAAATTTCCTATAAAATACATCTTTTTGAAACGACTATTTTTTGCTTATTTACAGCACAAAAACTAAAAGGAGACAAGATATTTCTAAAAACTAAAATGGCTGCCATTTACACTGTATTGCACCTAAACAACTAATATTTTAGGAATTGTCATATTTTGGTACCCCAAACATATGTACAAAATTTGAGCAAAATCCGAGATGTCGATGTGGGGACGTTTGTCAAAACTATTGTGGAATTACCTTAAAAGTCTCTTATTTTAACAACAAAAAACAAAACTTTTTATTTGATAGTTCTGTTTTACAACTCATAACAAAAAAAAATTAAGAGCGATCAATAGAAAGTAAAATCTTTATAAGTTTGACGGATCATATAAGGAACATAAAAATTTGCAGAAGAACCGGCTTGACGGACGTAATCAGATTGAATCAACTTAAACTGAGTAAACATGGCAAGACTTTACAAGATGGACAAGACAAGTGGTAAAAATTTAAGAAAAACCAAAGGAAGTGTAGGACTACAAATGAGAAATTGGACGGATGATGTGAAAGAAATTGCCAGAAAGCACAGGAGCCGGACCGCTCAAGACTAAAAAAGATGACATTTAAAAAAAGCCTACTTTTGGAAGTGGACAAACAATGGCCAAGAAAGATTTTTACTACTAGAGATTTATTTTGCGATTTATTGTGCAAAATGCTACTCTTTCGTTAATAGGATTTGTTTGGTTTTTTTTTGTCTTGCATATTTTTAGGACGTCCTGGTTTACGCTTTCAAGTTTTTTTTTAGTTTTTTAGAGTCACTCGCTCTTTTTTTATTGTTTTTATATTTCATGTGGCTTAAACATTTTATGAGTGGTTTTGGCTTATATTGTTTGGACTCTTGATTTTTTGCCTACCTCTCTATAAAATTGTCCGATTTTTTTTAAGTGGTATTTTGAATTAATTCTACCCACTTAAGATGCTTTTGTTATATATTTTTAAAATTTTTCAAGGTATAGTGTTGAAAAGCTTTGGCAGGTAAAACGTCGTCTGCGTGTTAATAAGTTTTGAATTTGGCCGATACTTTGGATGCAGGCGCCGTTTGCAACCGCTTTTTTGGGTGCAATTGCTGCTTTGCTTTTAGCGTTTAGCCTGCATGTTAATGTAGTTTGCCGGAGTATGACTCTTGATGCCATAAGTAAGAGTTGAGTACTTTGCAAGGACCAGTTATTGAAAGTCAACTTTTGTTTACAACATTTTATGTGACCGTGGTAATAAAAAGTGGCAGTTAATCTCCTATGCTTGGAACTATCATCATCACATACCAGAAGTCACAACTATCAATTATATTTAATTTTTGAACAGTTTATGAGCAAATTTTGATGCTTTTTTAACAATATTTTGATGTTTAAGGGATGAGAATTATTGCGCTATTATAAGGGTTTACACCATCCAACTCAGCAAGAAAACGCCTGAATTTAATTGAATAAAATTTTCACACATTGTAGAAGAAAGTCCAATCTGTGTCCTCAAACTTGTAGAAAATTGATGCAATAAGTCGTTTCTATGCAATTAATTTTTAAAAAGTGACGTTTTTAATTAGTTTTTTGTTATTTTTTTACTCTTTAAATATAACTTCAAATCTTCATCTAAAAACATGAAGACATAGAATATTGTATGTAGTTCAACATATAAAAAAAGTAATGACTAAAATCTTATTGTTTGGATATTGAGTTGGATGGCGTTTTGTCTTATAAGAACTATTTTTAATTTAAAAACGGCGCTGTACGTGTTAATATTTTTCTAGAGAGAAAAGTTTACTGATATTCTCGTAGATGTGATAGGATTTAATATTTTTCCATAACAATACTACTAGTGGCACCACAACAGGACGGGGCGACTAACTCGGTAATTCTCTAGCGTTAAAGACTAAATTTTGCTATTTTTGACAATTTATGAATAAAATGTTGCATCTTTTGATCGATCAGCTCGGATTTTTATGTATATTAATTTTTTTACAATTATGTTGCGGGTGGTGTGAATTTGAATTCACACCACCCGCAACACACAACAACACCTGTAAAAAGAAAACTAAAAAAACTGATGATGGCCTAATCGCCGAAACCGGTCTTAATATATAAAAGTAAAATCAGCACAATAAAGTATAAATTTTTTATTAAAATACCCTAACCTCAAGATAATACAAACGCAATGCCTCCTATTAGAGAAAACGTTGAACTGTTTGTGTGTGAAGGAAACTGTAATATAGTTAAATCCTTACACGGACAGCCAACGGCATTTTTGGTGCGTTTTATTTGAATTAGATGTATGAGTGTACGTCATTATTAAGTTGCCAACTTGACAAGAGTTTTTTTTTTAATTTTTTGAAATGTCTATGCGGTTTAGTTTTAGCTATCATTCTGGAAATCTTTTTTTGCTTGGATAAAGACTAGTCAATGTTGTGGAGAAGAATTTTTTTTTTGCCAGAATATACTTTTTTGGCCTAGAACCTTGTTCTATAAGTTTTGCAATTATTCGAATATCTGCTATGTGGGTTTTTGACATGATCTCTACTAATTTGTGGTGATACTATGTCCAACTTTTTGATATAGTCACTGTAACAAGCGTATATATCACAGTTAACAATATTGCGTTTTTAGAATAAAATTTGAATGCTGAAAAAAAACTTTTGTTCTTGTTATGTTTCAAAATCTAAAAAGAGTTTTGAACAACTCTAACCTGAACATTGACTTATGCAATTTGAGATCTGGCAAAACCAACACAAGCGATTGCATCATTTATAGGCTAACATGCTTTTTAAATTGCGTTTTTATTGTCATAAGACAAATAAGCTGCCGTAGTACTAGAACAGACAAAACTGGGTTTATAAATAGGCACCAAAGTTTCTATACATTTTAGATGAACTGCGTCACCAGCTTCAGATATCTTGAGCTGCTTCAAATGCATTAGACAGATTTCTAGCATGCCCAGAAGAGTGCATAAATGTATAAAAGTACGCGCAGATGAGTGGAGGTTGATGCATAATTGTCTGTCGTTTTTCGGTTTTGCTCATTTTTTTTTTAATAAATTGGAACAATTTTCATACTTTGAGTTTTTTAAGACGATGAACAATCGTATACTTATTGATGTTGAAATTTTCAGACATTATCTCAGTCGGGCCTGATCATCAAAATCTAAAGATTGGCTCCTTTTTGACTTGTCGTCTAAGCTGGTATTATCATTTTTGTAATACTCTAATAATTAATCTTCTGACCAAAATATTGACTTTTTGACTTTTTTAGTATTCTCCAACATATACAACAGATTATACTAGATCAAATGACAGATTGAATGGCAATTGTCACTAATACGTCAGAAGAAAGTACAATAACAAACTTCTTGATAACTAACACTTGAGCGGGTGGTTGAACGCAGTTTATAAATATTGGGCCGGTGGTTTAATACGTGTTCCCGCTCACCCGCCCAAGTGTTTGTTATTAAGAAATTTGCTTAATCTCACATTTGTTGCGTTTCTGCTGTTTTTATAGTGACAGATTGAATAACAGTTGTCACTAATACGTCAGAAGTAAGTAAAATTACAAATTTCTTGATAACTAAATATTGAGCCGGTGATTGACAGTGGATACTTAAAATTTGTTGCACAATAAATAAATTATTTTGTTTTCAAAATGTTCATAAAGTAAGGGTTGGGATGCATAGTTTGTTGCTGTATTCTGTTAAATAATTGCTTGTGCAAATTTGTGCGTGGGAGAAGTTTTTAAATCTCTTACAGTAGTCTTCTTACTAATAGTTTATTTAATTATAAATACATTTAATATGAGAGTGTTGCATACTCGGGCGGACAAACAGCGGCGTGCTGCAAACAGTGCTTTCCTGCTCTTGGTACTCAATGTACTATTATTTGATAGTTTTGTTTTAGTACTTTTAGGTTTTTGTTTGCATCTATTGTTTTCATGATTGTTTGCCAGTCACAACCTATGGTCTCAAAACAATGACGTTTACGGCACATAACAAAGAAAAATTAAGAGTCACGCAGCAACCAATAGAAAAGTATAATCCTCATAAATTTGAAGGATTATATAAGAATAATTCCACGATAGTTTGGACAAACGTCTCCACATTGACATCTCCAATTTTGCTTAACGTACTAAAATATGACAATTTCTAAAATTTTAGATCGGTTAGGTTAGGTTAGGTTAGGTTAGGTTACAATGTAAATGTCGACTATTAGGAATATTTTGTCTTCTTTCACTTTTTGTGCTGTAAATAAGCAAAATATTGTCAAAATTCATATTTAAGAGAATTGATCTTATAGAAAATTTTCAATTTTCCGTAAAACACAATCCTGCCTTTAGTTTTCTAAAATTTCTCGCAAAAATGCGGAAAAAATAATTTTATTGAAAATTTGATAAATTTTTAGGTACTTTTAACAGCATTTTAATGCTATTTGCAAATATAATTTGACTAAAATGTTCTGGCAAAATATAGTTTATTTCTTTCTGAAAGTATTGCTGCAAAAATAAATAAATTATCAAATAATTTGTGGAAATAGGAATGACTACAATATTGAAAATCAAGGCAGCGGTCGGTATGTTTGCATAAAGGGCTAACAAAAAGAAATAAATATTCAATGACCGAATAAAAGCCATGATCAAAGTTTGCGAGGTAAATGAGAAAATGAGAAAGTTGCCCTCAAGATAAATTTTGCAAGAAGCAACCAAATTGGACAGAAAATTATTGAATGGAAACAGTACAAACAAAAAAGAGTTAGAGGAAAACAACATATGCAATGCTATGACAATTTTAAAAGAACATCTGAATTGGCATAAATCCAAACAGTTTAAGAAATAATGAAAGCAACTGGGAAAAGCCTACATTTAAGAACGGATTTGAAAGGCTAATGAAGAAGAAGAAAAATGCTTAGATCATATACATGTTATCGACAATCCACTATCTTCAGTTTTATTTTAAATATTGGAATTTTTGCGATTTGGGGATGGTTTTCAAAATTTAGAAATGGTAAATAGTTGCTAGTTTGTGGTGTGTGTAGTTTACAAAGAATTAAAGTTATATGAAAGACATACACTAATACGTATAAATATATTATTTGCGTCTTTTCTAATATTTTTGTACTCAACGATTTGAGAAGATAAGCTAACGAGTAGAGGAGTGAATAAACGTTAAATAGTTTTTTTGTTGCGTTTGAACTGGCATTTTTTGACACATTACTAAACATAAACTGTTTAATAGTTACTGTGATTTTATGTAAATTGTCTCTTTGACCAGTTATACTGCGTACACACTTGCAACAATCTGTCGTACCGCAACAAAGTAACATTCTCGCGCAACAGCGTCTCATCGCTTTTCGGTTTTCTGCCGTCGGATCAAAGAAAATGTTAAGCGACGATGATGCGGTACGCAATTGTGTTGCAGAGTGATGGTACGCGACGATGTTACGCACGGTGTTGCGGTACGGCAGATTGTTGCAAGTGTGTACGCAGTATTAGATGCTAGCCACACTGATGATGAGTGCATACCCTGAATCACTAGTGTATGTTGAGGTTAGGGTATTTTAATAAAAAAAATTATATACTTTATTGTGCTAATTTTACTTTTTTTTTATATATTAAGACCGGTTTTGGCTGTTAGGCCATCATCAGTTTTTTCTTTTCACAGGTGTTGTTTACATAAAAATCGACAATAAAATTATTTTTTTTTTTTGAGAAAGGTGTAAGAAAAAACTTTTTAAATTTTTTTCTTGGGACAATAAAGGTATTAAAATAAACGGTGTATATATAAAATAAGAGCACCACAAAGCAGCGGTTGCAATGCATTTGGGCATTTGTATTAATTGTTAGTGATTCGGAAGTCACCTAATAAGCCGTTGGTCTCATCAACCCCCTTCAAACAAGTTGTAAGACTTCTGAGGCGATGTTAATTAGCAGTAAAACGCACAATAAAGAAGAAGTATTGTAAATATTTGCAAATTTTTAAAAAAATAAAAGTTTAACAATATTATTCAACCATTAAAATAACTTGATTAACTATCAAGTTAAACCATCATGATTGCCAATTGTATAAACTGCAAAAGTATTTTGAAATTGGTCTGCAGATTTCTAGAGATTTGACTGCCAACAGCCGATCTATCAACATTGAGAGTGACTACAAAAGAATTCAACTGAATTAATTAATTGCTTCAGTATTTTCTTACAGCATGGATCCCGATATGTCGTACGGTCAGACTCTAAGGATAATATATATCCAACTTTAGAAATTTGAGGATCATCTGAAGAAACATGACACGGAAATACACTGTTTTGAAAAGTACGTTATTAGGATTATATGTTGGAGCAGATTGATACTTAGCCAAAATTAAACAAAACCGGCTGAATTTTCAGGAAAACTTTTGCAGCCTGAATAAAGATGTTACGCAGGAAATAATGAACAGTGAAGCCGCTCCCACTACAATTACTATAAACTTTATTGTTAGGTAAGCCACCTTGCCAACCAAATTACCGAAAATTTTGGCCCATACTTTTTTCAAAGAGGTTTCAAACTTCCTTGTTTCTTCTACATCTGCAGCATCCAAGTCCTAGCTTGCCAAGATTTTAGACAGTCAAGAACCCGGTTAACTCCAGCTTATCCGAGAATGAAGAGCAAATGTATGTCCAGCTAGACAAGAAAGCCTTGCCTTAGAGGTAGAATTTGTCGTCGTGGTCAACTATAAGAAAAAGAAGGAAAGTGGTAATTTCTTTTCAGTTTCTGCTACTGCTAGGCCGCACCACCATGGCCATCAGCTAATAAAGCCAAAGGGTATTCAACCCGGCTGGCCTTTAAGGTCCAGGCGTCCAGCTTTGATCAGCTCAATAGCTCCTAAAATTCCCCTTTAAGCCCAAACCAACCCAAACCAGCACTTGCAAGATTTTTGATATGCAATTGCATAATGCAAAAGCAATGACGTGTTTCTTACACGTTCTAGTTAGGGTTCAACAAAACCATAACATAAATTATAAATAAGGAAAGTACTAGAATGCATAGAGGCCGATGCGGTGCAAGCAGAGCTTACCGCTGTAGGGTACAATCTTTTATCTGTCAATTGCATGGGAAAGATGGAAAACCTTTTTCTATGAGCTAAGTTTAACTTCTTCTTTCCCAAAAAGGTGGAGAAACGACAATTAAGAGGTTGCAAAAAAAACTAGATACAAACTGCCCAAGACTGGAAAACATGGAGAAATTTGGAAGAGGAGTAGATAAGTAAAAGCTGAAAAAAAAAAGAAAGAAAGAAAGTTTAACTACTTCATAATGCATAAAGCAGAGAGATTTTGTTTTTTTTTTTTTTAATTCTGTAACTTTGCGTTTCGAGTAGAGTACAAAACAAGTCTAGTGACGTTGTACAATGCCACTGTTGTCAGCGATATGGCCACACAGCATCAAGATGTTATTCACTATATCTTTGCGGAAAATGCGCAAAGAATCAAGGCATGTTACAACATGAGGCGCGTGCAAAAGGCTTTGTTCAATACGCCGCACACAACAAGTTACAAAGACTGTTGAAGATAGTCTAGCACTGTGGTTTAATGAAGCCACTACTTAAAAAGAAGATTTACAGCTTTTACTGAGTCTACATTAACCGGATTTAACGGCTCCAATTTTTTTTGAAAATATTTTCGATTTATTAATACAATCCAGCAACGTTTTATGATCTATATTTGAACTAAAATTTAGAACTCAGAAATTGTTTTGATATGTAACAAAAAATGCTGTTAAAAACCCGTATTTGTGAGTCCTTAAAATAGCAATTATTTGAAAAACATAAATGTTTTGCAAAAATCTAAATTAACTGTTTTAGAAAAAAAAATAAAAATAATTAAATAAAAAACGTAATCAATTATTATATCAAAACCGAGAAGCTGCTATCATAATATTTTTTTTACTAAAAATTATATTTGTATACAAACTTTCAATGGAAACTAAAATAATTATTTCGCAAGTTTACCATTCTTATTTACTAAGACAAATTCTTGTTTTAACTGCAACAAACAAAGATATTTTGGTATAAACATAGCAAACGGTGAGATAGCTCAGTTATAGAGCGTTAGTGTAGCACGCTAACAGTCCCGGGTTCGATCCCCGAATATGACTAAAATAATAACTTTGCTCTTTATCCACCGGGGTGATTCGGAAGTCACCTAATAAGCTGTTGGTCCCATCAACCCCCTTCAAACAAGTCTTAAGACTTCTGGGGCCATGTAAAATAGCTGTGAACGCGAAATAAAGAAGAAATTGAACATAATTAGTACAAAGATCAATTGTAAATGCTAAAAATATAAATAAATTGCCTAAATTTTATTATTTTAAAAATTATAAAGTAATATCCCGTTTAGGAACTCAATCAACATCGTCAATGTTATTGCAAATTTCTTAAATTTGATGTATATTATAAATTAACAAAACACTTGTATTTGTTACAATATTTTTTTATAATGCGTGTCCAGCAAGTTATTTATTTTTACTTCTGTAAAAACATTATATTGAGTACATTTGTAATAAATATACAAAGTTATTTTTGCATGTATGTTGAATGTAGATAAACCGTTGTTATTTTTTCGAACAAAACAGTTGCATCTGCATTTTATTTACGATTCGATAACATATTTCTTATTCCGCTTACTGAACAGATAGATAAAAGATTAGATCAGTAAGTGCCAGTATCTGGAAACATTTGTAATCGCTAAATTGTGTTGTGGTACATATAGATAATTCCCCGAAGCAGCAGCAAGGAGAAGAGAGAAAGATTACCACAATACTTTAAATGTGTCGGGCACATGTTAAATCTTGAGCCAATCTCAAGTAAAAATCGATCCTTGAAATATCACCAAGCCGCCCCCATTCAGCAATGATAATAATAAAAAGTTGTGGAGAAATCGAAACGATCTCAAGTGTGTGTGTGCATATAAGGAAGATATCGACACGTTAAAGTTCTGTTGTAGTATTTAGTTACAGCTGCTGGCACGCTCCTGATATTCGGACTGAGATAACACTGACCGCAGATAGGTCAGCAGATTACAGGGGGTTCAGGTAACCGAAAAAATGCTTCGATTTGTCAGGAATATAACAATTGTAACGAAACAATTCATAGTCATAAGTCTTATCGTTGGCTTCGATCGATGTCCTTATTTTTTTGCTCTCTATAAGCTAAGGAGACATAATCCGACCACGGTTATATATTTCTTGGGAACCAATTATATTTTTATTTTCAAATAATACACCACAGAAAAACTATTTATAATTTTTAATAGATAAAATAAAATCCTTCTACATACCTCTATGGGTAATTTATAGCTAAGAATTATTTGCTATATTTAACGTTTTACTGTTAAAGATCCCAATTGCAGATTACTGAAATGCCTTCAGGAAATTATTGCCGATATCTTTTTCAAAATCGACCCGTAATAAATTTAAATTAAAAAAAAAAAACTGTCTCTTGCACCTTTTCATATTTATTATAGCAATTATACCAGGTGCCAATTTTTTAACAAATATTAAACAAATTCTCGTTTGAGAATTAAACCAGGTGATAAATATTATGCTAATTGTAATTATGATTTTTGGTTCTGTTCTTTTTTATATTTAAAATTTTCAAGTACGACATACACAAATAGGTGCAGATAACATCAAGCTATATGCCTCTTTAAACCTATACAATACAAATACATGGGCCCTTTGTACGTACAAATTTCAGTCATTGTACTAAGAGAGAGTTTTACATAAAAGAATATGTCGTGTACTCTGACAGAATATGAACCCGCACTCTGTTCCTTATCGTCGTATCGCACCGGTTATCTGCTAGATGAATCTTTTTATCCGCAGATATCCCGGGATAGAGACGTCAAATGCATGTGCGGGGTTGGAAAGCATAACAGAGAAGGGATAGATGGATGCGGGATGAAAACGTGTCGGAATAGGATAGAGTGAAATGTGATGTAAAAGCGTTTTTGTTTAATTTCAACAAGGGAATGATGCGTGTTTATAGAAGAGGTCCTTTCAGTAATGTCAGTTATAACATAAGGATTAGCTTTAGATTCAAAATTTCTCATGCAATAATTTTAAAAATACATAAATTCAAACGAACATATTTTTATCTTGTGAGTTTAAGACTATCTTGCATTAAATATAAAAAAAAGCTGAAACTTATAAATGAAATTTTGTAAATGCAATAAATCCTGCCCGGTCCAGTAGCAGGAGTTAAGATGTAGCAGCGGTAACTCGTAAGCGTCGTTCGAAAGGGGGTTTGGTGCGAGCAGAGGGCTTGAGGGACGCGACGGGGTCCGGGGGTGTTGTAAGAAGAGGCGCTGGGACTGATAAGAGCAAGATCCGGGGATCGCTCCGGGACAATTTATGGCGGCAACTTTTAAAACACACTCCGGAGGAGGCGTATATAACGTTCGGTACAGTCGGTGGAGCAAACCGTAGGCGGCTCTCTACAGCCTTGCTAGCTGGCAGCAAATCTCTCTCTACCCCCCATATCGACGTCTTATTTAACGATAAGAATGCGAACTCATCCCCCGATATCCTCCTATATCACCGTCAGATATATATCAGGATCTTAGATCTCATCTTTATATATAGTATATATTATATAAGAAATAGAAAATGAATTTCAAATCAATTCCATAATAGTAAAGTAGAATGGATGAACATTAACACATCAACATACACTATAATTTATTTGTTAAGTTTGTTATTAATTGAATACTCAGTTTTTGCATTAATACATCAAACCTTTTAATGTCTTCTTTATTTTTCAATAAGCAATTTTATTGTCAATAACATTTGCAGTTGCAGTTTTAAAGGTTATAATAGTTTGATTACACTACAAGTTTATAGTTAAGATTTAATTGTTTGAATCGTAAAATTGTTTATGATTACTGAAATGCATATAAAGTACTTTAATAAAACTTTATATTTCTATATCAGTTACAAATAATTATATATTTTTTGTTGTTTACGAAAATGTTAGATATCTTTGTAACTCCTAACAAAAGATACATCAAATGCAAAAATTTGTATTAAACTAAAAAAATAACTGATTGATAGATAAGCGCAAAAATCAAGAAAGAGACAACTTAGAAGATATGATAAATAGACTGAATGAATGAAAACAAAATATGATCCAAAATTTTTAGATAAATTGCAAAACTTGTTTAGAGAAACAAATCACACAGAGAGCTCAAATAAGCAAATATAACTATACCCATAGCTAAGACCTACACATTTATTGCAAAAGAATAGATAAGTTTCCGTATTGTTGAAAAACTGACACCAGTACAATGCTACAAATGCCATAAGTTTAGACACATGCTAAGAAACAGATGACATAAAAGGTTAATGCTTAAAATTTGGAGAAGATGGACATATGGCAAAAATCTGTACTTTTGGAAAGGCACTAGCCCAAGTGTAAAAAAGTAAAACTTTTTTTTATTTTGCTTTTTGCTAAACAAATTGTAATAAAATATTGCAATCATTAATTTATTGGAGCATTATAATTACTCTGAACTATTTTGGCGCAGTCGGTTTTTAACGTATTTTAACAAACAAGCTAAAGATCAATCAACTGTTTTTTCTTTTAAAATGTCTTAAATCACCATAAAACTTGGTTCCTTAACAAAACACCGTATCTTGCTGAAGTTTTTTTTAGCTTATTTTTAAAGTTTGAGAAATACATCTTTTGTTGCATGAACCAATTTTGAGCAATTTTACTCTTTGTTTGATAGTTTTCACGCTTGCGTACTACTTAGACTCAATCTATTGGCTCCAAAATTTGAAAATATTTTTTTAGATTTACCATTCAAACATAAATCCGCCCGGTGTTCAACAAAATTAGCCAAAAAAAAAAAAAAAAATTGTTCTTAGTGTGTATATAATATTTTTTGTAAATATGAAAAAAATATTAATTTTTAACACATTTTTCGTTTAAATTTTTTGTTTCTCTGGCGGTAAGCACGGCATTAACAATTTTTTATGTAGAATTGTCAGCAGAATTTAAATTTCTAATAATATTTGATATATAATTTCTCTAAGCGCTGCTAAACGTGTATTTGTAAGAAGTTTATTTTAAATGCCTACTTTTGCAGATTTTTCAAATTTTAGACCCTTAAAACTCAAATGCACACAACAAATTTATATTTTCTAACTAATTTACATCAAAATACGTCAACTTTGGAGGTTAAAAAATCTAAAAAATGCTTCTTTTTGCCCTTCCCACTGAAAACAAAAAAATATAATAATTTTATGGCTTTTGCGGCTTATAAACAAGGTATAGACTTAAAATGGCTCTAAATTTTGATTCCACATAAAATTTATGATCAAATTATTTTTGCATTAAATTGCAATTTCTAAACATAAAATGCGTCAAAGTTAAAAACGACAAAAAACAAAAAAAGATGTAGATTTTAGAGTTTTCTACCCTCCTGAACCTATTAAAACACTACTAATAAGTCATAAAAACAAAAGAAAAATACTAAAGTATATTTTACGTCCTGCTATAGTCCGTTTGAAATGAAATTGCCCAGATAGCAAAATCTATATTTCTAAAAAATAAAAAAAAAATTGTGATGCTAAAATAAAAATTATATTCCGGATACTTAAATGTTATATAGAAGTAAAACAAAACAACTTTTCTGATTCCGCAACATCAGAAACTAGACAAAACTGACAGCTTCCCAATTATTCCACAACGCCCAAAGCAAAAATAAATTTGCTAATGTTGTGTACGCAAATCTTTACAGACCCATAAAAAAACAATCAAATAGTTTTCACATTTGTTGCTAACTAAGATGTGGATCAAAAAGCAAAAACTAGCCTAATTCACAATCTTAGTACCTTGTCAACTAGAAAATACATACTGGCCAAATAATAAAAATAAAATATTAGACGCAATTGACGCAATTCTGTTAATTGTCTTAATTACTAAATTACAATAAACAGCACAAGCATTCTAAACACAAACCGGCTAAACTATCCACAAAACTGCCGGCCCATCAGTCATAGAAAGGGTAATCTTGGACAGAATACAGAAACACACGTAAGCCAAGTCAGAATTTCTGACCACATATCTACTTTTTGGCAGATAGAGAGGGGTGCCTCAAGGCTCTATTTTATCTCTTTATTGACGCACGGGGTCAAAATGGCATAATTTGCTGATGATACAGCTCTTTTCTAATCTTCAAGACCACTTGAAATAATACTACAAAGTTACAAAAAGCCACCGACAACCTGGATGAATGATTAGACAAATGACAAGTCAAAGTGAACCCAGAGAAAAGTAAAAATCTTAACGACGTTCCCATACCGTAGTCCAATGCTGCCAAGTATCTTGAGAATACCTTAGACAAGGAACCCACGTATAAATTACACCTGCAGTCTATTCTCGATAATGCCAGATTGGCAACAAACTTCTTGCTCCGATGTTGCGTCATAACAGTAGCTTGTCGATTCAGAATAATACCTAACTCTACACTTTTACGATCAGTCTTAGCAAAACAACTAGTTTACAATGAAATTTTGTGAATTATTTCGCATTTATTTTGTTGTAAATTAATAGATCTTATGCTTAACACGTTACTGGTGTCTTTGAAGCACAAAAACATATTACCAAAACAAATCAAATTAAATTAATAGAAGTTAAAAATACTAAAAAATGTGTCCGGTCTACCCACATTCTCAAATTAAATGTATTTTTGTGCATGTTTCTACCAAAAACATATTGTGTAACTTGTGTCAAAATTATTTTTTTAACTGCCTCTACCAAAACCATCTGTTTTCGGACTTTTGTGCCAAAACAACAATTTAAAAACCCAAGGACAGTAGTGATAGATTATAATAATAAACTTTCCTAAAACAATGTTTTTATTTGAGGAAAGCAACAAAAATGTTGAGTGTAACTTTTGCCAAAATGCTTTAGCACCTCCTCGCCCAAATTCAGTCTTAGTACGTCGTCCGTCGTAGTACAGGTTCTACAGCGTAGAACCGAGACTATAGCTCAGTGGAACCCCACACGTCATTCATTTTCACAAGACCTTGTTCTCCTACCATTACCATCCGGTCCTATAGATAAAAACGGACAATAGAGCAAAATCTTTTTTTATGTTTTATATCGGTTTTGGCTAGCCTTTTCACTTGTCTTAAAGCATCATTTGCTTCAATTCAAATGTCTTATAGTCTTTGTTTTATAACGTGTTCGAATAATTTTCACATAGTATTGAGAAGAAAGAGAGGTTTCTATAAAGACTTTTGATCATTCTCACAAAGCTTTTACAGTTTTTGTAATACCGTCCCGGCTGGCGGCTTTTTCTGTTCTATTTTTTGCCAGCTGCTCTTACTTTTACGACAGTGCAGATAGGAATATTTTTAGTACTTGTGGAGTTGTACAGCCATGACACAAAAAAAGTTGTTTAACTATGTCAAGCTATTGCTCATTGTTTAGTTTAATCAAACTGCAGACATCTAACTTATCTGTAACTAGTTTATTATAACTTAAACTCCAGGCATCTTGGTCTACTTCCTTACACAGTTTTGAGGCTTTAAAAGGCTTGCCTAAGCTCTTGTTTTTTGCTTTGTATATTAAGTTTGGTCGTGAGTTGCTCATTTGGCGCTACTTTGTTTGCTCTTGCTGAACTTTGTCTTACTAAAATTCCAGCTTTGACGTAGGGCGGCGATGTTTTTATTCCACCACAAGCTAATACCTAACCTAACCTAACCTTACTTTTTTTTTTAATTGTGGTTAAGGGAAAGCTCTTTTAGCTTGAGTGTGGGGCCCCCCTCCACTTGGCAAAATCTTGTAGATTCGGAATTGCAAATGCATATCTTCAAAGATACACGCCCGGACGCTGTACGCACCCTATATGTCGTCGTCTAAATTTTTTTTGCTTAGAATTTTATTTACTTACTTTTGAATAGCTTGCCAGCAGTCTACGTTCTTTAGTATAATGTCCGTCATGTTTTCTGGTATTAGTGTTTCTTTTATCTCTTTTTCTAGATTTCCATTTTTGAAGCTCCATCTTTTGCATTTGAACAAAGTGTGTTCAAGACTCTCTTCTTCTTGACACACTTTGCACATTTTATTTTCCGTGATGTAAAAACGACTGAAGAAAAATTTGAAATTTCAGTGTCCGCTCAAGGCTTGAGTTAGGAAATAATTTGTAACTTCATGTCCATTTGGTAACATTTTTGAGTACCACATAGAATGATCAAGTCTGCTACACTCGCTAAAAGTTTCCTTTTGGGTTCACTTGTTTCTCTGATGTTAAGCATAAGTTTTGTAAGTGCCGTTATTGATTTATCTGCTTTCAGAGTCGTTTTCCTTATATGTTCCGTTATTTGCGTGTTGTGGTCAACCCAGATATTCCAAATATTTTGTTTCCTTCTTGGACTTGATCTCAGTTTCTTCCATCTGAACGTTTATCTAGCCGAGTTTTCTACTACCGTTCAAAATTAAGCACTACGTTTTCTTCTCAACTATATCTAAGCCTAAGTTCTCAATTTTGTTTTTTATTTTAGCCATCGCAATGTTAGTGTTTGCGACTATATCATTCTCAACCTTTTCTGTAGTTACAATTCCGGTATCGTCCGCAAAGCATATTACTTTAGTGCTTTTTGGCAAGTTTACTCTTAGCACCCTGTCGTAGTATGTTATCCATAGCAGCGGTCCTATATTAATCCCTGTGGTACCCCACATGTTAGTAATTTTCTGTTTTCCAGATATCTGGTCAGCACTTTAATTAGACTTTTACTTAATTCCATCTCTCTGAGCGCCTGCACTACTCCTTTCTACTCTCCGAATGTGTTTTTAATATCCACGGTAGAGAAAACAAATTTTTCTGTTTTTGTAGGATTTTTCTTTTATTTTGTCTACAAAATCTACTTATTCCTTCATCACGACTATTGATGACATGCCATTTTGGTGGCTTAGTCTTTCTGCTATGAGGTGTTCATATAATTTCCTAAAAGTGTTTAGCATGCATTTTGTTTCTTCTTTGTTGTTCTTTTTCGGTTTCTGTATAATGACCAGTCTAGCCTGTTTCCACACTTTTGGAAACTTGCCTTTAGCAAATTCTTTGTTGAACATCCTTAGTATTTCTTTGTGAGCTGCCTTTACCATTTTATTAGTAATTAATAGCGGAATTTGATTTGATCCTGACCTGACCTAACCTATCCTAACCTAACCTAACCTAATGTAATCTAACCTAACCTAACCTAAGAAACTATACAGAAACTTGTACAAAGGCAAAAAACTTATTGGAAAATAGCATAGAACAAATAAAATAACCGCCCAAACTAAGCTAAGAAGGTGCAATATGAGAAACAATATCAACCACTATGCTAATAAAAATCCTTCAAGTTAATGTAAATCACGGCCGGAAACTTAAGATTTTACATAAGATTTTTACTACCAAAAAAAGTAAACCTAGTACTAGTAGCAGAGTTAAATAAAAATATGGTAGGCAACGGATATTAGTTTAAAGATACACGGACATACAAATTAACAACAAGGAATTGAAGAACGCCGTTGAAACAATGGCCAACACAGCAAAAACGAAAGGAGCTTTCCGAACAACAGAGATGAAAATCCTAAGGACAATCACAGGCAGAACATTACACGATCGGGTGCAAAGCACTAACATCAGAGAAGAATGCAACACCCAAGACATAGTCAGATGGTACCAACAACGTCGAACAGAATGGAACGACCACATTACACGCATGGATAGCAGCAGACTCCCTAGAATCACAAGAGACGAAAAACCCCACGGCACAAGACCAGCAGGCAGACCTCCAAAATGATAACGAGATAGCTGGTCGTTAATATCCCAAGAAAAGCAGTAACTACAGGTCTAAAACCTACATTAAGAAGAAGAAGAAGAAGAAAAGAATTACAAAACAAAAAATACAAGTTTTACTACAAAATTTACCCAGAAAGCTAGGAGACCTAAAACACCAAAGCAAGAGTATTATAGTAGCCGTCGACTTGAATTCTAAGGCGCAGATGTAGGGTTTGCTCCAGGAAGACCAGAAGGGCAATATCCTAGTAGAATGGATAAGCACTTCTTAGTGATGCAGAACATAGGCATCAGCCCTACATCAAACTACAGCAACCAAACGGAAGCATAGAAAAAACAAATAAAAGACAAAAATAAAACCAAGCAAGACGCCCCAGGGAAAGGAAACTCTGTCAGCAAAACGGGAAGCTAGTGCTATAAAATAGACCACAATAAGTTGGGCCTAAGATACAAAATAACATCAAAAAAACTGAAAGTTTCTTTTCCACAAGTGTTAGAAACGAGGAAGAAGCAATATCCAATCTTTTGATGGCCAACATTTGTAGGAGCGGAAAGTCACTCCAAATCATGATAGAGTAGTTTTTTCTCTTTACAAGATGATTTTAATTTCTTATGCTAGATCATAATTACTATCATGTAATTTGAACTAAAAAGCTTCCCCACCACGTTTGTTAAAAAAAATGGAAATTTCTTTTCTTTGTGTTAAAAATTTCTTAGTCAGCGAAGAAAAAGATAATAGCCAATTTCTTGATGACCAATACTTGGCAGATAGGTAGGTTTCTCCAAATCATAGTTGCTAACGAGTAGTTTAAATTAAAGTACCCCTCACCTAAGAGTTTTTTAACAAGTTTTTTTTTTACAAGCGTTTGAAGTCTCTTTCTTAGTAGAGAAGATAATGAATGCAATGTCTTGATGACCAATACTTAAGTAGGACCCTTTAAATCATAATTACCATAGAGTAGTTTGAACTGAAGTGCCCAAGAGTTTGTTAACAAAAAATTGTGTATCCCTTTGTAAACGTTAGAAGTTTCTGTGTTATAAAATGGGATAATGAATTTAACCCTTTGATGACCATCATTTGGGCGGGTGGTGGGTTATTCCAAATTGTTAAAAAAATTTAACCTAAAGTTTTGTTATAGTAGTACCAATGGCAGAAAACCATTTCCAATGTTTGCGTAGTAAGAGCAAAAAACAGCAAAATGCTACAAAGCTTTCTTGCTTATGATGCTTACAACTATTTTTTGTCTACCTCTTGTAAGTTAAAATAAAAACAAAAATTTTTATTTTAGAGCCGCTGTTAAATAATTTTTTTGCCTACTTCTACCAAAAACTATTTGTTTAGGCAGTAATATGCAGACTGATACAATGATTTAGCGTCTTAAAATCTAAAGTTAATATGCATCTTTTACTAAACTTGAGTAGACTGTTAATCACAATTTTACATTTCTTAAAACACTATTTATATTTGGGAAAGGTAAAAAAAAAAAGTGTGATTTATGTCAAAATGTTTTAGCAGCCGTTGGCATTTAGCAAACCTTACTCTCTACATTTTTAAATAAATAGTAGACTGCAAGAAAGTTTTGTTATAGAGCACCTACAAAAGATTTTTTTGCCTTTGACCATAGATGATCATTTTCTTGAGACCGCTTTGTTAGATTTGACTGGAGACACACTTTTTTAAGCCCGGAATTTGGTTATAATAAGTATTAACAGCAAGAAAGCAATATTTTGCAGAATGTTACTGGTCACACCAGCAAAATAAGTGGCAAATATCAAAGTTCTGCAAAAAAAAAAATTTTGTCTGTTTTTCGTGAATTGGACTTTTTAAATAAAAAGTATATTATAGTAATTGTAAGGCGCTGAGATTTAGCCACACGAGCCAAGCGAGAAAGGCGGCAGATAGCAAAGTGTTGCAAAAGCTTTTTTGCTTGATTTGCTAATAAAATTTTTGCTTCCTAAGTTAAGATTTTGAAATAAAACCGATGCGCTGTGCAAGAAGCTTTGTTTGCAGGACGTTGATGTTTGGCACATTTGCAAAGTAAAAGAGGTTAGCAAAAATGCCATCTTCAAAATTGCTTAAATGAAACTGTCATACTGCTTAAATTTTGACAGCTTTAGATCCGGCAATAAGATAAATAATCTTTTCAATAAACTTTCTTTTCTTTGTGATATGACGTTTTGCAATCTTTGCAAAACATTTGAACCATTAAGCCAAAGTTTAGGTTACTTTAACAGTTTAAATTTAGAAAAAAATCTACAAAAATCTGGTAGGTCCGTTTAGTTTTTATGTAGATTTTGTTTTATTTTTTCCGGAAAGGAAACTAATTTAGCTAAGGTTTTTGCAAATTGAAATACTTGATTTAAAAAATGTGGTCCATTTTTTGGAAAAAAAAAATTGTAAAAAAGCAAGTAGATAGATTGTTGGCAATTTTTGGATTGTTATTTACGGTCCAGCAAACTAAGCTTGTCTACTTGCGCGTGAACATTAAAGTCAAAATAGGGAAAAGCTGCCAATAGTACCATATCATGCGATTAAAAAAATACATTTGCGTCTATAGTTGAAAAGGCTTGCACCAGATTTAATTTAAAATATGAACTGCGTCAACGGTGATACAGAAAACGATGATTAAAAACTGAAGGCAATACTTTGACTAAATAGCAGAATCACTTTTTTGACTTTTGGGTTGTTTGAAATTTACCTACATCATCAAAGTTGCATTCTAACTGGTTTTGTGCAAAACCATTGATTTGAAAAACAATAAAACAAAACTATACAGTGGTGGATTTAACTGGTCTGTCAGAAAAAATCTTGCTAGTATTTTTTTAATTTGTATCTACAAGATTAGCTTAATCAAGGCAATACCAGACTAAGATACGGACTAAGCACTCATGCTAAGAGACATTTGAAACGTTTGCTATTGTGACACGCAAAAATTGAGCAACATTAAATATGTGTTTAGAATGTAAAGTTATGTGTCAGTTTACAAGCATTTTTTATTTTAAAACGTTTCTATGCACGTTTATAGTAAATTAACATTTAACTTGCAGGTGGAAGCCTTGATTGTTGCAACCTTAGGCAAAATTAAGGTGCATGTCTGTGTATTGAATTAATTGAAAGGCTTTGTTTGGCCGTGAGTAATAGAATGATAGATAAATTTGAGTGTCAAGTTTGTGAATACTGTAGTTTTTTTAAGTAAAAAACGTGTTAAAGCACTATTTGATACACAAATGAGCGCTATAATTTACAACTGGAACTAGAATATTTAAATGCAGGAGCTGGAGAACGTCAATTAGGTTATCTTTGAGCAAATATGTCAGGCTATTAAGCAGAGATAGTTGTTATTGAATGGTGCGTTAGAAACATAATAGATTTGGACTAATACTTTGACGACAGACCAATAAGCTTTGTGTTGAAAAGCCAAGCTAGTAATAATACACACTGGTAACTTGCATAACCAGTCTGAAGGCATTAGCCACAAACAACAAGATATGTTTGATTTGAATACTAAAAAACTAAAAATAAAAATTAACTTTAAAGCAGACCAGGGACGCCAAATAAACCACATTATGAAAAAAAAAATTTAATTAAAACTCTTACCAAAAAAAAAAAATGGCTTAAGAAAGAATACCTATTAAAATTAACTACTATACAAATTAATAAAATGAAATTGTACGCAAGCATTTGATCAAAAGGTGTTTGATAAGAGTTAAGTTGGCAACACTTAAATTTTATCACGTGTTCTAATTGGGGCAGTTTGGTCACATAAGTTGTCATTGACATCCATCCGTAAAGTAACCATTAAGCCGGACATCAAAATTTGTCTAATTCAACGGGAAAAACTTTTTGAAACGATTAAAGTATGTAGTAGTATTGGTCTTTGTACAGAAGTATGGAGAGAGCGTGGCGCAGTGGTCTAGGCATCCGGCCGCTGTACCGAAGATCGTGGGTTCGATTCCCATATACCGTGATATACTTTTCACTTTCTATACGCTCTCCCACTCCCCAAGCCGCCTTGCCGTTTTACGGCTAAAACCTTCTCTGATGGAGTGATGAATTCTCTCCAGTAGTTCGGAATCCACTTAAAACTGTAGGTCCCTTGTAATGTAAGTTGCCAACATTACAAGCAGAGAAAGAGGCTAAGACGCCAGCAGTGGCGTATGAATGGCTGACTTCACATGGCGCCGCCAGCTATAAAAAACCGGAGAAGATTTGCTTTTTGCAGAGAAAACATCATTAAACTTATAGCTTAAATAATTTTTATTTTTATGCTCTTAAGGTGATAGTTAGCTACAACCAAAGGCCATACGTTGTTTGTTAAAAAAAAATGTACTTGGTAGAAACTCTACTCTAAAACTAAAAGGTATTTCTAAAAAAAAAATATTAAACCGGTCAAATATGATAAATGCTATGTAGGAAGTAGATTGTTTGATGTCCGACAGCAAGTTTTTCACATGAAAGTTGAAAGAATACCAAAAACTAGAACCTAAAAGCTGTTCTGAAGGAAGTAACCTTAAAGTAAACGACAATTTATTCTGAGCTACTAGACATTTTTAGGAGGTTATTGCTTATAAAATAAGTATTTTTATAAAAAGTTTTTGTTTTCTATCGCACTTTGTACTATGTAATTGATCTGATGCAATTTACGCTTAATTTAAGAAGATCATAAACCACAACCTAAAATAATCTAATTTGTTGACTATAATTATAATTGATAGAAGAATATACAGTGGCAACTCAAAGTTACTTGAAAAAATAATTAAAAAATTAGTTATAACCTAAACAATTTATTACAGAATTGTTCTTTACTTTATATGAGCAAATTGTTGCATTTTTAGTAAGTCTTTTTGTTTATACATGTGTTATGCTTTTGTGCTCAAAACAGAATTTTTTTTATTTATTTATTTAAAATGTGTTAATTAATTTTGTTGTATAATTACACTGTAAAAAAATCTTAATTACTTTGAATAAAATATTTGATAATAGCTTGGCTCGCGTAAAATGTAACCTTTTTTGCTGGCAAGCGACCGTATTGAAAATGAAGAGATGAAGCACGCCTGTTATTAGTTATAGTGCATACTTAGTGAGCTGAAGTCGAAAAAAGGGGGCATTAGCTGAAAAACGCAAAGTCATTACCACTTTACACGTTAGTCCCATTCATGGAGATGTGCGAGCGGAACACGCATTAGCCCCCGGTTAATGGTTACGGGGGGAGCCCACTGCTCCATTCGAATATCGTAACCGAGGGCCGGACATTATATTTTGTATAATGCATCTCTCGGACTTTTTAAAATTTTAATAACGTATAATTTAGCTCTTAAAATGTTATGATGTTGCTCGTTCTATATTTCTTTAAAGGAATAAAAAAGTGAACGTTGACGCGGGGGCCCCATTGTTGTCGAAATTACGGTCCGCCACTGCGCGTGCTGCTCGCCACCCGTTTTCCATTCGTCATCCAGATTTTAGATGTTGGATCGAGATATACACACAATTATGAAATATCTTTAGAAATATTTTGTAACCTTTTTTTTATTTAAGCAAGAATTTTAAAATTTAAATCGGCATTGCAGTTGCTTTGAATTCACACATAATATATATTTGAGGTGTGGTTTTGTAGAATTTATTTTTTGCAAATTACATAGTACCAGCAATATGACTATTAATTAAGTCTAGACGTAATAGACAAAAAACTAATTAATCAACTTTTAAGCACAATCTGCATGACATTTGATAAAGTTTCTACAAAATGCATCATTATTTTATAATCAAACCCTTTAAATATTTTATGAGAAGAAATTACTATTAGATTACCGGTAATACAAAATAAACATAAATTATTCCAGGATTTATATAAAAATTGTACTATAATACCACACTAATAACGAAACACAAATACAGTACGCGCGATTATCTTCTGTAAACAAAATCGTAAATCATATCGGTTGTATTGTGGTGGTGGTCGACGGTTTTAAATAATAAAATAATATAATTATATATATACGCGATATTTCATGTTTTATAGACGTGGAAACACAAATATGGGATCGCATTAATTTTTCCAAATCGCCCATAATAACACATAAAATGTGAAATTCACATCAAACGAATTTTACGACTCTGTTTCAATGATGGATTAAATTATATTTTGGAATATTAATAAGGGATGGTTGATGGTTACTATGTCACATTACTTTAAAAAATATTGTACAAAAAATAGTGAATTATCAGTGACTCTTAAGCAAAGAACAACAATTTTGGTAAAAATTAAATATTAAGAAAAATATATGACCAGGACCGTACCTAGAACAAAGTTTGGAGGAAAAAAAGCTTATGTTACTCTTCAATCTTCAAATTTTGCCTGTTATTTAAAATTAAACATATAAGAAAAAATCATTATGTTGTACCTTATGTGGCCACTGAGGATTAAGTTTTGCTTTATTTTAAGGAGTATTAAACCAAAACTACCCTTAAATATAGTTTAATATAATTTTAAAATATAAAAAAGTGTTAAGAGCCTTCTCCAGTTAGTTGGGTTGCCTACATTTTATTCAAATATTTTGCCCGGTTTGCTTTTTTAAATAGAGAGTAATAAAGTGGCACCCCCATCAAATTATACGTCAATTTAAACACTAAATTGGCTTGGGTATGTTTGGCTTTGGTGGGGCGTCAGGGGGTAAGGAAACCCCCCTGCACACCCCCAAATCCATCTGACAAAATCACGTGGTCTCGAGCGCTGTTAGGAAATATATTTTCTAACAATTTCTTGATCACGGTCGAGATCAAGCGTAAAAATTAGGATATTTAATTTTACTTAATACCATCGTTGCCAGCACTACATGGCATCTAGATGCAGTTTTTTATGTCAGTGTTTATAACCATCATTTGTTTGAATACACATAAAAAGGTTAGGACATATAAGCACATGTACCTCGTGTTACAAAGACTTTAGTTGGTCTCAAACTAAAGCAACAGATTTTTGTTTCTCGAAACAAGGTCCGGGACAAGGACAGCTCGAACAAACGCTCCCTGTCTAAGTCCAAGATGAAAGTTGCCGACCTGGAAGGTCAGCTAGCTCGACAAGCTCCAAGAGACAGTCTACCAGCTCACTAAGACGATCTCCACCCAGGCCGCCATCATCGCGTCATAGCAAGACATTATCAACGCCGTTACCGAAGAAGCGGTAATACAGCCGATGGACAGTCTGGCCCCTAACGACATACAAAAGGACAAAGCCAAAGAGAACTACGCTGAGGACATCAAAGCTGCTTCCGTCTATGAATTGAATGTAAATCCGCCAATTCTACAAGAGGGCACCCCACCCGACAACATAGACATTGAAGATCAGGACGAGGATAAATGGAAAATCCAGCCAAAAAGCGCAAGAAAGCGAAAGAAATCCAGGAGTGAGTCACCTCCTATTAAACTATTAAAAGGGCCTTCTGCCAACCCTCAGCAATCTTCAGTTGCTGCAAACCAACGGCCATCAAAAGCTAACCTTTCCGGCCCATCTGGCATTAAGACAACCTGGTCTTCTACCCACCCAATAGATGCCGCCCCCATCTAAAACAATGGGAAGTTTTCTGAAGTCAGGTTCAAACCTTCTTTGAACCTAGATAACACAGGCGCGCACGCAAACTCAATTTTACCAGGCAACTCCGTTACGTCAGCAGACACCGCTATCCCCGCCGCATACGACGTAAATACTCAATCCGCGCCCCCTAACGCAAACAACTACCGCCCCCCGCAATTGTTATAAAAAAAGAGGAATACACGGGTATTTCTCAACACTTTAAAACCGCAAAAATTAATTCTTGCGCGCCACTAATACCGCTGAGGGAATCCAAATTTTCCCATTAAACATCTCCGACTTTTGAAGGGCAATCAAATACCTTGTCGGAAATAATAAAGATCATCACACCAGGCAAACCAAAAACAAAAGATGCTTTAAAGCCGTGCTTACTAAGGTTCCCGAGTTCTTAACGGAAGAACAGATTGGGCAAGAGCTAGAGCGACTTGAGTTCAGACTCAAATTTGTTCTCAGAATGGGAAACTTTAATAAAAAGTTTCCACTGGTGTCGGTGCAACTCCCAAAGTCCGAAAAAAACAATGATATTTTTGGTCTTTTGGAGTTGCTCGAATTCACTATTAAAGTGGAATAAAAAAAAGGACTGGCGGTATAGCGCAATGCACACGCTGTCAAAGACACGGGCACACCTCAACGAAGTGCCATATCACCAATTCAACCTGTAAAAAATGCGCCTGACCGCATAGAGTATTGGATTGCCGCAAGGGGACACTCTTTCGCGCAAGTCACTAATCTCCCGAGGGACAATAGAGACACGCAAATAGCCGAGCTCCGAAAAAAAATGGTAAATTTTGAAGCTCAATTTTTCTCAGTCCTATCACAACTTGAATAATGGATAATAACAAAACTAACGTAATACTTAGAATAGGCTTCTGGAATGCATTTAGCATTATTAATAAGATGGGAGAAACATAAGAATTTTTCTTTGACCATCAACTTGACGTTTTACTAGTATCGGAAACGAAACACAAAGCGTGGCACCGTTTCAAGTTTCCAAATACTTTCACGTACTTGAGAACCAGTGATGTGGAACGGAGGAGTGAAACAGCGATCTTTGTAAAAAGATCGCTAGATCACTCTGAAGTTGCCACTCCAGACACTGTCACTTTAGAATCAAATGCAATCGTCGCGAAAGTGCCTGGTCTCTAATTTAATAGAAATTACCAATTTTGACAAAGTCTTAAGTGACCAATTTCCAACCATAATTGCTAGCGACTTTAACGCAAAATAGCCGATTAACGAACGCGAAAGGGAGAACACTCCACAAATATATTTCAGAAAATGGTCTCCAGGTTCTATCGCCGGACAAACCAACATTTTATTACAACGCAGGGCACCGGGGAGATATAATACTCAAAAATAACAAAGCCTAAGTAAACATAAGAGTAGTAAACGAATTAAGTTTGGACCACAGCCTGATAATTCTAGGGATTCTCGAAAGGGAATTGGGGGAGGAGGAGAAGTTTGTACACAAAACGGACTTTCCTCTGATTGCCCGATTGCTGGAAACGAGTCTGGACAAATTACCCAAAGCGCGTAACATCCAGAACTTGAATGTTCCGTTGCGGATCTTACAAACATAATTAAAATAGCTATGGAGAAAGCTACCAACTCATTTCCCGTACGGGCCGATAACCCTTTAGGACACTTGCGCGCGACCAAAAACCTCATGCGCGAACAAAACGCGGCCAGGCGGCTTTGGCAAAGAACTCGTGATCCGGACTATCGCGAGTCAATGAATATGTTAAACCGTTAAGTCAAAGAAGCCATCAGGGCCCATAAAAACGAGAACTGGAAGAGAACCATGGAGTCCACCACAGAAGATAATAATTTAATGTGGCGGATCGCAAAGGCCCTCCGTAATCCAGCTAAACCTCTCCCTATGATTCACGGCAAACACGGATTAGTATATTCATTGGAGGAAAAAGCCGAAGCATTTGCCTACAGTTTAGAACGACAATGCACCCCAAACCCGAACAAGGATGAGGTTTGGGAACATACCGACAGAGTACGCCGAGAGGTACGCAAAAACAAAAACCACGTACCATTAGAAAGCGCTTGCCTCTCCAAGATAGCGCAAATAATCTTGCGATTTAAACCGCGATCAGCACCGGGTCCGGACGGTATACCCAATAAGGCTCTTAAAGCATTTTGACCTAAAGCAATTATGGCGGTCACCAACATAACCAACGCAATCCTTCAAACCGGCCACTTTCCGGAGTCATGGAAGAAGTCGTACGTCATTAACATCCCCAAACAGGGTAAGGACATGAAGTTTCTTCAAAACTACCGTCTTATTAGCTTACTATGCACCTAAAGCAAGGGCAAAAGTAATTTTGAAGCTAATCCTAGAGCACACAGAGGCGGAGAGATGCTACCCGATCATCAGCACGGGTTCCGTCGCGAACACTCAGTAATTCACCAACTGAATATATGCCAAAGCGTTTCGGCAAAGAAAATCTACTGGAGTAGTATTTTTTTGTTGAAAAAGCATTTAACAAGATGTGGCATAAAGGGCTACTTGTTAAACTCTTTCGCTTTAATTTTCCTACTCGACTGGTAATATTAATTGCATCATTTTTAAAAAACCGGATTTTGGCAATCAAGCTAAAAGGCCATATATCTACGTCGCGCAACATAACCGCGGGGGTTCCGCAAGGATCGATTCTTTTTCCAATTTTATTTAATCTATATGTCTCTGACATACCTTCCAAGGTAAACGGAGTCAAAACGGCGCAGTATGTTGATGATACGGCGCTGATCTAAAGTTCAACGGCACCCTGGGTAGTTACCCGGAGAATTCAAATAGCCACCGAGGCATTAGAAAATTGGCTATCAGTTTGGAGAGTCAATCCGGAAAAAAGCTAAACGGTTCTTTTCACGCGCCGACACAAAAAACCGCATGGCAATGTCTTCCTTGATGACATTCCAATACCGTGGACGGATTCCGCGAAATACCTCGTGGTCACCCTGAACAAAAGGCTGACATTCCGATTGCACGTGCAAACAATTCTAGCTAAAGCTAAGATGGCAAAAAACTGTTTGGTCCCGGTTTTACGACTAAACAGTGGAATGTCACTCAGCAATAAAATTTGTCTCTTCAAGACTATAATCCGTCCACAACTAACATTTGCGTCTCCGGTATGGGGTACTACCGCCACCTCATACCTTGCTAGACTGGAAGCCTTCCAAAGTAGAACTTTGCGTTGGTTTCTTAAAGCACCGTGGTACGTCCGCAACACCATAATTCGCCAGGATCTCGAGATTCTTGAACTACGCGAGTTTATTAAAGGAAACGCCAAAAAGTACTTTGATAAACTATGAAACCGTAGCAACCGTGATCTGGCCAGACTTGCTGAACCAGATAAAGATGACGTCTCTTCAAGACACAAGCGCCCGATCAATATGCTCGGAGCATAACACGCGCGGATAACAATAATATTCTAACCTAACCAGCCTATAGGGCAATCCTAAACAACTTCCCGTCTCCTCAAAAAACTCTTCTATTGGAAGGTTTATGCGCAGAAATGTGTTTAGTTGGTAGGCACTCCCGGAAGGGTGAATCCGACACGTCCTGGGAAACGAAAAGTCTTTTGAAGATAAAAAAAATAAAATACTTAAACTAGACTAACACAACCAACCGGCTTCTACCAACAGCACATAAAAGGCAAACTTTTCTAAACGCAATCAAATGTTGCTATGCTTAGTTCAAACGTGGTAATAATGATTTTAAATTTGTTTTTGCCGTTTTTACCAATCTTTTATTAATCTAATTCTTAAACACAGTAAAACGACAAAAACAGGTACACTAAAAATTTGTTGCATTTTTCAATTAGTTTTCAGTACTTTTGGGTTTTTAATTGACATGTCAAGCAGAGAAAAAAGAAGCAAAGTAAACAAAAAACCAAATTTTGTCAATCTATCTGGCTATCATCATAGAATATTTGGCCGGTAACGCAGCTAAAAACAACAAGAAGACCTGTATCATCTACTATCTTTAGCATGACATCCGTAACAATAAAGAATTGAACAAACTTTTTTCAGAAATTATGCTCAAGAAGGTGTCTTCAAAAAGACCAAGACTTGTTATTGTTTGGTTTTACGTAGTATTGTACCACGCAACATATACAAGTAAAGATCACTTGCTGCAAAAGATGGTAAAACTTTAAAAACATTTTTTATGATAACAGTCTTTTGTTCAAAAATCTTTAGGTAAAGAGTAAAGGGAGAAGTTGAGTGCCATTGAAAGACGTTAGATCATTTTTTCTTCTTTGATGCTCCTTTGGTCTTGCAAAAAGTTTTTTGAAACTATTTTTGCGCATTTTTTTTACATTGGTCAAAATCTGTTGAACGGTGGTGTTCAACTCTTTCAGACAATCAACCGACAATCTGAACGCACAAGATCCTGAATTCTGTCAACATTTTTATTGGTTATTGAAAATAAAGGCTTTTTGTTGCGTGGTTTATCTTCAATTAACTCTCTTTCTTATAAAAACAACAATTTTACAAATGTCACTTTTAACAATTTAAACTTTAAAGAAGCAAGTATAATTGGTTACGTTGAAAGCTACAAACCTTTTACGTGGCCACTACTTTTAATCGTATTATTAAAACAAATTTTTAAAAAATCTAGCTGCTAAAAAATTCATTTAAAGATTAGCGACTTCTAACTTTATACTTCCTATATCTTCAAAATTAATAATGGTTAATTAAAAAATATTCTTATTTGCTAAAAATTTTTTTTTTCAACAGTACATTCCCATTGAACGTCAGTCCACTTTAAGACCAGATTTCGGAAGTCTGATAACTTCAATTGTTTTTTTATTTTACACAATTATTAAACATAAAAAAAGCATTAAACTAACAATTTATTTTCATAAAATGAACAACATGACAGCTTAAGTTATCTATATGAATATATCCCAACTATGTCCAACTAACCTATCTAACATTTGTGTAGCGCTCGTCTTATCAAATCAAGATATTAAATAAACATTGCCATTTACTGGCATGTCATGTATCCATAAAGAAATCACCTATAAATATTAAATTTTTCATTATACGCAAAGCAACAAATACGTATAAATTTCCCTTGTAAAATATTTTCCACTTTGTTGCAGTGCAGTTAGTTGGCATTTAAAAAAAAAGAGCGAGATTAATCGCCACATAACGTTTCGCTAATCAATTTAGGATCTCCCAGCGCCCCAGAACGTCATTGTAATGAGTTAATATTTAATATCATGATTTATGTTTGAATATTATAATTCTTATAAACTTTTACATGCATCGCATGCATTCGCGCCGTATTTATTTATTAATTTACATAACTCATTTTCATTATATTGCTCCTCTACTGTATTATTAAATATCGTTTTTTACAATTTTACATTGTAACATGACGTTTTTACGCCTTGCTTTGCAACTACTTAACTTAAATGATGAATTTAATTAATACCAATTAATAGATAAGGGTGGTATTAGATCTATACAGAATTTAAATGTAACCATGGCTGAGAAAAGAATTGTAAACGATTTCGATTAATCCAATATCGATATAAAAATCTTGCATGTTAATGATTTCACCATGCAAAATGCCCCGAAGAGCTGTAATTAAAAAGGTAGAATGAAAGAGAAAGAGAACCATAAAGAATAATAATTAACATTATAAACCGGGACCGATAAATAACTGCTGCTGCTCTATTATTAGCGACATAACTCAGATTAAATTAGAGTAACAATACGAATAACAATTACCATTCATAATTTGATAAAATCAAATTGAATGATTTACAAGGAATTAGCATACGCCACTAATAACTATATTATCTAATCTCCAACCAACACATATATCGCTAATTAATTACTAACTAATTAATATCTACCGATGTTAACTAGCAGAATAACTCTAAATGTAATCTGTGTGGCTTTAAATTCAAATTGTGACAGATTTGTTTGCTCTGTCTAGCCCCTGCGTGAGTCCATCCATCAGTTATGACTTTTATTATATTCGAAGATGAGCTTTCGAGGGCAGGGGTGACTAATTTAATTTCAGTTTTTTTTTTCTTTCTCCCGGCTTATTATTCTTGCGAGGCGCCGATATTAGCGCGACTTTAAACAGACTTTTAATATCAACTTCGGGTAAAAGTTTTCGACCGCGGAAGGAATTGGAGATCTTTATTTCAGTTGGAATTATTTTAAATCGGCCAGATGTGGGAGCTTCCTTTATGTAAGAGGTGATATTTTACTTTGATTTGCATAATCATTTAGTCTTTTCTAAGGGGATGGATATTCAATATTATTTTATATTTTATGTACATTTATAACAAAAGTGTTATAAGCAATAAGTTAATAATTTATTTAATCCACAAAAATTTAAAACTGAACAGGTTTTTAGATCAAAAATTTTAATTAAAGTTTTGCTAATGCAAAGTAGATTTTTATGAATCAAAATTAAACAATTTTCTTGTATAGTTTAGAACTTCAAACAAGTTATTAAAAATAAAATAAATTATAATATATATATATAGAATCGGTTTAGAACGTTTTTTGACGTTGTCCGATGCCCGTTTGCCACTCTTTCTTATTATCCCACTGTCCTTCTACTAGGTTCTTGGCAGTCATTGCCGTTTTAATTCCCTGGATCCACCTTTTCTTTCATTTTTTCTTTTTTGTTGTAGCACCCATTTCATCGCTTGCCTAGGAAGTCTATTTACGTTCATTCTTTAAACATGTCCTTACCATATTAATTGTCGTTTTTCTAAAACATCATAGACACTCCCTTGTATTCCTATACGCTGTTTAATAATTTCTTCTTTATTTCGCGTTTTACAGCTATTTAACATCGCCCCAGAAGTCTTACGACTTGTTTGAAGGGGGTTGATGGGACCAACGGCTTATTAGGTGACTTCCGAATCACCCCGGTGAATAAAGAGCAAAGTTATTATTTTAGTCATATTTGGGGATCGATCCCGGGACTGTTAGCGTGCTACACTAACGCTCTATAACTGAGCTATCTCACCGCTATCTTATTCTTAATTCTCTCTATTCTTGATGTTCTTGTCGATCTTCTTAAGACGTCCATCTCTACGGTTTCTATTTTCTTTTTATTTCTATCTGTAACTCTCCATGTTTCTGATCCATATAATAGCTGGTTTTTTATAATGGTATCTTATATGTTGTATTTGTTTTTATTTGTGATATCTTTTCTCCAGAGAATTCCGTTCAGACATTCTTGTGATTGTTTAGCTTTTATGTCATTTTGTCAGATCCGGTATTGTCAAATATTGTGCCCAGGTATTTATATTTATTACATGCCGCTATCTCTTCGTTAATTTTTAAGATTAAATTGCCCGAATTTCCTCCCACGCATAAATATTTTGTTTTCTGTGTATTCTTTGTTAGTCCCTATTTTTCGTATTCTTTTACTTAGATGCTTTTGAAAAAACACAAATGATGACGTTTTTGTTATTTTCTTAAGAGTTACTTAAATTTTTTCATCTCCTGGTTTTTGGTATCCATACAGGGCAAATTCTGCAGCTTGTAGCTACTGCTTCCAGATTGCCTAAGAGTAACAAATTTTGCTTACCTTGGAGTTTGTCGTTATAGATTTCACCTTTGCTGTCATTTTGGTATTTGGTTATATCTACGTACTAGATAGTTCATTGATTGCAAAGCAGTAGATTTAACTTTAGTTTCCGCCTATCCGCTTAAGTGTTTCTGATTAAGAAATTGAATTACAAACGCTTGGGTGGGTGAGTGGGGCAGTAAGTTTAATGTTGGCAAAACAGTTTTGTTGACTTTAGTTTTTGCTTACCCGCCAAAGTGTTGGTAATCAAGAAATTTGATCACAAACGCTTGGGTGGGTGGTTGAGGCACTAAGTTCATTGATTGACTTTAGTTCCCGCCCATCTGTTTGTGATCAAGAAATTGAATCACAAACACTTAGGCGGGTGAGTAGAGCACTAAGATTATTGTTTTCGAGACAGTAGTTTTGATTTTATTAATAACTTGGGTGGGTAAGCGTGCACTTAGTTCTTAGTTTTAACTTTAGTTAGAAACCAAGTTTTTGTAATTAAGAAATGGGATCACAAATGCTTAGGTGGGTGAGTGGGAGTAATGTTATTATAAACAAGAACACCCTTTATCGGAGCAGCTGAGACAGCGTTCCAAGAACCGACCACGCGAGTGCTGATTCGGCACTCTGTTGGAATAAAACCAGATGCATGCAGCATCCTAACGCATTCATTTTTATATTGTAGTAATAATTAAATCTAAGGCCTTCAGCACATAAATATATATTAATAAAGCTCATGTATAATTATTAAATAAATGTTTTTAAAAACTAAATCAAGTAGTTATAAAACTTAATTGGCGCAGTCAAAGGTAGGATTGCACAATTCGTGAAGAAGATCCATTCAAATAGGACTAAAGCGAATTTAGACCCCAGTCTTTAAGTGCAATTGAGAAAAGGACGTACGAAGCAAAAAACGATCACAACATAATCGTAGCAACCGTAAGTGTGAGAAATCCTAATTATCAATTCCATTCCCTGTGTACATGAGCTTTGACTCAGATTTTAATTTAAACGATTTATTTGATATAATAAATCAAATTCAATCAGAAATGCCTGATCAACCTACTATTAGTTCGGCGGAAAAGATAGCCAATACAATTTCTTATTTTAATGGTAATAGCGAATATTTGGAATGTTTCATTAACGCATGCGACAAATTGTTTAATCGTTACGGAAGAACAACTGATAACAGTTTAAGTGAATATGTTTTCTCGGCAATCTTATCTAAGCTTCGCGACGCGGCATCAGCGTTTATTTTATGCAGACCTGACTTAACTACATGGCCGCAAGTAAAAGAAGTGTTACGTATTAAATTCGGAGATAGAATTGATCGCCAAACACTACTCCAAGAATTTCTTTATTTAACAAAATATCGCAACGAAAACATAATCGATTTTATTCAGCGTATGCAACAAATGAAAATAAGATTAGATTTAAAAATTAATTCAGACAGCGATTTAGACGCTAATTTAAAAACATTATTAATTCAACAAAACAACACTACCGCAATCGACGTATTATTAGGAAACGTCAGTAGCGAACTAAAAACAATATTAATGCTAAATAAACCTGCTAACCTAGATAAAGCTGTTGAAATAGTAATTAATTTTGATCATACAGAACAGAGAACTGCAAGGTTCATGAATCCACAAAATATTAAACAAAAACCAAATATTATTAATAAACCAAATAATAATAACCAATATCCACAAAATCTTAATCACAAAATTGTTGATAATAAGCAATGGAATAATTCTCAATTCCAAAACCAACACCAAAAACAATATGTACCAAATTATAATTACCAAAAACAATTTGTACCAAATTATAACCAACAACAAAAACAATTTGTACCAAATTATAACCAACAACAAAAACAATTTGTACCAAATTATAACCAACAACAATCACAATTTGTACCTAATTATAATAAACAACAAAACCAAAATTTTCCAAGCCAACCTATACATATACAACCGCGCTCAGTTCAACAAAGAAAATATTTTACTAACGAACAAATTTTTGGAAAACCGAAAAACGCATTTGCTCCACAAAATACACCACGAGTAATGCATAAACCAGAACCAATGTCTACTACTTCTAGACTAACGTTCAAACCCAATTTAAATAGAAACTACAACCATTTCCGGAATAACAACCCGCGCAACTTTACATCAGAGGAACTATATAATGTAGAGGAACCAGTTGAACCAAACTACTACGAAGAAGAAGATATTTTTGAGAAGGATAATGGAACACCGGGCGAATTTGATTCGAATGAACATGAATATTACCAAGAGGAAAATTTTCAGGAATTAGCCTCAAAACCAAACGGGAAGTTAGAATTAAATACCCAACAATTAAATTCATTACCTTATATCAAAATTTCAAACCCACCATGCAAACTTTTAATCGATACAGGATGTCACGGATCCCTGATTAGACCTTCAATTGCGGAACGTTATTTCCCAGAGTTCACATACAGGAAAGATTCACCAATTACGACCTGCAATGGCGAAAGTAAAGCTGAACTTAAAGCCCATATCCCTGCATTCGATGAATTCAAATCCTATGAAACTTTTAATTTTATTATATTTAATTTTCACGAATATTTCGATGGAATTATCGGCAAAAGAGATTTAATGAAATTGCAAGCAAACATAAATTTTCATAAAAATCTTTTAGAAAGCCCTAAATTTTCTATTCCAATATTTTATCGGGACGATTTTTCAACTATCACATTAGAAGTACCACCTTTATCGTACATAACAAAAAACATACCTGTACCAATAGAAAATGGAGAAATATTGATAAATCAACAACCAATAAATAATCTGATTATACCAGAGATGGTAACAACAGCAAAAAACTACTATGCAAAGATTGAGATAAGAAACCCAACTACGAAAACACAAGTGGAAATAATACCAACTGATTTATTAAAAGAAAGTCAAACACTTGATCAGTTTGAACTACACAATTTTCAAATATTTGAAATTTTAGAATCACAAAACACCTTTGATATAAAAACTTTGATCAGAACTAATCATCTTAATAAAGAAGAGTCCCGAGAGATAATAAAATTATGTCAAGAATATTCAGACATTTTTCATGATCCAGAATCTAAATTAACGTTCACAAACCAAGTGAAGCACGAAATTAAAACAAGTGATGAAGATCCAATCTATACAAAAAGTTATAGATATCCTTACGTTCATCTTGAAGAAGTTCGGAAACAAATTACAAAAATGTTGGAAGACGGAATAATAAGACCTTCACAATCTCCTTGGAGTTCACCCATCTGGATAGTACCCAAGAAATTGGATGCCAGCGGAAAAAAAAATGGAGGATCGTAGTCGATTACCGAAAGGTGAACGAAAAAACCATCGATGATCGATATCCTATTCCCAACATAACTGATATTTTGGACAAATTGGGAAGATGCCAATATTTTTCAACTCTCGATTTGGCATCGGGATTTCACCAAATAGAGATGAGCGAAAAGTCTATTCCAAAAACTGCGTTCAACACAATGAATGGACATTATGAATACACCAGAATGCCGTTTGGCCTAAAAAATGCGCCGGCGACGTTCCAGCGTGTCATAGATAATGTGCTAGCAGGACTTCAAAATAAGATATGCATGGTCTACATGGATGATGTAATTATTTTTTCGACGGCACTCCAAGAACACATTACCTCATTAAAAACAATCTTTCAACGGTTAAGAAAAACTAAACTAAAAATACAATTAGACAAGTCAGAATTCCTAAGAAAAGAAGTTGAATATCTTGGACACGTCATAACGCCGAATGGAATCAAACCAAATCCAACAAAAATTACAGCTATACAAAATTTTCCGATTCCAAGAACAACAAGACAAATAAAAAGTTTTCTCGGGTTACTAGGATGCTATCGAAGATTTATACCTGATTTTGCAAAGATCACAAAACCATTCACCAATTGCTTAAAAAAGAGAGAAAAATAGAACACACCTCAGAGTTTTGCAAAACGTTTGAACTTTGTAAGAAATTACTTATCAATGAACCTATACTAAAATATCTTGAATTTAATGAACCCTTCAATTTAACAACAGATGCTAGCAACGTAGCGTTAGGGGCCATCTTAAGTCAAGGACCCATCGGAAAAGATCTTCCGATAGCGTACGCTTCTCGTACACTAAACCCAGCTGAGCAGAACTACAGCACAATTGAAAAGGAGCTCTTGGCTATTGTATGGGCCACGAAGTACTTTCGTCCGTACCTATATGGAACCAAGTTTAAGATCATAACTGACCACAAGCCACTACAATGGTTGTTTTCGCTAAAAGACCCCAATTCAAAGCTTGTAAGATGGAGACTAAAACTGGAAGAGTTTGAGTACGAGGTCATATACAAAAAGGGAAAACAAAACGTCAACGCAGACGCTTTGTCCCAAATCGAAATTAATCCAATTGGAACAGATAATCAATCAATAATTGCTAATTATGGAGATTTAGACAAATTGCCTGAAATAAGTTCAGAAGAAATGACAGACTTTATAAGGACAGAGTTTCCTGACGATTATCGAGAAAAACCAAGAATAAATATTCTCGAAGATGTGTCGATAAAACCAAACGTCAAAGAATCCGAAGATGAAACCGTACATTCATTAGAAGAAAACCCTATACTAGAGATTCCCACAACCGAAAAGGCAATAAACACCTTCCAACACCAAATAATGTTATCTAGTACAGATTCACAAAATATAAAAATTAACAAACAAAAAATATTTGACAAAACCAGATTATCAATTAAAGTACCACCAGATAAATTTAAAGATAATATTATTCAAATGGTAAAAGAATATTTTAGACCAAAAAAACACCTATTGTATGTATTTTGAAAATCGAGAATTAAAGATTCCATTCATAACTACGCTGCAAGAGAAATTTAAAAATAAATGCTTCAATTTGATAATTGCAGAAAAATTTGTAACAGATATAATTGATAAAGAGGAACAAGATTTAAAAGTGACGCAGCATCACGAAAGAAAAACTTGCCATAGAGGTATTCAAGAAACACTAGCGAGTCTAAAACAAACTTACTACTGGCCTCATATGGAAGTAACTGTTAAAAATATCATAAACAGTTGTGACATTTGTCAAAGGACAAAATATGAACGACATCCAACAAAACTAAAATTTAAACCAACGCCCATAGGTAGTGAAATGTTTGATCATCTCTACATAGACACTTTTAAGATAGGAAACACTACGTTTATTACAATCGTAGACAGTTTTTCGAAATTTGGACAAGCATACCCAATAAAGTCAAAAACAAGTATTGAAATATCAGATAAAATACTTCAGTTCATTAGTCATTACGGAATTCCGCACAAAATCACATGTGACAATGACACGGAATTTAAAAATGAAGTTGTTCAATCTTTTTGTAAATACCATCATATAGAAATACACTACGTTACTAATTATAATCCAACTAGTAATAGTCCCATAGAAAGGTTCCACTCAACTTTAATCGAAAGCATTCGTGTTCTAAATCTAGAAAAACCCAAAGAAAATATAGAAACTAAAATGGCGTATAGCATTCTAGGATACAATAACTCTATACATTCTTTATTTATACACCATTCCAGATAATTAAAGGAAATTTAGACCATAAAGATTCCTTTGAGTATGATGAACATACAAAAATGACTAACTATCTACAAGATCATAACGACAACTTAAAAATTATTAATGAACTTATTCTCAATAAGCAAAAATCAAAACAAGAAAAACGTTTAGAAACTGCTAATCTAAAACGCAAGGAAACACTGATCATAAACACCGATCAACCCGTTTATCGAAAACCACATTTAAGAAAAGTCACTAAGCAAAAATTAAACAACCCTTTTGAACCCATTGATAACCCTGTAAATGTCGATGACATAAAATTTAAAATGAACAACAAAACTTATCATAAGAATTTATTAAAACCACAACGTCTCGTTTCAGGACAAGATGCACCAACGAATGTCAATAATCCTATTGATGATTCCACTCCTTCACTCGTTAGAAATTAAACCTATTAAGACTCCAATCTTAACCCTACAATTAGGACAAGCAAAAATAGTTACGTCAAAACATTCATTCGCGTATCATATCAATCTAACGCAGATTCAAAACAACATCGAAATAATTTCAAATAACATAAATCATTTTAACCAAAGCCTTTATCAAAATCAACCACGGTCTCACTTTCAAATACATATAATAACACAAATGCAACACATATTAACAACACACCAAAAAACTAAACAGAAATTTGAAACTATAAACCAGCACAATATACAAAAGCGAGGTTTATTAAATGTAATCGGTAAAGTAAATAAATGGTTATTCGGAACATTAGACAGCGACGACGAAGAAAAATATAATAACTACATCGAAATGTTAAACTCGAATGACAAAAAGTTGCATCATGACCTAACACAACAGTCAAGTGTTTTGAAAGAAATCACCCATTCGTACAGTGAAGCTTTCATCAGATTGGATGAAAACCAAAAACGGCTAAACATTCAAATAATAAATCTTTTTCGCGAAATAAAACGAATAAACGATCTTGAACATGCATTTTCAATTCAAGCTAGTCTTAACTCTCAACTTGTAGCAACACAAAATTTAGACGGAGTTTTGACAGATATTCTACTGGCTATATCCTTTGCGCACCTCAATATATTACATAACTCAATAATAAATCTTCATCAAATAAACCAGATGATGATAGAATTACATCAAACTTATAAAGCGGAACAGATTCCAAAAGTATCAAATTTGATAAACTTTTATTTACTATTATCTGCTCAAGTAACTATAAAGCACGGATTGATCATTTTTTATGTACATATCCCAATTGTAACCAACTCTTATAGATATTTCCAATTTTATCCAATACCTATTGACAATTTAATGATAATTCCTGAGCACCCTTACATCTTGCTCACACCTAACGATTATTGGAACAGCGATATAAAATGCCCAGATGTTGAAGACATCCACTACTGTCAGCAAGGACTACTCTACAAAAACCAGCCATGTCTGAGCCAAATGATAACCCTTGGAACCAACACTTGTAACAGAACCAACATCAAGTATGAAACGGAACACGTAGAACAAATCAGTTCTAATCTACTGCTTGTAATCCCAAACAAGAACATCAGTGTTCTAAGCCGATGTAACACTGATGGAATATATATTGTACACCAACCAAGCCTGATTGTCTTGGAAGAAAAGTGCCATGTAATCGTCAATAACAAAAGATATCAAGAAGAAACAACACTTTATGAAGAATACGAATTTGAGTTACCTGCCGTCCAATTCAAAACATCGAAAGAATCTGGCACACCAACCCAAATACTACACAAAGTTCCATTGGAAGATATACGAAAGGTTACAAATCTAGCCAATAACCTTCGAGGACAACAACTCAATGATAAAGTCACGATACATCATTGGACCAACTTCACAGTAACAATAGTGCTACTGATTGTTGCAATATCCATATTCATATATTGGAAATACCGACAAGTGTGCAAAAAGAAGAACTGCCAAACCCAGGAAGCAATCGAAACCAACGAACAACCTTCACCAACATCGTTGTTTTCTCACTTAAGAAGGGAGGAGTAATGTTATTATAAACAAGAACACCCTTTATCGGAGCAGCTGAGACAGCGTTCCAAGAACCGACCACGCGAGTGCTGATTCGGCACTCTGTTGGAATAAAACCAGATGCATGCAGCATCCTAACGCATTTATTTTTATATTGTAGTAATAATTAAATCTAAGGCCTTCAGCACATAAATATATATTAATAAAACTCATGTATAATTATTAAATAAATGTTTTTAAAAACTAAATCAAGTAGTTATAAAACTTAATTGTGGGGCATTAAGTTCAATGATTGTGGATCAGTAGTTTTGATTTTAGTTCCCGCCCAAGTGTTTGTAATCTAATGTTTTAATCAGAAACATTTGAGTTGATGGGTATGGCACCAAGTTTATTGATTGCGGGACAGTAGTTTTAATTTTTGTTACTGCCCACCCGCCCAAGTATTTGTGATTCAATTTCTTGATCACAAACGCTTGGTGAGTCGGGCACGCAGTTTATTGATTGCGAGACAGTAGTTTTGACTTTATAACAAGCCCACTCGCCCAAGTTTTTGTAATTAAAAAACTGAATCACAAACTCTTGGATGGATGAGTGGAGCACAAAGTTTATTGATTGCGAGACAGTAGTTTTGACTTTAAATCTGATTACAAACGCTTGGGTAGATGGTTGAAGCACTAAATTCATTGATTGAGAGACAGTAATTTTGATTTTAGTTTCTGCCCAGCCGCCCAAGTGTTTGTGATTAAAAATTGAATTACAAATGCTTGGGTGGGTGAGTAAGGCACTAAGTTTATTGATTGCAAAACAGTAGTTTTGATTTTATCTTGAAAAGTTTTAAGTTTAGTTCCCGCTCACCTGCCCAAGTTTTTGTGATCAAAAAATTGGATCACAGAGGCTTTAGTGGGTAGGTGTAGCACTAAGTTCATTGATTGCGAGACAGTAGTTTTAACTTTAGTTTTTGCCCACCCGACCAAGATGGAGCACAAGTTCAATGATTGCGGAACAGTAGTTTTGATTTTAATTCCGACCACCCACTCAAGTGTTTGTGATTAAGAAATTGAATCAGAAACACTTGGGTGGGTATGGCACTAAGTTTATAGATTGCGAGACAGTAGTTTTGACTACAGTTTTGCTTTTCGAGTCTTTTATTCAAATTGTTTTGAAACATTTTAAATTAACTCACGTCATTTAGATTATATTCGAAATATTCTTTAAAAATACATTAAATAAATTTAAACTTTCAATTATTTTATTTTTTAAATTTTTGTAGTAATTTTTTTTTCTATTTAGAAAATAATTTTCCACAGGAATTTTTTCAAATTTTTTTCTTGTTCTAATTCTTAACCTTTATTCACTATTAACATTATTGTGTGTAGCAATCTTAAGACATTTTGACTTTGACCTCCATTTTTTTAAATAAAATTTTTAAACATTTTTTAAATATTTTTTATACCAAATTATAAAAGTGGAATTAATTCAAAGAATGTGTTGATGAACATCTAATTTAAATTTGTATTAAAATTTTAAAACTAAGTATTAATATTATCAGCAAACTATTAAACAATAATATTCAACGAAGGTATGTGTGAGTTGTAGGTTGGTCATGCAATGTAAAATAGTTAGTTTTGTTCACATTACTGTGTCATAACGATAAGACATTTATTACATTTCGTTAAAGAACGAAATTGCATCATGAAATATGTATATGCACGCGTTTGATATTGTTGATTGGACGCCATAAAAGTGTTATCGCCATCGAAGAGCTCGCGACTGTATAAAAATCGTTTATCGCGGTGACTTCCAGAAGTAATAAAAAAAGCCGAGTCAAACGCAAACAAGCAAGGAAGCACATCGACACCTCACCCGAAAAAAAGGAGGAAGATATTAGATTACAGTGTATCGCGGCATCAAGATTATAAGATTACACACAGATTTAAGTACGGATTATCAAATCACAATCTCGCCTATATAAATACACATACATATATACTTGGATGTTGTATATCAGATATCACATTAGCCCGTGTAAACTCGGCGCTTTACAGTCGTTTTATCGAGATTAGATTTACTACCGGCCGTATAATGTAAGCAGTAAGCATCGGCACACGGCTGCCAATGCAAAGCAGACAACCTCCCAAACCAACCAACCCCCTTTTTGGAATTATATAAAATGTGCACTGACATTGTTGCTAAAACATTTCTATACCGCAATCAAATATTAACTGCGGTTTTATTACAGGAGACAGTGGTTGGGATCTTTACAGGGATGGTTTGTGCTTTCGGGCGGGTCTACGCTTTAATTCCCACGACGAATTTTGCCCAACCGAACGTGAAAATCTGATAAAGTTTTGAGGTAATTCTCATAATTAATAACATCATCATGTAGATATTTGATATCTACGATATATTAATAGAACCTATTAAATTTGAAGAATATATAAATATTAATTTATTTAAAAATATTGCTAATTAATCAATTTAAATGTTTTAATAAAAAATTTTTTAGAATAGAACACATATAATAAAAAAACAGCTTCCTGGTGAGGATTGGATAGCAGCCGCTCCTACAAGCCATCAATCCCGGTAGGAGCTCTGTAAAAGCGTAAATCTGGCAATCATGTAGTTTTCATTTTAAGGTTTTTTTATGATATGTAAATGAGTTTCTTTAAATTAATTAATATTTATTTTAACGTTGGGTATAATAAACAAAGGGCAAGTAATAGAATTACTTTGTAGAACGATTGAATGGACATTACAATCAGAATTAGCAATGTAACACCATGAAAGAGGAGTATCCCAATCAACAATGAAATTTACTGTATGCCATTTAGAAGGGGTTTTGATCATGCCCTCATAGTGTAAAGCATTTCAAGTAAAACGATCTGGAATACGCAGAGTTTAACCCTAAAGCAGCAAGTCTGCATATAAACAGATCCATCCGACGGTGGATGTACGTTTGGATGGGGCTGCTTGTGCTTGCTAGCTCTCCTCCCTGCGATTCAGAGAGCCGTCATTGTGGAGGGCTGTGTTCGTTATCGTGCGGACTGTCATGCCAAAACACGGGCCCAGAATGTTATCGGAGATCTCTTTCAAATCTTGCTGAATGCATAAGGGCGGCCGCGATGTTATCAGCGAGTGGAGTAGAGCCGAGCGGAGCTGCAGGCGCGACAGCTGCCTCTGCAGACTACCACTAAACCAAAAACCCCCTTGCATTCGAATTGCTACACTATGTATAAAGAGCATCGAATTATACAACCGCATTTTGTACGCAATGTATTAATTAATAAGGATTTCAAAAGGACCAAAAGCGCGATACTGAATACTATTCACACCGAACGTGAACAATATTTGAATAACAAATACTCTCGCATCAATGTATTCCAAACATATATGCAAATACAGCAACAAATTTGAAACTTCAAGTATGTTTTTATTATTTAACAAAATAAAATCAATTTGAAATACGAAAATAATTAAGAAATTGTTTCTAATAATATTTTCATAAATATTATAACTATAGTCATTAATAATACTACGGTTTTATACATTGTGGAATGCATAGCTAAAAATGTTCAATGATTCTTTATTTTCTCTCTAAATCATTTTTTGTGTTATCTATTTTCAATAAAAGATTTTGAAACTTTTCTTATCTTGAAAACAGCATCACTGGCATCAAAGACAGTACTTTGCCTTTGTTGTTGTTGTTGTTGTTGTAGTTGTGAAGGCAGCGTTTGCAACATTTCTCTTCTTATGGCGTCAAAAGTATAGCCAATTTTTCAATTACAAATTAATCTAAGATTAAAGTTTTAATTATTTGTTTGTTGTAATCATAATTTAATATTAAATGAGATGAACTAACTAAAAAAAGGCAAATGGAATTAGCGCAGTTAAACGAATTAACATTCGCTTTAACAATTTAAAAAAAAGCTCAAATAACGCAGCTTAGATCAAAATTCATTTCCGAATTAGCTACAAAATTGATGCTTAAAAGTCGTACTATTTTCAACATCGATAATTCATGTTGTGTGCTAACTAATAATTTAATTTTAAGGTTATGGCCGGTACTGGTAATCTAAAAATGCATTATCTAAGGAGACGTTTAGGGTTGGTGAACAGCGCAGTGGTCACTGGAGGATTATATTTGACTATATACATAGCGTTGTGACTTGTATTTTTAAGTGGAGGTCGATATACTTTATTGAATTCTCCGGCAAGCTTTTATTTTACTTTGATATGTGCTTTTTATCCAAAATTTCCAACGCATAGCAATGATAACAGGTAGCTAACAACATTTTATTTTCTAGTACCAAATTAAATAGTCAAATATTATTTGTAATATTTAGATTTATCACGAGCAAATAGAATTGGCGCAGTCGGACGGATTAGCAACACAAATTTATGAATTTGAAGAAATACATATTGGATCAGTTAGTAGAAACACGTTGAACAGTGGGAACGTTATGCACAATAGAATTTTGACAGTTTTTAGAATTTTCTTTAATAACAAATTGTCAGGCAGACGAGCGGGGCATTCTAGTTCAAACTGAAGTGACCGACTTGCCTAACGGTTTGTTATCAAACAATTGGATACTTTTCGTACGTCTCTGCAGACGTCAGTAATTATATCAAATGATAAAATCCAATCTCATCATAACAAACACTTGGATAGGTAAGTAGTAAGTAAGTTCACACAATTCATTTGTAATCATACACATAAAAATTTTGAAACCAACTATGTTTGGTCCAACAAAATAACCAATTGCAACTTGTAGTTTTTTAGACTAATGAGAAAATGTGTACTTTGATAAAAAACAAAACTTGACTTTAAGATAATTATTTGCAATCTCAACTTTACTACCTAAATTGCGACAATTTAAAATCAAAATTTATTGTGCCAGATCAGAGCTTAATTTTGATCTGATCTCTAACAAAATATTAATTCTGAGAAAGTTGAACTTTGTTAAAACCAATTTCTAACAAACTAATAAACATTTCTAACATCATCCTACTTAACTGATCAGACAAAGAGTTAGACAACAAACCCAGAAGCTTGCAGCAAAACTTATGGAGCAGAAATTTAGACGGAAAAAGACATTATCACTGGTTTAAAAGCAAGCCACTGCAAGAATTAATTATTTTAACAAAATATTGTCATTGAAAAACATCAGCGCCTTTAATCTTTTAGAGAAAAAGCATTTAGCTTCATTTCAGTAGCAGTTTTTTAAAGTACTTTAAAAAAAGTAGTCCAATTTAGTCCAATTTGTTGCTTTGCGATTGAAAATGAATGTAATTGTTTTCTGACAACTAATTTGTTATTGATTACGATCATGTTAATGTTAATTTGTTGCTTTTCATATTTCGGTAAGTAAAAAAAAAGAGTTAAATTATTAAAAATAGTCCGTATTAAAATGAACACTAATAGTATTTAATTTTTAATCAATCTATATTTAAAAATATGCTTAGGTATTATATTTCAACAATTTTCTACAAGATCAAATTTCTGAATTTGAAACGTCCATAACAATTTATTTTCTAACATTAAACGCTATTTTTAGTTTGAATAATCATTTTTGTTGAACAATCAATACTTTTTCAAATAAAAATCTTGATAGAGAACCTATTAATTATATTAAATAAATTTTATTTTTATAATAAATAACATTAAAAATGAATTGTTCACTAATCAATTTGATTGTTGTATATCCCTTGACAATTTCTTTAATTTATTATATATTTGTGGTGAGCACACAATAAAATACTTGGTCACACATCCAAGCAAACAATCATATTGTGTGTGAATGTTTCTGGTATTTTGTACCATTTTGTTACCATAATAGTGTAAAATATCACACAACAAAGTAAGAAACATTAATACTCCAAATAAGAGATAAACCAATATGCAACAATGGATCAGTCAGGAACATGCAGCGTACACATAATACGAAAAAATATGCACCTCTTGAAAAATATGTATGCACTCAACCTACATTTCACAAATCGCACAATACAATAATCCTTAGTTGTGACAGTAGCACAATGCAGATAATTACGTGTTTGGGATGAGACATTCACAAACAATACAGGATCTACCTGGAGAACAGTCTCTAGGCGCCTACGCTCATATTTGTTTAAGGAAACTATGTGTTAATTCCCTGGACAGACGTTGTAAGTCCATAAGGTGACATTATATGCCATTCTTTGAAGACTAATGGACCTTTTTATGTAGAACAATGATTGTACATTTTTGCTACAATGTACGCACAATAAATATTGCATAGAGATGTCTCTGCTATTGAGGGCTGATTTTATTTTCATCTCACCTTTAATGGTTCTTGAATGTTTGCTAGAATTGCTTTCAGATAAAATTATAATTATTGCGTTTGATTTGAATTCAAAATTGTAATAGAAAGTATAATAATAAATGATTTTGTAAAAGAAGTGTTATGACAGATAACAAGAAGAGGTTGTCACAACTGATTGAATCCATTGATTAATGTCCTTAAAATTTGCATACGGTCTGGTAATCTCCTAGATGCAGTGATAGGATGTTGTTATTACGAAATTGTTTATACAAATGAATTTGTGGTCGGATTTGATAAGTGTTTGTGGGCAAGTTAGTCATTGTCCTCCGTCCGGGGCATATAAATAATAAGCTCCCAGCAATAAATTATAATGACAAGTGGACAAATAACTCTAAATAATATAAATAACCGTTCGTACTAAGGAAGGATAGTGAAACGACACGCCCTCACATTAAGCAATATTCTTATTTTTGGCATGTTTCCAAAATACCCGTTACGGCGTGAACATCGTGACCAACAATGGTCCAGATGTTTTCCACCGTGATGATAATTTAATAATGGAAAACATATTAATCATCTGTCAGTCAGTTTTCCGTGGGACGGACTTCTGTCTATAATTGCCTTATTGTGACAAAGAAGGAGCACACAGCGGGTCGAGATGGACGGACCACACATTCGGATTATGACTTCAAGGAATCGTCACACCCCCACCAAGGGGGGCGATAACTGAGGGTGTGGGCTCGCTGTGGCTAAGCATCCACTGTCCTTTTTTTCTCTTTAAATTAATATCACCAATTTCACCTTTTATTGTGACAAGGATGACCACCTAGGGGTGGGGAATATTAATACGTCAAAAACACAGCGTCTAAATTGAATTCTAGACAAATAAATACAGGAAACGATTTATTATTTAAAACTACATATTGAAGCTGACTGATACGGTATCAATAATTTAAAAGTAAAGTTGTGGCATATTATTTTTATATTAAATTAATTATTAGGAAACAAATTTACTGTAACAATAATGTTTAAAATAAGATTATTCAAATTAATAGGAGATATAGATTGAAATAATACCGAGTCTATGCGATTTATGAAATAGAAAATACATAAAAAATAATTTAACAATAAAAAAAAATTTGCAGCCATAAATTTTCGGTAAAAAAACATTTTCTGATCAATTCACCTTGCAAAGTTTTCTTGCTTAATTTGAATTCCAAGACCAGTTCAAAATTACAAAACACTTTACGTTTTAGGCACTATTTTAACAATTTAATTCAAATTAATTTATTGTTTCAAATTTGTAAAACTTTTTAAATCGTATAAATATAAATAGTTTTAATTTTGTTTGTGCAAGCCTCATTATTTGTTTTAAATTGTTGAGATGTTTGAATAAATTTTTCGGACAAAACAGTGAGCTTTGAGCAAAAAGCGCTAGACGTGTATTGTGTTTTTTTGCAATTTTAACAATCATTTATTGTAATAAGTTTTATTTTACGTTTGCAACTCTTAGTTATTTAAATTTTTATTTTTTAAATAATTGACGCAACGAACGCTTAACTACGCAACCACCACATCGAGAGTTCACGTCGTAAATTGACGGCAAAAATTTAATTTTTAATAAAGTGAAAGAAAGTAATGTTGGTAATCCGTCATCAAGTTTTTACTTACACATAGTAAGGTCTTACCTAATGTAACAGTTTAATTAAGTCTAAAAAGCTGCATTTAAAATTTTTTAAGCTTTATTTTACATTTAGTAGATGTTTGGTGTGCATTTGCAATATAATTTGCTGTATTCTTTTTATAAGCTGTTATTTAATAATACAAAAAAGTGCGTTGTTGTGTTTAGTTAATTTATTTAGCTTTCCGTAGATTTATTTTGGAGTTTGAAGTTGTCAGAAAATAACCTTGTTTTTAATTTAATGTTATTTTAAAATGCTGTATATTTAAATTCAAATTACCAACACAAAATTTTTAGTTTGGAGATAACTAAACTAAAAAATGTCTGTAAAGTTTTATGCTTTATGCCAAACCAAATGACTCAAACGCAAAGAGGAAGACCTGAACACAAAAAAACTATTCAAGAAAAAAGAAAACCTAAAAACAAAACAAAAACTGCTTTAAAATTTGCAAATAAATATAGACAGTGAGCGTATAGTGCATAATCTGATCTTACAAACAACCTTCAAGTACAACTTAAACGTTTTGTTAATAATAGAATTAAATAAGAAACTTACAATGCAAAAACAATGGTATCTGGACACTCAAAAAGATGCTGCTATTACATATCTGTAGCGCTACGACAAAAATTAAAAAATAAATAAGACGGTTTTGTATGCCTAGAAACAGAAAACATTTTTACAGATGTAGGGGTAGACGCGTTGTAAAGCTTTTTGCTGCAAATAAGTAATAGCATACGCATTTACAATAAGGCATGCATAGTGGACGGAAATTTTAATTTTAAAATGGTATAGAGGTTTAAAAAACAAAAGAATTGAAAAGATACATTAATGCTTGAGTAATATACAGAAAAAGGTTTAGTGCTACCAAATCTAAATAAATCTTCGTTTATCGAAAACCCGATGGATCAAACTGACTTGTAAAATTAAAAAGTTAAATTTTAAGCAATGATAGCTGCTCTGATAGAGGCCGCAACAACCAAAAAAACTTACTAACGCAATTGCAAAGCCCAAAACCTTCCAATCCAAAAATATTGAAACAACAAGAAACAAAATTCTACAGAGCTTCCAGTGTCAGTGGCTCAGAAAAAGTTTGAAATAAGTTTCCTTTCTTTTTTGAGGTGGTTGCCTAAGTAATATAATTATGTTAATTTGGGACCAATTTTTTATAAAAATGTACATAAAGCAAAATATTTTAGCTCTACTTTGGCTTTACTTTGCTCTATTTGTGCACTACTTTGTTTCATTTTGCTCTACTTTTGCACTACGTTGTTCTATTTTGCTTTACTTTTGCTTTACTTTGCTTTTATTTTGTTTCATTTTTGCTTCACTTTGCTCTAATTTGCTTTATTTTTGCTTCATTCTTACATTACACTAGCTTATCAGCTCACTTGAAAATCTTTCAATATCTCTCAGCAATCTTTTAACGCTTTTCAGCAATCTTTTGACGTTTTTAGCGTGTCTCACAAAGTTTTTCAGCGTTTCTTTTAACATGTTTTACAACATTATTAGTCAGTAACTTCTTACCCCTTTTTTATTACATTAGACCAAATAAAATTCTTGACATACCTTAACTTACAACAAAATCTAAATCGCTAAAACCATAGTAGTTACAAAATATTAAAAAGGTCACGTATGGGTGATAGTGCACGTTGCAGTATATTAAGAAAATTTTAAAAAAATCTACTTTGACTACGTTGGCCGCAAAATACGGCAGAGGCAGAGTGCTACGCATAATCTGTACGTTTATATGGTATATAAAATACTAGTCATTGCATAAAACTCAAGCTGGTACATGAGGAGCAATTGAGCTGAGCAAGTCAGGACGGACAATCATTAGTTTCACAAAGCACTTTAAAAACTAGTATCACGTCAAAATTAAAACGTCTTTTCTTATTGATGTCATGTTTTTTAAATAAGGAACGCCTCTAATACCATATTTTAATTTAAGACGAAATAACCTTGCTTGCATTCTTAGACTACCTAGCTAGTGTAGAAAACAAAGTCATAACGGAAATGAACTTTTTTTTCTGCCACGACAAGTAAAGTAGTTACATAATATTAAACAAGTCACGTATGGGTGACAAATGCAACGTGCATGGTATTAAGAGAATCCTTAAAATTCACTTTGACTACGTTGGCATACCGCAAAGTACGTGTAGAGGCGAACTGCTGTGCATAGTCTGTACGTTTATACGGTATATGAATTAATAGCCAATGCCTAAAACTTGAGCTGTTACATGAACAGCAATAGAGCTGAGCTAGTTAGAACAAATAATAATTCTACAATCGTTGTTGCCCTGCTAAAAGTTCGCCAGAGTAAAGATACAGCAAAACCAAAGAGCTAGAAATTTGCTTCTAATACCATATTAGGGTTCAGTATTATAGCAGCGTTAAAAAAAAGAAAAGTAATTACATTGCAGGTTACATGACTAAACAGACATTAAAGACGAAAAGACCCTGGCTTTTTTTCTGTAGAACATATTCAATAATAAAATTGTAGACTTGCAAATGCTCGAAGAAATTACTTTGCTTGCATACTTAGACAACCTAGCTAGTGTAGAACACAAAATCATAACGAAAGTGATAAAGATATTTGTAAATCATTTCACATGCTACGCTTACTGTACAATTTTTTTCCAGCATCAAATCTGCTTCTTAACACTACTCAGTAATCTCTTAATGCCTAAATGCATCTTGGTGAAGACGTTTCCTAGAAGTCAAGGACGCTTTGCAAGTGTATGGAGTAGACTTATAGAGTGCAAGGGTTAGTCAACTGTGCCAAGTGTTTGTTTAAAATTTATATTTTTTGTTGAACACCCATTGGTACGTTGATGCTCTTCTCATAAATCATCATCAGAAAATGAGCAAAGAGCGTGGCTTCAATGATAACAAAACTTTGCCGTGCTAGAACTTTGACTGCCAGCAGCTGACTTACTTCACCAGCCAATTAAAGCAAATCCGTAGCACGTAAATGCAGTTTTAATTGCACATACAAAACAAAGCAAAACTAATACTGATGGTATGATTACGTTTAATTATTAATCAGCCGTCTAAAATTTATTAATTAATTTTTTCAAGCCAAATCTTGACTTATTTCTACGTAGAGCTTTAGAAGATCCACCTAAAGAAGCGACATTTGTCAGAGTTAGTACGACTTTGCCGACACTTTTGTTACATTTTGGAAGGACGTTACAAAGGATATTAAGAAGAGCGTAGTTGTCGTAAGTGCAAAAATCATCTTGTTTATTGCTAGGCAATCCAACTAGCCAGTAAGTCCGGCACCGATCTTTACTGCTCCAATCCAGAAAAACATTCACTTTTTTTTAGTTAAAGCAGCAATGCCTTAGCTTATCAAAACACCTGGTGAACCAACCCAAATCTCCCTCAAGAGGCCTGTCGCCAAACAGGTCAAGTGATATTTTTTGGGTTAAACAAGAAAATTTTCTAAAGACTGACAAGTGTTGGATTCACTTTTTTAGATTGAAGTGCCTACCGAGTAAAAACCGCTCAATATTAAATGCCAATGGAAGTTTGAGACCTTACGGCTCATGGACCTTTTTTTTGTACATTAAGTTGTAAAGATATTTTATTATTACGCCCTATAGGCTGGAAAGAGATGGTGGGTTGGCCTGATTTTTGATTAATAGTTTAGAGTGCGGCTACTTGGTTTATTGGGCGTGTGTACTAGAAAACCTCCCTGTCTGGTTTGGCAAGTCGGGCCCAATTGGGGTTTGGATGATACACGAGGTTATCAAAGTACTTTACAGCTAAAGTTTTGATGTGTTAGCGCAGCGGAGGCATCCCTAAGTCCGTCCAAATTTTCCTGTTTTAAACGTACTATGGATTGAGACTCTTCAAAGTTGTACTTTGAGATGCCTCAAGACGATTGAAGTGACAGCGTGTAGCCGTGCCCCAGATAGTTCAATAAAGCCAAATTTGCCGTTTTTGTTAAAATGCTACAAATCAAAGTAGCGGTTGGTATGCTCTTAAAGACAAAAAGACCCTGGTCTTTTTCTGTAGAATATATGCAATAATAAAATTGTAGACTTGCAAATGCTCGAAGAAATAACCTTGCTTGCATACTTAGACAACCTAGCTAGTCTAGAAAAGAAAATCATAACGACAATGATAAAGATACGTGTAAATCACTTCATACGCTGCGCTTACCGTACAATTTTTTTTAGCATCAAGTCTACTTGCTAATACAACTCAGTAATCACTTGATGCTTAAATAAATTTTGGTAAAGACGTACCCAGGAATCGAGGACGCATAGCAAGTGTATAAAGTAGACTTATAGAGTTCAGGGGTTAGTCAACTAGTTAGGTTAGGTTAGGTAAGGTCACCCATTAAGTAGGTTGATGTTCTGTTTATAAAACAGCATCAAAAAATAATGTGCAGCAATGTACGCAATTAATTAATAAAATTAAAGTCAGCATTTTTCTATCATGGATCCACTGGCCAAACTCGTCGTCCTCAAACTGACGGATAACCAAATTTTGACCTATCTCTACGTCGAGTTTCAGAAGATTTAGGTTCACTTAAAAAAACAGGATAAGGAGTTCAGGAATCTAACCACACCGGATCGACAGTGTAGTTGATGACATTTTGAAAGAACATTACAAACAAGATTAAAAAGAGTGTAGCCGTCACAAACGCGGAAATCATTTTGTTTATTGCTAGACAACTTAACTAACCAGCCTTTTTGTCAGTAACACTCTTTTCCAGCTGAGGCAGCAATGCCTTATCAAGATCCTTGGTGACCGACCCAGACATTCATCAAGAAGGGACATGGACTTCCTGACTAGTTGAATGCAACACGGGAGTATTTACATAATGCACATATGTGCTAACCATATAAGTCTTGCCTAGAATGAGAGGGATCTGGTTCCACTTCTAGGTCTGAGTTTCAGAATGACGGACCGGGTTTAAAAATATTAGACGTCTAGTCGTCTAATGGAGTTTTGTAAGCTAGTATTAGCTTGGCGAAGTCATCATTACTTTTTTGCAATAAACAAAGTAACAGCTGATTTTTAGATGATCCCGCTGTTTGTGCAAACTATTTTTCCTTGCTTGCGTTGGTACTGCTCCGTGGAAGAGCATAAGACTGCTTACGGGAAGCAGGTGTCTTACCGGTGGTCTGACTGTTGCGGTTAGCTTTTAGTTTTTGTTAAACTAGGCAGCTCTTATAACTTGCTGTGTAGACCCCTTAACACGCGACGCATTTGACTAAATGGCCGCTCTCTTTAGTAAGACTGCAACTGGCGCTTGGATGAGCTTCAGCGCATTTGACTCACCAATATAGTGATGTCCTGTAGCCATAACGTTGGCAACGCTGACATTGTGCTATTTTGGGACCTACACGTTTGACTTCTGTGGTTGTACACTATTGGGAAAGATTTTCTATCCTTGCTCATACGCATCTTTATCATGGATGGCAATAGGAGAATGGCGGCGTGAAATAGCTCCTTCTGTGGGCGCTAATTGTGTTGAGTGGCTTAAGGTGCTACTAGCCGGAACAGAATTGGTTGGCTTTGCCTTAGGAACAGTTTTTGTGCTAAAGACAACGGACGTATTAAAGCGGTTGATGGCTTTTTAGAACAAGATTGAGGAAGCTCACCTAGATCTTTTCTCATCTTCTTTGATTATGCTTTTTTTTCGTCCTTTCCACCAGAACAAATTTGCTCTTTTTGGGCAAATTTTCTTGATAGAAGTCGATTTTGGAGGAGGAGATGGAGTTGGGCGGACCGGTGGCAAGTCTTTTGAGAGAGACTTGTGCTTGGGAGGTTGCTGATTAGCTTGAAACCTGATTGCAATTTTCCATCGGGGCCTCTGTGGTGGTGGTCAAAGCTGGTGCTGTTGGAGTAGCTGGAAGCTGGATGGGCAGCTCGGTGAGAGTGGATTGGACGGAGGTTTCCTTTTTGCTAATGGCAATCTTTGCCTCCTTAGCATCTCGTAGAATTGATTTGACCTGGGCGTCTTGCTTGGACATCCTCTTCGTCTGGCATTCTATCATTGCTTTGAGTTGAGATTTCAGGGAGTGAATCTTTTGGTTTTTGATGGTTATTTTGTTTTTCTTTACCAGAGCAAATATATGCTCTAGTATTTCCTGGTCTGACATCTATCTGTCAGGGTCTATAATGGATTAAAAAAGTTTAGGCAGTTGAGATTAGTTGTGGATAGCAGTTTTTTCTGATTGTTCATCCGCGAAATTGCAATTATCCTCAATTGAATTCAATAGTCGGCACCGTCTGTTGGCTCGTTTTTTGAGTAGACTGGTCTGGTCGGCTGCTGGCAATCAACTCTGTTTTGTCTCCAGCTTCTCTGAGGACAAAGAACCCATGCAGCTACAGCTGGACAGCAAAGATGATGGCGTCAAAATGCCCCACCCAAAAAGGAGTGGTTCATTGTTGTGATTTACTCCAAGTCAAAATAGTAAACGCAGGGTGAGTCTTCCGATTCCAATAATATTAGGCAATCAGCCGGTTCTCTAAGTTAGGCGATTTTAGCTCCATCTGGGTCTTCAACCATCACAGCCAAAAGGTCTGCACCCCGACCGACTAATAAGGCTAAAGGGTCTACTTCTGGCATAGTCTTTAGTTTTCTTGGTCTTCCTATAAGCCTTCTTTCTTAGTTGTTACCCACAGAGGGCGTTGACACACGTCGTTCAACTTCCATTACAATACGAGACAGTTCCGTATTTTCTGGGTTGTTGACAACTTTTAAGGAAATGAATAATGTCATCAATAAGTCAGTCAATGTCAAAGTTGGCATCCGCATGCAACCGACATTGCATGCAAACTTTCGAGCTGTTAAAAGCAATGACGTGTACCATTACACGTACCAATTAACGTCATAAAAAAGCTAAAGTTTTTTGTCAGGAATATACCCGACTACATCATTGCTTATATGGCGCAGGTAGACTTATCAACTCTGGTGTATGCTCCGATATCTTGTCCAACGCATGAGAAGGAATAGGAAAATCTTCAGTTGCCGCAAAACACGCAAAGCAAAGAGATCATGTTAAACGCTAGTCAGGGGACATCGTTTAATGCCAACGTTGTAGCCACACTATTGGGGCATGCTCAGACTACATCAAGTTGAAAACAAACTTATGATCTAAGCCTCAATGCTCCTCGAAGCACTCCCAGTACCGGCAAGAAGCAATCTTATGCTTATGGAACTGGAAATTAAACACTACGTTTTTAGTAAAAAATATGTTTTTTTTCCCTTAGCTCAAGCGAGTGACGCTGATTTGAAGAAGATTTTATTATCTTCAGCACATTTCCTAGATTTATTATAGATACAGAGTATGCTCGTTAATCTGAATTTTAGAAATAGTTTTCCTCAAACACTATGTGTATATGTCTGGCACAAAACGTTCTTAAGTTTTTTCATTTTGACAAAACTCACAGGTCTATGCACTAAAAAGTGCAAACTTGTAAGAATTATTAAGGAAGGAGTTTAGTCGGTAGGCGCCTGTGAGGGTGAATTTGACACATTTCAAATCTTTGGGAAAATTCTTCTCACAAACCGCAAAAAAAAATTGTTTGCTAGTTTTTCCGCCGTTTTTGAGACCACATCAACAACGTTGTTTACACTACTACTAGGGTCAAATTTAAAAAAAAATCTACCCTTGCCTTGATGAGTCAAAATTATTTATTGTATCAGTTGCTATGGATTAAAATCATTTGTTTTTGTACGTTTAAACCGGAAGAGAATCTCTAACAAACTTGGACCCTAGAAGGTAACTACTGTTCCATACCTAAAACGAAATTTTCTCAAAGGCTTACCAGCTATTTTAGTGGGAAACCAAGCCAGAAGTCCTGCTCAACCCCACATTAATACCCTATTTTTTAAGCACTAGCTTAAGACTTGTTTCTAACTACCGCTACAGACAAATATTAGCCAACTTTGAAAAAAGGCTCCCTAACTTCTACATCGGTCTTTTTTTGCAGAAAAATTATTTTACCGTTCTACAGTTTTTGGACTATCTTACTATTTATTATAAAAATTGTCTAGAAAACAACTACGAAATTGTACATTTTGGTTTAACCTCAAACTAAAAAAAAACAAACTTTTTTGATTGACATATAAAAAGTCTGTTTAGGTTTTACTACTAGAAGCGAAAATTTATGCAGCAAAAAACAAACTTTATACTTATGCACTGTACAATATCAAGATAGAAAGTAAAATATAATAACTAGCAATAGGCCACTTAACATCTAAAGTCTGCTGGATGATGTCTGTTAAGACTTTGATCTTAAATTAGAGACTTCTCAAACTGATACAACTCAATCAAAAATTGTAAAAAAGCTTAAAAACTTATCTCCAAAAGTTTAAGCAATTTGCAACAAGTACTTTTTAAGCCGAGTATACAATTGACATAGCACCCAGTTTTTCAAATATTTTGCACAATCTTAGATTAATAATCTATATCTTAGACGTCACCACCATCCTAAAAACCGTTACTAACTACCGTCTCCAACTAGACTACATCGTAACAACACAACTCTTCTATAGACTTTGATTCTTCCAAGCTTATTAAACTATGAAATACATGTTGGTACTGTAAAATAGTAGATACTTTGGAACAAGGGCACTTGCAAAAAGGCAGGCTATGGATAAAGCTTAATTTGGAGAGTGAGATGTAGTGATAACGTTAACAAATATCGAAACAAGCTAAAAAGAGTACAATGAAAACCACGCTCTACAAAAAAAGCGTGGAAAAGCCTTAGAAAAAGTGGTTAGACAATGTGAAGAAATTCATCAACAAAATATGGTATCAATAAGCCAAAAATAGATAAACATAGAAAAAATTTGGGAAAATTTGAATGACTGAAGAAAAAAAAAAGAAAGTAATAAGCTGTATAATAACCCTGGCATTTCTATCTACTAATCATTTCAGTTTTTTAAAAAACGGTTAAGGGCGCGGTTTAGGAAGTGTTATAAAACTACGAGCAAAACTTACGCAATTTAACTTAAAATTGGTTTGTTGCAAATATAAATTGTTAATTTAAACAAGTTTAGTTTTTTATAATAAAATAAATCTTATTTCAAATATACGTATTACTCAAAACAGGTCTGTCTATGTATCCTTACCAAAGTCAACATAAAACCAATTTCAATAAACAATTTTTAGATTAATATTTTATAATTTAATTTAATAAAATTTTAAAAATATTCTTTCATAAATCTAATTACGTCTGAATCAATTAATTAATAGTTTAGAAAGTATATTCTCACTCATATTATTACAAAACCACATCAACTCTCAGACACAGCCAACCCCTATCCATCGACTTTCATTCAACCCTATAAGATTAAACATTAAGAGATTCCCTAACGAGTTTTCGAGCTAGACTTGGGATCATTACGGGGCGAAAGCTACCGGATATTTAAGGCTAAGCTGATGGCCAGACTGGCTCATCATCATCGAAATACGTATTCGCACTACCTGGATAGGGCGCCATGGGTCTAACGAGGCGCCACTCCGATCACCCGTTAGCTGACTCGTGTCACTCACAAAACTATAATTCATATTTAATTTCATCGACGTTCAGAACCGTCGCTTTGTATTACATAATGCTCGACAACAATAAACGGTAAATTATTATTGGAAGCAGATGCGGTTACAATGGAATCAATTTTGTTAAATTGGTTATAATTGCAGAAAAATTCTGAAAATTTACTAATAATTGAAAAATTTCATCAATTCAGTAAAATTAAATTAAAATAATAAAAAACGTGAATGTTTATTTTATGTACAAATTTGTGTAGAACTTGTTTGAAAGCACTGGCACTGGCATCGTTGGTGTACTCGTTTTACATCCAAATCCTTACTCATTTATTTTATCAGTTGCAGTTTTTTATCGGCCTTTGCGCCATGAATACGATATTTTATATCTCCTGCTCTGGATTTTTTTTCGGAACAAATAAATTTTACGCGCTAGACGCGCCACTTCTCTCCACCTATTTTTATGTTTGTCCCATTGTTCCCTTTGTCACGCAGACTTCAAACAAAAGGATAACATCGAAGCATTAAAAAATCTTTTATTTTTATAATTTAATTTGTACAAACAAAATTATTTCATAATATTATAGCGGATGATTTTATTGATTTCAATATAGAAAACCACCTTTAGCGCAAAACCTAACCTAGTTAGGTGTTAATTGTATGTATTTCTGCCTCGCGCTATACAGTAGAATTGATATTAAAATGGTTTCAAACTTATAAAAGTAGTCAATCGAATATAAAACAGTTTAAAGTTATCCTGCACTCCTATCAAGCAAGTCGTATACTTACTGAGACGTAATAGCTGCAATTGAAACTATTAAAAACTTTAATAATATTTGATGACCAGATCTCCTACTGCCGCAAATTATTTGTGAATTTGTTGATCAAAATAAAGTATTCAATGTTTGCTTTAATGATATAAATTTGAATTAATAATTATAGTTCATAATTAAACAGTAACTCTTTCGATAATGCTAAGCAGGATTATAAAAACATATCTTATTCAGACAATGGATTTGTGTTGAAGATAAAAAGCGGTGTAGATGACTTGCAAGAAGTGCCCTATAAATAAAGCGCACATTACTTAAATGTTTCGAACCAGCTAATTATCCACACAGTAATATGTTGAAAGTTGAGTGATGGTGTTGAGTGTGGCTAAAGACAGTGGCGGATGGTTGAAACTAATGACAAGGTGCATGCCGCTAATGCAAGGGCGGACCGGACACACCCTTCCACGCGCGGCTCATGTCACTTCTTCCTCCAACGTGATGCTGTGCTGCTGGACAAAAACCGCGCCACCAGAAGCGCGCCGCACTGGTAGCGGTCACGACCCAACCGTCATCAAGTGCCAAGGAGCTCTTGCACTTAATTATCTACGGATTAACAACCTCGTGCCTGCAAATATCATATGATTACCTTATATGTGTAATCGGGAACGATTATGGCTATCGCATTACCGGCATGCATCAATTATGCTTAATGTATATAATTTTTTTATATTACAAAAAATATATCCAAATTTACAACAAACCACCAGCAATTTGCTTAGCCTAAATGGGTCGTAAATTAAACATGAAACGGAGCATTATCACGAAACATTTAAGAAAACCCATAAGGCAGTAGGAGGTGTCGAATGAATGAATTTGGTCCATTATTGATTGATTTAAAAAAAAAGGCGAACAGATCATAAGATAATAATGATGAGCTCGAATTTGATTGACAGTTACATGAATACTTTTAGCAACGACCTAAAATACTATACGAGTATTTAAGAAAAAAATAATGAAAGAAAATTTATAATTAATTTTTATTTTATTCAAACATTTTAAGTGAAATAATTGAATCCATATTGAGAATGTAATAATAAAATGAAAACTGTAAAAAAAATTGTTTTAATTCTTTAAAATGTTTCCTTGATTCCTGTATACATGTTTAAGCTCTCTTCAAAACCAAAAAAAAGTATAAACATATTTAGAAATAATAATTTATTCAGTTTTAATGTAAAGCGCTAAAAAAACTAAATCATGAACAGTTGCATGTACTGATTACAAGCACATTCACCATAGCTGCTGCAATCAAGTGTATATTATTAAAAAACCATAAACACTTGCCCAAACCATGCTTTTGTTGCAAGAAATGTATTAAAAACTGCACAGAAAATAAATTTAACTTGAGAAATTTTTCAAAAATCTATCAAAAATTACAAAAAAGTGCAATAACATTAAAAAAAATCATAAAAGTTAAGCAAAAAATGAATGTGCTTAAAAAATCAATAAAGACATTTATCAAAAATCTTGTAGAGAATAATTTGTTGCATGAAAAAAATGCATTTATTGCAAAAAATTATTAAAACTTGCTCAAAAAAGTCGTTTGCCACAAGAAACCAATACAAACAAACCCATAAAAAAAATTCATCAAAATATGCATATAATACTAATATTTCACAAGTAAGTAAAGAAAATAAGTTTATTGCATACAATCCATCAGTGGCGTAGTTAGGATTTGTAAGTTTCCCCGCAAAATATTGAAAAAGGCCCCCTAGAGTTAAAAATAGCGTCTATTTTATACTTTTTTCTTTCTAACCCCTCCCCTAGGTTTTAATAAACCGTGGCAGAGCTTCTTTGTAGTATTGGAGGCCCCAAAACGTCTGCAATCCATTACCCAAATTCTTATAAATTCATAAAAACTTTTACAAAAAATACACAATAATAATAATAAACATAATAAATTAATAAAAAATATTGCAGAAAATACATAATTGCATAAAATTTATAGAAAATTATTTCCAACAAAAAAAATTTCACAAAAAAACTTTGAACAAAATTAGTCAAAAACTGATCTGAAATGTCATCAAGAGTTACGCAAAAAATTATATGCTATAAGAAATTTATAGAAAAATCATAATCACATGCCCAAAATTAAAAATAAAATTATTAAAAATGTTGCAGCAAATGTGTTTGATGACAATCAAGTTACTAACATAGTAAATAGTAGCTAAAATTGGAAGCACAAAGAAGCAAAGCAACGGTATCATCGTTTTTGAAATTTGATTGTATCTTTTGATGGGGTTATAATAGGTGCTTTTACTAAGCATTTTTGTAGTGGTTTAAAAAACACTTGGGATTGATTGGCAAAATTAGCAATAAATTGTCGGTACTAGCCCAACTTTGAATTTTTAAAGAAAAGTTTAGCATTGTAGAAACATTTTCTAAATATACTTGCAATTCTAATTAGTTTACAACATGGCCAAAACACTGTAGCTCAGATATTTTAAATAGGCACTTGTCCCAATTTAATGTTAGTCCCTTTTTGCAAAACCTGGATTATATCTTTTGTCAAAGATGATTATGATAATACCCAGAATTCAAAGTAGTGATTGATTTGGGCAACCGTTTAACGTCAAAATAGACTACCCACAATGTTTGGTTAGGGTAGACAACTTACTATGTTGTAACTTCATAAGTGTTATACTTAAACACTAATGACTCTTACTTTTACTTACTCAACACGGTGAGTTGCCTATTTTGACAAATTGGTAAAGAATTCATTAACTTTTGTTAGCGTAATGGTTATATCAATTGCGTTATCTAACAGTGAAATTTAAACACTTAAAGCACTCCGTTGAGCGCCAAGTTTTTTTAGAAACTCACGTTTTTTTGCTTTGTTAAGTTCTGGTGTGTGTCTTATGGCTAAGTTGTTATAATGTTAGACGTTACTTTATTTGATAAAAATAAAAGATAGATAGGCACTTTAAGCACAGCACTGATGACGTTACAGCATAGTGAGTTGCCTATTCTAACCTAAAATGTCAAGTTGCTTATTTTGACTTAAAGCGATGGTGCGTGCCGAACGTTAACGCTAATTAGTGTACAATCGTTTAACTTTGCTGGCCTAATTTATCTATTGGTTAAGTCATTTGTTAACAAAATTTAAACGCCTAAAGTCCCTCGTTGAGCGTCAAGTCTTGTTCAACCAGTTTGGATCTTGGTGCTTATTTTACAACAAAATTAAGATAGATTTAACTTTACTTTATTTAATAGAAGATGAAAAAAATAATAACGGATAGGGCACAGTACCGATGATGTTACAGCATAGTAAGTTGCCTACTCTTTGAACTTTTTCTGAAGTAATTGTTCTATCGATTGCGAAGCTTGAACACAAAATGCACGGTTAAACTCCGCATGACAATTTGTACACACTAAGTCTATTTAATTTGAAGGTAGAGTGCAAAAAATCAAATCATTTTGAGCTCTATTTGTAACAAGCTGCTATGCTGCTTAGTAAGAGGAGAAGAAGTCGGTGGTTGTAGAGAGACTAGTGTAGTCTGTAACGGAGGTGTTAGGTTTCTAAAATTTTGCTTTGTACTTGGCTCTAAGTTATGAACAAATTAGTGCTTCAGCTTGGCAAAGAAGCTTGGTGGGTCTTCATTTGCAATTCAAAAAAGGTGGTTTGGGTTGCAGGGCTTGCACGCTTTGCAAAGTTACTTAAGTAAGTTTAACCTGGGCTCAGATACTTCAAGAGCATTTTACCGTCAACATTTGGTTGCAATTGTAAACAAACTGAGTGTTTCATTTCTAATCAAATTTAAGTCGTTCTCTTCTTCAAATATCTTTCTGTTTAGTTCTCTTGTTTGCAATCATTTTCTACTCGTATTTTGACATCATCGAGTCTTATTGTCGTAAAGACACAACGTTGGGCGTAATTTGATAAAAAAAAATAACATAGAAATCTACCACGTATTTAATTTCTGGAGTTTTGGCTCGCCTTCAGGTTGTGCATCAACAAAAAACAAAATACTTTGTAAATCTTTATTTGCCGCAAAAACGGAGTAGTTTAGATTGGTTTTGGTTACAGAAGTAGTCAATTGTGTGACAGGGTTGGAACACTTCACAAGTTTTCTTGGTCTTGGTCTGAGCTCAAATGCTTTAGAGTATTTTTTTGTGGATCTGTTGTTGATGTCCGGGTTGTATTAATAACAGTCAGTCCCAATTGTGGAGAAAGCGGTTGATCTATTTCCAACCTATTTCAAATCTTCTTTTCCTTTTCTTCATAGTTCTTGCTGCTTGGCTTTTAATTTTTGTCTTGTTAGTGCTGTATAAGCATGGTGCTTATGCTCTTCAAATGCCCGACGTTGGGCGGCATTATTTACCGGCTCCAATACTCCATAGTGAAAGAAAAAATTGTGGAAAGACTCTTTTAAAAATAAATATGATAGGTTTCTGGAGCTTCCTACCTAGTGTGTACCTACACACTATTTGTTTGTCCTTCTGAGAACAAAAACATCAAAATGTCTTCAATTCAAAAAATTTATGCTGAAAAATGGAGCAACCTGAAGAGCAATGCTAATTTTGGTAACTTACGTCATTTAATGAAATCTAAGTGGCATTTTGTTTCATTTCACTAAGATTTTGTAATTTCTATGAGAAAAGTTATCAATGACAAACTCAACAGCAAAATGTGTTTGCGGTCCATTTGATTACTAAAGAAAAACTTTGTAGTTTTGGGTGGTAGATACTACGGACTTGTAGTGTGTTTGTAAATTGGTTTCCATAATTAAATAATTTTTATACAACTACATTCAAAAATAATCAAACTACTTTAGGGTTACATGAACACTTATCATTTATGTTCTGCTGAAGCCAGGATTCAAATTTGGCTTGGAACAGCCAACATATTTTTATGTTGCTAATTAGTGGGTATTTTAGTTTGCTTTTATGTTACTTTTGAGTGGTTTCTGGCGTAATTGTTGAGTTTTACAATTAAGTTCACCCCTTTAAACTAACTGAGTTAGTGCTCCAGCTCGACAAAGATGCTTTGTAGGTCTTCTTTTGCAGTTGAAATGGGGTGGTTTGGGTTCCAGGGTTTGCACGCTTTGCAAAGTTACTCAAGCGAGCTTAACTTGGGCTTAGATACTTTAAAAGCATTTTAACACACCCATAAACTAACAGAGTTAAAAGCATTAAATTTTTTTTTTTTTTTTTAAGTTTTTCCAAACACAACCAAGTTAGATTTTTTTTAATTTAAAAAAATACTTGTTACCGTATTTCACTAAAAAAGTACAAATTTATTTTAAAGCTTTTGTTGCACAATTGAAGCTAATGTTGGTGATGCTTTGCTCGTATACTGGCAACATAGTTTTGCTGTAAATTAATTTTAATATTTGCAAGATGCTACATGATTCCAAAATTGACAACTACAGTTTGTTTGATGGTTTGCATATATTTCTTGGTGATGCAGTTAAAATAGATTACTGCTTCTAAACTTTGTCGTTGAAGTAGCTTTAATTCTTTGCTAAAACTGATTTGTTTTATACTATTAAAATCAAAGTTATTGAATTTTTGATAAAATAGTAATTTTCTCCGAGGTCCGAGTTGGTATGATGATGATGATAGAAGTAGAATTTTAATAAGATAAATATAATTAGTGATAATAATTTGATGGCTGATTGACTTTTATACATTAAGAAAAATGACGGTGAAACCAATTTATTTTTTCAATTAGCGACACTGTTTGTTAACTAATATTAACAATTTTGATTTATAAATAATTTTTTTTATAAATTGCTAGGAGTGGAGTAGTAACTCTGCATTATAATCTTCTAACTGTTGACTAACAATAATGTTCATCAAGAACTTTTGATAGTTTTGCAAGTTAAGGCTCTAATTTTGGTCATTTTTTTTATGAAAGTTATATTTTTTTTTGGCGTATAATAATTGCATTGCAATAACTAGCACCACATCAAAATTGATGCCCAAGAACCTGGTACAACAGCTAATAGATGCCGTTAAAAATAACTGCAGAGGCAATTTGCAACGCCAAAAGATAATAAATTATGTATTGTACCAAGGAGGTTGTAGTATCAACTTTCAAGACGCTTAAAAAAAAAGTTTAAGATGGACAACTTTTGGATCATATCAAAAATTTCTTAAAAAGATTTTTTCTGTACAATCTATGCAGTAAATTAGGGTTGACTATTGATCTAGCTTGCAGTTGATAAAAGTTTGTTAACTCCTTTTCAAGTGTGTTGTGTATTTTTTTTAAATGTTCTAAAGAACTGGATTGCTGTACTGGTTGTTGGCTACTTGGTACAACTTATTTTGAGAGATAATTTATGGCAATTTAAATTTAATCTAGAAGCAAAAGTTGTAAATGGTAATGATTTTTGTGTTAAAATAGTGTAACTAATAGTGAAATTTAATGAAACCAAAAACTCTAAAAACTGTTTATTAATGCTACTAACAAGAACGTTGTTTTGGAAATTTGATTGTTGGTAGTTCAACGTGTGTACTTTTGAAGATTTTTTACGTTAAATTTTATCTTAATTTTTAATGGTTGTTAGGTTTAAAGAAGCATTTATGTGATTTAATTTGTGTTATTCAGGATAGTTGTTTCCAGTTTAAATAAAACTTAAGTAATTACGCTTTTTAAAAATGGCTATTTTAAAAACATTGCCATCGTAAATCATGCAGTGATGGTGTATGTTAGAATGTTACATTTACGCCATAAGTTTTTTCATTCTTCTTCTTCAGATGCATATCTGATTTTGGATGTTTGCAATAAGCATGATTATCTTTATTGGTTGCTATTCTGAAGAGTTCCTTCGACTTCTTTCCGTACCACGCTTTAAGATTTTGCAGCCGTGATACTCTTTTCCGTTCTGAATCTTGCTTGCCGTGTATCTTGTCTTGAATGATTGCTTATAATAGGGCGACCAGATTTCGTTCTTCATAATGTGGCTTAGATATAGAAGTTTTTGGGTTTGCGTCGATATAGCTACATTTCAAAAGCTTCCAGCTTTTTTGTTGTTGCTTTATTGAGTTTTTAGGACTCGATTCCGTATAGCAGTATTGAAAATATGTAGCACCTCAACATGCGTATTTTGATATTAAGATGGAGTTTGTTGTTTTTGAAAGCGGTTTGCTTTTCCAATTCTATTCTTTATCTCTTGACTATTGTCCCAGTTTTTGATCACAATTGTGCCTAAGTATGTTGCCTGCCTTTCTCTCTATTTGTTGATTGTAAACGTATAGATTTACATTGGATATCTTTTCTTTGCTTATGACCATAAATTTTGTTTTGTTGCTATTGATATTATGTTTAAATTTTTCACTAGCCGCTACAACTTTGTTTAACATTGTTTGAAGTGAAGCAAATATCATTGTATTTTTGGCATATCTGATGTTGTTCAGCCTAGCTCTGTCTTCTAAGACTTCTTCAAAGATTTTTTTAGAGTTGAACATTGAACAGAATTGGCAAAAGTATGCACCCCTGTTTTACCCCCTTCTACTACTTGTTTATCTTCAATTTTCAGAGATGCGGCATTGTTTCAGTATAAGTTGGTAATGATTTGGAGGTCTTTGGCGTCGATCTTTTTTTCTTCTTTCCATGCCTTATCCGTTGCGAATATTGGCAATCATCATGGCTATCTTCACTTTATCCACGGCTCCTCGGAACAGTAGTATTGAGGTCACTCCATACCACTGGCGCAGATTTTTAAGCCAGGATATTCTTCTCCTCCCCGGACCTTTCTTTCCCAGCACCTTTCCTTCCAGAATAAGTTGGAGTATTCTGTACCTTTCTTTGTGCCTCATAACATGCCCAAGGTATTCTAGTTTTCTAACTTTTACTGTAGTCATTATTTCTTGATCCTTCCCCACTCGCCGAAGAATCTCCTCGTTAGTAACATGATCTATCCACGTTACCTTTAGTATACATACGTCTGTAGGTCCACAACTCAAACGCTTCTAGCCTGCTTTCAAAATCCTTGGTAAGAGTCCAGGATTCTGCGCCATACAGAAGAGTGGAAAATACGTAGCATCGTAGGATTCTGATTTTAAGTTGTAGAGTCAGGTCTGGACTGGTGAATATTTTTTTCATTTGTATGAATTCAGCTTTTGCTCTCTCAATTCTGCATTTTATTTCTACAGAATGGTCCCATTGTTGGTTTATGCAGGTACCTAGGTATGGATATTTATCTACCTGTTCGATAGGCGTATTGTCAAGAAACAGGTTCACCGGTGGCGGGTTACTTTTGCTCACTACCATATGTTTGGTCTTTTTTATATTTAAACAGATTCCGTATTTCTCACTAATGGATTTGATCTTTTCCATCATAATTTGGAGTCCTTCAACACTGCTGCTCATTATGACGCAGTCGTCTGCATATCTGATGTTATTGAGTAGTTCACCGTTGACTATGATTCCCTCCTCTACACTATCCAGTGCTTCTTTGAAGATTTGCTCTGAGTATATATTAAATAGCATAGGCGAGAGCACACACCCCTGCCGCACCCCTCTACAATATAGATTTGCTATGATACGGATATTTTTGTCGTCGGCTCCCGTCTTCCTAAGTATACTGATCAGCTCTTCATGTTTCACCCTATCAAATGCTTTGCTAAAGTCTATAAAACATAGATTTACATCGCAATTGATGTCTCTACATCGCTGAATTAGAACGTTTAATGCAAAAGTGCTTCCCTGGTACCTACGGCATTGCGAAATCCGAACTGCGTTTCCTCGATGTTTGCTTCACATTGTTGGTATATTCTAGCGTGTATGATTTTTTGAAATATAGTGTATGACTCATTATACTAATATTCCGATATTCTTCACATTTTTTTGATGTTGGTTTTTTAGGAATAGTGACAAATGTTGAGTGGAGCCAATCCGTGGGTATTTCTCCCGTATCATACCCCATATTATACAGGCGGGTAAGAATGTTTATTCCTTCTTCACTAAATAATTTTAGGATCTCTGCTGGTATTTTATCTGGACCTACAACCTTTCCATTTTTTGCTGTGTCTATTGCTTTCTGAACCTCTTCCTTCGTAATATGAGGCCCGATATGTTATTCATGCCATGATGTTCTGGGCGATCGTCTTCTAATAACTGTTGGATATACTTTTCCCTGGTCGCTAGTTTTTCTTCGATCTCTGAGATCTCATTTCCATTTGCGTCTATTAATCTACCGCTTTGCTGTTTCTTATGTGTGCCTGCAGTTTCCTTTCTTCTTCGGTGCATATTGAACAGGTCATACTTTTTTTGCAGATTTTCTATTTCGAGACATTTCGTTTTCATTTCGTCTTCTTTAGCTTTTCTTATGCTGTTTCTTATTTGTCTGTTTAGTTCAGTATACCTGCCCTGGTCTCTCCCTTTCATATTTCTTCTTTCTTCCATCATTTTAAAAATATCCGGTGTCATCCATTCTTTGTGTTTTTCTTTTTTCTTCAGTGGCACATGTTTCTTAATTATTGTATCAAGTTTATTTTGTAAGCTACTCCAATCTTCTTCTACTCCTAAACTTTCACTGTTGTTCGTTTTGAAATATTTTGTCAGAGATTCAGATACTGTTTCTTTGAGAGTGTTGTCTTCTGTAATTTTTCTTATATCGTATAACGGAGGTTTAGCTTGTTTTTTTACTTTTTTAAGTTTTGTCTGAAGTACCCCGATAAGGGGGTTATGATCAGAGCCTATATCAACCCCAGGATAAGTTTTTGCAGATGTTATGCTATTACGAAAACGATGGTTAATTGTTATGTAATCGATTTGATTCCTGATTATTCTCCCCACAGTATCTGCCGGCGATGTCCAAGTGTATAGTCTTCGAGGCGGAAGTTTAAAAAAAAGTGTTCATGATTACCCTTTCTTTTTCTCTGCAAAACTGGACAAGTCTATCTCCCCTTGTGTTCCGTGTCCCAAGACCATACTGCCTCACTATGCTTTCTTCTTTTCCTTGTCCAATTTTTGCATTAAAATCGCCCATTACTATTGTTACTTCATTGTTTTTAGCAGATTTTAAGATCTTTTCCAACTGACCATATACCTCTTCTATCTCTGTATATCTGCTGTTTTAAAATTTCTGTCATCTTGTGATGTTGCATCCGATCAAAAGCTTTGTGTTAGTCAGTTAGGCATACTTAGATATTGCAGTTTACGTCTCTGCTTCTTTGGAAGAGCATCTGTACTGAGAAAAGAGCTTCTCTTGTGGCGTTGAAGAAGCCAAATTGGTTTCCTGAGATTTGTTCTTCACATTTGTTGTAAATGACTTATGAAGCTGATGAAACAGTGCTTGGACAAGTTTTAAATAATGATTTCATACAAGTTTTGATTACATTTTTAGCATTGTCAATATATTTTCAATTATTTAGTGCATTAAACAAAATTTCCGTGCAATTTTTGATACACTTTTAGAAGTAAAGTACAAATTCTATTTACTGTCATTGTATAGATATGTGTGACCAGAAACGTTTTTGTAAATGGTAAATTTAAATCTGCTCAAATTTCTAATACATATGTTTATTGACTAAGACTATAAAAGTGAAGTCTCGATTTGAACTAATTAATAAATTTTGAACTAAATACAGTACGTACGATACAATTAGAAAACTTCAAAAACTTTAATTTTTATTCAAAAATAATTTTTGAACACTTGTCTTAAGAAATGAATTATCAGATTTGTTAAATATGCTATTCCAAAATCAACCAAAGACAATATATATTGTATTGTAAATAATATAATTTGTTACATTTTATTAACTGCTTGTGAGCTAAATAAAATGTTATCAGAGTAATATATTTTAGCATACGATGATGAAAAAATAATATGAACACATTAATGGCATTAAGGATAAGATGTGTAATAAAGATTAGAAATAACAAGACCTAATAAGGACATTAAATATTAATCTGCGCCGCGATAAATTTTCCAAATAAATTCGCAGCGAGTTATGTTGTGTGGCGAATCGTCCCAGATAATTGCCCCATGCGATTACGATAAGAAGGACCCGCGATGTGAGTAGCGTCTCCTAGTTTCGCGCATAGTTTTGCTGGTGGAGATGTAAAGTTTTGTGTTGTTTTAGGACTGTGCGGGTCCAAAACCCCGGGTTGGATGCGGCACCAAACACCACCACTCTCTCCCAGAGAGTCGCGCGTTTATGTGAACATATAAATCAGTGGCGCTTCTGGCAAATTTATAGCGGAGATAAAGTCAGCCCGGCTTTTTATACGGCCGTGAAATTTAGATGCCACCCTCTCGCTGCCGCTCGGTAAATATGATTTTAAACTTGGCTGCCCGATATTGGTCCTGGTCCTCTCTCCTGCCTCTCTCTGCTCTAGGTGAGCATCGATGCTATCTGGATGAATTATATTATACCAGACCCCTCTTTGCCGCCACCCTCTCGCATGCCACCCCCCCCGCGCCCTCTTCCCACCCCCCACCAACACCCCCGCGTTTGCGAGAGCTGCCCCCTTTTCTCTTCACTCACCCAATCCTGGAAACTGAATTGATCGATGTGATTTGTACGGCTGTGAATTATTAATGAGATCACACCCTTGCAATGTAAGATGCAATACTGTTACTAATAATATCTTAGATGGAAATATGTATTATAATAGAATAGAAATTTTTGCGTTACATTAGCAAACAAATATCATAAAAACTCTTGATTATCAATATAATTTGTTAAGATTGTTCTGGAAATTTAAATGAAACTTTAGATAAATATATTGCTGGTCAAGGGAAAAGAATACATATATTCCCGATTGGTTGCCTATAAGTTGTTGTTGTTTGTGTGTTTTAAGATAATCCAGTTAGTAATAAATCAGGACAATCAATATTAACACAAATCTTTTAGATTATTTTAGGTGTTTGGGTTTATTTCACGCTAAAATATCTGAGCATAATTTTGTTGCTATGTAAAACGAGATTAATTTTTGTAATCAAAAGTCGTATTTGTAATAACATCATATTTTAGAAAACTGATTTTTTTTATCTTATGAACAATAAAATTATTTTTATTTTGCTTTAAGGGGGGAGAATAGTTGCGTTATTTTAAGGGTTCACAGCAAGAAAACGCCTGAATATAACTGAATAAAATTTTCACAAATTGTAGATGAAAGACCTATCTGTGTTCTCAAATTTGTAGAAATTTGATGGGATAAATCGTTTCTCCGCAATAAAAGTGACGTTTTTAATTAGTTCAAATCTTTAACCAAAAACATGAAGACATAGAATATTGTATGTAGTTCAACATATAAAAAGAGTGATGACTAAAATCTTATCGTTTGGATATTGAGTTGGTTGGCGTATTGTCCCATAGGAACCAATTTTAATTTAAAAACGGCGCTGTACGTGTCAATATTATTCTAGAGAGAAAGGTTCATCGATATTCTTGTAGATGTGATAGGATTTAAATTTTTCCATAACAATACTACTAGTAGCACCACAACAGGACGGGGCGACTAAACCCAGCAATTCTCTAGCGTTAAACTTAGAAAAATACTACATAAAAATAAATCACTTTGTTTTAGAATTGTCTCAAAAAAACAGTTTTGTGGTTACAATTTATTGCAGACTTTCCAATCTCCAAACTCTCCAATTATCTTTGATATTTACAAAAAAATATTCCAAATTGCTGCGTCTGAAGTACAATAATTATTTCAAAATTTCTGAAAAAGATGCTATTTTAAGAAGAATACAGGTAAGTTTTTTTTTTAAGAGGGACGCAAAATTTTTCATTTTGTGCCGGATTTATTTGGAAATGGCCCCCAAACGCCTACTAAAACTAAAAAATCTTTCTCTAGACTAACGTAGGTCGCTGTAAAATTACCGTTAAATATTTTGTCGCAACGCCTACCCATTTTGGTTATTCTTTACTTCTTCATTTACTTACACGCATAGGTTCCTTATCAAAGCCTTGCCTGCTTGGCTTCGGCTTTACAGTCCTTTTTTTCCTGCTTTTTCTTGATGATTTTTGTAGTTTGATTTTTTCATCCTTCATGTATTTTTGCCTTCGAGCAAATACTCCATTATATTTTTGGTTTTTTGGTTGTCAGAATTAAGCCTGTAGTCGTCTTCTGTCTTGTGCACTGCCACCTATCGCATTAGAACATTGTGTGTTTGGGTGTATTTACTTTGTCACAGTATACGCATTGGTCATTCTCCAGTATGTTTATCTTTTTCAGATAGGCTTGAAAGCAGCCGTGACCTATCAGAATCTGGGTAAGGTGGTATCTAACTTTTCCATGTTTCTTCTTAATCTATGGAATCACTTTTGAAATTAGCTGCTTCCCGAGTCACCTTCTACGTCTCATTCAGCTTCTCACTTCAACAGAGTTTTAACTCTAGTCACCGTTTTTTGGGCGTTCTGGTTTGTACTAGCCGTGTATTTATTTTTCAGGACCATAAGGTGTATAGGGTTCGTCCCTGCTACTATCTGTATGATCACGGTGGACACGGTCCGGTACGCTCTTGCCACACGTATTGCATCTTTATCTGTACCACTTCTAATGTTTTTTTTGTCTCTTAGGTTCTGTGCACAGTTGCTCCGTTTAGTACGATGGAGTTGGCCACCGAGCTAATAGCTAGTCTTCTGCCCGCTCTGGCTCTTCTAATATTGGGCAGTAGTTGCGCAAGTGTTGCTACTGTTTTTTCAGCCTTTCTGGTAGTTTCTGCAATATGGCTTCTATGAGCAGATTTCTGCCAAGAATGACTCTAAGATATTTGGCACTATTTTTGCTGGTGACCATGACATCCCTTTCTCTTACGGACACAGATTTCATTGAGTTACGTCCGACCAGTACAACTGCTTCAATTTTGTGCGGGGCCAGTTTAAATTCATTGCCAACCACATTTCTACGCGGTTTGCGGCGTACTTAGCATTCTTGCATTCTCTTTGATGGTTGCTTTGCACGGCCCGCACACCACTATAGCGAGATTATTCGCATATCCTACTAAAGTTGTATCTTTTGGCATGATTTCTCTGAGCACCCGTCTTAGTAGGTAGTAAGTAATCCAAACTTGCTCATACTAATTCAAACATATAAAAATTTAAACTGATCTAAACTAATCCAATCAGTTGATATACTGATCCAAATTACTTTGAAGTACTCCAAAGTAATTTTAACAAAGCCTAAGTGACAAAAACAAAAATTTATAGTATAAACTGATTTAATCCTTAACAATTCAAACTCAAATTAATTGATTCAAACTAATTTTAAGTAATTTGAACAAGTTTAAACTTATTTAAATTAGTTTTTTAAAATCATCTAAACTGATCATTGAATCCAGTTTTTAATTTCTAACTAATAAAAAAATCAGAGTTTCCAAAATGTTTTAAAATAAAGGAAAGTGTCATGAACTGAGTAATCCAAGCTAATTTACGTGAATTTAAACTGATCCAACGTAATTCAAACAAATCTTCTTCTTCTCACGCCGTCTCCTTTTGAAGGTTGGCGATCCAATTGACCAATATGGTTTTTGACACGGCTGCTCGGAAGACATCAGTGGTCGTACAGTTGAACCAGCGGCGTAAGTTTTTAAGCCATGAGTTCTGTCGTCTTCCAACCGACCTTTTTCCCTGTATCTTCTCCTCAATTATAAGTCGTAAAAGTTCGTAGCGCTTCCCTCTCATGATGTGCCCCAGGTATTCGGCCTTTCTTCTCATCATGGTGTAAAGAAGTTCTTTTGTCTTTTTCATACGGATAAGTAAATCAGCGTTAGTCACTCTTTGTACCCAAGATATTTGCAGTATACGCCTGTACAAGTACATTTCAAAGGCTTCAATCTTTTTTTCCATAGCGGGGTTTAGAGTCCAGCTTTTGCACCCGTACAAAAGCACTGGAAACACGTAGCATCTTAACATGCGAAACCTCATTTCCAAGCTTAGGTCAGATCTTATAAAGAAATTTCGCATGGTTATAAATGTTCTGCGAGCTTGTTCAATTCTCGACTTTATTTCTATAGTCATGTCACAGTGTTGGTTGACTAGGGCGCCGAGATATTTGAAGTTAGCAACCTGCTGTATGATGGTTACGGAAACGTTTGTTGGTCTTTTTGTAAAGATCATGGTTTTTGTCTTCTGTATATTTACAAACAGCCCTGCCCTTTCACTGTACTGTACCACGCTATCTATCATTTTCTGGAGTTCAGGTTGGGTATTTGCAATGATGACCGTGTTGTCGGCGTACCTCAAGTTGTTTATTATTCGTCCATTTTCAGTGATTCCGCCTGAAGTTTTATTAAGTGCTTCGGTGAATATTACTTCTGAATACAAATTGAATAGAAGCGGCGATAGTACGCATCCCTGCCGAACACCTTTCTTTATTTGTATGGCATCTGTAAACGCATGATCCACTGATACCTGAGCCGTTTGATTCCAGTACAGTTCCGTGATAATCTGTATGTCTCTTCTATCTACGCCTGTTGATTTTAGTATGTTTATCATTTTCTCATGTTGAACACAATCGAATGCCTTTCGGTAGTCGATAAAGCATGCGTACAGGTCGCAATTCATATCTCGACATCGTTGGGCCAAGACATTCAGGGAGAACAATGCTTCACGTGTACCAACTCCGTTGCAAAACCCGAATTGTGTTTGGCCCGCCTGATTCTCACACTTACGGTAAATTCTTGTGTGGATTATACTTAGAAATACTTTTAATACGTGTGACATTAAGCTTATCATTCTGTAGTCATCACATTGGGACGAGTTATTTTTTTTAGGAAGGGTGATAAAGATGGATTTCAGCCAGCTCGAAAAGATTTTGCCAGAAGTGTAGAATGCGTTAAATAGTGATGTCAGTAGTTTTAAACCGTGTCCTTCCTGTTCTGCTAATATTTTGAGGACCTCAGCAAAGATGTTATCAGGGCCTGTGGCTTTTCTGTTTTTCTGTACCTTTATTGCATGTATGACTTCCTCTCTAGTTATTTCGGGTCTCAATTCGTCTACATCGGTCAGCACCGGCGGTATTGGTCTATCATCGTATAATATTTTTTTTACATATTGAGTCCACCTTTTAAGTTTCTCTTCTATTCCCAATATTATTTTGTTGTCCGGGCTTCTTAATACTGCAGCCTGGTGTCTTCTACTTTTGTCTCCTAGTTCTTTAACCTTTTTGTGCAGGTTAAAAGTATCATACTTTGCCTGAAGATGTTCTATTTCGGCACATTTTTCTCCCAACCACTGTTCCTTTGCTTCCCTTATTTTTCTCCGTATTAATCTGTTCATCTCTTTGTATTTTGTCGTATCTTTTGTCTTATACAATTTTCTTTTTGTCATTAATTCCAGAATTTCCTCAGTTATCCACTCTTGCTTCTTGTTATTTTCAGTGAACCCTATCTGGTTTTCCTGTATGTCAATCAGTGTTGTTTCAATTGTGTTCCATGTTGTTTCCACCTCTGTAGGTTGCGGGCATTCTGTGTTTCTTAGTCTCTCCTCTAGGGCTTTGCTTACAAGGTTTTTACGATCAGTATCAAGCAGTTCCTGTACGTCTACTCATTTTCGTGGTTTGTCTTTTCTTACTGTTTTGAAGCGTGACATTCTAAAATCGGCAACAACTGGGTTGTGATCGGAATTGACGGAGTATTTACAGATCTAATGTATTTCTTAATGTCGTGGCTCGCCAGTACGAATCTGATTTCTCATAATCCTCTCCTTTGTGTCGGCTGGGGATACCCACGTGTACAATCTTCTAGGGTGTTGTTTAAAGAAAGTATTTGTGATAGCCATGTTAGATTCAGTGCAAAATTGTACCAACCGGTCCCCCCTGCTGTTTCGTTCTCCCAAGCCATACGCTCCTACCGACTCATTTTGGGAGCCGACACCCACTTTGGCGTTGAAATCACCCATTATGAATATGATTTTGCCTTTCTTCGTAGCCTGTATGAGTTCTTCAATGTTGTTGTAGAAATCTTCAACTTCCTCATCAGATTTGTCACTTGTTGGAGCGTATGTCTGTGCTAATCTAAGCTGATCTAAAATTTAGACTATTTTTATATTTAAACTGATAAAAATGTTCCTGATCTATACAAGTATACAGTTTCAAATTATACAAACTTTTTCAAAATGATCTAGATTTGTCCAAAATGTTCTAAGCTGAACTGATTTGCTAAAGTCAACAAAGTGATCTTTATTAATAAAAAAAATTTAAAAACTGTTTACATATTTGTATTCTGAGTTATCTAAAGTCCAAACAAACACAAATAAAGTGATTCAAAATAAAGTAATTTAGACGGATCCTAATAATCCAAATGATCTAAATTATTTCAAAATTATAAAAATCTGTCTGAATGTGTAGAGCAACATATACGAAAAATACAAATTAGTCCAAAATGACCGTAAGCAGTCTAAAGTGTTCTGAACTTGTGTGCTAAAGTAAATAAAGTAATCAAACTGATTCAAAAAAGTGCTGCTCAATGTTTTAAAATCAATTAACGTGATCTGAAATAATTCAAAACTATTTGCTGAAGTGATTTAAAATAATTTAAAGTAATCTGAAATGATCTAATGTAAAGATGAAATAAAACAATAACTTATCCAAATCCAAACTCACATAAAGGTAATCCAAACAAATTTAAATAAATAATTTTAACTGATCCCAACTGATCTTAATTAATTTGTTGACGTCATCCAAACTGATTATTGCGTTCAGTTTTAAGTTATCCAAAATATTTTAATTAAAAGAAATATATTCTAAACTTAGTATTCTAAGCTAATTTATAGGAATCCAAACTGATCCAAAATAATTAAACAAATTTAAACTGATCTAAAACAGTCAAAACATTCAAATTAATTGAAGTAGTACAAAATGATTCAAACTGATTCTAATAAAACTCAAATAAACTAAAATATTTTAAAATAATTTAAATTGTTTTGAACTAATTGGTCCAAACTGATTTAATGACGTTTAATCAGATTTAAGTGATCCAAACTGGTTTAAAATGTTTTAAATTGTTTTCAACTGATTTACTAAAACAAACAAAATAAACATAAATTGTAAAAAAAAAATATATTTGTTTTAAAATGAGCACGCGTTTTATAATTAGTGATCCAAAGTTATCTGCTGAAGTGATCCAAAGTGATCCAAAATCAAACAAAAAATTGAATTAAAGTAATCAAAAGAAAATTTGTCTTAGAACGCAATCTTTATGTTCGTTTTTTAATTTATTTTTTTTATAAAGGCGGAAAACTAGTAAAAATACGGAAATCCCGAAAAAAATCCTTTAAAAGTAACCCATTTTTAGCAATTATGAGTTATATTTTACTCTAAAGCAAGCGAATCCATTTTTTTTTAATTTTTGAGAATTAAAGTACAGGAGTATCATACTCAAATTTCAAGTCTTTAGGTGTAGAGGAATCAAAGATATTAAATTTTTAATAAAATAGTAATTTTTTCATATTTTGCAAAAAAAAATTGGAAAACCAATGGCGGGATTGTGTTCTACGAAAAATTTCTTATAAGATACATTTTTTTTGAATATGATTTTTGACGATTTTTTGGTTATTTACAGCACAAAAACTGAAAAAAGACAAAATATTTTTAAAAATTAAAATGGCCGCCATTTACACTGTATTGCACCTAGAGATCTAAAATATTAAGAATTGACTAATTTTGGTACTCCAAACATGTTTACAAAATTTGAGCAAAATCAGAGGTATCGATGTGGGGACGTTTGTTTAAATTTCCGTGGAATTACTCTAAGTTCAGTTTTTAATCTCTAATTAATACAAAATCAATTTTTTTTTTAATTAATGAAAGTGTCTTAAACTGAGTGATTCAAGCTAGTTTATATGCATTCCAAGTAGAAGAATGAATTTATACGAATATAATTCAAACCAATCTTATCTTTTCTGCTCGTTATGCTGGCAACTTACATTACAGGTAAACCTACAGTTTTAAGTAGATTTTGAACCACTGAAAAGATTATTAATCTACTCCGGACCAGAGAAAAATTTAAGTCATAAAACCCCACGTTGACAAAGCGGGTTGAAAAGAGAGGTACAGATTTAAATGATCCAAACTAGTTTAAAATGATCTAAACTTGTCCAAAATGGTCTAAACTGTTTTGAACTAATTTGTTAATGTTATCGAAATAATTCTAATAATCCAAATTGATACAATACTACTCAAACTTATTCAAAATGTTCTGAATGAATGAGCTTATGTAAACAAAGTGATTCAAACTAATACAAAAAAATCAAAATGTTGCAAAGTGTTTTATAATAAAATATGAATTTAAAATTATTTGTTGAGGTCATCCAAAGTAATCCAAAATAATTTATTAATAATAAAAAGTTTCAAAATGACTAAACCTGCTTAAACATGTTTTGAATTGAGTGATGCAAACTGAACTAAAACAGCAGTTTCAAATAGTTCAAATTTATCCATAAATACTTTAACTTGTTCAAAGAGTTCTGAACAAATGAGTTAAAACAATTCAAACTAATCAATCCAAAAAACGTGCAAAGTATAAATTAAACTAAAGTGATTTAAAGTTGTCCGAATGATCTAAAGTAATTTGTGCAGATCTTGAAAGTAGTATAAACTGATCTAAACTACTACTTTGAAATGACCCCACTAATCTAAACTGATTTTTAGTAATCCGAACAAGTTTGAATGATTTAAACTAATCCAAACTAAACCAAACTGGTTTGTTTAAGTTATTCTAAAATTGAGTGAAATGTTTTATATAATACTAAGCATCCTGAACTGAGTGATCTAAGCTACTTCATAGAAGTCCAAACTGATTCAACATAATTTAAACAGATCTAAACTGATTCAAAATAGTCCAAATAGATTCTAACTGTACAAAAGTGTCTAATCTAACTCAAAAAGAACTAATTGATCCAAACGGATTTAGTGCAATACAGATTCAAATAATATAAACTGCTTCAAATTGATCTAAACTTGTCCAAAATGTTCTAAACTGTTTTGCTAAAGTACACTAAATAATTATAATTATTTAAAAAAACGCTGCAAACAGATCTAAATAATTTAAATTAATTCAAAATATAAAAAGTGTTCTAAATTTTTGTGCTAAAGCAAGCAAAGTAATTAAACCTAATCTAAAAATAGTCAAAATGCTACAAAGTGTTTAGTAAAAATTCAAAATAATCTTCTAAAGTAATCAAAACCAATCCAAAACTAGCAGATAATTAGTCATTTATGCAGATTCAAATAATCCAAGTTGTTTTAAAATTTGATCAAAATGTTTTGAACCAAAGTGATCAAAATTAATCCAAAAAAGGTTCAAATGCTATTAAACATTTTAAATTAAATCAACGTGTTTTGAAGTGATTTAAGGTTATTTATTGAAGTAATCCAAATTCTAAAATAATTTATACACATTTATGACTAAAATCTGATCATAATTTATAAATTGCTAATTTAAATCAAATGACCTAAATTTATCTAGAATAGTGCTACAAAAAAATAACGTATCTGAAGGTTTTGACTGATCCAAAATGTCCAAAGCCTGTCTAAAGTATTCTGAATCAATGTGCTAAAGTAAACTAAGTGATTTAAACTAATCCAGAAAATTTCAAAATGCTGCAAAGGATTTTAAAACAAATCAAGGTATTATGAAAAAAAATTATCTACTGAAGTGATCCAAAGTAATCCGATATGATCTAAAATAGTTTCTGCAGTTCCAAATAAATCAAGTGAAGTAAACAAAGTAATTCAAACTAACTCACAAATGTTGAAAAATAAACTAACGTGTTTCAACATTATTTGCTAAAGTGATTCATAGTTATCTAAAATAATTCAAAGTAGTTTGTGCAGATCTTAAAAAACTAATACAAAGTAACCAAACTGATCTGTTTCAAAATAATTTAATCCAATTAAAACATAATCCACCACCCACAATTGTTTGTTTTGTAATTGTTGTGAATTTTGCGTTAGGCCTAAGATTCAATTGACCCAGGAGCTTAAAGTTTATGACTATAGATGGACTTCAAATTGTTTGAAAAAGGACCCCAGTTTTAGCAAAAAAATCGAGTCGCATTTTTGGATGAATGGCTATGTTAACAAGCAAAATTGCCGAATATGAGACAATACCAACTCACACGGGGTTCACCAGGTGATAATGCGTCTTCAAAAAGTTACCGTTTGGTGTGGATTTTAAGCCGGCGGCGTCATTGGACCGTACTTTTTTGAAAACAACGTAGGTGAGGCGGTCACCGACGACGGCGAGCGCTACAGAACGATGATAACCAATTTCTTATGGCCCAAATTAAACCATATGGACTTAGACAACATGTGGTTTCAGCAAAATAGTTCAAACAGTTTCAAATTGAAGTTGTACAAAATGTTTTAAACTGATCCTAACAAACCCCAAAAAAATATTTTAAAATAAACTAAATTGTTTTGAACTAATTGGTCTAAACTGATTTATTGAACTAAACCAAACAAAGTAAACATAAATTGTAAAAAAAAATAATAATTGTTTTAAAATGAGCACGCGTTCTATACTGAGTGATCCAAAATAATCTGCTGAAGTGATCAAAAGTAATCCAAAAGGATTTAAAGTAATTTTTGTTGTTTTAAATGATTGATATTATTTCAAAATCAACAAAAATTTGTCGAAATGTTTTCTAAATTGAGTAATGCAAGCTAATCAAAAGAAATCTAAAAGAATTGATTCCAAACTACCCTTAACCCAAAGTTTTTTGAACTAATGACTTAAAAAAAATTGATAACTTTGTTATATTCTTCGGGGCTTTAAATTTCAGCTATACTTGTGATGGATTTATAATTGATTATTTTCATTTAGTTAAAACACTTTAAAATGCATGACAAGTATAGCTGACATTTAAGCCCTGAAGAAGATAACAAAGTTATCAAAACGTTGGCATTCAATTATTGCTCATTTTTTTAATTTTAAATTACTATCTTACTTCCAAATCATATTAATCAAAAAAATTTAGTCTATACAGATTTAAATGATTCAAACTATTTTAAAATGATCTAAACTTGTCCAAAATAGCCTAAACTGTTTTGAACTAATTTGTTAATGTAATCAAAATGATTCTGATTAATAAAAAAAGTTATCTAAAGTAATCCAAACAGATCCTAATCATCCAAACTGATACTTAAACTTGTTTAAAGTATTCTGAATCAATGTGCTTAAGTAAACAAAATGATTCAAACTAATACAAAAAAATCAAAATGTTGCAAAGTGTTTTAAAATAAAATCTGAATTTAAGATTATCTGTTGAGGTTATCCAAAGTAATCCAAAATAATTTATTAATAATAAAAAGTTCCAAAATGACCAAAACCTGCCTAAACTTGTTCTGAATTGAGTGATGCAAACTGATCTAAAACAGCAGTTTGAAATAATTCAAAATATCCATATATACCCTAACTTGCGTAAAGACACAAAAACACAAATGTGTTAAAATAATTCAAACTAATCCAAAAAACGTGCAAAGTACTGGAAAATTAAACTAAAGTGATTTAAAGTAGTCCGAATGATCTAAAGTAATTTGTGCAGATCTTGAAAGTAGTATAAACTGATCAAAACTACTACTTTGAAATGATCCGGACTAATCTAAACTGGTTTTCAGTAATCCGAACAAGTTTGAATGATTTAAACTAATCCAAACTGAACCAAACTGGTTTGTTTAAGTTATTCTAAAATTGAGTGAAATGTTTTATATAATACAATGCATCCTGAACTGAGTGATCCAAGCTACTTCATAGAAGTCCAAACTGATCTAACATAATTTAAACAGATCTAAACTGATTCAAAATAGTCCAAATAGATTCTAACTGTACAAAAGTGTTTGAAACTAATCTTTACTAACTCAAAAAGAACTAATTGATCTAAACGGATTTAGTACAATACAGATTTAAATAATATAAACTGCTTCAAATTGATCTAAACTTGTCCAAAATGTTCTAAACTGTTTTGCTAAAGTACACTAAATAATTATAATTATTTAAAAAAACGCTGCAAACAGATCTAAATAATTTAAATTAATTCAAAATATAAAAAGTGTTCTAAATTTTTGTGCTAAAGCAAGCAAAGTAATTAAACCTAATCTAAAAATAGTCAAAATGCTACAAAGTGTTTAGTAAAAATTCAAAATAATCTTCTAAAGTAATCAAAACCAATCCAAAACTAGCAGATAATTAGTCATTTATGCAGATTCAAATAATCCAAGTTGTTTTAAAATTTGATCAAAATGTTTTGAACCAAAGTGATCAAAATTAATCCAAAAAAGGTTCAAATGCTATTAAACATTTTAAATTAAATCAACGTGTTTTGAAGTGATTTAAGGTTATTTATTGAAGTAATCCAAATTCTAAAATAATTTATACACATTTATGACTAAAATCTGATCATAATTTATAAATTGCTAATTTAAATCAAATGACCTAAATTTATCTAGAATAGTGCTACAAAAAAATAACGTATCTGAAGGTTTTGACTGATCCAAAATGTCCAAAGCCTGTCTAAAGTATTCTGAATCAATGTGCTAAAGTAAACTAAGTGATTTAAACTAATCCAGAAAATTTCAAAATGCTGCAAAGGATTTTAAAACAAATCAAGGTATTATGAAAAAAAATTATCTACTGAAGTGATCCAAAGTAATCCGATATGATCTAAAATAGTTTCTGCAGTTCCAAATAAATCAAGTGAAGTAAACAAAGTAATTCAAACTAACTCACAAATGTTGAAAAATAAACTAACGTGTTTCAACATTATTTGCTAAAGTGATTCATAGTTATCTAAAATAATTCAAAGTAGTTTGTGCAGATCTTAAAAAACTAATACAAAGTAACCAAACTGATCTGTTTCAAAATAATTTAATCCAATTAAAACATAATCCACCACCCACAATTGTTTGTTTTGTAATTGTTGTGAATTTTGCGTTAGGCCTAAGATTCAATTGACCCAGGAGCTTAAAGTTTATGACTATAGATGGACTTCAAATTGTTTGAAAAAGGACCCCAGTTTTAGCAAAAAAATCGAGTCGCATTTTTGGATGAATGGCTATGTTAACAAGCAAAATTGCCGAATATGAGACAATACCAACTCACACGGGGTTCACCAGGTGATAATGCGTCTTCAAAAAGTTACCGTTTGGTGTGGATTTTAAGCCGGCGGCGTCATTGGACCGTACTTTTTTGAAAACAACGTAGGTGAGGCGGTCACCGACGACGGCGAGCGCTACAGAACGATGATAACCAATTTCTTATGGCCCAAATTAAACCATATGGACTTAGACAACATGTGGTTTCAGCAAAATAGTTCAAACAGTTTCAAATTGAAGTTGTACAAAATGTTTTAAACTGATCCTAACAAACCCCAAAAAAGTATTTTAAAATAAACTAAATTGTTTTGAACTAATTGGTCTAAACGGATTTATTAAACTAAACCGAACAAAGTGAACATAAATTGTAAAAAAAAATAATAATTGTTTTAAAATGAGCAAGCGTTCTATACTGAGTGATTCAAAATGATCTGCTGAAATGATCCAAAGTAATCCAAAAGATCTAAAGTAATTTTTGTTGTTTTAAATGATTGATATTATTTTAAAATAAAAAAAATGGTCGAAATGTGTTTTAAATTGAGTAATGCAAGCTAATCTAAAGTAATCTGAATAAATTGATTCCAAATTACCCTTAACTCAAAGTTTTTTTAACTAATGTCTTAAAAAACTTTGATAACTTTGTTATATTCTTCAGGGCTTTAAATTTCAGCTATACTTGTGATGGATTTATAATTGATTATTTTCATTTAGTTAAAACACTTTAAAATGCATGACAAGTATAGCTGACATTTAAGCCCTGAAGAAGATAACAAAGTTATCAAAACGTTGGCATTTAATGATTAGCTTTTGTTCATTTTTTTAATTTTAAATTACTCTCCTACTTACAAATAATATTAATCAAAAAAATTTAGTCTATACAGATTTAAATAATTCAAACTATTTTAAAATGATCTAAACTTGTTCAAAATAGCCTAAACTGTTTTGAACTAATTTGTTAATGTAATCAAAGTGATTTTTATTAATAAAAAAAGTTATCTAAAGTAATCCAAACAGATCCTAATCATCCAAACTGATACTTAAACTTGTTTAAAGTATTCTGAATCAATGTGCTTAAGTGAACAAAGTGATCCGAACTAATACAAAAAAATCAAAATGTTGCAAAGTGTTTTAAAATAAAATATGAATTTAAAATTATCTGTTGAGGTCATTCAAAGTAATCCAAAATAATTTAAAATAATTTATTAATAATAAAAAGTCCAAAATGACCAAAACCTGCCTAAACATGTTCTGAATTGAGTGATGCAAACTGATCTAAAACAGCAGTTTTAAACAATTCAAATTTATCCATATATACCCCAACTTGTTCAAAAAGTTCTGAACAAATGAGTTAAAATGATTCAAACTAATCCAAAAAACGTGCAAAGTACTGGAAAATTAAACTAAAGTGATTTAAAATAGTCCGAATGATCTAAAGTAATTTGTGCAGTTTTTGAAAGTAGTATAAACTGATCTAAACTATTACTTTGAAATGATCCGGACTAATCTAAACTGATTTTCAGTAATCCGAACAAATTTGAATGATTTAAACTAATCCAAACTAAACCAAACTAATTTGTTTAAGTTATTCTAAAATTGAGTCTAGTTTTTCAAAATGTTTTATATAATACAAAGCATCCTGAACTGAGTGATCTAAGCTACTTCATAGAAGTCCAAACTGATCCAACATAATTTAAACAGATCTAAACTGATTCAAAATAGTCCAAATAGATTCTATCTGTACAAAAGTGTTTAAAACTAATCTTTACTAACTCAAAAAGAACTAATTAAGTGCAATACAGATTCAAATAATATAAACTGCTTCAAATTGATCTAAACTTGTCCAAAATGTTCTGAACTGTTTTGCTAAAGTATACTAAATAATTATAATTATTTAAAAAAACGCTGCAAACAGATCTAAATAATTTAAATTGATTCAAAATATAAAATGTGTTCTAAATTTTTGTGCTAAAGCAAGCAAAGTAATTTGACCTAATCTAAAAATAATCAAAATGCTACAAAGTGTTTAGTAAAAATTCAAAAAAATCTGTTAAAGTAATTAAAACCAATCCAAAACTAGCAGATAATTAGTCATTTATGCAGATTCAAATAATAATAAAGTGATCAAAATTAATCCAAAAAAGGTTCAAATGCTGTTAAACATTTTAAATTAAATCAAAGTGTTTTGAAGTGATTTAAGATTATTTATTAAAATAATCCAAATTGATCTAAAATGATCTAAAATAATTTATACACATTTATGACTGAAATCTGATCATATTTTATAAATTGCTAAATTAAATCAAATGACCTAAATTTATCTAGAAAAGTGCTACAAAAAAATAACGTATCTGAAGGTTTTGACTGATCCAAAATGACCAAAACCTGTCTAAAGTATTCTGAATCAATGTGCTAAAGTAAACTAAGCGATTTAAACTAATCCAGAAAATTTCAAAATGCTTCAAAGGATTTTAAAACAAATCAAGGTATTATGAAAAAAAATTATCTACTGAAGTGATCCAAAGTAATCCGATATGATCTAAAATAGTTTGTGCAGTTCCAAATAAATTAAGTGAAGTAAACACAGTAATTCGAACTAACTCACAAATGTTGTAAAATAAACTAACGTGTTTCAACATTATTTGCTAAAGTGATTCATAGTTATCCAAAATAATTTAAAGTAGTTTGTGCAGAAAAAAACTAATACAAAGTAACCAAATTGATCTGTTTCAAAGTAATCTAATCCAATTAAAACAAAAACTAACATAATCCACCACCCACAATTGTTTGTTTTGTAATTGTTATAAATTTTGCGTTAGGCCTACACCCGTACAAGATTCAATTGACCCAGGAGCTAAAAGTTTATGACTATAGATGGACTTCGAATCGTTTGAAAGAGGACCCCAGTTTTAGCAAAAAAATCGAGTTGCATTTTTGGATAAATGGCTATGTTAACAAGCAAAATTGCCGTATATGAGACAATACCAACCCACACGAGGTTCGCCAGGTGATAATGCATCTTCAAAAAGTTACCGTTTAGTGTGGATTTTGAGCCGGCGGCGTCATTGGACCGTACTTTTTTGAAAACAACGTAGGTGAGGCGGTCACCGACGACGGCAAGCGCTACAGAACGATGATAACCAATTTCTCATGGCCCAAATTAAACCATATGGACTTAGACAATATGTGGTTTCAGCTGGACGGCACCACGTGCCACACAGTTGACATTTTGCATGAACGTTTTTAAATAAAAAAAGAATTTTGTTAATACCTCACACACAGCTTGTTTTATACCATTTCAACATAATGTTAAAATAGACTGAAAGTTGTTTGGCAAAGAAAATTTTAGTAAAAAATTTTGTTAAGGGTTTTCAGATAAAAAAGAACTGGAGCATATGCAATGTTGTTTATAACAAACTTGGAGATTGTAGGATTGCTTTTTTTTCAGACAACAAGACACATTTAAATAAACCAAAACATATCACAGTGTATTGTAAAGACAATATATGTCTTGATTAAAAAGAATTTTTTGGACAAAAAATTAAAGCTAATTGTACGCGTTGAAGTCGTCTACTAAGAGGTACTGTTAAGAAAACTGCATTATAAATTTTTTAATATTTTCTTAAGTTTAATCAAATTCCGAAAGGCATTTTGAACTTGAGGTAGCCTGTAGTCCAGGTTTGCAGTAAGTTTTTGCTCAAAAAAAGTGACTAATTTTGATCATCATAACGTATTTTCTGAAGAATGTGTAGGCCTAAAAATAATTTTTTCTTAAAGTTTAAAATGTGCTTTCTTTTGTTTATGAGTACATTTTTTTCTTACTGATTTTTTTTTTCAGTACAAAAGTTTTTTTTTACTTTGTTTAATGGCCGCTTTTATTGTGAAGAAGCTGTAGAGGAAACTTATTAAAATTAAAGATATCTATACTAAAATAAAATAATTGTGTCTTCATGTTTGGAAAGTTAATATAATGCAATAATATTCTATTCTTACTAAGGAATCAAATTCGGAAATAACATGTTAATTTGTAACTTCTATTTAAGATACAAATTGCTGTTAAAAACATCAGGTCATTGACAGGATCTTTATCAACAAAAATTTAAATGTAAATTCCATTATTGATACAACTAATACCCACAATAGAATTGACAAATATTTAAATCTTAATCCTCTAATATTTAAAAAATCTCCATTACAAATAACAACGACCCATTAAAATATTTCATTTAATAACAAACAAAATGGAATACGAAATTAAAATATTCAAACGCTTATTAACACACCTTGAAAAAAAAAATGTGTAACGTTCTTCTCCTGCCTGTCACTCGGTCGTAACATATGTATGCATTTTTAATCGAATGTTTTAATCTAATAACCGTATGTAAATATTGGTATTCGGTAGCCGTCATAAAGGATTAAAATAATTAATTACGAATTCCTATCAGATAAGGAACAAGGGCTGGATTGCATACATTAATAAGAAACGAATAAGAATAATAAATTGTCGCGGTGCATCGATTAATTGACAAGTGTACGAGCTCATTCTTTTTATGAAACGTCGAACGTCATCTTTGAGATGAGGGTATGAAATAAAAAGGAGGAAAAGATGATGATGCTCACTTCGAATTAGCTGTCAAGGGAGAGGTATAATGAAGGACATTTTGGTATTTTAATCTTTCGAGCCTCTTTGTTTAATATAATGAAGAATTTTTATGTGGCGCAGCCTCTTCAATTTTTGTATCCATTAGGATTATCTTTTCTTTTTTCCCTTACTCATTTGCATTTTTTTGATTTAATTGAATTTAAATATTTGATAATATAAAATTTGTGAATAATTAATAATACCAACATAATTAACAAAATGTAATTAGGCGCAGGATGCTGGAGACATTAATGTAAAATATTCCGTCGACATCCTTTCGGATGCGCACATTTTCAACCCTCTTAATAAATGTGTTTGGGGCAATTAAACTTTGGGGTGTAGAGTAAAAACATGCAGACGCCGGGGACTACTATGTGTCTTATAATATGTGTCGTCTGTGATGTTGTTTTGTTGTCTGCCGAATTCGATTGAGGTCTCATGTGGTTGCGTAATTGTCATTTGGTATCTCTTGATATTTTAGACAGATGCGACGATTGAATGTCCCCGTGGGGGATATTCAGCAAGATATTATGTCTGATTTTAGCTAGTTTGACCTTATGGTCAAGTCCCATTTAATTGTATGTGTTGATAGCGCAATTTGGCTATTGTGCGTTCATCTATATTTATTACCCATGTTTGCGGGGAGAATGAATACAATTTAACTGCAAGGTGCCACATAAATATTCACGACTGCTATTAAGAGAATAAAAAAATGCATAATTTATATTTACCAGTAAAAATGCAAATTCAATATAGAAAACAACTCTTGTATCTATTGGCTTCACATAAGAATAATTCTTGAAATAAATTATTTTTTGTATTTGCTGCAAACAAAATCCTCAAACAAAAACTAAATTACATGATTAAAATATCATAGATACGACTACTGATTATTCCAAAAATATTTGCAATGTTTGCTTTCACTAACAAAACTATGAATACAGAGATTAGTATAATATTATATGAAAACACGTATCAAATGTAATGAGTGCTCTCTAAAAATCCATCCAGTTAGCTTTAATGTTAGTCCCGAATGGGATTGAGTAATAAATAAAGGGATTATCCCTATCTGCATTACATTTTTTAATTAGTTGCGTATGTACAAATGCACACAAAGTGAAATAATACCGACACATGAACGCACACATATAGCAATGTTTTCATACATACGGACACATAGGCTATACCAAACCGCCTCTCTCATATTACATACCGAAATGTGTGCGCTCGTATCTGGACATAAAAACTCATGCACGGCTACTGATAAGCCGGTCTAAATGAATAGCATTTGTTTTGTTTTCACTGATAAGTGAATAGGGATGACGTCACACAAGTGTCCACCACTCTACATATCATAATTGATTTATACGGTCCCCGGTGGTTGGTGGATATGTCCGTTGCAAGAGAAAAATATTTCACAAACTTCAATTCTATCATAATTGTATATAAATTACACTAGTAAAATATTACAAGCACTAATTTATTCAAAATTTACATTTCATAACAAATATTATTTTTAATTGCTTTATTAATTTTTATTAAGTAAAAAAGTATTTTAATGTATCTTGGAATTTGAGGTTTAAGTGCGTAAGTGTGTAAAAGTGTAAATTGTTTTATGTAGTTACAGTTTTATAAAAGAAATTAAAAAAAAATGTTTTTTTAGAGTAGTATATATACACACAGAGACTCACGTACTCCTTACAAACACCTATATAGACATACACATACACATACACTTACAGTCAACCTCAAACACAATAATCAGTATAAGAAAAACTACTGGGTTTAAACATTTAGTTTAATAGATTACATCTTTCAAAAAGATGATAAAACTTGTCCAAAGTATCTACTACTAACCGTTATGAATTTTTTACTGTTATAAGTTGGAAATTTGTTAGAAAAGTTTATCGGCAATTTTGGAGGGTATTTTGTTGAAAATTACTTTTCTCACAAAGTTTGGTATCAGAAACACAAGTCTGGCATTTAAAAATCTAAAAAAAATCCAACATGATTTTAAAATATTGGTCGTTGAGTATTTATAAATTGAGTTGTAGGCAAAATTCAAAAATTTGATATTGTATTTTATTAACACACTCTTGTTTTTTCAAATGAGACTATGCGCAGCTCTCTACTCCTGGGATTTATTCTTAGGCGTAACTCAACTTTTTGTCAAAAATTGCGTATTTAAAAATATGACAAACTGCCACTGGTTTAAAAAAAAATTATAAGATTAAAAATTTGTAGACCTCTTTAGAATTGAAAAATTGTACAAAAATGAGGTCAGATATCGGATAGAACTCTTCAAAAAAAGTTTTTTTATTTATATCTTGTGAAGTGTAGTAGAGGAGTTTTTCAGGTTCAACAATTTTAAAGATTACTGTGTTGATCCGTTTGTAATTATGGTTTATCCAGCTGTAGCTGCCTATGATGTTGGATTGACACACCCAGTTCAAGAGTATAAATTTCTTGATAATTTTTAACAATGGTATCATTGGACGTTGGTCTTCTTTTTGTTAGGCTGGTCGAGGTGGTGTTCTTTTTCCAAGTTCTAGTAGCGGTACTCTTTTTTGGAAACGTCTTCTTAAGCTTCTGAATATGTTTTTTTGGATATTTGTATATTTAGAGTTTCATGTGGCATGTTCGGCGGCTGTGAAATGTCACACAAGAACGGTAATATTTTTTATTGGGGTTGTGTTCAAAGTCTTTTCTGTTTACTTAGTAGTCCCAGTTTGCTTTTTTAAATATTTTTCAGTTTAAATCTGTGTGTTTGTCGAATGTGGCATGTTATGTAGCAAAAAAATGTGCACAAGAGCAGCGCTAAGCCAGCAGTTGCATTACTTTACGCACTTCTTTCCCATACGACTTCTTCCTGCTCTTTTCTAATTGCATGGTATGGTTTGTCCCGTGACGTCTTGTTTTGTTTTAAGGTTTAACTTTTGTTGATTCTTCCAGTTCTGGCGTGTGGCAGTTAGGTTAATTTAAAGGTGGCGTTGAACCAACGGTTGCAATATTTCAATTACTTCTTTTTCATACAAATTTATCCTAGTTTTCGATCATCGGTAGTTTAATTCTGTCTATTTGTCGGTTGTGGCATGTTAGGTTTTGTTGAAATTTGTCCTAAAGGCGGCTTTGAGTCAGAAATTACGACTCTTTATCCACTTCTTTTCTATGCAATTTTTTCTTGTTTTTTTAATGCCAGTGGCGTAGCTAGGATTTGTGGGCTCCTTGCAAAATACTGAAAAAAACCCACCTAGAGTTAAAAATAGCTTGTATTTTATATTTTTTCTTTGTATCCCCTTTCCAGATTTTGATAAACCGTAGCAGGGCTTTTTTGTAGGATTGGAGGCTCCCAAAACGTCACCCTTCCGCACCGCGTGGCCTGCGGGGTCTGCGAGGCCTTAGCTACGGCGCTATTTAATGCTTAATTATATAAAACTTATTGACTGATAAAAGTAAAAACAAACTGTAATTTAATTAATTAATAGATTTTATATAACTAAGCATGAAAGAAGAACTTAAAGCCAGGTATTACACTAATAGAAATCAGTTTTATACTTTTTTGATAAGCTCATAACTTGTGTTATTCAAACTCTGAGTCTATGCTTTAATTGAATAGAATAGTTTTACTTTTGTAAGTGTCCTAGCTTAGATTTTATACGTAAAATTTCTTATTACTTTGCAAATCTTTTACCAAAGTTTTGACTACCTTTGTGATTAAAACTCTTTAAAAGGAATTTAAAATTGTTACAGATTAATTATAAACTTTTTTGCTTGCTGGATATGTTAAATACTTCTAAAATTTAAAAACAAAGCTTTTGGATTAAGAATATTGCACAATTTTTGCTTTAGATGTTTGCAACTCAACTCTTTTTTTTTTTCTTGAAGTAAGTGACATTTCCAGAGTCTGATCCTTAAAGACAAACTTTTGTATTTAGATTGCTTTTGTGTCCGCAATAGTTTTCTCTCTTATGCGGCAGAGTTTGGAGTAACCTGTTAAAGATTGGGACGTTGTTTGATAAATGGTTAGTTGTTTTTCTTTATTGATGGTTGCAGTAGTTTAATTGTTTAAAACTTCTTGCCACTGCGGCTTTTACAAGTAATCTATTATGTCAAGAATCCGTAATTATTTTTGTTGGCCCAGTTTGGAATTTAGAAGTATATCCTAAATCCTTCATCTTTCTGCTTTTGGAGTGTTTGTTAACTTTGATATTTTTATTTTGCCATCTGGGGCTTGTAACTATATCTTCTCTTGTTTCTTTAACTTTGATGGTTGCTGATCATTTTCAAAAAGTTTTATTAAGAGAAATTAGTTGGCTGCTAGTGCCAGACAATGATTGGCTTGGAAAAAAATTTGTTACTTTTTCAGTATCACTAAACCTGTTTTTCTTATTTGGTTTAACACTGAAACAAATTAGATGTTTGTTTCCTACCAGTCTTATAGTCTTCTCGTTGCTAAAATAGCTTTCAAAAATCTGCAATCAAAATTAGTTTTAAGTCTTTAACTTTATTTTTAGGGGTTTATTTATCTTTAAAGTTTTCTAAAGAATTTCAAAATTGGTTTAAATCGGGGATCTTGTTCTTTTGATGGTGCGTCTAAGTTTACTTTTTAAAAGTTTTTTAAATACAATTCTTGTCTAAAAAAAACTTGAATTAAAATTGTTGTCTAATAGGTACTTTCAAAAGCTTTTAAAGCTTTACAATTTTCATAAAATATTTTTATACTCTTCTAAAGATATTATACTAATACAACGGCACAGGTTGTTGCTCCTCAAAGTGCTGGAACGTCATCGTCGTGTAAGACACACGACGGATGTAAAGTAAAACTTTGTTTGTTTTTATAGAGACCGGTGAAGGAATTTCCTAGGCTTAGCAACAACCCAAGAGATTGTTGTGTTAGTTCATTTGTAATTATGGTTGTTTTTGGTATTTACGTTTATCTAGCCGTAGGTTTAGCTGCTTCTGATGTTGAATTAACACACCCAGTCCAAAAATATCAATTCTATTTTAATTTTCAACAATGATATCATTAAAAGTTGGTGTTCTTTATGTTAGGTTAGTCGAGTTGGTTTTCTTTTTCCAGGTTTTGGCAGCGGCATTCTTAAGCTTCTAAATATGTTTCTCTAGGCATTGGTCTATTTAGGGTCTAATGTGGCATGTTGGGCGGCGGTAAAAATTGTGTTCTAAGTCTCTTCTGTTTAGTCCCAGCTTGCTCTTTTGGATGTTCTTTAGTTTAGATCGGTGTGTTTGTTGATTGTGATGGTAAAATTTGCAAAAAAACCATTTCTTTCCCTTACGACTTGACTTTATGCTGCTTTTTTTAATCCAATAGTATGGTTTGTGGCGTTTTGCCTTGTTTTAGAGTTGTAATTTTAAGTTTATTGTTGAAACCAAATGATGGTTAAATTGTTGATTCTTCTAGTTCTGGTGTTTGGCAGTTACATTTTTTCTATTTGTTGGGTTAGGTTAAGTTAATGGCGGCGTTGAGCCAGTGGTTGCAATTCTTCATATATTTCTTTTTCATACAACTTCTTTCTGGTTTTCTGTAATCGCATAGTATAGCTTTTTAAGTTTCTTACTTTTTACTTGACCTTGTTTAGTGTGGTACTCAAATAATCTAAGTGATTGGCCTTTTTCTGTTTTACCTATGCGATAGTCTCTTCTTTTCTGAATTATTGTTTCAAGAAGAGAAAGTTGTCTCTTATAAAATCATAAAGGTCAACTTGGATCAGTTCAATTTAATTTTTTCCTGTACACTTTAGAAGTTGAAGTAAAAAAGCCATCCCCAAAATTGATGTAGAGTATAAAGGCACACATCAGACATTGCTGGAGAAACCTAGCATGAGTATTGTATTCCCCTGCAATTTGTCGTGAGCACTTACCACTGGATAGAGTTCATCTTTACGGTTTTATTCTTTTAAATTAGGTGTAGATTTAACCTAACCCAATATCTTCTTCAAAAAATAAATTGAACTGTTTAGACTACATTTTGTAAGATCTCTAGCTTCCGGTGTCTGTTTGTTGGGCGTTGGTGTTTACTGGCTATCTTATAACTTAGTAGATAGTGGGATAGTTTTGCCGTTTGTGTGCGTAAAAACATACTTATTACTTGGAGAGGGAGAAAAAGAAAACGCTGGGTTATGGTCACGTTCTACCGTTTCCCCCCAAAAAAAGGGTTTGGCAATAAATAAGCAATGAGCTCTGACTAACTTGGGATAAAAAACCTTACAGTTTGAACGCTTAGTTTAGTAGCTAATCATGTGGGTTAAACAATTGCCACATATGTACATTTCAGACTTTTTTTCTCGTAGTTGTATTTATAAATCTATAACTCTCTTAAGGTAGCCGGTGGTTTTGAACTTACGTATCCAAATATCAGAAACCAATTATTATTTTCTTTATTCTAGTTTTTTTTTTAGTTTTTGTAATTGTAGCAACACGCTTGGAAGCAATGAAAAAGTAATTTTGTTTTTTTGCGACTCACTATTTAGGTTTGTCCAAACCAAAATTAAGTTAGGCAGTAGTCAGTAGTACTTGGCAATTTCCAGTCTAAACTACTGATTTGTTATTATGCTATAATGTGTGCCACTAACCCACCCAAGTGTTCGATGTCAAGAAATTGGATGTTTGACCTCTTTGCAAGCAACAGAAGCCTCTTGACAACTAACATATGGGTGAGTAGGTCAATACAAACTGTTGACTTGTTATTATGCTATAGATAGAGTTACCCAACTACCTACTCAAGTGTTCGTTGCCAAGAAATTATATGTATACAAAAATTAATATTTTATTTAAAGCTTCAAATTTAAACCATTAAAAAAAATACTTTTTTTACTTTTTGATAACATTTTGAAGCAATTTGGACAAACAATTAAATTGAATTTTTTACATTTTTACAAATTTTGAGTTTTATTTTACAACATGGACGTTAAAGGCAGCATCCATCAACAAGATTGAGGCCATCAATATATGGGTCAAAAAAATGTTCCAATTCTTGTGGGCAATAAAAAAATGCTAAGAAGGGTTGGAGTGGACAGATCCTTATGGTTGCTGCCGTGTCCCAAGTTGTTAGTTACCTATTTAGGGTTATTTTGTTAACTAAAAAATTAATTTGTGTTCAATTTAAACAAACAACACGTACAAAACCAACTATCTTCTAAGTTGCTTCAAACAATAGCCCAAAGTAGATTGTCACCGTCTCCAATACCCAAAATACATAAAAATTGAAACTTTTTCTAATTTTATACCAAAAAAACTACATCAATCGACAGAAAACTATTGATGTCTGATCAATAATACGTAACGCAATTTAACTCACGCTCATAATAACAACAATTTTGGCAACTCTTAATAATATTGTTTAGGTTTTTAATATCTGCCGCAAAAACGTGCCCTGGACCAACCGGGATCACTAAGACCGACTTCGGTAATTTCTTGAGTATAAACCGGCCGTGGATTGTAGTTTAAAAAACATTACTGTTACCAACAACGTAATAATATTGCAATATCTGTTGACTACAAAGATATCTATCAATTTCAATTCCAACGAGTTTTCATATCCTTGTCGACAGTTGAACAACAAACCAAACAACACTACCTTAATAGGTTAGGTTAGTTTTTTGATTTTTTGTTGTTATATTCAATTTTTTTTTGGCGTTTCAAAGCAATGTCGGCGATACTTTGTAAGTAGCCGTATTCTGCAGCAATGCGATAACGCTTATAGCGTTTAATGACGTCACTGTTGATTTAAATTTTTTGCCGGTAATCTCTTTTGATACTACAGCACTATGTAGTAATATAAACTCAAAACAAGCTTTAATTTTTTAATAATAATTTATTAATTTATAATTATTAATTTATAAACAAAAAGTCACATTTCTTCTCCGGTAGGGGACGTAACGCAATATCAAAATGTGTTGCAGAGTATAAGCTCTAATTCGATATCATAAATGATTATTTTTATCAAGTCTCTTAAGCTCTACAAAATACATTTTATTTAAATCTTATTTTAATTATGATGTATAAAATATTTTCTGAAAAATAACCGTTTAAATCGAAGAGCATCCTCCCCCTTAATTTGGAAAGGCCTTGCTATCTGGTCCCGATTCGTTCTGTGCTATTACATACACGTTCCGAATTTAACTGCAGGGGTACCGTCACACCGTGCCTAATTTTAATGGTTTGTTTTGGATAAAGGCACGCTACATGTGACGAATTTAATTGCTCCACGGGATTTTCATATCAAAAGTTCACGACGTCTTTCGGTAATATGAACATAATTGAATGGGATGATACCAGACAGATATATAGTGGGAACAGAGCAATAAAATTTTTCATGTTGATCAAAATGGTGTATGAAATTTGTTGTATTAATACTACCGGTTTGCAAAGGATATTTCACACGATTCAATAATTAAATTGTAAACAATAAATTTCTGATTGCAATTTAACTTAATAACGTTGACGATGTTTTAATATCTTGTAGTTCACTATAATTAATTGTTGTTTTAATTTAAATTAAAAGAATTTTTTTTCTATCAATATCCTTCCATAAATTATTCATAGGTAGGCGTTTTTATTAGCAACATAGGCAGACCTCTTCAACATGCATTCATCAGTTATGCACTGCGCGAATCCCCATCATTTAAAAAAAATTAAACAAGATTTTGTTTTTTTGCAATCGATGTGAAACGTGAGTGCTGTATTCAAAGATGAGCTATTCCGTATTCGAGAGGCGGATCGCGTTGATAATTTTATTACCGTCCGATTAGAACGAGACACATCGGACATATCAGACACGCGCCTCTCTGTCTCGTCCCAGTTATTTATTGAACAGGGTTTCCCTTTATTGTTACCTTTATGAGCGTTGTTCCCATCGTTTCATGTTCTGGTTCTATATGATTGTCCAAGGCATTAACATATAAATGTAGTGAGCGCTTCGTTTCTTCACCACTTTTACTCTTTGATTGCACGATTCTTTATGGCGACAAATAAGAACTAAAAGTTTCTTGCATTTATTTTGCAACATCAATACAAGTTGATTTATCATCATCATAAGACAGTAACTTCCTGCTCTATTACAATATTCAAATTTTATTAGCATTTAATAGATGGACAGGTGATGGAAACATTTTTTTTTCATTTCTTTAAAAATAAATACTCATTCTTATTAATTAACTCGGGGTCCATACATTATTAATTTATAAGTAATATTGGAATTCACAGTTGTATGAAAAATTTGAATAATTAATTCATTAGATTTTTTACCACCTGCGGTTTTATAGCTATTGATGCATAGTAAAATTTAAATTACATCTAATAATGTCTAATGGAATTAAATGAAGTCTTATACTTTATTAAACACAGTTGGAAACGGCAGAATAGCTTCCAGGTTAGAAATTGAATGTATAATTATAATTGAAATAAGATTGTTTAGTATAACAGAATTATTTAATATTATAATGAACTTTGAGGTAACAAATTCTCCTCTCCCTTTCTATACGTAAATGTTATTTTTGTTAGAGTAATTTAGTCAAATATATAATTAGAAATAGCGGTAAAAAGTTTATAAAAGTACCTAAGACATTTTTTGTAGTAATTGTAATTTGTTGATTTACAAATAAAACCTAAATTAGCTTCGCAAAAGCACAAACCTGTGAATTAGTTTTATATGCGCAAAAAAATACATGAAGCCAATTACAACCGTTTTCGGATGTACAATAAACCTATTTAGGCAGATGAAATTAGTCTCAGAACCAAATCTGAACTATATCTAAAAGAACAACAATAATTCAACAAGAAACTAAAGCAAATATAATCAGTTTTGGATATTGTTATGTACAATTTGTTTGGTGATTGGTAAAAGTGATTTTGTATTCAACTTTTCTGCTGTAGAAAAAATGATATTCTTCAAGGCAAACCAAAATTGTTGAAAATTTAAAAAATGTTTTTATACGTGCTGCACTTCAACAAAATGACATACATTAAAGCACTTCAAATAATACTGCACTTAGTCAATCACAAATCGACAATTAAGCTTAAAAATTGCTTAACAAATATTTTTTTCACTGGTAAGTCATGTTTATACAAACTTAGAATTAATTGGGTCATATTGTTCTTTAAAAAAATCTTTATGACATTTTTTGATAATACGTAATTTTTTTAAAATATATGCAAGTTAGTAAAAACATATTTTTTTTGATAAATTGCTTAACTTGCAATAACTTATTTAACTGTAAAGACATGTTTATAAAAATGTAAGATTAGTTAGGTTATAATGTTAGCCAAATAAAATCTTTATTACATTTTTTGTAATTTTTTTTAAATATTTGCATAATAATAAATAAAATATTTGTTTGATAAGTTCTTAATTTCCAATAACTTGCTTAACTGTTTAGTTATGACTCTACAAATTTAGAAGTAGTTAGGTTATAATGTCGGCTAAAATACATTTTTGTAATGTATGCGAAAACCAGAGTAGGGCCGCCAAGAAAACATACAAAAGCGCAATAAATAAAAACAAGAGGGAAAAATGGCACGAACTAATAAATGATCTGGAAAAGGACCCTTTCGGGTAAAGATACCAGATCATGGTAAAAAGACTGAGTATAAGGCCAAAGCAAATTGCCCTAGATGATGCCACAAGAAGAAGGGTGATAGTGGAACTCTTCCCGGATGTTGAAGACCCGATGGCACGATTGTCAACCCTGAAAAATTTAGACACATTTCTTCTGTTTACAGGAGAAGAGATAAAGGTAGCTATTGCAAGACTTGGTCCAAAGAAAGCCGCAGGTCCCGACGGCATTAAAAGCCAAACTGTTAAACTTGCCCAACAAGAAATTCCGGAGGTATTACGTGTCGCTTTTAACAGTGTTCTGGCTAATTGAGTGTTCTCAAATAACTGGAAAAAAGCAAAGGTCATGTTAACCCCAAGGGAGGCAAATAAATTTTGGTCCATAAGCCTATTAAGAGAAAACCTACGAGCACCTTCTAAAGAGAAGGCTTAAAAAGGAATTAGAGGAGAAAGGGGCTATATCGGACGCCCAATACGGTTTTAGGAAGGAACGCCCGACTGTGGACGACATCATAAAGGCCAAATTATTGTGTTAGGACCAAAAGAGTGCGTAGACAGCGATTATCCTCCTGGACGTTTAAAATGCTTTCAACACGACCAGGTGGAGTAAGATTTTGACTTGCTTGCTGGAAATTGGAATGTCTAGATATCTTCAGAACGGTGGACACCGCCCAATGACGAAAAACCTGATCCCAAACATTGCAATCTAGAATGGTTGTCCATATAGAACCACGGATTACTTTTTGACTCAGTTTTTGTCAGGCCACGGCAGCTTTGGGACATACACAAAGAAAACTGGTAAAACCGTTGACGACGCTTGTCACTACTGCGGGGAGCAAGAATTTTCCAAACACAGAATCTTTTTCTGCGATCGCTGGCAGGTCGGGAGAAAAGAAACTAAATCGGCGTTAGGAAAAAGTTTAAGGGTGGATATCCTGATGGACCTGATGACTGGATCTGAGCGCAAGTGGTCACACATCTACAACTTTGTGACAAAGACCATAAAACGTAAAAAAGTGAAAGAAAAAGCAAAACAAAAAGGCAAAACGGCAAAATTAGAATTTAAATAACGAGAGTGTCCGTATTCCGTCCAACCGGTGTAAAGAACAGAGGTTTTTGAGTGGGTGCAAGTCCCACACTCCTGGACTCATTGAACCAAGATCCCGGGAAACATTAACGTTTAAAAAAAAAAAATTGTTAGGTTAGGTTATCATAAAATATGATTGATAAGTTTTCTTTTTTTAATTTTTGACATCCTAAACTTGTTCTCTGCTAATTTCTACAGCTTGGTCTTAATTTTAGAAAAATTATTACGGCAATTATGTCTTTAACTGACAAAAGTTGCTGATTACTGAATAAGTTTGGTGATTTTTCATATTTGCGCGTAAGGTAAAGTTTAAACCAAGTCCCAACTAAATTTAAGAGTTGTTTACACAAACTAAAACAATTCATTTAAAACATATAAGTATACCTGCATCGGGGCTAGTTTGGCCTCCTCCTTCGATTTCGGAAGATCGTAAAACATTTTAAATTGAAAAAAAAAACTTAGATTTGCAATAACTATAGCAATTTTGATTCCAGAAAAATAAGATCAAAATAGTCTTACTTCACATCCGTCGACAGGACACACAACAATGACGTTGGCACAGCTCAGTATAAAAACTTTAGAAGAGTATAAAACAGAATTTTGTGAAAATCGTAAAGCTTTAAAAGCTTAAGAACCCTAAAATAAAATGACAGACATAAAACTAGTTACGATTAAACTAACATCAATACAAAAGTTTATTTTTAAGAAATAACTGCAAATTTTTGAATGTTATTTCAGCGAAGACTGTAGGACAAATAAGAGACAAACATCTAAATTGCTTTAGTGTTACACCAAATAAGATAAACACGTTTGGTGAAACTGAAGAAGTAACAAAAAACATCTCAATCTCAACCAAATTGTCTGGCACCAGCAGCCAATTAATCTTTTTTAATAAAACGTTTTGAGAATGATCTGCAACCAACAAAACTAAAAATAAAAAGAAGACATAACCACGTGCCCCAAAAAAACGGAAAATAGGCAAAAAAGCCGACACCAAACCACAGAAGCAAATATAAAAACGCTAGCTTAACGTACTAGCTCAGCAATTCATTGCAAAATTATTTGTAAGAACTGCAGACAGAAGCTCAGCAAACAAATGGACCAATTAAATTACTCAGGAAGAAAGACAACCAACTCCGCGGTTTTCCAAAAAAATATTTTAAGCACGGTTTTTCTACCAAAGAAAAACAAAAATCTGTAATCAATTTAAACCAACGCAGAAATCCTGCATAACTTTTTAGATTATTTTGAATAGAAATAAAATTTATAAAAAAAAACACAAACATGTAACTAGTTTTGATCAAAATAACCTAAATACTAAAGTTAGACTATAAGAATCAGTTTCTAAAAAAGATGAGATGATTACATTCGATAAGAACAAAAAGTTTGGCAATGCCAAAGAAGCAACAAAAGACTTCCTAAGCCAATCAGATTGTCCAACCCCAGCTGTGGCCAAGTATTTGTTAATAAAACTCTTTGAGAACAATCAATAACTGTTAAAGCAAAATTTAAAAAAAAGAGATTACGTAACTACGTGTCTCAAAACACAAAATGAATATATCAAAACTCTAAAAGCCCAGAAAAAAAAGACAATTTTAGTCTACCAAATTGCTTGTAGAAAGCTGCAATAAAAGAAATTTGGCAAACAATCAAACCGTTGTGGCTTCTCAGATAGAAATGCAACCCACTACTTTTTGTCGCCGTTTTTCAAATAAAAAAGAGACAACAGACTAGATGATTATCCAAAATGTATAAACTTTCTATCATCAAAAAGGCAAAACTCATAACTTAAATCGGATTAAGAAAAGCTGAACTTAAAGTAAAAATTGAGAAAGAATAAAGCCACTGACATGGAACTAGTCCCAATTAAACCAACCTAAATTCAAAAGCTAATTTCTAAATTCTCAAAACACTACTTAAAAAAAGGACTATAAAACAGGTAAAAAGCCACTAGATACAAACACGTTTTGGGAAGCTAAGAAATAAATCCAACCAAATTATCTTTTTTGACAAAATGCTTCGAGAACTATTAACAACTGACTGAACAGAAAAATGGTAATTACTTTTCTCATAAGACAAAAAGAAAATATCAAACTCGACAACAAACTAGTTGCTTACCAAACCGGGCCAGCAATTGTTAACGGACTTCTAGCAAACTAGATTACTTGCAAAAGCACTAAAAGTAGGAATTTACTCAACAATCAAACCATTGCGGATACCCATAAAAAAATCGGACAAACATGGTTCAGACACCGTTCTAAACCATAAATTACCCAAGCTTTGTTGCGTGAAATAATGGATTATTACGAGAACGGAAGCAACAGGCAAAACAAATTAATCATCAAAAGAAAGTTAATCTCTAGTCAATTTAAATTAATTTGGAAGTAGCCAAAGCTTTTCTCAATAGTCACGTGCCGCAGATGGCATTAAAAGAGAAATCAAAGCTGACGACATACACCCTAAAAGCAGAAACATGAAGAATTTAGGATAAGCTCCTATACTACAAACTGGGCCAGCAATTAATTACAGATTCCTGTCAAATTAGATTGTTTGTAGAAACCGCATTAGCAAAAGATTTACAAACAGTTAAACCACTGCAACCTCCAACAGATTACCCCAAATTCTGCAGCGTAAGAAAGAAGATTATTGCGGACACGAAAGCAATCCAAATAAAAAGTTGGTCTTTAAGGATCAGATTCTTGAAATGTCATTTATTTCAAGAAAGATAAAAGTTAAGTTACAAACATCTAAATTATTTTAAAGTTATACCAGAGGAAGTCTAGTAAAACTTTCAAATTGCAATCAAATCAATCAAATCAATCAGATCAACACCAGCAATGTTTAATCTCTTAATAAAACAAAAACAATAAAAAGATTCAAAGTTAACAAGTAGCCAAGTACCCCAGAAGATGAGAAAAATATACCAAAGCAGACGAAAATTCTCAGAAATCAAGAGAAGAAAGACGACACAAAATCAGTAAGCAAATAAATTTAACATGATCAAAGAACACGGTTTTTTAACCATAAAAAGTGCGGATATTCTTAACTAACTTAAACCAATTTAAAAACTGCAAGACAACCATTTAGAAAACTGTAAAAAATAATAAGACCTAGAAAATAAAACTACTAACATGGAGCCCTAGCCTTAATCTAACTGACCCATATTCAAAAGTTGAATTTTAAATTTCAGTGATTGCAGATTTTTTAAATGCCACTTTAGATTGGAGAAGTTTATAAAATTAGGTAAAAATGACCAACAAATTTGTAGATGCTTCGACAGAAAAAGTATTTAACATAGCCATCAAGCAAAAAAATTACTTTCTAAAAATTCTAAATTTCCTATCACAAAAGTAGCCAAAAATTCTAGTAAAGTGATAAGAAATTCTACGTAGAAAAATCTAAATCACTGACACTATATATAAAAGTAAAACTTTCTAAACAAACTGACTCAAAGTTTAGATAACACGTTAACAAGTTATGAGCTTATCAAAAAGTATAAGTTTTTTTTATGCTTAATTATATAAAATCTATTGATTAATTAAATTACAATTTGTTATTACTATTATCAGTCAATAAGTTTTATATAATTAATCATTAAAGACAATTTTTTTTAAATAATTTAATTTAATTTCAAATGTATATGAATTAAGTTTAAATTTGGCTGCAAATATATGACTAACTATAGAGCGTTTACATTGTTTTAATTATATGGTTCACAATATTAGCAATTTAGCGTGTGCAACAATTAGAATATAAATTTGTAATAATTATAAAAAATTATATACCTGAGAAGATTAATACGACTAAAAAATATGTTATTAGTGGTAATAGTTTTGTAATTATCGAGATAAACTTTGGTGTGGCGCAATTTTACACAAAACCCCCATTTAAAGGGTCCAAACCATAAATACCCTTACAATCGAGATAAGAGAAAATATCACAATTTATGCGTCCTTCGCGCCCACACAAATTTATTATAAAATCTAATTAATTACGAAAATTCCTTGGTCGCTTTTAATTACCATTCCCCTACCAACAAATCGTAAAAATTTCAGATGATTAAAGTGAACAGAAAACAATCCCATTAATGTTTTCCGCGGGTCCATTGAATAATCGCATTCAAATGAGTGTTGGGGTCGTTCGGTGTTAAAAGTGTCATGCTTTTTCCCCCGCCGAACCCTCTCTAAATATTTTTCAGAGGGGGTTAATCTCTGCTTCTGGTCGCTTAGATAAGGCAATCGCATCTACTCCCCTCAATGAATCACACAAGCGGCATTATTTAGGGCCGACACCATCTATTAAATCCTTATCAGGATAATAAATGTTATATAGAATACTCTTCTATATTTCATACATTAATATTATCGATGAAAAAAAAATTAAAAAGCAATTCTAAAATTTATTTTATAGTCAATTAGTTTTTTGTCTAAAACAAATAAATTTTATTTTATTATATATTTAATAACAATCTAAATTATTGCAAATTATTATTTTTTTTTAATCTATTAAAGTATTGATGTTTCGGTATTTTTATTTCCTTGTGTAAAGATATATACACTATTTAGTCCCATAGCTATTTGTAAGCAAGGTCTGCAATGTAAAAAGGCCTACATGTATAGAAGGAAAGGTTTCTTAGCGTTTATTTCAAAACCTGGACCGGATTTTGCTATATTTTATAAAAATTTGTACACTTGTTAATAGTTTATGGCCGGATTTTGCTATTTTTGACACTTTATGGACAGAATTTTGTGCTTTTTAACTATTTTTAGCCGGATAATGACAGAATTTTGCAATTTTTAACTTTTCATAATTAGAATGATAAATTTTAAATCAGTTTATAAGGATATTTTATCGGATTTTGCTATTTTTTACATTTTATAAACGGAGCTTTACAGTTTTTAACAGTTTGTGACTGGAATTTAGTGCTTTTCATCAATATTTTGATGTTTTAACACCGGAATTTGATATTTTTAACATTTTATGAATAAAGTTTGGAATTTTTTAATCGTTTTTAACTAATTTTTATTTTATTTAAAAAAAAATAAAGTCTTATGGCCGGATTTAACTATTTTTGACTTTTTTTAAATAGAATTTTGTATTTTTTAACAGTTATTGACTAAATATTGGTATAGTTTAAAATATTTTGTGTTTTTAATGGCTGAATTGTTATTTTTGACTATTTAAAAAAAAAAAATTGCACTTTTTACAGATTTTGGTGCTTTCTAACAATTTTCTGAGTTTCAAGACTAGATTTTAGTTGATTTCAACAATATATTGATATTTTATCCCTGGAATTTGCTTCTTCTTCCATTCATTGAATTTTTTTTACAGTTTTAAACAGTTTATGCCGCTTTTGGTTTGTTCTAACAATATTCTGGAAAATTTTTAGCTAGATTTTGCTATTTTTAAATTTTTATAAATTGAGTACACTTATTATAGCTAGATTTTTGTGCTTTTTACCAATTGTTTAAAATTTTAAAGCCGGATTTTGTTATTTTTGACAATTTATGAGCAAAATTTTGCATTTGCCAACCATTTATAGTCAAATTTTGTATTTTTTTTTAAATATTTTAATGTTTTATAAGCAAATTTTGCCAATTTGGATTTTTTATAAACAGAATATTGCAGTTTTTATCAGTTTATAATGAATTTTGGTACTTTTTAGCAGAATTTTTAAACTTTAATGCCAAGTTTGATATTTTATAGTCAATTTTTGCTATATTTAACATTTTATGAATAAAATTTTACATTTTTTAATAGTTTCTGACCGAATTTTGAATCCTTTTGACATTATTCTGATATTTCATAGCTGGATTTTTAGGATGTTATGATTATGTTTACATTTTTTAACAGTTTATGACTAAATTTGGGTGTTTTCTATCAATATTTTGATATTTCAAGTTAGTTGTTTTATGAATTAAATTTTGGATTTTAGCCAATTTTAATTTTATCTAAAAATATATTATTCTTTTATTCTTATATCTTATAATTTGGCTATTTTTAATTTTTTTAAAAGGAATTTTACAGTTTTTATCAGTAAATGACTAAACTTTGGTGTTTTCTGATAAAAATATATATTCAATGGCCGAATTTGCTATTTATGACTTTCTATAAATTAAAAAAAAATGCATTTTTTAACAATTTATTGCTAAACTTTGGTGCTTTGTAACAATATTTTGAGTTTCAAGACCGGATTTTTCTCTTTTTACATTCAATGAAGGAACTTTGCACTTTTTAACAGTTTATGACGTTTTCAGTTTGTTATAACATTACTTTAAAAATTTTATAGCTAACTTTTGCTATTTTTAAATTTTTATAAAAATGTGTACACTTTGTTTACAACTGAATTTTGGTGTTTTTGGGAATTATTTAAAATTTCAATGCTGGATTTTGTTATTTTTAACAATTAATGAGCAAAATTTTGCATTTTTAAACCATCTTTAGTCAAATTTTAGTATTTAAAAAAAAAATTTAATGTTTTATGAACAAATTTTTCTAATTTTAAAAATGTTTAAACAGTACATGATGAATTTTTAAACTTTTTGGCAGAAGGTTTACACTTTATTGCCGAATTTTGCCATTTTTTACTTTTTTTAATTAAAATTTTGCAGTTTTTGACAGGATTTTAATATTTTATATCCAAATTTTATTATTTCATTTTATAAAAAAATACAATTTTCAATTTTATAACCGGTTTTTGGTGTTTTTGACTTTTATAAATAAAATTTTGCGTTTTAAATTGATTATTTTCAAATTTTGGTGTTTATTGACAATATTTTAATATTTTATAGTCAAATTTTGCTATTTTTAACATTTATGAATAGAATTTAACACTTTTTAATAGTTTGTGACCTGGTTTTGAATCTCTCTGGCAATATTTTGATGTTTTAAAACCGGAATTTGTTATTTTTAACGTTTTATTATTTTTTTTTATAGATTTTTCAACCGTTTTTGGCCAATTTTGATGTTTTATAGGCAGATTTAGCTATTTTTGACTTTTTTAGTGTTTTTTCATTATGTTTTCATATTTAATGGCAGAATTTGCTATTTATGACTTTCTAAGAAAAGAATTTTGCACTTTTGAACAGTTTATTTTTAGACTTTGGAGTTTTCTAACATTATTTAGAGATTTAAGGTTAAATTTGCATTTTAAAAGTTAATTAATTTTTGGTGTTTTCTGATATTACAATATTTTTATATTTAATGGCCGGATTTGCTTTTTCTTACATTTCATGAAAAAAAAAATTCTAACAATACTTTGAAAACTATACAGTTAGATTTTGCTATTTTTTAAGTTTTATATAAATGTGTACATTTTTAAGAGTTTATGGCGGAATTTTGGTGCTTTTTGACAATTTTTTAAAAATTCAAGGCCGGATTAAGCTATTTTTGTTATTTTGTGAGCAAAAATTGTTTTTTTTTTTATTTTTCATAAAAAGAATGATAAGTTTTTTAACAGTTTATGGTATATTTTGGTAGTTTTTGACAATTTTATTATATTTTTAGCCGAATTTTGCTATTGTTGACATTTTACACATTTTAACAGTTTGTGATAATTTTGAATAATATTTTATGTCCGGATTTTGCTGCTTTTAAAGTATTATATAATATTTTAATGTTTTATGGCCGGATTTAACTATTTTTGACTGTTAATGACTAAAATTTTGATGTTTTTTGACAATATTTTTATACTTAATGACCGGATTTGCTATTTTTGACTTTTTATAAAAAAAATTTTGCACTTTTTGACAGTTTATTGCCAGATTTGGGTGCTTCCAAAGCTAAATTTTGCACCTTTTAGCAGTTAATGACTAAATGTTAGTGTTTTCTGACAATATATTTATACTTAATGGAAGGATTTCTTTCTTATATTTTATTGAAAGAATTTTGAACTTTTTGACAGTTTATGCTAGTTTTGGTTCTTTCAAACAATATTTTGTAGCTAAATTTTGCTATTTTTGAAATTTCATAAAATTGTGTACACTTTGTTTTTAAGTTTATAGGCTGGTTTTAAAGGTTTATGACATTTGTTTAAAATTTCAAGGCCGGATTTTACTATTTTTGGTGTTTTATGAACAAAAATTTGCCAGATTTTGGTTCTTTTTAGAAATATTTTAATGTTTTATGAACTTTACTATTTTTGATCATATTTTTATGCTTCCAAATAATATTTTTTTGTTTTAAAACTAAAGTTTTTTATTTCTTACATTTTTTTAAATTAAATTTTGGATTTTTTAACAGTTTTTGTCAAATCTTAGTTCTATCTAAAAACATATAATGTTTTAAAGCCGGATTTAGTTATTTTTGATTTTTTCTAAAAATTATTTTGCAGTTTTTAACAGTTAATGACTAAAATTTTGATGTTTTTTGACAATATTTTTATACTTAATGGCCGTATTTGCTATTTTTGACTTTTTATAATTTGCTATTTTTAGTGTTTTATAAGCAGTTTTCAACAGTTTATCGTAAATTTTCGTACTTTTGGGCAAAATTTTTGCACTTTATTATTTATTATTATATTTTTCATCAGCACACAGGAAAATCTCAAACGGAAAGTACTCAACGTAGGATCAGAGGACATAAAAGAAATTGACAAACATGAAATAGCCCAAGCTCTGAAAGAAGCCAAAAATAATAAAGCACCTGGCAGTGATGGCCTTATGATCGAAATGCTGAGAGTAGGAGAAGAAGCGGTAGTAGACGCACTAAAAATCATATATAATAAATGCCTGCAAGAAGGAAATATACGCAACGAATGGAAACAAGCTACAACCATACTACTACACAAGAAAGGAGATAGACAAAACATAGATAACTATCGGCCAATAACACTTCTTGTGCAAATGTACAAGATATTTGCTAAAATAATTAATAAAAGACTAACCAATAAACTCGAAGCTTATCAAACCAATAAACAGGCAGGCTTCAGAAAGGGTTACAGCACATCAGACCACCTGCTGACAATAAGAACCGTCTTAGAAAAGGCCACTGAATACCAACTACCAGTGTACATAGCTTTCGTAGACTACGAAAAGGCGTTCGACTCCATTGAATGGTGGGCAGTCGAAGAGGCACTCCATAACAGCAGGATAGACCATAGATATTTAACGTTACTGCATAATATACACAAAGACGCAACTATGAAAATCAAACTAAAGGAGGAAACAGAACCAATACCAATTAACAGAGGGGTGAGACAGGGAGACACTATCTCGCCGAAATTATTTATATCAGCTATGGAAGACATATTTAAAAAATTGGACTGGGAGAACAGAGGTAATAACATAAATGGACAAAGATTAAGTCACCTCAGATTTGCAGACGATATTGCAATATTTGCTGAAACAAGAGAAGACCTGAAGTTAAAGATCGAAGAACTAGAAACAAGATCGGCTGAAGTAGGACTGAAAATGAACACAGAAAAGACCAAAGTGATGACAAACCAAACAGAAGAACTGCAAATTGAGGTAGCAAATTTGGTCTTGGAGCAGGTGGAGGAATATATATACTTAGGTCAAAACATCAGACCAAATAAGGACCAGCAGGAGATCGAAATTCAGAGAAGAATAAAACAAGGATGGAAAACTGTTCGGGCGCCTAAGCTTCGTACTGAGGAGTAAAAACATACCGCAACACTTAAAAACCAAAGTGTTTGATCAATGCGTATTACCAGTAATTACTTACGGGGCCCAAACCTGGTCCTTTACTAAAGGCAGCTTACGTAAATTATCTGTAGCACAGAGAGCAATGGAACAAAGAATGCTACACATTACCTTGCAAGACCAGAAAAGAAATACGTGGATAAGACAGAGAACAAAGGTGGCTGATCTAGCCGAAACAGTTCTTGGACTGAAGTGGAATTTTGCGGGGCATAATGCACGATACAACGATCGTCGATGGAATAACATCATCCAGCAATGGAGACCCTGGATTGGCAAAAGACCACGGGGAAGACCGCAAACTAGGTGGGGTGACGAAGTGAAAAGGATAGCTGGACTTGCCTGGATAAGAGTAGCACAGGACCGAAAAAGATGGACAGATATGAGGGAGGCCTACATCCGACAATGGATCAAAATGGGATAATAGAAAAAAAAAAAAAATTGAATATTTTTTAATTAGAATATTGCAGTTTTTGACAAGATTTTGATATTTTATAGCCAAATTTTGCTTTTTTATAATTTATAAAAATTATTTATTTTAGTTTTATGACCGGATTTTATTATTCTGGACTTTTATAAGTTAAAATTTTGCGTTTTTAACATCTTATTCTCAAACTTTGTTGCTTGTTAACAATATTTTAATATTTTATAGCCAGATTTTGCTATTTTTAACATTTTATGAATAAAATTTTACACTTTTCAATAGTTTGTAACCGAATTTTGAATTTTTCTGACAAAATTTTGATAATTTATAACCGGATTCTTAAAATATTATATTTTTTTTACATTTTTGAACAGTTTGTGACCAAATTTTGGTGTTTTTAAATAATATTTTGATGTTTTAGAACTGAAAGTTGTTGTCTGTAACAATTTATGAATGAAATTTTGGATTTTTGAACCGTTTTCAGCCGATTTTAATTTTATCTAAAAATATTTTTTTTTTTTTAAATGCAGTTTTTAATGGTTAAACTAAACTTTTGTGTTTTCTGATAATATTTTTATATTTAATGGCCGGATTTGCTTTTTATGATTTTTTATAAAAAAAAATTTTCACTTTTCAATAGTTTATTGCTAGATTTTGGTGTATTTTAACAATATTTGAAATTCCAAAACTAAATTTTGCACTTTTTAGCAGTTAATGACTAAAATTTCGTGTTTTCTGACAATATATTTATACTTAATGGCCGGATTTGCTTTTGCTTGCATTGTTAAATTTTTTTTTCACTTTTCAACAGTGAATGCCGGTTTTGGTTCTTTCTAACAAAATGTTGGAAATTTTATAGTTTGATTTAGCTATTTTTGAAATTTTATAAAATGATGTTAATTTTTTTTAAGAGTTTATGGCTGGAGTTTTTGTGCATTCAAATAATATTTTTATGTTTTAAGACCGGAATTTGTTATTTCTGACATTTTATGAATTAAATTTTAAATTTTTTTTAGCCGATTTTGGTTTTATCTTAAAAAATATATTGTTTTATAGCCAGATTTATCTATTTTTTATTTTATCTAAAAAAAATTGCATTTTTTAGCAGTTATTGACCAAATTTTGGTGTTTTTAACAATATTTTTATACTTAATGGCCGGATTTGCTTTTTCACATTTAATTGAAAAATTTTGCATTTTTCAACAATTTATGCCGGTTTTGGTTTTTTTAACAATATTTTGCTATTTTTGAAATTTTATAAAATTGTGTATTTTTTTAAGTTTTTTGCCGGATTTTAGTGCTTTTTGACATTTTTTTGAAAATTGCATATTTTAACGTTTGTTTGTTTTTTAATTTTTTATAAATTTAATATTGCAGTTTTTAACGGTCTATAATAAATTTAGATACTTTTTGACAATATTTTTAAACTTTATGAGCAAATTTTGTTACTTTTGACATTCTATAATTAGAATCTTGCATTTTTTAAAAGTTTTTAACTAGATTTGAAATCTTCCTGACAATACTTTGATATTTTATAGCCAAATTTTGCTATTAATATTTTGACTATTTAAAAACTAAAAATTTAACTGGATTTTAGGGCTTTCTGGCAGTGTCTTAATGTTTTAAGATTGAATTTTTGACAGTTTATGAATAGAATTTCACGCTATTAAACAAATCATGGCCGGACTTTACTAATTTTAACAAAAACCTGCACCAAAGTTATAGCCAACAAACTTAGTATCTGGCTAATACAACGGTTAGAAGCAAACCTAACCAAGTAAAGAAAAGTAGTCAGGAGAAGAAAACCATGTTGTGTACTTGGTGTAAAAAGATTGTTTTATTTTTAGAACTACCAGTTGTTAGTTTGCAGTCTTTTTTGTCTTAAAATACAAAAAAAAAACAAAATTTGTACTAACATAAGGTACAAGAAGAAAGAACATCTACAAAAGTTGGCTTCTATCTACAGTTTTTTTTTATTTTTTTTTTATTATTATAATATATTTACTTATTTACAGTTTATATTTTATATTTTATTTGGTTTTTCTCCCCACTTGCTGCGCTTCAGCGTCTCCATATGGATGGCTGTAGAACTTCCTATTTGGGGCACCATATGTTTCAATTCATCTTATTTGTTACTAATGTTGTGTGTATTATCTATTTTTATTCATTTGTTTGTTTTGATTTAATAGGTAGTAATCTTTTGTGAAGTTGAGTTTGGCATTGTATGAATGTGCTCATGTGATGCAGGTTGAGAGTTGTTTGGAGTTAGATCAGTTTTGTTTCTATATTTTACTTCTTCTCATCAACAGTTTTGCGGTAAATTTTTGAACTATTATTTTTGTGTCTGATTTGACTTTGAAAACTAAATATGGCAGTGCATTTCTGAAGCGCTTTTAGATCTTTATGCAAAATAAACTATTTTTAGGTTTACACATTTTTTTTAATATTATAGCTTGAGGAAGTTTTAACACTCTGAGTGTAGATCTCTCATCTACTAAACCTCTTATCCACTTGGAGTGATTTTTATATCCTTGGAATTCTTAGTTTGTCACTTTGACCTCGCTCTCAACTTTTGCGGAGACCATCTCTTTGGAAAATTCATTTACCCTGAGCCACTTAGCTTTACCCGACAGCATATACTTAACGGTGTTGTTTGGAGTCAACACCCCACCTGTCTCGTTCTCTATCTTTTCCCTAGCCGTGGCCTATCTGCAGCAGACGTAGAACGTATGTTCTGAACTATCCTCTACTTTGCAAGATGCACATTTCTCGCCGTCTGTATGGTAAAATCTTTTGAAATACGTTCTAAAGCATCCGTGTCCGCTCAGAAGCAATAGTTGACAGAACTAAATTTTTTTGTTGTCCACGCAGGTAGGTTTTTAATTATCTTCTTAGTCCACGCCACTTTTTTGGTATCTTGGTCTTATACTTTTTTTCATTTCTTGGTTGCTTTTTTTTTCAATTCTTTCTTATTGAGCTGATTTGCTTTGTATCTTTTTTCTCTTAGTTCGGCATGACCGAGACATCACGAGGATGATATCTGTAGATATGGTTCTGTACCCGCCGAATATTTTTAGCGTCAATCTTTGCTGCTTTAACATAGTGTCTTTGTATTTATCGTATCTCAGAGTTTTTTTCCACACCGCGGCACCGTACAGCTTTGCCAGTATTCTTTTCTTCTAAAAGTCCTTGGATGTTGGGCATCAGAATAGTTAATACCGCCACAACTCCTAATCCGGTAACATTTGACGCCCATTGTGATTCTTAAAATCCGCTCTAACAAGCTCACCGCTTATAGGGCTACTCACCCATTTTTCCCAATTCCATCTTACCAAAAGAAGGCATGTGCCAAAAGGTACAAATTTCCACAGGCGGTTTCTAGTCGGTAGGTGCCCGAAAAGTTAAATCCGACATTTTGCCAGTCTTTTAAAGATTTTACCGCCTATCCCAACAAAGAAAAGCTTTAACAAGCTAAGCTACCATCACTTATCTCTAGTAAGATTAAACAAAAAGAAAGACAAAAACGTACAAATTTTCTGGGTTATAAACTGAGAGTTGACGAGTTCTTGTTGCAATGCTTCCGACAAGTTTCTTTCTAGATGATCTTAAACAAGACCGTCCCCAAACAAACAAAACAAATGTGGCGTAGCAACCAAAACACTAATGACGGAAAACCTTAAATGAGCCAAGAAGCGGACTTATAGTTGCACGCAAAAGAGAACCTGCACATGATAGTTAAACTCTCAAGAGAGCCATCACAAACAAACCCATTTTAGTAAAAAAACATATCTAGAAATCTATTTCAGACAACTTTGAGACAAGACCTTTCAGAAAACGTTTAGCAAGTTCAGCAACCAACAAACGCAACAAAAAATAGAATATGTCAAAGATTCTTTATCCCAAATAATTTAAAAGATGCAAAGACCATCAAACAAAACCATACGATAAGTAACATCCCCAGATAAACCTACATTTAAACCCAACCTAGCTCTCAACATAGTATTTGTGACTCAACTCACCCGAGAGTAGACGCAGCAACTAATAATAGCTTACTGGTAGTTACAATTAAAATTAAATTAGCATCCGTTTAAAAACCACTGAAGATACAAAACCTAGACTTAGAAAAACTAAAAGACACCAGGAAGCATACAGAGATAAAGATAACCGAACAACTGCAATCTATAGAAGCTCAAGGAGACACAATTGCTTTATGAAATCAACCAAAAAGCATTTTAATTAAAGTTGCAACAAACAAATTAGAAAGAAGCAAAATAGTACCAAAACAGAAAGAGATTATGAAGAACACCAAAGAATATAGTTAATCAAAATCAAAAATAATCAAAATATAATAAGCAAAAAACAAGCTAAACTCAAGATGCTACAAAATAAAAAAAAATCAGGATAATTGTAACGTACACAAAAAAATAAAAGAAGCGGTAGGAATTTATCGGCAAACAAATCCAACAATTCTAGTAAACAAAAAGAATTAAATGGTTAAAAACGTAGAAGAAAAAACGTGAATATGGAAAAACCACCTAAATCAACTTTTCATAGTTACCAATAGGTTTACCATTAATGGCCCATATACATTTTTTGTAGGTGTACACAATTATTTAATCTAAAAAAATTGTTTGCAAAAAATCTCCTTGGTGATGTGAAAACTATAGTTGTAGGCTAAAGAGAATGTTTCTAACAAAACTACAGCCAGACACGAATATTGTGGCCTCTGTATAGGCAACTTAGTATACACTAAAATTATGTTGAATGTTGTTAAACTTATGCCTTTGCCCGTTTTAACATCTTTCAATCCCAGAACAACGTCGCCCATGGAACGTTTAATATGTAAGCGCAAATGAAAAAGTGCTAAAACGGACAAAGGCATTAGTTTAACTACATTTAACATAATTTTTGTGCATACTAAGTTGCCTATATAGAGGCCACAATATTCGTGTATGGCTGTAACTTTGTTACAAATTTTTGTCGTAGTCATAACTTTAATAACTGTGTGTGAAAACTAAGTAAAATTAGTTGCACAGTTGATATTAGTTTATTAAAAATACTCTTAAAGCATACATATATGTATTGTGTCTACCTCTGACAAGTTTAAAACAAAATGACTAGCTTAAAAAATGTTTTAGTAGAAAAATCTAACTGGCTGCACTTAGTTCGATTCACCGGATGTTTCTAGTTTTGTTACAAATTAGAATTAATCATTTCAGTAAATTCAATAAAAAATTATTATACTAATTTAATAATTAAACTAACAAATATAATTGCATTATCTATTTACAAATCATCTTTGTGATTATTGCCACAAACTTAACAATAATTTTAATTGTTTACAATCAAAATATGAATCATTAATCAATTATATTAACAATATGTTCATTATTTTCTTTAGTTGCTGTGCTGAAGTAACTTAATAAAATTATCATCAGACAAATCAGAGCAAGGTGATTTAAATTGCTAATTGTGTGAAAAAAGTATAATCCAAACCTATAAATTGCAACCTATCTGCAAATCAGAGTCTGCATAGAACATTGAAATCTCCTATAAATTAGATCCACTTCAAATTAACTTTTAACTTGTAAAACTTTGCGAGGTCAAAGCTTTTTGCATTAATTCACAATTACAACTTAATTCCGCCCCATCGCTGATAACAAATGCTGTTCGTGCACTACATGGCTTTTTCAAACTGCCACCTACACCCATCCTTATAAATAATCTATTCCAATTAAATTAAACTAAAAAATAACTGTATAAATTAATATCATATTCGTTACTTGTAGATTTAAAGTAATAGTTACAAAAAAAATATGGGCTCATTAAATCATCCCAGAGAGAAGTTAATAAGACGAGCAAAGCTTGGAGAGCACAGATTTAGATCATTTAAATCCGTTTATGACAAATTTAGCTCAGACAAGCTCCATTCATCCTTCCACTCGTTAATGAGTTTAAATGAGAGCGGCACATAAGAACATTTACGAGAGTAAACGAGACGGAACGCGAACGGTACTGCAGATGAAATATTTAAATATTTTAATTAATATGACTCGTGTTATGGCATTTGCGTTCCTCTGTGCGAGTGTAATATATTTTTTTGAAATGGGGGGATTTACGGCTTCAATTGAATAATAACCTTTTTTAACTGTCCGATGATTGTTATCTACAGCAAATGCATTTATTACAGAGATTAATGTTAGCTGCTTGGAAATTTTTCCATTGTAAACGAGAGCAAACATATGTACCAAAATTATTGATTGAATTAATTTGAGTCTACTCTTTATGTATTATATAAGATATATATATACAAAAAATTATCATTCCATTTTTCCATGCATAACTTGGGGGGTCCAAGTTTTAAAGCACAGGAACGTGGTAGCACTTTTAAAGACAATGCAAGCTAATGCATTGTTTTGAGCACCTCGAGCACTTTGGAGTGGACCACCTCGACAGCTGGGGCAGATACGGCACGCGAGTAACACTTTTAATATACATTACCACTCATACATCGAGTGTCCAATAACTATAGCTATGCATTGTCTCACGAATAACACCACTCCACATTATATTATGAGGCAATTCGATGGTATTGTATTTTTTTAATATAATATACATACAGACACAAGAAGGTGGATCTTGAAACAATTGGATTGCTGAAACATCTGTCTTTATGGCAATTGTTTTTTTTTTATCGAGCTTATGTTATTATTTTTTTCTTAGTGATTCTATTTATAGGATTAGCCAAGGGTATTTTATGTATGTCTTAAGGCTATAAAGTATAGAAATTGCTACTACATATTGTTTTAAATGAAATAATAAATAAATTTGTGACGTTATAAAAATAAATCAATGGAAAATCTAAGGGTAAGTTTATGTTTATATTGTGTAAGGTTATCCTTGAGGAAACTAATGACTGGTACAATTTGATTAAGAACTTTTCTTGGTAAGAGTTTTTGCTGGTTTTGTTAATCAAAAGATACTTGATGTTCCTTCATGCTTCAGGTCTGACTTTTGTGAGTATTAGTTTGTTTTACTTTTATTCTCCCAAGAAGTATTGATAGTACATTTTCATTTACTTAGGTCAATTTGTTTATTTGAATTTTTTTTTCAGTTTCTAGTAAAGTAAGATGTCCACAAGAGATTTGCATTCTTAGTAGTAGCTTAAAAGTATTTAATCAATTTTGTCAAACAGATTCAATTATTTGAATTTTATCTTTTGTCTTTGTTTCTGGTTAATAAGATAATGTTTTACCTGTAGGGTGATTCACAGACTTTGGCATATTTAGTGACACAATTTTCTTGTTTGGCTAAAGTTAACTGAAGAAGTTATTGGGTGTTGTGGATAACGATATGGTGATGTAGCCAGTTCTGCAAGTATTAGTGATTAGGTTAATAAACGCTATAATTGTTTAAAAACTAGTTATCAAACCTGCATCACTTTACGTTAAGATATTAAGCGCTTTATCCAAAAGAACCACTATTGCAATTTTGTTCAAATATTTGTTTGAGCTCCTTTGTAGATGTTTACATTTTGCGTCGGTTTGTTTTATCTCCTTCTATTGCGGAGGTTTATAGATGAATATAGATTGGATATTGTTTTTTCTTGCTAGCATTTTTTGAAGATCAACTCTTGTAGTTGGGTTGGTTCAATCAAAGCTAGATTCGTATCAATGCCATTATTTTCTAGTTTTAATTTTCCTAGAAGTTATCTAGAAGATTGTTTACCTAATTCTAAACTGGTTAAAGTTTATTACGGGTATTTGTCCTTTTGATGATGGACAAATCATGCATGATGTTAAATTAATCATTTGCTGTCTGCCTGTATACTAATGCAAAATTTCCGATTGGCTATCCCATCTGGCTAAACACCAAAGTTTGATCACCTAAAAATATGTAAGAAGTTGATTTTTGGGACAACAAAAATAAAAACCCCTATTGTCTTCCCCAGCAGTTCAAGCAGCGAAAGCCCAGTTTAGACCTCTTTCAAAAAGCTTGCCAAAAATTTGGTCAAATTTGTCACCGCTTCAAAAGACAAAGAGGTGATAAAGTAGACTATTATGTGACAAATCACTCCAAAGCCTTGTTCATAGAAGAAACATTTACTGTAATAGAAATTTAAAAAAAGAGTAGACTTTGTAGGAGCCATGTCTTGCCCAGGCTTGAGTTAGAAAGAAGTCTGTTGTTCTGAATTTGCAATTTAACCACGTTTTGATATTTGGTATTAGCCTTTTTGTACATTGAGCAACCTCTTCTTCTTCTTTATAGTTTTGTCCCTTTCTTCTATTTTAACTTTTGATGTTATAATACCTTCTCTTTCAAACAATTTTTTCCTTTTTTCCACCAAAATGTCGATGGGTATTGTTTTAGTTATCACCTGTAGTGCAGTCGCTACCTCTACTAATAGGCCAAAAGTCTGTCCATTAGGCCAAATGCTTTTAGCGCCACTAAAGCCAAAAGGTCTTCAACCCACTAAAGCCTAGGCAACTATTTCTAGTGTATTCATTTGTTTTCTAAGCTTACCAACAAACTCCAAGATCTAGTCAGCATCCACAAAGAATGTTGTATTACGATTGTAATACGACATAAATCAGTATTCTAAAGGCTGGCGATTACGTTCAAAGACATAAACGTGATAATCGACTTTTGAGCTGCTAGTGCTTACTGCAAAATGACGTGTTTTATTACTTATTTCAGTTACGGTCCAAAATCCAAAAATACTCTTGCATTTAAGTTGATGCGGCGCAGGTAGAGTCAACTGCTTTAGAATATGCTCCTTTTGAATGGAAAACTCTAAGTTTAATTGCCTTAAATTGCAGAAAGTCAAAAGATCATGTCTTTCACTAAGTGAGATAAACTCACAGTCAGCGTTGAATCAGTGACATTGTCAAATGCCATTGTTGCCAGCGTTGCTAGCTGAAAGCAAACCAAATTTTCTCAAAAGCTCAAACAATAGCATCTGCTTCACAAAGGCAGAATCCCGCTCTTGCAGCAGCGTTCCAACGCCGGCAACCATGTCAGTTAAAAATCAGTTTTTTTCCGCTTAGTTAAAGTGAGCAAAGCTGATTTTAAGGATTACCTATCTTTGATGCACCTATTAGTATAATAAGCTAGAAACAGACTATTTACCTGTTAGTCAGAATCCAGACATAGTCGTGGTACAAGTTGTTTTAAAACTTTATAAACGTTAGATAACTATATGCACTTTTAATATTGTCCACTAAAACTATTATTAATAATGCAGAAAAATCAATGCAGAATTGCAAACTTTTAGAAAATTCAAACTTCAACTCTCAACAACAATAACACCTGCTGTTTGCAACAATCCTTCTTTTTACGTGGCGTAACTTAGAATAATTTTGTTTGTGGAGTTTTTGCTTTAGTAATTTAATTTGTTGTTATCTTCTTTTAGTTTTTTTGTGCACTTGGTTACGTGATTAACTTTTTTTGGTAATGAATTGTTTTTAATATTTTTAGAAACTAAGCGGCTGCTAATGTTGGACATCTAATTGGCTTGGTTGGGATTTAAAAGTTTTTTGATTTTTTCCACGATAGCACCAAACGTGTCTTTATTGTTTGTAGTACTAAAACATTATAATTGTTTTGTTTCTTATTTGCCTAATTGTTTCTGTTTTTCTAGTAGCGTTTCAAGAATTTGATTTCTAAAGATTAATTTTTGTATTTGAGTATTTATAATCAAAATTAGTTTGATTTCTTTTTAAAATTCTTAAAGAGTTGTTATACGGCTTCTAAATTGCTTTAAGTTGGCTAGAGATTTTTGTCTAGCTGATAATAAAGAAGCTCAGATGATGTTAATAAATTTCTTTTTACGTGGTAAAACTTAGGGTAATCTAGTGTAAGTTGGAACTGCGTTGTTTGTCTTTTTTTGTGCGGTTGCATTGATCTAACTTTTTTTGGAAACATACTTTACAAAAATTCGTAATATCCGTATATTTGCCGGTTTAACAGATTGACATTTTTTGTTTTTTCGTTTTGCTTCTGGAGTTTGATGCCAACTTTGACATATTTTTTGTTTTGATTTTTGAAACCCATTGATTATTGATCTTTCTTAAAACGTTTTATTGAGAAAAACCATGTTCTCTTCATCGGGTGTAGAGCTGAAACAATATAGATGTTTGCTTCTTAAATGTCCCAAAGTTTTTTTTACTGAAGTTCATTATAGAAGTTTTAAAGAGCTTCCAAATTGGTTCAAATTGAGTCAAGATTATTGCAGTTTTGATGATGTAGAAAACGAGTGTCTTGGATGATATTATATGATCTTGCTGCCTTTGTGCTTGTAACAATATTTTTACTTACAAGGCATAGTTTGAAGTAGTTTGTTGGAGCTCTAAGAACGGCGACTGAAAAGTGGTTGATTATTTTTCTTTTTGAGTTGTTGCAGTGGTCCAACTGCTCTCAGTTTAGTTTGCACATAAACATAAATTTAACTGAAAAACGCGCATCAAAAACTTTAAAAGAATTGGACAGTATTCCGGACCTTTGCAATTTTTATCAATTTATCTGCATTACTACAGTTTGGGTAGTAAAGATAGTTCTGTAACAAAAAACTTTGTGTGGTTATTTCTTTTTGATTGTTTTTATACAGTTTGCAATCAGTTTACTACAAATTTTCCAGTTTTGTATGGTATTCCAAAAACAGACTCAGGTCTAATAAACGCTTTGGTTCTGTTTTGGCAAGTTTATTTTCTTTCCTTTTACACTTTTGCCCTTTGATAATCAAATCAAGCGTACTTTGTCATTTGTAGCCAATGCTTCTAGACTGGTTATGCAGTCTAACTAGTTTAAATTTGTTTATCAACGTACCATCAATGTTGCCGTTTAGTTGTCAGACATGATTATTATCGGTTTGTTGAAATGTTGTCCAGACTTGATCAATTTTTTGTATAGTATGCCCATAGATATAATGACCCGGTATTAAAATAATAAAATATTTTTAGAAAAAACTAAAACCAAAGTCCGGCGATTAACTGTTATAAAATGTTAAAATAGCAAAATCCGGTCTTGAAATTTTAAACAATAGTCAGAAAGCTTCAAAATCCGGTCATAATCTTTTAAAAAAGTGTACACAATTTTATGAAGTTTTAAAAATAGCAAAATCTTCATAGCTAGATTTCGAAAATTATGTTATAAAGAACTTCTTTGTCGGCCATTTATACGCCACTGCTGGCGTCTTAGCCTCTTCTCTGCTTGTAATGCTGGCAACTTACATTACAAGGGACCTACAGTTTTAAGTGGATTCCGAACCACTGGAGAGAATTATCACTCCTCAGAGAAGGTTTTAGCCGTAAAACCCCACGCTGGCAAGGCGGGTTGGGGAGTGGGAGAGCGTATAGAAAGTGAAAAGTATATCACGGTATATGGGAATCGAACCCACGATCTTCGGTACAGCGGCCGGATCCCTAGACCACTGCGCCACGCTCTCTCTAAAGAACTAAAACCGGCATAAACTGTTAAAAAGTACAACATCCTTTCAATAAAATTTACGAAAGAGCAAATCCGGCCATTAAGTATTAAAATATTGTCCGAAAACACCATAAATTAGTCGTTAACTTTAAAAAGTATTTAATCTTCAAACTCCAATTATAGTTAAAAAACAGACACACAAAATCCGGCAAAAAACTATTTAATGAGCAAAACTATTATCATAGAAAGTCATAAATAGCAAATCCGGCCATAAAATATAAAATTATTATCAGAAAACACCAAAGTCATTGTTAAAATTTACATTTTTTTTTTAAGTCAAAAACAGCTAAATCCGGCTATAAAACAATTATATATTTTTAAATAGAATAAAAACTGTTAAAATCCAAAATTTAATTCGTAAAACGTTTGAAATAACAAATTCTGATCCTAAAACATTAAAATATTATTTAAAAGTACTAAAATTCAGTCATAAACTGTTAAAAAATGTAAAAAAAAAATCATAAAACCTCAAAAATCCGGCTATGAAACATCAAAATATTGCCAGAAAGATTCAAATATTATTGAAATAGTAAAACCTGATTATAAAATATTAAATTATTGTCAACAAGCACCAACATTTGAGAATAACCTGTTTAAAACGTAAAGTTTTATTTATAAAAGTTAAAAATAACAAAATCCGGTCATAAAATTAAAAAAATGTATTTTTTTAATTTTATGACCGGATTAAAACTAAATTAAACTAATTTTTTTTTTTAAATTAAATAGTAAAATTAGACTATAACATATCAAAATCCTGTCCAAAAACTTCAAAATTCTAATTTAAAAAAGTAAAAAAACAAAACTCGGCAATAATGTGTAAAAATTTAGCCAAAAAATACGGAAATTTACGATGAACTGTTAAAATCTGCTCATAAAACACCAAAAATCCGGCTTTGAAATTTAAAACAATTGTCAGAAAAGTTTAAAATCTAGCCATAAACATAAACTTGCATACACAGTTGAAAAGTGCAAATTTTTTTCAATAAAATGTACGAAACAGCAAATCCGGCCATTAAGTATAAAAATATTGTCAGAAAACACCAAAATATAATCATTAATTATTAAAAAGTATAAAATTTAGCCTTAAAACTCAATATTGTTAAAAAGCACCAAAATCCTGTAAAATAATGCAATTTTTTTTATAAAAAGTCAAAAATGGCAAAATTAAGTATAAAAATAACTGTAAAAAACTGCAAAATTTATTTTAGAAAAAGTCAGATATATTTAAATTTGGCTATAAAATATTATATATTTTTAGATAGAATCAAAATCGGTCAAAAACTGTTAAAAAAATCCAAAAATTAATTCATTAAATGTAAAAAATAACAAACTTCGGTATTAAAACAAGAAAATGTTATTTCAAATTTGATCAAAAATAACAAAATTTGTTTAAAAAACGTTAAAATATTTCTAGAACAAACCAAAATCAGACCAAAAGTTTGCACTTTCCAAGCGTTTTGCTTGGAAAGTGCAAACTTTTTCTAATAAAACATCAAAAATAGCAAAATCCTGCTTTAAAATTTAAAACAATTGACAGAAAGTTTTAAAATTCAGCAAAAACTCTTAAAAAAGTGTTTTTAAAAAAATTTTAAAATTTTTTAATAATAGCAAAATTTAACTATAAAATTTCCAAAATATTGTTAGAAACCAGCATAAACTGTTGAAAAGTGCAAAATTCTTTTAATAAAATGTAAAAAGAGCAAATCCGGTCATTAAATATAAGATTATTGTCAGAAAACACCAAAATTTAGTCATGAAGTGTTAAAAAGTGCAAAATTTAGTCTTGAAACTTCAAATAATGTTAAAAAGCACTATAATCGGGCATTAAACTGTCAAATAGTACAAAATTCTTTTAAAAACTGCATAATTCTATTTAGAAAAAATTAGAAATAGCTAAATTTGGTTATAAAATATTATATATTTTTACATATAATCAAAATCGGCCAAAAACTGTTGAAAAATCTAAAATTTAATTCATAAAATGTTAAAAATAACAAATTCCGGTTTTGAATCATCAAAATATTATTTGAAAACAGCAAAATTTGGTCATAAACTGTTTAAAAAATATAGAAATCATAAAATTATAAAAATTTGGCCTATAAAATATCAAAATATTGTCAGAAAAAATGAAAATGCGGTCACAAACTATTAAAAAATGTAAAATTCTATTCATAAAATGTTAAAAATAGCAAAATCTGGCAATAAAATATTAAAATATTGTCAACAAGCACCAACATTTAAAAATAAGCTGTTAAAATCGCAAAATTTTATTTATAAAAGTCAAAAATAACAAAATCCGGTCATAAAATTAAAAAAGGTTTTTTTTTTGTAAAATCAAATATCAAAATTTGTCTATAAAATGTCAAAATCCTATCGAGAACTGCAAAATTCTAATTAAAAAAGTAAAAAAAACGGAAAAATTTTGCAAAAAGTGTATAATATCTGCCAAAAAGTATAAAAATTCAACATAAACTGTTAAAAACTGCAACATTTTATTTATGAACAGCCAAAAATGACAATATTTGCTCATAAAACATTAAAATATTTCTAAAAAGAATCAAAATTTGACCAAAAACGGTTAAAAAGTGCAAAATTTTGCTCATAAATTGTCAAAAACAACAAAAAATAAGTTTTTAAAAAATATACACATTTTTATAAAAATTAAAAATTGCAAAATTTAGCTATAAATATTCGAACAAACCAAAACTGTCAAAAAGAGCAAAATTTTCCGGCCATTAAAAATATAAAATATTTTTAGAAAACACTAAAATTTAGTCAATAACTGTTAAAAAGCACAAATTATTTTTAGAAAAAGTCAAAAGTACTTAAATACGGCCATAAAACATTAAAATATTTTTAGATAGAATCGAAATGAACTAAAAATGATTGAAAAATCTAAAATTTGATCTATAAAAACAACAAATTCCGGCCATAAACTATTGAAAAGTGCAAAATTCTATTCATAGAATGTCTAAAATAGCAAAATTCAGTATTAAAAAAAATCAAAATTTGGCAGAAACAGCATAATCTGGCCATGAAATATTAACATTTCTTAAAAATAACTAAAGTTTGGTGATTTTGCGTTTTATGTTTTCTAATTATAGACTTTTAACTTAACTAAACCTAACCTAACCTAACTTAACCTAACATGACCTAACCTAACCTAGCCTAACCTAACCTAACCTAACCTAACCTAACCTAACCTAACCTAACCTAACCTAACCTAACCTAACCTAACCTAACCTAACCTAACCTAACCTAACCTAACCTAACCAAACCTTTTTTTTTCTTTTTTTTTCCTGAGGAGGTGGAAATCTTTCATAAGACACCCCGAGGGGTAAAAAACCACCTCCCCCTCTTCTTGCGGGAATGACGATCTTTCTCTACCTCGGGATTGCATTTAAATATTTCATCAAGGTGGAGAGTCCCGCGCGATCGACTTTAGGTGCGCACACAGTTCAATATCAACACAACATTTTTCACGTAACACCTCTTTTTTTTTTTTTTAACCTAACCTAATTTAATTTAACAAACTGTAGGATAATAGTGGGCAAACTTAGAACTTCTGTAACTACAGTTGAACTACATAACTTACAATTTTAATTTAAATGACTTGTTGGAAACCTAACCTAACCTAACCAAGTATAGTTTATAAAATTGTAAAAACTGTGGCCAAACTTAAAGGGTTTTATTTATTAGGTAGTGCTTCAATCTGTCTACATAACCTAAAATTTTAATTTTAATGTTTTATTGAGAACCTAATCTAATTCGGTCAACTAATTAACAAATTGTTCACTTTTTAGATTCACCTTTGGTAACCTTACTTTAAATTGAAATTTTGTACCTTTTCCAACTTAAATGATAGTTCAAGCTTGATTTTCCTGTAGGATAAAACATTTGATTTTGCTTATTCTGTGAAAATCTGCGTTTCTACGACCAACATTTTTTGAGACTTCTAAAAATCTTGTGAGAAAGCTTTTGGGCTTATTTTCTATATTTTGCCCGTTAAGGCGTTATCACGTAGTAGGAATGAGTGAGCATTTTGCCGGTAAACTTTTGAAACTTTCAAGTAGTTAAGATTTATGTAGACTTAATAACAAACAGTTGGGGACAGTAGTCTCAATTAATGTGCTCGCCTACCCACCCAAGTGTTAGTAATCCAGAAGTTGGAATTATTCTTCTCGGCAAATGTCATTTGTTTTTACATTGAGAGAAGAGAGTGACAGATTTTCCCCGCCCAAAACTAGAAAAAAAGAAGAAAAGGCAAAAATGACCACAACATTTCCAATGTAAACGCATAATTTCGATGCATAGCACGAACAAAAAAATCCTCTTTTAAAAAACCGCATGCCTCTTTTGACTCAATTGTTCGTCATTAGTCAAAAAATCTTTATAATAAATGGAACATTTGAGGTAAAATTTTTGGTAACGCCACTGGATGCTATTTAATTCGTACGCATATATGAAAAATCTTTCTAGAAAAAAGATTTTAGCCAGTCTTCAAGCTTTCTGCTATAAAAACTGTTCAAGTTATTCCTGATTATTAAAAATTTTGATGCCGCCTCTGCTTTTAAAGCAACGGTTGATCTTGAATGTTGACAATAAACAAAACTTTCAAATAATTTGTGTGCACCGTCCCAATTTTCCAATTCCAGCATCAAAACGGCCCAAAAGTGTTTAACCCAGCATCTCCGCCAAACTTTTGCCAAAAAATGACTAAAAATTTAACAACAATTTTAAGCAAAATGTCATAAATTTGTTATAGCAAATCGATATAGACCTATACACAACTCTCTACGTTCAACCGCCAGTGACATCTATTGTTTGACGTATACAACAAGCAACACATCAACACTAATTCCGTTAAATTGCGCATTTTGAAGTAGCACAAAATATAGATTTTTTGACGCATTTTTTGCCATTTTTCTCAAAAAATGTGTGTTGGAACCCATATTTAACTAAAAAAACTAAACATATCGTCAAAAAGTAAACAATCAGCAATCAGCATATCTGTGGAGTTGTACAATAACTCAACAAAAACTTGCCCACAATGCAGAATGGGTTTCTTCCTTAAAATAAATCCAAGGTAAAAACGGTTGGTTTTGGAGGTTAAAATCGCTACTTCTTGACATGTTTTATATAAGAAGCAACAAATTACTATTTTAAAAAATCTCTCCGCCCGCCCAAAACTCCACAAAACTACTAAAAGAAGAAGAAAGTCAAATTCAAATCTGCGCTAATCATCAAAATTTTAGTAAAAAAGCATGTGGTTTGTAACTTTTTTATTTTAATTTATTTATTTAGTGAACGTTTTTACATAAAAAAAATTATAAAGGACTCGTTTAGAATTTGTCACAAGAAAAATTATAAAAGAATGCAAAACAAACAAAAATTGTTTGTTTTAACAACGAACATTAAGAAGTAAAATAGTTATTGATTGATAATTCTTATTTGTATTTAATAATGTCTTTATAATGTTTCACATTATTATATATTTATACTAATCTGCAGTATTTATATAATGATCTAAATTATTTATGTACATATCGTGTACTGATTGTGATATTATTATAAGTATAAATATATAGCTATTATTTCTACCCATAAGTCAAAGTATCAATTACATACATTTCGATATCATCCACTCATATTTCGTTTTACAATAAGACCAATCATCTCCTCTTCACAATACGCGTACTCGTGTCCTGGTGGCAAAAATGACGCGTGCGTGTGGCTTTATATCCTCCCGGAAACGCTCACTACTTGTAACATGATACACACGATGCGTCGCACAAGCACAATACAACTTCATCAATATCAAAAACCACACATACAGACATAAAACGATATATAAAACGCACTACATTATACAAATAATAACATTAGGATATGCGGATCGCAATCTAATCTCTCATCTGTACACTTTTCGGTCTGACTCCGTTTTTCCTTCTTCGCCTTCATTTTTATTACATAGGGAAACAATTTCTTATCAGTAAATATTATAAATGAGGAATAATAATGCCGAGACAATAAGGTATACAAAACGTCTCGTGACAGGCATGTCGAAGCTTGTTGTGGTATGAAAATTAACACCATTTGAATAATTAAAATGAAATGTAAGAAGCGAGAAAAATATTAAATTATTTGTATGTAAATATTGAATGATGTAATAATTAATTTTAAGTCCTAAATAGTAGACAAACATTTCGAAAGCTTTTTCTGAGTTTTGTAATTTGTATCAACAAAAGTAACCCCAAAACGCAAAGAAATTAAACGAAGATACTAAATCAACAATATTAATCCGTACAAAAAAGCTTTGTCATGCCAACTGCAAAAACAATCCTAATATTTACAGTGGCTACACCAAAACTTATTGACCGTAACATACCGACTGCGCCAAAATATTTTTAACCAAAATTTCTAAATATAAAAAAAATCTTATAATAATAATAATCTAATTTCTATAAAAAAAATGAAAATAAATGCAGCCCTCAACTGTTTGCCTTAAAAAATATTTGTATTTGCTTAAAATTATTTAAACTAAACCCATATTTTTGCCAAAATTACAATAATTACATAATCTAACCTAAGTTGACTGCGCCAAACATGTTAAGCTTAACTTTTCTATTTTTTAAAACTTAGAATTTGCTTAAAATATTTGTTGTTTTAATTATGTTAAACAAACTAAGTCAGTTTAGTTGCGCCCAAACAAACTATTTTTGATAAATAAAATATTTATTTAAATAAAAAATAATTTAAAATTTGTTGAAGAAAAAATAAGACCACTAAAATTAAACTTACCAAATAAGCTAACCTAACCCGACTGCGCCAAAATTTTTAAACTTAATTCTACTATTTTTAAAAACTCAAAGTTTGCTTAATTATTTGTTGTAGGTCTACTATTACTCAAAACAGACTGCGCTAATTTAGTTTAGTTAGAAATATTAATTCAAAATAGAACCTGTTTAAAATTTGTTAAACAAAAACTATTAAATAAAAACACTATAATTACAGTTATTACATGGCTTTACCTAACCCGACTGCGCCAAAATTGTTAAACTTAATTTTACTACCTTCTAAAACTTAAAATTTGCTCAAGTAATTGTTATTTCTACAACATTTGAAATTCAATTAGTTAAACCGACTGCGCCTAAACAAACAAATTTAAAAACAAAAATAACCGGATCGCTCCAATTTAGTTAAACGCTCTTAAACCAAAAAATTCTTACTAAACTTTCTTAAAAAAACGTTGTTAACCTGATTTAAGTTATTATTTTTAGATTCCAAACTTGTATTTGATACATTAGTTTATAATACATTAATCAAACAAAGATTTAATAATGGTTTATAATTTATTGGTTTTAATTTTATGCACAAAAGTCCCACACGTTTTTATTTGCTTTTTTATTAAACAGTTTAATTTAATATTAAACTTTATTTTATCATTCAAAAACTTTTAAAACAAAAATTGGTAATTATTTCAAAGTGCATTAAGTTAATTTAGAAAAAATAAAGAGGGTTCATAAAAACAATTGAAATAGACTCTAGTGAGATTGCACCCCCGCTGTATCATTAAATCAAATCTTAAATGGTATGTGTAAACAAGTAGTGGAGATTATAAAGGAGGGTGAGTGATCTCTATAAGCAGGGTGGCAAAACTGAATGTCTCCAGAGTATATAGGGGGTGTCTGATGGCGGGGGGTAAACCGACTATTAGCCACCCCCAGTGGGACACTTCCTCCCGGTTATATAGGGAGCATCGTTATCTTTAAATTGGTTTAGTATTAACATATTTACATAAGTAGCTACTATAAATCTTGGAATGATCGAAGCGTAAGATTCCACCATGAGATAACTATTTTAGTGCGGTTATAATCTGAAATTCCATTGAAAACATAGAAATGCTTAATGTGGGTTTGGTTCGATTCATTCAGAATTGCTGGGTTTTGTTCTGTCGTGCTGTGTTTTACCAATGGAATCATTAATATTGTATTTTTGTTTAAATATTAGCTCCATTGCATAATTAAATTTAGAACCTATCCAGATCATAGATTTAAATTGGTGCTGTTTAATCGCACCCGAAAATCAGTTGATTAAGTGTAAGTGAGTTGTGGATTAGTTAACAAGCGTATAGTTTCGAGAAAAGCTTGTTAGCGGTGTGGGCTACCGGTTTATTAAGATGCATTAATGGTTAATCGTGATCCTGACTGCTGACAAGACGCATCCTGGGACCGGCCACGGTCGAGACACTCCTATTTCCAAGAAGGCGCTATCCAGCAACGGATTGGAGTAAAATGTATGCAGAAGGGAGAGAAGCCACCGTTCATTTGTTTTAACCACATGAAAACAATAGAGAGTGACGAGATAACATTGAACAAAGGAATCGGAAATTTCTTTTTATTTCCACACGAAATAATATTTCGTGTGTCCTTGCTTGCTGAATATAATTGATTTAATTTTAGTTTTTATAAAATCAATTTTCTTTATGAGATGGAGACTAGTAGAGTCCTTGAGCCGAGTCAGGATCAGGCGTCTTGCAGATCAGCGAGTGCTTTGTCTGCCCGAAGATCAATACGATGCTGTGACGTCATATCTCGGCCATCTTGTCATATCGCCTCCATTCCCGGAGATGCGATCTCTCCTGAAATGTCCGTACTACTACGTCCCCCCTTGTTTCCCCAACCACCGCTTCGTCCTCCGCCGCCAACACCCCCCAACAACCGGCAGACGTCTTCGCGCAGAATTCAGGATGCCAATCCCGATCCTGTAGACCGCAACTCACTCTGCTATGCATATAAATTCAAAATGATTAAATCATAAGAAGATTATCTAATTAAATTACTGTTTAAAGAATTAACATTAAAAAAATTTTGTAATCACCATGCGAATGGTTGGTTAAAGCAAATTCATAATTATTATTACATTTAATTAACTCCCTTTGATATGTTAACATTGATGTTTTAAAATTGGAACAATGTAATGTAGGTCCTTTGTTCTGTACGAAAAAATGAGTGGGTCTTTTGTAATTACCAAATATTGTTTTGTTGCGCGGTTTTATGCACAATAATATCTCCTCCTTCCACCACCCCTGTTTCGGTTAAAATTTGATTCCGTTTTTATCTCCGGCCGACCCGTAGATATTTTTCATTTTTCGCATGGTGTGTTCGTAAAACAGAATGAATTAAAATTGGCCTATCTGTGAGCGGGGTCCCATTGTGTGTATGTGTGTGCGCCCGATGCTCATCCACATTCGCATACATCCATATCTATAACAGCTTTTTGCTTCGTTTTATTCATGTTTTATACATGGTTGATTGTTAGATCGGACCATCGCTCTCTCCATACACCCGTTTTACTGCTACAATTCCGGGGATTCAACTGATATTACACCATTTATTTCATAATAATAATACTAATCGAGACATTATGTGTATAAAAAAATATGTACAAAATATAACAAGCTGTGTTATTTTATTACTTAATATATTAAGGTAGAGATTATTTTCAAATGTGAATTACAATTTCTAGATATTTATCTAGAGATATGTTCGAATAAACAACACCATCAGTTTCTATAGTCTTTACAGACACTTTTTATTATATATCAACAAAAAATGTAAAAATAAGACTGACATGACAAGGTAGTGATTAATCAAATTTATATATATTCAATAACCTCTTAATACCGTTAGGTGTCGAGGTGTCGGACACACCGAGCCACAGAGAAGACATGTGTATGTGCCTATATGAGGTAACAAACCCATATTGGGAAAAACGCTACGCTCGGCATCACTTTAGGTTCACCCATCCAAGTTGTGACTTGAGCGGCCGTTGCTTAACTTTTGTTAGCACTGATATTTGTACATGCCCTCTCTGCCGTTTTGCCGACACATCAAATTTATTCTAAACAAAAACGACTTTGCTTTTCTCCAGATTCACTTTGACTGGCCAGTCATCTAACCAGCATTCCAGATCAGTGGTAGCTTTTTGTAGCCTAGAGGTGATCACTTTGGGTGACCTTGATGAGTAGAGAAGCGCTGTGTCGTCGGCGTATTGTACCATTTTAACTTCCATCCCGAAGGCATGTCCGCAACAAAAAGATTAAAAAGAACCGGAGCGAGAATGGAGCCTTGAGGGACCGCTGCTGTGCTATTCCGCGTGTAAATACGTGTTTTTGAATTCTAACAGGCAAGGTTCTACCGTTTAGATATGAGGCTATCAGCCTTATAAGACGTAGAGAAAAGTTTTGACTTTGGAGTTTGTAAAGAAGACTCTTATACCAGACTTTGTTGAAGGCTTTTTCCACATCGAAGAAAACTATCTCTGTGGCCTCTTTTAACTTAAAGCTCTCAACAATAATGTCAGTAATTTGATTAAGCTGGTAAACCGCTGAATGTTTTTATCAAAATCCATGCTGGTGAGAAGGAAGTACATTGTTAGAATCAAAGTGATCCTGAAGTATGTCTAAAATAATCTTTTCTTTGATCTTACCCAAGGTGCATAGTAAGTAGATTTGAAAAAACCGTCAGTCTTTTCTAGGTTTTGGGAAGTTGATAACAATTGAGCTTTCCCAAATTGTAGGAAAATGCCCAGGAACAAAATATTTTAGCGCTCTGTTGGAAATTCCGTCAGAGACAGGAGCAGACCGGATTTTTTGTTTTTGTATAATCTTTCGTATTCGAGACGGTCTAACATGGTCAGCAACTTTCAAGGTTTTTCTAACCACCCGTTCAACCCTTTTGACGTGCTTTAAATCTAAATTTTTGTTCGGAGAGCATTGAAGTTTAAGGCTGTTAGCAAATGCTTTAACTTCTTCCTCATACAAGTACTGTACTCCATTTTTGCCGTGAATGGCTGTAATAGAGGTCTGTTTTTTAAGGTTTTGAAGGTTTTCCACATTGGATGGTCATCCTCCGTGAAGAATTCTAAAGTATTTTCCCAGAAAAAAATCTTTGTGTGACTTTATGGCTTTTCTCACTTCACCATAAGGGAGTTTAATGTCAGACGGTGCTGCTGCCAAAGATGCCTGGCGGCATTGCGTCTACGGATTAGGTCTTTTACGTCCCGAGATAACCCAAGAGGATTATCGGCGCAAACCTGATAGGTTTTAGAGGCCTTTTCCAAAGCCTGTTGGGTTTGGCGCGTAAAAAGTTTGACAGCATTATTGATGTCTGCGGACGTTTTTACTGGAGTGAATAACAAATTTTTTCTTTCTCCGGGTAACTCTCTAAGGTGGTCAGAGCTCATTTTGTTGAAATAAGCCACATCAAGAAGGTCTTCTTGGTGCCCACATCAAGAACGTCTTCTTAGTGCCTTTTGTTATGATAAAATGAGGGTTCCTTTGGACCCACCACTTGTAACCCTTTTTGTTCTACTTAGTCGAGCAACTCCCAACTGTTCCACGCCGAGTGTTTACAGTTAAAGTCCCCAGCAATGATTGTGGAGAGAAGGTTTGCTAAAACTTTATCAAAATCCGTCGTTTCAATTTGGTTACTCAAGTTGAGATAGCTAGATGCAATTTTAAATGTTCCTAGACTGGACACATTAACAACAATTTTACCGGCGTTGAGCTATGAGGAACTCAGTAGACATTTTATTAGCGACACTAACCATGTTAGTATCCGTAAAGGGGCATTACAAATTCATACTACTCAAAAAGTGAAAAAAAAAGTAAAGAAGGAGCAAGACCATCTTTTAGTACTCAGCAAGTTTTTCTTAAAGATGCCAGACTTTGACATAAGCGCGTGATTTTTATACGCTTTGTTTAAGCTAACTTTGGTTGGTCTGGCAATGTTCCGCCCACAAAGCAGCATCAACAATTTCTCTATTTATTACCGTCTTTTGGACCTAAAGGTTTTCGAAAAAAGCCCAGCCCAACAAAGAAGGATTTATCAAAATGATATACGCAAAGATAAAAGAAGCAGAAGAAGGATTTGAGTAAGCCTTCCATAGGCCTCTCTTGTTAGGTTTCATCTGCACCTTTAAGGCAATCAGTCACCAAATTTAAAAGGTCCTCAACCCGGCTTGTCTCTAAGACACAATCAATTTGGGCGGGTTACTAGCTCCTTAAGTTACTCTAACCAGTCAGCGCCCACAGGAAAGGAGAGAGAGAGAGATCTGACGCACGCCTCCCTCCTCCAATTACCATTCTTGATCAAAATGCGTATTTAGGGCTGATGGCAACTTTAAGTCATTTGAAATAACCATCAACAGCGCAGTAAAAGTGGTTGATGGCATACGCTGCACCTTAAAAAGCGGGACAATTTTAGGTGCGCAATCGACTACTGCACGAGGCGCAAAGTCGTTTACCACACTTATCAATTAGAGTCAGAAAAAACATTAAAATACGTTACCTGGGGTGTACCTACTTGCATTAAGGCTGAAGTAGTGCAGGCTGAGCTTATTTCTTAAAGGTACACTCCATCATCAACAACACGCATAGGCAGAGACGAAAAAACCTTCCTCATGGTGCACTTCTAGCTTCCCCAGGGAATTAAAAATAGAAAAATATTATTCTTCACAGTTGTGCGGGCTTTGCGTTACTACAGAGGTCAAACGCAAAGATTTTGAGATAGCACAATGTCACCGTTTTCAACGTTATGGTTATGGGGCGTTTCGGTGCAACGCACCATATTGGTGGGTCAAGTGCGCTGGAGCTTATTCGAACGCTAGTTGCACTTTTACTAAAAAGAGGCTTCCTAGTTGATCAAAAACTAAACGCACGCAAGGAGAAATCCTTTGCACAAACTACTATTAGCTAAAGATCAGCTGTTACTCCGCTTATCACAAGCAAGTAACAAAAAAATTTCTAAGCTGGTTGCAGCTTTCAAATCTTTATTAGACAACTAGATATCAAATATTTTCAGATACTGTCCGTCTGTCTAAAATCCAGGCCTAGATGTAGAACTAGCTCTTTACTTGTTCTAAGCGACGCAGATAAAGCAGGTCAATGTGCATTATGCAAATATTCCCGTTTAGTATACAACAATTCAGGAAAGCCATGTCATAGTAGTGATGAACTTCTAGTCATAGTCAAAAGAGTTTAGTCGGTAGGCGCCCATAGTAAATCCGACGCTTTGCAAGTTTGTAAATAAAATCTTTTTTTTGTCTAAAAAAAAAAACTTGAAGGTGAAAGCAAGATAATGTTTAAGACGCATAATATTTGCACATTTGATGTGAACATTCGACTGCAAGCAGCCGACACAGCAGCATCTAGAGATCCGAGACGCCAGCTACCAGCCAGCCACAAAGATCTACACCACTACCAATTGCAATTATTATTGCACACCAACGTGTTAATAATTATTAATGCTGATCGGTATTAATAATTATTAATACTTCAATTAATATTTAATTTTCCGTTTTTTCAAACTTAAGCTTGGAAAAACGGAGAATAATTTTTTACAGACACCCACCGTCGCCATGGGCGACAGCCAGACGTCCGCCGCGTCCCAGCAACTGGAGATGGACCGGCAGAAAAGGACCAGGAGTGCCGTCCGCTCCAGGGAGACGTCGCTCGAGCGGAGCTACACCGACTCCAGGGCCGAAGTAAAGCTGTTGGAGGGACAGCTGACGGAGCTCCAGCAGCAGCTCCAGACCATGGCGATGAACTTCGAGAAGAAGTTCGAAGCCCTCCAAGCGACAATCGCGTCGCTGACAGCAACCAATGCGGAACAGGCCGCTACCATCAAGGCCCTGCTAACCGCCCAGGCCCCTACCTCTTCGCCGCCGCCGCCATCAGATGACGAAGACCTGGACCTGCTTGCCGCCTACAAGAAGACCCTCAAGAAGAAGGGCAAATCTAAGAAGAAATCGAAAACTTTTAATGCAATTTCTAACGCTATTTCTCTTTCTGCCCATACAGCGACTACCGCAACCCACCCCGCCCCCGCCCTTTTAGAAGCGGAAAGCGAAATCGAAATGGAAATGGAGGAGGTCAGCAGCGACGACGATGACGTCACCAGCTGCACTCGGTCCGCCGAGACAACCGCCGTTTCTCCAGCCGCCATGGACCTCACCACCGAGGCCGCCGCCGCACCTGCCTACTCCAGCTCCAAGGGACCCATCGCCGACGCCGATGGATTCCAGCTGGCTGGAGGAAGGAAACGGAAAAAGTCCAGGGGTGAGTCACCACCTCAAAAATTAATTAAAGGGCAATCAGCCACCCCCCAACTGCCATCAGCAGCTGCGAACAAAAAGCCATCAGCGGCTAATCCTGCCGGCCCATCAGGCCAAAAGGCAACAAGGCCCTCTGCCACCAAGGGCGCCGCCCCCGCCAAAAAGGGGAAAAACATCACCGAGGTGAGGTTTAGGCCTGCCGCCTCAAACCCCAACCCCGACGGTGACGATTCCGAAGCCGAGAACCCACCGGCAGTCGTCTCTTTGACATCGCGTCCCCCGGCATTCATCCTCAAACAAAAGGAAAGATTTCCGGAAATCTCCACCGATTTCAAGGCAAACAACATTAATTATTTGTCTGCCACGCATACCTACGAGGGTATTCGCATTCAACCCGCGACAATCGCCGACCATCGGGCAGCGATCGCGTTACTTAAATTAAAGGAAGCCAAGTATCACACTTGGGCTACTTCCGACGAACGCAGCCTGGAGGTGGTAATCCTCAAGGTGCCGACCTACCTCACCGAGGAGGACGTCGGCAAAGCGTTGGAGGAACTGGGCTTCAAACCCAAAAACGTTCATCGTATGGGGAACCCATTCATCAGGTTCTCCATGGTATCCGTGCAACTCCCAAAGGGAGCTAAGAGCGCGGAGATCCTAAACTTAACCGATCTACTCGGCCTAAAAGTCGCTGTAGAGCACAAAAAGAAATCAAATGGCATCCCACAATGTCAGCTTTGCCAGAGGCACGGACATACTGCCAACAGGTGCAGCGCAGATCAGGTCTGCAGAATATGTTCGGGGCCCCACCGATCGGTGGCCTGTCCTAACAAATCAGCGCCAAAATGCGCTCTATGCTCAGGCCCACACCCGGCCAACTACAAGGGATGCAAAGCATACCTTAGAGCGATGGCCGCTCACGGAAAAACAGCCAAGTCTAGACCGACAGCCGAGCCCGCGCCGGCCCAGGTTCCTTCTTCTTCTTCTTCGTCCCAACCTACAGGTCCCCGCAACCCTGTAGAAAACGGCAGATCCTTTGCAACGGCCGTTGTTCCTCCAACGCAACAAAAGCCATCGGCTGCTAAAATAGCCGAAATTCTAAAAGAGATGGGCGAATCTCAAATGAGGTTCATGGCCAATCTCTTGTCTACGCTCATCGACTAAAATGGATAATACACCAGACGCAGTATTACTCCGAGTCTGCTTCTGGAATGCCAATGGCATTACAGAAAAAATGGGAGAAGTGGAAGAGTTCTTCTTTGATCAGAACTTAGACATCTTGCTGGTGTCAGAGTCGGTCCACAAACCCAATCAGGCATTGAGAATTCCAAACACGTTTACCTATAGAGGGCCGCCGGTGGTACCCACAAAGCGTGGAACTTTGATCTTTGCAAAGAGATCATTGGACCATTCTGAAGTGGATACTCCCGACCTAGTCTCTCTCGAATCGAACGCGATAGTAGTGACCGTGCCAGGGCTTGGCACGGTCAGGATCGCTTCCGGTTACATCCGTCCGCAAAACCTTATCGAAACGGCGGATTTCGATAAAGTCTTTGATAATCCTCATCCCACAATAATTGCGGGAGACTTCAATTCGAAGCACGGGTCGTGGAATAGTCGATTAACTAACGCCAAAGGGCGAGCTCTGTTCGACTACGTTGAGCAAAAAGATTTGCAGGTCCTGGGTCCGGACGAACCCACTTTTCACAGCGCCGCGGGCCACAGAGGGGACGTTCTTGACGTAGCAATACTAAAGAACGTCAACTCGCACGCAGTGGTAACTACGCTCAACGGCCTAAGCTCTGACCACAGCCCAGTACTACTGGAGCTACTCGGAAGGGGGTCCGGAGAGGGGGGAAAATTCGTCACACAGACGGATTGGACTCTCTTCTCTCGATGCCTGGAAAGTAGCATTGGTAGCCTGACCCCAGTACGAACGGCTGAGGATATCGAAAGAGCCGTCGCACTTTTGACTACTCAAGTCCAACAAGCCTCGGAAAAGGCTTCTAAAACCTTTCAGGTTTGCGTCGATAATCCTCTAGGATTATCACGAGAAACAAAGGCGTTGATCCGAACAAGAAATGCCGCCAAACATCAATGGCAAAGGCATCGCGACCCCAGAGATCGAGAGATCTTGAATCGACTTCACAACGAAGTTCGAACGGCCATAAGGGAGCATAAAAACCAATGCTGGAAAGATACGCTAGAATCTTTCACGGAGGATGAAAATCCGATGTGGAGGATCTCTAAAGCCCTTAGGAACAGACGGGTTCCCATTCCCGCCATTCACGGTGAGAGAGGGATTCAATACACTACTGAGGGAAAGGCCGAAGCAATTGCAGACAGCCTGGAACTCCAATGCTCCGATCTGTATACCGATTATACGGATCTGGAGCACATCGAAAGGGTTCGCAGGGAAGTCAGAGACTTCCTGAGAACCGCTGACGATGACACTACACTTGATAGCGTTAGACCTTCTCGAATCAGAGAAATCATTAAAAGATTCAAATCCCGTTCTGCTCCAGGCCCGGATAAAATATCTAACAAAGCTCTTAAATCGTTCTCTCATAAAGCAATAATGGCTCTAACCAATATTGCAAATGCTATTCTTCGCACTGGGCATTTCCCGTCAGCCTGGAAAGGCTCGCACGTGGTAAACATTGCTAAAGTTGGGAAAAACAGGTTGTTTCCCCAAAATTATCGGCCTATAAGCCTACTATGCACCTTAAGCAAGGTCATAGAGAGGGTGATCTTGGATATTATTCAAGAGCACACGGATTCGAACAATCTTCTCCCCTCCCATCAACATGGGTTCAGATGGGGACACTCGAGCGTACACCAACTCAACCGAGTGGCGGACCACATTGTCGAAGGTTTCAGACAGAAAAAGGCCACGGGAGTGGTCTTTTTCGACGTCGAAAAAGCCTTTGACAAAGTCTGGCACAAGGGACTGCTTCTAAAGCTAATCAGACAACGATTTCCACTGCGTATTATAAGGCTGCTAGCCTCATATCTAAATCGCAGAAGTCTGGCAGTCAAACTCGACAACCATATCTCTACTTCTCGGCAGATAGAGGCCGGGGTTCCTCAAGGCTCTATTCTCTCGCAGCACCTTTTTAACTTGTATGTAGCCGACATGCCTTCAGGGCGCATGCACGGGGTTAAAATGGCTCAATACGCTGACGATACAGCACTCATCTACTCCTCAAGGTCGACTCAAGTGATCACCTTACGTCTTCAAAGAGCCACCTCCGATCTGGAAGATTGGATGGATAAATGGCACTTTGGGGTAAACCCAGAGAAAAGCAAGGCCGTACTCTTCACTCGGCGATGGTCACTTAAACCGCATGAGAACGTCACTTTCAACGACGTTCCCATACAATGGTCCGACACTGCCAAGTATCTTGGGGTAATCTTGGACAAGGGTCTCTACTACAAGCCTCAGGTTCAATCCATCTTGGACAAATCTAAAATGGCTAAATCTCTTCTCTACCCGATGCTGCGACGGAACAGCGGCATGTCGCTCCGGAATAAAATCCGGCTTTACACTTCGACCATCAGACCGATGATCACATACGCTTCCCCCATTTGGGGAACGGCGGCAAGTAGCCACCTAAATCGCTTAGAAGCTTTCCAAAGCAAAACTCTTCGGATGCTCGCAGGAGCTCCTTGGTACGTTCGAAATGTAGACATTCGAACTGACCTAGAGATTTCTCCACTTCGTCAACATTTTGAAGCTTTGGCCGAAAAGTATTTCAAAAACCTCGCGGTTCATTCCAATCCCGAGCTGGCAAGACTTGCCGAACCAGATCGGGAAGATTTTGTCCACAAACGACCGGTGAACTCAATAGTAGCCGAGTTACTCCTAGCATAGCGTGGGTAAAACCACATCCAAAAACAAAACCCCAACCTGGCCTATAAGGCGACTCCTAAACAACCTCCTACATACACATCTCCAAACGGAAGGTACATGAGCCGAAAGGTCTCGAACTTCCAGGCAATTCCCAGATGGGTGGGGTTTAGTCGGTAGGCACCCTTAAAAAGGTGAATCCGACACGTCCTGGGAGCGAAGTCTTTAGAAGATTCCCCACCTACGCCTACCAAAAAAAAAAAAAAAAAATTTGATGTGAATTCTACTTTATACGAGCAACTTTCTGGAGATGTCATATAGGTGTTGAGAAGCTTAAGAGTTTTAGTTGTTTGATGGTTCTAAGTGTTGAGGTGTGGGATTACGCCGAGAAAGCTCTAGTATCATTGATATCCGCTTTGTCAGGTATTGACTGGAGCGAGACAATTGTTGTTGTAAATTTTGCATACATTATATGTTGAAGTTGTCGTTAATTAGTGCCCTAAAATCTAAAAAATATTTTTGCAAAACTGCTTCTAATGCTTGCTAAAAAAAATCTTATAAGTAAATTTACTAAAGGATGGGTCTCATATACGAAATGTCAATTTTGCTCCAGTTTGATCATATGACTATGTCAAAAGACGCGCTTACCAACTAAACTACCCTTCTACTTCATGAGTGTACCTAGAAATCTTAACATTTTTCAGCATGTGGATTTCTGTCTGAAAAAAACTTAAAGAATAAATTTAAGAAATAAAAACAGAGTTGCTTAATGAATGGGTAGCTAAAGTGTGATGTTGTTTAGAGTCAGCCATGATAAAAGGGTTGTTTGGTTTTTGGATATGACCAAAGCTTGGTAGCATCTGGTAGAAATGGTGTGTATATGTGATGTGTAGTGATGTTGAAAGGATAAGGATGTGTGTGCGCATGAGTGTGCGTGTAGAGTGTAAATTCTTTCTTGCAAGGTCTTTTCTTTATTTTCAACTTACCCGTGATCGTGTGCAGACAACGTTTTTTGAGTATCTGAAAAAAGTTTTTTAATAACTCTATTTTACTGTTTTTTTTTATCAAGACGTGCAGAGGCTTTTTGACCTTGCCAGTTTTCTTATTGATCACATCTTGGAATGTGTGGGTGTTGTGTAGTGTAGTAACGTCTGCAAACGGCGTTGAATTCTTCAGTTCATTCTTTTGGTCTTCTATTTCACTGCGCTGGTGGCAATTTTCTTTTGTAATGTAAGAGGAAAATTTGTTTAAAAACTTGCAAGACTCGAATTCACAATTGCTTACTAACTAAACTCCCTTAAGCAATTACCTGTTAAGGTTAGGAATATAACTAGTGTGTCAGCCATATATACGTTGCATAGAGTTTGTGGCAAACTTGTACCACATCTACATCTAAATTATAATCGGACAAGTAATCTGTCATTAACTTTTTAGGCTTAGGTTTTTTTATAAGTGCGTCCGCAGAATTTTTTTTTTGTTAGCTAAATTTTATATCCAATTGCAATGCGGCGTCGTACTGACAAAAGAGACACTTCTTTTGAACAGTAGATATTTAATCTTTTGATGACCAACACTTGGGCTGGTGAGTGGGTCACTCCAAACCTTGATTACTAGCAAGTAGTTTAAACTGGACTGCCCACCCACTTGCCCAAGTGTTTGTTATCAAAAAATTAGAAAGTTGACTAACACTCGGGCGGGTGGGTGGGTCACTTTAAATCATTATTACCAGCCAGTAGTTTGAATTGGAATGCCCACTTACTCGCCCTAGTGTTTGTTATCAAAGAATTAGAAATGTTTCTTTTCTGCAAGTGTTAGAAGTTCCCAAGTCAGAAGAGGTTAGAGCAAGTAGTTTAAACTAGAATGTCTATGCACCCGCCCAAGTACTTGTTTTCAAAGAATTAGAAATTTTTCTTTTCTGTAAGTTTTATAAGTTCCTAAGTCAGAAGATGTGAAGGTGATATTTAATTTCTTGGTGACCAACACTCGGGTGGGTGGGTGGGCCACTCTAAATCATTATTACCAGCAAGTAGTTTGAACTGGAGTGCTCACCCACTTGTCCAAATGTTTGTAATCAAAAAATTATAAATGTCTCCTCTCTGCAAGTTTTAGAAGTTCCTAAGTACGAAGAGGTAATAGTGATATTTATTTTTTTGATGATCAACACTTGAACAATTGGGTGGGCCACTCTAAATTATTATTACTAGCAAGTAGTTTAAACTGGAATGCTCATCTATTTGCCCAAATATTTGTTATTAAAATATTAGTAATGTCTTCTTTCTGCAAGTTTTAGAAGATCCTTAGTCAGAAGAAGTTGAGGTAATTTTTAATCTCTTGATGACCAACACTTGGGCGGGTGGGTGGGCCACTCTAAATCATTATTATCAGCAAGTAGTTTAAACTAGAATGCTCATCCACCCGCCCAAGTGTTTGTTATCAAAGAATTAAAAAAAATAATTCTCTACAAGTGTTAGAAGTTCATAAGCTAGAAAAGGTAGAGGCAATGTTTAATCTTTTAATGACCAACACTTGGGCGCGTAAGTGGATCACTCCAAATCATGATTACCAGCAAGTAGTTTGAACTGGCCTGCACTCCCACGTAGTTAATTATTTGTTACCAAAGAATTTAAAAAAAATATTTTTTGCAAGTGTTAGAAGTTTATAAATCAGAAAAGCTGGAGGTATTATTTAATCTTTTAATGACCAACACAAGTAGTTTGAATTGAAGTGCCCATCCATGTTTATTATCAAAAAATTTAAAAAAAATTCTTTCTGCAAGTGTTAGAAGTTCCCAAGTCAAAAGAGTTTCAGGTCATTTTTAATCTTTTGATGACCAACACTTGGACGGGTGGGTGGATCTCTTTAAGTCATGATTACCAGCGAGTAGTTGGATTAAAGTTTCCACCCAGCCTCCCAAGTGTTTGTTATTAAAAAATTAGAATTTTCTCTTCTCTGCAACTGTTAGAAGCTACCAAGTCAGAAAAGGTTGAAATAAAACTTTAAATTAATCAATTTCATTGTTTTTTTTTTATATGTTCTATACTACCCTTTGAGGAACAATAACACTCACGCTTTAAAACCAGCTGTAGCACTAGCGGTTTAAATTTTTTGAGAGTTTTGTTGACAATAGCTTAAACGTAAACTAAGACGGTGCAAAAAACCAAGAGTAATACAAATCCAGATATAAGTCTTTCCAAAAAGCAAATAAGGAACATGGAAAGTTGATGGAAATAATTGTGAAGTCAATACAGAACCCAAACTACGTATGCCAACAAATAGTCTAGTTTGCTAAAATATCTACTACTACTATCAACCCAAAATTGACTGATATGCGGGAAATACCATAAGCATGCAACTGAAGGCCGTTGGTTTTACCAAATTTATGAGCTACAGAAAAGTTGCTAACTTTGGGTGAGCATGTCAACAAGTCAGTAGTTTGGGTTGCAATGTCCCACCCACTCACGCAGGTGTTACTTATCAAGAAATTGAATCACGACCTTCTCTTGTGGCTAAGTGACTTATAACGTTTGCAGAGAGGTCAAACATTCAATTTCTTGATGACAAATGCTTGGTTGGGTGTACCCACCTATAGCATAATACCGAGTCAGTAGTTTGAATTTGAGTCCCCACCTACTGACCTAAGTGTTAGTTATCCAAAGATTGGATCACGACCTTCTCTTGTGACCAAAAAATTTCTAACCTTTGCAGAAAAGTCAAACATAAAATTTCTTGACAACAAACACTTGGGTGGGTAGGTGGGACACTCCATATCATGGTACCGAGTCAGTAGTTTGGATTAGAATGGTTTCAGAAAGTTGGTTTACTACCTTTTTTTGTAACCAAATGACTTTTAACTCTTGCAAAGATGTCAAACATTGGATTGGAGTAGCCCACCCACCCACTTAAGTGTAAGTTATTAAAAAGTTGGATCAGAACCTCTTCTTGTGACCAAATGGTTTTTCACTTTTGTAGAGAGGTTAAACATTAAACTTTTTGACAAGGAATTTTTGGGTGGGTGAGAAGGACACTCCATATTATCATACCAAATCAGTAAATTAGATTGGAGTGTACTGGTTAACATTTTGTGTTTCTCTTTATGGAGAAATGTATTACTAAAAGACAAGCTATTAGTAAAACTTCTCTTCAAACTTAATACTTAAACGCTTTTAAACTAACCAACGCTGAGATTGATTGTACAATTAATTACCACAACACTAAGACTTGTAGTGATATCTGTTTTTAAAAACTTCTGAAAACATAAGTGCTTTCTTTCTAAAAAATAATGATAATAAACCATATTCTAAAGTGTAAAAGCAACAACATTTCCAATAACAAACAAAGCATTGTATTTGATTCCTTAAAAAGAAAAAACAATTGTTACTGCTAAACATCATTGCTATTGGCTGAAGACTACGCTTGGAGAAAATAACTTAGCGTCAAAAAACAAATAAAATATTTACCGAGTCAAAACAGTCAACATTTAAGTACAAAGCGGAAGGAAAAAGCCCAGAATGATCAGAAAACTGAAATTTTGCTTTACTTCAAGTTGATGTCTACTCTAAATATAAGAAAATTAGCTTAACTAGCAGCTGGAATTTTTAAGTTGTATGAGAACTTTATCTGCCATGAATCATCCAAGTTTACTGCGCTACTAAACATGCTCTCACACTTTTGGTTTGAATACCTTGTTAAAACTTTTTGTTTGGTTTAATGCGACAACACGTCGTGCAACACCAAACAATTGATCTCTTGTAAAAACTGTTATGTGAAAGCATACGATGACTAACAAAGCACAAGTTCCACGCTAACTTAATTCATTAGATCAAATGCTCACATAAAAAAGTTAACTTTTTGAATAATATTGACAGTTGTAGCGTTAAATTTACCCAAAATCAAACTAAAGGTACTAACGGTAGAGTTTATTCTCTGCAAATATTATCGTATCATGTAAGATATATATTAATTAGCAGTTGGTTGGACGTAAAATATTAGCATGTTGACTTTGGATACATAGTACAAGAATAGCTGTGAATCATTTGAACCAAATGTCATTCATAAGTAGTTAAACATTAGTGAAAAATGAAATTGGTGGCAAGCGGAATTGGCCATTTGAGAACAAATATCGCTTTCTAATTAAGATAAACGCTCGGTGTGGTGGTTGGGTAGTTAAGCGATTTGATACAAATATTTAGTTGTATTGGCAATCAGCACAACACAGTTAAAAGGGTGAATAAAACTTCTTTTAATAGTCAAGCCACCACATGAAATAATTGATGTTATGTCAAAACTACCGTGACAATTTAATTTAATTTTAGAGTGTTGGTAGTAATGATGTTTGTCTGTACTGTTGACAAATTTTATCAAAATCCAATGTATAGTTTTGAAATAATAAACTTTTTTTTAAACTCAATACTTCATCAGTAAATTGTAACTAGTTACTAAATTTGAGGTTATGTCAAAATTGCCGTATCGATTTTATTAAATTTTATACAGTTTGTAGAAATAATGTTTTGCTGCATTGTTGCCAAATTTCATCAAATTCCAATGAATAGTTTTGAGGTTATGATATTTTCTTTATGTAAACATTCACTAAGTTAGATGATATGTCCAAATTTGATTATTATCTTTTTGTGACAAAATTTTTAATGAAATGGGTGATCAAAATTATTTTCCAAAATAATTTAAATAAAATCAAGTATGCTAGATTTAAATTTTGGTTTGAAAACCTAAAATTATTGCAGCTTACTTCAGAAATTTAATTTAATTAACAAAATCAACAAAATTTGGTCATTTTGATCCAAATTTTTTGGGTTGTTCAAAATTATTTTATAAAATATGATAGTATGATGAACCTATATTTTGACTTGACAACACAAAATTATTGAAGCTTACTTCAGAAATTTAATTTAATTAACAAAATCAACAAAATTTGGTCATTTTGGCCCAATTTTTTTGAAAAATTGTTCAAAAATATTTTCCATAATAATTTAAATAAAATCAAATATGCTGGACCTATATTTTTACTACGCTACTTAAAATTTTTGCAGATTACTTCAGAAATTCATTTTAATTAACAAAATCACCAAAATTTGGTCATTTTGACTCAAATTCTTTATGAAATAGTTGTTCAAAACTGGTGCGCAACGAGCTTAAACTTATTCCTGAAATTTCCCTCTTTATAACTGCCTCCGCAAGGAGAGTTCAAACCTTAAAGTTGTGTGTTAACACTTTTAGTCAACCTATGACAAAATGAGTCACACAACACAAAAAAAAGAAAAAAATAAAATATACACTTTTAGATCGGAACGCATCTATTAAACTGAAAACTGTGTTGACGTTATGCTTACAGCATTGCACTTCAAATCTTGCATGCGGGCAATTTAATCGCGCGGTTATATGGCCAAAGTGGTAAGAAAAGAAATGGTTTTGAGACCAAAACTCGGCGACGCGACAAGTTGCAATTGAAATTATTAAAACGGTTGCCGCAAGCGGTTTTGTTACATCTAAATTACATGTACAAATTTAATACATTTTGACACATAAAAAAAAAACTATAAAAATAATAAGTGGCCGTAACCACAAGCAAACCCAAATTACAAAGTGGCCGTAACCACAAATCAGAAAGATTAAATAGCAATAGACAGGAAAGCAAAAGTAGCTTTAATTTACGTTGCAAACATAAACAAATAATTTCTAGCTGAAGGATTCTCAAGATTTAACTTGACTCTCAGTTCTTTGTTGTTAAATCTTAAAATTCTCAAGCAATAGTAATTTTAGTCCTCATTGCATACATTAACAATTAATTTAAGCTAAAGGATTTTCAAAAAACATTTTTAAAAAAGAAGTAATTATAGTTTGTAATAAAAAAAAACATATATAAAGAAAGAAAAAAAATCAAGCTTGTTCACGCCTGTTCTTTGGATGGCTCTGCTCAGTACTTGGATGAGCACTTAGATAGCTCCACACAGTATTTAAATGGCTTTGCACTTGGATAGCTCTACACAGTATTTGAATGGCTCCTTCCACGAGGAAAAAAAAAACACCTTGAATGGAATATAAAATTTCCAGAACTAATAACTCAAAACAACGTTTATTTTTTTGGCGTCTTTGCTATAAGACGACTTTGGAAGACTATCAAGTGCAGTTAACTACTTTTTGGCAATATCGGTGAATAAGGTTTTATCTGCAACATTCATACTTATCAAAAATGGGCATCAAACTATGCTTGTTGCACAATAACTAACAAAGGAAGCAGAAAAAAAGATTGAAAACGTTCAAAGTATGGTACCTACCAACGGATACTCAAAGTATCATGCACAGACAAAGTGAACAAGAAGAAGAATTTGCTTCAGTGGTTTGAAATAAAGTCATTTCGAAGAGCTGTAAATATTTTCAACGGATAAAACACAGAAAAAAAAAGGTTAAAAAAAGTACTACCACACCATCAAATTTTTTTTTAACTTTTATAATCAAATGAATTAAGCTAAGTTAGCGCTTACTATTAGATGCAAATGTTACGTTCAAAAGTCTAAAATCCAAAACAAATAATTGAAATATTACATATATTACAATTAAAAAAATTATGTTGGTATAACTAAGAAGTTGGAACAAACAAATTAATTATTATGTTTCTCATTGTGTGCACATCTACCACTTTTACTTCAACAATTTGCATTTAATGTTACTGTATCTATTACTGTTTATTAATAAACACAGCAACAAGAATTACATGCTTATTTCTACATTGAACTGTCATCTTGTTCTCATACAATAAAATATATTATAAATAACAGCAAAAAGATTCTTCAAGTGACAAACAATTAAATAAGAATCTTCTATGTATGTATAATAAAAACTGTAAATAGTTCTATTATTAAATTGAATTAAGTGGTTACATTACAATCAACAGCACATATTGTATGATATGAATGATTTAATCCAACATAACACCGCAATAAGTTTTAACATCACAAAAAGCTCAGTTCATTCAAAAGGCAATTGTAATTGAGTACACATACCACTCAGTTAATAAATATTATTAATCGACAAGTTCACACGAGGGAAAAGGGGTAGGTGGCTGGATCGGCAGCCACCCTCAGATCCATAATGTGGCCCCGTGTACACATATATATGCATAAATATATGTTCAGCGAGCTGGACACGGAGGGGTTCCTGGGGATTTCGGAACATTAGAGTATTGTGGTTACTGGTGTGAAAGTGAGACTATCAGGCTGCTCACCCCTCGCGAATAATACACCCCATATCTACTACACTAACTTTATTATTTGCCCGGCTATAGATCGTGAGCATATGCTTCACTAAATTTAATTTAACTCAATCCAGTTATTATTAATACGATTTTCAACTTAATTGATAATGATAATTCAATAACACTTAAAAAGTCAAGTATAATAATAATTGATGTATGCTTAAGCCCATTTCATCTTCTTTTATTTGCAAATAAAGAAATTCAAATGTTTATATGCAATTGTCTAGATGAATAGTCTTGTTTGACAATGTGTGAAAAGCAAGTGGTAAAATATTATCCTCAGCGGGACAAAAGGTCATAAGAACAGTCACATAATGATTCAATAGAGTGTTGCACAATGTGCAGATCGAATTGGGCGAGGAAGGTCGTGGGATAGTCTCGAAAAATAGCTAAACCACAGAAACGCATCGCCGGAACAATGATGCAGTTTGCCCCGACTATAAGGTCGTCGCTTTCAATACTAAGAACATCTTAGAAAGTCTTTTGGGATTCGATTTTTAAATATTTACAACCGACAGGTAAAACAGAGCTGTCACGGCTATTAACAGGTGCTTTTGCTAAATTACTCATTTCACTTAAGTGGTTTCCAGTATTATGAGGCGCTTGTAAATCATTTTAAAATATTTATTCCAATTAATAACAAATTTAAATCAGATTAATCCTGGGAACGGTTTTTATCTTGATTATTATTATTATTAAGATCAGATTTGGTATGGAAAAATATGTTGAGGTCTCCGTGAGAATAAAATACTAATCCCTACACTTGCTCGACATTTAGCACCCAGCTTGAACGCAACAAAAATAACAATAATAAATCAGCGTTAGTGGTAGGTGCATAAGCGTATTACAGAGAGGAAGTGGGTATTAATATCTGGGGTATTAGCCATTTAGCGGCGTCAGGATCTGGGGTGGTTGTTTGTAATAAAAGGGCGCGTGGCCACCCCCTAGTTTCTAAAATCGCATAAATAGCAGATTAAGTGACCGACTTGTGTCCGACACGTGACGGCGCAGTCAGACGTCGGGACGCAGCATCAATATGGATTAAGGTGGAGAGGGCGATAATCCATATGCACATAAATGTATAGAGACTGACATTATTTTCGAGTACATTGTTACAGTTTCACACAACTAGACCGAGTCAAAGTTTTCTCTATCGATTTAAGCGTGTTAGGGAGCTTGTAGGGATTTAATCATTTAACTCCTCAGTTGGAACGTAAATAGGTTATACTGGCATTGTAATGTTAATGTAATGGACACACTCAAGGGATGCGGACTTCTGGAGCAACGCTGTTAACATATTTGATTTTAACTATCATATCCGAATACATTTTTAATTGAATTATTGTTTATTTTTTTATTGTGTAATGTAAAAAATATAAATAGAAAAAATGTAGCTAACTGTAACAAATAAATTTCTACAAAACTGCACATAACTAAGTGTGATAGATATATAAATGAACTGATAAAAAATATTAGATGTTTACATAGTAGGTTAAATAACAGAAATTATAAAAAAACATTATTAAAGTTATAAATATAGAAATCACCAAAATAACAAAGTAAAAGCTACTAAGAATCAAAAATATAAAATTAATAAAATGGGAATTTGTTACTATAAAATAATACATATTTGATTATTAAATATAATAGTTACAATCCTAGCTTAAAAATGGTAAGTATCAAGAGCAGGAAAATAATGTTTGCAGCTTCAAATGCAAAATTTAAAAACAAATAAAAATTTGTTTGGATTTATTTTTAAAATCAAACAAAATTTTAAAATAAAAAAACAAATTTTGTTAACGCCACAAAACATCACGTTTTGATCTGATATACAAGCAGAAAAACTGGTTTTCAAAGTAGGAAGGCAAAAATTTTATTTTTTGGAGTAAATATTACCTTGCTTTTATTAACTGTTTTGCATTACTTTTTGGGCGCATTAGATAAGTTTGGTTACTTTGAATTATTTTGGATTATTTTAAATAACTTTAGCAGATAATTTTGGATTACTTTAGAACACGTTTATTTATTTTAAAACACTTTGGAGCAATTTGAACTTTGGTTTAGATTATTTTGGGCAAGTTTTGATAGTTTTAGAATAATTTAAATTTGCACTAATTACTTTAGATCATTTCAACAGATCATTTTGATTAGTTTAATTGATTCAGATCACTCTGTTCACTTTAGCATATTAGTTTAGAACACTTTAGACAAGTTTTTGTCATTTGAAGCAATTTGGATTATTTGGATCTACAAGTATTACTTCAGATCATTTGTAACAGACTGTTATATATTACTTTAGAATACGTTAATTTATTTTAAATTACTGATTTTGAACATTTTTAGATTAATTTAAATTATTTTGATTATTTTGGCACATTTTGGACTAATTTCGATTTATACAAACTACTTTAGATTATTTAAAATTATTTCAAAACACATTAGTTTAATACACTTTAGATCAATTCTGGCTATTTTTAAACAATTTGTACCATTTACAGCACTTTATTTACTTTTAGAAATTATTTTGAATCACTTTAGCAGATAATTTTGTAACATTTTAAAACAAGTTTATTTTAAAACATTTTGCAGCATTTATTTTAAATTATTTTGAAATAGATTGATTTTTTTAAGTCAGTTTTGATTAAAGTAAAGTTCGTTCTTAGACTACTTAAAATCACTTCTGTAAATAACTTTAAATTACTTCCAAACGTGTTGACTTATTATAAAACATTTTACAGTGTTTCGGTTTAAAACACTTTAAACAAGTTTTGTATTTTTAAAACAATTTGGATTATTTAGAGCTGCACAAGTAATGTTAGTTTATTTGCTATTATAATTTTGTATCATTTTATAGCAAATTGATTTTTTTTTTAACATTTTGCAGCATTTTACATTATTTAGATTAGTTGAAAAAGCTATCCGCTCATAATTTAAACTTAATTCCCGCCCTCCCACCCAAAGTTTTGTTGACAAAAAAAGTATTGTAAACTATTCTCTTGCTGAAAATTGCAGCAGAAACAAAAGAGGTAGATGAAATTAGAAATCCTTTGATCACTAACACTTAGGCGGGTGGGTGGGCCATAGTAGAAGAAGTTACCCGCTTACAATTTAAACTTAGTTTCCCCCCACCCAAACGTTTGTTGTCAAAGAAATTATAATAAATTATTCTTTTGCTGAAAATTGCAGCAGGAACACAAAAGGCGGATAAAATGATAAATTTTTGAATCATCAAAATTTGGACGGGTGGGTGGGCTACAGTAAAAAAAAACTAAACGCTCGCAATTTTAACTTAATTCCGCCCACCCACCCAAGCGTTTGTTGTCAAGAAAATTATTGTAAACTATGCTCTTGCTCAAAATTGCAGCAGGAACACAAGAGCTCCCGCCCATCCCCCCAAGCGTTTGTTGGCAAAGAGATTATTGTAAACTAATCGTTTTTGTGTTGCTAATTTTGAATAATTATTCTTTTGTTGAAAATAGCAGCAAGAACACAAGAGGTGAATGAAATAATAAATCCTTTAAGCACCAACACTTGGGCGGGTGGGTGGCCCACAGTAGAAGAAGCTATCTGTCAACAACTTAAACTTAGTTCCCGCCCGCCCACCCAAGCGTTTGTTGCCAAAAAATGTATTGTAAACCAATCGTCTGTTGTATTGCTAATCAATAACAATTATTCTTTTGTTGAAAATGGTCGCAGGAACACAAGAGTTGGATGAAATAATAAATCCTTGGATTACCAACACTTGGGCGGGTGAGTGGGCCACAGTAGAAAAAACGTCTTGCCCACAACTTAAACTTAGTGCCCTCCTACCCATCCAAGCGTTTGTTGGCAACGAAATTATTGTAAACTATTCTATTGTTAAAAGTAGCAAAAACACAAAAGGTGGGTGCAATAATAAATAATAATTTGTGGGTGGACCGCAGCAGAAGAAGTTACTGCTCACAATTTAAACTTAGTTTTTGGCCACCCACCCAAGCGTTTGTTGTCAATAAAATTATTGTAAATTATTCTCTTGCTGAAAATTGCAACAGAAACACAAGAGACGGATGAGATAATAAATCTTTTAATCACCAACTCTTAGGCGGGCGGTTGGGCCTTAGTGGAAGAAAGTATCCGCTTTTAATTTAAACTTATTGTAAACTAATTGTCTGTTGTTTTGCTAACAACTGACAATTATTCTTTTGTTGAAAATAACAGCAGAAACACAAGAGGTGGATAAAATAATGTAATCTATAAATCACTAACACTTGGGCGGGTGGAAAGACCATAGTAGAAAAAGCTAACCATTTACTACTTAAACTTAGTTCCCGCCCTCCCACCCAAGCGTTTATTGTCAAGGCAGTTATTTTCAACTATTTTCTTGTTAAAAATAGCAGCAGGAACACAAAAGGTGAATGAAATAATAAACTTTTTAATCACCAACATTTGGGTGGGTAGGTGGGCCATAGTAGAAGAAGCTACTCGTTTTCAATTTAAACTTAGTTTCCGCCCACCCACCCAAGCGTTTGTTGTCAAAGAACTTATTGCAAACTAATCGTCTGTTGTATTGCTACCATTTGAAAATTATTCTTTTGTTGAAAATGGCATTGACAAGAGGTGGATGAAATGATAAATCCCTTGATTACCAACACTTGAGCGGGTGGGTGTACCATAGTAAAAGAAGCTACTCAAATACTACTTAAACTTAGTTCCCGCCCACCCACCCAAGCGTTTGTTGTCAAAAGTAATCGTCTGTTGGTATTGCTTACATTTGACCATTACACTTTTGTTGAAAATATAGGCAAAAACACAAGAGGTAGATAAAATAATAAAAACTATAGATGACTCACACTTGGGCGGGTGAGTAGAGCATAAAAAGCCGCCTACAGCTTAAACTTAGTTTCCACCCACCCATCCAAGCGTTCGTCGTCAAGGAATTTATTGGCTATGATCCGTGTTTTTGTGTAGCTTAATGTTTGCTGTAGCGTTTGTGTAGATGTATTAGATTATTCTTGCGTATTGGTAGTTAATTCTGCTGTCGGGTACATTCTTGATAACGTACTTTAGGGTTTTCTTGGCTTCTATTTGGTAGGTGTAGTGAAAGAGATTAATTATTGTACAATGGTCGTTCACTGCACAAAAATTTGCATGCAAAAGAATGTGAATGTGGATACTATGGTTACGTTATTTGTCCCAAATAGTAATGTGCAAAAGACGGCGTGTGCTAGCACTCTCTGTGGGAGCTGACGGATTTGCTGCGTTGCTAGTAGTCAAATCAAAGTGTGCCTTAGGTGGCACTAAAGACACCTAAAGTGATGGGCTTTAAGATAATGGCTTGTTAGAATAATAACTTAAGAGGACTCACTTGCATTGTGGTGAGTGCCGTTGTATTTGTTCAGGTAAACTTCCATGAACTTCTACTTCTAAGTGAGGAGAGGGCTCACCAGTTTCCTTCTACAATTTTTTTTTGTTCCTTCTCTAGGCTTTGTGGTAGGCATCAACGTTGCTGTCTAGTTTCTCTTTGGAGAAGGAGACAGTGTTGACCGGTTTAAAGGCAGGTTGCCAGAGCTGATGGCGGTGTTCAAGCTGGCATCTTTGTCTTGTTGCAGCAAGAGTAGTGCTTTTTTTGGATCTTGATACTTTTAAATTGAAGGTTTTGATCTAGGCAGTTTGCAGCTTCATTATGTCAGCGTACTCCTGAAACTGTTGGAGCATCTGCACGGTGAAATTGGTGTCGATCTTGCTAAGGTTCATGCTGGAAAAATAATTAATTAATAATAATTTGTTTACTTTAGCATATTAATTCAGAACATTTTAGAGTGGTTTGGGTCATTTTGGAACAATTTTGAATTATTTGGATTTGCACAAATTGTTTCAGATCATTTTGAATTACTTTGGATTAGTTTATAAAATAATTTTGAACTATTTTCTGAATATAAATCGGCAATTTTATTTCCTTTTGACCTTTTTTAAAACCCTAGTGTCTTCAAATTGGCTGAAAAATGTAGGTACCCAAAAAACATGTTTGGTAAATTTTTAACCCTTTAAGTCACAATAAGTGATTAAATATAGTCAAAAAATAATAAAATTACTCAAATATATTTTATAAAGTTAAAGAAAAAAACATTTAGATTATTTTGATCATTTTTGAACACTTTGGGCAGGTTTAGGTAATTTTGGAACAATTTGGATTATTTGGACCTGCATAAATTATTTTGGATTATTTTGATTTTTTGGGAAAATAATTTTAGATTAATTCAGAAATCAATTATTTGTTTTAAAACACTTTGCAGCTTTTGGATTTTTTTAGATTAGTTTGGTACATTGCGTTCACTTTAACACATTAATTTGGAACAAATTAAAATAATTGGATCTGCGCAAATTATTTTAGATCATTTGGGATTACTTTGATTTACTTTAAACCTTTTTTGTGTTAATTTAAATTATTTTGTTTATTTTAGCAAAACTTTAGACAGGTTTTAGTTATTTTGAAACAATTTAGATTATTGAGATCTGCAAAAACTACTTTAGATTATTTGGGATTACTTCAGCAGATAGTTTTGGATTACAATTATAAACCTTTGGATTAATTCAGACCACTATGTTTACTTTAGCGCATTTATTCAGAACACTTTAGATAAATTTGGGTTGTTTTGGAACAATTTAGATCATTTTAATCTGCACCAATTACTTTAGATCATTTAGGATAATTACTTCTTTTAGAACTAATTTGGATCACTTTAGTTTAATGTACTAAAGTGATCAACATTTTGGACAAGAGTGGGTCATTTTGAAACAGTTTTTTGTTTCAAATAGTTTGGATTACTATGGGTTAGGTCAGAACAAGTTTAAATTTGATTATTTTAGTTTTGATCAATTTCACAATTCAATTTGGATCATTTCAGAATATAAGTTTATACTATAGATTTTTGATTTTGTTACTTTAGATTAGTTTTAAACACTTTGGATTATTGCAGATTAGTTCAGATTGTATCTTTTTGTTTGTCCAGATTATTTTGATTTGATTCAGATAATTTATATAATTAATTTGAATTAATTTGCATCAGTTTTAATTACTTTAGAATAGTTTATACGGTTAAAATCAGTATGATCACTTTAAACTAATTTGGATCAGTTTTGAGCAGATCAAATTGTTTAATTTAGATCAGTAATTGATTGGATTAGTTTAGATTAGTTTAAACATTTCCGTATAATCAGGATCTGTTTGAACTACTTTTACATAAATTAATTTAAATTACTCACAAGTTAGAAACTGAAACCAATAATTAGTTTGGATCATTTAAACCTATTCGACTTAATTTTGATCAGTTTGGATCAATCAAGATTAGTTTGGATCACTTTGGATCAATTCAAAATATTAATTTAAATCAATTTATATTAAGAATTTTTAATTGTGTTATTTAAAATTATTGTGGGTCGGTTTCAAAAAGTTTGGATTACTATAAATTAGTTCAGATTTTTTAGGTTTGTTCAGATTACTTTGGTTACTTCAGATCAAATAACAAACAAATCTATAACATTTGAACTGATCTAGAAGGTGTTTCCTAACTACAGGCAAAAAATGAATCTTTTTTTTTAACTTTTTTGTCTACCTCGCTTCGTTTCCGAGATAATAACAAAATACAGATTATTTAAAAAACTAGTTACAAAAAAAAATTACTATTTTGCATATTAATCACAAAACCAATATTATTATTATTATAAAAATATTTTTTTTGGCATTAAAAAAATTATAATTAAGTGTGAGGTAGTTAGATTTGTTATTTTTTCTTTTGGCCTAAATCGGCAGTGTTTTATACAACTGAAAAATAATCTTAATAAATTTGACATTTCCTGCATAATAATTCACAAATTTATTAAAAACACCATCAGTTAACTATAATTTGAAAGATTAAAAAGTCATAATTAAATTACATTCCTTATCAAAGATTGTATAAATATCAAATTAAGGCCTAATAGCGACCCTCCTTTCCTCAACTTCTCATCTTCCCCTGACAAAACTTTTACCCTATCTCTACGTATCCATCATTCCTAATAAAGTCAGTCGTTTCTCAAATGTGTGTGAATAAAAAATAGGTATCACTGTCAAAACTAGTTAGTCTAACAATAGAGCCGGACGTTTCCCATTCAAGTGATATTTGTATAAAGCTAATTGTGAAATGTTAAAAAAATAACAGTCACATGACTAAGGCATACGCTGCCCGTCAAATGTAGATGATCGATGCCTTTTGTATACATAATCCTTCAGTGTGTGAACGGGAGGTCACCACCCCCTGTTTAGCGCGCTCAAACTCACCCCCTCGTTGCTCTGGGATTAACTTTTTAAAACTTCTAAACAATGACTGCACAAATTGTACCGCAAACAACACGGCCGGATTATTTTATATATGGTCGCAGGTCATTTATTTAAATCGATTGATGTTTTGTGTGTATTTTAATACTCGTGGGTACACTGGGATACAATAGTGAGGTGGTTTTATCATCAAAAAGTCATTTTTTTTATTGTATATTATTATAACGCTTGATTAAATTATAATTAAATTTAAAATGGATTAAAGTTGAAGTGTGTGAATTTATAAAAAAATTTAGTATACTATATTGAATGTTTATTTATTTATAAGAAACTATATTATATAGTTTAGAGGTATGCTGAACTATTTTGTTAAATAATTAGAGAAGAAATGTTGTCGATATTTTGATATTTTATTCACGGTACGCTAAAATTAGGTTTTTTTTTTCATTTTGGTAACTAGTTTAAGTCAAAAAACTAGGTCAATGATTTATGCAGCTGGGAAGACTAAAAAATAAGGTTTAAAATTAATAAATGATGTATTTTATGTAAATTGCCTTTTCATCCAGTAAGAGACACATATACGTGTTTCAGGGTATGCACCCATCATCAGTGTGCCTAGCATCTCACTGGTCGAAGAGATAATTTACATAAAAGTCAAAGGTGTTAACGCAATGCCCAATAAATAAATTGTCTCAGTGAGATGCTAATTACACTGAAGATTGATGCATACCCTGAAACACGTCTATGTGTCTCTTACTAGATGAAAAGGCAATTTACATAAAATACATTATTTATTTATTTTAAATGATAAATTTGTTTTGGTCATCTGATTCAAATAAAAGGCGCCAATAATGCCGTAGCCTTTCCGTGTAAGGATTTAACTTACAGTCTCCTTTACACACAAACAGTTCAATGTTTCTCTTAATATAACTAACTATAAAAACTTGAACAAATTATGTGCTTCAATAAGTTTTTGCATGTTGAAATCCAAAGACTTCTGCTCTTAGCCACCAACTCTAATAGCTAATTTGTTAAATTTTTTTATTGATTTTTGACTAGACTGAAAATATTCTACTTTTGGATAAAGTAGAGCAACGCAGCAACAGAGCAACTGCCCTGCTTGGTATTTGTTAAAGACTGTGCTTCTTGAAAACGGTAGTTGACAGCGGTTTTTGTTTTAAACTGGTGGTATGCTTGCAAAATGAATTGTTAATAACGTGCAGTTTTGGGTTTGTTTCCCATTAGAAATTGCTGCAAGAAATAAAAACGGTTATTATGTCCTATGTAAATATTGGCCAGGTTGCTCTTCTAGTTATACTTCTGAGACTAGACTATCTTGGTCTATTGTGGCTGATAGAAGCAGCTTAGTGCTAGATACTGCAAATTCTTGGCAAAAGTCGTCAAAGCACCCTCCAAAAATGTGGCACCTTGGATTAAGTGACTTGATTTATTGCGGTTAGTAAATGATTCTCAGCAGTATGGTTTGTAACTGTTAGCTTGGTATAGCTAAAAATTTGCGTTTTGATTGTCTTTATTGAAATCCTCCACGTTTAAGTCTGTGTTTAACTAACCAAATGCAATGTTAGTCTAAAACTTGCGTGAGAGATACTAAGTGCATATAGGTAGTCATTCTTTTCAAACCTTGAAGGAAAACATTCTAAGCTTTTCAGTTCAAAATTTTTTTTTAGGCCTTGCTTGGATTTGCTAAGTTTAATGTCTTTTGTTTAAAGTTGAAGTTTTGACCGACATTGTCTAACATCTTGTTCAAGATGCCAAATAGGTCATTGCTAATTTTTTTTTTATTTGATTGATGGTTAAATGTATATAGTTTTTGCAGCAACGATGCTTGCTTACAATAGCAAAAACCTATGCAAATTTTTTTTTGTCAATCAAGCGTTGTTATTACAAGATAAGATGAGCCTTGGTTTGAGTTAGAACCAAAATTTACAATTTAGGTTTAAACTTCTAAAGACGTTTTCTAGGTAATAAAAAAGTCTAGAAATCGTTCCAGTAGTATAGAGTTAGATGATTGAGAGCAAGTTAAAAAATCTTTTTAACCCGTTGAAGACGCTCCTCCAACTGTTAAGAGTTTTTTGTAGTGACATTGGAGCGCTTTTTTCTTCAAGTTGCTTTACATTAAGCACCAGTTGTTACAATCTAAGTTTTTTGAAAGTGGTGGTGGACGGCGGTTTTTGACTTAATAGTAAGCTTAAAAAACTGGTTATTAATAATATGAGGTTTTTGCAACTTTTGGTTTGTTTCTTCTAAAAATTGCTGCAAAAAGTAGAAATAGTTTTATAATAATTGTCCCTTTAGAGAATTGCATTCATTGCGACCGATAGATGATAGATACTGTAAAATTTTGGCAGTTGTCAAAAACAATAAGGAAAGTGAAGTCCAGAATCAGGTGATTGGTTTGCTTGGTTAAAACAAAGATGTTATGGTGTAAAAGTTAACGGTCAAACTGGTTGGCAAGTTTTAGCGCGGCGCCAGATTTTTATTGCAACGCTTTTAGTAGATTACGTGCCTGCAACAATTCCGTCCTTCTACCCTTATTTCTGCAATTTTGCTTGTCTTCCTGAAAATTAAAGTCTTATCCAAGTGTCACTTTTAGTATAGTCACTATTGTTTTTTTTTTTGTACGTGGTCCACTTATTACTAAGCTTTACGGGCATCAGATTTGCATAGCACACTTGGGTTCAAGTTTTGGGTGTTAAGTTGGTTATTACAACTGCCCAGTTTTGCTTTTGCTGTTGCTGACTTTGTTTTTTTTATTTGAGTTACAATTCTTACTTAGGCACAGGCTGAGGTCACTCTAGTGCTTTCCTATAAATTTTACCCTATAAGGTTTTAAGTTCACGTCTATTAATAAAAAAATTATGTTGGCTTGTATTGATGGATGTTCTTCTAAATCAATCAAATCAATCGCAATAAGATAAGCCACCTGTAATTCCAAGACGGAAGCGTTAATGGTTGCGTTTGAGAAGCCACTGTTTGCTTGGTATAGCTTATAGAATTGCCGTAACTAAAAAGGTGTTGTAGATGACGTTCTTACTGTAAACAGAGGGAGGTAGGGGCAAATGCTCACTTTTTTTAACCTTTAAAAGTAGGAGTCTAAACTTTTTAGTTCAGAATCTTTCTGCAGGACTTTTTGGGTTCCTTTGGTGACAAAGATTGAGGTATTTTTTCATGGTCTCTAGTTTTGATCAAATTTGTCAAGCAAATTTTGTTTAGAGTTTTATTGGTTTTGCTAAAAAAGTCTAAAAATTGTTCTGGTGGTATCGAAAAGGACCGTTAAATTTGTGTTAAAAAATCTTTCTAAACTTTTGAAGAAATTCTTTGTTATTTCAAACTTTCTCCACGATAGGCGCCAAATATTACGGTATAAAGTTTGGCGTTTTTTGGACTAGTAATATGCTTGAAAATTAAGTTCTTAGTAATATGGGGTTTGTGCAGCTTTGGGCTTGTTTTTTTTTTAAATTACGGCAGGAAGTAAAAACGGTTATTGTCTCTATAATAACTGTTTTCACAATTCCTAACATTTTTTTGGCAGTAGGTATTCTTCAAGATACCTTCAATTTTTGGCAGATGATATAGAAGATATTTTTTTTGTTATACTTCCGGGACAACACAGTCTCGGCCAATTGCGGCCAGTAGATTGTTGTCAAAAGCATGTTTTAAGGAATGTAGCGTCCTGGATCAAGCAATTTGGCAACAACAACAAAAAATCCCAAAAACAAAGGTAGCACTATCAAAGAAAACCGGTATAATTAGTGGAAAACGTTACTTAACGAGGAAGAACTAAAACAAATCATAAATAAACTAAATCAAAAAACTCCCCAGTCTGGACAATATTCTGTCAAATAAGTCAAAAACGTAAGCCTAACCTAACCTAACCTAACCTCTTTTTTTTTTTTTTTTTTTTTTTTTTCCTGAGGAGGTGTAAATCTTTTATGAGACACCTCGAAGGGTAGTGTCAGATTCTTACTGACTAAAACCACCTCCCCCTCTTCTTGCGGGAATGACGATCTTTCTCCACCTCGGGATTGCATTTAAGTATTTCATCAAGGTGGATAGTCCCGCGCGACCGATTTCAGGTGCGCACACAGTTCAATAATAACATCACAACATTTTTTATGTAGCACCACTTTTTTTTTTTTTTTTTTTTTTTGGTGGTACAATTTGCATGTTAACTCAGTTTTTTTTTTTTTCTTTTTTTTTCTAACATTTTTATGACAATAACAGTCTACAAAACATACATAAGAAAACAAAATTTTACATAAATCCACAAAACATTTATGAGCAGCTACGGCCCCACCCCCCTCCCTACTTCATTCACACCACACCATGGAGCAAGCTCCCTCTCTTCTTCTTCTTTCATACGTAGCATGGACCCTATCATGGTGGCCACAATGTCCCAATTGGACACTGAAGACAACATTACTACCACCATGTTATCCGGGTTCAAGCTCTCTCCCATCAGTTTTATTCTTGCTCTTTCACGCGTTTCCAACCATCTCTCGCAATGGAACACGGTGTGCTCAACCGTATCCCTTTGCCCACAGTACAGACATTCATCACTTTCAATCAATTTCATCCAATGCAGGTACGCCCGGAAGCAACCATGTCCCGTTAGTACCTGCGTGAGGTAGTAGTTTACCTCACCATGGCCCCGACCTACCCAACGCCTCACGTCTGCGATGAGCCGTCTGGACCATGCCGGTTCACTACCACCCCCACTCGACACGCATTCCTCCCAACTCTTCTGCCATTCCCTCCACATCCATTCTTCCGCTTCACACTTTGTAAGGCGACCCTCCCAGACCGCCGTCTTCACTTGCACCACAAGATCTAACGGCTTCGTGCTTGCCACAACCAAAAGGCCCGCCGTCGGCGCTGTAAACCTAATCTAACCTAACCTAACCTAACCTAACCTAACCAAAGCTGTACTAAAAGCAAATTATTGAGTAAAGATTTTTTTTTTGTGAGAGGTGGAAATGCTTTATGCACTGGCCCTAATTCAATGCATTGGAGTGTAGGACTGAATATTGTTACCTTACCCACTAAAACCACCTTTCGTGTTTCGGAGTTACCAGCGGGACTGCCATAAGGCATTGCTTTGCTGGCAGCTACAACTTTGCTAATTCAATTTTGCTAACTTACGTTATTTCGTCCTGTTCTTTTTGTCTTAGTATGTTTTTAATACTCGTTTGAACACACCTCCATTTGGGCTCGCTTTCCAGCATGTGCATTACAATGTTATCTGCTGTGACCTCTTCTGCACCTAGTACAGCCGTTCAGCTGCTTCTTTCTTCTAGCCATTTAGCGCATGCTAGAACCGTATGTTCAGGCGTGTCTTCCGTTCTACAGTACGGGCATTTTGGTTCAGCTTTCCGCTTAAACCTCTTAAGGTAATTCCAGAAACATCCATGGCCACGTTGCCGTGTTTCCTGTTTATCCATGGGGTTATTTCAGGGATGAGTCTCCTAGTCCATTCTCCAGTCGGCCCTTCTTCCAGCCACTTTTTTTCACACTGCGCAATTGTTGTCTCTTGCGCCTTCTTTTTCTGCTTGTTGTTTCGGGCCTCATAGCTCTTCTCCAAAGCCAGTAAATGCAGAGGTATTGTGCTTGCAATTGCAAGCACCGCCTTGGTGGAGATTGTTCTGTAGGCGCACGTTACTCTAATTGCTACCTTTTGTTGTGTCCGCAAAAAGATGTCCTTGTACTTGCGGACGGTTGCCCACTGGCTTCAAACAGGTGCCCCGCCCCGTACAGAACAATAGACGATACCACGCTACATTTTTACTCTCTTTGGGTCTTGCTACGTTTGGCATAAGTATTGCAAGTTTGGCAGTGACACGGTCTGCCTTTTCAGCGGCCAAGGCTATGTGTAGGCTTATATTGCAGTTGTGAGCAAAAATGATGCCATGGTATCTCAGGCTCCTCTGACTTGTAATTTGTATGTCGTCAACCATGAAAGTAAATTCTTTTAGCTGTTTTCTGTCCGCAAGAATGACCAACTCCGTCTTCTGATCAGCGAGCTGTAGCTTCCTTTTACCTAGCCACCCGACTATTTTGCTTGCTGCCCATTTGGCATTATCGACCATATCTTTGACATACATTCCTGCAATGACCATACCCACGTCGTCCGCGTAACCGATAAGGGAAATGTTTTTCGGCATTACATTCCACAGGGTCGGACCCTTTACTGAGCCCTGTGGGACCCCCGCCGTGACCTCCATCGCATGCTTCTTTTCAAGCCTTTGCCAAGATGATTAATGGCCCGCAGCGCTCTAGCCGTTTATTTGGCTAAAGATACTAGACTTTATCGAAGAGACGAGACTACTTAAGAAGTAAATCTAGTAAAAAAAATGGGAAAAGAATAAAAACTAAGTCTTATATCTCAATCATCAATCTTACTAGATGTACTATCGGTAGTTTCAAATAAACTAAAACTAAACAATAGTTTATGTCCATATATTATAAGTGCTTAGCCATTGTGATGAACTATTAGTGTGCAAGAAAATTCGTACTATATATTAAGGCGTCTGCAAGAAAGTTTAATGGCCAAAAAGAACGTTTTAGAGAACTCTACATTTACATAGACTTAAATTGAAAAAACTTTTGTCTAGAGATTTTTGTGTTTAATATCAGATTTTAAATTTGCATTTAAAAAAAATTAGTAGTAAAACTTTGTTGAATTGTATACCAGTTTTGAAAACCATAATGATGCAACCTACTGCCCTAATTAATAACATTCTATCTGGATGGTTAATTATTCAAATTAACAATTTTTGGATGAAAATATCTTTTTGTCATTTAGCATTAAAGATTATAACTTATTGATATACTTCAAATTATATTGAGCTTTATAAATAAAATTTGATAATGATAGTAATATTGAATTTAATTTTTATTAAAATTATTATGTGAATGAGTTGTTTTGAACACACGATGATGTGGGTTAAAACAAAAGATTTGTATAAATTAGGTATGATTTGTTTTTATAATGTGGTTGAGTAGCTAAAATTGGGTGTCAAAGTTTCTCACGCGTATCAAAGATCCGATCCTGATTAATGATATCGAGCGGGAGGATGAGATAGGGAGCGAGACGGTATCCAACACCCTTCACCTAAACGAGCGAAAGAGAAAATGTGCAGGACTAAAACGGGCTGCGCACGAAACCGAACAAAGTTCAGAGCAAACCCACAAAACTGCCACTAATCATGTTGATGCATTTCTAGTTTTAAACAACTCTCAACTTTCAAGTCGTTATTAATCCTTTATCATTGATTTATGGACGACTTTACAACAAAAAAATAATATAAAGTTAGGGGAAAGAGAATCTCGGCGCAAAAATATTGCACAAGAATGTGGAACGGATCGGATTAAATATGTAACAGCATCTCCACGGTTGATGTATTGTTTCGCTGGCCGGGATTTATAGCGCCATATTTTCTAGCAGCGTTTCGTGCAATTCTGCATATTTAAATTTTAAAAATTACATCCATATTTGCATAAGGAGGGAGAACAAAAAAGGAAACAAAGGATGGATAAAAGCTGCCTGCTTCAGCAGCTATATATTATATAATGGTTTTGGCAAGGACTATCATATTTTATTATCAAACAATTTTTCATTAAAAAATTACCAACAAATTGCTTCAAACAAAGTTTTAATGTATGAACTAAACTTTGCCGCCTATTAAGTAATAAAAAAATCTATACGTTTACCAACAATCAATTTAGTAAAAATACAATAAACCCCACATCGTTTGCAAAAAACTATTAAAAAAATATTCAAGAATTTTTTTATTAATCGTTTATAAAAGTCAAAACTTTATCTAACAATAGAAATGATTTATATCTAATCCATATGTGGGGGCATTATAAGATGCTTATGGTCCATAAACACCTATTGTAGGTGATCCTTCGGAGGGCAAAAAAATCTCGATCACAGGCGTTTTATTATCCATCGAAAGAAAATGAAAATGTAATAATAAAGATAAATAGTGGGCGAGGGAATGTGGCAAGTGACAGGGTTGTGCACCCCCCGGTCAGGTCGCAGCATTGTCGAGAACCCCCAGATCCCGGTAGCAGTCTTGGTCTCAGCATAAATCACTCTTTATATTACCTGTAGAGAAACGCAGGTAACATAATGTCTTTTGCTACGTGTGGCTCTCTCCATGCACATTTTTTTATGTTATTAATAGGTGGGAGATAGTGTTTGGGGTGTTTGTAAATTGCTCCAAACAATAAGAATTGAATTATTACTTAGTTTATAAATTATTACAAAATATTTTACTTGAAATATTAACTCAATCAAGTTTAGACATTTTTTGCAGCTACTCAAATATACAAATGATTATTAATTTAAATATTTATTATGATAATTTAGAAGTAGATTTTATCATTAAAATTTGTGTCTTTTATGTGTGCAATAAAATAAAACTCATACTACTTGAAATTAAGTTAGCACGATCTTTACAATGTAGAATGGTGCTTGAAGGGCTACTTTAATAGTGGCAAACAGTTTGAGTTGGGAACAAATCTTAAAGACTTGCAAAAACTTTAAAAAGACTATAGTAATAGCTACTAAACTTAAATTGTCTTAACGGCTTTTAGAGGACATTGGACGTTTAAGAAGACTTTAGAAAACTCTAAAAAACTATAGAAAATTATAAACCTTTTAAGAAAAGTAAACCTAAAAAGTTTTAAAAGATTATAGAACGCTTCCTAGACAACTTTGGAAGGCGCTAAGAGCTACCAAAAGCAGATAATTTTTTTTTTATTAGTTTTTAGTGTTAATTAATGTTTATTAAAAACCATAAACTAATTAATTTATTTACATTTAAAGCATATACTCACAATTAACGCGTGACGTCAGTTGTGGGCATAAAACATTGTTATGTTAGCTTCACTACGCATAATAACACACGATGCGTTTATAAGTGTATATATGCCCACAAATAGCGCGTGAAGTCAATATGTATAAAACCATAAAACGTTGTTATGTTAGTTTTATTATGCAACAATAAAAAAATAGCTCACGGCGCTTTAGAGTGCGTTTACTTGATTCACCAAGCGCTTGTAGAAGAGACACAAGATTATCGAAGTACTTAACTGCTAAAGTTTTGATGTATTGACGCAGCGGGGGGATTCCTATTTCTGTTTGAATGTCACTGTTTTAAACGTACAATAGAGCACCGAGGTGTCTCTTCAAAATAGTAGAAGTTGCAGCTTGCGGTTATGCCCCAGATTGTAGATGCGTACGTTAGCATAGGCGTAATAGTAGAAGTGTAGAGTCGGGTTTTATTTTGAATCAACATGCCGTTGTTTTGACGCAAGATCGGCAACAAAAAATTTGTTTGCCTCTGATTAGCAAAGGCAATCTCCAGATGCTTAACAGCACTGGACTACGATATGAGAATGTCGTTAAGATTGACGTCCTCATCAGGAGTGATTCGTTGCCGTGTTAAAAGAACTTTTTGTAACTTCAAAATGATCACCGTGAATAACTTTAAAGAGTTTAGCGGTTTAAATATGAAAATACCAACCTTACAAGACGCAGAAGAAAATTGTTCTTGTACATTTGATAAAGAAGGCCCTTGTGCCAAACCTTGTCAGGTTAGTTTTGATGGACAGCTCCATCTAAACCCTTGTTGGTTGGGGGGGGGGGGGATTGTTAGCTTACGTGTGTTTCTGTATTATGTCCAGGATTACCTTCTCTATGACCTTATTTAAGATGCATAGTAAACTGATAGGCCCATAGTTTTGTAGAAATTTTTTGTTTGGGTATGTTTATCATCAGTGAGAATTTCATTCTGTGAGAAAGTGCCCAGTTTGAATAGTTGCATTTGCAATATTAGTGAGTGCCATTATTATTAACTTTAAATTTTTTGATAATTTCTTTGATTTGAGAAGGTCATACGCTTTCCAGCAGTGCGTCGTCGTCTTCGCGTTTAGAAAGTTTCTGATTGCCCGGTAGACAATTTTAACGTGCTCCTGATCTAGGTCTCTTATGAATGTGGAAGAACATTAAAGCTCAAAGCCTTGGTTTTTTCTTCTATAAAATATTGAACCCCATTTTTGCCATGAATGGCTTAGATGGGGACTCTTCTGTTGCGTAAGGCCTTGGAGGTTTTCAACATTGGATAATTGTCCTTTTTGAATGATTCCAAAGTGTTTTGCTAGCAACCTTATCGCTTCTTTTGCATTGTTATAAAGCTCATTCAAGATGTCCCAGGGGACGCGGTGACTCTGCCATTGAGTTTGTGAAGCGGGATAGTCCTAGAGAATTATTGACGCGGACTTAATGGGTCTAATGAAGCCTTTTTCGTGGTTTTGCAGATTTGATTTGTAAACGTTTTGTTGGCTCTTTTAAGGTCAACAACTGGGTACAAAAGAAGAGAATCCAATCCGTGCAAGTTACGATATTTCCTCTTTCCCCTGTTCCCCTTCCGTTGAACTTCAGTATTACGGGGTCATGATTGGGGCTTAGGTCATTGAAGACGCGCACGTTTTCTTGGAGCCCACTACTTGCAATCTCTTTTGTTGGGCGTAGTCAAACAACATTCGTTTTTTAGAGTTCGTTCTCAAGCTGTTCCACACCGGGTGTTTTGAGTTAAAATCTTCAGCAATTAAAGTAGGGTGAAGACTGTCAAGGATTGCATCAAAATCCGCCTTTCCGAGACTAAACTGATTGTTTGTTCCGTTTGTCTATGCAAAAATAAGTTTAGACGCACAAAACATTGTCACAAAAAGCACTTAATAGTAGAAAAGCTGTGCGTTTGGCGTATTTATTAATTATTTAACAAACCGCATAGCAATTAACGTACCTGCAACAAGATCTTAATTTATCAACTTTTGCAGCACGGCATAATGTTTGATAAAGATGTCCTTCTAAATTACTATTTGTCACTGGAGCACTTACTTGGTTTTTGGCGCATTTGTTTTGATTTTTTGAGGAAATTTAGGTAGTAATACTACTGCTTGTTATTGTGGCCAGTTAGGTTCCACGCAGTTTGTTAATTCTGGCCGGTAACTTGACTTTTTGATAACACCTTTTCTCAAAATGTTTGTTGTTGCGGTTTTTGGCTGGCATGGTCTCTCAAATTTTGTACAAGGTTGGTTTTAGATTTTTCCTGTTGTCACGTTTTGTTTGCTTTATAGCAGTGATAAGTGTTTAATTTTGCTCTTCTTAATTTTCCAGTTGTGTTGTTAATCTATTTTAGTAAAAACTTTGGGCTGTAGTGAACCCCATTCTTTCTGAAGCAGTTTTTTTTAGTTCCAAGCTGCTTTCATAGAGCAATTGATGATACTTTAGAAGTTGTGGTTGGTTTGTCATCAACCTAAAGGTAGTATTTCATCACTATACAGGTTAGTTTTTGTTTACTTTAACTTGTACTCTTAGATGTTTTTATTAAGTATATCAAGTTTTATTACTGCAGATCTTGTGGGGTTACAGTTTGATAACTTGTTTGTTAGTCAGTAAATTAGGTCAAAAGCCTTTATATTATGAGAAGTTGTTGTTGTATTATATTGGTTATACGTAGGCTATCTTAATGTGTTTTTGCTGATTTTGAGTTTAGATTTTGAAAAAAATTTGAAAGAATTTTAGTTTTTAGTTTTAGCTTTAAAGATTAAAAAAAATTCTAGAGTTTTTTCCAGATTGTTTTGCTTCAGATTGATCTTGACGTTACTAGTGGTAACAGTGAGATCTTAAAATAAAAAAAAATCTTTTGGGAATTTTAAGTCCGTATTGGGAGTCAATTCTAGCGTTACTAGTAAAAACAGTTGTTTCTTTAGCAAATTTTACTTAAATGTCGAAACTGGTTTGGAAGTTACTCGTTTGTTGGGTATTGTATCAAAAGTGTTATTTTGATGAATCCTTGTTCAGATACTTTTTACGAGAGATTAGAGCGCTTGCTCCAGGAATTGTCCAACGTTACAGCTTGCGGGGCCTAATCTGTAGATGCCATATTGTGTTTTGGGTGTTCTTTTGACTATTTTATGAATTGATGTTTAGTAGTTTGATGATTGGTTTAGAGCAGAAGTTGACAAGCTACGGCCCGCGAGCCAAATCCGGTCCGTCATCTATTATTAATCTACATTTCTAAAAAAATTTGGCAGATTTATTTTCTTAACTTAAACTGGAGTTAGAACAATGTTTTTCGGATTTTGATGCAAGAGCAACAAGTTTTTTCATAAAGCTAAACATTTTTATAATCTGGTTCTTTTCAAAATAAGCCGACATCTGATTTAGAGTCCTTTGCGCGTAAAGCTTTGCAATTAACGTTTGTATCTCTTATTACTTGTTCTTTTGATAGTTTGGTTGTATAATAGAAACTAACAAACTAAATTATAATTTCTGACTAGTAAGTCTACACACATTAATGAAAGATGCATACCTTGAGACAATAGTGTATGTGTCTCACACTTACTAGATTTATTCACTTTTACAATTTAGGAATTTAGATGTTTTTGTTGGTGCAGTTGTTGTATCACTCTTTTAGAATTGTTACAAATTTTTGCTTAAAAATAATTAATTATAATTTATTTAATATTAAGTATATTTACGGAGGATGAATTAGATGAAATATCAATATCAATTGCTATGTTATTAAATACAGAAATCAAAGGTGTTTTAAGTCGTCTTGCAATAAATCAATAAATTTAAAATTATTTCATAATTAATACTTTCAGATAAATGATTAATAACATCTGTCGTTATTTATTGCACGTCGGGAAGAGTGCACATCTATATATTATATTATAAAACACAACACAGCCTCCAGAATACTGAAACCGGATTGTTTGTCTAGATCAGAAAATAAGCGAACAATAAATTTCGATACGTGTGCGATGGGGCGCGCTTAATTCGCGACAGCGTCACGGAGCGCCCCCGCGGCATCGAAGACGCGAACCGACTCCGAGGCGTCTACCGGAAATGACGCCGCAGTTTCATCTCCGGCCCATTTCCGGCCCGAACGCTCTAATGTGCATTCGGCCATATTCATGACACACTCTGTTTAGCACTTCTTCTAATTTTAATATATATAGGCATTATAAGCGTCCCTGTTTCCCCAAACCCGAATATCATTCCCCCCTTTTCAGAATACGAATCGTATAAGCGATGCGCATATACAAACCGCGAAAACGTTTGTTGCCGGAAAAATATAACGTCAACGGCGGGGAGAGGGAATTATGATTAAATGTATTGTGTTGCAACTTTTTAAACTGATGACATTTAACTTTTAATTCAACATCGTTTATAACTTTTCTTCTATGAATATCAAATACTAAACGCTTGCTTTATATTTAAATAAGTCTCTAATCATATTTTCTTACTTAGTGGTAGTGTACTGTAAATCTAATAGTATAGAATATGAGAGAGCGCGAAAAAAAATTAACTAAATCTATGCTAATTATATACTATAGTGTAGTTTCCGCGCTCTATCTTGATATTGAATAGAGTATAGTTGGTAATAATTAACAAAATAAAAATGAATAAATTTAATAAACTAATAAAATTCTAAAATCTCTTCAACCCAGCATTATCTTTTCCATTAAGCTTTTAATATGTGTCTTTTATGATGTTTTCACTACAACATTAATAAAATAAAAAGTTTTACTTGTGATACATTAAATGTGCCCATTTATAGACATAAAAAGTCTAAATTTATATATATAATGTGAGTCTCATGGAGTTACATTAATATATAATATAAAAAGGAAAAGACATAAATAATATGGTTACACCTTTATAGACAAGCTATTAAAACATATTTTACCCACACCCATTATAGCAGCAAAAAGGTAGAATAAAAGACATAAACGATGTGTCACTAAAAAAGTTTTACTGTCTCATTTTTTTTTTCGGGGGTAGACAACTGTGCCACCGTTTGGGTCAAGGTAAATTGCTTCAGGTGAGAAACGAATTATAGATTGAATAGGAAGAAAATTGAATCTTTAGTTTATGATACAATATCGCAAATAATATGGAAAATAGTATTTACAATTTTGTTCCATTAACTTTGATTGAGTACTTATGTAAGCAATTTAATAATGAAACATTCTTTTAAAAGTTTTTAATACAGTATCACTAACATTTGAGTTTCAATTAGTTATTTATAATTGACATGTGAAGTTGCATCGGTGTGATCAGCTGGGAGGCATCAATCAAATACAAATTATTTCCAATATAGATGAATAATCTAATTAGGTGGTACATACATACGATTGGTACCTGCAGCATTATCTCTGAACGCATAGACAATGCCAGAAATAGAACAAATAAATCAATTTACTTTTCTTTAGGAAAGTGACAAAGTAATGAATTCAATTATGTTGTTATTTAGGTATAATTTAAAAATAAATTTAAATAAATTAAAATTTAACTTTGTCTACAATTGCTTATGTTTTTGCTGATTAATTAAACACATTTTCTAGTAAACAGTTTGAATTTTTTTAAGGCTTCTTGTTCATATTGGCCGACCATAAAGGTATTTTTGCAAAAAAACGCAATGATATGATAAGGCTTTTTCCCTTACTTGGAAACAATATTCAATACAAGGACAAATATAAGTTTTATATATGGGTAATTCCATTACTTTTTGACTAATTTGAAAAAGTCGACCTCTTTGATTTTGCTCAAATTTTCAGTGATTAAAATATAGATGAAAAAAATGAGATTCCCAAAACTTTGAACCTTAGAATATTGCCTGTTCAAAATGACACACATTTGAAGGTCAGAAATTTCCCAAAAAAACGTCTTTTTTAGCTTATTTTGTATCTCAATTTTTGGGTTTCTGGAAAAAGATAAATATTTCTTATTAGATGTACTTTAAAACCCATATTTTTATGTTTTATATAGTGGCAGTCATTTTGATATATTAAGCTTCAAACATTATTCAAAAAAACCCGTAAATTTAGCAGAATTGCAAAATTTTGCTTTCTTTAAACCGTTCTAATTTTGTCAAATCTTAACCAAATTTGATCCACAAGATCTAGATTTCTTCGTGATTAATCTCTTTTTAAAGTGGTCACACAAGACTTATAAAAAATATTTTGGAGGGGGGGGGGAGGGGGGGGATGCGTCGAGAAACTTGTTTTAATTTTTTACTTATTAGTAGTCTATTTATTGATTTATAAGAATATGAAACTCTCAAAAAAATTTACAATTTTTTATGTTTTTTTGATGTTTTATAACTCTGACTTTGAAAAATTGCACTTTTAATGCAAAATAAGATTTTACTAATGAAATCAATCAGAAATTTTCTGTAGAATTCGATTCTAGCGTCATTTTGAACCCACGCTTTTTTTAACTGCCAAATTGACGTATTTTGATGTAAATTAGTTAGAAACTATAAATTTGTTTTGTGTATTTGGGTTTTACAAGTCTAAAACTGCAAAAATAGGCTTATTTTACAACATAAACTCTTACAAATACACGTTTAGCAAAAATTTGAATTTTGTGGACAATTCTAAAAAATAGTCATTGTCATGCTCATTGTCAGTAGAAAAATCTACCTAAAAAAAAATTTACAAAATATTTATGCAAAAAATGCGTTAAAAATTAATTATTTTTTCATATTTACTCAAAATATTATAAACACTCTAGGATAAGGTTTACCATTTTTTTTTTATCTGGAGTATATATTTAGTTGAGCTTGTAATCCGATTTTTTTCTGCACCGCTGCAACATTCTTTAGGTAGTTAAGAATCGATTCTTTTCTGATCTCAACCTAAAATGTCTTTATTTTTATAAACTTTTTAAAACTTCAAAGCTTCAACATTCTTTCAATCAATTAAATTTTAAAAATCTGTCTAAAGTAAAGATTATGTTGAGCTTATAATCTATTTCCAAGACATAGATCTGCAGCGTTGTGACATTCTTTAGGTTGTTGAGAAACAATACTTGTCTGAGCTCCAGTTCTTTATAAACTTCAATACTCTTTGAAACTTTACAAATCAACTAAGTTTTACAACTCTTCAAAGTCTCAATACTCTTTTGAACTTTAAGCTTCTTTAGACTCCAGGACCCGTATTCTGGCACTCATTGCGATCTCGCACTACGTCATAGATTTCCCCTACCGGAGGGGAAGTGTGACATTTAAATCATAAATTTGTAATTAATAATACATATTGACGTTTAAAAATGCAAATAACTTGAAGCTTGGTATTGAATTTATATTACTAGATAGTCCTGTAGTACGAAAAGAGATCACCAGCAGATTTTTTTAATTAATGATAACGTCATTAATTGCGATAAGCGATACGAGATACATGCCAGAATAACCCCCCTGTACTCTTCTAAGCATCAGTAGTCTTGAATATTCTTTTGAACATCAATAGTCTTTAACGCTTTTTTGAGCATGAATAGTCTTCAACGCTTTTTTGAGCATAAGTAGTCTTCAACGATCTTTTGAACTTTAGTAGTGTATCTAGAGTATATATTTAACTGAACTTACAATCTATTTCCAAAACAAAAAAAAAGCAAAATTTTCTAACTCTGTCTAGAAGTCTAGAGTTTTATAATTTTTATTTATTAAGCTTCCTTACTTTTTAAAACTTTAAAACTTAATTTAGTTTTGCAACTCTTAATATTCTTTTGATCTTTAAGACTATTTTGAACTTTAAACTCGTTTGATCTAGAGTATAAATTTTGCTGAGCTTTTAATCTTCTTGTAGAGCATTTTTATGTCTATGGCATTGCAACAGTTTTAACTTTGCATAAAGTCTCTAAAGCTCAATACTCTCTTAAACTTTAGACTTTTTTAGAGTCTCAATAACTTTTTTTTAGTTTTAAGATACTTTAGAACTTCAACAATCTTTAATACTACTCTACTAAGTGAAAAGAATTCCAATCCTCTATAGAGTCAATACTTTTTGAGTTTTAAGACTTGTACAAACGTACGAATATCTTCGGGCCCTCAAAATTCTTTTAACGTTTCCTTCTTAAAACCTCAACACTTTTTTGTGCTTCAGTGATTTAGCTGAGCTTTTTATCAATTTCTTAAGCATTTTTTACAGCATTGCAACATGGTAGGTAGTTAAAAACCAATCATTTTCTAAGCTCTAACTCTGTCCAAAATCTTTTAACTTCAATTGACTCGTTTTAAATCTCACCTGAACTTAGAACTTCTTCAAATCCTCAATATTCTTTTAATCTTTGAGATTTTTTTAAATCTTAAACACTTTTTTAAACTTCATTACTCTACCTACTGACTCTAAGCTTCAATATTTCCAATCCTATATATAACTTATCTGAGTTTCGCTGCCTTTCTTAACTTCAAAAATGATTTTGCCTAGAGTCTCGTGAGTTCTGAGTCTTGAGAATATTAATAAAAAAAGCCAAGAGTCTATATCAAAGCAAATAATTTTTTTTTGCGGCTTGGCCACATACATTTTTGTTAGTCTCTAGGTCATATCTTAGTATCTTGTGTTTTGATCTTTTATATCTTCCATTTGTAAACTGCTTAAAACTGCAATACTACGTCTAGAGCTTTAATATGCTGTTTGAGTTTCAATACACTTTTAAGCCTCCAATATTATATCTCTAAATTTAGATAATCTCTAGAATATAGAAATTAAAAAAAAAATTACTGTAAAGTTTTGAAATACTACTAAAAGCTTGAAAATTGCATCTAGAGCTTAGGAGCTGATCATTTATAATTTTATTATGCTTTCTCTACTTTTTTTAGAGTTCTCTGATTAGCAAGATTTTGATTGTTTGGGTTACCTTATTGACAATTTTCTTCGTAAACTTTAGAAATAATCTCTAAAAAATTTAGGTATTTTATCAAGAATTAGCCACCATAGCATAAAAGCTGTAATATCTCGGAAAGAATCTAGACGTTCAATCAAAAAATATAGCTATCTCTAGACTATAGATGTGCGACATTCTCTAAGCGCTGGGCGGGTTTATGTTTAAATGCCAAAAATAATAATATTCTCAAATTTTGAAACTTAAATACACATAACAAGGTTATATTTTCCAACTAATTTACATTAAAATACGTCAACTTCGGAGGTTAAAAATAATCTAAAATTTTTTTTTTTTGCACAGGACATTAAAAACAAAAAATATTGTTTTATGGTTTTTGCGGCTTATAGACAGAGGAGAGACTTAAAATGGGACCAGAAATAGATTCTACAAAAAAAAAATTTTTAAGTTAAAATTGCGATTTAAAAAAAATCGATTTTGTAAAGTCAAAGTTAAAAAACGACAAAAAACTAAAAACAATTGTAATTTTTTTTTTAATTTTATACTTTCATGATCCAATCAAAAGAACACTAAAAATTTATAGAAACGGAAAAAAAAAACTGTTTCTGCTTTTTAATTGTATCATTTATGTTCAAAAACTCTTAAACTTTAAGTTATAAATAAAAATACTTTAAAAATTTAATAATTTTTTTTCTGCAAAACATAGCTTGGATTTCAGTGCAATTTTTAAAACAAATGCACAATTTGCACAAATTTTTTATAATTTTATTATGGATTTTATAATTTTTGGTAGTTTTTTGCATAATTTATAGTTAATCTCTAATAAATTTGTTTAGTCAAATTAATTTTCTTACTATTTTTTTGCAAAACAATTGTTTTTTGTTATTTTAGATCAATTTCTTGCATCAATAAGATTTTTGAGCATATTTTTATTAATTTTATACAAACAAGTTTTATGCGCAATTTTTAATAAATTTTATATCATAATCAGCTTTTTTGTGTTATTTTTTATTAATTTTGCCTGGTTTTTGTAAGTATTTTTTTGTTTATTTTTGCATTGCAAGATCTTTGATAAGTTGGTGTTTGGGTTCTGTACAACTGTTGTAATTTTTTTGCACTAAGTGCATTTTTGTGTTGTTTTATAATAAATTTTACACCATTAACAGCATTTTAGTGCAATTTTTTAATACTTTTGTTCAATAAACGGCGTTTGTGCATGCAATAATATTATTTTTTGCGATCTTTGATAAGTTTATTAAATCAAATTGATTTTTTGTGCATTTTTTGTTATTTTTTTTGCAATAATATTTGTCTATGATTCTTTTATGAATTTCTTAACGCAAATAAATTTTCTGAGCAATTTTTGATCAACTTTATACCATAAATAGCTTTACTGTGCAATTTTTGATAAATGCTGTCCAACAATCGGTTTTTGGGAGCAATTTTTATGTTTTTTTTAGCATTTTATATAATAAATATGATTTCTGCAAGATCTTTGATAAATTGGTTTTGGTGATCTGTACAGTTTTTGTTATTTTTTTGCAATCAGTGCATTTATGCGTTTGTTTTTTAATAAATTTCATATTATATATATATATATATATATATATATAACATTTTTATTGCACAAGTAATTTTCAACATTTTGAACAGGTATAATACAGAGAAGGAAAAAAATGTTTTGTACAAACGGCTATCGACCGTAGACTTTCAGGCATTGAAATAAGGTAAATTAAATTGTAATTTTTATTAAAAAAACAAACAAAAAAAACAAAAAATTATGCATGATGTATGATATATGATCCAGTAATATGGTTTGTCAGGTGATATTGTTAGTAAGTCGTTGTCATTAGCGAGAGTCAGGATATGTTGGAATACTGAAAGAGCAGGTATTTTATATTTTGCAATAATCCCTAGATTTCTAGGAATTATTAGCTTATCTAAAATCTCTGGGTTGTTAGGATTATTTGCAAATTTAGTTTGAAGTGTTTTGAGTTTTTCGGAAAGTGGGATGAGGTTGGTTTTTTCATACAGTAGTTCGTTTGAAGGATTATGGAGGGGGTTATTGGGATGTCGGATTTTGGTAATAGTTCTAAGAGATGCCCTTTCTTCTACATAAAGGGGATTGAGAGTTGGTTTATTGGAATTCAGGAATATTATGGATGCGTAGTCAAGAATTGAGCGGCAGATCGTCTTGTATATGAGCGTGGCACATTTAATGTCAATTCCATTGTTTCTATACGTAAAGGATCGGAAGTGTTTTGCTCGGGATCTGATTTTACATTTAATGGAGTTAGTGTGAAACTAAAACCTTAGTTTAGGGTCAAAGTTTACTCCTAGATATTTACAAATATGAGATGGATTTAAGAATTGTTGGTTCATTTGGATACTAGGTGAATTTTCATAGATTTTGTGGTAAGGAATTAGTAGTTGGGTTTTTAGCGGGTTTGCAAAAAGGCGCCATTTATTAAACCACAAATTTGTAATATCTAACAAGGTTTGCAATTGATCCATAGATTGGTTTGGAGATTTAGCGTGAGAAACCAATGTTGTATCATCAGCATATTGTAGGATGTAGGAGTTTAGATTAAAACAGGATGGGTTAGAACTATATATATATATATATATATATATATATATATATATATATATATATATGTATATCAGAGCAAAAAATATTATATAGGAGAGGAGACAAGGGAGATCCTTGTGAAACACCTTGTTGTGGAGTGAAAAGATCGGAGTAGGTATTAGCTATGCGAACCTTAAGAGTTCGATCATTTAAAAAACCTATTGTTATATTAATTAAATCGTTAGGCACCTCTAGGACTGATAGCTTAAATAGGAGGCCTCTATGCCAGACAGAGTCGAATGCCTTGTTTATATCCATAAACAAGACGCTCGAGTGTCTGCCTTCGAGGTGGGATGTTTGGATGTTAGATGTCAGGATAGTTAATGGATGGCTTGTGGATCTATTTTTTACAAAACCAAATTGTGTAATAGGTATTTTATTGTGGATAAATTTTAGAAGTTTATTTTGCAATATACCTTTAAATAGTTTACCAAGAACTGAGAGAAGTGTAATAGGGCAGTAATTTCATATTATTAACAGCATTTTAGTACAATTTTTTATTAGTTTTGTTTAATAAGCGATAGTAATTTTTATTGCTTTTGAACAAACGCAATTTTTACACAAATTTTTATGATTTTTTATGGATTTTATACAATAAATGTTGTTCTGCTTTTTTTTAAACAGATGATTTTTTGACAGATTTCTTACGGCAAATAAGTTTGTTGTGCAACTTTTGATAAATTTGGTAACATAAACTAACGTCTTCCCAGCGCAATTTATTTTAAAACTTTTTGACTTTTTATAAATTTATTGAATCAAATTAGTTTTTGATCAATTTCTTGCAATAGAAGCATGTGTTGTTATTTGTTTTATAGATTACCTCCAGCAAATAAATTTTTAATAAATTTTATATCACAAAAAACTTTTTTATGTAGTTTTTGTTTAATTTTGTCTAATAAATTATTTTTTGTGTCATTTTTAATTATTTTTTTTGCAACAAAGGCATTTTTGCACACGTGTTTATGTAATTTTTTAAGGCAAATATGTTTTATGTCCAACTTTTAATAAATTTTATACTATAAACAGTTTTTTGTGAATTTTCTTATCAATTTTGATTAATTTTTTGCGTAATTTTTGTTGTTATAACAATGCAATAACAGCATACAATAATAGTAAGATCTTTGATAAGTTTCTTAACTCAAATTAGATTTTTGTGCAATTTTTCTTTTTTTTTTCAAGGAAAAATGTTTTTGCACAAATTTTTTTGATTTTTTAATGAATTTCTTATGACGTATAAGGTTTTATGCGCAATTTTTGATAAATTTTTTACCATAATCAGTTTTTTGTGCCTTTTTTGATTAAATTTGTTTAATAAACTGTGATTTTTTTGCAAAAGTTTTTATAATGTTTTAATAAATTTTATATAATTTTCACTGATGATGTGCATTTTTGAATTATTTTTAATACGTTTTTCTTCTTTATAGCAAACAAGTTTTCTTGCAATTTTTTTTATCGTTATATGAGGGTATGAGGATATATTTTTTAGTTTTTTTGTCGTTCTTTAACATAATTGCATTTTTTGTTTAAAAACCGCAATTTTAACTCAAAAGAAATAAATTTACTACTGAAATTAACCAGAAATTTTCCATAGAATCCAAATCTGGCGCCATTTCAAATCTATACTTTGTCTATAAGCCGCAAAAGCCATGAAACCATGTTTTTGTTCTCAGTAGGCTGGGCAAAAAGGAGCATTTTTTAAATTTTTTTTAACCGCTAAAATTGACGTATTTTGATGTAAATTAATTGAAAAATATAAATTTGTTCTGTGTATTTAGGTTTTAAGGGTCTAAAATTTAAAAAATCTGCAAAGTAAGCCTATTCTTCAACATAAACTCTTACAAATGCACGTTTAGCCGCGCTCAGAAGAACAATACACCAAATATTATTAAAAAATTTAATTCTGGAAACAATTTTACATGGAAAATAGTCAGTGTTGTACTCATCGTCTATAGAAAAGTCCATCTAGAAAGAAATGTTTACAAAATTTTCAGGCAAAAATTGCGTTAAAAATGAATTATTTTTTTATATTTTCAAAAAATATTATAAACACACTAGGGTGTGGTTTAAAACTTATTTTAACAAATTTTCATAAGCGCCAGGCGGATTTATGTTTGAATGCCAAAAATAATATTTTCAAATTTTGGCGCCTATAGATCGTGTCTAAATTTGTGCCGCAAGCGCAAAAACTATCAAACAAAGAGTAAAATGGTCCAAAATTGGTTCATGCGACAAAAGATGTATTTGTTAAACTTTTGAAAAAAATTTAAAAAAATATAATCTAAATAATTTTTAAGAAAAATTAAAAAAAAACAACAAATTTATTTTTCTAGATGGCTTTTTTGCCATATAATCACGACACTGACTATATTCTATGTAGAATTGATTGCAAAACTCAATTTTTTAATAATATTTGGTGTAGTTTCTTTGAAAACTGCTAAGTGTGCATTTGTAAAAGTTTATGTTGAAAAATAAGCTTATTTTTGCAGTTTTTTCGAGTATTAGACCTTTAAAACCCAAATACACAAAACAAATTTATATTTTCCAATTAATTTACATCAAAACACGTCAACTTTAGCGGTTAATTTTTTTTTTTAATGTTTCTTTTTGCCCAGTCTACTGAGAACAAAAACATGGTTTTATAGCTTTTGCGGCTTATAAACAGGGTATAGACTTGAAATAGCGCCAGATTTGGATTCTACGGAAAATTTCTAATTGATTTCATTAGTAAATTTTTTATTTTGAGTTAAAATTTTGTTTTATAATCAAAAAATGCGATTAAGTTAAAAACAAACAAAAAAACTTATTTATGAGCTTCATACTCTCATATATCATTCAAAGGACTACTAATATGTTATAAAAACTTAAAAAAAAATACATAAAAAAGTTTCTCAATGCACCACCACTTCTCCCCCCCCCCCCTAGCTCTGGTTCGTTTAAACGGTTTTCTCTAATTTTGTTTAATTTAAGTTGTTTGTGTAATTTTTTTTGCAATAAATAGGTTTTTTGTAAATCTTTCTATGATATAATGCAGTTTTTGACGTGTTTTTTACAATAAATGCATTTTTGCTCATCTGTTATGATATTTTTGATAGACTTTTTACAGCAAATAGATTTTTTGCGCGTTTTTTTAATATAAACGACTTTTTTTTTAATTAATTTTGTGCAATAAATGTATTTTTTGCAACATTTTTGAATAGTTTTTTACAACAAATGCATTTTGTAGACGCAATGCAAGCCATCAAAACAAAAAAATAAAACGTGTTAAAAAAAATGTAAAATATTTAAGGGGGTGGTAGTACAAACTACAACAAACAAAAAAGTCTTAATAAACATGGGTTGTCATAGCAACGGTTTTGGAGATATGAAACATTATTCATTTTTATATATTTTTACAAAGAACAGAGTTATAGAAGATGTTTGAAGTGGTTTTCTTCTATTTTCAAACAAGCACAACATCTTTGTATGAAGAGCATTTGTACTCTTTCTAATACCCTCTCATTGGCTCAGATTGCTTGGCATTTTTTATTAATTTTTAATTGCAGCTCTTCGAGGCTATTTACAAGAGTATCATAGACTAATGATTTCAAATATCTAAGAAAATAGCAAAAATCAAAAAGGTTTAATTCAGGTGATCTTGTTGGCCATAAAACTGGTCCGCCTCTTCCTACTCACCTATAGGGAAAAGGTTGGTCTAAATGCTCTCTAACGGCAATCGAAAAATGAGCTGGAGCACCATCATGCTGAAACCACATTTGTTGCCTGTGGTTCAAAGGAATGTTATGCAACAGACCATACATTGATTGTGTTCTGCAGAAAGTTGAGGTAAGCAGCGCCAGTTAATCGGTTTGGTAAAACAACAGGACTTAGAAACCTGTTGCCTTCAATATCCATACAAATGTTTAATGAAAATTGTGTCTGATGTCCGCATGCATTATGAAAATTAACAACTCTATTTTATGTGAACCCGGCTTCATCCATAAAAATTTTTTTTACAAAAAACTGCGGGTCTTCAGCATCCGTAAAAACCAGCGACAAAAAAATCTAACGTGATCAGTTAAATTTAAGGCCTGTACTTGTTATACATGATATGAAAAGAGCAGCTGTTTCTGGAGGATTTTCTAAACAAGAGTAACACCAATTCCTACTTTGGCTGACAATCTTCGCACACTCGTTCCTGGATTATGCTCTATTTGTGCTATAATTTCTTGTTCTTCTCTAGAAATAGAAACCGACCTTGATCTGTCAAAAAATAGCACTGTTTTTGAAGTGAACCGGTACTTCTCAATCTCTGGTAAATTCTTCCAAACATACAATGTGAAGAAATCTGGCAATTTGGATAAGCTTCTACATAAAGACGTTGCGCTTTGGTGGCAATTCCATTAGCACGACCATACATAAAATGCATGTCGGCTAGTTCTGCATTAGAATAATCAGCCATAGCAATAATAACTTGTACACTAACAACAACTGTCAAATACTGAATGTTTATTTCACAAAATATCAGCCAACTATGATAAGAAAATGCACGTTTTTGCAAAATAAAAAATTTAGAAAAAAAAGAAAAATAAATAAATAATGTTTCATATCTCCAAAATAGTTGCTATGACAACCAATATTTATTAAGATTTTTTGTTTGTTGTGGTTCATACTACCACCCCCTTAAATATTTTACTTTTTTTTTGCACCTTTTTTCACTTTTCTTCACAAGTTTTTTGCACAATTTTTGATATTTTTTAACGCAAATTTTAGATAAATCAAACTTTGGAGCTGGATTTTGCTAGAAAGCTAAATATGGAATCTAAAACCGGGTTTTGTTTTTACGTGGACATATCCAGCTTTTGAGGAGTAGTGCTTCTGCGTACTCAAACTTTTGTGTTCTAGTCCAAAATACCTTACTCCAAACGCAAGAAAACTACTTGCTATCCATATTTTTTGCATGACCAAAACCAGAATAAACAATAAAAATTCAAATTGTTTTTAACTTTTATATTTTAGACCAACGATTTTAATAAATATTAGTATAAGCCAAATAAGTCATCAATAAAATTGTACCAGTTTCTATTATTAAACCAAAACAAAAATAGTTATAATCAATTTAAACAAAAAAATTCAATTAATACGAATCAACATTCCAACTTTATTTAAAATAAGCAGCAATTCACTGTTAACCTTTGGGCTTATATTAACAATATAAATAACTACATCAAAGCATTCAGTATCAAAGCAGAATCTTTAAAGATTAAGTTTATATTGATAAAAATGTATAGAACCGTTGTAACATTAATTATGTGTTGAGGAACATTTTACTCTGCGTGTGTTGATGATTTAATTATAAAATAAAGATATTAAATAAAACCAACAAACCGTGAACATTTTCCAATTTAAATATAATTTAAAATTATAATAAAAGCGCAATCGTTAGCAGAGTAATGAGATGTTAAATTCCTAATTGATCCCATGCCCGTTTTATCTCACCATTTATGAGTAACAAGCTTTAATTTACGAGAACAAAAAAAATTAACTACAATATAATCAGATCGTGCGCCTATTTTAAGAAAAATTTAACACCTCTAACCATGTAATTACGCCGTCGATGTGTATTAAAAAAATAGACGAAAACCAATAACGCTTTTTATAAATTCTAATATTGAAAGTGGAGATAAGCCGAGTATACATCTTGTTATAAGTAGGAGGAGGGTTTTTAAGCGAGGCCTTCTCACGTTCACTCTGCCGAAGGAGTGAGAGAGAGTCCGGGGGGACCCGGAGTCCGGAGTCCCACCCACCCCCACAGGCAAAACTCACAACCCTATATTTTACGGCGCGCTACAAAAATGAAAATAAATTAAAATGGTAATCTACAACGTGGCTCGTGGCTGCGGTTTTTATGTGAATAAAACTTTAAAAATCTAATACGTCATTTAGATATGATCTCGCTTTAACACGAGAGCCGCGTACATTCGGAGGTAAAGCAAATCCACGTTGTGGTGCCCCCCTTTTTTTATATATAATAATGCACTCTGCTCGTGTTTATTTTATACGAGCGATCTAAACGAGATGGAATTTATAAGTGTGCAGTTTTTTTCAAGCGAGAGTGTAAAAATGTGGAAATTAATTATAAATACAATTTTGTAAAGTAGCATAAATTTTTTTCAATTATTATGATCTTGTCAACTTTAACCGATTTGTATATCAAATGGCTTCAATCTTTATCAATTTGAACTAACACATTGCAACAATAAAATAATGGTTTAAATCTTTAGTGATTTAATCAGGGAAAGTATTTGTTGTACAAAATTGTAAAACAATAGCTTGGTTTTTTTAGGGCGTAGTGAAGTGTTGGCTTCAGCAAGTGGCACTTGAAAATAAGTAAAACACAGCAATACCTTTTGGTTTTCTTTTTTGCGTTAGTTTTGCTTTTAGTTTGTTTTTTTCATTGTCACTAATGCGGTACTAGTTTGAGGTGGTGATGGTTTGGGCTTTGCAAAATTCTACATGCTGTCCTCGGCCCATCTCTCCCTATACCCTATTTTTATATCTTAGTTCCTACACTGACATCTATCTCTTTTTTTTCCCATTCTTGTCTTTAAGTATTTTCATAGTTTTTTTATATCTTCTCTTTCTTTCATAAACATTTTGTACAGTTTCATCCAGCTTTTGGTAGTCTAAGATTTACTAGTTTTACTTTGGTCGCCTCTCTCCTCTCACTTTACCCCAATTAGACAGACACCCTTAATTGAATTAACCCGGGTTTGTTTAAATACGAATGCTTGCGACATTTCAAACTATTCAGTTTTCAGCTTGCAGCGGAGTACCTACATGAACTATTGCTATCAAAATACAACGACCTTTACTTTTCTACCTGACCTTTTTCAATACAAATATATTGCCTCTGTTGCTAACAGTGTCGCAATATCTTCATTGTTCTCAACTTTAGGATTGTTGCTAACAATGCCGCAGTACTTGCAAGGCATTCCACGACAGACGCCCAGAGAAGCCGTTTCTGTTTGACTTTAGTCAAACTAATCCGCTAATTTACAAAAAGCTAGTATTGCTAACGCTGTCCATCTGCCAAACGCTCCCCTGGTCCCAGGGAACGGCCTCATTACTCCGCGTCAACCCGACCCGGTAACATCTTTTGCCAATAAAGTATTTATGGCAACAAACTACCCTTCATAAAAACGACGTTTTCATACCGTGGTTCAATGCTGCCAAGTATCTTGAGACATTTTTTGACAAAGAACTCAAGAACATATTGCCTGTGCAGCCTATTCTTGATAAAGTCAGAATAATTTTCTTGTTTTGATGTTGCGGCGGAACAGTAGTTTGTTGCTCCAAAACAAAATTCGATTGTTTTAAAGCTTTTTAAAGTCTGACTTTACGGTTGCTTGTTGGAGCTTTAAAAAATACTTTTGCAGTTTACTCCAATTCTGATCTAGCTAGAAAATTTTTGACCGGTTAATCAAATCCTATCCTAGTAGTAAGTAGTAAACACCACATCTTTTTTTTTTTTCAGGACGTCGTGAGTTGTTGGCTCTTAACAAGTGGCCCTTAAGAATAACTTACGCATGGTAATACCGTCCGGTTTTCTTCTCTGCGCAAATCCTGTTGTTTTAATGTCCCTGTCTAAACTAACCTACATTTGGTGCTAGTTTGAGGCGGGCTGGTTTTTGCTTTGCGGATTTTCACGCATCATCTGCGGCACGCATACTGTCCCCGGCCCCTCTCTTCCTATAGCCCCTACCTTTGTCTGTCTCTTTTGTCATTTTGCCTTTTCTTATCTGCACTGGCATCTACCTCTGCATTCTCTTCTTTCTCCCATCTTTGTGTTATTTACTCTAATTATATAATTTGTTCTCAGATGTCTCAGGTCTTCGTTCACTTCTTCTTTATCGTATCCCCTCTCCTTCATGAATAATTTATGCAGTTCCATCAGTTGTATTCCTTTTGGCAGTCCTAGATTTGTAAGTTTTACCTCCAGTAATATCCTTGTATCTCCATCAGGAATTACTTCTTCATGTCCTCTCGTTGCCAGGTATATTCTGACTATCTGAAAGGTTGCGTTCTCAGTCATCCTCGAGATAGCATATCTACCATTTGGTATTTGCCTTGTTATTTCTGTTATTCTGCTTTCCTTCAATATTTCTTTTCTCCTTCTCCTTATCTCTGCAATTTTGTTTGGTATCGTAGTCTCTGTAAATGTTTTTCTTTTTTCTTCTGTTTCTTGGTATGCACAATTGTCATGTCCTTTCTTATTTTTTTTTTATTTGATCTTTTTCTCTGTTTTCTTGTTTCCATTTAGCTTCTCTCATCTCTTTCCTTTCTCTTCTATGGCTTTTAGTTTGTGTGTTTGTTTTTATTGTTTGTTTTTCTATATTCTTCTATTGTCAAACTCTTCAATTTTTTTTTTTAGTACACTTGTTGCAAAGTTTTTTAACGCCCTCCATTTATTTTCATCTTTTAATCATTTGTTAATGATTGTTGTTTTATTCACTTTGCTTCCTAGTATATATTCTAGTTTTTTTCTATCTTCCTCCCACGCCTCGCATTCTACTAGAGTGTGTTCTGCGTTATCGTGTGTTTCTTCATTTATTTTTTTTAATTTTTTGCAAGAATTTTCCAAATGCTCCGTGCCCGGTCAGTATTTGTGTTGTATAATAGCACGTCTCGGGTTTCTTCTCTACCCATTCTTTTATGTCTGGGATTAATTCTCTCGTTCATTTCCCCTTTTCTCCTGTATCCCATTTTCTCTGCCATCTTTCCATAGTCTTCTCTCTTGCTCTTATCTTTGCTTCTTTTTTACTCGTTCCTTCTTTTACAAGTTTTTTTATTTCTATTCTTTTCTCCACTATCATATCCGCGGGAGGTGTTGCCGCAATTACCTCTACTGCCTCTTGTGACACTGTTCTGGAAGCTCTACAAATCCTTAGCAAGCTTGCTCTTGTGGCTCTTCTTACTTCCTTTCTGTTTTTTTTTTGTTTTCATGGCTTCTCCCCATGTTTCTGCAGCGTACAGCAATTTGCTTCTTGCTGTCGTTGCTATTAGCCTTCTGCTTTCTTCTCCTGGACCTCCGTTGTTTGGCATAAGTCTACCAAGCTTTCTCTCAATTTCCTTTGTTCCAATGACCGCTTCCTTAACCTGTTCATTCCATCCCTTTGCTTCGAGTGTCACTCCAAGGTATTTGATTTTTTTTCTTATGGTTATCTCTTGATCTCCCACCTGTATCTTACCTGTTCCTCTATTATTCCTCTTAGTCGATAGCCATGCCGCCTCAGTTTTTTGTGTTGCTAGTTTTAAGCCCTTACTTCTCATCCATATTTGTATCATATCAATTGCCAGCTCTAATCTTCCTTTTAGTACTTCTATTTCTACGTCTCTACCTACTACTGCTATGTCGTCCGCAAATGCTGTTATTGACACGCCTTCCGGCATCTTCATTCGAAGTAACTCGTTATAGACAAGGTTCCACAGTTTTGGTCCCAGTGCTGAGCCCTGCGGTACCCCTCTAGTAAGTTTGAATCTTCCATTTTTGGTCACTAGGTTTCTGTCCTGTAAGTAGCTCCATATAATCTTGATTGTTTTTCTGTTCAGTTCTTTCTTCTTTGCCGCCTCTATGATTGCTGCTCATGATACGCTATTAAACGCGTTCTGTATGTCCAACGCTATTATTACACAGTGTTGCCTTTTCCTCTGCGTTCCGCTGTTTGCTTCTTTTGCTATTGCTTTCACTTTTTCAATAGCTCCTAAGGTTGTTTTTCCTTTGGTAAATCCGTATTGTTCTTTTTCCCATCCTTCTTTTTCTTCTATTTCTTGTTCTATTCTTTGTACAATAACTTTCTCCATTATTTTAGCCAGTGTGTTGATTAAGCATATTGGTCTGTATGATGTTGCTTTTTCTGCTTCTTTTTTTGTCTCAATCAGTACCAGAGTGGCTTCTTTCCAACATCCTGGGAAAGTTCCTTCTTTTAGGCACCTGTTGATTATTTGAGTTATTTCTATCTCGTTTCCGTCTAAAGCTGCTTTAACAATTTCTGTTGTTATTTTGTCCGGACCTGGTGCTTTGTTGTTAGGCAATTCTTTTATGATCTCTTTGATCTCTTCCACTGTTGCCATAACTATTGCTTCTTCTTCTTTTGTTTCTGGTTCTTCTACTGGTTCTCCCTTGGGAAATAGTTTTTTAATTATGATTTCTTCTTCTTCGTCTTCTTTTAAGCAGATTCTTTTTGTTCTTCCACCCAATTTGTCCATCACTATTTTGTACGGTTTTTCCCAAGGATCCCCATCTATAGATTCTATCATTTCTTTCCAGCATCTTTTTTTGCTATCCCTAATTGCCTTTTTTAAAAAATTTCTGTCGTTTTTTAGTTTCTCTTCTATTTCCTCTGTGTTCTCTCCTCTTCTTCTCAGCCTTTTGATTTTCCTCCCTGTTTGTATTGTGTTTTTCCTGCATTCTTTTATTTCCTCACACTACCAGTATGGTCCATTTCGTCCGCCTTCCCTGTACCTAGGAATTGATTCCTCCGCCGCTTTTCTCAGTTTTTCTGAGTACCTCTCGCATCTTTTCTCAATATTTTTGTTTTCTGTCACTTCTTCTGTTTCCATGTCTCTCTTTATCTTTTCTTTGTCCATTCTTCTTACGTTCCATTTACCTTCTCTCGTGTGCTCCTGTTGTCCTTTCTCTTTTGTATTGTATTGTTTATGTTTGTGTAGACTTAGTGATTCTTCTTCAGTCACGGTCCATTCATTTATTATTTTTGCCATTTCCCACGTTGCTATGGTGATGTCAATAAGTGATTTTGAGCTTCCTCTTACAAACGTCGGTTTGTCTCCTTTGTTGCAGATTGTAAGATTTAACCCTGCTATCATCTCCTCTAAGAATTTTCCTCTTAAATCGTTCTTGTAGCCTCCCCATCTCGGTGATTTTGCGTTGAAATCTCCTCTTACAATAATTTTTTTGTTTTTCTGTTTTCTTAAACTTCTTTCTAATTCTTCTATCCACTCTCGATAGTATTCCAGATCGCAGTTTGGGCTGATATAACAGCTGTATACTATCATGTTTTGTACTTCTGCCCACACTATTCCTTCTTTTGGTGTTCCCCATCTTTCCACCTTGTCCCTACACTTCCCCCTAGCTAAAATTGCTGCATCTGTTTCTTTGTCTCTTATCCACTTACCATTTAGTTTGTTTTTATTAGGTTCACTCACTAGCACTAGGTCTATTTCCTCTCTCTCCGCTGTTGCTATTAGTAAATCGTGAGCTTCTCTTCCCCTCACTATGTTTATTTGTATAAACTTATACATTATGTGATACTATTTTTTCCTCCTGTTCTCTCCAGTTATCTGGGTTGTTGTCCTCCATATTCTTCTTTGTTTTCCTCATTTCTTTTTTCTTTGTAGCTGGACATCTTTTCTCTCCCGTTCTGTGTCCTAATACTTTGCATTCAATGCAGTATTCTTTGTTTCTGCATTCGGCAACCTTTCCGCATTTTATACATAGCAAAGACCTGTCTTCCCCATTGCATTCTGCCGCTACATGTCCTTTCCTCCAGCATTTATAACATTTTCTTTCATTTGCTTTAACTTTCTCTACTCTGCATCTTATGAGTCCTATGTTTATTCTTCCTTCTCCTATTATCTGTTCTGCTATTTTTTGTCCATTTTGACTATAGCGGTTTGTTTTTCTCTATAACCTTTCTTTATGGAAATTATTGTACTTCCTTCTGTGTTCACTTTGTTCATAATTTCTTCCAGTATTTCTTCTCTCTTAATTTCCGGGCTAATATCTTTGATTATCACCAGTTCTGTAGTGTTGTTGCTGGCTTTTCGTACATTGCAGCCTTCCATTCCATTTTTAATTTTTTCTATTTCTTTCTCCGTCTCATTACCCTTTGTAATTAGTAACAATTCCCCTTTTTTTGTTTCTCTTACCTCCTTGAACGTAGATCCTTTTATCTGGGTTTTTGCTTGTCTCAGCAAATCTGCATATGTGACACCTTGTTTGCTCACTACTATAGCACCTGTTTCCGTACCTGTTTTTTTTTTCTCTATTTGTCTGAGTCATCACATCCTACTCTACAGCCTATAAGGCATCTTATCCTAATCTACTTCCTAAATTTATCATCTCCAAACAGAAGGTTCATGAACTAATAAGCCAGGGAATCTCAACTTCTATGTATTTTTACACTTTAGTCGGTAGACACTTTATTTTTAAATTAACACTTTCTTTAGAGTTTTAAACCACAAAAAAAAACAAATTTGTTTTTGTTTTTTTGGTTTAAATTGTTCCAGCTTTTTGAAGTAAAATAGCTGCAGCAGCTAAGTGATTATCTTTGCTGAAGTTGATTAAATGATTTTGTAGGAGCATGCAAAACTTTTTTTTTTTTCAAAATTATCTAAAGAATAAGTTTTTTTTTTAATTTTAAAAATTTTGCAGAACTTTAAGTTTTTTTAAAAAAAGATAATAAGTTTTTTTTTTAGTATGAATAAAAACGTGTTTTTATATGTGCAAAAGATACCCTAAAAAAAACTTCAGAAAGTGCCGTGGGCTACGCTCTGAGATATCTTACAATGTATCCACAAAAATACTGAAAAATATCAAAAAAAGCTTAAATTTTAAATTTACAATTTTAATTGTTTGTAACTTCTCAGGATTGCATTTTTAGAAAAAAATTATAACAATTTTTTTCTTTAAAATTGTCTAAAGAATGAGTTTTCTCAGACAAAATTTTGTTTTCTTTGAATTTTGAAAATTTTGCAAAACTTCGAGTAAATTTTTCTTAAAAAAAAGATTATAGGTAGTTTTTTTTTCTTTTCGAATATAGATAAAAACGTGCTTTACATATAAAACCACGTTGAAAAAAAAAATAAATACTTATTATTTTTTTTAAGAATAACTGTCATTTAAAGTTCTGCAAAATATTCAAAATTTAAAGAAAATTTTTTTTTTGTGAAAATTTATTGTTTTAGGCAAGTTTGAAAAAAAAACTTATAATTTTTTTTCTAAAAATGCTATTCTGAGAAGTTTCAAATGATCAAAAAATGTAAAAAAACTCAAAAACTTTGATTTTTCAAATTTTGATTGTTTAAAAATCCGAAAAAATTCACATAATCAAGATTCATGTAGAGGAAGGCATTTTCAGTAATTTGAGCAAAAACAAATTTTCATTTTGTACATTTGACTCATACATAGCCATATATTATATTTACAACATTTTGAGATAAAGAAAAATGTAAGCAACACGTTAAACAGATAATACTAATACTACTATATTGTTATTTAAACATCAGACAAAATGATAAACAACATAATCCATTCCATACTTTTGCAATCTCGACGGTCCCATCGCATCGCTAATTAACGCATAATCAACTGCTTCACTCAGATTGAATTGCAAAAGTAATGTCAACAAAAAACAATGTGTTCAGCGATAATGGGCCCAAAGTTGGAAATAGCTAAATTTAGGCTGTTGATACTCATTTATTTAGTTAACAGAAGCTAATCTCGAATGATGACATGAACGATACAAAGCCAATAGAGTTTCGGGGGTGGTAGGATATTCCTAGTCGGTGCGTCTCGGCGCAGTTAAGCATCCCCTTTCTGACGCTTCCCCGTCCCTCCAAGTCTTAGAGTACATCCTTATCAGTGCTCGGCAGAGATTGTCACGGCCCCTGTCATATCCTCCCTGCGTTGTTTATCCTGGCAATTGGTTATCGGATTAGCGTTATCTTAACGATATATATAGTCACTCAGTCGCTATCGACGCGTGTTTAGACAACACCAACACACGACAGATAAATATTATATGCATTCACTCTTTGTCCTATAACAGGCAGGGACTTATAGCTTTAATTTAATTGCACAATTTCTAATGAACGCAAATTGTTGTGTTGTGAAAAATAGGTTGAAATCGAACGTAAACTCGGAATATGAAATTAACTTATTACATCCTCAAACGAGCCCACTCCTGCGCCATCAAAGAAACATACAATTTACATTAATATCACAAATAAGTTACTGTTGTAAAATGTCACTAAGTCATCTCAATATTAACTAGCGCACTAGTTTACTACCATGAATAATGATTATATTATGCAATCTGTGTACCGCATAGTAATATGATCGTTGATTAATTACATTTTCATTTCTAGATTATCGCACGTTTACTATTCACAGTGGATAATATTGCGGGACCTGTCCATCCCTTATATTATCGCTGTACCTAATTGTGTTATTTAGGGGACTCGGTAGTTTATCTAGGATTTTTAATGTGTATGTAACCGACACCGATATGTGCTCGAACCGCTGCCATTGATCGATTGTAATTTATGCAAAGTACTCTTATTTATAACGATTCATAATCGCATGCAAATTATATTTTAATGATATGCCTTAAGTTTATCTAAACACGTGCAATATGCAGAAAAGTTGTATGCAAATGTTAGATTAGTTCAGCGTTACTTTCTACTTATGAAATGTTCAAACAAATTTAATTCATATTTAATATTTAGGAAAAATATTAAGTTGACTATTTTGATTGATGTTATTTGTAACGTTAAATATTGTTCTTATTCTAATAAATAATGGAATTGATTTTTAGCAATTTATTTAAATAGTAAATCATATTTTTTTTAAATAATTAAATATCAAATATTTAAAAATAAGTCGGCTACTCATTACGTGCTACTTTGAAAGTTCAGAATAAAAAATTGTTAATAACATTAATATAAATAATTAACCAAACGACTGTGGCTCCAGCTAGTGCAATTTAATACTAAATTTAGCATTAATTTAGCATTTAGTATTAAATTGCACTAGCTGGAGCCAAAATTGTTTGTTTATTTACATTATTAATTGTGTTTATTATGCAATGACTAGATTTGAAGAACCAAAATAATTGTTTGTGCTTGACTCTTGGCCGCTGTAATTGTTAGATTAAGTTTGAATAAATTATTAATATATTTTAAGGCAAATTAAAAATATTTAAAAACCAATTTTTGAGATAGTATCAACTTTAAAAAAATTATTTTAGCAAAAAAAACTGACAATTGTGTCTTTGGCAGACTACTGATAACATTTTTTTTTTAATTTTGAGTTTTTCAACTTGATTCTACTAATTTTTACAGATTAGAAAAAATGATTTCTGCAATTGTGTTTTCAGCTGCATTATACTAAAGAATTAAACTACCGGCTGGTTCTAAGATTGGCTAAAATCATTAGCAAAACTACAACGTAAAAATGTCATCTTAGATTACACATGGCTAAACAACTAATACACTACAATTGACTACAAGTTGCATACATTTCAAGTTCAGTCCTCACAAGACGTTTACTGAGAGTAAATACACAAGCGTAGTCCAAACAGTAAATTGTGTGTACCTAACATCAAATAATTTTTAAATCAAACTGTTGGATAAAGGCAGTGACGATCACCTACTGTAACCAACAAAGTTTTGATCTATTAGATACACAAAAAATCTAATTTAAGAACAGTAACTAGATAAAGACAGAAGCTCTTGACAAATGTTTATATAAATTATGAGCCAAAAATAAAGATTCCAAAAAGGTTTTTTCTAATCTTTTGAGCTATTGAGTGCGTTCTTAGATATAAAAACTGATTTATTAATCTTTATTTTTTCTATAAAACAACAATTTTTTTCTAGGTTTGTATTGTGTTTTTAAATATAACCATGTCAGAATTGGACTTCGGGCGCCAAATCTGCGGACCGATGAAGAGGCGGCCAAAAAGGTCTCAATTTTGTACCGATTTTGTTGATTGGCAATTTGGATTTCGGAAACGGTGCGTTGGAGACAAAAAAAAAGTAAAAAAAGTTTTGGCAAACGTTCTAACAAAACTCAGAATGTTTTAGCTCAGCGTGAGCGGAGAAAATTGCAAAAAACCTAAAAAGAGTGTTTGCACATGGTACCTAACCTAAATTAACCTTATTTTTTTTAGAGAGAGAGGAGTAATGCTTTATGCACCGTCTCTTCAATGCAGAGGTGTGTGGAACTCCTTCCCTAATTCAGTAGGGACCCTACCCACTAACCCTCCTCTCTTTCATCTCCCCCAGCTTCATGGCATCCGCTTTTTGCATTTCTTCATTTAGCTAGGTTTTTTGTTGTTGCTACCTACTTTGTTTTTAGTCTGTTCTCTTCTCTTTTTAATAAATTTTTTTTTTGGGCCATTTCGTCCTCTTCCTTCCTTAACATAATTTTGTCTAATATGCTGTTTATTAGGCACCAATTGTCTTCGCTTTCCAGCATTAGTTCAATAAGGTTCTGTATATTCAATTTAATTTTGAGGACGTTTTTGGTATCCTCTCTCTTCGTGTCCCACCTATTGCACTCCAGCAGCGTGTGCTTTGCCGTATCCGGTTGGCCACAATACTTGCAGTTATCTGTGTCAATTTTTTTGATTTTTACCATCTCCTTATATCTGGGAGAAGTTTGTGAGTCCACTTTCCTATTTTGTCTTGCGTCCACATCTCCTGCCATTTCTCAATAGTTCCTTTTTTTGCCAGATTCTTCGGCCAGCAATGTGTAGGAAACCATGCGCGCCAACACCATAGCGCTCATTGTTGAAATCGTCCTATACGCCCTGCAAACCCTTATGGCTACAATACGCTGTAGACTGTTTAATATGCCTACGTATTTTTTGAACTGCAGTGCTTCCTACCATATTGGGGCTGCGTATAGAACGACCGACGCGACAACCGATGCGAGAATTCTCCGCTTTCCTTTGCTAGTTCCACCGCACCTAGGCATCATCTTGACAACAGCCGCCGCTTGCTTTTTTGCTTTTGCTGCCATTGATTTGACATGCTCGCCAAAAGTCAAATTTTTATCTGTTGTAACTCCCAGATATTTAATTTTTTTCTGTGGCACTATTGTGTCATTTCCCTGCTTAAAGCTGAGTCCCCGGCATTTCTTTCTACCAATCATCATTACTGCTTCGGTTTTTTCCGACGCCAGTTCTAATTTGTGCTCTGTCATCCAGCATTTAATTTTTTGGAGAGTATTGTTTGCAGTTTCTTCAATTTTATCGGCTGTTTTTTCTACTACTACCATTGCCAGGTCATCGGCGTATGCCAGTAGAGTCACCTGTTTAGGTGTTTTTATTCTGAGCAGGTCGTCGTATTGCACATTCCATAGATGGGAGCCCAGCACCAACCCTTGTGGCACCCTTTCCATAACCTTGTGCTCCTCCCCTTTTTCGTCAATTATCTTCCAATCGGTGAAGTAACTTTTGATTACCTCCACCAGATGATCGGATAATTTTTTTCTTTGAAGAGCCTTGATCGTCTTATCCCAAGCTGCTGTGTTGAAAGCGTTCTTTACGTCGATTGTAATAAGGACGCATACTCCTCTTGTTTTTAGCGTTTTTGCGATGTTCTTTACTACTTTTATAGGTCCAAGGGTTGACCTCCCTTTTCTGAACCCAAACTGGGCGTTTGATAGATTCTCTTCTTCTTCGAGCTTCGCCTTTAGTCTTTTGACTATAATCTTTTCGTATAGTTTGCCCATAGTATCTATAAGGCAGGTTGGGCAGTATGTCCTCGGGTCTTCGTCTTCTTTATTTGGTTTTTTTATTAATATCAAAACCGCTTTTTTCCACGGAATTGGAAACTCTCCTTTTTCCCACGCAGAGTTTAGTACTGTAAGAATTGTTGTTGGTATTTCCTTGACTGACAGTTTAATGATCTCTGTCGGGATCTTTTTCGGCCCTGAAACTTTCTTATTTTTCATCCTCCCCGCTGCTTGTTTGAGTTCCTCTACTGTTATTCTTGTTGTTAAAATATCTTCCGGTAGCTTCCTATCCCACGCAATACTGGGTTGCTCCGGAAACAACGTTTCTCTGATTCGCGTTTGCAGGTCTTGCGCAATGTTGAGCTCTCTAGGTTTCCATTTTTTTGCAATTTTGTAGCCGTCTCCCCATATATTTTCTTCTAGCTCGTCTGTTAGCCTTTTCCATTCCTTTTCTTTGGCTTTTGTAATAAGTATCTTCAGGGTTTTTTTGGCTTATTTGTATAAATCTTCTTTTTGCAATGTTTCCTCATCATTACTTTTTCTTTTCCGCATCCTTGTCGCCTCACGCCTCTTTAGTATGCATGCTTTCCTGCTGTTAGCAATTTTCTCATTCCACCAGAAAACTTGTTTTTTGTCGTTACCGCAGTTCCTCTTAAGCATTGCCGCGTCACATGCCTCGGTAATCATCCTTATTAGGGTGTTAGGGGATGTGTCTATTGTTCCTTTTGTTTGTTGTTTTATTATCTTTTTGTATTTTGTCTCTTCCAGCTTTTGGATGTTCCAGCCTTGTTTGGCCCAGTTTCTGTTAACAATTGGTGTCTAGCTCGCAATCTCATATCGGATGAACTTGTGTAGGCTTAAGGTTTCAAGATCCATTACTTGTCATCTCTGCATTCTACTTATTAAATTCTCAGAATACATCGTGAGGTCGATGAAGGAAGTCTGTTCGTTCCTTTCAAAGGTGGGCTTCTTTCCATCATTTACGATGACAATGCTGTTCCCGGCCATCCACTCGGTAAGTAACTCTCCTCTTTTATCCTCCACTCTAGAGCCCCACTCCGGAGATTTTGCGTTGAAATCCCCTGCAATCAGCATCTTCTTATTAGTCTGCCTAATCTCCTGTTCTAGGGTATTAATAAATTGTTCGTACTCCAGCATAGAGCTGTTGGGTGATATGTAGCAGGACATCAAACGGATGTCCTCTACGTGCAACCACACGTACCCTTGCACTCTTTTTTTGTCTTCAATTTTAAGTTTCTTGTTTATAATCTTGATTTCCGCGTCGATTTTTCAGTCAAAAATTGATATTCCCTCTTTTTTTGCTATTTTTTGTTTGGTTTGCTGATTATGAGCACATCTGTTTTGTTTAATTTTGTGGTGGCTTCCATCATGTTGTAAGCAGCCACTGCTCTTCCCACATTAATTTGCGTGATTGTTATTTCCATTTTTGGTTCCAGACATCCCCTTTTCTGGTTCCGATTCAGTTTTTTTTCCCTTGTTTTTTTTTCTCTTTAAAGTCCTTAACCGTTTGGTTATAGACCGGGCAAGCCATGCTATTTGCTTGGTGACTTTTCTCTTCGCCATGTAGTCTAAGTCTAATGCCTTCCTCTTTGGTTTCTCTTCTTTCAACTCCTACTCTTGTTTTAAGCGTTTTTACTCGCTCAGAATAGCTGTTTCCTAGCTCTTACCTCTCGACCAAGAAATTGACTATCTTCTTTTGCGCTCTACTCTTTTTTGTAATTTTAGCCCAGCTATTTACACCCTTTTCTTCATGCGGCGCAGCTTCCCCAACAATGGACCTTGGAAAGTGGACTGTCAGTTAGAGGTTCATATTCTCCGACGAACAAGTTTACTACCTCTCTCGCTTTCACTGCGGCGAGCGCCTTTGCATTGCCAGAAACTTCTCCGTCCTGACATCTTGGCCTCTATGGTCACCTAGCAGGAAGGTAAAGCTCTTGTTGCTAGGTCCTTGCCCCCTTTAAATTGTTTAGATATAAACAAATTTCTTTATATTGTTTGGGATTAATTTAGATCACTTTAATTTACTTTAAAAATAATTTGTTTTTTTTAGCACTTTAGACAAGTTTACGGCATTTTGGAACAGTGTAGATCATCTGGATTTACACAAATTACTTTAGATCATTTGGGATTACTGTAGATTATTTTAAGAAATAATTTGTTGATTAGTTTTAAAACACTTTGCATCACTTTGTTCACTTTACCACACTAGTTTGGAACAATTTGAACAGGTTTGGGTTATTTTAACTTAATTAGAATTGCTGAAACTACTTTAGATCATTTGAAATTACTTTTATTTTAAAACACTTACTGGATTAATTCAAATCATTTTATTTGCTATGGCTCTAAACACTTTAGTTTTTAGGTTTTAGTCATTTAAGAATAATTTGGATAATTCAGTTTTGCATGAATTAGATTAGATTATTTCCATTTTATTAGTTTTTTTGGAAAATCTTTAAAAACCTTTTCTTTTTTGCATATTTGCAAATAGCTTTTTGTGCACATCTTGTAATCTTGCGTAATTCTGCATAATTTGTGTTTACTATACATTCATAATATTTTGTATAGTCTACTACATCTTTATATTTATATCACTTTAATGTTGTTAAGTTCAACTTGCTTTAAAATATTGTTTGAGCTTTTTCTAAAGTAGACTTTAGTCAAAACATAAAAATAGTCAATTTCCCATATTGTCATCTAAGTTCGGATCGGTGAGATGGCTCAGTTATAGAGCGTTAGCGTAGCACGCTAACAGTCCGGGGTTCGATCCCCAAATATGACTAAAAATAATAACGTGCTCTTTATCCACCGGGGTGATTCGGAAGTCATCTAAAAAGCCGTTGGTCCCATCAACCCCCTTCAAACAAGTCGTAAGACTTCTGGGGTGATGTAAAATAGCTGTAAAAAGCGCAAAAAGAAGAAGTTAGAAGTCTTTAAGCCAACATTAATATTAAGCTATGCAAACATTAAGTTTATAATGCTTAAACCAGTGTTGAATTTTTGTTGAAACGGCTTGCAATACTTCCGTTTAGATAGCAAAATTTTGTATGCGCTCTATCTTATAATTGAATAGAATAGATTGCGGTATACGCCATCTTTAAAAATTGCAGCAGACAATTAAAAAAAAAACACTGCAGACTGGTAGCGGTCTTGTAAATACCCTATAATGGCAAAGCTAAAATTTTTGGGCTCAACCGCAAAATATTAAAAAAAGCTTACTCAGAAAACTGTTTTGGAAAAAAGCTAAACCATTTTATAAATTTTATGTTGTTACCTGCTTTTCTCAAGTTGAAATGGACATTAAAGTCCAGTTTTGCTTGGATTGCAGTTTTTTGCTTACAGTTAGCTTTGCTCTTGCATAAGCATAATTTTACTTGAGGGCCCAGAATAAACCACTAAAAGCTTTAATCAAAAGCAACTTGAACTGAAGTCATTACAGTTACTCAAACTAAAAGCCAGATTCTATTACCAAAGTTGAGACCCAAACCCCGTAGAAATAACATCAAAACAGTAGTAACAGTAACTTAAGAAACACATCTAAAGCTAACCACCACTAACCTCAAGACAAGAGAAGACTAAAGAAACTAAACGTAAAATTGCGTACAAAACAAAATCTTTTGCTCGTGCTTTTATGCTCAGCGCTCTAACCCTGAAACACTCGAGCTTTTATTGTAACTTGGTACTTTTGGTTAGAACTCCAATCCTCAAGCAGGTGTATTAAGCTAGGACCAAAGCCTTAATATTTCAGAATTGGAACTATAAACAATGTTACAACTCTATGGTCGGAGCAAGAATTTTCATTGTGTTTGCAGTCAAAAAGTAGCAACAACATCTTTACTAAAAAAACGACAAGAACATCTAAGAGAGTTGGCAGTAACCCGACTACAAAGAAGAAAATAAAACAAAATTAAACAAAACCTTAAGCAAAGCTTCACTCGTTAGATATGTAGCATGCTTCTGTTACAGAAGAACTTTAGAAGTGGGCAAATAGTTTCTACTAGAGTTTCCACCCACCCACCCAAATGTTTGTTATCCAGAAATAAGAGTTTTAACTTTTTGCAAATGATGTGCCATTAAATTGAAAGAGGTGGGGACAGATCTAACCCATTCATGATAAACACTTGAGTAGATGCGCGTGGCACTTAGTTTATTGAAAGAGGGTAAGTAGGTTTTATTGGAGAAACAAGGAGTTTTTTTTCTTTGTAAGGCAATGTTAAGGTCAACAGGCTGATTTTCATAACACACTCACTTTGCGACGCGCTCGACCAAGCACGCGCCATCGAGATTTGTAACATCGTGGTCAAATACTGGAATTTTGTCTACAACCACTCTGTACCGTTGCAACCGCTTCCCACGAGTATTTTCTAGAAGGACGAACCAACACAGTGGCAACTAAACAGCTGCAAAACATACCAGTTTAAGTTTACGCCACAGAGACAAGTTTTGACAAGTACGTTGACTGCCTTGTCTTCTCACATGACAACCGGTGTTCCCAGAAATTACATACCTGGTGCAACGCTCTCATACCACCTTCTGAAACATAAAATATTGGAAACATTTCCATTCGATCCATTGTTAACAAACACTTGGATGTGTGGGCGGAGCACTGAGTTTATTGAAAGTGAGAAAGTAGTTTCTACTGAGGTTCCCGCCCATCAACCAAATTGTTTGTTATCTAGAAAAAAGTTTTCTCTTTTTGTGATTCTCCTTTGTCATTAAATTAGAAAAGGTGTGTGACAGATCGAATCTAATGATAATAAACACTTGGGTTGGTATCCAAGAACCCAAGTAAAAATTACCTGCCTACTTTTAATAAACTTAGTGCCCCGCCCACCCACCCAATTGTTTGTTAACTAGAAATAATAGTTTACCATTTTTGCGATTGTTATTTTGTACTAAATTTAAAGAGGTGGGTGACAGATCCAATACAGGATAGTAAACATTTGGGTGGATGGGCGAAAACTTGAAGAAACTACCCGCCCACTTTCAATAAACTGAGTGTCCCGTCTACCCACTTAATTATTTGTTATCCAGGAATACTAGTTTGGCAGATTCTATCAATTGATGGACTAACACTTAGACGAGTGCACGGAAACTAGTCAAAAGGGGCTGAGTTACTTGTATGCAAAGGTTTGCAATGCAGAAAGGCCCATTAGAACAGAGGGGGTGGGGAAAGGAGGTTCATTTCAAAACCTTGGGAAAAGTTGTGTTTCAAAATAAAGTACAAACAAATATAAAATTGAAGCTTTTTTTAGTGGGCTATTTAGGGTTCATAAACTTAGCTCCGCCACTGGCTATTATTTTGAAACTGTTATTATTACTCGACTAACCCATAATAATTGGCGTCAACGATCCACGTAGTAATTTTTTTTTCGGATTAATGAGTCATTATTTTAGAACGACTTGAATAGTAGAAAGCTGGACAGTGACAAAAGAAGAATGCTTAAGCCTACATAAGTACATACAATATAGTACAAACGGAAAAAGGAAGACAAAATAAAAGTAAGATGGAACATAAGAATAATAAAAAAAAGCTATGGATGCAGAGGAAGTGACAGAAAACGAGAATGTAGAAGAAAAGTACTCAGAAAAGTTGAAAAAAAAGCAGAAGAATTAATCCCCAAGTACAGAGAAGGAGAAAAAAAGGACCGTACTGGTGGGGCAAGCAAAAAGATAAAAAAAAAAAACAAGAAGAAAGCAATACAAACACCAAGGAAGGTCAAAAGACGTAGAAAAAGAGAAGAAGATTTTGACAAAGCTAAAAAAGAACTAAAAAAGGACAGAATAACTTTGAAGAAAGCAATCAAAGAAAATAAAAAAAGACGAAAAAAATTTTAGAATCCATAGATTGGGATCTTTGGGGAAAGCCATGCAAAATTGTAATAAAATATAAGAAGAAATGAAGGCAGTTTGCTTACAGGAAGAAGAAATTGAAAAAGTAATAATTGAGAAATTGTTTTTTACTAGAAGAATTGTGAAGAAGCAACAGAAATAGCTGACAAAACAGATTATAAGAGAACTACTTAATAACAAAGCAGCAGGACCAGACCAGATTACAACGGAGATAGTGGAAGCAGCGTTAAAAGGAAGTAAGACAAAGATTATTCAAATAATAAACAGATGTTTGAAGAAAGGAACATTTCCGGCCTGCTGGAAGGAAACAAACCTAGTGTTAATTGAAAAAAAAAGAGAGCAGGTAAATCAAATCGTATAGACCGATATGCCTGATCAACACATTAGCAAAAGTTATGAAAAAAGTTATAATGAAGAAAATTGAACAAGAAATAGAAGAAAAAGAAAGATGGGAACAAGAGCAATATAGATTTACAAATGGAAGATCGAATCTAGGAGCTATTGAAAAGGTAAAGGACATAGCAAAAGAAGCAAACAGTGGACCACACAGAAAAAGACAATACTGTGTCATAATAGCGCTAGATATACAAAATGCTATTAATAGTATACTATGGCAAGCAATTATAAAAGCAGCAAAAAAAAAATTAACAAATAAAACTATGAAAATAATATGAAATTACCTTCAAGCAAAAAACCTACTGACTAAAAATGAAAAATTTAGGCTAACCAGAGAAGTACCACAAAGTTCTGCACTTGGACCTAAACTGTGGAATCTAATCTATAATAAGCTACTCAGAATGAGGCTGCCAAAAAAAGTGACAATAACGTCATTAGCGGATGACGTGGTTCTGGTAGGTTGGAATATAGACATAGAAGTATTAAAGGAAAAGTTGGAGTTGGCAATAGATATGATAGAGCTGGATAAGAAATAAAGGTATAGATCTGGTTCTGCAGAAAACTGAAGCGGCATGGTTATTGACAAAGATGACTAATAGAAAAAATAGAAAAATACAGGTAATAGAACAAATAATAACATTCATAATATTCAAAAACACTCAAGCAATTGCATTGTAATCATTATCGTAAAAAAATTTAGAATGCAAACTTTGGTTTTGTTGCCAAAGTTAGTACTCAATTTAAAAAATGGAAGATTAGCAAAAGCAGTTCTTTGATTAAAAAAATAACCAACCAAAATCAACTCAAAAATGTTAACACTTTTAGATAATGCAACGCAATTTTTGCATCTACACTGCAGCTATATTTTGTCTTGGACACGTTTCTTAACTTTTACGGTTTAGATTCTTTAATTCTTGGGCCATATCAAATGTAGAAACAAAAGATTAGAATCTAGCACACCAACAATCGCACTCATGTGCAGCAACCTTTTCTTCAAGCCACCTCAGAAAAGAGCTTAACAACTAATCGCTAAGATGTATTATCTTAGCTACAGTATAGTAGATTCCTGTACTTATGGAATATAAACAATTAAATAAATATTACTTATTACCAAATCTACAAAACCTTAAAGTTTCCGTATTTTAGAATAAACTTCTAGATTCATAAAAACGCTTATAGGCTTAATCTAATCAACTAAATAAACAACATTTGGGCAATTTCTTCTATATTTTTCAATCATGAGATTTAAAATGATAGTTTTTTTCATCCTATTCCGTTACAACCACTCTAGTAGCTTTTGATACAGATACGGAACATACTTCATTTACAAAGAAAACAAAAAAATAACTGAAAACTTGCAAACATTTCAATTAAACTGGAGTCACGTTATATATGAAATATTATATAGTGAGTCACCCGTCTGGTCGCCTTATTTATAATCCGAAACGTCCATAAATCCTTGGCCAGCGTTTAATGAATTAGTAATTTTTCATTATCGATCGAGGGGTAATATCGCGTGCTCGCCGTATATATTTCTCATCTTACGACAAATTCTATTGCGCGACATTCTGGTGGTGTGCCAGAGGCACGAATACGATCGTAAATATGTTTTCTGTATGTGTTAGTGTGTATGTATTGTGTTAAAAGTATGTGTGAGCAAAGCTGGAATGGAATGAAACGACTGGAAATTTCTATTGGATAGATTTGCTACTTTGTATGCCTTTGAACGGGAGGAAATTAAAATTTATCCACTCCCGCACTACTATAAATTATTAAATGTATAATATATCTAATCTTGTAAACCGTGAGATATAATGAATATTTGAGTTGCATCTAAATAATTTTAATTAACTATTTTGTTCTTAATTGGTTTCCTGCAGATTAATTCAGAGAGCTTTTTGTTGCAAATTGAAAGTGCTCTACATAAATAATTAGCCATTCAAATAAGACATTGCGGATTATGCGGTAGGAGAGCTCATACATACCGATATGACACATATATATGTAAATTCTGTAGTAATTAATTTAATCAAGCAATTTATCATGATATTAATTAAAGTGGCATAATTGCCTCGTGTAAATAGCCTGTGGGTGGTCCATGCACCTCCTGAAATATTTAGCATAAGAGAACAAAACACATGTCTGCAGGAACGGTTTCTTTTGCCGCGATGCTCGGTTAATACCGAATGTGGCGTATACAAATTCGGGACGCGTAATTAGGATAGGGCGTAGAAAAAATAATAAAGGGGCGCCCTTCGGTATTAGTGTGTGTGGCGCCAACTTACTATTTCCCGGCGACTTTATTTCTATATTTACGTGGAGACTTTTTTGATTTATACTAGCAACGGAGAACGCATATTAATGTGGTTTTTTTAGGCAATGCTTAACTATAAATCTAAAGGTATGGGCTCTTATCTTAATGGGATCAAACACTGAGGTGTATGCAAAAAATAAAAGCTTATCGCCGGTAATCACAGCTGTAATTTTAGTGTTAATTTTATTGCTTTATTCGTATTAGAGGGGAATCGTGGTATCAAAACAAAATTATTTTAGGGTAAGCGCAAATTCAACAATTAATTGTATCAACTTGACAGGTTACTTCTTATTTATTACTTTATATATTTAAATTTTCTTTAATTATCTTAAATTGAATCAAATCCAAATTAATTTATTGCTACTTTACCATTCTATTACAAATTCTATGCGGAAATTTAAAATATTATATATATTGATGTATAACAACTTTGCTTAATATCTTCATTTTATTGATAGCTACGCCACTGCAAGATATGTAAGATAAAATAGTAAAAATATGAACATTTTGATGAAAAATTGACATGATCCAAAGACTGTTTTCCAATTAATTTAATTAATTATTTTTTACACTTCGAACCAAAATATTTTTGTTATTAATTTTTAAAATTTGTCAATTGAACTCAAGATATGTAAGATAAAATAGTAAAAATATGAACATTCTGTTAAAAATATTATATGGTCTAGAGTCAATTAATTTAATTAATTTTTAATAACTTCTTAAGCTTTGAAACTTTAAATCTTTGTTATAATTCTAGTTGCACTAGGCTGTAAACAAGTGTTATTTATTCACTGAATGTAAGACATTGAAGTTTTGTACGTAACACCCGTTGAGAGCATGATGTGCACTGGCACAATAAACTATTGGTTTTATGCTAAAAGTGCAAATTTAATTGATAAAAGCAAACGAAGAAAGGATAAAGGTTACAGTAAGAAATGCAAGAAAACAAGATATACTAAACACAGAGAAGCAAGTTGAAGTGGCTCGTGAAAATGCGAGTTCTTCTGTTGCAGTAAAATGAAACAGTTGAATGAATTGGCAGCATCAACGGTTTGTAACAAGCCTTTGCCGCTTGTTACAAGCAGTTTTATTGAGTTTTTTAATCGCCTAGCTATGTTTGAGCATGTCTACAACTTCTTTACAGTCAGAGCTTATTAAGACAATGTCTGCAAATTGGAAGTAGGTAAACAACTTAAGCAAGATTGTATTTCCTTCCTATCTTAATTTTGTCGGCATTTATGTCTTTGTCTATGCGTATACAAAAGCTTGCGTTTTTGTATATTTGTTTTATTAGGTTATTTGCTTTTATTTATCAACATGTAATTTCTTAAAGAATATAAAAAAACTTTATGTAATAATCATCATATTGTTGTCGAATATATTAAATATTATGGTTTAAACAAAACAATGCTTTTATCCATCACATAATCATTTCAGCTAATGTTCCTTACTAAAAACGCATGTTTTAATAAATATTTCGATGGTTAGATTAAGCCGTAATTACACACCATAAATATTTAGGCATTAAAAAAAACCAACAACAAAACATCATCATGTGTGTGTATGCTGTGTGATCTCCGCACACAATCTCCATAATTAATACGCGGAACAAAAATTATGATTATTATTTTCTCCGGGCGCACCGATTGCGTGAATACAAAACCAAACATTAAACCCAAACGCTGTAATTATAATATTAATCTATCATTCTGTCGCGTCCTCTTTTATATTATATTTCTTTCTTTCCTTAGGAGATACATTTTATTTTGTTCGCTAATAAATTATACTTCATATCGTTAGTGTTGTCTCTCTGACTTGGAAAAAATTCTTTATCTGATAGAAAAAAAAATGCGCGCTCTGGAAAGTTTAACACGGGCCGGGGTTGAAGAGAAAAAAATTAAATAAAAATAACGTATCCTTTTCTCGCGTGATCGCTGTTTTCATACACTCTAAATGCACGATTTTCAGATTTCTTTGTCACTGCCGCTTTTTTTTTTGTTTGGTTCGTTGCTTTAAGTTTCTGAATTATTTACGGTTTTTTGATAACGATGTGACTCTTTTAATTTACCCTTGTGGAGATATTTGCGTTTCACTTAAAATGTAATTAACACGTAACGTTATAGTTTAAGAGTCCGCATCTGATATAAATTAGATATGGAAATTAGATTATAAAATTGTTCAATTCCCTTCTTTAAGTAATTATGACTAATCAGTTTCAATTATTACAATAATAAATAATTAATGCATTTTTAAATGAAGTTATACGCCGACAATTGATTGGAATTAGATATTTATTGATTCATTGGTAACTTGAAAATAAAATTTTGAATAAAATAATCAAAAATACTTTTTTTAATTATTTTAAAAAATAAAAATGCAAATTACTTAATATAATTATTATCAAATCATATAATTTGATTATTATTTAAATTTTTACTGAAGTGATTTTTAAAATATGACAAAAAATGCAACGATGTGTTGCGTTTGCTATAAATACAGCGCCAGATGGTGCTGAGAGTTTAAGCTTAACCTGTAATTAACAATTTTATTACGGCCTTGAGCTTTGGAGGTTAAAGCTAGAGGTGATGCAACTAGTTTTGGGGTTATGTTATTAACCCTGAGAACAGAACAATAAAGATTTGGTTAGGGTTTGTCAAAGCACGTCATATCCTGATATCTATTTCAAAACCTTCAAACTTGAGTTCTTTCTAACTTTTTATTTTTGCACTTTTTAACAGTTTATGCAAGACTTTGTTTTATAACAGTATTTTTAACATTTTATTTTGCTATTTTTGACATTTTATAAACAAAATTGTTTTGGTCAAACTTTGACTTTTTTTAAAATATTTAAAACTATTTTTTTATTTTTAAGTTTTTATAAATAGATTGTTACAGTTTTTAACAGTTTATCAAAATTTTGGTTCATTTTGACAATATTTTTAAACTTAATTACCGAATTTTGCCATTCTATAAATACATTTTTGCATTTTTCAACAGTTTATGACCGGATTTTATTTTGTTTGTCCATATTTTGATATTTTTTGCCAAATTTTGATTTTTAAGTTTTTAATTTTTTTTCTTAGATTACGAGTTGTTTTTAGATCTTTTGAGTTTTTTGAGCTTTATAAAAGTCTTCTTAAGCTTTTAAAAATCGTTTTAAGTTATTTGAAAGTTTTTTTACTTTTTTTGAGTCTTTCTTGAGTATTTAGCTTTTTAAAACTTTTCTTATTTTAATAAAACTCTACTTAAACTGAAAATGTTATTGGATCATTCAAAGCTTTTTGTTTTTTGGAGTTAGTTAATATTTTTGGCATATCAGCCTAAAAAGTTTTTTAGTCTTTTTTAGAGTTTTTCTAAGCTTTTTGGTACTTTTTTAGACATTTTGAAAGTTTTTTAAGGCGCCATAAGTCTTATTGAATGTTATTAGACTTTTAGGTTCATATATGAGCCTTTAACAACTTAATCTTTTTAACATTTTTTTAACGTATAAAGTGACTTTGTTTTATGACAGTTTACTTAAACCTTTTGGAAGTCTTTCCAAGAATTTTCTTAACTTTTTAAAAGTTTTTTCTGGTCTTCTAAGGCTTTTTGAAGTCTTTCTAAGGTATTGCAATTTTTTGAGTCTTTTAGTTTTTTTGAAAGTTTTTTTGAGTTTTTTAAAAGTTTTCTTATGCCTTCTAAAAGTTTTATTGTCTTTATGAGAGTTTTTTAAGTTTCCTGAAAGTGTTTTTGAGTCATCTGAAGTTTTTTTTGTTTTTTTGGTTTTTTGGGTTTTTCGAGTTTTTTTAGTCTTTTTAAAAAAAAAATTTGAGTCTTTTTGGGCTTTCTGACAGTTTTTCTAGCCGCTATATAAGTGTTATAGGAAGTTATATTTTTTTTAGAATTATCCATAAGTCTATTACTTTTAAATTTGCTCAACGTTTTTATTTTTTCTAAAAAGCTTCATAAACATAAGTAAACATTAATTTTCAAACTCTTTTATTAACGTAACAAAAGCTTTTTAGTTATTTTTAGGGTTCTACAAAAGCTTCTGAGATCATTCAAAGTCTTCCAAGAGCTTCTAAAATTTACTTAGTTAACAGTCTCAAAAATCTTTTAGACTTGTCAAACTATTTTAGATTTTTATAAGACAAATCTTTTAATAACTCTCAAAAATTATTATTTTTTTTAAAAATTTCTAAAACTTTTTCAAAGTCTTTTAAGAACATTTAATAATTTTTAAAAGTTTCTTAATTGATTTTTTGTGCTTTCTAAATAAGACGTCTTAAGTTGTTCTTAGTCGCATCTAGTAACTTTCAAAGTTTTTTATTATCTTCACAAAAACTTTTAGTGATAAAAGCCATCAAAAAGGTTTTAAGGGTTATTTCTCGCACAGTGGCGATAGTATCTCAAAATCTTTTTAAACTTTTTAGAATATTCTGGAACTTTCCAAAACTTTTCAAATTTTTTTTAATGTAGTCTAGTAGCTCTCAATTTTTTTATTGCTTTTGCAAAATTATTTAAATTTTTTTAAAGTCTTTTAAGAGCCTTTAAGGGTTGCAAAATATCTAATTATACTCGCATTATTAAAACTTCTTAGACTTCTTAAGTGGTTTCAAGAGTCTGTGTGAGCATCTTTTGTTCCCTTTGTCACTTTTGAGATTTAACGGCTTATAGTATATTTGCAAAATATTTTAAGTTTTACAAACTTTTTGAACTAAGAAAATTGTGTTGCAATGAATAAGTACGCCTTCTTTTGCATACAAAGAAAACCTAAAGTAAGTTTTGTGTACTGCTTTGATATTGCGTACAGACTAAAAAATCTAATAATTTACGTTAAAATCTCTGAATATACGATAGGATTTGTTCTAAATCTGTTCTAGAGTTGTCTAAGGCTTACTCTGCTAAGCATTTTTTGCTATTTTTGACTTTTTATTAATAGAATTTTGCATTTTTAACAGTTTATGCCAAAATTTTGATATTCCAAGACAGCATTTTAATATTTTATTGCAGGATTTTCTTATTTTTAAATTTTATGCAAAGAATTTTGCAGTTTGGTTCTAATATGTTTCAAGGCCAAATATTGATATTTTTTGTATTTTACAAATAAAATGTTGCACTTTTAAATTGCTTTTGGCCGGATTTTGCTACTTTATAACAATATTTTAATGTTTCAAGGCCGGATTTTAGTATTTTTGACTTTTATTGAAAATGATTTTGCATTTTTCAACAGTTTACAGCTGGATTTTGTTAATTTTAATATTATTTTTATGTTTCAAGGCCAAGTTTAGCTATTTTTGGTATTTTATGAGTAAAATTCTGCATTTTCTAACTGGATTTTGATGCTTTTCAACAATATTTTGATGTTTTACGGCCGGATTTTGGTATTTTTGACTTTTTTTTTTGAAGAATTTTGCATTTTACAAGGTTTAGTTAATTTTAATATGTTTGAAGGCTAAATTTTGCTATTTTTGGTATTTTATGAATAAAATTCTGCATTTTCAAACCAGATTTTGATGGTTTTCAACAATATTTTGATGTTTCAAAGCTGAACTTTGTTTTTTTTAAATAAATTTGCATATTTAACAGTTTACAGCTGAATTTTATTAATTTTAATATTGTTTTTATTTTTCAAGATCAAGTTTTGCTATTTTTGGTATTTTATGAACAAATTGTTGCACTTTTAAACCGAATTTTGATGCTTTTTAAAAATATTTTGATGTTTCTAAGCCGGATTTTACTGTTTTTCACTTTTTTTTAACAAATTTTTCAAACAGTTTACAGCTAAGTTTTATTGTTTTTAACTTTATTTTTATGTTTTAAGATTAAAGTTTGCTATTTTAGTATTTTATGAATAGAATTCTGCACTTTAAAACTGGATTTTGGTGTTTTCTAACATTATTTTGATGTTTAACGCTGGATTTTGCTATTTTTAATATTTTTAGAATACAATTTTGCACTTTTAAATAATTTTTGGCGGGATTTTTGTTTTTTTAGCTATTTATGACATTTTGTAAATTAAATTTTACATTTTTCAACAGTTTGTGACCAAATTTTGCTATTTCTAACAATATTTTTATTTATATAAAAAGAATTTACAGTTTTCAACAGCTTATAGCCGGATTTTGTTATTTTTTAACTATATCTAAATGTTTTAAGGTCCGATATTGCTATTATTGGTGTTTTATAATTTAAATTTTGCATTTTTGAACTGTTTTTGCTTTTTAAACAATATTTTAATGTTTTTAGGCCGGATCATGTGGTTTTTGACATTTTATAGACAAAATTTTACATTTTTTAACAGTTTATGGCCGGATTTTAATGATTTTTGATATTAATTTTGAGTTTATAAATAGAATTTTGCATTTTTCAATAATTTATTGCAGAATTTTGTTATTTTTACTAATATTTTGATATTTTAAAGCCGAATTTTGCTGTTTTTTACTTTTTTTGAAAAGAATTTTGCATTTTCTATCAGTTTAAGTCTGGATTTTATTATTTTTACTATTATTTTTATGTTTTAAGGCCAAAATTTGCTATTTTTAGTATTTTATAAATAAAATTCTGCACTTTCAAATTGGACTTTGGTGCTTTCTAACAATATTTTGATATTTAAGGCTAGATTTTGCTATTTTTGACATTTAAAAAAAAAAGTTTTGTACTTTTAAATTATTTTTGGTCAGATTTTGGTCTTTTTAAAAAATATTTTGCTATTTATGACATTTTGTAAATTGATTATTACATTTTTCAACAGTTTATGGCTAAATTTTTCTACTTCGAACAATATTTTGATATTTTATAGCCGGATTTTGCTAATTTTGCACTTTTCAACAGCTTATAGCCGGTTTATGTTATTTTTTAACTATATCTTAATGTTTTAAGGTCGGATATTGCTTTTATTGGTATTTTATAATTAAATTTTTGCGTTTTTAAATTGTTTTTAGCCGAATGTTGGTGCTTTTAACAATATTTTAGTTTTTTAAAGCCAGATTATGTTATTTTTGACATTTTATAAATAGAATTTGACATTTTTCAACAGTTTATGGTCAGATTTTAATGCTTTTTGACAATATTTCATACTTATTTTTGGTTTTATGAATAGATTTTGCATTTTTCAACAATTTATTTTAGAATTTTGTTATTTCTAACAATATTTTAATGTTTTATAGCCGGATTTAGCTATTTTTGACTTTTATAAAAAGAATTTTGCACATTTCAATAGTTTACAATTAAATTATTTTCATTTTTAATATTATTTTTATGTTTCTAAAACTAAATTTTGCTATTTTTGGTACTTTATGAATAAAGTTTTAAACTTTTGAACCGGATTTTGGTGCTTTCTCACAATATTAAAACGTTTTAAAGCCGGATTTTGACATTTTAAGAATAAAAGTTTGCATTTTTAAATTATTTTTGGTCGGATTTTAGTCTCTCTAACAATATTTTGCTATTTTAGACATTTTTTGACTAAAATTTTACACTTCCCAACCGTTTTTGGCCAATTTTTAGTTTTTTGACATTTTATAAAAAGAATTTTGCATTATTCTACAGTTAATGATAAAATTAAAAAGAAAATGACAAAAATGTGTTCGCTTTTTTCAAAAACCGTTTAAAGAAGCCTTTCTCAATATTTTGAGGTGAGACTCAAAAACTTGGTAAAACCGTCTCTTCCGAGTAGATTCTTCTAAGAAGTGAAACTCAAATAGTCTGAGCTGTTCCCTCCAAAGTATTGCGTTCTAGATCTGGGGTACAATGATTACTTTTTAACGGTACTAAAAGAATCAAAAAATATTGAGGTTACTAAATTTGCTCAAAAATTTTGGTTAATTTGTACGCTTTAGAGATTTAGTAGAAACTATCTACCAAGTCTTTGCAAAGTAAAAAAAAATTAAAAATTAACAAAATATTGGCCGCGGCTTTGACTTCAAGTAGTGTACTTAATTTTGCATTTAAGATTGAGCATTTAATAGTAAGTCATTATGCAGAAATGCACAAATAGACAAAGATTTTGATTTTTTTAGAATCAGCCAGTGGAGCTCATATTTGGGGTTGTTACTTAGTTTTTTACTAATCTTTTGTGGTGCGCCAAAGCAAGGTAGCAAGATTTGTTACAAAATCAAAGACAATTGTTTGACATATAAACTGTAAACTTTAGTCGTAACAAATCTGTCATATAAACTGTAAACTACCAAATTTTACAAATCTAAACCATCTACCACAATATAAACAGTCAATTTCTATTTTCAAGAAATCTGTCATATAATCTGTCAATTTGACAAAGCAACTCTCAACAATTTTAGTTATGGGAACCATCTAATATATGAACAGTCAATTTCTATTTTTAAGAAATGTCAATTTGACAAAAGCATCTTTTAACTGTTTTACAAATATATTATATAAACTGCCAAAGTGTCAAAGAAACTTCTGTCAATTGTTGCACAAATCTATCATATGACTTATCTGACATATAAATTTTAATTTCAACAAATGTAAACTGTCAACTTAAGAAAGCAACTATCGTATAAACCATAAACTAGAGTAACAACAAATTTGCATTACAATATGTCAACTGTCCATTTGACATAAAACTGTAACTTCAATTGTTGCATAAGCCTGTCATATAAACTGTTTAGTTTGACAAAAAAACTGTTAACTGTTTCACAAACCTTGTAGATAAAATGTTAACTGTTATTTTAATAAAGCAATGGTCGATTGTTTTCCAAGTTTGGTATATGCACCGTCTAACACATAAATTGTCAATTTCACAAAACTTTTAACTTCATCAAATATAAACTGTTAAATTAATTTAAGAATAAAACTGTTTTCTGTTTGATCTATTTGTTTTGATTTTGACGTATAAACTATCAACCAGGTTAATGTAAAAATTTATAATATGTCAACTGTCAGTTTGAAATATGTCATATGAGCCATCTGTCATATAAACTGTCAATTCTTAATTTGACAAAGTAACCGCTAACTATTTTACAATTGTAATTTAATTCAAAAGAGGTTATAACGATAAAGTGTACGCTACTTATTAACTCACTTTTTATATATTTTTGTTTAATACTCACTACTTTCGTCTTGGAGTCATCTCTTGTAGAACCTACCTCATATGCAGTTGGTAAGCGTGCATAATTCTAGAGCGCTGAAGCGTCGTTGCTCTTTGAAGAATTTTGGTGCTTCTACATTCCATATCCACAACTGGAAAAACCAATCACTTCACTTAATTTTAAAACACTGAAAAATAAATAAGTAAAAGTTAATATTTTGTTCAAATTAAATAAATAGAATATTAAAAAATATATTATTTGTATAATTTTAATCAAAAAAAAAATCAATTTGCACAAAAGGTAAAAAATATGAATTAGTGTAATTGAAAAAAAATTCCTTGTAGAACGCAATCTTTGCAATCAAAAGTACTATGTTTTAAAAGTATCATATTCAAATTTCAAATTTTAAGTCTCCAGGTGTAGCGGAATCAAAGATATCAAATTTTCAATAATTTGGTATTTTTTTTATTTTCCGCAAAAACCAAAGACAGTATCGTGTTCTACTAAAAATTTTCTATAAGATACATCTTTTTGAATATAATTTTTGACTATTTTTTGTTAATTTACAGCACAAAAACTGAAAGGAGACAAAATGTTCCTAAAAGTTTAAAATGGCCACCATTTACACTGTATTGCATCTTTGTGACGTCACATTATACAAATTAAATTGCAATTGATTAATAAATTTTAAACTTTCAATCAATTAGTAAACATTTCTTCATAAGATGAAGTGGCCAAATTATAACAAAACAATCAATTTTGTATATTAAATTATGTATAAGTATTTTTAACAATGCATTTTGATCAGTTCCTGTATTTGAACAGCTTTTATACAAATTTCAAATGTAAACAACGCTTTTGCAATGCAATTAACTATCAAAATACTTGAAACATAAGTAATAGATGTTAAATTTACCTTTTGTTAACACCGCACTACACTTCACTAATGGTTTTAGTTTATTTAAAGAAGTACTAATTAATCAGCACTTGAGTTGTCATATACTGTCGTTGCCAACCTAAGTACTTGTACCAACCCAAATTGTAGTTAAAGAAATGTTACTAATTTAATAAAATAATATAATTAATTGAATAAATTTATATTTTATGATCAAATTGTTTAATAAAATAATGTCGAGTTAGGCTTGTTACGTTACAACACGTCAATTACAATAAATTAACATTTTTAATAATATCATATAGTTTTGTATTGTAATTCAATCAAATTGTAAATTAAATAAATAAGTCTTGATGATTGAAACGCAGTTAACAAATGGTCATTTTACTTACAAAAAATCTGTTTCAAAGTGAAGATACATTTACTAATAACCATTTAAGCTGTTAATACTGTCAATAATTGTAATTAGTTTGTAAGTAATTGCTACCAACTTAAATTGCAAAATAATAAATAATCATAAAAATGGTTATTCAGTTTTTTATTATTTCTTCAATTACTTATGTTTGATATATTTAACAATTTTTTTACGTTTCATATTGTGACAGTGTTGCTGGTTCAATAGTGGTTGCTTGAAAACTTAAAGAGTACAGCCAAACTACGAAAGCGTAATAACAATAACCAACTCAAGAAAATATCTAAAAACTAATAAACTTCACTTTACTCATTTAATTGAACAAATTTTATTACTTCTATGCTCCGGAATTTGACTTGTGAAAATATATCTTTGATTGTTTCTTATAATGTGTCCCAAGTATTCTAGTTTTTGTGTTTTTATCGTTAAGAGAAGTTCTTTTTCGTTGCCAATTCTTTCAAAAACATCTTTGTTGATCACATGTTCTGTTCAAGAAATGTTCAAGATGCGTTGGTATAGCTACATTTTGAATGCTTCCAGTCTTTTGCAACTGGCCTCTGTTGAAGTCTATAATTCCATTCCGTATGGAAGTATTGGCAAGACGTAGCATTTTAGTAATCTGATCTTTGTTGATAAGGGTAGATCTTAATTACTGAATAATTTTGACATCTTGTAAAATGCAGTTCTAGATTTTTTATTTGGATTTTAATTTTCAGTGAGTGGTCTAATTTGTTATTGATTTGCCAGAATGGTTTGCGTTTTTGTATATTATCATGTATTTTGTTTTCTTGTTATTAAGTAGAAGTTCATATCCTTGATTGGTTTCTGCTTTCTGGTCATCAGTTCTTGGAGGTTTTTGAGACTGTCTGGAAACAATCTTGTATCATCAGCCTGTGTTTATATTTTCTCTAAGTTTTTTGAAAAATCTGCTCTGAGTATATGCTGAGTAGTATTGATGACAGTATGCACTCCTGTGGGACAACTTTTATAATCTTTATATATTTTGAGATTTTCCTTTGGACACGTACTGAGTCTGATTCTAGTATATGTTGTCAATAACTCTTTGGTTGTTGTTTTCTAGTCCTATGTTTTTTTAGTATTTTTAAGCTTGTTATGTTGTACGTTGCCGAAAGCTTTCTGATAGTTGATAAAGCATGTGTAGACATTGCAATCGAAATCTCTACATATTTGGACAAGGACTTGGATGCTAAAAAAGTACCTAGTACCTAGCGCGTTTCTGAATCTAAACAGTGTACGACTAATGTGTTCTCTGCATATTTTGATGAGTCAATTTTAAAGACAGTTTCCTTTTCTAAAAGATCTAAATCTACATGATCTTTAGCAAGGTAATTTATCAAACATATTAACAGATTTGCCAAGCCCGAAGACGTAACGTGCCAGTTTAGTGTGATGCCAATTAGTCTTAAAACGTTTGGTAAGACTAATAGGTAAGATTACTCAACTGTTAAACTTTGATGAAATTGTTATCTTTTCTAGAAATTTTGTAGTTCATCTGACAAAGATACTTGAACAATTTTGGACAGTCTAAAATTAAGTAACTAGATTATGACTAAACCAACTCTTTATTTGGGATAACTTTAAACCCATCACTAGAAATCAGCTCACATTGTGATCTCAGATTAAAGTAGTAAATGTATTTTAAGTGTGAAGCTTTTTTCAGACTCATGATACTTAATCTATTTACAAATAATGCATTATGACAGATTTTATTGACAAAATTAGTCAGTTTTTTTAATTAAATTTCACAAAGATGTTTAAACTCAGTTTAAACTCAAATTTAAGCTTACCTAACCTAACCTAACTTGCATCCAAAGTCACACATGGTTGATTTAGTAGACACATTAGGTTATGTTATCTAAGCACACTGATTTATTTAGAAAAAGTGTTTCTATTTTTATAGGGGCCAAAGGTCCTAAGTATGGAGGTAAGATAACAGATGATAAATGCGCCAAAATTTGAGTTAGGCGTTTCACCCAACTGAGGCAGTTTTTGGCATTAGAAAGCTCTTTTTAGGTATAATAGATCTACAGGAATGGTAGTGGTTAAGAAGACGACATAAAAAGTAGATGAAAGACCACGGGCTAGAATTGACAACTGAGAAAACGGAAGCGGTAATGCTGATTGGAAGAAATAAATGCGGGATAAAACACAATAAAACAAAAAAAGAGTATTAAGTACCTAAGAATGGTAATTGACAAAAATTTAACGTTTGGGGAACACGGTGGTAGCCAAAACAAAAAAGGCAACGCATTCCGTTAAAGGATGATGCCTACAATAAGAGAAATTAGCAAAAGCAAAAGAAAGCTTTTGGTGTTAGTAGCCGCGTCAATACTGCTATACGCTGCGCCAATATGGAGTAATTCTCTTTGATAAAAAAGGACAAAAACAAAGAACATAGAGGAACAGTGAATCCACAAGCTGATACCCAACATAAGAATGTAGATAGACAAAGATCATGGAGAAGTAAATTACTACTTTGCGCAATGCCTTACAGGTCATGGCAGCTTTCAAAGCTACCTGAAGAAGATAGGTAAGATAACAGATGATAAATGCGTGTACTGCAAAGAGGCTGACAGTTGCATGCATCAAACGGCAAAAAAAAAAGAAGTGAAGAAGAAGAAGCGCTGCAGATATATGGTTGAAAACAACAAAAAAACGGAAAAGTCATAAACAAAATGGTAAATCAAATCATGGCCAATAAAGATTTAAAAAAAAAAGAAGAACATTAACAAAACATCACTAGAAGAAGAATGCAAAAAAGATACCATCTAGACGGGAGAGCCGAAAGAAGGTGGGAGGGAGTCCTATAGATTCCAGGTAGACTGGACGTGCGTAAACGCATTCATTCATTATAATAAAATTATTGTTTTTGCAGAAAAAAGGCTACGTGCAATTTAATAACTGCTCTTACTCAAGCAATCTATAATGATCTGCAAAGTAAATACTACTTTATTCGCAGACGACATGACGTTACAGCGATTTTTTGCAACTAAAAGCAGTAATTTCCAATAAAAGAAATTTACTTACAAAGCAACTACTTGGTTTACAGCAAATCAACTAACGATTAATCAAGAAACAAAGCAAATGTAATGTTTTTACCAAACACTGACGACAAAGTAAAGAGTGTTAAATTTTTTAGCGTACACTTGATTGAGTAAACTAAAAAAAATGAAAAGACAATCAATATCTAAGCATGCAAATGCCTCTTAATACAATTACAAAATTAATTTCTTAAATATGCCCTAAAAACTGCTTAGCTATTTGCCAATCACTTCTTCCTCATGGATATATTATTTTGGAACTATTCTAGCACTCTGTTTGGTTTGCAACGCCGTGCAATAAAAATAACTGACTGATTTCTACACTTTGGATTGTTATAATTTATTTATTCATTTATTACACTAAATGTTCTCACACTTCGATATTTGAATGATTTAAAATGTTTTGTTTATGTACGCAAACATATTTAAAACTACACTACTCACTTCGACTATCATCAACTTGGCACTAGATCTAGTAATCTTTTGAACCCTCAATATCTACGCTGCAGAATAGCATTAAATTCTACAAACTATTAAAACGTTTAAAACTACAATAAATTTTTTTTTTTTAAATAAAAGAGTTTTATAGCATAGAAGAATGCTTAACAAATAACTTGCTAACTGGTATTTGTATTGGGTCTGTAAAAATTTAACTTTTATATTTATAATTTTATTGTTTTAAACTTTAATTTAAATTTTATACAACCTCAATATTTTACTTTATACGAAAAATCATTTTAGGATTTCGTTTACTTTTAATACATTTTTTATGAATTTTATTGTGTTGATTTAAAATCAATTTGTGTAAACTTTAAGTAACGCATTAATAAAATTATTAATATTATTATTACATAAAATGGTAATTATTCCAACTATTTAATTAAAGTCTAAAACTTTATTTTATTTTATTGTAAACTATTCAAATCATTTCTGTTTAAAATAATTAAAACTACTGTCTCCATCTATTATTTTAAGTTCGAACTAAATTATTTTTGTAAATTTTAAGACACGTTGCGACATCTATCAATCGGTAGTTGAAGTATAATTCTAGTTTTTATTTTTATTATCAATAATCAAGATTTCTGCAATATCAAGTTTTCTATTTGCATAAAGAAATCTGTAAAGCTAAGCGTGGGGTATCCATTTTTAGCCACAAAATATTTTCTCAGTTGACAGATTGTCAAATAATGCGGAAATAGCAAAAATATACAGTGATTTTTTAATTAATACGTGCCAAAATGGTTATAAATATATAATATATTTAGTCCATTACACCGCATCATATTTTAGTATATGATTAAAAATTTTATAAACAATAAAAACAAATCTTAAGCTATTATGAGTGATTCCAATAGAAAGACTTCCAATGGGGCAGTGGAGCAAATTATGAGAAATATGACATCAGATATACATAATTCTGATGGACAGTACTTACAATTAGGCTTCACACCTCCAGCATCACCACAGGAACCATGGAACCAACTGCCTCAGCCGTCATACATGCCACCATATAACATGCATCAACCTGAATTACAATTCCCGATTGAGCAATATTCACAACAACAACATTATAATAATTACCTCCAGCAATCGCAATTATACAACCAGGATCTGTTCGATAAGCACAATCCAAACGATATGAATTATGTTTATCCGAATCGTGATGTTATGTATCCTCCTGATTATAAATTATTTATGTCGCAGAAAATGCACTTACAAGAACATAACTTTTTACCAAAAGATAATATACGTGTTTCGAATAACAGCCCTAATCATACTTACATGAATCAACAGGAAAATATTTTGCCTTCCAATCGAACACCACTTATTGATAATTTGGTTGGTAATTGGGCTCCTAATACTAGTGGAACTTATTCTCCTTTCGGAAATGTTGCTTCGTTTAATAATAGTAATATATTTGAGCCTACTCAGGATATGGATAGCTTAAGCAATAATATTGTTAGACAAGTATTGGATGAACCGAAACTTGAAAATACTGATACTATACATAGCTTCCAATTCAATCGTGACACTAAGAAGCCTCGTATGGTTGCTGAAGTTAAACCAATGCGGCCTAGTTATTCTGATGTTTTAATTAAATGTCCTCCAATTACTATTAAAACCAGTAAAATTGAAACTAAAGAAACAAAACAGAAAAAGGATACGAAAAAAAACATTAAGAGTCAACCGAAAATTAATAATACTTTAAATCGTTCTAATACAACTAACGAAATTAAGGATATTAATAACGAAAAAAATACAATTTTTAATAAATCAGTTGAGAAAAATGTTAAGGATGGAAAAACGAGTAATTTAACACGGAAATGGGCCTCGCTTGATAACGTCACTGATAGTTCTTGTGAATTTAAAAGTGAATTGAATGAAAGTAAGAAGGTGAAAAGGGTGCAGGAAAATGGAAATAAAAGTACTGTTAAAATAACACAACGTAAAGTTGGTAAAAATGATGCTAATGATACGGATTCTGGTAGTGGTAGAGCTGATAGTGTTACTACCGCTAAATCAGCTGTAAGAAAAGGCGTCAAAGTTGGAAATCAACGTAAAAATTACGATAATGGTTTTGGGACTAATGAGAGGCCCCCTGGAAAAAGGACGCAGAGGACTAGGAAACGAGAAAATCATGTTCCATTTGGTAAGTAGAATTGATTTTATTTTAATTAATGTTTTGTGTTATTGTTTTCTTGTTGAAATGATAAACATATGTTGTATTGTTGTCAGCTGAGATATAATTCGGTTACAGTTTACTGCTTATCTTCAAGGTTTTATTTAAATATATGTCAGGGTCCATGTATTTAATATAAAAGAAAGCTAGAATATTTGATTTTATAAAGTGATTTGATAGGAATTTAAAAGGGGATAACCACTCATGAAATGTTTGACATTGAAAATGTCATGTTTATAAAATATATGAAGATTTATGAAATTTTTGGTTTTTGTATAAAATTATTTTCGTAGAAAATATGATTATTCACAACTTTTATGTAATAACTTTTTCTATAATTTTCCAAACTTTGAGATATCATATATATATATATGTCAAAATAATATGAAAACACTTTTTATAAATTATATAATTTTGTTTATTTCTTACAACTTTTGATCTATAATTGTTTAACAAACTTTCATAATTGAGATATTTGAAGAAATTGGCTCAAAGCAGGTTTCTGCAAGTTTTTTTTTTAATAAATAGACAGTTCTATTGTCAAAACAATTAAAAAGAATTTAATAAATTTTGTAGGAAATTTATTCTTAACAAAGTTTGTTTGTTATATAACTTTTTAACCAATTTTCATAACTTGAATGAAGAATAAGATAAATGAAGAAATTGGCTCCAAATCAATGTTTCTGCATTGATGACAGTTCTAATTTTGAAAAATAAATATTCCGTTTATAAATTTTGTAGGAAATTTTATTCTTTACAACATTTGTTCTATAACTTTTAAAACAACTTTCATCACTTTTGAGATATTTTAAGAAATTAATGTTTTTGAATTTTTGACAGTTCTAATGTCAAAATAATAAATAACTATTTATAAATTTTGTATAAAATATTATTTTTTACAACTTTTGTTCTATAACTTTTGAACAAACTTTCTTAACTTTGAGATATTTGAAGAAATTGGCTTCAAATTAATGTTTCTGATTGTTTGACACTTATAATGTCAAAATAATAAAAGGCACTTCTTAGGAATTGTATAGGAAATTTTATTCCTTATAACTTTTGTTCTCTAACTTTTTAACCAGTTTTTATAACTTTTGAAATTCTTGAAGAAATTGGTTCTAAATCAATGTTTCTTTATTTTCTCTAGCTTCTATAATTTTTAAGATTTTGCAGAAATTAGCTCTCAAACCATGTTTTCTGCGCAACTTTTGTGATTAAAAAAATTGATATATTAAGAAATTAGCTCTAAAACAATGTTTTCTGTATACTGGTAGCTTCTCTGTCAAAATATTAAAGAAAGTAAGCAAGTTTCTTTATCAAAATAGTTAAATTCTGCACAACTTTTATGTTTAAACTTTTGAAACTTTGAGATACTTAAAGAAATTAGTTCTAAAATCGTATTTTATGCATATTGATAGCTTACCTGTCAAAATATTAAAGAAAGTTACTTGAATTTTATCAAAATAATTAAATTCTGCACAACATTTGTGTTTAAATTTTTGAAACCTTTGAGATATTTGAAGAAATTAGCTTTAAAAAATAATTAAATTTTGCATAATTTTTGTTTCTTAGCTACAACTTTTATAACTGAAATATTTAAAGAATACCACTTTCTTAATTTAGCATCTTTTTTTAAATTAAATTATTTTAATATATTTACAATAGATTTGTGTTATTTTTTCTTATTTGCTGATCTATACCGTTTCCATATGGATGGCTGCAGAGCTTTGGAGTGCCATTCTTATCTTCAGTTTTCATTTTTCTTATTTGATCTTTATGTTTGGTTTATTATTTCCTATTTATGTTGTGTTGACAGCTCAAACATCAAAATATAAAAAAACATTCAAGTTTTATGAAAAATTATTGGAGGGCATGAAATTTTCAAAATGGGATTATGATATCTTATCATCATCAAACTTAAATCCCATAAAGTGCGTTCAACTTTTTTGATCGCAATCCGTTGGGATCGATATTTTGGCCGTAGATTAGTTTAACTGCGAGCTTTGCTTGTGCTGTTTTCGAGATATCTGTGCTGTTTCGGTTTCCGATCGCGGAACAGAACTTTTTTGATTACGACGTTATAGGTTTGGAGCGGGCTTGTAGTCTTTACAGAAAAGGGGACCGTGAATTGCCGTGCATAGTTTTTATTTTTTTTTAGATCCTACGGAGTCGGGTTTTGGGACTGCCCAGAACGAACAGGTGATTTTGGTTACTAAGATTGGACGATAAGTTACCTCACCTATAAAAATGGGGGCGGCTCGAATTTGAGTCGGAGTCGCTGGTTTGGTACTCTACCTTTAATGGTACGAAATTTAGATTTTTTTGGTTTTGATTGTTATTTGATTGGACTTGGAGCGAGACCCTGGCCTCGGAACTGGCGCAGTCTCAACCAAAAAGGTCGGGGAACTCTTATCCGAGCTCTAAATAGCGTTTTTTTCTTTGAACTGGCGAAGAGATCATGTATAGTCACGTCTGGAACGGACAGGTGAATTTTGTTGCCGAGATTGGTCTATAAATTGCTTTATCCGTCAAAACGGGTGCGACTCGGATTTGGTTTCCTGTTCTTCTTACATGCAAACCCCTTAAAAAATGGTCTATCGGCGTTTCTGATGTTTTCTGATCAGTTACTCAAATATTGTGGTTTCCAAAATTTTATTTTGTTTACAACCGATCGAACGATGGATTTTTGATGTACAAATTATTATTCTTATAGTTTTTGAATGAACGTACGAATATATCGGTTTGTTTAAGGTGGAAAAGTCGACCAATTTTTTTTTGTAAATTGGCGGTAATTGTGAAATTGATAAAAATATTGAAGCTGGAGCTACCAACTTGTTAAATTCTGTTGCCAAACTGTTAAATCTAAACCTTTATAAGTTCCGTCTATAAACATAAAATAAAATTGGTTTTTAAAACTGGAAATTCGACCACTAACATGTTAAATTCTGATGCTAAACAGTTGCTTCGGCTTTTAAAAGAGCTACAAATTTAACTCTTAAAACTAGAAATCTGATCATTGTATTAAATTCTTTTGCTAAACTGTTAATCCGGCTTTCAAACCTGGAAATTTGGTCACTAACATAGTTAATTCTGCTGCCAAACTGTTAATCTGGTCTCAAAAAAATCCGGTCTACAAAATAGGCTTTTAAAATGTAAATTTTGTATTCAAAACTAGAAATCCGGCCATTTTTATGTTTAATTCTACTGCAAAACTGTTAATCCGGCCTCTACATTTTAAAACCGGCAAGTGTAAATCTGACTTTCAAACCTGTAAGTTCTGCCACTAATACGTTCTTCTCCTTCCAAACTGTTAATCCGGACTTTAAAACTGTAAATCCGGTCTATAAAAGTGCAAATCCAATCTTTGAAGTTGAAAATTTTATTTGATAAATCTGCTAATATAACATTTAAGTTGTTTTTCCTTTGCCAATTAACTCTGATGTTTTTACCTCATGGTTTCATTTGACACTTTAGTTTTGAGTGTTGTTAAAAATTTTATTTATATTTTCTTCTTGAAAATATCTCCACCAATAGTCAATTGAAGACTTTTCTGTTTTGTCCTGTAGTCTAACCTAACCGGGCAGTTTTATTGCACTGTGAAAGCCATGGTAAATCTCATGACTGCTACTTTTGTGGACGAAAATAATGATATATTTTTTAGGCGATTTTGCTTCTACCACTCTTGATGCTCTAAAGACACAATGTTTGCCACTGGCACTTTTTTTTTGTAAGCACGACGCTTTTAACAGTGTCTACAATTTGCTTATTGTATAAGGCAAAGGCTATTTTGTATTTATTCTTGATTGGTCTGTAAGGATTCTGGAGTTGAGGCTTGGATTTGGAGACTTCGGCTGATTAAGTATTCATGAAGATTCTTCTTTAGGCGCCACTTGTTACTCATGCGCTAGACGCACAAGTTGCACTCGGCTTTTACATAAGACTCGACCACCACCAGCGCCGGCTAACGTCATGCGGAAGGGCTCAAAAATGTATTTATTAAAACCTGGATGGGGGGGGTCAAAACCGCCTAGGGGCTTCTTATTTTGCGGAGGCCTATAAATTTTAGCTAACGGCTAATGCCGCTTGTTACTAATTTCTTCTAACCGTTGTCAGCTGTCGTTTTATGCGAACGGATCATTTCATTGTGGAAGAGGATTGCACTGCTTTTGATTATTCCACTTTTCACTGCTCTCCGTTGAAATGGCGTGCAACTGCTACCATTTGCCATTCACTTATAGTCACTTAATTAACACTTGTCAGTATGTATATTACCGCTCATTATTATTGTACTGTATTTTGCATACAATCTCAAACCTTACGGATGCTGTGCAACTCCAATATACACATACTTTCAACGGCTGTTAAGTAGAATGCCTCAAATGCCAGTGTGTAAAGAACAATCTTTTGCAGTCTAGTACAGTACAATTCTGGCAGTTACGGAGCATGCTACAGCTGCCTAATACCACAATGACTTGAACGCCAAAACAATGATAATGGAGTTTGTTTTCCACACTTCTTTGGTATGTTAATAACCTTAGACAGGTATGAAGGACCTGAGTCTTGAATGTCAATGTATTTTTTTATTACACCCCAAGATCTACTCGGTCTATGTGTGAATAACCTTGTCTCATTCTCAGGCACTGTACCTTATATTGTTAATACATGGGAGCTTTTGTTTGCTCGGTGGCGTTAGCTGACTTAACCTAACCTAACCTAATCAACTTTTTCTACGAAGTTTTTATTCATCAACTCTTTTACTATTTTTGAATTGCTTTTTGAGGGTATATTTTTTAGGTTATTAAAGAATTTACTGAAGTTTTACTTCATAAATGATTGTTGTATACAAATATCCTATTGGTATCTAGTGAACTTCATATGGGTGGTTTTGCATGGTTTGAGCATCTTGCAAAAATCTTGCAAAATATTTGTATTATCAACACTTTTTGAGGTTTTGTTAATATTAGATGTATCAGTTCTTGTAACATTAAATTAATAGAACTTATTCTGTTTGTTTGTTAAGATTGTTCAGTTAACTTTGGTTTATTTTAGTTTTGTTTGCTCGTGTTGGCTACATTGACTAAATTTCAATTTGTCTTCTTTCAACTTTGTTACAGTTTGGTAATAGTTTTAATTAATTCATTTGCTATCATAACATGCAGAAAAGTTAAACTTTGTTAAGTTTTCTAGCCCTCGTACCATAGTTATCCTTTACAAAGCAGAGCGACCTCACCTCGAGCATTGTTCAAATTTCTGGTTTTCATACACCGCCGTTAATAATGAAAAAGTTGAAAACATTAAAAAGATTGTGTTTATTGTTTAGCATATAAGTACAACATTATTGGCAGCTACATGAAACTGCTATAATCTTTGATATATCTAGACTTGAGAGAAGAAGTTTTAACTTTGACATAACACTGGTTTTCTACGTGCTTTGTGAAGTTATTGAATGTCTTGACTTGATTAGTTCAATTGATATTCATGCCTTTGCATGTGCTTTACGTAATGAGTATTTTTTTCATATACCGTATAAACGTACAGATAATGCACCGCACCTTGCTTCTACACGTATTTTGTGGAATGCTAATCAGATTAGACTACAAGAAAAATAATACATCTAAGATTTTTGATCACATTATGTTGTAATTTGTGCAAATTAAAAAGTGTTTGGTAATGAAAAAAATGGTTTTCCTAAAAAGTTTGCGGTAAGAGACTGATGACGCATAGGCGTAGATTAACTGTTTTTACGTCACTAGTTTTATTTTACTAACGTTATAGTTACTATTTAAAATCACGAAATATATTTGGAACAAGGTTTTTTTTTAATTCTTATTAGGTCATTCTTCAATCGAAACAAACAAGTATGTACTATATTGTTTTTATCGCCGTCAGAGGATACCTAAAGAAGGGTTGAAACTAGTTACGAAATCAAGAAATATATTCTTGTTTTATATAATAAACGTATTTTATTTTATTGAATTTACTTACTTCATATAATGTATTAAATTGTGTTTATAATTAATATCTTATCTTATCATACTTATCCGGTATATCCTGCTAATCAAACAACGATTGTATCGCCGTGTTGGCTTTTCTCAATATTTCAATAGTGTTGGGGCGAGGTAAAAGATTGAAAACCTGCCGTTTATAAATTGTACGGCGTCTAAATAATTTGGTCAGTGTTGCTAGCGGTTAGATCTAGATCCAACTTGTGGTGGTTTATCAATTTTGTAAGTAATATAAGTTTATTTCAAATTTATTGTGAACATAATATAATATAGCAATCAAAAGGTGAGGAAGTTACATTACGGCAGCCATATTGTAGATTACCGAAAATTTTATTCTTAGAATTAGAAATATTCAATTACTTTTTACTGTACAACCTAAGAAAATTGAGGTTGGATTAAATAATGGAAAACGCTTTTACGCCAGAACCGTGCAATGGCGGTTTTGGCACTCTAATCAATGCAGTGACTTTATAATAATAATAATATATTTAAGGGCGCGGTTTAGGTCATAAAACTATGAGCAGAACACACGCAATTTAACTCTGCTCGTAGTTGTGAATGATCAAAACCGATTAAAAAAAAAGAGTTTTAATAACTTAGTATCGTGTTGGTGGATAGTGTTGACGTGTCGGAATACGATAGAATGAATAGGGAGTCCAAATTCGTAACTCAGTATAAGGTTAATCAATTCACAAGCGTAGTAGAGTAACAGATTTGTAAGTAATATAAATTTAGCAATTCTGATTCGAGTCAATTTATTCAAATATTTTATTTAAACACAAAACTTATGTTTATATAATTGTGAAATAAACATAAAACACTTTAAAATTGTAAATCAGAAATATTGAATTAATAGGCTCGGGCAGAGCAGTATTGGAGAAGATTTTGTTTAAATGGCTCGACATTTTTAGGGTGTGGTTTTTGAATAAAATATACGAAATCGCTTATCAAGTATTTCATCATATAATAACAAGTCAGCCATAAAATGCATCTATTGTATAAAATACATAATAAATCGATCAGAAATGTGAAATTTGTGTCGATTATAAAATGCATGATCAATATGTTATAAATAGTTCTACGTATGTAATTCATCAAATATTGCTGAAAAAAAAAATGATTGTAAAATAGTTATTAATTATAGATCGAATATTGCTCATAAAATACCAGAAATGTATAATAGAAATCGCATATAATGTTAAAAATTGTAGTGAACATTTATTTTGTAAAATATTAAAATAGTATATTAAGTATCAAAGGCAAGAAAGCATTGTTTGCTTGTGATCGTTGGATTGAATGGATAATAAATGCTGTTTGCAAAATTGTTGATTACTTCTAGGCCAAAAAAAAAAACTATCAAAAGCTGTATATTTGGGGCAACAAAGATATAACAGTATTGTTATTAGAATTACTGCTACATCTTCATTACTTCTGATATTCAGTAAAACAACCATTTTTATTTTATAAAAATGCATAATTAACAATTCTTTCTATCTAGTTAATTCCAGTGCCACACAACAACATATTATGATCTATATCTAAGGTCATCTAGAAACAGTAATGTTATTATTGACTATGTTGTTGTTTCTAGATGGCCAAGAGATGTAGTACACTTACATAAGGTTGATGTTCAACTTGGAAATGGAAGGAAGATAATTGTATCAATTTTTGTCAGCTATAGTATATTCAGTTTTAAGGTAGAGCGTGGGATAACAAAATTTTCATATTTAGTATGCTATGATGGATGTAGGGGTGGTCAGAGCTTGCATAAAAAGATCGATTGCTAATGTTTATTTATTTGCGCTCTACGTTGGAATTGGATATAGTATAGTCATTTGAAGAATACCAACATACACGTGTTAAACAATAGATTCTAGTAGTCCTCAATAGCCGGTTCAAGACTTTCCCTCCCACTGGTGGCGCCATCTGCTAGAACAGCGCCATTTGTGCGAAGCTTTAGTTTGGACTCAAACCGGTAGAACGCTGTATAAAACTTTGTTCTAGTCTAAAAAGAAACTTTATTTTGTATTATTAGAAATAGATTTTATTATAGTTGAACTGACATAAATCCAAAATTGTTGATCTCTTCTAGTGCAAAAATATTTATATATCGCTGTATATTAGGGGTCACTAAGATATGGTAATATTATCAGATAAAATACTACAATATTTTAAAATGACCTTTGATATTAGGTTACAATCTCTGTGTTTGTAAAACTAAACACATCTAAGCTGCTGATTACTTTGGCTAAGAAGACCTCAGGTCCTCCGTCCAGCAGACAGGCGTAAAAACAACCCAAGAATGAAAAAAAAAAATGTTGGTATGAGAATATTGTCGTTGCCTTGAGAACAAACACCAGAAGAGGAAATTGCGGGCATTTATTTAATAAGAAATTGTATTGCATTTATCATAAAAATAATAAAACTTGAAAATGAAAGCAATGTTTACCTATTAAGGAAAATGATGCATAAAACTTTTTGTTCTATCTTAACATTTTATATAGTACATATTAGTTCATTAAAAAATCGATAAGTACAAAAAAATTTAACAATAAAAAGATGTAAAAACAGTTCAAAAGTGGAGAATCAGTCGATTTGCGTTGTCCTTAGGTCCTCCGTCAAGCAGATTGGTGTAAAACAGCCCAATAATAGGAAAATTTAATTGATTTTAATCTTTCAACTCAGAAGTGAAAAACTTGTATCAGTCGATTCGAGTCTTTGCGTTGTCTTGAGGTCCTTCGTCAATCAGATCGGTGTAAAATAATCCAAAAATGGGAAAAATAAAAATACTTTTATTAGCCGATTTGAATATTTTCGTTGTCTTGAGATTTTCCGTCAAGTAGATCAGTGTCCATACAATCAGTCTCTTCCTGTTTTCCATCTGCAGCAGTTGAACCACATGCCAGATGTCTGCTTTGTTTAAAATCAAATGTCACTACAAACCAATACGGCTACTCAATTCACTATACAACTTCTACTTTTACTGCATCTCAATGGTCATGTAGAAACAGTAGTGTTGTAACTATAAATTACACTGTTGTTTCTATTTGGCCTTTGATGTTCAGCTATTACCATCAATACTAGAATGTACTTTGCATTTCGCGTATTTGCCGGTGTAACTCGCACTTGTGTGTTGATCAGCATCAGGTGTTGTGTTGATCCTCTTCCCACTATTGTCTATGTCACAAACTCGAACCACTTGGGGTTCGTCCACCAACGGTAAGTGTCCGGTCGGGGTGTCACTCGTGTCCGAGTCGTGCATAACTCGACAATCCTTTTTGGTAGGATGACATCAGCTGTGAAGCAGCTTCTGTCTTCAACGATGTAAATTGCCATCTCCATTGGTATCGTTTCCACGTACATACAACTCTATGGCCACTTTATATGCCACCAGGATGTCTTATGAATGCTTCAAAGACTTTTCTACATTCTGCGTTTGCCAAACCAGCATTCACTTGGGTCATTTGTTTGCGTACCTAGTCCATCTGACCGCAAATGACTGGATTCACAGTCAGGGGGGGTCTCAACTCGATGTTTCACACATTCCGGTTGTTTAACCTGCTCGGGGTTGGATATAGTGTAACCCCACAGGCAACCGTGCGGTGTGTGGTACTGACTGTCGATTGGTTCAGGATATGTCTGCACGTAGATTATTTGTAGCTGTTGACGGCCAAGTTTGTCTGTGTACGGGATGTAAACATCTCCGTCCGGCTTGCACGCTGTTACTGAATTGTGCTTGCACGTCTCTTCGTGTTTTGTCTAGGAGTCATGATAATCTACTTCTCTATCTCTTTTTAATGGTTCGTGGTTTAGAAGAGCTATGCATCTGATTCTGTCTTCTAGTTGGGCGCCTTTTTTTACCGGCCCTGGAGTTCTTAGAGGATGACCGGATCAAATCCAGGAGTTGCAGCTCACCACGAGGTCGTATCGGTGGTGGTACCCAGGTACGGTACGTCTGGGAGCACCAGGTGTCATGTAGGATGACTTGCAGTCATACGTTGGGACTTGTCTGTGGCGTAACCTTGAGCCGGTATGATTTGCAGCTTAATGTTTCTCTATAGACGTGACTGGGTTTATCGTGTCAAACTATACTCTCCGTAGAGGTGCCCTAGCAGCAGTTGCAGGGGGCAAAGGTCTAATATGGTATTCTTGCCTCTAACAGTTGATGTTTTCTTGTGTTGCTACCGCATATCCGTGCTCGATTCTCGTGAAACTACTGATCTTCCGTATTTGATTTTCAAGTCAATTTTGCCGACTTCCATCTTACATAGTAAAAGCAGGATGGGTCGGTGGTTGTGGAGAAACTGGCTTTGCATTTTTTTTGGTTCCAAGTGAGCAAGGGTGGTGTAGGTCTCCGTGGATTCCTACTTAGTGTGTAGATGTCTTGTGTTTAATGGGAGTCAGGAACATCAGCAGATCCTGCTGTCCATTGCTAAACTACTAGAGGTAATTGCTTTGGTATTCAGTCTCGGGTAGTGGTAAACTACGACCGCATAGTGTGTATGTGAATATGTCTACTTAAAGTTTGGTTGGAGACCCATGGAGAAAGGCACAGTATAGTGTTTTTTTTTATGAAGTAATGCGTCTGGAGTCCCTGCACTTAAGTCTCTTGGTCCTATTATGCACATCTGGTTGATACTCTTCTGGTAGTTCCATTTCTTCAGTGAACTTCAGAAACTTTTGCTGTCTTGAGCATTTCTTTGGTTAGCTTGTGCTTGCCGAAGAAGGAACCACGTTGCGTGTTGTAAGTCACACATTCGCTCAACATATGTAGCGGAATTTCTTCGTCCTCCAGACATCTGTGACATAGGAGATCCGGTTACTTTCCCATTTTATGCATGTTTTTGTTTAGGCCAGTGTCCAGTTATAAGTCCTGTAAGCTTGTTATGGTCTTGTTTGGTATACGAGTAGCCTTGTGTGCTTCATTCTCAGGACGGTTGTCGATGTAGATGTTATGTTCCGTTGCTCGGTGTCCAGTGCACTTGACCTGTGTCGTGTAATAGTTTCTAAAGTTATGGCTTGTGGGTTGCATTGCTACTCTGGGAGAGACGTCTATGGCTCCGCATGCTTTGGGTCAACGATGCGGCATCAGCAATTATACACTTGTAAACATACAGCAAGAGGGCTTGTCACCGTTTTGGTTCTTTGGCCTGAGGTGGCTACCCTGAGGGCAAATTAAAAGTGTTTGCCGTTGTTGCTATTAAAGGAGCGCGATGTTATGCCGAAGTTAAAATGTCAATATTGGCCTCAACGAACGAGAATGCTGCTACCATTGTAGCCATCCCTCTTTGTGTGGTATTTCAAAAAGTGGAACGGTGGTTGGCCTATCTGTTCCCTATAGACTGATTCTTCCTGAATTTCTGGAGACAACAGTTTCCAAGCTGACTGACTCTGCGATGTAGCGACAAGTCCAGCAGTGGAGCCTCTAAGGTTAGCTCTGATTTTTCTTTGGTCTCTGGGGAGGTTTGGGGGTGCCAGAGTTACTTCGGAACAGTAGTCTTCGATGCCGAGGTGGAAAACTGAAAGATAGAGCTCCGATTGTGCCGCGGTTTTGTCTATTTCGCGGCAACTTTCCTGCGTTCATTTCCATATCGCTCTACGTGACCAAGGAAAGTACTTTACACAGTACCTAAATTCAACTTGATTTCTGTTTTTGCGCGTTCATCCAAAAATAATTAAACATTTTTTACTCTCCACTTCATTGGTGTGTGCATTAGCTATCCAATTGAAACTCGATAACAACGTAATGGAATCATGTTTTTTTTTTTTTTATTTAGCGCGCGTTAGAGAATTTTGAGCTATTAGGACCGGTTTATTCATCTGTTCAGTAAACTTATAGGTCTCTTGTAAGAAATTTAGGTTAATTTTTCATGTAATTTCTGAACGATTACAATGTTTGCCGTATACTTATACAGATTGAGGAAAAGGATAGCTATATATATATATATTTTTGTGAGAAAAAGACATATTGACTCTTTAGTAATAAGGTTGCTTGTTATTTGTTTGTGGTTACGTTCGTGTCAATCAACACCGCTTTAGGTTATGTTCTTTTTGTTATTTTCTCACTAGCGGACTCAAGGCATTTGAGTAATTTATCTCTCTTGTAAATTTAATTTGGTGAAAAGTCACTGCTGACAGATGAATAGACGTTTTCTTATAGCAATCTTATTAGTTACGCTACTAGGCACTTTACTGAAAGGTGAATATATTGACTCTTATACAAAATATTTATTTAAAATTCTGTTAATAAATTCATGTACCTTGAAAACCACTGCATCTACAATATAAAATGGATGTAGACATTTTTAATTCTTTTAAAGTCGTTTATAAATATAATTATAGGACCGCGCATGCGGTAATGGTATGGGGTAATATCTGTATATTTTAATAGAAGAAGTGGATAATACCCAACTTATTTGCTCGATAGGAAATTAAAATTCTATTATTTTTGTAAAATAATTTAGATAAAATTTCAGAACCCCATCCTGTGAAACTGAACCAATCCCAAATCCCCCAATCCCTGGATATTTAAAGGTAATGCTACCATAATCACACCAACTGATTTAACGCTACCTTAAATCCAATCCCTATACACTACATAAAAATAAAAAACTAATTTGTATATTTTACCAACTGTTTCAGGTGCATTCGGTCTGAAATTCAAGGAGTATTTAGGATGGTGGAGATACATCATCAAATTCTTCGTCTGGCTGTTCCATCTGGTTTCGGATATATTAAGTCTAAGCGTTCATTTAGGAAAAGACATGTATGTCCCCAATATTAAAATCCTAGCCAATATTTTATCTGACTCTGACTTTCAGGGGTCTGAATTTATTCATCTGGCTAACCGTACACTGGGCACTATTTCTTGATACATCATTGGCAATCGTTAAACGTATAAAACTGTTCACGTGGGTTTACGAGAAGTTCCACAAGGAGAAAGAGCCTGAAAAGAAACCGAGTTTTATGCATACGGGTTTGCATAATAACATTAATATGCCGACGACTGGAGAAGATGCTATGAAACGACTTTTAGCTTGTAAGGGTAAAGATCCGTACAGCATTTTAGGAGTTACGCCTACTTGTACAGACAGCGATATCAAAAATTATTATAAAAAGCAGGCTAAATTAGTACATCCTGATAAGAATCAACAGCCTGGTGCTGAAGAAGCTTTTAAGATATTAGTGCATGCGTTCGATATGATTGGAGAACCGGAAAGGAGAGCTGCTTATGATCGAGGTAAGTATCTATATTGTCTCATCAAGTCCCTAAGTTCCTGCAATAAACTTTTGTTTTATTTACCATTTTGCTAATGTCACGATTTTGTAATATTTTGGTTATGTAATCACAATTTAGAATAGGATCAATATAGTTTGTTGTTAAGTAGCATAGAGTGCTCGGAAAAGCAGGTAAGTCATTGTAAGTTCGTCCGGCGTACTCGTTGATGATAAACACTTGGGAGGGTGGGCGGGAACCCCAGTAGAAATTACCCTCTTACTTTTAATAAACTAAGTGCTCCACCCAATTGTTTGTTATCCAGAAATACGTGTGTGACAGATCCAAGCCAATTATGACAAACACTTGGGTAGGTGGGCGGAGCACTGAGTTTATTAAAAGTGGGAGAGCAGTTTCTATTGATGTTCCCGCCCATTTACCCAATTGCTTGTTATTCAGAAAGAAGTTTTGTCTCTTTGGGATTGTCATTAAATTAGAAAAGGTGTGTGACAGATACAATTTAATGATTGGGTGAGTATCTGGGAACCCAAGTAGAAATTACCCGCCTAGTTTTAATGAACTGAGTGCCCCGCCCGCCCACCTAATTGTTTATCTAGAAATAGTAGTTTCCCATCTTGCGATTGTTATTTTTTACTAAATATGAAGAAGGGAGTGACAGATCCAATACACGATGATAAACATTTAGATGGATGGGCGGGAATTTTTGTAGAAACTACTCGCCTACTTTTGAATTACTTGAGTGCCCTGCCCACCCACCCAATTATTTGTTATTCAGAAATAGGAGTGTGGCAGATCCTATCCATTGATGGACAAACACTTAAGAGAGTGCGCTGGAACCCTAGTAGAAACTATAATCATCGTGTAATTAATGTATACTCGGCCATAGATGTCGGCTTTTTAAATCAAATTCAAATAATTTACGTTAGCGTGACAGTAGTCGTCAGGGGCGGAGCTACCTGTAAACAAGTGACGACGTTCATTTCAAAACCAGGGGGGGTATTGTTACAAAATAAAGTACAAAAAATGATAAATTTAAAGGTTTTTTGGGCTAGGGTCCAAAAGTCCTAGCTCCGCCACTGGTAGTCACTGCCTTTTATCATTGGTTACTGATTTTGATTACATAACTGAAGTCTCATAAAAAAAAAGATGATACTGATGCAAACAAATAAAAGAAAATTGTTTTTTATTATCCTAACCTAACCACCTTTTGTTTTATTACCTAAACTAACCACCTTTTGTTTCATTACCTAACCTAAAGTGACCATTCGTCCCCCTTTGAGGGGGGCAGTCCCCTTTTGAAGACGGCCGTCCCCCCCATATAAATGTCCCCCCAACTGTCCCCCTATCAGCGTTAGCGTCCCCCGACATAATTTTTTGCGCAAAATTTTAAAATCCAGCTAGCGTGAGCGCCAATGTTACTTTTATTTACTAATTTTATTTTAACCAGCAAAATATTCTATACAATTTGCTGTTATTGTGGAGTATTGTCTCAGTTTGCCAGGCACTTATGCTGTTAGAGAGAGGATATTCTCTCTATTAAATGTTTAAAGCATTTGTGTTTTCTTTTTTTTGTCAATTCATTATTTTTTTTATGTCATTAAAAATAATTTTACAACTTTTTTTCTATGTGCATCAAATTTTAATTTTATATCCCCCCCCCCCCACCATTTGTCCCCCTTTGAGTATTTTAAAATCTGGTCACTTTAACCTAACCTAACCTTTTTATGTTTATTACCTAACCTATTAAAAAAATGTAAATAGTTCAATAAAATGTTTTTATTTGTTATATAGGTGTTGCTGAGTCTGCACAAGCGGAACAAGCAATGACAGAATTAACAGAACTCCTAGTCCGCCTTCAACAAAAAGTCGAAGCAGCAGCAAACACAATCCGTTGCAGTGCCTGTGGTTTACGTCACAAACGTATAAAAATCGAGAGGCCTTGTTACGCTGCCCGTAATTGTACAACATGTAAAATTCACCACGCCGCCAGAGAAGGCGATATTTGGGCGGAAGCCCGATGTTTCGGTTGTCTCTGGTGTTATTATGCCTGCATGGACGGTGGTGTCTATGATATCACCGAATGGGCAGGTTGTCAAAAAGATAGTCTTAAACACTTGAGACCTGATTCTCATAATGTACAATATAGAATTGCATTAGGTAAACAGACCAATGGCCCACCAAGGCGCCACACATCAACGCCTAGAAGCGATCGGAATCCCGATCTCGACCATCTTTTCAGTAGTCTTTATGGACAAACTGATGGAACTCAAAATATGCGGCGCAAATCTAATAAAAAGGCTAAATGATTAAACCTTATTATAATTAGCCTAAGATAATTGCATGCTTATTTTATTTTAGTGATGAAATTAAGACAAAAAATGAATCAATAAAAATGCTTTAAGTACAAAATAATTTATTTAAATAATTAAGCCTCCATCATTCCATCCAAAAAACATAAATTTGATGAATTCTTAATAACAAGTTCTAAATCACGTTTCAACACCGTCTTACGTTTGGATTGATGCGTTAAAGCGATTACATCACGGCCTAACATTTCAAGAAATAATTCCTGAAATCAAATTATTAAACACAATTTTACAATTATATCCAAATACTTACAGCAGCTTTAGTGGTAAGGAAAAGTGATTCTTGACTTATCAATTTTAAATCTGGGTCTAATTTCATTATACTTTTAACACGTGCTAACGGTAACTTTAAAAGACGAACACGTTCTGGTACTTTATTTTCTTTCTCAGGGGTTTTACCTTGAGTTTCTACAGTAGTGCTGGAAGATGCAACCTCTTCGAAAACTAATTAGGGTTTAGGAAAATTGTTAATATATTTTAGGTTATGTTTTGTTTAAATGAAGATCCATGAATAATACCTTCATTGTCTTGTGCTTCTACTGCCGTTTCATTTTCTATATCTTCCATTATTAATTAACTATATTAACGTAAATGAACACAAAAATCGTTATTTTCCACTTGGTTATGTGCCGGTGTTATGGTGGTATTGGTAGTTAGTTAACTAATGTGAATGCAGCTGCGTTTAAACATTTTTCAAATGAAACGTTATGTATGCAACTAAATATACACATAAAGCTCATTTTACACTGGAGCAAAGGTTCCTCCATTACTCTACCAAAAAGCGCTTATAAAAAACGTTAATATTACATAGTTTTAACAACATATTTTAATTATTTATGTAAACTACGATACAATAAATTAATTTAAAAAACTATTTTCTTATGTTTAAACTTTATTATTTATACTATGTACAAGTGGAGAAATAAAATTTCAGATTTTATTGATTTTAGATTTGTCCCATATCTAATTTTGTTGAAATTTTTTATTTAAGCTTATTATTAAATTACAAAACAACTGTAAAAATTTAATGCGGGGAGGTTTGCGGAAAATCGGACTTTACTCTTATCAAACTTTATAAAAATTTATAATTAAGCTTATAATTTATAAATTGAAACGGCGATTTTGGAATTGTAATCAAAAACCGGAAAAATAAAAACTTCGGTCCACAATTGCAAATTTTAGTCTGTCGGCACGAGCATAAGTACGTATTGTCGATAAAACCGAAATTTTTGTCGATTGCCAAAGGAAAATCATTTGACCTAAAGACTTCCGGATTGGCAGAGATTTAGATAGGTCTGTTGGCTAGCCTCAGGAGCAATTGCGTCTATCCCCTTCACTGTTTTGTGCCTTTTTGCCATTTGAAACGCAAAAAAAACATGTTTTTGATGGTTTTCTTAACTTTGACAGATAACTGCTGGGAATATCGGGGTAGGTCCCCCAAAATCGTAATCGAAATGCAAAAAACCAACCTTCTTTTTTAAACTAATTTTTTTGTGATAAAACCTCTTCTTTCCTATGTTTCAACTCTTTCGATCGCTGAAGAAAAACCTCTTGAAGCATGGACTTCTGCTTTGGCCGACAACTGACTGAGGTCTGTGGCTTAGCACAGAAACAACTGCATCTCCATCCGCCGGCTAGAAGTATGTTAGTTGCACGCTTTTATAAAATTCAAATTGATCCAAAATATTCATTTTTAAATAAGAGGGAGAAATTTTGAGAATATTAAAACGGCAATTTTGGAATTATATTTAGGACACCAAATTACCTTAGAAAGCAAAAAAAATTAAACTTTTATCCATATTTGTAGATTTTACTCTGACAACACGAGCACGCGTACGTACTATGCGAAAACATCGATTGCTGAAGGAAAACCCTTTAACCTACGGACTTCCGTTTTGGCCGACAACTTACTGGGGTCTGTGGCTTGGCACAAGATCAACAGCGTCCCTCTCCGTTGCCTAAAAGTAGGTTAGTTTTACACTTTTCCGTAATAAAAACACATCAAAAAACCGCTTTGGATTAGAAGGTGAAATGTTAATAATATCAAAACGGCAACTCCGGAATCGTAATCTGGGGTCCAAATTACAATGAAATATTTTACAATATTAATTTTACAACTTAAATCAAACGCATAAAAGTAAGAATTCCTTTTAAAATTATTTACATGTAAAATTTTTACGTATTTTAATCGACTATCTTTTTATTTTACCCTTAATCAGTTTTGTGTACGATCTAAATAAATTGTAAGAAAATAAAGTCATGCGATTATATACTTTAATCGCATTAACATTAAAGTCGACTTTTGGCTTAAATAAAATATGCGTATCGACATATCCTATCCATATTTCCAATACGTAAATCCGACCACAGAGTATCAACGATACGCATCCCCTCCACGCATCATTACTTGGGCTAAGCAATGCAAGCCCGGAGAGACCTCAGTTTGGCACGGTCGGGGTAATCATGAACGTGTGAATTGGCCGGCCACCCATCCATGCGTGTTGTAAATCAACGTAGTTCTTGTTGCGCCTTAGAGATGTGCTTAATTCCACTCCAAATGGGAGTATTTATCCGGATTAATTAAAAATCAACGGTTCTGAGGTAAGTAAATCCGTTTACGTATTCAAATAATATTTAACGGAAATTTTCCTAAATCAATCGGGGCGTTTCAAAGATTGGTTAAGCTATTTATTCGGGGTTCCTTACTTTGTATTAATTATATATTTTTGTATAAGCATTCCAGGTTATTTTTAATTAAATGTGCCATATATGGATGGAAAAAATTTGGTGTGTTTTTTATTCAATCTATGTTTTATGATTTTTTATCTGAAATTTTATAGAATTTCATTATTATTATAGTTCGGTTTGTTTTAATTGATCAATCTTAATTAAGGTTGTTAATTAATATATAACTAATTAAAGCCATGTATTGGGTAGGTTAAGTTTTATTTTCAATACATAATATTCGTTATTGATAGATATGTAATAATTGTGTATGGATTGAACCACTTTTTCTCATATTTCTTTAAATGTATTATTATGACTTGTAAATTATTCAGTGTTTTATCTGAATAATTTATTTAATTGCATTTGTTTTATAATTTTTGTCATTTTAGCATCAACATTGACATCATTTTAATTTAATACTTATTTTGCATTTGTAAATTTGGACTTAGGAAAGACTAACTAACAATCATTTTTTTTTCTATTTTTCATGTTACAATCTTTAATATTATAACAAAATCATTCAGAGTTTCAACTGAATACTTATTTTGACTGATTTTTTTTGTATTGACAGTTTAGACTTATTTATAACGACCATGTCCGTTTTTTAATTTTTTTTTTTAGAAAACTTGACTTTATTATTAATCTAAATTTGACTGAAACATCTATTTTGTTTGTATTTGAACTTCTATACAAATAAATGACTTTACCAAGACTGTTATTTTTGATTTTTGTGATGAAATGACTTTGATATTACCTCAAAAATATTTTTGACTAAATAATTCTTACAGTTAAGCTAAATAATGACTAATCTTTGACTGTTTTTTTTTTAGCATGACTTCAATATTGCTCCAGTTATTCAGAGTTTCGACTGAATACTGTTTAAAACGTTATTTTCATTTTACTTAAGTTTTAGATTTATTTAATGACTTTTGGGGTGAAATTACTTCAATATTATCACAAACATGATTTTGACTAAATGCATTTATATTTGAAGCTAGAATAATATTTATAACGTATTTTTTTTTACTTACTTACCATGACTATTTTTTAAATTTTTAAGTTCCACTTATATATCATTTTTACACTATTCAGAGTTTCGACTGAATAAAATTTTTTACATTTTTTTTTGTATTTGCACTTTAGGATTATTGTGACTTTAAACATGACGGTTTAATTTTTTGGGTATACTTTAACAATTTTAAAACATTATTTCATTTGTATTTATCCTCAAAAGTGACTCTATCATGACTATTTTAGCTTATAAGATATTACATTACAAGAAAATTATTCAGAGTTTCGACTGAATAATCCTTTTAACATTATTTTAATTTTAGTTACACTTAATATTTATTAATGACTTATCCATAACTGTTTTTTTAATTCTTAAATTACATCATTTATTTTTTGACTGATATTAATAATTAAGTACATTTGACATTTTAGACTAATTTGATAATATATTGGGGATAATTTAATTGTATCACAGGATATGATGCTTTCTGTTCTTCGTATTTGTTGTTTCATTTTTGGTTTCACTTGAATTTGTCTATGGTTTTGATTCCACTAACAGTTTTTGGTATGAATGAAGCTGGTGTGTCCGGCTTATATTGAATGATGTTTGTAGTAGTTTCAAACAATTCTTGTTGGTTTATGAAATCTTTTTGCTTTCTTGGTTTAATTTGAATTCCATCAATTTTGGCTTGTGGTTGGTATGAATGTAGCTGGTCCAGCAATGGTTCATCTTCATGAATGTTGTTCTTTGTTATTTTTGGTTTTATATTCTGTCCTCTAATTAAGTGATTTGAATTTTGCTTCATAACTGGTTGGATTTCTTTTTGATCAGTTTTGGTTGGGTATGAATTTGGTTGGTATGGATGTACGAAGCTGGTTTGTCCGGCTTGTTGTGTATGGTTCATTGTATGAAATTGTTTGATTTTTTAATTTGTTTGGAAAATTCCAGCTTCTATGGTATGATCAACCTTCAAGGTATTTATTCTTCAAGTGATCATTTCTTTTTCTCAATTGTTGGCTTATTGTGTGCATCATGTTCTAATAGATACAACAAAATTATCCCAAATATAGTGATCAATGGTTAGGTTAGTTAGCTACTATTTAAGATAAAATCTCCAGCGTTTCAACTGGAGATAGTTCTAGCTTTTTTTAATTTTCTTTTATAATGAAGAATTATTCAAATAGGTTGATATTATATATTAATAAAGTCATCAGCGTTTCAACTGATGACTGAAATTTTAGTTCATAACAGGAATTTTGATTAAATTAGGCAGCTTTTTTCAATTATTGTAGATGATAGTTAAACAGACAAATTGAATTATATAAGTCTTTAGCGTTTCAACTAAAGACTAAGTAAATTTATTCAAATTTGCTTTAATTTTTTTTACTTAGGTTAGCTTTGATTAATATTGAAGTTTTCAGCGTTTCAACTGAAGACAAATTAAATTCAACAAAATTTTACTTTTTTTAATTTTATTTAAAAAATTTACTTAGGTTAAATGTAGTATTTGAGTCTGCAGCGTTTCAACTGCAGACCCTAATTTAGGTTTATTAAATTTAGATATTAAGACAAATTTGTTAATTGTCATTCCAACTGACTTTACAAACAATCTTTTCTTCAGAGTTTAGACTGAAGGAAGAAATAACTGACATTTAATGTAATTTTTAGTTAAGTTCAAAGATAGATCAACTTATTTCTTTAGCGTTTCAACTGAAGAATAAGTTGGTCGACATTACAATTGACGCCACAAACGATTTTTTAAGACTCTTACATAGTTAGGGTTATTTAATATTGAAGTTTCCAGCGTTTCAACTGGAAACAAATTAAATTTAACCAAATTTTACTTTCTTCAATTTTATTTTGAAGAGTTTAAGTTTATTAATTTTAGATATTAAGACAAATCTGTTAACTAACATTCCAACTGACGCTACAAATAATCTTTTCTTACTTCAGAGTTTAGACTGAAGGAAGAAATGACTGACATTCAATGTAATTTTTAGTTAAGCTCAAATACAGGTCAACTTATTTCTTCAACGTTTCAACTGAAGAATAAGTTGATCGACAAAACTGCAACGAACGCTACAAAACAATCCCTTCTTACTTCAGAGTTTAGACTGAAGGAAGAATGACTGACATTCAAAGTAAACTTTAATTAGGCACAAAGACAGATCAATTTATTTCTTCAGAGTTTCTACTGAAGAATAAGTTGATCGACATTACAATTGACGCTACCAACAATTTTTAATTTTTAACTTATTTTATATTATATATTTATATTTTATTTTAATATTGAAGTTTCCAGCGTTTCAACTGGAAACAAATTAAATTTAACAAAATTTTATTTTGAATAGTTTACTTAGGTTACATGTAGTAATCAGGTCTGCAGCGTTTCAACTGCAAACCTTGATTTAAGATTAGTAAATTTAGATATAGGGACAAATCTGTTAACTAACATTTCAACTGACGCTACAAATAATCTTTTCTTACTTCAGAGTTTAGACTGAAGGAAGAAATAACTGACATTTAATGTAATTTTTAGTTAAGCTCAAAGACAGATCAATTTAGTTCTTCAGCGTTTTAACTGAAGAACAAATTGATTGACAAAACTGCAACAATCTCTTCTTACTTCAGAGTTTCCACTGAAGAGGAAGTGACCGACATTTAAAGTAAATTCTGAGGCTAAAAGCAAATCAACTTATCTCTTCAATGTTTCAACTGAAGCATAAGTTGATTGACAAAACCGCAATGAACACTACAAACACCGCTTCTTACTTCGGAGTTTCTACTGAAGAAGAAGCCACTGACATTTAACGTAAACTTTAGTTAGACACAAAGGATCTGTCTTAGTTTTTCAATGTTTCAACTAAAGAACAAATTGATCGACAAAACTGCAACAATATCTTCTTACTTCAGAGTTTCCACTGAAGAGGAAGTGACTGACATTCATAGTAAATTCCGATAGGCTAAAGACAAATCAACTTATGTCTTCAATGTTTCAACTGAAGCATAAGTTGATTGACAAAACCGCAATGAACGCTACAAACACCGCTTCTTACTTCAGAGTTTCTACTGAAGAAGAAGCCACTGACATTTAATGTAAACTTTAGTTAGGCTAATGACAGATCAACTTAGTTCTTCAATGTTTCAACTGAAGAATAAGTTGATCGACGAAACTGCTACGTACGCAACAAACAATCCTTTCTTACTTCAGAGTTTCACTGAAGAGGAAATAATTGACATTCAATCTAAACTTCAATTGATTGACAAAGTTTCTATAAACTACTTCTTCTTAATTCAGAATTTAAACTGAATAAGAGGCAACTGACATTCAATATAAACTTTAACAAATTAATTAAACAAAAATGGGAAGCTTTTTTCAACATTTGTTGAAGATTAAGCACAAATTTACCCATAAGTGTGGTTCAATCTAACATAATTTTAGGGAATTGGAAGGAATGTTTCAGAGTTTATACTGAAGCAAATATTTTTATTAAATCAGTTTAGGTTTTTTAGATAAATTTATTTACATCGATTTTTTTCAGCGTTTCAACTGAGGAAGCAATCAGAATTGTATTTTTTAGGTTTCAGCATCACTCTACAATAGAATAGTTACATGGCATTGTTTGTATATATTAATTTTTCTTCAATCGCTTATTAATTTTAAAATATTAATTATTTTGCATAAAATTGAAGATAAATATTTTTTTTTCAATATTAAATCATCCAGAATTTTTTAAACTGGATTCAAATTTTTTCCAGATTTTATGGCTAGCTTTACAGAAGTAGATTCATTAATTTTGTAAAGGTTTGCTTATTTTAATTAGGTACTATAAGTAGTAACTCTCTTAGCTGCTTATGGTACATTTGTTATTAAAAGGGATTCAATAAATTTATTATATTATGGTTACATCGCTTTGTTTTTAATCAACATTTATATGCATTATATTATGGAAATTTTTGTAATGATTCCTCTAAAAACTAATAAAAATTTGCTTTTCAGTTAATAGCAATTTAATCTTTTCCAAATGAAAAGATTTTATTGCTTATTTCAGGTAACGTTCTAGAATCCAACTAATTTGCTAAAATACTTATCTACTAGTAAAAATCTAATTAATCACAAAATTGGTTTGTATTAACTGGAGTTATTAAGCACTGGATAACAGAATCAAAAGAATCAATACTTAAATAAAAAACTAGAACAGAAGACCTAATAAATTTTAATTGTTTCCAGCCGATAGCAATAGTTTCTTTTCAAAATGAAAGGATTCTATTGCTTATTTTAGATTTAGTTCTAGAATTCAGACAAAATTAAGCACAGAATTGGTTTGTGTTAACTGGAATTATTCTAATAACAGAATCTAATGGACTAATAATTTAAAAAAAACCTAATCAATTTCAGCAATAGTTTCTTTTCAAAATGAAGAGATTTTATTGCTAATTTCAGATTAAGTTAAGAAGCAAAAATTAGAATTGTATTAACTGGATAACAAAACCTAATGAAATTATCAAAAATTAAACTAGAACAGAAGATCTAATCAATTTTTATTTCAGCATAACACAATAATTTTTTTTCAAAATTTGAAAAAATGCATTGTACTTTTATTCCAGCTCATCATAATAGCCTTAGTTTACACAAATTGGATTATTTGGAAAAATTATTATTAAGCCATGGGATAGATTAAATAAGGAAAACTAAGGCTAAATTTACTAATACCATTTTTTTACAGCAGCCCTCAAAAAATTTCCATAATATTTTAATTTAGTTCTTTTACACAAATGCGATTTAACCAACTTCTAGCTTACTACTCAGCCAGGCAGAGTGGGGGTTGATTTATTTTTTCCAATTTGCTTTGTTTAAACTGTAATAGGATAATTTCCAGTTGATTGCTTCAATTTATTTAAAAAAAAAACGGATTTGCTTATTTTAGTTATCAGATTTAGTTCGCGTTGCTATGCACCATCAAAGACTTGTAGAGATCACCGTGTGTACGAAAGCACGTCTTCTCTACTTGTTATAAGTCGCACCATAGGTTCGACCTGTCTCGCCATGCATAAAGTTTGTCTCTACGCCTGAAAAACCCGCGAGAAGTTCCCTTATTGTGCCATTCCTCTATATCTCGTTACTGTTCGTTCCTAAACTAATTTCATTTCCTGTTCCTGAGCTGATTATAATTGAATTTATAATACCAGTCAGGCTTTCTCTTAATTTTCGCTGCTTCTTTGCGCTAATATCTTCTACTTTTTTTACTGCTCATCTAACATGCTTCTTCTGTCTCTTGTAGTTCTTGATTTAGTTGTTTTCTCTTTGACTATCCACCTTTTTTTCATTTTCTAACTCTGCCGAAGCCGGTCCCAAGCCCGGATGCAAGAATGAGGAGGGGAAAGATTTATTCTGTTCTTTACTGTTTTCTATTCTTTAAACTTCTCTTCTTCAATTTATGAAATTTTATGTGCAGCAAATTTATTTAATACAATTAATATGTTCTAGAACAAATTTTTATAGAAGCTTGTTCCTGGAAAATTTTGTTACAGAAAAATGTGAGTATCTCAGGTTGCTTGGTTTTAATAAAATATTAAAATGGTAACAATTTTGAAATTAAATTGAAATTTTAACTAATTTATAGCTTTGCATTTTGAAGCCCTAATGAAGTTTATGCTACTCCACTGCCTTATTACCTGCCATAGATGCCTTCAACCAGGATTGAACCACAACTTAAGACGACAAGTTAATTACAACTGCTTGGGTACACTCACCGCACCAGATAAGATACGAGGCAGAACAACCATTACCAATTTACATTGTAAATAATTTTATTTATTCAATAAATTTTCTTAAACAAATATAACGTTTTTGATTTTTTGCAATTTTTAGATTATTTTTAAATTTTTTAATGAATTTAAAAACTATTGTTTTCAACTTTTGGTAGCATTTTCTCGTTGGCGTAAAACATTTTTTTTTTAAATTGCAACATTTTTGACTTTGACTACTATAAATTAACTTTCTTCAAGTGATTAGATCTGTCACCCTCTTTTTTTTATTTAATGAGAAATATCCAATATAAGTTTTCAGTTTTTGGATTACTAACACCTTTGTGGATGGATGGGTCAATCTATTTAAAACTACTTGCCCGCAATCTCTAGATTTTGTGCCATAAACTTTATCAGAAAGTTTTAAAACTTACGTTAGGATGTTCTAAAATTTATAATTGTATTCTTTTTTTGAATTAGTTCTAAAGTGTTAGAAATTTGTAAAAGTAAATTTTTAATTTGGTCATACAATTTTTGAATTAGTCTGTGAACTTTTTATAAGTATTAGTAAGTTTTAGGCCTAGAAGTAGGTTTGTATGATCTAATGAAAAATCTGAAACACATAATGAAGCTTATTGGTGCTAAAAGTTTCTTAGCAACGATGCTAATAACTTATTTCCCGCATAAAATCTATGTTAATTTTTACGGAATTTATTTGTTTATAAAATATGCACAAAAACAAATTTCTACGACCAAAAACATCAAAAATTGCGCAAATTACCATTTAATGCATACAAATCTTCAAATATTACAAAAACAAACTTAAAACAAACTTAAAAAGTACGGATATACCTTAAATTCTTTAAAAAATGCTCAACAATTCTATTTATTGCATACAATTTAATTAAAACTACGCAAAAACACGTTTGTATCATGTATACAATTTTACCAAAAATAAGATTTATTAAAATTTGTGTTAAATCTTATTAATTGCCTGAAACCTATTGTAAAAAACACTTTTATTACATAAAATTTACTAAAAATGACTCAAAAACCTTATTATAAGAATGAATAAATTTTTCAAAAATTGCGCAAGAAGTGTATAAATTTATTAAATTTTTTGTAAAAAAATGATAAAAACCGCAAAAAACACAATTATTGTATAAAATTTTAAACAAAATTTACAAAAATTTATGTGCATCATATATATTGCACATTTGGACGTAAAAATTGATCAAAATTTTTAAGTAAAAAACCATTTATTGAACGAAATTCTCAAAAAAATTGCACATGAATTCTATTGTATAAAATTCTTTTAAAATTGTACATTTAACTTATACTATAGAAAAAATATTTGCGGCACAAACATCTCTAAAATTTGCTCAAAATGATTTTTTATATAAAATTTATCAAAAATTGCAAATAAAGCTTATTTGTTGTATAAAAATCATTGTGATTCTTTATCAATGCCATTGTTCGGAGAGGTTTATTTTCACATAACATCCATGGTTTGGTAGTTGGATTGTCGTGTTAGACATCTTGATCCCATAACTGTGTTTAAAAATTGTCTTTCCAAATGGCAATGTCTAAGCTCAACATGATCATGTTTGTGGATTTGCTCTCTCTATCCCATGATACCAGGAATTGGTTTAGGGCCTGAGCACGACTAGTATTAGGTTGATGCATAATTATTCATCGTTTCTTGTGCGTTTGAAATTTCCATTTAATTAATATTTGTCATGATATATTATATTTTTTTAATACTGTTAGTTAACTAAAATGCGCTTTGAAAACCGTACACACATCATACTATACCAATTTGAGATTTGATTAAAGAGTGAAAAATCATTTTGCAATCTCAACAATCTTTTCGGCAAAAAAATGATTAGCAAAAAGCATACCGAAAGGAGTTTGGTTGCTTCAAAGATGATAAAACCAGCTTATCTTTTGATTTTGCTGACAAGGCTTTTCTGGGGGCTGTGGAAGAAGATTACGGCCAAGAACTTCTACACCGATCAATCTACAATTGTGGAAATTGTAGAAACTGTCCGAATAAGTTTTCATACAACCACGAAGCCATCCAAATCCAAGTTATTAACGATTTATTTTAGAGAAATGAGCAGAATTTGATACTTTGTTGGGGGTGCTTTACCAATAGGTTGTTGGCAAAGAAAGGCATTGGCGATTTAGTTTAAAATGCGTCCTTCTGGTATTTAACGTTAAAGTAAATATAATTGCTATTTAAGTGATTGTTTGTTGGCTATTACTGTAAATTTGTAGCCTTCTAGCTACAACCGCATTGTTTACTATTTGACCAAATACTCTTTTTTGATGATAGAGTAGTTTGTCTTGTCATGATTAAAAGTGTTTGTTATCAATGAATTGAATGTGTCTTTTCTCTGAAAGAAGTCCTTAAGTTAGAGAAGGAAGAGATAATATTGGGTCACTCTAGATTATAATAACTTGCAAGTAGTTTAAACTGGTGTGCCTACTCACCCGCTCGAATGTTTGTTATCAGAAAATTAGAAGTTTTTTGTCTCTGAAAGTGTTATAATTCTCTTAGTCAGAGGAGGAAGATGTAATATTTAATCCTTTGAACACTTGGGCAGGTGGGTGGGTCACTCTAGACCATGTAAACTTAGTAATTTGAACTAGAGTGCATACCTACCCGCCCGATTGTTTGTTATCAAAGAATTTCACAATTTTTTTCTTTCTAGAAGTGTAAGAAGTCTCTTAGTCAGACGAAGAAAAGGTAGTTTTTAATTTTTCGATTATCAACACTTAAACGTGTTGATGAGTGTTTGCAGATTATGGTTACCAGCTAGTAGTTTGAACTTGATCTTAAGCTGAAGGAAAAATAAGGTTTAACTTTGGCTAAAACGTTTTAATTTAAAGAAGTGTTACTCCTAGGTTTGCTTTCAAGTTCATCGAGTGTTTTTTTTTTTATTATACTGATCAGCGGGGCAGTTATTGCTGAAATAAATTGTCTGTTGAGTTGGAGTTGGTGTTTATACTTCAGTTAATTACAACGTGGCTAAGGTATTTTTTTTTATAGAGTTCACACTTTTGCTGGATTAAGAAAAAAATCAGTACTTTTCTCACGTTTTCCGTTTAAATAGCTTTAGAAAGTGGCTGAAGCAAATTGTAAATTAAACGTCACCTTAAATTGAAAAGGTTTTAGACCAAAATTGGCGAAAGCGTTGATCGGTTTACTCTCAAGCTTGAGTGAGATCTGCTACTATTTGTTTTAAAGCTCTAAGATAGAAATGCATCCGGTGAATTTGTAGTTTTATTGAGATTCTTTTAAGAAAAGGAAGCAAATGGGCATCCTTTATCAAAGCCTTTTTAATTTAGTTCTACAATTACAACTATTTACTTGCAATTTATGTATTAAATTTATCCACCTATCCACCCAACTTTTTTGCGTTTTTAAAGAAGTAAAACATCCAATATTTGGAAAACTAAAACTTGAGTGGATCAACAACCTATAAACTGAGTGGCATTACAAGAGACGATTAGTTTACAACAAGTTTCGTAATGACAAACGCTTGGGTGGGCGGGCGTGATCTAAGTTTAAATTGTGGAAGGGTAGCTTCTTATATAATAGCCCACCTACCCACCTAGCTGTTGGTGATCTAAAGATTTATTATTTCTTGAGGCTATTCTTAACAAGAGAATTATTGTGAATTGTTAGGAGTACATTAGACTATTAGTTTACAACAATTTTTTTGATAACAAACGCTTGGGTGAGCGCGTGTGAACCAAGTTTAAGTTGTAAGCCGGTAGCTTTTTCTACTGTGGTCCACCCACTCACCCAAGTGTTAGTGAACTAAGGATTTGTTATTTAGATAGACTACCGTTTGTATTTTTGCAGCTATTCTTAGCAAGAGAATTATTGTAAATTGTTAAGAGTACATTAGACAATTAATTTACAACAATTTCTTTAATAACAAACGCTTAGGTGGGTGGGCTGTAACCAAATTTAAATTGTGGGCGGGTAGCTTCTCTTACTGAGGCCCACCCACCCACCTAAGTGTTGGAGAACTAAAGATTTATTATTTCAACCACCGTTTGTGTTCTTGCAGCTATTCTTAACAAGAGAATTATTGTAAATTGTTAGCAATACATCAGACAATTAGTTTACAACAAATGTCTTGATAACAAACGCTTGGGTGGGTGAGCGGGAACCAAGTTTAAATTGTACGCAGCTGGCTTTTTTACTGTGGCCCACCCACCTACTTAAGTGTTGGAGAATTAAAGACTTATTATTTAGACCACCTTTTGTATTCTTGTAGCTATTCTTAACAATAGAAATATTGTAAATTGTTAGGAGTTTATCAGACAATTAGTTTACAACAATTGTTTTGATAACAAACGCTTGGGTGGGTGGGCGGGAATCAAGTTTAAATTGTGGGCGGGTAGCTTATATTACTGTGGCCCACCCACCCACCCAAGTGTTGTAGAATCAAAGATTTATTTAATCAACCACCGTTTGTGTTTTTGCAAATATTCTTAACAAGAGAATTATTGTAAATTGTTAGCAATACATCAGACAATTAGTTTACAACAAATTTCTGGATAACAAACACAACGGGCGAGATCCAAGTATAAGTTGTAAGCTGGTAACTTCTAATATTTATAACTACTTACTTGGCTGAATGTATAAATAAATACTGAAATTATTTAGTTTTTTTTATAGACAGTAAAAATATTGATCACATCATCGTTTCCTAGTAGAAAGCAAGACTCAATTATTAATTATGACGCATCTTAACATAAAGTGGCGCAATAATTGCGATATAGACATTTTGCAGGAAGAATCACATTTACAATCACATTCCTTGGAGAGCTCAAACGACTAAGATTGAGAAAAATAATAAAGAAAATATAATTACATACATTTTCAGCAATTTTCTATGCATTGAAATAATTAACAATATTAATTTTACAATTTAAATCAAACGCATAAAAGTAAGAATTCCTTTTAAAATTATTTGCGTATTTCAATCGACTATTTCTTTATTTTGACCTTATCAGTTTTGTTTCCAATCTGGATACAATGCAAGGAAATAAACCATATACTTTAATCGCAATGACATTCAAGTCGACTTTCGGCTATCATTGAAAATAAAATGCGTATCAACATATCCCATGAAGAATTCTTATAACTGCGTCGCAATTTAAAACATTTACAATTGCCTTAAATAATTTTAATAAATTGTATTTTACACAGTGGACTTTTGTGTGTTAATATGAAGTAATATTATTGGCATTATTAACAAACTTAAAGCTACAATGTTAATTAATTTTTCTATAAGAAATCAATCCAATCACCCACACAATAGTTGACTTCATCACTAAAGAGTTTAATTTTATTGTTTTCTCAATTTACCGACCCGCATAGTCTTAACTTTCATTTGTTTTTAATTAATTAATTAGTTGACAACTAAATACAGCCTTAGTGAGCGACCCAAGCCATCAATTGTATTAAAGCCAGCTTAAGTAATTGTCTGAAGCAGATGAATGAAGTAAAAATGAAATAAGTTAATATATTAATTACTTGCATGATCTATGAACTAAGTGACGCCTTCAGAACTGTTTGCTATCAAAAGATTGGATTATTGAATTAAGAGAGGGTAACTTTCTTAATTTAATAACATCTGACATTTGCAGAAAGGAGAAACATCCAGTCCTTAGAAAACTAACATTTTGGTGAGTGGGTAGGTAACCCAATTAAAATTGCTTGCTTACAATTTATGAACTGAGTGTTCCATCTATTTTCTTACCCAGCTGTTTGTCATGTAGATTTGTTATAATTTTTTTTTTAAATTTATTGACTGCAGACAAAAAGAAATATCCAATTTTTGATAACTAACATTTAGGTAGGTAGGTGGTTTATTCTAATTAGAACTATGAACTGAGCCCCCTACGTAACTACCTGATTGTTTGTTAATACAACATAGAGAGCTGTCCTGTCCTACTACTTTCTTAATTTAGTGACTTCTAATTTGCACAGAGTAAATAAATATCTTATATTAAGATTAATGATACTTGAGAGGATGGGTAGCAGTCTAAAAACTGAGTGTCCCGTTTAACTATTTGATTATTTTCTATCAAAATAATAAATCTGTTACTTTCTCTCTTAATTTAATGGGATTAGACATAAGCAGATTGGATAAACATTGAATCTTTGTAATATATAATTGAAATTTTTAATTTTTAGTTGACTAAAATTTGAGTAGGTGGATGGTCATTCTAATTAAAACTATTTGCAAGAAATCTACAAATTGAGTGTCCTACCAACTCACTTAATTGTTTGTTATTAAAGTAACAGATATGTCACTCTCTTTTATAAGTTAATGAAAAGATAAAATTATTTGCTGCAATCGAAAAACTGAGTGCTCTACATTTTCATCCAACTGATTGACATCAAAAGATTAGATTTAATTTTTACTCCAATTAAAATTAATTTGCTTGCATTCTATAAACTGTGTCAAACCCACCCACCTGATTGTGTTATCAAGCTATAGGATTTATTACTTCCTTTTCTTAATCTAACAAAGCATAGTATTTGCAGAGAAAAGAAATAATCAATCTTTTAATGGCCAATTTTTGAATATTTCTTAAAGTAAACAAAAATCATTTTGAATCATCTTAGCCACATTTTACTACTTTTAAGTAGCTGAAATACTTCAGATTCATTTGTTTGAGTTTAGAATAAATTGAAACAATTTAAAATGATTTAAACTTATTTACACTTTTAGATGCATTTTACGGTATTGAATCAACTTGGACAAGTTTTGCAACAATGTATGGTTAGTTTAAATAATACAGGTAAAAGTATCATTTTAATGTTTTAAAATAATTTAAATAAAAGATTTATTGCGGATTTGGCCAATTTAAAAATTAAAATTACACCAAACACTGTAGATTAAATTGTATAGATTTGGAATAAATTACAACAATTTTGGAAATATTTATAACAATCTTAAATGCTTTGCCTTGTTGGCTAAAAGTTTCATTATTTGTTTGGTATGTCCATTAAAATCCGAAGAAACAATATTCTATGGCCCAATTGGTATAACTATAAAAAAATTGGCCATCATGGTGTATAGCTGCTTCTACTCATTTAATGAAAATAGAATTTCAGACTTTGCGTTGGTTGCTCAAAGCATCCTTGAGAATACCTAGTTATTATCTGAAGCTTAATTTTAGAAGCAAACTCGATGTAACTATAGAAAAGTTTTACTTTTAGATTTCAGGTCTAATTTCTTAATTTTCATCTGTAAATATTAACAGCGCTGATATATGATTGTCCAGCAGCTATGTATACTCATAACTGCTTCTGCTTATCTTAAAAAGCTAAAATAATTTGAAACTGAAACTTTTTGCTAGATGCACAAAGCTTTATTTTAATTGTTCGAAAATTTTTCACTGCAATTGGAATAAAAATCTTACGTCCTCCTAAAAATGCTCTCTAAAATAATTAATTATCGAATATGATTCTGAGTAAGCTGAATGCTGAATTTGCACGCCGCAGCAAACCTTTTCAACAACAACTTAAATGGGATGCAGACAGGGAATTTCTGCTATCATAAGCAATTATTATACAAATCTACTCATTTGCACGAGAAAACCATTTGTCGGTATAAACGCTCTAATACTAGCTCTTGCTTAAAACTAAAAAAAACTGTAAAACATATAAGCCTCCTCTACAATAACAAAGCCAAAAAAGTTAAAAGAAACGCAATCAATGCGATATTCGGCACAGGAAAAGTGGTACACCAACTGCCAACCAAAACAAGCCAGACAAACGTAGAAATCTATTATCTAGACACATTTTAAAACACTCAAGAAGATGTTTTAAAATAACCGACATAAATACTGAAATCATTTAATTTTTTTTACAGGCAGCAAGAATATTAATTACAGTATCTTTTTCTAGTAGAAAACAAAATTCAATGACTAATTATGACCGATCTTTACATAAAGTGGCTCAATAACTGCGACGGACATTTAAAAAATTTGAAAAACATATCTTAATGAGATCAAGCAACCAATATTGAAAATAATAATTTTCTATATTAATTTCACAATTTAAATCAAACGCATAAAAATAAGAATTCTTTTTAAAATTATTTACATGTAAAATTTTTGCGTATTTCAATCGACTATCTCTTTATTTTACACTTATAAGTTTTGTTAACGATCTAAATAAAATGCAAGGAAATAAACTCATGTGATTATATACTTTAATCGCCATAACATCGACTTTCGGCTAATATGCGTATCGACATATCCTATCCATATTTCCAATACGTAAATCCGACCACGGAGTATCAACGATACGCATCCCCTCCACGCATCATTACTTGTGTTAAGCCATACAAGCCCGGAGAGACCTCAGTTTGGCACGATCGGGGTTATCATGAACGTGTGAATTGGCCGGCCACCCATCCATGCGTGTTGTAAATCAACGTAGTTCTTGTTGCGCCTTAGAGATGTGCTTCATTATACTCCACTAGGAGGATTTATCCGGATATTAAATAGAAATCAACGATTCTGGGGTAAGTAAAGCCGTTTACGTATTCAAATGTTCAACGGAAATTTTCCTAAATCAATCGGGGCGTTTCAAAGATTGGTTAGGTTATTTATTCGGGGTTCCTTACTTTGTATTAATTATATATTTTTGTATAAGCATTCCAGGTTATTTTTAATTAAATGTGCCATATATGGATGAAAAAAATTTGGTGTGTTTTTTATTCAATCTATGTTTTATGATCTTTTATCTGGAATTTTATAGAATTTCATTATTATTATAGTTCGGTTTGTTTTAATTAATCAATCTTAATTAAGGTTGTTAATTAATATTTACTGACTAATGCCATGTTTTTGGTAGGTTGAATTTTATTTTTAATATATGAGATTTATTATTGATATTGTAATAATTGTGTATGGATTAAACCACTTTTTTCATATTTTCTTTAAATTGACTTGTAAATTATTCAGTGAATAATTTATTTAATTGAATTTGTTTTTTTGTCATTTTATCATCGACAACGACTCAACTTTGATATTTTTTTTCATTTTTTTGGTTTACATGATTTTAATTTAATACTTATTTTGCATTTTTAATTTTAGATTAATGAATGACTATAACTACAATCTTTTTTTTTATATTTCCATGTTGCAAATTTTAATATTGTAACAAAATTATTCAGAGTTTCAACTGAATAATAATTTTGATTGATTTTTTTTGTATTTACAGTTTAGACTTAATATAAAGACCATGACTGTATTTTTTTTTTTTTTTTAGAAAATTTGATTTGACTATTAATTTTAATTTACTTAAAATTTGACTAAAACTTCTATTTTGCTTGTATTTACACTTCTAGACAAATAAATGACTTTACCAAGACTGATATTTTTGATTTTTTGATTAAATGACATTGATATTGCCTCAAAAATTGATTTGACTGAATAATTCTTACATTTTAAGCTAAATAATGACTAACCTCAGACTGCACGACTTCAATATTACTCCAAATTACTCAGAGTTTCGACTGAATAATATTTATAACGTTATTTTCATTCTACTTAAATTTTAGAATTATTTAATGACATATAAAAGACTTTATTATGACTAGTATTTTTAATTTTTTAATGAAATGACTTCAATATTACCACAAACATATTTTTGACTGAATGCATTTATATTTTAAGCTAGAATAATATTTATAACATCATTTTCCTTTTACTTATTTATATAATATTGTCTTTGACCACTATGACCATTTTTTAAATTTTTAAGTTGCACTAATTTAACATTTTTACAAAATTATTCAGAGTTTCGACTGAATAATATTTTTAACACTTTTCTATATTTGCACTTTAGGATTATTGTGACTTCAACCCTGACGGTTTAATTTTTAATTTTTTAGTTATAGCTTAATAATTTTAAAACATTATTTCATTTGTATTTACTGTTTATGCAGAAAAGTGACTCTATTATGACTATTTTAGGTTATTTAATATTAATATTACCAGAAAATTATTCAGAGTTTCGACTGAATAATCCATTATTTTAATTTTAGTTACACTTTAGATTTATTAATGTCTTAATCATTTTTCAAATCTTTAGGTTACAATACATTTATTTTTTGACTGAATTATTAATTAAATATATTTGACATTTTAGGCTAAGTTGGCAACATATTTGGGATAATTTAGTTATATTACAGAATATCATGCTTTTTGTTCTTCGAAATTGTTGTTTCATTTTTGGTTTGAAATGAATTTGTCTATGGTTTTGATTCCACTAATAGTTTTTGGTCTGAATGAAGCTGGTGTGTCCGGCTTATATTGAATGATTTTCGTAGTAATTTCAAACAATTCTGGTTGGTTTTTTGAAATCTTCAAAAAAACTTTTTGCTTTTTGGGTTTAATTTGAATTCCATCAATTTTGACTTATGGTTGGTATGAATGTAGCTGGTCCAGCAATGGTTTATCATCATGAATGTTGTTCTTTGATATTTTTGGTTTGATAATCTTAAGTGATTTAAATTTTGATTTATTTTTACTAGTTTGGTTTATGTTTTGTCAGATTTAGTTTGGTATGAATTTGGTTTATATGAAGCTGGTTTGTCCGGCTTGTTGTGTATGATTCATTGTATGAAATTGTTGATTCTTTAAAAGTGTTATTTTGTCTCGAAAATTTCTTGATTCTTCAAGGTATTTATTCTTCAAGTGGTTATTCTTTTTTTGCAATTGTTGGCTTATTGTGTGCATCATGTTCTAATAGATACAACAAAATTATCCTAAATATAGTGATCAATAGTTAGGTTAGTTAGCTATAATTTAAGATAAAATTTCCAGCGTTTCAACTGGAGATAATTTTAGCTTTTTTTAATTCTTCTATAATGAAGAATTGTTCAAATAGGTTAATATTATAAATTAATAAAGTCATCAGCGTTTCAACTGATGACTGAAATTTTAGTTTAGAATAGGATTTTTGATTAAATCAATCAACTTTCTTTAATTATTGAAGATAGAATAATAAGTCTTCAGCGTTTCAACTGAAGACTGAATCATTTTACTCAAATTTTTCTTCAAATTTGTTTTGAAGCTTTTTATTTAGGTAAGCGTTATTGAATACTGAAGTTTCCAGCGTTTCAACTGGAAACAAATTAAATTTAACAAAATCTTACTTTTTTTAATTTTAATTTTAAGAATTCACTTAGGTTTTATGTAGTTATTGAGTCTGCAGCGTTTCAACTGCAGACCCTAATTTAAGTTTAGTAAATTTAGGTATTAAGACAAAAATGTTAATTGACGCTACAAACAATATTTTTTTACTTCAGAGTTTCTACTGAAGGAAGAATGACTGACATTCAATGTAAACTTTAGTTAGGCACAAAGACAGATCTACTTATCTCTTCAGCGTTTCAACTGAAGAGTAAGTTGGTTGACATTACAATTGACGCTAGAATTAATTTTTAAAGATTCTTACTTAGGTTAGGGTTATTTAATATTAAAGTTTCCAGCGTTTCAACTGGAGACAAATTAAATTTAACAAAGTTTTACCTTTTTTTAATTTTACATAGGTTAAATGAAGTAATCAGGTTTACAGCGTTTCAACTGCAAACAATGATTTAGGTTTAGTAAATTTAGATATTAAGACAAATTTATTTATTGACATTTCAACTGACGCTACAAACAATCTTTCTTTCTTCAGAGTTTCGACTGAAGGAAGAATTGACTGACATTCAATGTAAACTTTAGTCAGATATAAAAATGGATCTACTGATCTCTTCAGCGTTTCAACTGAAGAGTAAGTTGATCAACAAAATCACAATAAACAATCTTTTCTTACTTTAGAGTTTCTACTAAAGAAGAAATGATCGACAGTCAATGTAAACTTTAGTTAAGCACAAAGACAGATCAACTTAGTTTTTCAATGTTTCAACTGAAGAACAAGTTGATTGATAAAACTGCAACAAACGCTATTTATAATCACTTATTTACCTACTTAAGTTACATGTAGACTGCAGACCTTGATTCAAGTTTAATAAAATAAAAACAAATCTGTTAATTGATATTCAAACTGACGCTACCACCGCTACTGACATTCACAGTAAACTTTAGCTAGTCATAAAAACAGATCTACTTATCTCTCCAGCGTTTCAACTGAAGAGAAAGTTGATCAACACAATTACAACAAACATGTTTTTCTTACTTTAGAGTTTCTACTAAAGAAGAAATTACCGACATTTAAAGTAAATTTTAGTTAGGCACAAAGACGGATCAACTTAGTTTTTCAGCGTTTCAACTGAAGATTAAGTTGATTGACAAAACTGCAACAAACGCTACAAACAATCTTTTCTTACTTTAAAGTTTCTACTGAAGGAAGAATGACTGACAATCAAAGTAAACATTAACTAGACACAAAGACAGATCTATTTATCTCTTCAGAGTTTCAACTGAAGAGTAAGTTGATCAACAAAATCACAACAAACAATCCTTTCTTACTTTAGAGTATCCACTAAAGAAGAAATTACTGACATTAACAGTAAACGTTAGTTAAGCACAAAGACAGATCAATTTAGTTCTTCAACGTTTCAACTGAAGAACAAATTGATCGAAAAAACTGCAACAATTTCTTCTTACTTCAGAGTTTCTACTGAAGAAGAAGTGACCGACATTTAAAGTAAATTCAGATAGGCTAAAGACAAATCAACTTATGTCTTCAATGTTTCAACTGAAGCATAAGTTGATTGACAAAACCGCAATGAACGCTACAAACACCGCTTCTTACTTCAGAGTTTCAACTGAAGAAGAAGCTATTGACATTCAATGTAAACTTTAGTTAGGCTAATGACAGATCAACCAGTTCTTCAATGTTTCAACTGAAGAATAAGTTGATCGACGAAACTGCTACGTACGCAACAAACAATCCTTTCTTACTTCAGAGTTTTACTGAAGAGGAAATAATCGACATTTAATCTAAACTTCAATTGATTGACAAAGTTTCTATAAACTACTCCTTCTTAATTCAGAGTTTAAACTGAATAAGAGGCAGCTGACATTCAATATAAATTTTAACAAATTAATTAAATAAAAATGGGAAGCTTTTTTCAACATTTGTTGAAGATTAAGCACAAATTTACCCATAAGTGTGGTTCAATCTAACATAATTTTAGGGAATTGGAAGGAATGTTTCAGAGTTTATACTGAAGCAAATATTTTTATTAAATCAGTTTAGGTTTTTTAGATAAATTTATTTACATCGATTTTCTTCAGCGTTTCAACTGAGGAAGCAATCAGAATTGTATTTTTTAGGTTTCAGCATTACTCTACAATAGAATAGTTACATGGCATTGTTTGTATATATTAATTTTTCTTCAATCGCTTATTAATTTTAAAATATTAATTATTTTGCATAAAATTGAAGATAAATTTTTTTTTTTCAATATTAAATCATCCAGAATTTTTTAAACTGGATTCAAATTTTTTCCAGATTTTATGGCTAGCTTTACAGAAATAGATTCATTAATTTTGTAAAGGTTTGCTTATTTTAATTAGGTACTATAAGTAGTAACTCTCTTAGCTGCTTATGGTACATTTGTTATTAAAAGGGATTCAATAAATTTATTATATTATGGTTACATCGCTTTGTTTTTAATCAACATTTATTGGCATTATATTATGGAAATTTTTGTAATGATTCTTCTAAAAACTAATAAAAATTTGCTTTTTAGTTAATAGCAATTTAATCTTTTCCAAATGAAAAGATTTTATTGCTTATTTCAGGTAACGTTCTAGAATCCAACTAATTTGCTATAAAATACTTATCTACTAGTAAGAATCTAATTAATCACAAAATTGGTTTGTGTTAACTGGAGTTATTAAGCACTGGGTAACAGAATCAAAAGAATCAATACTTAAATAAAAAACTAGAACAGAAGACCTAATCAATTTTAATTGTTTCCAGCCGATAGCAATAGTTTCTTTTTAAAATAAAAGGATTCTATTGCTTATTTCAGATTTAGTTCTAGAATCCAGACAAAATTAAGCACAGAATTGGTTTGTGTTAACTGGATTATCCTAATAACAGAATCCAATGGACTAATAATTCAAAAAAACCTAATCAATTTCAACAATAGTTTCTTTTTAAAATGAAGGGATTATTGATAATTTTAGATTAAATTCTAGAAGCAAAAATTAAAATTTTATAATTAGATAACAAAACCCAATGGAATTATCAAAAATTAAACTAGAACAGAAGATTTAATCAATTTTTATTTCAGCATAACACAATACATTTTTTTCAAAACTTGAAAAATGTATTGTACTTTTATTTCAGCTCATCATAATAGCCTTAGTTTACACAAATTGGATTATTTGGAAAAAATATTATTATGCCATGGGATAGATTAAATAAGGAAAACTAAGGCTAAATTTACTAATACCAATTCTTTACAGCAGCCCCCAAAAAATTTCCATAATATTTTAATTTAGTTCTTTTACACAAATGCGATTTAATCAACTTCTAGCTTACTACTCAGCCAGGCAGGGTGGGGGTTGATTTATTTTTTCCAATTAGCTTTGTTTAAACTGTAATAGGATAATTTCCAGTTGATTGCTTCAATTTATTTTAAAAAAAAACGGATTTGCTTATTTTAGTTATCAGATTTAGTTCGCTTTGCTATGCACCATCGAAGACTTGTAGAGATCACCGTGTGTACGAAAGCACGTCTTCTCTACTTGTTATAAGTCGCACCATAGGTTCAACCTGTCTCGCCATGCATAAAGTTTGTCTCTACGCCTGAAAAACCCGCGAGAAGTTCCCTTATTGTGCCATTCCTCTATATCTCGTTACTGTTCGTTCCTAAACTAATTTCATTTCCTGTTCCTGAGCTGATTATAATTGAATTTATAATAACAGTCAGGCTGTCTCTTAATTTTCGCTGCTTCTTTGCGCTAATATCTTTTACTTTTTTTACTGTTCATCTAACATGCTTCTTCTGTCTCTTGTAGTTCTTAATTTAGTTGTTTTCTCTCTGACTATCCACCTTTTTTTCACTTTCTAACTCTGCCGAAGCCGGTCCCAAGCCCGGATGTAAGAATGAGGAGGGGAAAGATTTACTCTTTTCTTTACTGTTTCTATTCTTTAAACTTTTCTTCTTTAATTTATGAAATGTAGTGTAATAAATGATTTTATTTGCAGCCAATTAGTTTTAATTTATTTTAATACAATTAATATGTTTTAGAACAAATTTTTATAGAAGCTTCAAGAAAACCTTCTGGAAAGTTTAGTTACAGAAACATGTGAGTATTTTTAGTTTTCTGGTCTTTTGATAAAATATATTAATAATTGATTTTTGAAATGAAATTAAATTTTTAACATTTTAACTAATTTATAGTCTTGCGTTCTGAAGCCCCTACGATGTTCAAAATGGAATGTGCTACTGTCTTATTATCTGCCAAAGATGTCTTCAACAAGAATTGAACCACTAACCCAGATGACAAGTTGAGCTGCTTGGGTTTCCGCAAAAAATTATGTTTAGCATAAAATTTGCTTGGAAATCACAATTTTTATATAAAATATATCAAAATTGACTTCAAAATTTTTTTGAAACTCAAACATTTCTTTGATGCTCAAAAATTGTTTTAAAATTACGTTTACCCTCGCGTTTACCACATAAATAATAAATTTTAAATTAATGCAGAAGACCCAAAACTTGTTTTTTACTGCATGAAAAACGCGTAGAAAACTTATGTTTAGCATAAAATTTGCTCTAAAACTAGGTTTAACATAAAATTGGTCAAAATTGACCCAGAAACCCAATTTACAGCATGAAAAACGCACGGAAAATCTAATATCATTATAAAATTTGCTTGGAATTCAAGTTTACTACATGAAATATATCAAGAATGACACAAAAAACTTATTTTAACCATGAAACTTGGTATATATTCTCATTTACCACCTAAAATTGATCAAAACTTACCTATTTACAGCACGAAAATGCTCAGAAAACTTATTTTTAGCATAAAATTACTCTAAAACCACGTTTACCACATTAAATATATCAAAATTGGCACAAAACAACTTATTTTTAACATAAAGTTTGCTCTAAAATTACGTTTACTATACAAAATTAACTCAAAAAACCTATTTACATCATAAAAACATACAAAAAACTTACTTTTACATAAAAATTGCTCAAAAATTACGTTAACTACATACAATATGTCGGATTAAAGATGGAAGTGCAACATTTTTTTCATAAATTGTTAAAACTAGCAAAATCCAGTCATGAAATATCAAATTTTACCCATAAAATGTCAGATTTTGTGTTTTAAAATTGTGAGTTTAGTATATTTGTATCCTTTTATGCATCGATACTATTTTCAACATAAAATTTAAAATGTAATCATCAATAGTATAAAAATAATATGTACGGAATTATTCTAGAAGGTTCGATGCAGAAAGAAATTGTTATCTGCATGAAAAGGTCGGCGATAAAAATCATTCGATTTTTGAGATAACAGCGAGCACATAAAAAGCAAAAAAATCTCCGTCTTGTTTTATAGGTAAAAGAGATAAATGTATAAATAAAATGTTATCGAAATAAACATGCATTGAATTTATATATTAGTTTTACAAATTTATTAAATATTTGATCTGAAATATAGTTATTAACTAATTTTCTTATTTAATATACATAAATTAATTGTGTATTAAATAAGAAAACATCTTTAATTGATTTTACTTATTAATATTTATTAATATTTTCAATAATTATTCTGAAATTAATGCGAGAAGTGATTAAATAAAGTGTGTTAATTGTGATGCACAAAACTACAAAAATATGTTACTAATTATTTTGTTGTTAAACTTTTTAATAACAATAGAGGAACATCCTGAATTGGTTACATTTGGAAATTGTGTGTGAATTGATACTTTGGCCTGATAATAAATTGTTATAAACGAGTTATTTTAGAACAAACTAATATTGAGAATCAAATAACAATAAAAATAAGCATTGGCCAAATATAATTAATTAGAATAAAGAAAAATTTATTATATTTCACAACACATCCAGTGGCGTAGCCAATATTTTTGAGCTCCATCGTAAACATTGTAAAGGGCCTCTTTAACGACGGTTTTGGAAAAAGCAACAGCAAGAAAATGAAAGGCGAGGTAGGCGTAAAAGAAAAAAAAACAAAGCAAAAGAATGAGAGAAGCGCAAACAGTAAAAGCAAGGAAAAGCTTTGTTGAAAACAGAGCGGAAACGCGAAAAAGATAAAAAAAGCAAACACCGCAAAGAGAACAATAATTACAGTGAAAATAAACGCAGTAGTAGTAGTAGTAGTAGTAGTGTCGACCTGCAAAACATTACTACCACCACCACAAATTCAACGAGAAGACTCTACGATGAGAAACAGTTTCAATAAAAGCAATATTTGGACAGCAAGGACGTAGAGCGCAGGAAAGAAAACAGATAGAATTAACATCCGGCCAAAAATCAGAATGTATATTAAATTAAGCAAGTTATGGCAGCATTGCTAAAGTGAGGTTCATAATATTAGCTTCAGAATGATATAAAACATTTGGAAATTAATATTGAATTAAGCAAGTTATGACCACATTGCATGTTTGGCCAAAATCAAAATTTATCAACATTTTCAAAATAAATCGCAAATTATAGCCCAATTGAAAATATTTTATTTAAATAAATTGAAGCCCATAATATTAGTTTTAAAATAATGTAAAATAATTAAAAACATTGCACGTTTGGCCAAAATCAAACTTTTCAAAATAAATTGCAAATTATAGCTCAAATGAAAATGTTTTATATAATTAATTTTAAAGTCTATAAAGATTGCTTTAGAATGATGTAAAATAATATAAAATGATTAAAATAAAAGAGTTATGGTAATATTCCAGGTTTGGCTAAAATTAAAATTTATGAGATTTTTTGAAAAAAATTGCAAACTATAGCTCAAATAGAAATACTTTATATAAATTAATTAAAATCCATATATTTGTTATATTGGCTTTAGAATAATGTATAATATTTCAAAATTTATATTTAATTGTGCAAATTATGGCAAACATGCAGTTTGGTTAAAATCAAAATTTATCAGATTCTTCAAAATAATTTGCAAACTATAACCCAAATAAAAATATTTTATTTAAATAAATTAAAGCCCATTAAATTATCTTTAGAATGATGTAAAACATTTGCAAATTGATATTAAATTAAAGAAGTTATGGCAACATTATATATTTGTCTTAAATTAAAATTTATCAGATTTTTCAAAATAAATCGCAAATTATAGCCGCAATGAAAATATTTATTGTTGATAAATTTATGCTTATAAAATTAGCTTTAAAATGTTGTAAAAAAATTTAAAATTGTAATTGATTTAAGCAAGTTATGGCCAATATGCATATTTTGCTAACATTAAAATTTATCAGAATTTTTAAAATAAGTTGCAAACTATGGCTCAAATAAAAATATTTGTTTGTTTGTTTATTTATTTAACAAAAGTTTATAAACTTAGCTTTAGAACGAAGTAAAATAATTGTAAATTGATAATGAAGTATGCAATTACATGTTTGGCTAAAATTAAAATTTATCAGAATTTTCAAAATAAATCGCAAATAATAGCTCAAATAAAAATATTTTATTTAAATAAATTATTCATAAAATGTTAAAAATGGCAAATTTTGGTCATACAACTATTATTGAAAATATTATTGAAAATCTTCAAAATCCAACCATAATCTGTTATCAAAGTTTTGTCAGAAAAATTCAAAATCTTGTCATAAACTGTTGCAAAGTGCAAAAATCTACTTATAGAATGTCAAAAATAGTAACATCTAGCCATACAGTTTACAAATATTGTCAGAAAGTACAAAAAATCATCATAAACTGTTAAAAACTGCAACATTTTATTTATAATAACTGTAAAAAGTGCAAAATTTACATTTACATCTTAAATAACTATTTTTAAAAGTTGATCATCTTTTATTAATTATATTTTGAGAGTTGCTATTTAAGATTTGACACTAATTATGTTTTAGACTAATGTCCTAAATTACTAAATGAAAAAAAAAATTGAAATATTTTCTTGAACTGGGGCTTGAACCTGCGACAAGTTCTACGTTCTTGTGGGTTTTTTCGCATTGCAAATCTTTGCTTTAAGGTAGCACTGAATATGAATATTCTATTTAAGAAAAGATTTTTACTCACATGGATAAACAACAGACATTGGCAATAACAAGCATTCTTTTCTCACTTCTATACACTTTTAAGATTTGTACGTTCTCTTACTGGGGGAGGCACTATCAAAAATGTGATTACAAGCATGTATACAAAATCTTAGTTAAGTATGACAAATTCTAACAAAACGTTTCAAGCACTTTTAACGAGCTTCAATAATTTTTACATTAAATTTCTTACAGCAGCCGCCACTTGCACAATTTATTGTAGGTTTTTATGAGAACAATAAAAAAATATTGATTTACAATTATTAAGCAACGTTTCTAACAATTGTTACCGCAGTCTACAGTATGAGCTTGGTAATATTTCACGAGTAAAACCATCAGAAGGAATTAACAAGACAATCTCTAATATCTACAGAATTAGAAGAATGTTGATTAAAAGAGAGAAGTGTGCAAAGAGTGAAGAGATGAGATTGTAAAATATCTTTATGGAACTTGAATAAAAAATTTTTATATCAAGTCGACGTCGGAGTAAAGACAATCCAATTCTCAATTTTTGCATGACTTACCAGAGCAAACCGTAACTACCTAGGTCACAGGAATAATGGCGTACATAATTGGGTCACAGATACAAATGACCCCACCCACCTTCATCAACAGACGCAACCTCATCTGCTTTCAAAAATGTTGACTAGACAATTAGTTTAAGATCACTGGCATCATTGGTTAAGACCAAGATACAGTCTTATTTTGTGATAATTTTTTAAGAAGGCTATAATAAAGCAAAAACTCAGTTTATGAGTCATTACAAAGGATATGGCTTACTCACTTTACAACCTTGACTAACAACGATTTCCTTTGAAGCAGTCAAAGACTAATTGGAACATTAAAATGAAACATTGGTTTCAGCTGGTATTTACCCAAACTTCATCTACAACACTATCCAAAGCAAAATGAAATAAACTGCATTTTATAGAAGACTATACAACGTATGGTAAAACCAGTATCGTAGCTAGAACTGTTGAAAACTTTACCGCAAAATACTGAGAGAGCCTTTTTAGAGTTGGTTATTTTTGACAGGATTAAAACAAACGTTGTCTTACTCTTGCGGGCTTTTTTTGCATTGCAAACACTTGCTTACATGTAGCTAGTTTTTCTAAAACCGATTTAGTATAGTTTAAGAAAAAATGCATGTTTTAGGACGCCACTGGTCAAAACTAAAGGCTTAACTAAAAAAATCTGGAAAAGTTAAAGCTTTCGATTGACAAGTATTTATTTTTTATGTTAAATAAAAATTAGAAGTAGATGATTGGGGTCTCAATTTGTTAAAAAAAGAAACAGTTTTTGAGTAGAATAATTTTGATGACGCCGCTGGATAAAAAAATGAGAAATTTTTGGTTTATATTCCACTCTCTTAGAATCAAAATTCATGTTATTGCAAACCTACGTTTTTTTATTTGAAAAATATTGTCGCGCCACTACTGAATTTTTGAAAAATTTGTGTTTATTTGCAAATTGTAGTTAAACAGTGATACAATTTGAAAATCTGTATGTCTTATTTTAATCATTTTTAGAAAAGAGTAGAAAATGACTCCAAATATCGGCGAGTAAATTTTGAAAAAGTTTGATGGGGTTGGTGAATTATTGGAATGAGAAGAATGCAAAAAAATTAATTAATTAAGCTAATTCTTACAAACAGAAACATAGTTTTATTAAAAATTATAACATTCCTAATTAAAATAATAACAAATTATGAATTCTTTGATATAATTTATCAACAATTTTAACAAAATAAATGTATTTTTAAGATTTTAGTGCTTTTTACTATGTACAGTTGGCAATTAATGGTATCTGCATTATCGGCATATACGCTAACGTTATACAGGGTGATCTAAAATGTTGGAAAAGGTAATGGTATACATGGTGATCTTCAATGTATCAAATATTTTTAGTTATATCAGACGCGTAATTAAAGCCCGTATGATACTTACAATAGTTATATCTTGAATTATATATGTATATATAATAATATGATCATTAATTTTATTGTAGATTAAAATTTTAAGAATATTTTTAGTTTTTCTTTATTATTTTTTTATATTAACAAAATAGTTGGGTTATATTATAAATACTATTTCTCACATTATATGTGTTAATTATAAAGAAAAACTAAAATGTACTTAAAATTTCAATCTACAATGAAATAGATGATCTTTTGTGCAATTTACAGACTTTTATATATAAGAAGTTTCATTTTGATATTAAAGAAAAACGGGTATTTTTTAAAAGAAATCAATAAATGTTTATTTCATTGTAAAGAGGAAGATATGCCATTAACATTTGAAAACGATATCAGTCAAATGGCCGCCACGGTTACGGTTGCAGTACCACATTCTTTTCATGAAATTTTCCATGACCAATTCGCACATTTGCGTCATTTGTATGTCCTCGATAACTTCACGAATTCTATCTTTAAGGTCTTGAATTGATTGTGAAGCATTGGCGTAGACCTTATCTTTTACGTGGCCCCAAAGAGAAAAGTTGAAAGGTGTTAAATCACAAGATTTCGGTGGCCAATTGTGATCACTTCTTTGAGAAATAACACGGTCAGGAAACGTTTCTTGCAAAATTGCGATTGTTTTATTGCTTGTGTGGCACGTAGCGTCGTCTTGCTGAAAATAAACGTCGTCCACATCAATATCTTCCAATTTCGGTCATAAAAATCATTAATCATAGCTCGGTAGCGTCATCCATTCACCGTAACAGTTGCAGCAACTTCATTTTCAAAAAAATAGGGTCTAATCACACCGCCAACTCAAAAACCGCACCAAACAGTGACAGGTTGAGGATTCAAAAACTTTTCAACAATCATTCTTGGATTTTCTGAGCCCCAAATGCGACAATTCTGGTTATTAACGTAGCCTCGGAGGTGAAAATGGGCCTCATCACTTGGTGAAGGACTCAATCAGCGAAGATAAGACGTTTATGGTGATCGACCGGCTTGAGTTCTTGTGTTAACTGAACTTTAAAAGCCTAATGACTTATGTCTTTATGTAGTTTGTGGAATGTCTAATTTCAAAGATCGACAAACCTGGGTTTTCTTCAACACTACGGGCTATATCAGCAATATTCTCATGTGTTCTTAAGCGATGCACACGGTTTCGATTCTTCACATCACAAACTTGTCCCAACAGCTCATATTTTTCCACCAGGCTTACTATTGCCGGCCGAGAAGGTGCTTGACGACGACCAAAAAGTGCATTAGTTTAGCGAACTGTGACTGAAAATTGTTCACCATTTTTGTAGTGAATTTTAATAATTTTATTGCGTTGTTGAAGCGTGTATCGTTCTATTTTAAATAATGGCGTAGTTTTTACTTGTCAAATGTCAAAAGATAATAGCTTCAAAATTGACCAAATGGCCTATTTAAAACGAAACTTCTTATTGGAAAACTTTATAATTCAAGATATAATTATCGAGCATAACAATTAAATTGTCAGTGATAATTTTATTATTATTATGTCTGTATGCAACATAGGTTCTCTACATCTACATATTTGATACATGATAGAGTATGAATTAGAATGCAATAAAGGAATTTATTAATAATAATAATAATACTTATAATAAACAAATAATATTTTCCAATAATATATTAAAATTATTCTATCAAATATATAAAATAAATTTGAAGGTGAATAGTGTATAGAAAGAATAAATCATTTTTTATCGCATAAAAAGTTGTTTACTCGGAGATCTCTTTATCAGTTGCAGAAAAAATGCATGCATTTTATTTAGTATTCAGCTGAAGTGAAATTGTCGACAATGCATGATTTTATTGTTTAATTTATTTGCTTATAATATAAGTGATAGCTTGCATAAGAGGGAGGAAGATGTAAGAAGGTAAATTTGATTTTATGATTGTTACTTAATTAATCGCTTAATTTAGAAGAATAATTGTATAGTTTAAACCAAAATAATTAAAACAGCCGTTCACAATTTTATTCTAATGCATAATTCAAGTAAATATAAATCTCGAAAGCACATTTAATCAACCAAACTAATTTAATAAAATTGATTTTAATTTTTGTAAGCTGATTTAATAAAAATATATTAGTTTAAGGAAGAAGGGGTGGCTACCGTGATTTGGAAATAGATTCATTAAAAAGCTAATATTTTTCTGTATGGAATTTATTCTAATTGCTTTTTTTCGGTGTTTTTTGGTAGAGAAAATAATAGTTGATGTATTAATTCAATTTAAAAATTCTGGCAGTTGGCGACAGGGAGGGGAGGGCAGAAAGATCGGCTTCGCCTCGCTTGCTCTTAGTAGTCCAGTGTCCGCGTTGCAGTGAGTGTGTTTTAACTCAACGGCTTTTGTTAATGCGTAGTGAAATAATACTACTATTTTGTGTAATTATTAAATTGTGTGTATTAGTGTTTAATGATGTGGATTGGATATAAATTGTTTGTTAGGATCTAGAAGCTAGGAGTAGTTGTGATGTTGGGACCTTGATCATGGTTTTCAAAGCAGTAAGTCGTTTATTTGTAATATAATCACTTTGTTAATAAAAAAATTTTAATTGCTTTTCATTTCATATTTAATTAAAATTTCCAAAATTATTTTATTTTAAATTAATTAAAACTCTGATTGTTGATTGATTATTGTACGATATATTCTAAAATATCAATAGTATCAAATTATTTCCTTAAATTTAAACAAAATATAATGTTTTTAATAAATCTGTAGCATGTAGTAACAATGTCAGTTATTAAATTACAGTAAGAGAGACGACCAATTTTTTGATGGCAAACATTTGGGCTAGTAGGCGATTCTTGCTCAAGTATTTGTTATCGAGAAATTGAATATTTTTTTCAGGTTTTGATGTATCTGTGGCTATTACGTTTGAGAGACAAATGTCGGTTATTATTATAATCACAATTTTGATGACTAACACTTGAGTTAGTAGGCGATTCTTGCTCAAGGGTTTGTCATCAAAAAAATTAATATTTTCTTCAGTTTTTAAAGTATTTGTTGCTACTAGATTTCAAGTAAGAATGTTGATTGTTATTAAATTACAGCAGGAAAGACAGACAAATAATTCTTTTTACAACAAACAGGTTTGATAATTTCTTTTGTTTTTGATGTGTTTGCTACTATAAAATTTAAAGGATAAATGTTGGTTTTTATTAAATTAAAGCAAAGAAGAAAAACAACATATTTCTTGATGACAAACACTTGTGATAGTAGGCGATTCTTGCTCAAGTGTTTGTCATCAAAAAATTTAATATTTTTTTTAGTTTTTGATGTATCTGTTGCTATTGCATTTTAAGAAAGAATGTCGGTTGTTATTAAATTACAGACAACAGATTTTTTAATAACAAACACTTGGACTAGTAGGCGATTCTTGCCCAAGGGATTGTTATTAACAGATTTGATCATTTCTTCTGTTTTTAATGTGCTTGCTGCTATAACATTTAAGGGACAAATATTGGTTGTTATTAAATTAAAGCTAAAGAGAAAAACCACATGTTTCTTGATGACAAACAGTTGGGCTAGTAGGCGATTCTTCCCCAAGTGTTTGTCATTAATAGATTTGATATTTTTTTCAGTTTTTGATGTATTTGTTGCTATTACATTTGAAGGGTGAGTTTATGTTATTAATTTATAACTGGAGAGACGGACAATGGCAAACACTTGGACGGGTGAAAGGGCTACTACTCATTTTTGTGGGCGAGAGGTTTTTATTGGAGTACCTCTCTTATCAGCTCAAGTGTTTGTTATTAAACAATTGGATATTTTCTTTAGTATTTGATGTGCTTGCTGCATTTACATTTGTTTTTCAAAGGTCGGTTTTTATTAAATTACAGCAGAAAAGAAAACACATTTTTTGAGGACAAGCACTTAGGCAAGTAAGCAATTCTTGCCCAGTATTTGTCATCAAAAGATTTAATAATGTCTTCACTTTTTGATGTCTCGGTTGCTATTACATTTGAGAGACGAATGTCGGTTATTATTAAATTTCAGCATTAGAGACAGATAATCAATTCTTTGATGGCAAACACTTGGACGGGTGGAAGGTTCACTTAGTTCATAACTGTGGATGAGAGGTTTGTATTAGTGTATTCCACCCACACGCTCCAGTGTTTGTTATCAAACAAATTGATATTTTTTTTAGATTTTGATTTGTTATTACATCTGTTAGACAAATGACGGTTATTATTAGTTTATAACAAGATAGAAAGACAACATATTTCTTGATAACAAACATTTAGATCAGTAAGCGATTCTGGCTTAAGTGTTTGTCATCAAGGAATTGATATTTTTTCAGTTTTTGATTTTGATATTACATTTAAAGAAAGGGTGTTATTATTAAATTGCTACAGAAGAGAAGAAACAACAAATTTTTTGATTACAAATACTTGAGCTAGTAAGCGATTCTTGTTCAAGTGTTTGTCATTAGGAAATTGAATTTTTTTTTTTCAGCAAAAGCTATCACATTTCTACATAACAAACATTTGGGTCTGTAAGCGATTCTTTTGTTATCAAAAATTTGATAATTTCTTTAGTTTGATGTATCTATGTCACTATTACGTTTGATGAACAAATGTTGGTTGTTATAAAATTACAGCAGGAGAGACAGAAAACCAATATTTTAATGATAAACACTTGGGTTAGTAAGCGATTCTTGCTCAAGTGTTTGTCATCAAAAGATTGGATATGTTCTTTAATTTTTATTGTGCTTACTGCTATTACATTTGAGGGACAAATGTTGGTTTTTATTTAATAACATTATGAGAGATAGATAATTTATTTATTGATGACAAATACTTGGGTTTGTAGGCGATTCTTGTTCAAGTGTTTATCATCAAGAAACTAAATATTTTCTTGTTGAGGTGTATCTGTTGGTACTACATTTGAGAGATGAATGTCAATTTTTATTAAATTACAACACAAGAGAAAGACAACATATTTCTTGATAATAAACGCTTGAGCTAGTAGGCAATTCTTGCTCAAGTGTTTGTGATTAATTAAGAGTGTTAATATTTTCTTCAGTTTTTGATGTATCTGTTGCTATTACGTTTGAGTGGCGTATGTTGATTTTTATTAAATTACTGCAAAAAATAAAGATAAAACTATTTCTTGATAGTAAACACTTGGACTAGTAGGCAATTCTTGCCCAAGTGTTTGTGATTGAGAGTGTTTTTCAGTTTTTTATGTATCTATATGTTGGTATGGTTTGAGTGGCGTATGTCAGTTATTATTAAATTACAGCAGGAGAAACCGACAACAATTTTTTTGATGGCAAACACTTGGGCAGGCAAAAGTATTACTTAAATTATAATTGTAGGCAGGAAGTTTGTATTCGTATAATCTGCCTACCCGCTTAAGTATTTAAAAAATTTAGTGTTTTTTTTAGTTTTTGATGTCTTTGTCTTTGTCAACCTGTATTAAACCTTTCCTGAACATATGTTTTTGTTTTCCTTGTTTACCTGTTTTGTGCTGGAAACATCTTATCATCTTAAACATGTTTTTTGTTGTTTTTACTGCACAATAATTCTATTTTGCATCATTTTGCGCAACATGCTCTGCCCAGTTTCACTTACTTTTTGTAGTTTGTTCTACGATGTTGCTTACTTTCATTCTCGACCTGATATCTATGTGGAGCACACATTTAAGACTACCTGATCTAGACCGTTTGGCTTAGATAAATTGGTATCTAAAGTTGTGTAAAGTTTCTGGTAAAATTCTGGATAATAATCTGGTTAATCTCTGCCATTACTTGTCCTTTCATTCCTTTCATGTGCATTCAAAATACTAACATGGGATCAGAAGGGCATAAGGATAGACGGAAGATACCTCAACCACCTCCGCTTTGCAGACGATATTGTCTTCTGTAGCAGTGACCCGGCTGAACTTGCGACAATGCTTCAAGAACTTAGAGTAGCCTCCGAAGCCGTTGGTCTTAAAATGAACCTCCAGAAGACCAAAATCATGAGTACATCTAACATGAGAGTCACCATCGATAACCAAAATCTGGAGCTAGTCGAAGAATATGTATATCTGGGACATAACATCAAAATCGGGAAAAGTAACCAAACCGCAGAGATTACTAGACGAATCGGCCTCAGCTGGACAGCGTTCGGTAAACTCAGCTATATACTTCGCCAACCAAAAATCGCAGTGAACCTGAAGAGGAAAGTTTACGATACCTGCATCTTGCCGGTGGCAACATACGGGCTCGAAACAGCCACTCTTACAATAAACAGTGCCAACCGTCTTAGAGTCTGCCAAAGGGCAATGGAGCGAGTAATGCTGGGAGTCAGTCTGAGGGACAGGATCCGGAATGAGGATATTAGACGAAGAACGGGGGTATGCGACGTCGTGGAACGGGTGGCACGGCTCAAGTGGCAGTGGGCGGGGCACGTAGCCAGAAACAACATCAAATGGACGAAAACCCTAATGCAATGGAGGCCAAGGGAAACATAAAGAAGCATCGGGCGCCCGCAGGCAAGGTGGAGGGACGACATTCAGCGACATGCGGGCAAAAACTGGATGAAGACCGCACAAGGCAGACCGACATGGAAGTCGTTGGAAGAGGCCTATGTCCAGGAGTGGACGAATACAGGCTAAAGAAGAAGAAGAAGAAGATTACTTGTCCTTGTTGGTTTTTAATTTTGTAGATAAACAATTTTTTCTTTGTTTTTATTTATCGTAGAAATTTTATATACAATTTGTCTAAATGCCTTTTTGTATCATTTGTGTGTGAAATTTTAGTTTTTTTTTTTTTTAATTATATTAAATTTTTTTGTCTAGCTCTCAATATCTTACTAAGTCTATTAAGTTTTGCTAACAATTTTGTTAGTTTAATTAGCTTTTACTTCTTTTATTTATTTTTATATTTTTTAGACCATCAGTTGGTTCTAATTTTTTAGTGATTTGGGCGTGTTTATGCAGATCATTTGTTCTTTGTTCTGGAAGTCAAGTATCATTTGGTCTCTACTATTTTGTGTGCCCAGTCCAAAGTTACTAATATCTGTTGCAAGTTTTTGACTTATTTTAGTACCGGTCTACAATTTATAAACTTTGTTTCCGCCCTTCTTTCTTTTAACTTAGTGACATGTGTCAATTGTTTTTTAGCTGCAGGAACACAGGAGGCGGTTATAATATTTAATTTCTTGACGACAAACATTTGAATAGCTGGGCGGGAACACGTTATCAAACTACCGGTTTTTAATTTATAAACTTTGCTCCCGCCCGTCCACCCAAGTGTTTGTTACCAAGAAGTTGCTTATGTCACTTTTTTCATTTAACTTAATGACATCTGACAGTTGTTTTTTCATGTTTTTTAGCTGCAGGAACACGAGAGACGGTCGTAACATTTAATTCCTTAATGACAAACACCTGAGTGGGCAACTTGTTTTCAAACTACCGGTCTACAGTTCATAAACTTTGTTTGTTTTTTCTCTTTTAACTTAATGACATCTGTCAGTTGTTTTTTTACGTTTTTTAGCTGCAAGAACATGGGAGGCAGTTGTAACGTTTAATTTCTTGATGACAAACACTTGGGTGGGTGGGCTGGAACACGTTTTCAAACTACGCGTCTACAATTAATAAAAAAAAAATCCGCCCGCTCACCCAAGTGTATGTTATCAAGAAATTGCTTATTCTATTTTCCTCTATTAACTTAATGGCATCTGTTAATCATTCTTTTACGTTTTTTAGCTGCAAGAACACTGGAGGCTGTTGTAACATTTAATTCCTTGATGACAAACCCTTGGGTGGGTGGGCTGTAACACGTTTTCAAACTACCGGTTTACAATTTATAAACTTTGTTCCCTCTTGCAAACTCAAGTGTTATTTATCAAGAAATTGCTCACCTTTCTCTTTTAACTTAATGACATCTGTCAATCATTTTTTCACGTTTCTTAGCTGCAGGAACACGGGAGGCGGTTGTAACAATTAAACAAAATCACCGATTATAACCTTAAACTTTGCTATTTCTTGATTTTTAGTCAAATTTGCTTGATGTCTTTGTCTGTTGATGTTCAGTTGGATATAGCTTTGTTTTTGACAATAAAATGTTTTTTCTTGCTTTTTACCAGGTATTATCCTCTGATATGATGATTTGTTTTTGAATTTGAAAAAACTTATGTTTATATTTTAGAATTGTGTTGGTCTTGCTTTTTTGTTGGGTTTTGCTAATTTCTAGTATGTCTCACTTGATTTTTTGAAGTTAATTTTGTTAACTAGTTAGTAAGTCTTATTGTGCAAATGGTGTATATTAAGACTAAGGTGTTAGCGTTTGTTTCTTGTTTTTTATCTGTTAGTGTCAACATTTTGCCTTCCCCAGAATTCTTTATGAATCAGAGCAAGATTCTGAGCTCTTAACTTTACTTGATTGTGGTATTTTTGTTTTGAATTTTGACATTTTATGTCAATTCATGTATGTTGTGGAAGGAGTTTGATGTTAAAACGCTATGCTTGCCGAGCGTGTTGGTGAGTCTTGTTTTCAGGAGGAGTAGACACTGCAGCCGTCCAATCTAGGTTTAATCTACGGCAGACCATGTGCTGTTTGCTAGTTTTGGTTTGTTCCAAGTATTTGATTTTCTAGGTACTACTCGTATTCAAGAAACCACTTGGAGAGGCGCCTGATAGGGGACTAACAACTCTAAGAATTACATTTCCTTAATTTTTATTTTAATGGTTATACCGCCATGACTTGGTTGCCAAAGCCTTGTTAGTTATTTAGCGGCGAGCACCGCTTACAGGTGAGGTTAATATTTTGGTTGGTTTTATTTGGTGTTTCTTTTTGAACATATTTCTTGTTGACAAACACTTGGGGTAGTAGACGATTCTTACCCAAATATTTATCATCAATATTTTTTTCAGTTTTTGATGTACTTTTGTTGTTTTTAATTTACAGCAGGAGATTAGATTTTTGGCGTATCATACAGCAGGAGAGACAGTTAACTAATCTTTTGTTTGCAACACTTGGGTTGATGGATGGGTTACCTATTTTATCATAGTGAACGGGGGAGGTTTGTATTTGTGTACCCCAACCACCCGCCCAATTTTTTGTTATTAATAACTTTGATGTTTTCTTTACTTTTTTATGTATATGTTACTATAACGTTTAAATCTGTTTAGGCTAATATGCCAAAAATATGAACTAACTAACTATAACGTTTAACGGGCAAATGTCGGTTGTTACTAAATTACAGCAGAAGAGACAGACAAACAATTTTTTGATGGCAAACACTTGAGCTAGTAAGCGATTCTTGCCTAAGTATTGGTCATAAAAAAATTGATATTTTTGATGTACCTGTTGTTATTACATTTAAGCTGGCAAATGTCGGTTGTTATTAAATTACAGAAGAAGAAACAGCCACCTAATTCTTTGATGGCAAACACTAGGGCGGGCGGAATGGTCATTAGGTAATGATTGTGGAAGGAAGGTTTGTATTTGTACCGCTCACTCGCTCAAGTTTATGGTATTAAAGACTTGGATTTTTTTTTTCAGTTTTAATGTATGTATTGTATTACGTGTGAGGGGCAAATGTCGGTTGTTACTAATTACAGCAGGAGAGACAGATATCTAATTCTTTGATGACAAACACTTGGGCTAGTAGGCAATTCTTGCCCAAGTGTTTGTCATTAAAAAAAAACATATTTTTTAATTGTTGATGTATGTTGCTACTACTTTAGAGAGACAAATGTGTGTTGTTATTAAATCACTGGGGGGGGGGGGAGGGGGGAGAGACAGACCAATTAGAAAATAAGAAATACTTGGGCGGGTGGAAGTTACTTAGTTCATGTTTGTGGACAGAAGGTTTGTATTGGTGTAATTCGTCTACCCGCTCAAGTGTTTGTTATCAAACTAATTAATATTTTCTTTAGTTATTGATGTACCTAATCCCATTACGTTTTAATTAAATTACAAAAAAAAGATACAGATAACCAATTCTTTGATGACAAACACTTGGGCTAGTAAGCGATTCTAGTCTAAGTGTTTATTATCAAAAGATTAGATTTGTTTTTTTAGTTTTTGATGTAGCTATTGCTTATTACATTTGAAATGCAATTATTGGTTGTTATTAAATTACAGCAGAAAAGACAGACAACCAGTTTTTTGATGGCAAACTTTAGGGCGAGTGGAAAGGTCACTTAGTTTATGATTGTGTATCAAAGGTTTGTATTGGTGTACTCACACTCACTTACACTAACGTTTGTTATAAAAAAAAAAGATATTTACTTCAGATCTGATTGTTGCTTTTACATTTAAGAGGCAAATTGCGGCAGGTAAAACTATAATGGCAAATTGCTTGTAAAGAAGTCACTTAATTTTTATGACTAACACTTAAGCCAGTAGGCAATTCTTACTCAAGTGTTAGTCATCAAAAGATTGATTTGCTTGTTGTTATTACATTTGAGAAGATGAAAGTTGGTTTTTATTACATTACAGTAGGAAAGACAAAAAGTTTTTTGTTGGCAAACATTTAAGTGGATGAAAGGGTCACCTAGCTTATGATTCAAGACGGGAGGTTTGTATTGGTGTACTCCACTCACCTGCCTAAATGTTATTAATTTTTTTTTTTTTATATTAATGTAACTGTCTTTATTACGTTTTAGGGGCCAAACGTTGGTTGTTATTAAATTAAAGGAAAGACAGAAACAATTCTTTGATGACAAATACTTGAGCTAGTACGCAATTCTAGCTCAAGTGTTTGTCATCAACGGATTTCATTTTTTTTTTTTTAGTTTTTGATGTATTTGTTGCTATTACGTTTGAAGACAACTAATTCTTTGATGACAAACACTTGAGCTAGTAGGCGATTCTTATCTAAGTGTTTGTCATTAAGAAGCTGAATACCTTGTTCAGTTTTTGATGTATATGTCGCTCGTACGAGTGTCAAAAGTCTTCTGTTATTAAATTACAGCAAAAAGACAGATAACTAATTTTTTGATGACAAACATTTGAGTGAGCAAAAGGGTCATTTAGTTTATTATTGTAAACGAGAGGGTTTGTATTGGTGCTCCTAGCCTACCTGCCCAAGTATTTGTTGTCAAAAAATTAGATAAGTTTTTAGTTTTTACGTTTGTCATTATTATTAACAAGTAGGTTGTTAGTAAATTACAACAGAAGAGACAAACAAAAATTTCTTTTATGGCAAACACTTGGGCGGGTGAAAGGGTCACTTAGTTCATAATTGAGGTTTGTATTGGTGTACTCTGCCCACCCAAGTGTTTGTTATCAAAAATTGTATTTTTTGTGTTGTTTTTCTTGCTACTACATTTGACAGACAAATGTTGGTTGTTATTAAACTGCAGCATGGAAACCAGACAATTAATTCTTTGATGACAAATACTTGGGCTAGTAGGCAATTCTTGTATAAGCGTTTGTCATCAAGAAATTGAATACTTTTTTTAGTTTTTGATGAAATTGATGCTATTACTTTTGAGAGACGAGAACTGTAGATTGTTAGTAAATTTCAGCAGGAGAGACAGAAACAATTCTTTGATGGAAAACACTTGAGCAAATAAAATAATCACTTAATTCATAATGTAAACGAGAGGTTTGTATTGATGTAGCCCGCTCAAATTTGCTGACAAACACTTGGGCTAGTAGGCGATTCTTGTCCAAGCGTTTGTCATAATTGTTGCTGTTATGTTTGAGTGACAAAAGTTAGTTATTAGTTTACAGTAGGAAAGGCGTTCAACCAATTCATTGATGACAAAATTTAAACTAGTAGGTGATTTTGTGTCAAGTAATTAATTTTTTTTTTTTGTTTTTTAGGTATCTGTTTCTATTGCATATGAAAGAAAAACATTAGTCATTAAATTATAGCAGAAGAGACGGACAACATATTTCTTAGTGACAAACACTTAGCTTAGTAGGCGATTTTTGTGTTTGTCATTAAAAGATTGAATATTTTGTGCTACAAGTTTACTTAAAATTGTATAGGTATTTAAAGTATGCAATAGATTGTCTTAAAAGGCGCACACACACACTAGTGTTGGTAAGACCTTTGTTTTATTTTGTGATTATGTTCTAGTTTGATTTTTATCCACTACAGTGTTTTAGTAGGAGATGGTGCGCCATGCGTCAGGTAAACAAACTCTACAATTATGTCTATTTTTTTACCTGTAACCAAGCTGATTCTTACAGTGTGACATTGCTGGTGGAAAGCTGTGGCATAAGAATGGCTGTTATATGCTTAGTTGTGTGTGTACGGTTTGTAAATATATTTTTGTTTTTACTAATTAAGGTTCTTGGATTAAGCCTATTGTGTCTTGTAACACTCTTAGTTTGGGACGTAGTGTTGTTTAAGCTGCTCAACAGTGATGCTGGTTGCATTTGGATGGCTCTAGAGGTTTTGGTTTGGTATATTTTTGTTTTTTAGGTTGTCTACGCTTAGATGTAAAAGAAGAAAACTTTTTCTTTTGTTTATTCTTTGGAGGTATTTTTTTGCTAAGAGGTTTGTAACATTTTTCCATCTAAAGGAGAATTTTGATTGGTTTTGATAGCATAATACGTGATATGTCTGCCGGGTAAAGATTTTGTCTGTATAGCAGCAGCCAAACGCGCTTTTTTAGATATTCTTGGACGCACCTATACTTGTTTGGTTTATAGACAAGATGTAGGAAAACTTACTTGTCGGTGGTGTTTTTATTTTTTGCAGGGGTATAAGAAGACACACTCTGCTTAATTGTTAGGGCGTCTTTCTTCTTCATGAAACCCGCAAATATGAGACCGTCAAATATTGATTGCCAGGATTACCAAAGAAACATAATCTACAAAGGTAGATTGTACAGGAGCGCCAACTACAACTAAAGGCTTACATTGTTGGCCATTTGACTAAATGACGCAGCCAATTAATTGAGGTGGATTAGCCTAAATCTTTCGTTCAAGTAAAAATTCAGGCCAAAGTAAGTAACTGAGAACGTAATTTATATTTCTTGTTAGTACATGATGGTATAACAAATGTCAATACACAGAATATTAAGACACTTTAAAAGTTATATATCTAAAAAGCTATAAAAAGCTTTGTTTAAAAATTAGTTTTTAATTTAGTTTTATATTTTATAATTGAAAGATTTTTAATATGCTGTGGAAAGACATTATAAAATTTAATTTTAAAATAACTTTTGTTTTGTAAAATACAAATGCTTATAAACATGGCAATGTTAAAAATTTATTAACAGTAAAGGCACTTTTGCAGTCATCTTTATATGCAACTAATTACTCTTAAAGCACGTCTTTGTAAACCAAAAATTCTATGCATAATAGTCTAGTAACTCCAAAGCTGCAGGTTGATTGTAATTAGTTTGAACTCTTGCTTCTTGGCTTAAGGTTCCGATAGAGTGAGGCCTTCCTTCATTCCAGAACCACCAACTACTCTTGTGTTCATTGGAACATACATAACTACAAAAAATACTATATTATTAAGGGAAAGATTTGGAAGAATTTGTTTATTCAATTTTTGAAGCTTAAGAGTTTTACTGTTTGCTTCCCCTTCTCCTACTGTAAGGCCTGCGGAGCTTTTGCAACGCCGCTGCCAATGTCCACAGATTGTTTTAAACTTGTTTTTAATGCAATGTACTTGTTGCTATTTAAAGATAGTTTTTAGTTGTAACATATTAAATAAACGGTCCGATATAATTTGCAATGACGTTTTATTAAATTATTTTGCTCTATTAAAGCATAACGAACTATTAAATTGACTTTTGTGTTTAATTAATATTATTTTAATTAAATTACTCATTTTATTGAGATTTATAAATCTTTTTCTTTCCAAGGTAAGCAAGATATAATTTTACAGATTGGTTTATATTTTTTCAGGCCGTTTTTTTTTTAATATTATAAAGATTGCAAAAAAAATAAAAAAATATGTTGCCATTTAGAAAAATAAAGTTGGTTGCTATAGCAAACATACTAAAAATAAAAACATACGTGTTTACTTGCCTTTATAATACTTAAAAAACTATTTAAAATGGTTTTTGAATTATATAAATCGGTTAAAAAATAACATTCAGCCGTACGTTTTTTGTCTAACACCCTGTATAAACAATTCATCTTCATCTTTCAGAACTAAACTAAAGATAATTGATAAAACGAACTATTGAATATCAGTCGTTTATTATTATGTTTATTAAATTATAATATTCTGTTCGATAACGAATTGTTTTGAAACACCCTGTATACATATTTCATATTTTAGCTGTGTATTACGGGTTACGGCCTTATAGGGGTGGTTTCTTTATTGCTTGAATGTAGAAACAAAACTTTAAAAAAATAATTAAAATATATTGTAAACTCAAATTTGTTAATATTAACGTTTATTTAATGCTTACAGAATAAAATTTATAAATAATTTTGTTATATAATAATAATAAACATAATTTTTATTTTAATATGCTCCAACTTCATGTTGGATTCATGGCCAATTTCACTTTCAGTACTGAATAAATACTTTATAAAATGTAATGCATTTATGTTTGTTGTTTTACACTTCATAGGATAAGATAAAATTAAGTATAATTTATAGCAAAACGATTTAGATATAAAAGGAAATAAACATTAATATTTTATCCATATTTCATCATGAAACGTCGATGACAGCGCCTCTGCTGTCAATTATTGTTAGTAAACTAGCAATGTCCATTATCCATTGTACAAATAACATTTCTGTCTAATATTAAGTGATAAATCGTAAATCTATGAGACAATTTCAATAAAAACTATCGTGCAACGATCTTAAACAATCCGATGAACAATTCCCGATCAACAAATACCGGAAGGTAGCACCGCAAAGTGTACATAAAAAATCCCCAAAATTCGCAGCATCAAACAGTAAACCAATCGTGTTTATATAAGTGATTAATTAATTTATATGATGAAAATATAAACAATAATTGATGTTTTGTGGGGGTGAACGCTGGTGTTAATGTTGATTTCATCGTAGGATAATAATATAGGCGATTGTTTACATATACCGGGGTACAACAAAACGTGAAAAATGGCGGTGGTTTTGAACTGTCAGGTAAGACAACAAATGTCTTTCATTCTATAATAATTGATGCGATTAAGCGTGAAGAATATGGATAAGATGACGCTTAAAGTTTGGCTACAGTTTTATATATTATTTAATATAGAATTGATGAATTTATAAATTAATTTGAAGTAACCTAATTTTATTGTTATTGTGAAATTTTTATGGTGATTGTATTGAATCAATTGTATTGGAGTACTTTAATTCGATTATTAAATTACATGATAATAAAATTTTGTTATTGAATGCAAATCAAATAGTCATTAATGAAACTTATATTAGTCATAACTATTTGCAGTAAAATGATATATTGATATTCCGCATGTAGTTTAGTCTATTTCTTATCACTGATGAATTTTTTCGCATTGCAAGTTAGATCTAGAAATTGCTATTTAATTGTATACAGAATTAGGGTATAATGCATAGTAATTTCTATATATCATATTAATTAACCAAATTAGTTTAGTTGTACATATTTTTACTAATCGCATTCTGTGCTTGCAAGATAGCTTTGTTTTGGTTATTTGTGGTGAGGCAGTTGTACATATACTTAGTTATGGTGAATTATTTGATGTTTTAAATTATCATCTTGTGAGGTTATGTTATGTTTTTATTTAAAACTGCTTGTATAGTATGCCCATAGATATAATGTCTTTACGACATGGGCGTTATATGCTATTTATGATATATAATATAAACATAATTGTCTCCCTAAGGCGATTAGTAATGAAGTAAGCCTATGTCGTAAAAACACTATATATCATTAAGAAGGTAGGCGTGAGAAATTTATAAATTGATTACAATATCTGCTTGTTGTATGGCCTATCTGATACAAAACTATGATTGGTGTATTGTGCAGATTGTGCTATACAGAGTTTAAACGCAACTTCTTTTTTGTTATAAAACAACTTGTTACGCTTATATTGTTTTAATTCATTATCCTAGATATAGGTTTAGATATAATAATTATTCATTATTGAAAGTTCTTGTCTCTATATCCTGATAATGTTCATTGCTGAAAGTTTAAGGTTATGTTTTCAGCTTATTTATCTTAATCCCCTTACATAGCAATCATTTAATCAAAATACTTTACTTTTACTGTTAATAAGTTGCATACATGCTATTAGTCAATTGTTGTGAATCATTCTAATGGAATTATAGTTTTAGCAGAACATTGAATATTAGTTTGTAACTGTGAAGTGCATTTTGGACCAAAAGTGGAGTTGCTTATTTTGCGGATTGTTTGGTAACTGTGAAGGGCATTTTGGGTCAACAGTGAAGTTGCTCATTTTTTCGGATTAGGTGTTGATAGATATACTTTAATATAAGAGAGATTTTTTAGAATCCAGTGCCATGGTGGCTGGCTATGAACTATATGCACTCAAAGTTTGTAATTTGTGCATTGATAGAGGTTTTTTATTTGACAAAATAGTCACACTTGGTGGCACTCATTCAGCAATTTTAGAATTTATTTGTCTTAAATTTTTTATGTGTATGTCAAGATAGAGAATGTCCCAGAAACACCAACTACTTTTTAGTGCGTTTGTCAAGTATGAGATGCTCTTGACCGCAAAATTTAAAAATGTAATAATACACCGGTGCATGAAGTGTTTAAATGGAAAACATCTATTAAATGTGTTGTGAAGGTAATTGAGACAAAATGTCAGTATTGGTATTCATTGGATTGTAGTTAAGCAATTTCTTACAGTGCTGATTAAAGGGTAGTATACATTCATGATTTTTTTATCCAAGTATTATTCACATAATGTAATAATAACTTTATCTTTCTTAATAGAATGTTCCATTTATAAAATAGCAAGTAAGCCACAGTAAGAATTTTACTTTCTCCCTGACACTGGTATCCTATCAAAAAAATCATTTAAAAATGTATAAAATTGTAACAAACGACAAGTGAATTTTAATTAAAAAAGAACAAATATTTGTAAGGTTATGTGAGTATTTTAGCTTGACACCTACAGCTAGACATGAATAGTTTGGCCGGTATAATAGGCAACTTAATATACACAAAAATTATGTTTAATGTGGACTCATGCTTTTGACTATTTTAGCATTTTTCATTTGCGCTTAGATTTTACAAATTTTATTGATGACGTTGTTCTGGGATTGAAAAATGCTAAAACGAGCATAGGCATGAGTTTAACCACAGCCAACATAATTTTTGTGTATATTAAGTTGCCTAGTATACCGGCCAAACTATTTGTGCCTAGCTGTAACAGGTGTTCAAGGTCACTTGATATAGGGTGATTATCAGAGCTCTATATAAGGGGGGTCAGGTGCAAATTCAAACATAAAGGGCAATTGATAAAAAAGTTGACAATTTATATGTAAAGCAGTCAACTATGTCAGTTTTTGTAAATTAAAAAAAAAAAATTGCAAATTTAAAAATGATTGAAAATTTACAAATTATCAAAAAAATGTATTAATTAATTTTTTGCCACTATGGCGGTCTAGTTAATAAGAAAGTTTGAAAAAATAATTTTAAGAATTGAGTCAACTATGTCAATTTAATGTGCAAGTTCTAAAATATTTTCAAAATTTCACAAAATATCAAACAAATTATAAGTTTTGAAATATTAGAGAACTCTCAGCTGTACATTAATATTTTTTTTGTTTTTCTATGACCATTAGTTTTAAAGTAATTCATTTTTGAAAGATAGTTCAAGAGTATAGTAAATTAGGAGACAGAATATATATAGTGGGAGATTTGAACGTGAGGGTGGGAAAAAATAACAATGGACTTGGAAGATATAATGGGTACACATGGTGAATACACTAAAAACAGTAACGGATGCAGACTAATAGATTTCTGTGCAATAAATGATATTTTGATACTAAACACCATTTTTGCTCACAAAGAAACACATAAATTCACAAGGGAAGTACAGAGTAGAGAGGAAAAATCAATAATACAGGGAGTTTATAAATGAATGGGATTATGTAATCACTTTAAGTATGCCGCTTTTTTTAAATTGTTCACTATACTATTTGTTTTGACAGATCAACTTTGACAGCTGTCAAGCAAACATATGAAAACATATGTAGTATAGCAAACAGTTTTAAAAAGGCGGCATATTTAAAGTGATTACATAATCCCATTCATTTATAAACTCCCTGTAGATTGTATACTTGCCAGTAGAGCAGTACGACCAGAGGTCAAAGATGTAAAAGTAAAAAGAGGAAATGAAATCGACAGTGACCACTATTTAGTTGTAGCAAAAGTTAGGGCAGAGAGATCTAAGTCAAATAGCAACAAGACTAGAGCATCTGGACGAAAGATCTTAAAACCCAGAATCGACAAGCTTAAAGACCCGCAGAGGCAAGAAAAATATAAGAAAAAAACCTGTGGAACAATAAATAACAATACAAACAGAAAACAAACACCTTGGTGGAACCAAGACACCAAAAATGAAATTAAAAAAAAAAAGCAAAAATGGAGAAAGTACTTAAGCACAAAACAAGAAAAGGATTACAAAGAGTACAAAGAGCAGTGTAAGATAGTAAAAACAGCAGTAAAACAAGCCAAAATAGAAGAATGGGAAAGATTAGGAATGAGACTGGAAGAAAATTACAAAGAAAACAAGAAATTATTCTATAAGACAGTGAAAAACAAGAAGTCAACATTGCTAATCCAGGTGAAAGATAAACATGGAAGAATTCTAACAGAAGAATATGAAATTATGGAAAGGTGGAAAGCATTTCAAAGAATTATTAGATGAGAGACAGAATACAAATAATGATGAAAAAGAAACTAATAATAATGACTATAGAAAGCAATCAAAAAACAGAAATAACAATAGAAGACATTCAAAGAGAAATAAAGAAGTTAAAAAATTGAAAAAGTCGCTGGAGACGACAATATTAAACCAGAGCAATTAAAGTACTGGCTGGGAAAAAGCAGTAATTTTTACCATACACAAAAAAACTCGATATAAGAACATGCAGTATCCCTAATATGCACTGCCACTAAAGTATATGAAGCAATACTGGAGGAGAAGCTAAGGCACATAATCGAAGTTTGGAGAAAGCACAAATTTAGAAAAGGCCACTCAACAAACGACCATATCTTTACGCTGAAGAAAGTAATTGAAAATACATTAAGACAAGACAGCAACCTTCTTATAGCTTTTGTAGATCTGGAGAAGGCTTTTGATAATGTACCCAGAGGAATGATGTGGAAGATACTGGAAGAGAAAATTACGGACGGAAAACTAATACGAGCAATAAAAAGCATTTACAGAAAAACAGTATATTAGGACAGGAAGAATGAAATCTAAAGAATTTCAAACAACTAAAAGTTTAAGACAAGGAGGAGCTCTTAGCCCACTTCTCTTCATTATATACATGGACAACATCATAAGAAGAATAAATACCAGAACCAGAAAAATAGTGTTTTTACAACATGGAGAAAATTGAAGTTGGTGAATGTGCTTTTGCAGATGACATAGCAATCCCGGTCGCAAGCGAAGATGAACTTCTGAAGAACATAGATGTATGGAACGAAGAATTAAACTATCACAATATGATAATTAATACCGACAATACCAAGATTTTAATAATTGGAAAGAACAATCTCAAAACGGGAATATGGTTACATGGTAAAAGAATTGAAGAGGTAAAAACCATCAAATATCTGGGGGTGATTATTAACAGCAACGGAAACATAGAAGAGGAGATAAATAACCGAATACAAACAGCAAACAGACTCTTTCAAGTAATAAAACCAATTATAAATAACAGAGAAGTAGCAAAAAGAACCAAGACAACTATATACAAACCCATACTTACGTATGGCAGCAAAACATGGGTTCTTAATCAAAGGACAACAAGCAAAATCCAAGCTGCGGAGATGAGGTTTTTGAGAAGGATTGCTGGAACCAACAGATTGGACAAAATAAGAAACACCGAGTTGAGATCTCGGCTACAAGTTGATAGCATACATTCAGAGATAGCAAGGAGACAACTGGGGTGGTTTGGACATTTGGTCAGGATGGCGCCAGACAGGCAGACTAAAACTGTATGGAAAGCGAGATCACAAAAGAAAAGAGGAGAGGCAGACCATCCAAAACATGGGAAAATACAATTGTAGAGATACTCAGCAGGAACAACTCAAACATGGCAAAGGCAACAAATTTAGCTGTGGATCGAAAAAAATGGAAGGAATTTGTGATGTCAATTAACTAGGCATGAATAATCTCAACACCCAAGAAGGGTATTAAATGAGATTTAAATAGATATATATATATTTTTGAAAGTTTAATTATTTATTTGCAAGTTAAATGTAAATTCAATTTTTGCTTGCACTTTATATTTTAATATAACGTTTCTGTAGAAGAAATAAAATTCTAGAAATGGTATTATAAATATTATTTATTGATTCATACATGGTGACACGTGTTAATTCTGATTTTATTCATATCAAAATGATTTCTATGTTTGATAATATATTCAATTTAATATAAACAAATAAAGTAAGTATAAATAGGCGTAACTTAGCTATTTTATTCAAAAGCAAATATAATATAAACAATAAAAATGTTTGTTACATTTTTATCTTATCACTTTATATTCACTTGTTCTAGCAAACTCAGGCGTTGTTAATGTTTTGGACTAAACAGTATTTTCTCGAAGCTGGATTTGCTATTTTTTATGAAAATGTGTTTTTTAACAGTTTATGATCGGCTTTTGCTATTTTTGACATTTTATGAAAATAATTTTGCCATTTTTAACTTTTCATAAATAAAAATTTTCATATTTTCATTTCTTTACAGTTTATTGTGCATTTTGATACTTTCTGAGAATATTTTTATGCTTTTAGCTATTTTTGGCTTTTTAAGAATAGAATATTACGTTTTCTAAAAGTTAATGATTATATTCTGGTGCTTGTGACAATTTTATCATACTTGCTCGATTTTTTACAGTTTATGGTGAATTTTTGGTACTTTTTGAGAATATTTTTATGCTTTATGACCGGATTTTCCTATTTTTGAGAATCTATGAATAGAATCTTACACTTTTCGACAGTTTATGACCAGGTTTTGAATTTTTTTGACAATATTTTAATTGCACTTTCTAAAACCTGTTTGACACTGTCTATAATTATATCTTGAATTGTATATGTAGTTTTTATTAGAATTTGTGCAATAATTCCATATATAAAAATTATATCCTGTATGACACTATATATAATTCTTTATATAATTATAAAACCACGCTTGCGCCTTATCTATGCTCTCTCAAATCAAGTTTCAATGTTTACTACACTTTGCAGGTTATGTCATTTGTTTTGAATTGATTATTGCTACAGTTAGTTATACAATTAATGAAAATAATGAAAAATGGAAGCAGAACAAATTAAAATAGTGGTAGCAATTGCTATATGTGGAGCTGCAGTGGTAAAATTGAAAAAATATAAGAAAATACAAAATGGGAAAATAGAACATGTTCTAATTTTTCAAGATATAATTGTGACCTTGATAGTTTGTGCGTTTTACACACGTGAATGGTCTGATCTATAATTATATATATAATTCAAGACATAATTATGGACAGTGTCATACGGGTTTAAAAGTTAATGATAAAATTCTAGTTCTTCCTAACAAATTTTTCATAATTGGCCGAATTTTGCTATTTTTCACATTCAATAAAAAGAATTTTGCACTTTTAACAGTTCTTTCTAACAATATTTTGTAGCTGGTTTTTGCTATTTTTGATTTTATAATTTGTACACTTTTATAACGGATTATGATGCTTTGTGACAATTGATAAAATTTTAAGGCTAGATTTTGCTATTTTTGACATTATATGAACAAAGTTTTGCATTTTTCAACTGTTTTTGTCCAGATTTTGGTTCACTTTGAAAATATATAAACATTTTATGACAGAATTTTGTCATTTTTAACTGTTTATAAATAGAAATTTCCATTTTTTACAGTTTTTACAGATATTGCTATTTTTGACAATCTATGAATAGAATTTTACACTTTTTGACAGTTTATGACCGGATTTTGAATCTTTCTGACAATATTTTATTGTTTTATGATTGGATTTAGCTATTTTTGACTTTTTATTAATAGAATATTTTATTTTGTAAAAGTAAATGTTAAATTCTGGTGCTTTTTGACATTTTTTTCATACTTTGTCGGATTTTGCTATTTTTGGCATTGCATATAAAGAATTTTGCACTTTTCAACAGTTTTTTTTAACAATATTTTTGATATTTTATAGTTTTTTGCTATTTTTAATTAATAAAATTTTAAATCAGGATTTTCCTATTTTTGACATTTTATGAACAAAATTTTGCGCTTTTTAACTGTTTTTGATCAGATTTTGGTTCATTTTGAAAATCTATAAACATTTTATGACAGAATTTTTCCATTTTTGGCTTTATAAATAATAATTTCTATTTTTTTACAGTTTTTACAGATTTTTGACAATCTGTGAGTAGAATTTTACACTTTTTGACAGTTTATGACTTGATTTTGAATCTTTCGGAGAATATTTTAATGTTTTATGACCGGATTTAGATATTTTTGACTTTTTCTAAAAGCTAATGATTAAATTTTGGTTCTTTCTGTCAATTTTTTCTTACTTGGCCGGATTTTGCTATTTTTGACATTTTATAAATAGAATTTTCCACTTTTCAGTACTGTCTAACAATATTTTTGATATTATATAGCTGAATTTGCAATTTTTGAGATTTTATGATCATTTGTAATTTTTTTTTTTACCGATAATGGTGTTTTGTGACAATTGATAAAATTTTATTGCATGACTGCTATTTTTTTACATTTTATGAACAAATTTCAACTGTTTTTGCCAGATTTTGCTTCTTTCTTAAAATATTTAATTTTTTAATTTTATGATTTTGCCTTTTTATATATTGAGTTTTGCATTTTTAACAGTTTATGCTCAAGTTTTGGGTCTTTGTAACAATATTTCATAGCCGGATTTTGCTATTTTTGACATTTTATGAATTAGAGTTTAACATGATTTAATAAACGGGGTGCTTTCTAAGAATATTTTGATGTTTCTATAATGGATTTTGCTATTATGAATAAAATGTTGCACTTTTAAACTGTTGTGGGCAGATTTTAAAGCTTTCTGACAAATATTTATAGCTATTTTTGACTTTATGAATAGATCTTTGCAATGTTCAACAGTTTATGACCAAATTTTACTATTTCTAACAATATTTTGATATTTTATAGCTGGAGTTTGCGACATGCAACATCCTGCTCTTCATTGTAGTCTCATTTAATTGTCTTCTCTATGTCATATTATTTCCATCTAAGCACTTTCCGACGATCAAACAAAGAAATTCTTCAGTGTTATGGGGGTAATTGAAAGTTAAGAAAATGTCAATATTGATATTTATCAGATTTTTAGTTAGGCAATTTCAAACACTTCTGATTAAAGGGTAGTATACATTCAGAAAACTTTGATGTTGGAAGTGATAGGCACGGGGAATTTGTATCAGTTGTTGAAATAGCATTTTTTTCTGCGCTTCTACTAAGTTTGTAGAAAAAAATTGTTGGCATTAGGAAAGAGACTGTTACGAATCGATACAACTTTATGTTTGCTTTCGACGAGTTTTATGGATTTTGCATTCTTTTTGACGGACAAAGTATGCATTTTTTATTGACGACAATAGGCGTGGCTATCGTACGCCGCTGGCGCTCAAACAACCCTGATATTACGGGTTTACGGGGCGGCGTATCAGGATGTGTGAAGCGGAAAAACGAAGCGTTTTTTTGTCTGTCAAAAATCTGAGTAGATTTTTTTTCAAATTTGTAAAAAAACAAACATTTTTTTTGCACAAGTTCAAATTTTCTCTTATAACTTATTTGTGTGTGTGGTTACATGGCTTTTGTGAGGTTATGTAAATTAGAGTTATGTCAGGTCATGTGACTTTTTGAGGACAAGCTCAATTAACATTGTCAGTACATGATGAATGGCAATGTTTGTTTACTTGTCTTCTACCTTTGATTTGAATGAACTATATACAGGGTGAGAAAAAAGTAATGTAGCAAATTTTTGTTATTAAACTTTGAAACAAAAAGTGTTTTGTGACCTTGCAAGTTTTTTACGTCATTCTGCGCATGTGTTAAGTTATGTAACTTTAATTTTTTAAATGGCATCATACATGTTTTTTAAATTTATGGAATCACACATGCGTAGAATGAAAATTAAGCAAAAATATAAAGCATTTTTTGCCATGCAACTTTTGTCTGAAACATTTTTTTTTTCTAATTTCAATAATAACAATAAAAATAGCAAAGTTGCATAAATTTTTCTTCACTCTGTATATTCAAGAAACTAAGGTATGCTAAACTATAGGCGCAACTAATTAAAGATCAATTTATTTTCAGTACTCATGACAGTTGAACAAAAATTGGATAATATTCTATGCCGGTGGATAACCAACTAAATTTCCGGAGCTCACACGTTGCAAATGAGAAAATTAGTAGTTGTAGACTTGGCAGAGGATATTACACAAGGATGGATGCAAACATATCAAGTTTCATTAGATCAAGCAACACTTCAAGGATAATGAAGGCATATGTGCATGCTAATTGTTGTGTCTAAAGCTTATTAGATTATTAGTATAAAAAATAGTTTAGAATCTCTAGGTTTGTTTGTTTGTCTGAACCGAACAGTTTGAAGTAAACTAAATAAGACGTCAAAAATTCACAATAAAATTATTGAATTGAATTATATGAACAGAATTTGTGCAAGTTTTATGGTGCGTACGGGAAGACTGCTACATTTGGAGCGGTTATCGCTCATTAGTAGTGGAATGCTTTTGATTGGTTCTACGCTACTGATATGAAAAGCGGAACCAATCAGGAGCGAGCGTTACCAATATGGCGGAGACCGAGCGGTTTTTGCTCCCGCCTTCCTGTACGCACCCATTATTATAATAATACTTTTATGTCATTATAAAATAACTTTGATATTAGTCATATTTCATTGTTTAACTTTATAAACAACCTGAACAATGAAACTAAAAAAATGACATAAATAAAATTAATATGGGTGCGAGATGTTGAGAGTCATAAAACTTTGAGCAAAACACGAACAATTAAACGGCTGGAACATATTGCGCTCCTACTATTATAATCATTGTAGTGCTGTAAAACTGTCAACTACATTAACTTGCATGTATTCTGTTTTTACGTCGTTATTGAGTTTATTTGATGATGACATCGTATCGAGTTTACACCAAACTGTTCGGTTCAGACAAACGAACATGCCTTCTATGTGTTAAGACATACGACTTGAAAAATGGCGAATACTGAACACTGTTAGTTTATAATAAAATAGCTCACTGCCGGTAATAAACTTATCACCGCGAATTTATCGCTTCGTCTGTTTTATTAATTATATATGTACATCGCGCATATAAGACTAAATAATTTTATCGATTTTAATTTTATAGCCACTTATCTTTATTGTATGGAAATTGTTATAAATTCGACAATTGCTACGTCCGGAAATTTAATACGCACTGATGGCGTAGCACGTCAGTTACCACCAGACGCGACATACCCAAAGTTGCTGTTTTTTTTGTTAGAGTGTGTGAGGTTGCAGTAGCCTCCGAGTGTTACTGCGTCTTTCTTCCGATACGTCTTGCTACAGCTCTCGGCTGACTGGTTGGGGAAAAAAGTTAAAGATAGCTCCGTTTACGCGCGGCAACATCGCTAAGTAGCTTTAATGCGTGGGAGTTACTTAGAATCCTTACACCAGTAGGTATTGGGACGATTGAGCCTGGGGAAATTTTAAACTTTTTTAAGCGATACTTCAGGTTTGTCGCGTGCTATTTGGCGGCGTTTATCAAATGAATCAAGAACTTTCCATGCTCTGTAATATTTTTTCATGGCCAATCGTCCCAATACCAACAACTTATTTATTTAAAAACGTGGGGAAGGAGCATTATTATTCTGTAGATCTTCACATTGGTATTATAAGGCCATGCCTCTCAAATCTATAATACGCGGAGTATTTCCGATGCGTACTTTTGAGCGTAACTTATAAATTTACGTTTAGGGCTGTACTTAAATATTGGTTGCCATTCTATCATCCTGTTCACTATTAATCATTAATAATAAATTTATATTGTATTGTAGTACTAATTAACAATGTTTATTATTTTCAGGATTCTATCTACTTAGAAAATGGCAAAATTAGCTTAATTACTTCAGTAATTATGTGAATTAATATTAATTGAATTTCCGTAATGGATCCTATGCTGCAAAGACTTGGAGATGTCACAATACAGAGGCTTGAGAAACCGAAAGAGAACAAAGTGGGATCGCAAAATGACGGTAATCCTCTGGAAAAAGAGGAGAAAACCGAACAAATGTCACTGCCGCCACCACCACCACCTCTACCATTTCTCCAACAACCACCAGTTTCCCTCCCATTACCTCTTCCTTTGCCCAGCATTTCCAGTACTGTAAATATGGAAGACATGCAATCGAGTAGTAGTAGTAAAAGAAATTTTGATGAATTACCCCTCCCCTTACCAGGCCCATCATCAAAACGTGGAAAATTTGAAGATTTCAAACTTCCCATGGATGAATACAGTATGCATTCATATAGCGATGAAATGTCGGAATACGAATCGGAATCTGAAATTGAATCCGATTTGGAATTGCCACCAGCAAATTTAAACCTCATTGAAACTATAACCAAGCCCAAACTTCCTGAAATGGATGAAAACGAATATCAAGACGAAGATGAATCTCAGGAAGCTGCCAGCACCAATTTCTTAGAGAATCTCGTCCAGGAACCTTTCTTAGGCGAGGATGAAATTAAGGTGGAGCGACCTGATGATGATTACGAATATGATATTAAAGAGAAGCTGAAAGAGATGGGTGAAATTAGTTTCGAAACGGTTAAGAAAGGTGATAATAAACCGAAGAAACCAGAGGTTGCCGAGACTGAGGTTTCAGTTGTTGCCACTAAGAAGCCCGCGATCGAGGAGGAAGGTCTGCTGGGCGAAAGGAAGGGTGGGAATATGCGTCGAAATATTCGGGAAGTTATGGACGAGACGAAATTGGAGGAGTCTACTTTGGCGGCGCAAAGGCAAGAAGTTGAGAGGTTGAGGCGTGTACAGGAGCAACAGCGACTGATTAGGGAGGTTCAAAGACAGATGGCGCAAGAGAGGGTGATTTCTTTGTTGCAAGGAAATCAATCACCTAAAGCAAGTAAGTGATTTTTTTTTAAATATTTTTAATCCTAGTTCCGCATTAACCAGTCCTCAGCAACGGTCTTGATGGTCTATCCGTCTGGGTCACATTCCAGGTATTTGCGGGGGTCGTCATCGTATTTTGTTAAGATTTCTTCCGGTTAAGAAATCCTTTTCCAAATATTTTAAAGCTGTTCTTATTTATCTAAAATACTAAAAAATTATAAAATACAACTAAAGCCTACAAGATTTCTTTAGACCATCAGCTATTTTTGTTCAAAAATTAAATTTGTTGAAGAAATCTAAAAAGTATATTTTGTCTGAATTGATATAAAATCTTAAATATAAAATATATATGTAGTTCAAGACTTCCAAGAGTTATTTTTCAAAATGACAGTTGTACTTGATCAAATAACGAGTTCTAAATCCTACAAAATTTCCTCAAACTAATAACAAATTCTCTTAATCACAACTTTTTGTAAGTTTTTGCAAAATTTTCTCAAACTTTTTTCAGGCACATCTGGTACACGCATCGGAAACACAGTATTAGTAAAATTACCAAATGGACAAACTAAACCCATGACAAAGCTAGGAAAGAAACCTTTAGAGTTAATGCGAGTTCCTAAAGGCGCGATACCTCCTCACCAAAAACAAAGAAGCGGTTTTCCACCCATGAAAAAATCCCCGCCTCTTATAATGCCTCCGCACCTACAACACCAACATCATCAGCATCAAATGTTACTACAGCAACAGCAGCAACAAGCAAATTTAACGCCATCAGTAAGCATTGCTCCTGTAGGTAAAAGGCCAATGATCTTATCAAGACCACCCAGTGAATCCGACAGTGATAATGAAGAAAGTCTACTTAGAAAACCAATCGGGAGACCGAAACGTAATAATATTTATAATTTAATCCAAACATGAATTTAATTCTTTTTTAATTTACAGAAAAAGAACAACCAGTTGCAACAATAGATATTTCATCGGACGATGATTGCATTGTAGTTTCAGAGTCTGAAAATGATCCAACAAGTGACGAAGTTGAAGATCCAACGAATTCCGGCATGCATACAAACGATGAATTCAATCAACCCGACGAGCAAGGCAGAGTTGTTATTAATATAGGCCATCCAGAAGACGAAGAAGATATATATTTAGCACCACAAATAGCTCGAATTATAAAACCTCATCAAATAGGTGGAATCAGATTTTTATACGATAATTTAATTGAAAGTACAAAACGATTTGAAACCTCAACGGGTTTTGGTTGTATTCTTGCCCATTCAATGGGTTTAGGCAAGACATTACAAGTTGTTACGTTTTCTGATATATTTTTACGACATACACCTGCTAAAACGATATTGTGCATCATGCCTATTAATACATTGCAGAATTGGTTGGCTGAGTACAATATGTGGTTGCCGACAGAAGATAATGCTTCTACAAGTCCATTGTTAACACACGGAGAGATGAGACCTAGAAATTTTAATTTGCACGTGTTGAACGATAGCCACAAGACTTTGGCGGCTAGGGCTAAGGTTATACACGAGTGGAAAACTGCCGGTGGTGTTTTGTTAATAGGTTACGAGCAATATCGTTTGCTTTCATTAAGAAAATATCCGAAGTCGAGGAGTAAAAAACCTGAACAGAGGCTTCAAGATGAGGATAGGAATAAACTTCTATTTGATGGTAAGTGAAAACTATTATTTATATTAAGGTAGAGCAAGGGAAAGCAAACACATGCTTATGTTACCGGCACGCCTGCTGCTGCAGGTGGTGATGGTGTTCTCCAGGGTGTGATAGGTCTCTGCGGAGATGGTGAAGGTAGATCCATAGGAGTAATTGAGGGTTTCTAGCTGTAGCCTGGTGGGTTTGGGTGCAGCTTCTGTTCGATGACACTGAGGGTAGAACCTCTCCGGGAGTTTAAGGCCGCACTGCAATTCTCGGGAGATCGATGCGGGATCCCGACGTTGCAACAGGTGTTCAGGTATCGGGCATGAACCCGGTGAGAGGTGGTGCGACTCTCGTGCATCAACCTAGCGGGAGATGGCCCAGCATCTTCAGTATCACTCTGGAGATCAAAGCGGGATGTTTCCATAGTGCCTCAGCTGAACGGTTCGAGGTGAGTGCGGTGTGGTCGTAGCGGGATTTTTCCGGAAAGGCGTCGCTAGCTGTTGTTGGCAGACGGAGCTCCGGTCTTCTAACGTCGTCAACTGTGGTTTAGCCTCAACTGATAATTTTTTTTTGTGGTGAAGTTGGGTCCTTAAGAGATGCAAAAGTCGGATTTGCTCTCTGATGAAGTGCGCTTACCAACTAAATCTCACTTAAAGTGTGATTGCCTGGAAGTTTGGCACAATGAAGTACATGGGGCCTTCCTTTAGGAAAGATTTGGTTGTTTATGAAGTTTTTCTTTTGGCTGGTGGTGGTTGGTCTTGAAGAGGCAACGTCGTTGCTTGGCTCAGCTGCCTGTCCAAATTCTGGTTGTTATGGAGCGTTTTTTTGCAGTACTTGGCTACAAGCAGTTTGATGTGTTTGCAATTGAGTGAGGTTTTGGCGAATCGTTTTGTTGCGGACGGCGCTTATAGAAACCATCTTTAAGTTAAGCTTTTTTTTTTGGCGGTTGTGCCCTATACCGGCGACGCAAACGTAAGTTGTGGCTGGATTATTGCGGTGTAGATTGTTGGAACTTTCTGTCTTTGTTCAGTTTAGGAATGTTTATAACGTTTGGTCTTCCAAGCGGTTGAAAAGTGACTAGTTGTACGCAATACCGCGTTTGCAATATTTGTCATAATGGCTTTAGGCGAGCGCATTGGAGTTCTAGACTGTCTACAACTGCGTCGGCTTTTACCTCCGAAGTGTACTCCAAAACGTCTTCTTTATGGATGACTGCTATGGGTGTCGCTCTTTTGCGAAGTGCTTTGGCAATCTGCTGCATCACAATTTTATCTTTGTTCGTGAACTTCAGTGCTTTTTTTATCCGGCGTTCTTGTGCTTGTGTTTTATCTCTTACTTGGCGGTTCATGGCTTCATGACGGTAAATCTGATAGTGCGTTTTTTGCCATAGGCGTCTGCATTACGCTCACATATGAGCGTTTTAGTTGAGTGTGGTAGCCTACTCGAACGATGAAGGTCCCGGTTGCTTTTTCAGTCGCATTTTGGACTTGACTAGTGAGTCTCTAAGGCGCTTTCTATTTCTGTGGGCATGCGAGCTTTAGGTAGGCTGCTCAATTCGTCTTGTTGACGGCCATCCTTCCCTCTACCCTTCCGACTAGTTCCATTATAACTGGGTTGTGATCTGTGCTTAGGTCATTCACTACAGTTATGGTCAGCAGAACTTTGACATTCCTTAGTATGGCTACGTCTAGAATGGGCGCGTCCAGGAAGGCGGTAGCAGGCCGCTACATTTGTAGCGATATTCGTTGCTACCGAAACAACAATAAAATCATACCAACAACAATAACCTCACCGCTACTGATTTGCAAAGCGAAACCAATCATGAGCGTACCAGTACAAATGTAGCGGTTTGGTCCCGCTTTCCTGGTAGCCCACGCGAATATAGTGTCTTGGTTTGTCTGGCGTTAGGATCTGTAGGCTTTTTGCACGGAACAGTAATGGAGTTCTCGCTTTGGCGTTTTTTTTTTTTAAGTCTATCCCATGCAAGGTGTTTTGCGTTCAGGTCTTCTGAAATGATTGTCGGTAATTGGTCTCTCAGTAAAGTGTTTCCGTTGTATTATGTTGAAAGTTACCGGCGCAATTTTAAGGGTTCTTATCTCTGGTACATTTGTTACTATTGCGTTGGATTCGATAGTAATTGTGTCTGGTGTGGAGACTTTAGAGTGATCCAACGATCTTCTTTTGGTCCACATTGCAGATCCTCAAGAACGTGAACTATCAGTATTTGGGATCAGAATCCCGGAGTGTGGGCCATTGTTTGTCCGAGCAAAGGATTTTTGGCGGGAAGCTTTTAGTACTCTTATTCGTTTCTGAGGTTGGGACCGCGGTTGGTGGCGGGCGTAAGTTATGTCCTTGTTTTTGGTTGTTTGTAGGCTTTATTGTCCAAGAATTTTGCAGTGTGAGCTCTTGGGCAAAGAGCCCACTTTGGCAGAGTGTCTGCTACTGTCGGAAACCGAGTGGGGATTTGTTGAAATTTTGGTGAAGCATCTAGTCTTATTGTGGTCTTTGAGTGCGTTACGAGATTTTGCAGCCTTTTTGGTTTGACTTTGACACCGAATTCGATTAGTAAAAATTTTTGTCGTTTTTTTGGTGCATTCTCTTGCCATTAGTCTGAAGTTGCGGCAGGGTTGACAACTGAAGGCGTATGCATCATGGCGGTTGAGCGGTATGCTATGCCGTATATTAACAGGGGTCATGACAAGGCATTATTGACTTAGGAACCACATGCATACGTTGGGAATTGAATGCCTTCTCTTAAGTAAGGGAGTTCATTTGGGGTAGAGCTGTCTTGACATGGTCAGCATAAAGGAATTCTCGTCAAGCATTGTCCAACTGTAAGGGTTGGTTGTGCGTCAGGGGAACGGAATGAGGTTATCACTGGAGGAGGTACAAAGGGCTCATTGAGACCTAGGTGCAGCAAAATTTCATCTTTTACTCGAAATCTAGACAGAGTATGTCTTCAGGTCTATTTTTGTTCTTGAAGTTAGATCAGATTTTGGCATATCAGCCTAAAAAGACGATTAATTCCGGCCGGTATTAGCATCCGAAAGTTTATGCAGAATAGTCACAATTAAGTGCGTTGCTCTATGGTACCAGTTGCCAACATCAACAAGTGGAGGCAGAATCAATGTCTTCTCATGTATGTTGTAAGAGTATCAAAGCACCCTGATTATGGTATGGTCTTTCAACTCCATTTTGTGTGTGATTGTGTGAGTGGCCGAGGGTCAAGGAATACAGATGTAAAAGATCGTACTAACAGCTATTTCCGTTTTCTTCGGGTACTTATCTGGTGGAATACTGTGTACTTTGCGGATTGTGTGGCTTTGCCTGAACTTTTTATGAACACTGGCGCGTCGATGTTTGTCAAAATGCACCCACTGTCTGGTGCAGTTTAGTCGTCGTCTTGGCTCAGCGAGGTGTGTCCCAATATGATGGTTTTTTTCCAATTTCGTGGCGATTAAGAGTATAGCGGTGCTTTTTACTGCACCTATAGTGAAAAAAGGCAATTATATCAAAACAAATTGCTTTATTTTATACAAAAAATTAACTAAAATTGTTAAGAAAACTTAATTGTTGCACAAAATTGATCAAAAGTCGCGCTGAAAACTCATTTATTGCAAGCAAATCTTTAAAAACCTCGCAGAACATATGTTCAAGGAATTAAATCTGTTAAAAGTTGCTCATTTGAGCATCCAATTTAGGCAGAAACTGATTTATCTTATGAAAGTCATCAAAGTTTGAGCAGAAAACTCAATTATTATACAAAATTCACCTAAAATTGCTCATAAAATATAATTGTTGCACAAAATTCGCGCAGATAACCCATTTATTGCAAGCGAATCTTCAAAAACCATGCAGAAAATATGTTTAAGGGATTAAATCTATTACAGAGTTGCTCAAATTTAGGCAGAAACAGATTTATCTTATGAAATTCATAAAAAATTGAACAGAAAACTCAATTATTATACAAAATTAATCTAAAATCTCTCATAAAACCTAATTGTTGCACAAAATTCGCGCAGATTACCTATTTATTCCAAGCAGTTCTTCAAAAACTAATCAGAAGTCATGTTGGCTATTTGCAGCTTAAAATTTTGACAGAAACTGATTTATTTCATGAAATTTATCAAAAATTGAGCAGGAAACTCGATTATTATCAAAATGTATCTAAAATCGCTCATAAAACTTAACTATTGCACAAAATTCGCGTAGAAACCCCAGTTATTGAAAGCAAAAACTACACAGAAAAAATGTTTGAGGCACAAATCTATTAAAAAATACTCAAAACATTAAAAAAATTTAGAGAAACTGATTTTTTTCATAAAATTTATTGAGCACTTAATTATTATACAATATATGTGTGCTTTGCTGATGGTTGTAAGAATGAATTTGCTCCGGACTAGTAAGTTTTGGCTGGCACTAGCGGTTGGCCGTCGATGATTACGGAAATTATCTCTGGCTAACCCTTTTGTAGTTTATCGAACTCTTTGGAATTTTATCCTTAAAACTGTTCTTTGTAACGTCACGCCCCGGATGAGAGTTCGATGCTATTAGAGGACGGGATTTGTTAACGGTCGGAGTAGATTTTTATCTATACAATATTTTTGGATTGTCTTTCATGCTTTTCCAAATTTGGTCCATATTAATTGCCAGGTCCAGCCTGGTTTGAATGCACCGAGTGACAGTGCCTAGGCTCATAAGCCGACACGCTTGTCTGTGGTGGCGTCCAATCTTAATGGAGGTAGCACCTCCACTTAGGTCAACCAGAGCAAATTTCAAATATGTCGCACTCCCCTTCACTCGTCTGTTTAAGTGTTAAAAACCACAATACAAATGTTTATTATTGCCACGGTGAGCTCCTATTATACTCCTCGAAATGAGCTTTCTCGCTTTTGGAGTAGCACCGTCCCTAGCCCAGGGTTCGGCTTTTGACAGTGCTGTCGGGTAAGTGGTACAGGGTTCTGCTATGGTGGCTTATAGTTTGGCGTTTTTGATAGTTGATGAGTATAAGTATATTAACTCTCAGGTTTTACGAGGCTGGCCGGCCTTGTTAACGGCACTGGGTGCATCGACAGTGGAAGGTGGGGTAAAACCGACCTTATCAGACCCGGGTCGAAGAGGCTGTGGCTGTGGATAGCTTCACAGTTGCAATTCAAAAATTGTCTTGTTTTTATTTTATTGTTTTAGCCAAGATATAATATTTTAGAATATTGCAAGTTTTCTAGCATATTTTTGCGATATCGCTTGATGCACGTCATCATTTGCAAGAATTCTTATTCTGAATGCTCTCAAGTATCGCAAACCAAAATAACTTTGCTTAATTATAATTATGTAAACAGTTGAATTTAATATCATCAAAATATGTTTTTGTTTTCAGATGTGACCGAAGCATTAGTAAGACCAGGTCCTGATTTGGTAATCTGCGACGAAGGACATCGGATAAAAAATTCACACGCATCTATATCCCAAGCTTTAAAACAAATGAGAACGAAAAGACGTGTCGTTTTAACCGGTTATCCATTACAAAACAACTTAATGGAATACTGGTGTATGGTCGACTTTGTACGACCGAATTACCTTGGTACAAAAACGGAATTTTGCAATATGTTTGAAAGACCCATTCAAAATGGGCAATGTATAGATTCAACGGAAGCCGATATTAAATTAATGCGGTACCGAGCGCACGTTTTGCATTCACTGTTATTGGGTTTTGTTCAAAGACGATCGCACCGTGTTTTACAAACGGCGTTACCACAAAAAGAAGAATATGTTTTGTTAGTTCGCATGACTGAATTTCAAAGAACTTTATACGAAACGTTTATGAACGAAGTAGTAAGGACGCAAACTGTACCGAATCCATTAAAAGCATTTGCAGTGTGCTGTAAAATATGGAATCATCCCGATGTGCTTTATTATTTTTTGAAGAAACAAGCGAAAGGCGAGGCTGTTGACATCGATTTGGAGGAGGTATCGAATTCTACTGTATCGAGTGAAACCCCGGGAAAAACTAAAAGTCGTGCCAAAAAACCACCGAAAGGAAAGAATGCCAAACCGGCAGCTTCAGTTACTCCTTATAATACCAATACTGTTACTGAAAATTCCCTACCGGCTCCTCCCGCTCAAGGTAATAATTTTCCTCCCAATCAATTTAATAGTCCAACAACAACACCTACAACACAAAATAATTTTAATAGTAACAATTTTAACAATCCTAATTTTCCTGAGCAAAATTTTAATAGTAATTTTCGAGGGAATAATCAAAATGAAAATTTCCCAAATAGCCAAAATACAAATTTTACTAATACATCAACAACACCAAATCAACAAAATTTTACTAACAATTTTAACAACGTACAAAATGCGCAATTTAATAGCAGCAACTCGAATTCAAGTTTTAATACATCTAGTAATTCGTCGAGTCAATTTGGGAATCAATTTAATAGCACGAACCAAAACTATACGCAAAATAGCAATTTTACATCACAAAATCATTTTAATAATAGTAATGTACAAAATAATCAATTTAATAATCCATCGACGAGTCAGAATTATCAGAATAATCAAAATTTCAATCCGCAAAACCAACAAAATTTCAATCAACAAAACCAGTCCAACAATCCAACTTTTAACACTCCTGCAAACCCACCTTTCAGAAATAATCCATCAACTAATTTCGGATCAAATCAATCTTTTGGAAATAATTTCCAACAACAGAACAATCAACAAAATTTTCAAAACTTTCAACAACAACAAAATTATTGGAACTCCAATCAAGATGTTAAACCTCCAGAAGGATTCTTCAATAACTTCAACAATCAACAGCAGCAATTCAACAACCAAAATCAAATGTTTAATAATCAATGGATTAAAAAGGAAATTGATATCAGTCCAATTAAAACGGAAGTTACAAGTCCTGAATGCAAGCCAAAAATTAATATTCTAAGTGATATTAAGATTACAAACGTTTACGATAGTATGGGGAATATATCGCCGGAGAAAAAGATTAACATTTTAAGTGATATTAAGTTAGAGCCGAAAAAGGAGGAACCTGATTATGATGAAATGAAGCACGAATTTAAAAATGATTTTAAGCCTGATTTTAATAATAAGGGGGAAGCTTTCAGGCATGTTGATGATGAAGAGGTTAAGCTTTTGAGTGATGCCATTCTGCCTGTCAAGGGTACACCTGTTCCTCCTAAAGAAGATACTGGAATACCTTATGATTGGGTAAGTAATATTTTATATATTATAGTTAAAGTAAAGTCATTATAAAACAATTTACTATGTTTATTATCACAAGTTTTTTCTTACGAATACATTACTAGTTTCGGCTCTAATAGAGTCTTCTACAAATTAAGTTAACTTCATTGAAACTGCAGATTTCGAAGTGGTTTTCTCTTCCCTCCATAATTGCTGGAGACTTCAATTTCAAGCACCTAGCGTGAAACCGTGCTAAAACAACGTCAATGGTCGAGAATTGCAAGACCACGTTGAGGCAAAAAGCTACTTGGGTTCAGTAGAACCCACTGAAGGACGTCCAATACCAATACCAATACTCAAGTCCAGATTAAGACGTCGAAAGCGACTTTTCTTTTGATTCATTCGACGTGCTCTAATGACTTTTTGGAGAACATTGACGGTACACCGTTAAATAGCGTTCGATCTGCCTCAGGCTCTGAAAGAATTCTAAACAGAGCTTTAAAATCTTTCTTGCACATGCAGTAATGGTTCTCACCAAAATTGCTAATGCAATTCTAGGTACAGGGCACTCTCAAAAATCTTGGAAAGTCTCGTACGTAATCAACATTCCAAAACCTGGGAAGGATCGGCCAGGCAAGTCTTCTATGCACCTTAAGTAAGGTCATAGACAGAGTAATCTTGGAAATAATCCGGGAACACTTTGAAGCAAATTATCTTCTATTTCATTTCTAAACGGAAGGTGCATGAGTCTTACTGTCTCGAATTTCTAAGTATGATTCGGGAGGAGTTTAGGTCGGTAAGCACTCTCCTTCGGAGAGCGAATCTGACACTTGATCTTTAAAAGATTATCCTCCCAAACTACAAAAAAAATTTTTTTAGCTTGATGTTTTCAGATGCGAGCTTGAAGCTCCGACACGTTCAATCGCATTTGTTTCAAGCGTGAAAGTGTCAGGGGCATCCACTTCGGAGTGGTTTAGTAATCTTTTTGCAAAGATCACTGCCCACGCCTTCGGTTTACCTCCAATGTTCCCTAGTACTTGAACACATTTGGCATTCTCAGTGTATGTCCGAGTTTGTGGTTTGACTAGCATGACGTTGATGTTCTGGTCGAAGAAGAACTCTTTCTATTTGAATGTCTAGGAAGGCAGACATGATTTTTCTGTTGAAAAACATTGAACTGTGCGCAAAGAGCGGCTATCTTTTTGTTTGCAGTTTTTGGTGCTGGTGGAAGTTGGCGTAATGAGGGCCCAGCAAATTGGTACATTGGGGCAGACCACCGATTGCTGAGGGCCCGAGCAGTTTTGAGAGACCGGATTTGCATGCTACATAGCATCTCTTGGCCAGTGTGCCCATCTTTTTGGCATTTAGGAATGCCGTCGCTCTTTTTTTGGGCTAAATTGTGACTTTCAGGCCCATGAGCTCAGTTAGATTTATGATTTCTTTACTTTTTTGCTGTTTTTGCTGCACAGCAATCGGTGGGAAACGAACGAATTTCTTTCCCATTCGATGGATGTTGCGAGTTTTGAACGATTCTAGTACTTGGCCTACATCTTCTTCAGTTAGGTATTTTAGAGCGTTCCGGATTACCACATTAAGGCATCGTTCCTCGAGGGGTTGACTATGTGAAGAAGTTGGTCCTTAAGGAAGGTGGTTGCTTGCACAAATGCTCGAAGGCGGTAGTTAGAAGATGAATTATTGGACGTTGGTTAGGGTTGCCGATAGTGCAGTTGTCGCCGGTGGGGTTTAGGTTAGCAACTGCAGGCTTGAACGATCCTTCTCTTCTTGTTCAACTCTTATCGGAGATTAGAAATCATTAGTGCTATCTTTACTTTCACTGCTGTTCCAAATAGTTCAGTTGTACTGAACTGCTTATGGTTTGGTTGCAGTCGCTGAGGGCGCTTCACCGTAGCTGAAGGCGCATTCTTAATAGGAAGAGGATGGAACTCGCTCTGAATCTTTTTCTTTTTCTGCTTCTTTTGTCCGGTGGTAAATCCCTTAGAGTCAACTGGTGCGGTGTCTTCGATCGCTTTGATGGTGGATGTGCCCGTCTTCTCAGATGGGGTGTACCAAGTTTACGACGTCCGTGTCGTCCTCGACACCTGGTGGTGAACTATGGAATCACTCAAGTTTTTTAGTCGGGATTAGGTTTGCAGCTGCAGGCTTGAGCATAACCTTGGCTAACCTTTTTTTTAGTGGGTGTGGCGTTTTTGTTGAGAGCGGAAGGGGCAGTGGTACCGCTGATTGTTTATTGTAGTCGCTGAGGACGATTGCTTTTCAGGGGCAACGGGTGCGGTGTATGCGACCGCTGTGGTGGTTGATGGGCTTGCTTTCTCAGATGCGGTGGGGTTTAGCATGACGGCGTCGATGTCGTCCTCTGCAGGTATCTGATGGTGGACCATGGAATCATTCCCGTCCTCCGAGAAGGTGTCAGCGGCTGGGCGTGTGTAGTGGAGGCAGGGGATCACTTTCCCAATCTCTTCTATGTCTGCAAAGGTTCATGTTCTTGCTGACAATGAATGTAGGAATGGGGACGGTGGTAAAAGAGGCCATCCTTCTGATGGTTTCTACCAGCCTCTTGTTGGTTACGTTTGGGGCTGTATCTGGAGGTCCATCATGTCTCTCATCTTTTTCTTTTCTTCTCAGCAGTACGATCAGTTTTTGTCTTTTTTTAGGTGAAACTTCCCCAGGTACTTGTTGAAGCTTCCGTGCCCTGTTTGTTAGTGCCTGGTCCCGTATTTTCTGTAATACCATTGCCGTAGTCTGGCATTAAGGTGTGTAACCACTCTCTTTTCTCTTCTCACTTTCATTATCTTTACTATTTCTTTATGGTTTCCGTGATTGTTCTTCCTACAGTCTTATTTCTTTCCTCTGTCTTGAGGTCTATCGGTATCGTTCTTTCAAGTAACTGGTCGCTCACCGTCTTGCTTGTGATGCACGCTCTGCTTACTCTTAGCGCGAGTTTTCTTTGTGTGTTATTTTTTTTCTATTTTTTTTTTGGAATTTTGGGCGTTTTGTTCAGGCTGATGCAGCGTATAGTATTACCAATTCTGCCGCGGTTGTTAATATTTTCTCTTGGTCTCGCCAGCACCTTTAAGCCAAGGCCGTATTCTTTCTATATGGGTAGCGATTTCTCTTGCTGTCACATATTCTTTTGATGTGGGTACAGAAGGAGAGGTTCTTATCGACATCCACTCTCAGGTACTATTTTCTTCTTTTATCTTCCCGTCAAAGTTGTTGTCTTTAACCATTTGTTGAGCTCCACGTTTACTACCTTTAACAGCCTTCCTCTTTCTTCTGAGCCACTATTAAGTCCAGCGTACGTTATTTGCGTAGCCACCGCCTTAATGGTTATTCTTAGTACGCCGTCATAGAGGATGTTCTACAGGTGTGGGCCCCTGCCATTCCGATTTTTTCTCTATTCTCTCGAAACTGGTTTTTCGAAGCTACAATAAGTTGTTCTAATAGCTTTCACGTTGTGTCCAATAGACATATAGGCCTGTACTCTGCTGGGTCGTCACCATCCTTGTTCAATTTTCATGATCATCGCCGACTTTTTCTGTCGATTACAGATTGTTGTTCTCTTCGTTTGAATGAGGGTTCCTTCTCCTTATTCTGGACTCAGTGCTCATTATAAGAGGGGGTGCAAGGCATGCGGGCTTTGTTTGGCCTGTAGAGGGGTACCCAAAATGAGATTCAGCGACAGATGATGCTAAATGTTATTAATTGTAAATTTATAAAAACATCAAATACTTTAGCGAGTTTGAGGCTTCATTTGTAACTTTTCCGAGCACCTGGGCCTCAAAAGTATTTCGCACCGAAGCTACGATTTGGAGAAGGCTCTCTCCGGACTAGCAGTCGTCTAGCTGCTATTCATTTTGATAACTGTTATCCAGTGCAAAAAAATAATTTAAAAAACAGTTTATGTTAGGTCTGTTCTAACTTAAAACCGTTCAACTATGCACACAAACAAATTGCTGTGTATAAAAGATTCCCTAAGAACTTAGACCATACACACTTATAGACATGCCATTTGCCCACGCGGTGAAACCAACATGATCGATGCGTGTGACGTCAGTTGTGGGTGTCTCATTGACGTTGCTAAATTATTTAATAAACAGACATTATTTATTTCATATAAATATTGAATTTCGTGATACAAACAATTATTTGATAATTAACAATTGTAAAGAAAAATCACTTTCAGCCATTGATATTTATTATTGCAAAAGATTTTATAGTTACAAAATTTGCGTTGATATTAAAAGTTAAAATTAAAATATAATAAATATTTTATTGTGTTCATTAATGTTTACTAAAAATTGTATTCACTACTCATAGGACATATGTATGTCTACAATTAACGCGTGACGTCAGTTGTGGGCAGAGAACGTTGTTATCTTGGCTTCACTATGCGACAAGCGGAAAATAGCACACGGCGCGTCTATAAGTGTATATGGTCTAAGCCTAAGGATGATAAATATTTGTTTGTGTGCACAGTTTGAACGGTTTGCAAACTGTCCAAATCGTAGGTTGGAACAGACCTTTTATCTCAATTTTATAGAATTAATTTATTTAATCATGAAAATTTGGCAACAATGGCAACACTGTTTACCTAAATAATGTTCCGAATTAACAATAGCTATACCTTGAAAAATTGTTCTTTCTTAAACCTGTACAAACAACAATTAACATTTCAATTATTTTTTGCAGGCAAAAGAATTATTAAAGGACTACATCCCTGGTTGCATAGAAAATTCAGCAAAAATGGAAATCCTATTTTGCATAATCAAGGAAAGTTTAGCTTTGGGTGATAGATTATTGGTGTTTAGTCAATCGTTAATAACCCTAGATCTCATCGAACAATTCCTGCAATCGAATATTGTCCCTGGCGATACACAACACTGGGCAAAGAATGTGAATTATTATCGTAAGTAAATTTAATTGCGTAATTATTTTATTATGTTAATATTATTCATTAATAGGTTTGGATGGTTCAACTAGTGCCCTAGAACGAGAAAAACTTATAAACGAATTTAATTCAAATTCCAAAGTGTATGTGTTTCTGGTATCGACCAGAGCTGGATCCTTGGGTATTAATTTAATTGGTGCTAATAGAGTCGTTGTGTTAGATGCTTCTTGGAATCCGTGTCATGATACGCAGGCGGTTTGTCGTGTGTATCGATATGGACAGAAGAAGCCGTGTTTTGTATATAGATTAGTTGTAGACAATTGTTTGGAGAAGAAAATTTATGACCGACAAATTAATAAACAAGGTAAGTTATATATTTACATTTTATTAGAAATTTAGTGTAGTGATAGTCTCTTGATACACATAAACATGACGGTTTTGTTTTGTTAACGGCGTCGACCAGCGACGCTATACCGATTGGCCTCTTCTCTGCTACTGTTGTTGCTGCGCTGATCCATTTGTGTTATATACTTATAGACGCGTCATATGCTATTTTTTGCCTGAAGCCAACATAACTACGTTATATGCCCACGAATGACGTCACGCGATAATTGTGGGCATAATCTCTACGAGTATCTTACTTAACAAAAACAATAATTTGCCATTTACAATTTTATTATTGATAAACAAATGGATGTTTGCAACGCTTATAACAGTTTTCATTTATAATACCGTCTGCAACTATAAAGCTCGTTTGTCAATTATCAAAAGCACTTGTTTGTACATTAAATTATATTTATTAATTACATAATTTAGCAAGTTTATGCTTTTTTACAATATTATATGCCCGTTTTTGCCCACAAGTGACGTAACACGCACTAATTATGTTTGTTGTGCGACTCCTTTTATAATTCACAGTGATTTATTATGTATTAAGGGACTGGTATAATGATTATATAAAAAATTTAGCTTTTACTAATATTTTAATTTGATTTTTTCTTAGGTATGTCTGATCGTGTTGTTGATGAATGTAATCCTGATGCGCATTTAACAATGAAAGATGTAAGCACACTGTGTTGGGATGATGAACAGGAAGTTCCTGAAAGGGATTGGTCCCATACGAAAGAAAACTATATTGATTTAGTACTGCAAAAAGTATTAGATCAACATGGCAAACGCTTTAATAAAGAACCATTCCAACACGAATCGCTTTTAATTGATAGAAAAGATAAACAATTATCCCAACAAGAAAAACGTTTAGCTAAAAAGGGTTACGAACGTGAGAAGCAAGCATCCCGACAACCCTCCTATAATGTAGTTTCAAATCCACGCGGACACCGCCCGGTTGCTTCTGTAAGACCAATGCAACAGGGCGGTGAAAGACCGACGAGATGGATACCAGCTGAGCATTGGCAAAGACAGGGCATGACTGCTCAAGAAATGACACTGCCTTTAGATGTAGTTATACCGACGAATCAACCTGATAAAGGTAACATTGTCCTTAAAGCCGGCCAAAAAGTACTTGTTCTTAAATCCCCGAAAGGTGTCTACATGCAATTAGAAAGCGGTAAAATTGTAGCCATAAAAACGGCAATTAAAGTGCGTGGTAAAGCTGAAGATGAAGCGAATAAAGTGAAAGCCAGTCTACCAGCAGCTATTAAAAATAATTCGGCGATATCTGTGCTACCACAAAAACGACCGATGAAGCCTTTCTCACCTGGTGGTATGGCAAAGTTAAATATGCGAGCTATGAGTAAACAAGCCGTACCAAATTTAGTTAATCAAATTCATAAAGCAAATAAAAAAGTACAAATGGCCAAAACGAGACCTTATCAAATTGGTGGAGAAATTGCTGTTAAGGGAATACGTGGTAGTGATATTGAGAGCCACGCTATTAGCAGCAGTGAAGATGAGAGATCGCCCGATAAGAGACTCGGCTTTCCGTTTAGAGGCGATGGTCAAATTAGTTTACTTAAGCCGCATACGACGTCGCGATCCGAATCCGATGAAGGCGAGATGCAGAGGTCGGAAGAGGATAGTCGAGGATCTAGCAAGGACGATGTACCTACTCATATGCATCATAATTATAAGAATTTTGTTAAGCAGAGTAAAAGTGGTGGTTCGGCTTTGCAACAGTTGGAGCAGTCTACTTCGGCTATTATATCGGAATCAAAGCAACCGTTTCAGGTAATTATGTAATGATTTTTTTTAATTGTTTATAGTAAACTAGAAATTCAATTTTATGTTTCATTGTTTTCAGGAGTCTGTGGGATTGAATATGTATTGTGTTAAGGGCGCGATATTTTGAGTGTTATAAAAATTTGAACACAACTACACTTTAACTCACATTTAATAATCGGTTTTGTATTCGTATATATTAAAAAAAAACGGTTTTAAAAAGGAGCCTAAGTTGCGCAAGTTGTGCTCAAAGTTTTATGACACTCAAAATACCGCACCCTTAATGCTTTTTAGACGAATAATTGAGATCTTTTACGCTCGAAGCATCAATATTGATTGTGTTGTGATAAATCATTTGTTTATGAAATAACAAATCAATTTACTACGTTTTTATCACAAGTTTATTCATACAATATTTCGGCTTTACAAGAGCAGATGTACTAAGTTAACTGACTGTCGGGCAGTTAGTCTGTCATCAGCTTTGCTTGCTTGTGCCAAGCTGACAAGAAGTTGCTGATTGCACCTTGCGAGCGTTGGCTGTGCTCCGGGGAGGAGGTGGATTCTGCTTTGAGACTGGTGGAGTTTGGCTAATATTCAGCTTGAGATAAACTGGATCTTTGTAACTTGCTGTGGTTGTTTGCACGCGATACTTGTCCAAATTTCATGGTCTTAATGCAGGTGGAACTGGGATGGGATGCTGCTCATTTCACGTTAAGGAAATGTTACTTTGTCTTCTTCTGGTGATCCACCGGGGTAAATACATTGTTGTTCTGCTGGACTTCCATCACATCGGAGTTGGCGGACTCAACCGGGTTTTTGGCAGTCTTCTTGAGAGAGGTTTGGACCGCTCCGTCCGGTACTTGTTGAGCTGGCTCGGGTTATGTAGAATTTTTACATTCTCCAGCTTAGGGAAAGTATGTTGATGTGAAAAACTTGTGTTTTCAAATAAAGGAAACTGCTGATTTAAGCCAACTTTTCCAATCTTCCTGCTATCTAGTGCATACTAGAACCGTGTGCTGAGGCGTGTCTATCATACCGCAGTATGGGCACTCCTCGTTAGCGAGTTTAAACTTGCACTGCTATTTTGAGAAGCACCTGTACTTGCTTATGAGTTTATGGCAGGGTTTTGTTAACTTTGAAGCCACGCCCCTTGCGGAACATGTGCCTGCAACAGTACGACCGTTCTAAAGTTCGTGTACGTGAACGAGACGATTTTTCTTTGCGTACGTAGGAGGACTTCTCAGTACATATTTCATTTATGGACCGACTTGCTACCACACCGGGGTTCCGTTCAGCACTATGGTTATCATCACGTTAGTCTTATCGGCCTTTTCCGCTGCCTTCGCAATATGGAGGCCCATGTTCATATTGTGGGCAACAGTGATGCCCAGGTATTTAATGCTGCTCTGATTGGTTACTGGCACGCCGTCGACAGTAATCAAGAAGATGTCGATGTGAAGCATTTGAGGCTAACTGCTTCATCTAAACGTCTGTTGACAGATGGTAACTTGGAAGTTTTTTTTTGCATCTTTGCTCAACAAAATGACTGGTGGGAATTGTATCCAGGATGTATTAGTTTGACTAAAACTACTATTAACAAATTTTAATTTTCAGGAAATATTCAATTAATGCTGAATGTGGACTGTAATTTTAGACTTTTAATTTTATTTGCAATTTCAATTATTGTTTTTTGGAATCTTTAATCAATGTTTTATTATGTTTATAGGAAACCTTGGACAGCATAACGAGTTCATATCAAGAAGACAAATCGAATGACCAAATAGTACATGAACCTACTTCATCCGGTCCACCACAACCAATCCAAATTGAAGATGATTCTCCTGCTGAGTCAGAAGAACCTTATGAACCAACACCTCAACCAACTCAAGAACCTATTAAAACTGAAGTTCCAAACCCTGAATATGGTTACAATAATTATTACGGTTACAATCATACGATGCAGCCCTATCCTCCACCACCACCGCCACCGCAAGGATATCCTTACCCTCCTCAACCACCACCATACGATATGAATATGTATCCCCCGCAACAACAACAGCCACCTTATAATTATGGTATGTATCCACAAGGATATCCACCGCCACAACCGCAGTATCCGCCGCCACCTCCGCAACCATATGAGTACGCTCCACCTCCTCCACAACCTCCAATGTATGGTGGTTATCCACCATACCCACCACAACAATATCCCCCACCACCACCACAGGCCATGTATCCACCACCAGCTGCACCATACCCTGATTATCAGTATCCGCCAGCTGTTCCACCACCAGTCTCCGCACCACCGCCAGTGGCACCCCCTAACTACTACCCCCCGCAAACATAAAAGATATACTTATCTTTTAATCGTAGTGCAATTGATTCCTATTGTTTTATTAGAGTATTATGTCATAAATAAGATCTGTACTTTTTGCATGCTATACCTTGTCGTTTTATGACAATATAGTGTAGCGGTTATCATGCTTCTAGTTGTTTGAATGTATGCATGTGTATAATGAATTTTTATATTAATTTTTGTAGATTGAAATTCTGCAACATTTCAATTGAACTGATGATACTTTTTTATTTACTTCTTAAGTAATTGTATCTACAATTTAAGCATTTTATGTATTATGAGTTTCATATTTTATATCATAATATTAAGTGATTAAATTATAATGTTTAACATGTACATACTTGATTTTTCTAAAAAAATATATCACTGGTATTTAAGAAGAAAAGTCTAATTTATTTGTATCTATTTAAAATAAAACCCATTTAAGTGATCATTATTTATTTAAATTGTAAGTTGTTTTGTTATCAGATACACCAAAACTTCAAGGCTTTTGGACATCAACTTGGTAGGAGTTGCAGCCTATAATCTATTTTACCTCGCACCGATAAGTGGGTGTGGTCAGAAGATATCGGCAATACTAATAGTGAGTGAGCGATAGGATGCATAGGATTGAATGACGCAAACTTTTATTAGGTGGTCGGACATTAACACTGTCATTATAGTGACATTTGGTTTGTGGTGGCTGCAATGTATGGGGGTGGATATACCACGAAATAAGGCTAATAACATTGACTTTGCACGGGACATATCTACGGGGGCGACATGCGCAGTGTCCGAAACTGTTAACCGAGTTGGAGCGATATCGTGACACGGAGCTCTAGTTCCTCGAAATAAATCGGAAATTATCTCCGCCGTGGAATGTTGCATTGCAATAATCTTGCATGCAACAGTTTACAAAATTTTCCAACTTTTGCAAATGCGGATCAGTAGATTGGGGTAACTCCGCTATCTGTTATCTGTAGATGGCCTGACGTTGTCTCTGGCATTGATGTCGTTGTGTATCCGGGGTCGTTGTGTTTTCCAAGATTTACACTCGGCAAGGCTTCATTTGGCATAAGGTCAGTTGCAGCGTTAGTCCGACATTGCAGTTAGAAGGGCAGTAGCTCGTTCCATGGCTTTTTAGGGTGACTTTCGGTCAAGCAGGATGGTGGTTACATTTTCACCTGGCAATGGCGTCCTGGAATTGTTTGCCAACGAATTGAGGGCCATTGTCGCTAAGTATAACCTTCCGTTACTATATCTGTAAAAGATCTGCTGCTCTAGGATGGCGATGATGGTCTTGTTTGTGGCCTTGCTGGTGGCATGGTTCATGACTATGAAGAAGAACCTTCCTGATTCTTGAGAGAGTAGTTTCTATTGCGCTTAAGTTAACCGAGATTCTTTTCTAAGGTTGCCGTCAGGATGGAATGCATATCGAGTTTCTGACTAGTGATATCCTCTTAGTATAACGAGTGGTTTCATCCCGGTCTGGATATTCTGAAGCGTCTGACTTGAGGTACTAGCCGATCTACATCTTCCACCTCTTCATCCGGTGATCTAGAGAGAACGTCCAGCAGTTGGTTTTCAGTACTAAATGTGTAATTTAATGTCAATAGTAGCGACCATTGCGTAAATCTTGCTTTGGCATTGGTGGAGTTCTTGAGCTAAACCAATGCTGGATTATCTATCTTTTTTACTGCCTAGATTATGATAGCAAAGCATTATTTCTCGTTGCAGTGTTATTTGAGCACCAGAAGTAATTTTGCTTCAAAAACAACAAATTTCTGATCATTTTTGATTTGATGGTGTTCGAATTGATGCCAAAATGTTTGAATTCTGTTCTAATCAATGAGCAACTACGGAATAAAGTAAAATTTTAATTCGGATTGAGTACCAGGAAAGATGTTGTTTTTCAAACATGTTAATTAAGTCTAAATTAAACAAAATTTTAATCTAATTATGGTCACATTGGTGCTAAATTGTTAAACTGTTTTCAAAACCATTGGTAAACAATTACAAACACAAAAAGCATTTTGCCGTGAGATATGTGGTATGAAATGGTTTTAAACCGTTGCGTTGTCGCGAGTTACCGGTTATTTACTTTTGACTCCGAATGTACCAACCAGCGAGGTGAATTTAAAACCCTTGTTGGAAGCAGTTTAATAAGTCCGGTATGTCAAATTTAAATATGATAACCTATAAATAAGATTAATTGTCAAGAATGTTTATGAAAATAATTAGTAAAAATTGCTATTAAGTATAAATAAAATGAATATTCTTTGTAAGTAATTGTATAAATAGCAAATATTTTACTAAATTAATAATAATCATAAGAAAATTAATGACAGGTGTAACCGTTTACAACCAGTACGTTTTCGTGAGATTTCCGCGATCACCCAAAAATAGAGAGAGATGGAAATAAAACCGCTGTTTGATCGCTGGTATGTACGGTTTCTCACGGCAAAACGCTTATTATTTTTATTGAAAATAACTATATTTTGTATCAAAAACAATCGAAACACTTAAATTGTGTCTTAAATTCAATGTAGATTCACGTGCTTAAACTGGTTTATGTAGGCCCGGTTTAAAATGTTGAGAAAATGCATAAAACTGTCAGAAAGTGACACTTTTGGCGCAAATATTGTTTTTGTATCTGTCGTTAGGATACTAAAACTTAACGGAACAAATTGAAACTATTCCCAAAAAATGTGTAATTTTATGTAGATATACGCGCTTAAATCTGCCTGTTCAAAGTTTTTGAACACAAATCAGTGGATCAAAAAGAAACAGATGCAACAAGATGTGGTTACTGTTACTATTTATTTGAATTGGAATACGCAACTAATAAACAATGATTATCAAATAAAATGTATGTAAAGAATTTAATTTAATTAAAGTAGTATTCATAATTCATCTATAAAGAAATGTAATTTAAAAACGTAAATAATGTTAGTACGCCCCTGCTCTAGAGCATAAAAGTGTTTTAATCTTAATAAAATTGGTTAATAAACTAAATACATTCATATAATTAATGTATGCATGTGGAATATATATATTATAACATTCTACTATAAATGCATTACATACATAAAAAAGTTTTATTTTGAAATAAAGATAATTTTTTTTATTGAAATATAAATTATTATTATCATCTTTGAATTACATTTCCATAATTTAAAAAGTCGAAGTTTCACGACAGATACTAATTAAAATAGGTGATATCGATAAAAACGCAGATAACATTATTATGATACGTATATTACGTTATAATCTAAAGAATGTTAATTGTTTGACAATTCTTCAGTCTAGATAATATGATGAGGAAAAAATGAGTAATTTTATCAACAAATATTTGCAATATGAGCCGTTTTATATTCATACAAGTAACACACAACAAACACACTGCAATGAGTAAGGCTGTTGATAAAATAATTATTTAAAAAGTATAATAAGATGGCACACTCAAACTTGGTTAAACCTTCAAGGAGGTAAGTTACGATTTTATTAAAATCTTTGCAAAATCTACTCATTAATTTAATTATAATTATTTGATTATTTATTCAGTGATTATTGTTTCAAGTGTGATAAGAAAAATCGCAGCGTAAAAATACATAATATATTAGTTTGAAGGTAAAAAAGTAATAGCATATTGTTTATTTCAAATAATAAAATTTATGTGAAATAAAATTTGATCATCTTAATGCAAATAAAATTAAGCAGTGGCGTAACACAACATGTGTAATAGGGTATCAAAAATATTTTAATTATTATTTTTTAGTTGTAATTAGTTACAAATCAAACAATTGAATTTAAATTTTAATTGGGTCTAATTACAATAACTACTATATCAACAGGGCTGTTGTCATAAATGTCACAATACAAAAATTATTATTATTCATATAAATTAACTGATTAGTAACCCAGGTATTTACACAAATCTTTAATAATAATAAAACAATTTTATTTATTCTTTTAGCAACCATAAAATGAATTTATTTACTAAAGAAAGTGCTGTAAAAAACACATATCAATACGTTATTAATGATACCCTATCATCATTAAAAGAAATCTTTATGGAAGAAGGAATTGATGCACAGGTTATTGAAAACTTAAAAGAGTTATGGGAATCTAAATTAAAAACCAGCAAAGTATGCGAAGATAAAAAACCTCCAATTAAAGAAATCAAACCAAAACCAGCAACAGCCGTACAAATTGTAATCCCAAGTAATACAAAACCACCTGCAAAATTAGTAGTTAATGTTCCAAGCAGTGTCGTTGCAAACAATCAACTTTCAAAAATGTTTTCCGGTAGTGTGCTTCAATCAGTATTAGATTTACCTCATTCAACAGCTCAAGCTGTTATACAAGAACATGTTAATAAATTTCTCGAAATGAATAAAGGAAGTATTAGTCAAGTAGATGGATCATCTTCGAGTGATGAGGATTTATCATCGAAAGAAGATTCTGATGAACATTTGGAATTTATTGGTAGCGAAGAAGTTCTTAATTCGGATGATGATTTAACTGATGAAGGTACTGATTTTGAGGGTGATGATAATTTAATTGTTTGCCAATATGAGAAGGTTATGAAAACTAAAGGACATTGGAAATTTATTTTTAAAGATGGTGTTATGAATCTTAATGGTAAGGAATATGTTTTTAAACGAGCTGTTGGTGAAGCAATGTGGTAAATTTTAACTGGGTTAATATAAGTTATAAATGTTAATTTATGATGTTTCTTGAATTATAATTTGCTCAAATTATTATATTTATTTAGAAATAACAAACAAAACTCATCACACTTATTTAAATTAGATTATTAATTTATTAATTATGATTAATATTATAATGTTTGTTTTTTTTTTGTGGTGGTGGTGTTGATTTCTGTTTTGTTGTTGTATTTGTGTTATAGTTTAACCTAAATAAATATTTTTATCTGACTCATGTTTTGCCATATGATGAGGTTCATTTGCATCTTTTGCATTAGTTTCACAAACATAATAATCTATCTTTAGAAGTATTTTGTAGATTCTATTATTGATTGTTGAAAAAGTTTGTGATACATATTTTTAAGTTGATATAATAGAAAAATCTATTAATTGCCGACATTTTAGTTATAAAACTTACTGTTTATGTATTTTATAATTATTATTAAATGACTACAATAATGGTGCTTTAAATTGAAATAATTGTATTACAAAATAAATGTATATGTATATCTCAAATAAAGTATAAAAATGATTATGTAATCTACGCCACTGAAATGCAACGGCGTGGATAGAAACTTTGCTGATACACAGGATGTATTGTGCTACATAATGAAATTTGTGGTTAATTTAAAAAGGATTATTATGAGTTGTGCTACAAAAATGAAGTCAGTAATTATTTTAGGGGAAACATAATGAATCGTGCTACAAAATGAAGTTTACAGTTAATTTAAGGGAAATAATCATGAATCGTGCTACAAAATGAAGTTTGCTTTTAATTTAAAAGGAATTGTCATGAATTGTGCTGCAAAATGAAGACAGTAATCACAAAGCGTCAGTTTTGTTTTGTGCATGGCCGCCGCGCTAAAATTGTGCATTTTGAAATGTACTTATCTATAGGTGTGTTTCATTTGCGCACTTTATGCACCCGGTGCATTTTTACATTTTTCAATATTGCGAGCAACAGCGTCTCACACTTGACAAACGCAAAGAAAATATTTGGCGTTTGTTGGACATTCTTTATCTTGAAAAACACATAAAAAATGTAAAAAGCGTTTGACAAATAAATTCAAAAATCAATGAATTAGTGCCACCAAGTGCGACTATTTTGTCAAATGGAAAATCTCTTATGATTTGTACATAGCGGTCGTATAAAACCATGGCGGATATGTATAATATAGAATTTGAAATTAATTCATCAAATCTGTACTGCTTTTTTTAAATTTCGCGGGCAACAGCGTCTCGCACTAGGAAATATGGCGTTTTCTACCTCTAAAAAACACATCGAATATCTAAAACGCTTTTGACAAATGGAACAACTTATTAATCACACCCATAAAATTAGTGCCACCAAGTGCGACTAATTGGTCAAATGGAAATCAGCTATCGAGTTGTGCTACAGAATGAAGTTTCCAGTTAATTTAAAGAGAATTATTATGAATTATGCTACAAAATGAAGTTTGCAGTTAATTTAAGGAAAATGATCATGAATTGTGCTACAAAATTAAGTTAATAATATTTTAGGAAAGACACAATTAATTGCGCTACAAATTTTGCAGTTTATTTTAATGCCCATATAACTCTGTCTATGCTTATATAATTATATTTATAATTATAGATAAAACTTTAAACATCTGTAAAATGACCTTGGATAGGGCACGTAATTCGTTATTATTGTAAGTTGATTAAAAGTTACCCCAAAAAGCAAAAAATTACAAACTTTCATCCACATTTGTGGATTTTACTCTGAAAAAACACGAGCTTATGTACGAAATAAGCGATACAATCGATCGACGAAGGAAAACCCTTTGACCTACGGACTTCCGGTTTGCATCAGCATCTGCCGGGGTCTGTTGGCTTGCCACAGGAGCAATTGCGTCCTCCTCGGCCGGTTAAAACTATATTTGTTTCACCCGTTTTCGTAATAAAAATACACCGAAAAACCGCTATGAGTTAGAAGGTGAACGGTTGAGAATATCGAAACGGCGATTCCGGAATCGTAATCGGGGGTCCAAATTACCCCAGTAACCAAAAAATTACCAACATTGGTCCACGTTTGCGAATTATAGTGTGGCGACGTGAGCTTATGTACGTATTCGCGATAAAACCAAAACTTTCGTCGATCGCCGAAAGAAAACCCTTTGACCTACGGACTTCCGGTTTGGCAGGCATTTAGATGAGTCTGTTGACTACCCTCAGAAGCAATTGCGTCCCTGCCCTTCACCGTTTAGTGCCTTTTTTGCTCTTCGAAACGCAAAAAAAACGTGTTTTCGGCGGTTATTTTAAAATTGCCGCCAGGGTGCTAGGAATATCGGTGTCGGACCCCCAAAATTGTAATCAGGGGTTCATTTTACGTCAGGAAATGTAAAAAAACCGACCTTTTTTCCCAAAAATTGAAAAAATCCTAGTCCAAAAAGAAAAAAGACCCCCCTCTTTGGTATGTTTTATCTCTTTCAATCGCCGAAGGAGAACCCCTTAAAGCACGGACTTCCGCTTTCTCCGACAACCTACTGGGGTCAGTGGCTTACTATAAAGAAATCTGCAACCCCATCCGCCGACTAGGAGTATGTTAGTTTCACGCTTTTAGAACTTTCAAATTGACCGAAAATAGCCATATTTCGATAAAAGGGAGAAATGTTGGGAATATTAAAACGGCGATATCAAAATCGTAATCAGGGCTCCAAATTACCCCAAAAAGCAAAAAAATACAAACTTTCATCCACATTTGTGGATTTTACTCTGAAAAAACACGAGCTTATGTACGAAATAAGCGATACAATCGATCGCCGAAGGAAAACCCTCTGACCTACGGACTTCCGGTTTGCATCAGCATCTGCCAGGGTCTGTTGGCTTGCCACAGGAGCAATTGCGTCCTCCTCGGCCGGTTAAAACTATATTTGTTTTACCCGTTTTCGTAATAAAAATACACCGAAAAACCGCTATGAGTTAGAAGGTGAACGGTTGAGAATATCGAAACGGCGATTCCGGAATCGTAATCGGGGGTCCAAATTACCCCAGTAACCAAAAAATTACCAACATTGGTCCACGTTTGCGAATTATAGTGTGGCGACGTGAGCTTATGTACGTATTCGCGATAAAACCAAAACTTTCGTCGATCGCCGAAAGAAAACCCTTTGACCTACGGACTTCCGGTTTGGCAGGCATTTAGATGAGTCTGTTGACTACCCTCAGAAGCAATTTCGTCCCTGCCCTTCACCGTTTAGTGCCTTTTTTGCCCTTCGAAACGCAAAAAAAACGTGTTTTCGGCGGTTATTTTAAAATTGCCGCCAGGGTGCTAGGAATATCGGTGTCGGACCCCCAAAATTGTAATCAGGGGTTCATTTTACGTCAGGAAATGTAAAAAAACCGACCTTTTTTCCCAAAAATTGAAAAAATCCTAGTCCAAAAAGAAGAAAGACCCCCCTCTTTGGTATGTTTTAACTCTTTCAATCGCCAAAGGAGAACCCCTTAAAGCACGGACTTCCGCTTTCTCCGACAACCTACTGGGGTCAGTGGCTTACTATAAAGAAATCTGCAACCCCATCCGCCGACTAGGAGTATGTTAGTTTCACGCTTTTAGAACTTTCAAATTGACCGAAAATAGCCATATTTCGATAAAAGGGAGAAATGTTGGGAATATTGAAACGGCGATATCAAAATCGTAATCAGGGCTTCAAATTACCCCAAAAAGCAAAAAATTACAAACTTTCATCCACATTTGTGGATTTTACTCTGAAAAAACACGAGCTTATGTACGAAATAAGCGATACAATCGATCGCCGAAGGAAAACCCTTTGACCTACGGACTTCCGGTTTGCATCAGCATCTGCCGGGGTCTGTTGGCTTGCCACAGGAGCAATTGCGTCCTCCTCGGCCAGTTAAAACTATATTTGTTTCACCCGTTTTCGTAATAAAAATACACCGAAAAACCGCTATGAGTTAGAAGGTGAACGGTTGAGAATATCGAAACGGCGATTCCGGAATCGTAATCGGGGGTCCAAATTACCCCAGTAACCAAAAAATTACCAACATTGGTCCACGTTTGCGAATTATAGTGTGGCGACGTGAGCTTATGTACGTATTCGCGATAAAACCAAAACTTTCGTCGATCGCCGAAAGAAAACCCTTTGACCTACGGACTTCCGGTTTGGCAGGCATTTAGATGAGTCTGTTGACTACCCTCAGAAGCAATTTCGTCCCTGCCCTTCACCGTTTAGTGCCTTTTTTGCCCTTCGAAACGCAAAAAAAACGTGTTTTCGGCGGTTATTTTAAAATTGCCGCCAGGGTGCTAGGAATATCGGTGTCGGACCCCCAAAATTGTAATCAGGGGTTCATTTTACGTCAGGAAATGTAAAAAAACCGACCTTTTTTCCCAAAAATTGAAAAAATCCTAGTCCAAAAAGAAGAAAGACCCCCCTCTTTGGTATGTTTTAACTCTTTCAATCGCCAAAGGAGAACCCCTTAAAGCACGGACTTCCGCTTTCTCCGACAACCTACTGGGGTCAGTGGCTTACTATAAAGAAATCTGCAACCCCATCCGCCGACTAGGAGTATGTTAGTTTCACGCTTTTAGAACTTTCAAATTGACCGAAAATAGCCATATTTCGATAAAAGGGAGAAATGTTGGGAATATTGAAACGGCGATATCAAAATCGTAATCAGGGCTTCAAATTACCCCAAAAAGCAAAAAATTACAAACTTTCATCCACATTTGTGGATTTTACTCTGAAAAAACACGAGCTTATGTACGAAATAAGCGATACAATCGATCGCCGAAGGAAAACCCTTTGACCTACGGACTTCCGGTTTGCATCAGCATCTGCCGGGGTCTGTTGGCTTGCCACAGGAGCAATTGCGTCCTCCTCGGCCAGTTAAAACTATATTTGTTTCACCCGTTTTCGTAATAAAAATACACCGAAAAACCGCTATGAGTTAGAAGGTGAACGGTTGAGAATATCGAAACGGCGATTCCGGAATCGTAATCGGGGGTCCAAATTACCCCAGTAACCAAAAAATTACCAACATTGGTCCACGTTTGCGAATTATAGTGTGGCGACGTGAGCTTATGTACGTATTCGCGATAAAACCAAAACTTTCGTCGATCGCCGAAAAAAAACCCTTTGACCTACGGACTTCCGGTTTGGCAGGCATTTAGATGAGTCTGTTGACTACCCTCAGAAGCAATTGCGTCCCTGCCCTTCACCGTTTAGTGCCGTTTTTGCCCTTCGAAACGCAAAAAAAACGTGTTTTCGGCGGTTATTTTAAAATTGCCGCCAGGGTGCTAGGAATATCGGTGTCGGACCCCCAAAATTGTAATCAGGGGTTCATTTTACGTCAGGAAATGTAAAAAAACCGACCTTTTTTCCCTAAAATTGAAAAAATCCTAGTCCAAAAAGAAGAAAGACCCTCCTCTTTGGTATGTTTTAACTCTTTCAATCGCCGAAGGAGAACCCCTTAAAGTACGGACTTCCGCTTTCTCCGACAACCTACTGGGGTCAGTGGCTTACTATAAAGAAATCTGCAACCCCATCCGCCGACTAGGAGTATGTTAGTTTCACGCTTTTAGAACTTTCAAATTGACCGAAAATAGCCATATTTCGATAAAAGGGAGAAATGTTGGGAATATCGAAACGGCGATATCAAAATCGTAATCAGGGCTCCAAATTACCCCAAAAAGCAAAAAATTACAAACTTTCATCCACATTTGTGGATTTTACTCTGAAAAAACACGAGCTTATGTACGAAATAAGCGATACAATCGATCGCCGAAGGAAAACCCTTTGACCTACGGACTTCCGGTTTGCATCAGCATCTGCCGGGGTCTGTTGGCTTGCCACAGGAGCAATTGCGTCCTCCTCGGCCGGTTAAAACTATATTTGTTTCATCCGTTTTCGTAATAAAAATACACCGAAAAACCGCTATGAGTTAGAAGGTGAACGGTTGAGAATATCGAAACGGCGATTCCGGAATCGTAATCGGGGGTCCAAATTACCCCAGTAACCAAAAAATTACCAACATTGGTCCACGTTTGCGAATTATAGTGTGGCGACGTGAGCTTATGTACGTATTCGCGATAAAACCAAAACTTTCGTCGATCGCCGAAAGAAAACCCTTTGACCTACGGACTTTCGGTTTGGCAGGCATTTAGATGAGTCTGTTGACTACCCTCAGAAGCAATTGCGTCCCTGCCCTTCACCGTTTAGTGCCTTTTTTGCCCTTCGAAACGCAAAAAAAACGTGTTTTCGGCGGTTATTTTAAAATTGCCGCCAGGGTGCTAGGAATATCGGTGTCGGACCCCCAAAATTGTAATCAGGGGTTCATTTTACGTCAGGAAATGTAAAAAAACCGACCTTTTTTCCCAAAAATTGAAAAAATCCTAGTCCAAAAAGAAGAAAGACCCCCCTCTTTGGTATGTTTTAACTCTTTCAATCGCCGAAGGAGAACCCCTTAAAGCACGGACTTCCGCTTTCTCCGACAACCTACTGGGGTCAGTGGCTTACTATAAAGAAATCTGCAACCCCATCCGCCGACTAGGAGTATGTTAGTTTCACGCTTTTAGAACTTTCAAATTGACCGAAAATAGCCATATTTCGATAAAAGGGAGAAATGTTGGGAATATCGAAACGGCGATATCAAAATCGTAATCAGGGCTCCAAATTACCCCAAAAAGCAAAAAATTACAAACTTTTATCCACATTTGTGGATTTTACTCTGAAAAAACACGAGCTTATGTACGAAATAAGCGATACAATCGATCGCCGAAGGAAAACCCTTTGACCTACGGACTTCCGGTTTGCATCAGCATCTGCCGGGGTCTGTTGGCTTGCCACAGGAGCAATTGCGTCCTCTTCGGCCGGTTAAAACTATATTTGTTTCACCCGTTTTCGTAATAAAAATACACCGAAAAACCGCTATGAGTTAGAAGGTGAACGGTTCAGAATATCGAAACGGCGATTCCGGAATCGTAATCGGGGGTCCAAATTACCCCAGTAACCAAAAAATTACCAACATTGGTCCACGTTTGCGAATTATAGTGTGGCGACGTGAGCTTATGTACGTATTCGCGATAAAACCAAAACTTTCGTCGATCGCCGAAAGAAAACCCTTTGACCTACGGACTTCCGGTTTGGCAGGCATTTAGATGAGTCTGTTGACTACCCTCAGAAGCAATTGCGTCCCTGCCCTTCACCGTTTAGTGCCTTTTTTGCCCTTCGAAACGCAAAAAAAACGTGTTTTTGGCGGTTATTTTAAAATTGCCGCCAGGGTGCTAGGAATATCGGTGTCGGACCCCCAAAATTGTAATCAGGGGTTCATTTTACGTCAGGAAATGTAAAAAAACCGACCTTTTTTCCCAAAAATTGAAAAAACCCTAGTCCAAAAAGAAGAAAGACCCCCCTCTTTGGTATGTTTTAACTCTTTCAATCGCCAAAGGAGAACCCCTTAAAGCACGGACTTCCGCTTTCTCCGACAACCTACTGGGGTCAGTGGCTTACTATAAAGAAATCTGCAACCCCATCCGCCGACTAGGAGTATGTTAGTTTCACGCTTTTAGAACTTTCAAATTGACCGAAAATAGCCATATTTCGATAAAAGGGAGAAATGTTGGGAATATCAAAACGGCGATATCAAAATCGTAATCAGGGCTCCAAATTACCCCAAAAAGCAAAAAATTACAAACTTTCATCCACATTTGTGGATTTTACTCTGAAAAAACACGAGCTTATGTACGAAATAAGCGATACAATCGATCGCCGAAGGAAAACCCTTTGACCTACGGACTTCCGGTTTGCATCAGCATCTGCCGGGGTCTGTTGGCTTGCCACAGGAGCAATTGCGTCCTCCTCGGCCGGTTAAAACTATATTTGTTTCACCCGTTTTCGTAATAAAAATACACCAAAAAACCGCTATGAGTTAGAAGGTGAACGGTTGAGAATATCGAAACGGCGATTCCGGAATCGTAATCGGGGGTCCAAATTAATCCAGTAACCAAAAAATTACCAACATTGGTCCACGTTTGCAAATTATAGTGTGGCGACGTGAGCTTATGTACGTATTCGCGATAAAACCAAAACTTTCGTCGATCGCCGAAAGAAAACCCTTTGACCTACGGACTTCCGGTTTGGCAGGCATTTAGATGAGTCTGTTGACTACCCTCAGAAGCAATTGCGTCCCTGCCCTTCACCGTTTAGTGCCTTTTTTGCCCTTCGAAACGCAAAAAAAACGTGTTTTTGGCGGTTATTTTAAAATTGCCGCCAGGGTGCTAGGAATATCGGTGTCGGACCCCCAAAATTGTAATCAGGGGTTTATTTTACGTCAGGAAATGTGAAAAAACCGACCTTTTTTCCCAAAAATGGAAAAAATCCTAGTCCAAAAAGAAGAAAGACCCCCCTCTTTGGTATGTTTTAACTCTTTCAATCGCCGAAGGAGAACCCCTTAAAGCACGGACTTCCGCTTTCTCCGACAACCTACTGGGGTCAGTGGCTTACTATAAAGAAATCTGCAACCCCATCCGCCGACTAGGAGTATGTTAGTTTCACGCTTTTAGAACTTTCAAATTTACCGAAAATAGCCATATTTCGATAAAAGGGAGAAATGTTGGGAATATCGAAACGGCGATATCAAAATCGTAATCAGGGCTCCAAATTACTCCAAAATGCAAAAAATTACAAACTTTCATCCAGATTTGTGGATTTTACTCTGAAAAAACACGAGCTTATGTACGAAATAAGCGATACAATCGATCGCCGAAGGAAAACCCTTTGACCTACGGACTTCCGGTTTGCATCAGCATCTGCCGGGGTCTGTTGGCTTGCCACATGAGCAATTGCGTCCTCCTCGGCCGGTTAAAACTATATTTGTTTCACCCGTTTTCGTAATAAAAATACACCAAAAAACCGCTATGAGTTAGAAGGTGAACGGTTGAGAATATCGAAACGGCGATTCCGGAATCGTAATCGGGGGTCCAAATTACCCCAGTAACCAAAAAATTACCAACATTGGTCAACGTTTGCAAACTTTAGTGTGGCAACTTGAGCTTGGTTAGGTTAGGTTTGCGAATTTTAGTGTGGCGACATGAGCTTATGTTAGTATTTAAGGTAATTAAAAAAAAAAAAAAAAGACTTAAATTTTTTGAATTCACGCAAGCTGATTATTATGCTACTTATATTACATATATGAGTATTAATTTATATAAGTTAAAGCGCAGTTGAATGATTTTGTCGTTTTGCTATTATTATTTTATTGTTGACCCGTGTTTATAAGTTTAATTAAATTAACATTAGAGCAAAAAATTTATATAGCAAGCCACAGAATGAATAATTTATTTAATAAATTACTTGTAACATTAAATATTAAATTACAGATATCCACATAGTAAAGTGGCTGTACTGTAGCATGTCAAAAGCATCAATGTAGTGAATACTGTCTAAATAATAAAATTAAATAAAGAAATTATTTAATATGTTACCTGTAACAATGAATGTAATTTCAATATTTATCAATATAGAAGGGAGTAAGATAATTTTTATTCCTTCATTAATTTAAGTTGTTAAAAGTTTCATTCCAATTGCATTAAAAAACGATGCAGTGATAAGATAAGAAATGACCTTAAGAGCAACAAAATGATAATATTCTATTACATAAAAAAATAAACACTCTGTTCAGGTGTTTGGTTGCGTTCTGATTCAATATTAATACATGACTTCATTGTCGCATATTACTATACAGAAATAAAGGGGCATTGAACTACTACCACATTACCCCTCAGTGGCTTGGCTAACCCTCCATAAAGAAATAAATAAGCTTTCACAAACAACGTGTTTAGAATCTTTTTATATTGATCAATATTTATAAATACAATGAAGATTTTTCATAGTAAAAATATTGTTTTAAAAGATTCGATAATATCTGGAGGAATATTGGTTGGTGATGATGGAAAAATTAAGAAAATTTTAAATGATTCAGAATTAGACACATTAGAATATAAAAATGTAGAGGTGAGTATAAACATTTAATAAATTAATTGTAAAAATCCGGTAGTTTTTTAATTCTAATTTTATTTTAGAAATTTGATTTTGTAAAATACTATATCATGGCTGGTATAATCGATTCTCACGTCCATGTTAATGAACCAGGAAGAACTGATTGGGAAGGATATGATATGAAAGCGCTACAAAAGCAGTGTGATTTGTTATTAAATTAGTAATAACATATTAAAAAATAAAAGAGGAGATATTTTTCATAAGCGAGATAATTCCACTTTCCGCGAGCGCGAATGTTTAATTAAAACTGATCCAATTGTTAATCAGTAACTTTTTTTTAAACTTTGAAAGGATCTTGTGATTTGTTATTAAATTGGTAATAACATATTAAAAAATAAAAGAAAAGGTATTTTTCATAAGCGAGATAATTCAACTTTCCACGAGCGCGTATGTTTAATTAAAAGTGCTCCAATTGTTAATCAGTAACTTTTTTTTAAACTTTGAATGAATCTCATGATTTGTTATTAAATTAGTAATAACATATTAAAAAATAAAAGAGAAGGTATTTTTCATAAGCGAGATAATTCAACTTTCCACGAGCGCGTATGTTTAATTAAAAGTGCTCCAATTGTTAATCAGTAACTTTTTTTAAAACTTTGAATGAATCTCATGATTTGTTATTAAATTAGTAATAACATATTAAAAAATAAAAGAGAAGATATTTTTCATAAGCGAGATAATTCAACTTTCCACGAGCGCGTATGTTTAATTAAAAGTGCTCCAATTGTTAATCAGTAACTTTTTTTTAAACTTTGAATGAATCTCATGATTTGTTATTAAATTAGTAATAACATATTAAAAAATAAAAGAGAAGATATTTTTCATAAGCGAGATAATTCAACTTTACGCGAGTAGAACACTTTTATTTCATTCAAATTTCGAACTAACTTATTAATTTGTTATTAACTTAGTGATAATTTATTTAAATATAAAATAAAAATATTTCTTTTTAATGTGTTATATTTGCTCATCTGCGAGCATCTCGATTACTTCATTTACTGCTTTTACTTTCTCTGTGTACATTTATAATTTGCAGTAAATTGTCGGGTATTATTTCATATATTTTATAATTGTAATTAAAAAAAAAAACACGACAACTTTATACGTATTTATATTTATTTATAAAAAAGATATGGAATTCATTTTGCCGACGGATCCTAAAAGACAGCGTTTCTTAAAACATGGTGTCGACTTTGCTGGGCAGCTGTACCTAGCGTGCGTGCGCACATACTTTTATAAAAAACGAAGCTGATCCAAAGCCGAAGCCGAAGCTAACTTCAGCCAGCTTTTTTATTTCCGTGCTCCTTAATAATCTTTTAACTTTAAATGTTTTTGCATTGGTTTTAGCGGCATAGGTTAGGATGAGCCGCACACAAGTTTTATAGATTTTAACTTTGCCCTGTTACTTTCTATACTCTAATCCTGGAATACAGATCACCAAATGTGCTTTTCGACTACAAAACATTAAACGAGAAACTAACAACAAAGTCTAACCACCATTGTGCCAGAAAGCTATCTACGACAAAACAAGTCTAAAAAGCGATTATCTGTGCCACAGGAACAATAACTTGGTCACAGATACAAATTTACATTTTTTTTAATAAATAATCTTAACTCAATAATCAATTCAAATACATTTTTGGCCGCTGTATTCATTTGGCCGCCGTGTGCACAGCACAATATGTTGCGACGGCTCTGTATAGCGGATAGTTTATGTTTGGAGTTGTCTATATCGCAAATGATTAGTGATTTGTATTTTGTTATGTTTACTCTAGTAAAGATTTCTACGTTGACAATGTAAGGAAGCTTTAAGCAAGCGTAAGATTTAAGTTTGGCTCTGAGGTTTATTTTAAAACCTGAGATGATGTTACAAAATAAAATTATAAAAAAATTACAAAATTGTATTTTAAACCGTTTCTGAGAGTTTTATTTAATCCTAGTCACGTCACTGCAATTGATTGTAGAAAACTATATAAGAAGAGTTTACACAAACAAAACTACACGACACATCTTAGAGTGCTAAAAAAAACCTTGAACAGAATTTGGTCAACCAAAACCAACAACAAAATTTGTTGTAAGAAAAAGCCAAACCCTACACCATAGCTCACTAGTCAAATGAAATTTAAACTGAACAGATTGACACTTGAACCTACCGTTTAAAAACACGCTACTACAGAAGACACACCACAAGAGAACGGTAGTCGAGCAATCACAAAAATCTATTAACATGACAATTGTTTCCACCACTAAACTGAACTTACTCAGAATTAACTTCTGGTTTAACTTTTTTTTGACAGCTTGCAGGGAAACGTGGATTACTTTCTCATAACCACAAACTACAGTTGGATGTAATTCTTTCAAACAAATTTGCACAACCGTGATGATGTTCTTGGTTTAGTTTTAGATTAAATCTGTTTATCTCTAACAGTTTTATTTGTTTATTGGCAGTTCATGTATTGGTAAGTAATTAAACATTTTAATTGATAAATAATTATATGATTTTATTGTTTTATTTAACCTACAATAAGGTAGACAAATGTTTGCATTGCTCATAGTCTGGTAAGCATGATGTTGTTACTGATACTTGTAAATATTAAGTGCAACACTTTCTCTCAAATGTATTAGACACGACAAAACATAGAGACTAGGAACAGTTAGAATGCCCAATCTTTTAAAATGAGATCAACAAGAGTCCTAGAGTCCCAATCCAGCAATCACGCAAACAGCCCTCTTTAGAAGTATAAAAATTCTTATACTGTAGTGGGAGCTATTCCATAACAGAATACCATACTCTACAATAGACTGAGAAAAAGCAAAATATGCCATTTGTGTAACCGCCGTTTCTACATTTTGTGCAATTTTTTTAATAAGGTAAATGTTGGAGTAAAGTTTATTTGAAAGTACTTGCACATGTTGTTCCCATGACAGTTTGCTGTCTAGATAAATGCCTATAAACTTAACGTTACTTTTATTAGTTTTTGACCAGAACTTTGTCAGTTTTGATACATTGTTGTTAAATTTTGTTGACAAATTGTTTTGTTTATCATATTAGAACTTTTTGAAGATTCTAGTAACTGGTTTGAGTAGTTTTGGTTATTTGTTTCAACTTTAATATAATTAGTAGCTTTTTATTCTTTTGGTAACTTTTTTGCCAACTTTTAACAGTTATATAGTAACACAATATAATAATTTTGTTAAAAAGTAAAGCTACCAGCTTTTTACATTTAAAACTTGTACATTACTTTAGAAACAGTTTTTATAATTGATTTTGACATATTTTTAAAGGTTTAGAGCATAATTTGATAGTTTTAAAACATTGCTTTGAAATTTTTGACAGTTTTTTAACATACTTTGACAGTTTTGGCACATGATTTGTAATTTATTTACACAAAACGTTTTGAAATAATTCAAGAATGTACAGTTTTAACCGTCCAAGTTCCTTTTTTTTTACTTAATGATATTTGCCAATTGTTCTCTTATGTTTGTTATCTAATTTTTTGATGACAAACACTTGGGCAAGTAGACTGTTTATGAACTAATGCCCCACCCAAAAGTTAGTTATTAAAGAATTTGTTGAGTTTTCTTATTTTTTTTTATAACTTAATGACATCTGTCAGTCATGATTTATGTTTGTGTGGTACAAGACCGTGACAGGAAAGAGTAATAATTAATGACAAACACTTCGCAAGTAGGCGAGAACACTTTTGTAAACCTTCTGCTTTTATTTTATGAACTAGGTGCCCCGACCGCTCACCGGAGTATTGTTTATTAAGGAATTGGTTCAGTTTGGTTTGTAGGGTCTTCTAAGCATGCGGGGCTTGATGTGACTGCCTTTTTTTAGTTTAATGACATCTGCTAGTAATTTTTTTATGTTTGTAAGCTGCAAAAACGCGGCAGGAAGGAGCAACATCAATTTTTTTACGATTTATAACACTTGGCTAATTAGTAATCAAAAAACTGGTTGAGTTTGTTTGTTTCTTTAACTTAATGACATCTGTCAGTCATGATCTTGATCTGAAACACCTTTTTGAACTACCCGCTTGCATTTCATAAACTAAATGCCCCGCCCGCCCGCTCACCCATCAGACATTTGCTTATGTTTGTAAATTAAGTAACCCGCCAGCCCACCCAAGTTGTGGTTAACAATAAATTTTATGAACTAAGCGAACTGTTTGTTATTAATGAATTAGTTTTGTATGAGCTTCTAGGCATGCGGAACCTGAGTTTATAATAAATTAAGCATATAATTTATTAACCTCTAGTTAATAAAACAACTTAATTTAAAAGTTAGGTTGTTCAGCTAATAGTTTATTAAGTGCCTTTTTAGCTAATTTCCAGTTGACAAAATAGTCGCACTTCGTGGGACTAATTCAGTAATTTTTGAATTTGATTGTCAAATGCGCTTTCCATTTTACATGTGTTTTTAAAGTAGAAAACGAATTACAAACGCCAAATAGTTTCCAGTGCAATTGTCAAGTGTGAAACGCTCTTGCCCGCAAAATTAAAAAAAAAAAACACCGGGTGCATGAAGCGGTCAAATGAAACACACCTATAGTTTGTCCGCGTTATAAATGCAGTGATGAGAATGGTTTATAAAGTCAGTGTCACACAACTGTAACATGTTGTTGTTGGTATTATAATACAGCTAACTTCACTTTGTTTATTATATTATAATAAAATGGTTTTAAATTATTTAAAAACTTTAAAGCAAAAACAATTTAGTTTATTGCTTTTTAATTAAATATTAATATGCTTAATAGAAGTGTATATGTATTAGTCACTTTAAAAACTAAAATTTATTAAAAAGAATTCTTAGAATTGCGTGACATTTACTTATATTTAAGTTTTTGATGTTATACTGTATGTCAGTTATGCCAGTATTAAACTGTCAATAATTATATCTTGAATTATATATATAAAAATATTTAAATCTTAAAAGTTTGTAAAATGCACAAAATATCATCAATCTTATTGTAGATTGAAATTTTAAGAATATTTTTAGGTTTTCTTTATAATTAACACAACATGTGAGTAATAGCATTAATAATATAACCTAACTATTTTTTAAAAACTGTTAATTCGTACATTTTTTGTGTTAATTCTAAAGAAAAATATTCTTAAAATTTCAATCTACAATAAGATTGATGATTATTTGTGCATTTTACAGACTTTTTAAGATTCAAATATTTTTATATATATAATTCAATAAAGAATTATAGATCAGTGTCATACGGGCATTACAATAAGACAAAAAATCGATAAATATTTAATAAAAAAAATTGTTAACTAATTTTATACAATTACAAGTAGATATTCTGTTTTTAATTTTAACATAAATTATGTGCAATTTTACCGCCATGTTAAATTACATGTGACAGCATATTGGACATCTATATAGCTTTTGCGTCCAGACTATTTGCTAACTTCAATGTATTATAACCTAGTTTCAATTGGCGGGAAAACTGCAATAAACGCATTAAATTTTTCTTGTGGTTAGAATAGAATTAAGCAGTTTTGAAAAGAAAATAAAACAATTTAAAGCATAAGATGGAAGAATTAAGTGAAGAATACCTTTCCGATATATTGCCATTATTTTATAACAGATTGTATCCATATTCATCATTTTATAAATGGTTATCTTATGGTAAGAATTTATTTATTATTTATAATCGATAAATAATCATAGCCAATACTTGCAGGTAACGAAAAATATTTCAACAAACGTGAACTTTCTTTCACATTACTAGATGATGTTTACTTACGTTTTCAATCCTTTGAAGATGAACAAGATTTAATAAAAGGTTTACAAACATTAAAACCAGTTAAAATTGATATTGGAGCTGTATATTCATTAGCGTTAACAAAAGGAACTCATATGCGTCGCGAATGTAGACCGATTGAAAAGGAATTAGTTTTTGATATTGATATGACCGATTATGATGATACTAGAACATGCTGTTCTGGTGCTGATATCTGCATGAAATGTTGGAAGTTTATGACTATTGCATGCAAGATTATAGATACAAGTTTAAGGGATGCATTTGATTTCCGACATTTATTATGGGTGTTTTCTGGTAGAAGAGGTATACATTGTTGGGTATGCGATGATTTTGTTAGGAAGTTTGGAGATACTGAGCGTAGTAGTATTGCTGAATATTTGCAATTACATACAGGAGGTGATAAACAGAATAAGAAAGTTACTATTTATGGAGATAAAAAGCATTCACATGTTAAGTAAGTGTTTAATGATGTCGATTGCTTATTGTGAAATTAATATTTAATTTTAGGAAAGCATTAGAAATAATAAATCCGTATTTTAATGAATTAATGTTAAAAGAACAAGATATTTTGGGAAATGATGAAAGATTAAAGAATTTTCTTTTGCTTATTGATGTTGAAATTAGGGGTAGTTTTGAAGATGCAATAAGGAAATTTGAAACATCCGAAGAAAGATGGATGGCATTTGTTGAGCATCGTACTTATTTAGCTCAAAAAGTAATATAAATTAATTTTTTTTGTTAAATGTTTATTTAAATTAATTTTAGCAAATGCTACCTAAGAATAGCAGAAATATTGTTGATGAAATTATATTGCAATGGTGTTATCCAAGGTTGGATATTAATGTATCAAGAGGTATTAACCATTTACTTAAAGCTCCATTTTGTGTGCATCCAAAAACTGGTAAAATATCCATTCCGTTTAATGCTAAATTGGTTGATAAATTTGATCCCATTAATGCACCAAATATAAGGTAAATATTTTTCTTATAAATGCTTTAATGTTTGGTATTTTAATACAAATTATGAAAAACTATCAATCATGGCAGCAGATTTGTTTCAAAATATTTTTTGTTCGTTTCAGAACTTTGGTAGATGAAATCAATGCGTATGATAAGAAAACTAAAGAACAGGAAGCGGAAATAGAAGAAGGAGTTGATGAAAATCAACCAAAAAAAGTGAATTATTCCAGCATTAAGGATTATAAAAAAACGAGTTTGTTAAAGCCTGTCACAACTTTTGACGAGCTAATACGTGGTTTGGAAAAGGAGAGGAAACAGATCATACTAGGCGAATCTAATCCCAGTAAGTTTTCCAAACATTCGGGGCTAATGCGATTGATTTAAAAAATGCTCAATGACTAAATCACATCGAAATGCAAATAACAAGGAATTTTAGGTTATGTTGCATATTCCAAAATTCATGATAATAATAAAAATTAAACTTTATTAATAGATAGGAATAAGTTTACAGTCTTCTAAGTGATTACAAAAATATAAATTTCCAAACATTAATTAATCTTTCTGCTCATACGCTTTAGTAATAACATCCATACAATTATTCTTAAACGTATTATACGAAAACAATCGATCCAAACGCTTATGCCCATTTGATCCTAACGACTTGGCTAAATCCTTATTTAATATTTTCTCCATATATGAAGCCAAACTTTTCGCATTCGGTTCACACAAATATCCAGTAACATCATGCTCAACAGTTTCTCGAGGTCCTCCACTATTACAAGCAATAACTGGCTTTGAAGCAGTCATAGCTTCCAAAGGAACAATTCCAAAATGTTCATTAGTTGGAGTATAAATCAAACAATCGCACGATTTCAATAAATCAGCTTTCAATTTATCAGATGGTGATTTAAGAAAGACGACTTGAATCACTAAATCCTTGCTATGAGTCAGTTCGATTAATTTCTTGAAATATGTAGCGTTGACGGTTGATTGCGGATCGTAGCCTCCTGCCATTATTAAATGAACTCGATGCCATTCTTCAGTGCTTATTTTACTTCTTAATTCATGCATGGCATTAATAGCGAGTTCTAATTGTTTTGCTGGATGATATCGGTTGATTGATAAGAACATAACATCGGATGGCTTTTCTAATTGTATTTCCGGTGCTAATTCATGTATTGGTTTACGTTTAGCTTTAGCAATATCTGATTGAAAGCATGATGCAATAGTTGGATATAATATACGAATATCGTGTGTTATTTTTGGGAATGTTTTGCGAAATACTGAAGCGGTATATTCACTATTCACTAATATTATATCAGATTTTTTCGTTCCATATAATTCAATCCAATCGATTGGTTTGCGATATAATCGTTTTAAAAATCCACCTGGTGGACTCGCAAGTAGATCCGGGTGATGGCAATAATAAACAACTTTATGTCCAGTCCACTTTAATATCGGCACAGCCATTGGTATTTGATCAACGAAATATAAATCCGGATTGTCCATATGCCGTAAAAAGAAGCAATGTACTAGAGCAAGATATAACATGCGAATGTAGGCACATAATGCTTGAAATACTCCGAAAATGCTTCTTGGTAACCAATCACCGATTACATAAACTGGATATTTATCATTTTTGAGTTCTTCGAATGCATGACTGTTATCAAAATGATTTGTGATGAATTGTACTTGGACTCCTTGATCGGCTAATGCGACTGCAACATCTAGGATTAATCTTTCTGCTCCTCCAATGCCCAAATCAGGGTGCACAAAGGCTACTTTTAAGTTTTTCACTTTTACCATCTTGGGTTTGATTAGTTTTTGATAAATACTGATGACACATTGGATTTTAACCTTACAAGTTTGCTTATATTGTGATTAACAATGTGAGCGCCATCTTGTTTAATCTTTTTAAATTATCAGCGTATGCAACCAAACGTGCAATTGAAATAGGCAACTAGAGTTACAAATATGCTGCTACGTTGGTTGCATATATTAGAACATTAATTTTTAATGAGTTTGTATAACAGAATGGAATTATTCTATAATTGTTGTTTCTTTTTTCAGATATGGAGTTCTAAGCAGCATCTCGTTCTATTTATTTAGCATTACTTTTTTATTTTGTGTTACTATTTTAATATGTATGTCTATTTAAATATTTCTTTGTAGATTAATAAATTTGTTATAAATGATAAAAGTATTTATTTAAATATTTTTGCGGAATTTGCTTAATTGATTCTAGTAATTAGGTTTTTATTGTATCTAAAAATCATGTAGGTGCTCTATTTACTCCAGCAAGATGTAAGTAGTAATAAATGTTATGCAACTAACACTACAATTGTGCAATACGTTGCATAATTACAAAATTGTATACGAGGAATGGTCACTAGGTGTGCATATTAATAAATGATTATCTTAAGGTGCCTAGACGATCAATAATATTGAAGAATCTATTGATAAAACCACAGACACGTTGCAATACTGACACTCAGTAACCATTGCTTTAGCTATAGCTTTAAAAAAGAAAGACAAATAAAGCGCAGATGGATGAAGGAATGGTCCAAACAAAGAAATTAATACTTTTAGATCAGATTCTACAATAAATATCAAACTCTTTCTGATAAATTGTGAAATCTTTCAATATGATCTACAGACGGTCAATATTATTATATTATTATTATAATATCAATGATTGTGCAATATATTGACTATAATATTGAACGTCTAGGTGCCGCTTGATGCCCGTGTGACACTGACGATTATGGACGAAACTGTCTGTAAAATACACAAATTATCATCATTTTATTGTAGTTTAAGTTTAAAGTATATTTTTAGTTTTTCTTTATAATTAACACATAAGTGTGAGAAATAGCATTTATAATATAACCCATTTATTTTTTTACATTTTTTGCGTTGATTTTAATGAAAAACTAAAAATATTCTTAAAATTTCAATCTACAATAAAAATAAATCATCATTTGTGCATTTTCCAAACTTTTTAAGTTTTAAATATTTATTCAAGATATAATTATCGTCAGTGTAATACGGACATTACATTTGATTTTAAACCTTGGCTTTTTTTCCACGTCAACTAATATTTAAAAAGAATATTATTTGCGCTTCGTAATTAGTTATCAATTTTTATTGCCTAACGATCATTTTGTATTTGTTTCTGATAGTAGTTGGGATTTTGAAAAAAACCAATATTTCTGCATGGAATCAATTGCTTGATTCGTTGGTGCTCCTGATGACATTTTATAAAACATTTCCTGGATCATATTTTATTTGTTCTAGATCAGGTATATGCTTCAATCCGCCGGGGTGAACTAGACGCTTGATGAATGGTGATGAACCATTACATAAACTGCAACAAAATAAGAGTAAGTAATATAATTAATACAGTTAATGCGTTTTATTATTTGTGAGTGGATTAAGCTGTTCGTGAAAATCATATTGGTTCTTGGCTTATAAGATTTACTATGGAATTTATGTAAAACTTGAATTATTATTTTTTTAAATTTTATTAGTTAAAGTTTCAAACCATTTAAACGTCTGTCTATAATCAACAAAAGTATTATCAATTAAAAAATAAATTTAAACCGCACAATTCTTATTTGAAGAAAATGTTGTTATTTACATTTTAATATATTATGATGATTAATATAATGCTTCAGATATGGCTCCTTGCGTTGAGTGAGCGATGCAGATCAGAATCGAGTAGTGGGGATAGAGTACAGAGTCCGGCCGGCCGCCAGCGTTCGTTCAGTTTAGTGCGGGTCGTCGTGTTAGTAGTATGTTCTCGCCGTGCGTCTGTATGAATAATAACGGTTAAGTGCATTAGGAAATTAAATTTAATGTTTTGGCTGATATAGTGAACTATTGTTGAAAGGATATATTTTAATACAATATTTTAGTAAGTTTTATTTTAGAAATTTAATGAATTAAATAAATATTTCAGAAAAATAAAATTCTTTAGCGTAATATTTTAATTTTTTTCACAAAGCCACTAGCGTCTTAATTGATTTCAATTTCTTTTGTTAAAATAGGGTTGATACATTTGAATGTGATCTGTGGCCAGTAATGTAATGTTCCAGTCTAGTTTAAACGTATTTTGAATCATTTTGATTTTGTATGGCACAGTTTTGATGATTAATTTTATAATTAAGAATATTTTTTTAGAAACAAATTAAAATTTATTTATAAATACACAAACTGGAATAATAATGCTAGAACAACTAAAATTATATTGTAGTAAAATTCCTTGTTTTCCTTTGGAATAAAATAGCATGTTTTAAGATAAAACTCCCACTCCTTACTATGAGCGTGCTATATGTGGCCGGCTTAATTGCTTTAGTCAAGCCGGCATCATTCAATTCAGTGCGGTATGTCAACGTAGTAGTACGTGCGCTTGGTCTGTGTTTGTGTTTAAGTTTAACAATTTGGTGCAGTGAACATAACTGGTTTAGTAGTGCTTTTGGATTGTCGCAATTGAAGCTATAGGTGTTCAAGGAAGAAGGAGCAAAGGCCCCTATTAAAGGAGTAATAGGTAAGAATTATATACTACAACAATATTATTATATAATAAACATTGATTAATGTCAATTTAAATAAATAAATTATAATACTTTATTGTAATTGTTTCAGCCCTTTTTATGACTATGCTGAGTGAGTATTTTTTTTTTTTTTAATTAGTTGTCATTGTTGCTGCTGGTAACATTGCACCTCAATTTTTGCTTGTAGGGTGGTTGCTATGATTGTGACTGATTTTTATATAGTAACACTATGCATACGCGGAAGCCTATAAGCTTAAATTGTTGTATAGATGGTGTTTAGTGATTAGTTGTGGTTGATACTTGTTTCCGGATCTGTCTGACCAAATATTGGGGCAGCTAAAGTTTCAAGTAATTATGGTAGTTCGCCGGCGTTAAACTTCTGGGCATCGAATTCAGAAGGATTAAACGTGCAGGTTGTAGTTGACTGCTTAGTGTGCCCAAACATTGCTTCTAGGCGAGTTGTCTTGTATTGACTTTCGTCATTATTGTTTGCTAGTTTGGTGTTGTAGGAGGTAGGCTCTTTACCAACGTAAGGAGGTGAGCAGTATTTAGTGCGTTTCCATTAATTGCTCGATTGGTGGTTACGTTTGGTGTAACGTAGAGTGTACGCGTCTGTATGAAAGCCCTCTATGATAGGAGCTAATTATAATTAGATATCCTTCATACTGCCTTTGCATATTGTGGATAACTTTTACAGGTCGGTGCCGTAGGGTAGTTAGAAATCTTTTTCTTCTTAAATCGAGACTTTCATTTAGCAGAAACTGACCGTTCTTCGGAATGCTTGCTAGTCTGTTATATACATGATTGTTTTCGTATAGATGTAGTGGTATTAGATGATGCATTGTTTTAATGTATCTTACATTGCCGAGTCGTTGTGTAATTGCTGTACTGACGTTTAAACTTGCTTGCAAGAGTTAGTAGCCAGAATTCAACACGATTGCAAGGTGATGCTTGTTTGGGTAATTAGTTACTTTTAGTTGGTTTAAATATGGTATTCTCCAGCAGAGATGCCATTTTTGCGTGATAGTTTGGTTAGTTCTTTTTAGTTGCTTTTCTATTTTAACATTTTCCAAAGTGCCCAAGTGATTGTTTGTTAATTATAAATTTCAATTTGTTTAATACATTTAATTTTAGTTTTATTATGTCAATCAATATTTTTTTATGTAAATTTTTAGTTGAGTTATTTAATTTAATCAAACAATAAAATAATTTGTTTCTTCCTTAGATTTAAATTTTTTATTTTTGTATTCTAAATTATTTCACTTGGTTACTTTAAAGCATGCGTAGTATTGAATTTTCCTTTACTAAAAGTATTTATACTGAAGTTATCAGTGATTAATTTATTATTATAATGTTTCAGCTTTTTAATACAAAGGAAAAATCTGTTGACATTAACGTTGCGCATACCCAATCGTACATGTCAATTCGTCCCCAATCAACTCGTACCAAATATGTTCAACGTTTTCATGTTGCAATTCCATGCTGCATCACTTAGCCAAAATTTCAATATTAATTTTTAATTAAATAAATTTATTTTTATACAATAAGAGCATGTGAATTGTGGCAATATTTTGACGTGTAATTTTATTTATGACATGATTAGGTTAAACGAAAGCCCAACGTAGTCACATTAGTGATGACTTGTAGCCTGACCAAGGTTTAAGGTTTGATCTAGTGTAAGAGTCGACGCCGGCTTAGTGAGTCCCCACCATTCCAGCTGACGCTTAGTACTTTGAAGAATTTGGTCATTCTTGTCAGTGTTATGCTATCAGCAGTTGGTCTAAAAAAGGGTAAACCCCTCATGCGCAGGGACACCTTCCTCTGTTCTATAGGTGGTTCGACCTTGGTGGCACAGGTTAGATGAGACTGTTAAGTGACTGTTAACTTTAATTTGATTTGAATTCACTGACTAACATTGCTTCATCATAAATTTTTTTTTTTAAATTTTAGCGTTTGATAATTTTTGGTATTGGTTGCGAAATAACTTAAACTTAAAATATTTTAATAATAATTAGTTAAAGAAATCAATTTTTTTATATTTTTTTATATTTTTTTAAACATACGTGTCCTCCATTCTGACAATTACATGTAAAAATCTTTGGTGTAATATTAATTGATTTTACTTATTAATATCGGAAAACAAATTAATTTAATTTAAATAAATTTACTTTTAATTTTGGATTTAAAATTTAACAATAGAAATTAAACAAGTAATAACAATTTACATGTAATGTTAGGAATATATGAAGAACATTTTGAATTGGCATCAACGAATGGGTATTACAAATTTGGCGATTATCAAACATTAAGCACCCAATGCAATTTTGCATTCAAGTAATCTTATTTACAGTTCTTGCTCACATTAATTTATGTTTTTAAATAGTTTTCAGTAATAATATGAATGCTTATTCATAATTTGTTTTTATTATGATTTTTTAAGGATTTAGAGTTTTGTTAAACCCACTTCTCTTCAAGAAGTGCAACATATTTTGCACATTGTCAATTTGTTTCAATATTTTATTTCGATTCCAGTTAGGATTTTTTTTAATTTAATGTATTTTCTTAGTAAAGTTGTTTTCTAAAAAACACTTTTTTGTAGATTATAGTCTAGTTAGTTAACCAACTATGACAAAAGTAGATTTTTCTTAATTTTTAGTCAAGTCATGTGAGAATAATGTGAGCAGGGATTGTATGTTTTTAAATTATAAAGTTTATTAATAATTAAACTCTTTGCTTAAGGCATAAGATGAAGTTTTGTATTAATTTCAATTTTCCTTCTTTTGTTAAATGTTAATTAACTATAATGTCGCCAAATTTATCTAAACGCAACTTTAGCTGTAATACATCAGATTTTTTCTTTAGCTTTATATTCCGGATCGGAAAAGGCAACCAAGGCAGTCGGTTCTTCAAATGTTGGTTGTTTTGAGGTATTTACGTGTGCTTGTATTAAGGAAAGCATGCCGAGTTGAAGAAGTTTATTGTTATTGACGATCAATCTTCTTACAACTTTGAATGTTTTACTTGGTTTGAGCTTTGTAAAGACCAATGAACGGCTAATCTTTAAATGTCGACTGTGTTGGGTCTTGAGGAGTGCTCAAATCGGGGAGCACTTTCCATGTTCGGCCGAGGAAGTTTGTCTTGAACGACAAATTTTTCCGGACTTGGAAAGTGTTTATCGATTTGAAACTCTGAGAGACAGCTGAACTCCGAGAAAGAAATAGATGCAAATTTTTGGGTAGTAGAGTAGACCCGGAGGCTCTGAGAGTCTGCCGGAAGGGCTAGAATAAAAAAGTAGGGGGAGCCCGTGTCGCCCGTGCGCGTAAAAACGGGACCCGCCTTCGGCGGGTATATATATAACCCGCCTTCGGCGGGTTATTAAGCCGCCTTCGGCGGCTTAATAACCGCCTTCGGCGGTTATTATATCCCGCCTTCGGCGGGAACTAATTAATTAGCCGCCTTCGGCGGCTATAATAACTTCATAAACTTACCTTGACAAACTTAAAAATAATAATAGCCCCCGTGATGGGGAGGATTCCCCTGTAGAAAGGGGTATATCTTTGGGGGTAAGTATTGTTGGGGGAGGAGATTAGTAAGGTTGATGATTGATATATTTAAAAAAAATAATTAAAAAATTAAACCCTCCATGCTGAAATTGTTCATAAAAAAGGAAAATAATACAAATGTATTTTTTAAACATTGATTTATTCATAAAAACAACATAATACACTACAATAAACAAACAATAGATTTTGCTTTCCTTTAAGCTAAGGTAGAGAACGTGAGCAACGCGGGGTCTCCCGTGTAGTTCCGTTTTCCCCTAGACCTAAGGTAGAGAGCAAAATCAGCTCTTCTAAGAGCTAATTATTTCACCCCTAGTCTTACTACTAAAGTGGAGAGCAGAATCAGCTCTTCTAAGAGCTAATTAAGCTTACCTTCGGCTAAGGTAGAGAACGTGAGCAGCACGGAGTCTCCCGTGTAGTTCCGTTTTCCACTAGACCTAAGGTAGAAAGCAAAATCAGCTCTTGTAAGAGCTAATATTTCACTCCCAGCCTTACTACTAAGCTAGAAAGCATCAGTTCTTCTAAGAGCTATTCAAGCTTACCCTCCCCATTACTTGCTTAGTAAATTACCCTCCCTAGATTTACCTATTTATTTGTATAAATCAAGCTTTTCCCAAAGTCTAAGGTTGAGAACGTGACAACACTCCTGTGTTGTTCCGTTTTCCCCTAGACTTAAGGTAGAAAGCAACAAAAAAAAAACACTTTATTTCTGTGCGATTCAGTTTTCCTAATATCTGTAGCAGAAACTCAAAACTACAATTCCAATCAATTTATCTTAAGCTTACAAACAAAGAAGTAACAAGCGTTTACTATTAAACGCACACTTATATTTAAATTATAAGCAAAACATTAAAATAAATAAAAAATATTGCATCAGTCATAAATAGCAACAAACAATAACTAACTTCCAGTAAAGAAGTAAAGTTTAAATCTTTTAAATGACCATTACAAATTTTTACATTATCTTATTCATTGCCACAACAACGTTTTACAAACAATAATAAATAAACATTTACAGTTAATTAATTAATCAAATTATCAACAACTTCAAAAAATGATATAACAGCTTTACAATTAACCAAATATAAAATTGAATAAATTTTTTTAATTCATAACAAAGGAATTAAGAAAGACCTGCAGTTGGTTTATTTTATTGCGTTTGCAATTACTTATTAAATATGTTGTATTTTAGATCTTAAATTAAATATATTTACAGTAAAAAGTTTCGATTAAATGTAAAGATTTCAGTTCATTCAAGTTATTTATTTAATTTCACTATAAATTATTTTTTATTCTTATAAAAATGATGAAATTATTATATTGAAATTGATTAAAAATAAAAAATAATTTGTTGTAAAACTGTATAAATAATATTAATTTATAACTATAAATAAATATATTTAAATTTTATATTAACCCCTTTTAAATATTAAATTAACTACGCCTATGCGTACACGAAGTCGCCATCTGTTGCAAATAATAAGTAGCTACCAACACCACAAGTTGAACCAATTGTGATGAGATGGCGCTAAAATAGCATATAGAGTTTACCATCTGGTTTAAAAAGTTATGAAGAGGTAGCGCAACAATAGTATATAAAAAATTAAATAACATTTTAAAACAATCATTAATTAATTTACATCTACAACTAATGATATAATTAATTGTTAATAAAGTTACGTTTTAAAAAAACATTAAATATCACAATGCTATGCTAGCGACACCTATTAGAAAGTAAGCTAATTGCAAATTTACAAGACTGCTTACAGATGGCGCAAACAACAAACCGATAAAGTAGAACACTGAATTTAAATATTAAATGGCGATAATTATTTTAAATTTAAATATAACAATTCCTAGACGTTACTAATAAATAAAATATAACAAACTTCAAATTCCAATTAGATTTAAACATAAATACAATGATGTAATAACATTGTTTATAGAGCAAAGCACATCAAGGCAAAGCAATTTTTATCAATGAAAACACATTTTTCAAATAAAACTTGCATTTAAATTTGTTGTTGCCTCAGCTCGTTTTGCTATAATGCTCAACAGCCTTATCAGTACAAAAACAAATAATTTAATTAGAATTTCATTTTGTTAAAATCGATTAATAAATGTTAATTCTAATTTTGTTGTGTTGTCTTCTATCTGCATATTTCTGATGTATTCCTTCTGCTCATCATTGTATTCCTTTTGCTCATCGTTATATTCTGTCTGCTTATCTCTGTATTCATGCTGCACATCATTGTATTCTGTCTGCTCTTTGTTGTATTTCATCTGCTTATCTGTATGTTCCATATGCTCATCATTGTATTTCTTCTGCTCATCACTGTATTCTTTCTGCTCAATATTGTATTTCTTCTGCCTATCATTCTATTCCATCTGCTCATCACTGCATTCCTCCTTGTCATCATTGTATTCATTCTGCTCATTATTGTTTTCATCAATGGTAGCCATTTGATGGGAAATAAAGGTAAGAAACTCAATCCTGTAAAAAGCAGAAATAACATTAAAGTACTTGAAATGTTATTAAATAATAATTTTTAAATGTTATACAATAAAATTACAATTTATTTACCTTAAATGTGCCTAAAGCATAAATAAGTTCCTGCCATCAGGTTTCTTAATAGTAAAAGTAGAACTTCCATTGATTACATCATTTGTAAACTGAAGGCATTGATTCAACTGCTGTCATCTTTACTTGAATCAGCTTCATTAAAGGTAAGCAACATCATACTATGTTTAAACTGAAGAAGTTCCTCCATATATAAATCTACTTCTACTCATCTTTGTATTCCGTCTGATCAACATTGCATTCCATATATTCTATTCTTCATCAATAGTATCCATTTGATTGAAAATGATGGTCAGAAACCCAATTCTTAAAAAAAAAACAACAAAAACAACATTAAAGTAATTGAAAGGTTATCTAGTAATTTCTAAATATTTAAAAAAATGATTATTTATTTACCTAGAATGTGCTTAAAACATAAACAAGTTCCTGCCCTCAGCTTCAGCATTGATTCTTCTGCTATCATCTTCTGGTATCAGCTCCTTTGAAGGTAAGCAGCATCATATGTTTAAACTGAAGAAGTTCTTATAATCAGGAACTCTGCAATAAAATGAAACAAGGAATTTTGAATTTATATAATTTTTTTAAGATATTGTTATAAAACATCATTCAAACTGTTCAATTATTATATACAAATTAGAATAAAAGTACAACTCCAAAACACGTCCAAATTAAGCCAGAACATTACTTGCTTTCTATTCAAATATAAAGTTTATTAAAATAAAAAACTATTTACCAAAGTATTGAGATCCGGAAAATAGCTTAACACAATAGTCCATCAGTCACAATACTCTTTTGAACTTTCTTGCGCACTTAATCGTTATTATCCATCCACACACATGCTACCGAGACGATATCCCGCACCGAACTGAATCGCTTACTCATATTACTCTGTACTCGACCAACGCAGGGAGCTCAAAATATTTCCTAAAACAAAGTATTAATTTATTAATGAACGTGAATAATAAAAAATGCTTTTAATAAACTGTATACTCATTAAAATAGCTTTTCATTTGAAATCGCAAATAATTTCTTCACAAAATCGCATAGAAATGTAAAAATCGTTCAGAAAACAGTCGCTTTTAGAATTCAAATATTACCCATACAATGCTTGAAATTAATCAAGATTCAATACAAAATTAGCTTCTAAGAAATTGAATTTTGTTTTGTGAATGTTTTAAAATATTATTACAAATTAAAAAAGTTTAATTCTGTTTTTTCTATTTATTCTATATGTCTTCCAGTTTTCTGCTTTTTTATTCTTTTAAAATTGTAAAAAACTTTATACTACTTATGCAACCAACATTACTTAATTACACAATAATTAATTTCGCTATGTAGCAACTGTAAATAAAAGTTGCTATCACTTTGTCCTAACTAAAACAAGTGCTATAAACTTAAATAAAATATCAAAACTAAAAAAATATTGAAGCGTTCCAGAGAGAAAGCAAAGTTTCACTTCGTAAACGCGTTTCGCATGCAAGCAAAAAATTAAAAAAAAAAATTAAAAATTTAAAAATAGTTATACGAGTTTTCATAAAATAGAAAATCTTAAAAAAAAATTGAAATTTTCATATATCGAGTAAAAAGACAAAAAATTACGCGTTTTGCAAGAAAATAGTCAGTTGAAAAAATTGAAATTTTCAAATATTGAGTGAAAAGTCAAAAAACATACATCTTTAAGATCTAATGACAACTTTAATTTTGCAAATCAATCACATAACAACAAAAAATCTTAAAATTTATTGCATCAAACTTATTTATTGCATTTAATTAATTAAAATTTGAATAAAAATCTAATTTACTGCATTAAATTAATTCAAAACTGCATGAAAACAACAATTTCTTCATAAATCTTACATGGGCAGTTCCATTTCAAACGGACCAGAGCTGGGGTTTCTATAACTCATTAGTAGTCTTTTGATCGGTATATAAGGATATGAAATCTAAAAAAATTCTACAAACCCAAATACACAGAACATATTTATATTTTTCAATTAATTTCAATCAAAATGCGTCCTTTTTGCCCAGTCCACTGAGAACAAAAACATGGTTTTATGGCTTTTGCGGCTTATTGACAGGGTATAGACTTGAAATGGCACCAGATTTGGATTCTACAAAAAATTTCTGATTGATTTCATTAATAAATTTATTTTTTTTGAGTTAAAATTGCGGTTTTTAAACAAAAAGTTAAAAAACGACAAAAAAACTTTTAAAAAAATCGTAGAATTTTTTATTATGTGTTACATACTCTCATATACCGATCAAAGGACTACTAATAAGTTATAAAAACTGAAAAAAAATACATAAGCAAGTCTCTCAATGCACCTTCCCCCCCCCAGCTCTGGTCCGTTTGAAATGGAATTGCCCACATGGAAAACCAAATTTCTTTATAAATTTGTCACAGAAATCCTATTTTTTACAAAAAACACATTTACAACGTAAACTTGTGTAAAAAAATTTGTAGAAAAAACTGCATAAAATCTGAAACTTATGTACCATAATCAATGTACCAAGTCTCCTGTCTACCCACTCAATTTTTGGTACATCATCATAAGGAAGAATCCAATTGTTAGATCATTAACAGTCAGGCGTATAATACCAATGAGTGCTTCAAACTTAGTGAAATTAATATATAGTATACCCATAGATATAGTGTTTTTACATGGGCTTAAATTATCTGAACGAATTATTTCATTACCAAGCCAGGAGGAGGCAATTATGTTAGCTATTTATTACCTCGGCATTCAAGGGTAAAAATATTTTATAAATATACAATATTTTCACCCTAGAATACTACAAATAGCTAAATGATTCCAAGGTATATAATACAAAAATAATTTTGTCCCCTGAAGCGGGTAGTAATGAAATAACCTGCTCAGATAATGTAAGCCCATCTCTTAAAGACACTTTATCTATGGCTATACTACTGATAATTTGGCAGATTACTAATAATAAAAAATAATAACATAATTGCTGACTGTTAGTTTAGTGTAGATTCTAAACAATTGCACATTTTCCGGACATTTTTCTTCACATTATAAGCAAACAAAAATAATATTAAATTACAAATATATTAGCAAACAATTTAATAAATAAAAACTTACAGAAAATATAATCATATCCGGAAAAACATTGAACTGCATCGATGTACTTGAATACTGCAAACAAATTGACACAATAATTAATTCCACTTCACAGTTTTAATTTATAAATCACTCGTACACGCACCGCAAGCAGACGTTAACGCTAAGAGATCTCGTATAACACTGACTGACGGCCGGCCTGCATGTCTTGACGCGTGAGTGGAGCGGGGATGAGTTCATTCTAAAATATAAAATATTAACATTATTGAATGTTATATCAAAAAATTGTTGGAATAAATATTATGCGCCGTAAAATTATCTTTCATTTAACATTAAATTTGTATTTTAATTTACAATAAAAAATAATTTAAAGCAAGAAAATGAATAATTAAATTATTATGTAGTATAGATTAACTCTAAATATACAAAATCTTTTAACTAACTGGTTCAATAATAAATAAGAGTTTGTGTTTAACTGGTATGTGATTGAGAGTAGTTTAAATTCAAAATTAATTCAAGTTTATCAATTTAAAAATAAACTTTCTATTATTAGTTTTTTTGTAAACTGAATTGAATTGAATTTTAATTAAAAATAAATAATTTTACTTCAATCAGTCTAAAAAAGTTATTAAAATTAAAAAACAACAAGTCTGTGATTCAATAAAAATAATTTATAATTTTAACTAAATAAAACAAGTTAGTTTACGGACAAAATTTTAACTTATTGATAACCCTTCGTATTTAACAAGATGTTAGGCAACCCAATCTACACCAGTAGCGTCGTGGTGTTAAATTACATTTGTCAATTTATTAATACTCTTTCTTATAAATGATTCAATTATATTAGCTATAATTAACTTTGATAAAGGTTTACTATAAATCCATCTTTAAAATTTAAAATTAAAATTAGTCAGTATTGTCAGCTTTAGGATGATGTTTTGGTTGGCACTGTTGTAATACATTAGTGTTGTCAGCTGCAGGGTAAGTTAATTGCGGCAGATCTACCCTAGTTTAACTGCAGCAAATTTTAACTACTTATGTTAACTTTAAACTACAATTAAAACGCGTTTAAATGAACCTAAAAACGCATTTATTTCTATATTTGGATACATTTTTCAGCTATTTCCTATTATTATTTGACTAAAATACTTTGAAAAAATATAGTTTAATTCTTTTTAAATATACTTCTAAAAAAAATAATTGATTATCAAATTATATGTGAAAATAGAAATAACGCCAAAGTAACTATTTTTACTACAATACTGGAAATCAAAGTAGCGGTCGGTATGCTCTTAATTGGTAGTCATGTTCTAGTTTGAATGATTATTTATTCCTTATACCGTATATATGTACAGATTATGCGTCTATTTTGAAACATTGTAACAAAGTTTTTAATAATTTTTTACCCTGCGCGTATATAATTTTAATTTTATTCTTATTTTTTTAGTATTAATCGTTTCATGTAAAATTAAAAAGAATAATGCTCTTATAAATTATTTCAATTTATTTCAGGTCAAATAATAAAATAAAACATCCAGGTTAAGTAATAATTGCTTTCAATACCTTTATAATTAAATAAATCTCTAATCCCTAACACTTGGACTTTTTATTCTATTTATGTAAATCCTATTAAAATACCAGTTATAAATATCGACTTACTCTAAACAGATTATAAACTTATATGGATTCTCTAATGTCATTATTATTACTGCTTCCAACAGTTATGCATAGCCATTTGTAGTAGTTTAACATTAACAGGCAAGAAAATGTTAACGTTATTGTGTATTATTATATTTATAACTTGTGTGGAATTAAAAACGATTAGACATGATGAAATCTGTGGGGAGTTTGATGGTAGGAGAATGTATTTAGAGTTAGGGGAGTATGGAATATTGGAAGCAAGAAATGCGACATATAGTTCTAAAAAAATTGAAAGGAATTCAGCTCCGCATCGACAATGTAGTTTGGAATTAATTACATGTCCTTCATGTATTATATCAGTTAAATTTACGTAAGTATTTTAAAAATTAAGTAATGTGTAGTATATTTTATAAATCTTTTGTAGATTCTTAAACATTTCAAGAAATTGTGGAAAGAACACGGTATTGGATAGTTGTGGTTGCGATTATGTTTGGATTTACGAACCCCCATTTGAAGAAGTTTCTGGTGAACAATTCTGTGGCCATTTTGTGCAAACTAATTTGTCATCTTTGCAATATAAAAGCCAAACGAGATCTACTGCTATTACATATCTATTTAGCAGCACATATCAATATGCGTTTACTTTGGAATATTCATCACAACGTACGTAGCATGTAGCAAACAACATTATTAACTATTTGATTGGTATATTTAGTGTATATACTATTATAAATAAGTTGCTTATTGATAGATTGTCGCTTTGCAATTGATTGTAAGTTATAATGCGTTGCTTTATTAAAATATGCCGCTTTGCAATGAACTATTTTTAGTTATAACTTGTTTTTATTGAACCAGTATCAGTGGCGTAGCTAGAATTTTGGGCTCTACCGCAAAATATTGATAAAGTTGCCGATGATTTACCTGACGTATAGGTGACCTTGCCTGCAGATAGAAGTGTCTTTGCCTTTTTTATTGCTTGAATATCATAGTTACAAAAACGAATAGTTTTGCTCATTTAATAATAATTGTAATCTAATAAAATATTTATAATTTAGGTAATCGTCATTTCTTGGATGGATACCCAAAATATTCAAACATGAATAACGGAACTCAATATATATCATCACCATTTTTTCCATACTATTATCCAAGAGATTTGAACACCGAATACGTTATAACATGCAAAACATCGGATTCTTGTAAAGTTAGATTAATATTTTCAGATTTCCAAATATCAACAAGTTCAATCATTGAGGTAACCAAATTACCCAATTAAATAAACATTTAAACAAAAATAAATTTATAGTTTTTTGACTGGAATGGCCAAAGAATGCATGTAACTACAGGAACTATATTTAGACCACCACTTTTAGTAAGCACCGGACCAACTTTGGTTATAAGATTTTATGCAAATGGAGGTACAAATTTGGGATTTAAAGCTTCGTATATGTTCTTATTAGGGGAAAGAGATAATTCTACATTGAAACCAGATACTGGTATTATTAATTAATTATAAACTTAAAATTTTGTTAATATTTTTTATTATTTAAAATGTTTAAGATTGCGGTGGATACGTTGATAATTTAGGGGGAGGAATAACAATGATGAATATGATTAAAGGAAGTACTAAATCTTATGATTGTTTTTGGATTATTCGACCACCAGAAAGTTATTTACATTTAAAAACTCAATTGTATTTAAAGATTATATCATTTTCTGAATTTGGTAAGTTTTTGTATTACACTTTGGATCACCTAATATGTATTTAATTTTAGCTGGCAGTACTGAATTAGCAGTGAGACAAGGTTTAACATCAACTGAGCCTGCTGTTGAGATTTTGAGACACCCAGTTTCGCATTATGTTGTTTCAAAACAGAAAGAACATATTGTACCTATATCTCAAGGATTTTATGTTAGCCTTAAAGGTTTATTTAGGCCTGAATCTAGATTAGCTATTGTTTATTCGGCTTTTAATTATAAAGGTAAATATTTTTTATTAAAATTGCAATTTGTTCACAATTGTTTTTTTAGATTGTTACTCTGGATCTGATTTTTTATGCAGAAATTTGAGATGCATTCCAGCTTATTTATTATGTGATGGATTTGATCATTGCGGAGATAACAGTGATGAAACTGCTAGCTGTTTAAAAGGTATTAAATAGTTTAAAGCAAGGATGGCATTCTGCAGCTCCAGAGATTTTTAGCGTGTGTCCTTAAAAAAATAAAAATAATTTAGCAAGAACGTATTAAGGGCGCGGTTTAGAGAGTATTATAAAACTACAAGCAGAGTTTATGCAATTTGCATTACTCATATTAGTAAAGTATATTAATATTAAAGTTTATCAATATCCAAATTACGGTTTAGGAGTTATGGCTTCTTATTTACTCCTCTACAGCTTGTAGAAAAGATTAGATGAGCTTGATTGAGTTTAGGTTAAGTCTAACTAAGCGTATGGATTTTAATCAAATTTATGGAGCTTGTACTTATATTAATATACTATTTTGATACTAAGTTTCATCAATATCCAATATACGGTTTAGGAGTTATGGCTTTTTTACTATCCTTTAGCTTGAGGAAAGGATTAGGTGATCTTGATTGAGTTAAAGTTATGTCTAACTAAACGTATGGATTTTGATCAAATTTATGGAGCTTGTACTTATATTAATATACTATTTTGGTATAAAGTTTCATCAATATCCAATATATGGTTTAGGAGTTATGGCTATTTTACTATCCTTCAGCTTGAAGGAAGAATTAGGTGAGCTTGATTGAGTTAAGGTTATGTCTAACTAAGCGTATGGATTTTGATCGAATTTGTAGAGCTTATACTTATATTATTAAAATATACTGGTACCAATTTTCATCAATATACAATGTATGGTTTAGGAGTTATGGCTTTTTTACTGTCCTTCAGCTTGAGGGAAGGTTTAGGTGAGCTTGATTGAGTTAAGGTTATGTCTAACTAAGCGTATGGATTTTAATCAAATTTATGGAGCTTATACTTATATTAATAAAGTTTACTGGAACCAATTTTCATCAACATCCAATGTATGGTTTAGGAGTTATGGCTTTTTTACTATCTTTCAGCTTGAGGGGAGGATTAAGTGAGCTTGATTGAGTTGAAGTTATGTCTAACTAAGCGTATGGATTTTGATCAAATTTATGGAGCTTGTACTTATATTAATATACTATTTTGATACTAAGTTTCATCAATATCTAATATACGGTTTAGAAGTTATGGCTTTTTTACTATCCTTCAGCTTGAGGGAAGGATTAGGTGAGCTTGATTGAGTTAAGGTTATGTTATGATTTTGATCAAATTTATGGAGCTTATACTTATATTAATATAGTATACTGGTAAATATTTTCATTAATATCCAATGTATGGTGTAGGAGTTATGGTTTTTTACTATCCTTATTACTATCCTTCAGCTTGAGGGAAGAATTAGGTGAGCTTGATTGAGTTGAAGTTATGTCTAACTAAGCGTATGGATTTTAATCAAACTTATGGAGCTTGTACTTTTATTATTATACTATTTTGGTACTAAGTTTCATCAATATCCAATATACGGTTTAGGAGTTATGGCTTTTTTACTGTTCGTCAGCTTGAGGGAAGCATTAGATAAACTTGATTGAGTTAGAGTTATGTCTAACTAAGCGTATGGATTTTGATCAAATTTATGGAGCTTATATTTATATTAATAAAATATACTGGTACCACTTTTCATCAATATCCAATGTATGGTTTAGGAGTTATGGCTTTTTTTACTATCCTTCAGCTTGAGGGAAGGATTAGGTGAGCTTGATTGAGTTAAAGTTATGTCTAACTAAGCGTATGGATGTTGATCAAACTTATCGAGCTTGTACTTATATTAATATACTATATTGGTACTAAGTTTCATCAATATCCAATATACGGTTTAGGAGTTATGGCTTTTTTACTATCCTTCAGCTTAAGGGAATGATTAGGTAAGCTTGATTGAGTTAAGATTATGTCTAACTCAGCGTATGGATTTTGATCAAATTTATGGAGCCTATACTTATATTAGTAAAGTATAATGGTACCAATTTCTATTAATATCCAATGTATGGTTTAGAAGTTATGGCTTTTTTTACTATCCTTCAACTTGAGTAAAAGAATAGGTAAGCTTGATTGAGTTAAAGTTATGTCTAACTAAGCGTATGGAGCATATACTTATATTAATAAAGTATATTGGTACCTATTTTTATTAATATTCAATGTATGGTTTAGGAGTTATAGCTTTTTTATTACCCTACAGCTTGTGGAAAAGATTAACTAAGATCGATTGAATTAAGGTTATATAAAATTAAGCGTGTTGATTTTAATAAAATTTATGGAACTTGTACTTATATTATTAAAGTATATTAGTACCAATTTTTATTAATATCCAATGTACGGTTTAAGAGTTATGGCTTTTTTACTACCCAACAGCTTGTGGAAAAATCAAGCTCACCTATATTGAGTTAAGGTTATGTCTAACTAAGCGTATGGATTTTGATCAAATTTATGGAACCAGTACTTATATTAATAAAGTATATTGGTATCAATTTTTATCAATATCCAATGTATGGTTTAAAAGTTATGGCTTTTTTACTACCTTACTGTTTGTGGGAAAGTCAAGCTCACTTAGATTGAGTTAAGGTTATGTCTAACTAAGCGTATGGATTTTGATAAAATTTATGGAACTTGTATTTATATTAACAAAGTATATTGGTACCAATTTTCATCAATATCCAATGTACGGTTTAGGAGTTATGGCTTTTTTTACTACCCTACAGCTTGTGAAAAAAATTAACTAAGATTGATTGAATTCAGGTTACATAAAATTAAGCGTATAGATTTAAATCACATTTATGAATCCTGTACTCATATTAATAAAATATATAGATACCAATTTTCATCAATATCCAGTGTACGGTTTAGGAGTTATGGCATTTTTACTTCCTTAAAGCTTGTGGAAAAATCAAGTTCACCTAGATTGAGTTAAGGTTATGTCTAACTAAGCGTATGAATTTTAATCAAATTTATAGAGCCTGTTCTTATATTAATAAAGTATATTAGTACCAACTTACTATTGTACACAACTATAATTAATTAATTGAAAATTCTATTTTCAGAATCCAAAGAAAGAATTCGTTGGTCTCACACACCAAATTTTTTCTTTCCAAAAATAGACAGATATTCATACCTAAAAACAGCAACCATAGTTTTTGTAGTCTGCAGTCTAGGATTAATAACATTAATATTTGCTTTAATCATTCTACTATACAGAATTAATAATCGAAATCGTAGTCAAAGACATCTACAATCTCACCTCCAAACAATCAACGACATGTTGGGTGGGTTTAATATATTTGCAATATTATAATTGAATTAATTAGTTGTTACAATTTTAGAAGAAGGTTCAAATGGTATTATAGAAGAAGAAATTGTATTTTCTGATGAACCTCCTACGTATGAAGCACCACCTAATTATGATGATATTATTAAAATGAATTTGGATGATAAAAAGAAACGCAGAAAATCTCATAGCAAAGCAAATAAGTATTAATTGTGGTATTTTTTTTATATTATTATTAAATTATAATGTTTTAGAAGACCTTGTTCGAGATGTGATATTCAGGTTTCTTTTGTGGGAAGCAATTGCGATTTGCATGCTGATGTATTGGCCAGTACTAGTAGGAGTAGTCAAACTACACCATTACCTATATCGATACCAAGATCTCCCCCACCGGAGTATCGCGTGTTACCAACAATTGAAGTTACAAATGCTGTTGAAATTGATAGTAATTCTGCACCAGTAGTTGAAACTTTAATGGATACAACTCTACATAATTTTGGAGGTAAGGGAAGTTGATTAAATTTTAATATACTATTATTTTAATTTTAGATTCTGCTCGGTATTTGTCTTTGCAAAATATCCCTCATATACCAACCGCATTTCGAAGAAGAATAAGATCTTTGGATTTACATATAACGTCATCTATGATAGTTGATACTGCTTTAAAACTTGAAAATAGTAAACGTTGGTTATCTGATAGTCATATTTTGGTAGATCAACTTAGTTTGGGAGATGATGAGACTGTTTTTGATAGAGGAAATGTTATCAATTCAAGATTAAGGAGATGTGTTTCGATTGATAGGCTTTTTAAATAATTATATGTTTATCCAATTGTATTTTGTGTTTAAGTATTATGATAATATAGTAATCAATAAAATCACAAATTTGACATTAATTCTGTTCTGATATGTATAATAATACTGTTTTGAAATATTATGAAAATTTTAATAAAATGTTTTAAATTGTTAGAGAAAATTATTTATTTTTGTTTTAGACAAGATCAAAGTATCTTTAAATTTCTGGTTTTGGTAGCAACAAACACTTGATTGTAAATTAAGAAAGCCTTCAAACTAATAACGCATTTTTTCTCAGTTGCTATAACAATTAACACCGCAAGTTTCTTTGAGTGTTCTTTCATCAATTATCGGATAAACTTTTTAAGTTCTGCTTGACTCTGCTCGACTGGATTTGCCTGTTTTCAACGTTGCACAGTGTTCTTGGACGTTTGGCTTTAGAACTGTGATCCATTCTGCAACAGGGCATTTCTATTTGTAAACTAAATGGTTTTTGTGAGTTTAAATAGTGACTTTACTAGTTGCTGAAGATAGCGGCATAGCTTTGACCCATCAAGTACACATCCATGATGGTGAGGGCACTTTGTTTCCTGTTTGTGTGGTGTAAAAAGATCCTATTTGGTCTATTGTCTCGTGCTCTCAAGGTTTTCCTGTGGCTTGCAACACTACGTTAGGCAGCGGTGAATATGGGTTTTTATTCTGCTCTAACTCCAGGCCATTAGAAAGATTGCTTTATAAGTTTTGTCACGTCCGAGAAAGCTTGCAGTGTTAGTATCGTGGTGAGACTTTAGTACATCCTGCTTTGCCTATGCTTTGGGTTTGTGGGCACTCTTTTTGGCATTTTTGCTAGGGTCTTACTTTCAAGTAAGTTGACTTGTAGGGTTCTTTTGCATAATGGATGACCGCTGGCAAGTGTTATAATCAGATCGGTTGGTTGTCGGAATTTTTGAGCAGCAAAAGCCGATAGTTGCTATCTGAAAGCTGAATCCACTAACTTGTCTTTTGAGTTTTTAGACAAAACGTCAAGTAAGATGTTAGTACTCTCTGGAGTATATTTCACTGTGAATGTAAACTTTTGTAAAATCAATGGCCATCAAATCAGTTTGGTTTTGACGTCGATTTTCATTGAACAATTTGAACTGGAGTTTCCGCCCACTCACCCAAGCGTTAGTTATTAAGAAGTTTGATGTACTTCTTTTCTGCAAGCGTTAGAAGCCTTTAAGTAAGAGGAGGTGATCGTAATATCAAATCTTTTGATAACTAACTCTTGGGTGGGTAGGTGGGTGGGGCTCTCCAGAACATGATTACAATTGGGTGAATTGAACTGGGGTTTTTGCCCACCCGCCCAAGCGTTTGTTATTAAACATTAAAAGTTGATTCTCTCTGCAAGCATTAGAAGTTATTAAGTCAAAAAAGATGATTGTGATATTAAATCTTTTAATAACTAACACTTGGGTGGGTAGGTGGGGCACTCCAAAGCATGATTTCCATTGGGTAATTTGAACTAGAGTTCTCGCCCAAGCGTTTGTCACCAAAAATTTAAAGTTGCTCTTCTCTGCAAGCGTTAGAAGTTATTAAATCCAAAGCAAGATTACGATTGGGTAGTTTAAACTGAGGTTTTTGCCCACCCGCCCAAGCGTATGTTATTAAAAATTAAAAGTTGATCCTCTCTGCAAGCATTAGAAGTCATTAAGTCAGAGAAGAAGATTGTAATATCAAATTTTTTGATAACTAACACTGGGGTGGGTAGGTGGGGTACTCGAAAGCATGATTTCCATTGAATAATTTAAAATGGGGTTCTTGCCCACCCACCCATGCGTTTGTCATCAAAAGTTTGAAAGTTGCTCTTCTTTGCAAGCGTTAGAAGTAAGTAGACCAATCTATAGCAAAACCAGTTTTTCTGCAAAAGTATACCTACATTTGATTTAGAACTGCGCTTTTACGTTGACTTCCGCTCCATCAACATAAACTGGCGCCGCTACCAAAAATCTAAAAAACATTGAAGGATTTTGGAGTCGATACCAACAACTTTGCTTAAACCAAGACCATCCTTACGGACCTACAAGGAACAAAAATGCTACGCTACCAGAAAGTACTAGGTCTACTTAAAAGACTGTTAGTTCTTGCTTAAAACTAACAATCAATTGTTGGTATAAGCAAAGAACAACCTGTCGGACGCAAACACTTAGCAACAAAAGTGCTAGCAGCAAAGCTAACAATCTAGACCGGCTAGTACCTCCTAACTTTATGGTTCTACCTGTAAGTCTTACAAGTCTTTACTATTGGCTATTGCAGGAAAACTAAGACCACCAAAAAGTTATTGGATTAAACTTTTGGGGGTTGAGACTGTGACTGCCACAGTAAAGCAAAGCCAACACAAATGCTTGCAAGTGCAAAACATTTTTGACATCTTACGCCAAACATTGGTTAAACCTGGAGTGGAAGTAAGCTGCTGAGAAGGTGCGGAAACTATACCGTACCCTAGCAGACTGAGATCAGCTATCAGTTCCACCCGTAAACCAGAAGAAAGTAATAAAGCAGCACCACAACGACAATGCCACCAGACATCAAGGGCAAACCAAAACCGGCCACAACATACTGAGAGGATACTACTAGCCAGAAGTCAAAAAGAACGTCAAAGCCTACGTCCGCCTTAAAACTTAACAAAATTTCACCACAAATTGACTCGTACAGTCTTTTTCAACGTTTCTGAGAGACAACAAGGTGATAAGTTGATAACATGGGACGCTTGCCCAACAGTCGGTCTAAGCACTTGCAACCCCCCACCTGAATTTTCACCAAAATTTCAACACATCTAAAATCCAAACCCGTGATATCCAAAATGCTTACTTCTTAAATTAAAACTTTTCTTCCTAAAAAAACCAACCCAGCCATTACCTAGCTCGGTTAAAATGAAACTTATTAGTTAACGCTCAACACGGCCAATAAGGCCAATTCGTTCAATAACATTGTTAAACTGGTAGTGTTATACATTAAAGCACAAAAACCACAAAGTGCAAAGTTTCCACACCAAAATCAGGCATAAAGTTTACCTGCCAACGTTCTAAAAGCGTTGCTACAAGAATCCTTACTGGTTTTTTGCTAAACTTAAAGACCATTTTTAAGTCCTCTAACTACCAGAGCTGATACACCACAGCTGCTTTGTAAAAACTTTGAAAAACAAGGTAAAAACGTAGCAAAAGCAAGTGAATAGAGACGTAAAGCCAATCTAGCCAGCAAAACAGCCGCAATGAGGCGGCGCCTCTACCCAAAATCCAAGAAACACCAAATAATTTTAGAACTTACAAGAGACAAAACGTCTAAAAATGCTACGCTATCACGTAGGCTTTTAAAAAACATCAAACCTACCTGAAAAATTGTTGGCTAGTACCTCCCAATGTCGGATTTTACTTATCAATTTTACAAAGTTGTAAAAAGCAAGACAAAACGTAGCAAAAGCAAGTGAATAGAGAACTAAAACCAATCTATGGCAAAACAATTTTTTTTGCAAAAGTATGGCTAAATTTAATTGTGGAACCGCGTTTTTAAGTTGATTTCTACGCATCAACATTGTCAGCCGCAATGAGGCTGTGTTGATACCCAAATTCCAAAAAAAAACACTAAAAATTTTTGGGACCTACAAAGATCAAAACGTCCAAAAATGCTACGCTATTGCGTAAGTTATTAAAAAGTACTAGACCTACCTGGAATACTGCTGGTTTTTGCTAGAAACCAACAATTGATTGCTGGCTAGTACCTCTCGACGTCAGATTTTACCTATCAGTTTTACAAAACTTTAAAAAACAAGGCAAAAACGTAATAAGTAGATAGACACCTAGAGTCAATCTATGGCAAAACAAGATTTTCTGCTTAAATATGCCCAAATTTGATTGTGGAACCGCAATGAGACAGTGCTGCTACCCAAATAAAAAAAAAAACACTTAAAGTTTTTAGAACCTACAAAGAACAAAACGTCAAAAAAGTTACGTTATCACGTAGGCTATCAAAAAGTACCAAGCCTACCTGGAAAACTGTTGGTTTTTGCTGAACACCAACAATCAATTGTTGGCTAGTACCTCCTAATGTCAGGTTTTACCTGTCATTTTAGAAAGCTTTAAAAAGTAAGACAAAAGCAACTGAATTGAAAACCTAGAGCCAATCTATAGGAAATCAAGATTGTTTGCAAAACTATGCCAAAATTTGATTGTAAAACTAAGCTTTTGCGTTATCTTCCGCGCCACCAACATTGCTAGCCAAAATGAGGCAGCGCTATTACCCAAAATTCAAGAAACATCAAAGGATTTTAGGACCTATCAAAAAGTATCAAACCGTTTCCGAAAGACTGTTAGTTTTTGCTAAAAACCGACAATCAATTGTTGACTAGTACCTTCCAACGTCTGGTTTTACTTGTTAGTTTTACAAGTCTTTACTATTGATAATTGTGGCAAAACCAAGACCGCCAAAAAGTCATTAGATTACAATTTTTAGAGGTCGACATTGTGACTGCAGAACATTCTTGACGTCTTACGCCAAAGATTAGCCACACTTGAAGTGAAAATAAGCTGCCGGCAAGACGCGGACGAGAAACTATATCTCACTCTAGCAGACTAAGATCAACTATCGGTCCTACCCGCACTGCAGAAAAAATAAAGCAGCACCACAACAACGACTACAACATACTGAGAGAATACCACTGGCTACAGTGCATTACCTGCGCACGGATAAAGGATGATGATGGATTACCGTCATATTCCAACAGCCGCCTCTGGGAACGTATTGCAATTAACTACGCGTTTAGTTTATACTAATCGTAATGAATATGTGCAAGCATTTGCCACGTAGCATACCACCAAAAACGTAACTATCAAGTTCTTGGAGCAACAGGTTTTCTAAAACTTAAAAAAAAACCCAACAAAAATTGATTCTCTCGTACAGTTTTTTTTCAACTTTTCTGAGAGCCAATGAGGTGATGGGCTGACTACATGGGACGCTTGGCTAACAGACAATCTAAACACCCGCGACCCCCCCACTTGGGTTTTTACCGGAAGCTCAACACGTCTAAAACCCAAACTGGTAGGATCTAAAAATATTTACCGCTCAAGTTAAAGCTTCTTTTCTTACTATTAGCCATCACTTGGCTTGGTTAGAATAAAACGTATTAATTGACGCCGTTGCGCAATCCGGTCAAAGAGGCTAATATAGCCAATAACATTGCTAAGCTAGTAGTATCTTACATTAAAGCACAAGAACTACAGAGTGCAAAGTTTCCACAGCCAATTCAGGCACAAAATTTACTTACCGACGTTCTAAAAGCGTGGTTACGAGACTCCTCACCAGTTTTTTGCTAAACGTAAAGACCATTTTGAGTTCTTTAAGTATCTAAGCTAATACACTACAAGTGCTTTGTAAAAGTTTTAAAAACAATGTAAAAACTTAGCAAGACCAAGTGAATAGAGACCTAAAGTCAATGTATGGCAAATCAAAATTTTCTGCAAAAGTATGTTTAAATTTGATTGTGGAGCCGCAATGAGGCGGCGCCGCTACCTAAAATTAAAGAAACATTGAAAGATTTTAGGACCTACAAAGAACAACACGTCTAAAAATGCTACGCTATCACGTAGGCTATCAAAAAGTATCAGGCCTTCCTCTAAGACTATTGGTTTTTGCTAAAAACCAACAATCGATTGTTGGCTAGTACTTCTCAACGTCAAGTTTTACCTGTCAGTTATACAAAGCTTTAAAAACTAAGGCAAAAACGTAGGAAAAGCAAGTGGATAGAAACGTAGAGCCAATCTAATGCAAAACAAAATTTTATGCAAAAGTATGCTCAAATTTGATTGTAGAACTGCGTTTTTACGTTGACTTCCGCGCCATGAACACTAACAGCCGCAATAAGTCGGCGCTGCTATCCAAAATCTAAAAAAAAACTAAAATAATTTAAACCTACAAGAGACAAAACGTTTAAAACTGCTACGCTATCACGTAGACTATCAAAAAGTATCAGGCCTACCTCTAAGACTACTAGTTTTTGCTAAAAACCAACAATTGATTGTTAGCTAGTACCTCCCAACGTCAGGTTTCAGCTGTTAGTTTTACAAAGCTTTAAAAAGCAAAGCAAAAACGTAGCAAAAGCAAATAGATAGAAACCTAAAATCAATCTACGGCAAAACAAATTTTTTTGCAAAAGTATGCTCAAAGTTGATTGTAAAAGAGCGCTTTTTTGTTGCGTCGCTACCCAAAACCTAAAAACACTAAAGGACTTTGAGACCTACTAGCAACAAAACGTCCAAAATAGCATGCTAGTTATCAAAAAGTATCAGGCCCATCCAAAAAACTATTGGTTTCTGCTAAAAACCAACAATCGATTGTTGACTAATACCTCTCGACTTCAGGTTTTAGTTGTCATTTTACAAAGCTTCAAAAAGCAAAGCAAAAACGTAGCAAAAGCAAGTGGTTAGAGATCTAAAACAAATCTATAGCAAAACAAAATTTTCTGCAAAAGTATGCCCAAATTTGATTGTGGAACTGCGCTTTTACGTTGATTTCCGCGTTATCAACACTAACAACAGCAATAAGGCGGCTTTGCTATCCAAAATCTAAAAAACACTAAAGGATTTTAAAACCTACAAAGGACCAAACGTCTAAAAATGCTACGCTATCAAAAAGTATCAGGCTTACCCATAAAACTATTGGTTTCTGCTAGGAACCAACAATCAGTTGTTGGCTAGTACCTCCCGACAATAAATTCTACCTGTCAGTTTTACAAAAAGCTTTAAAAAACAAAGCAAAAACGTAGCAAAAGCAAGTGGAGACTATGACAAAATATTTTTTTTTGCAAAAGTATGCTTAAATTTAATTGTAAAACTGCGCTTTTACGTTGACTTTTGGCGCCGTAACCCAAAATCCAAGAAAAAATAAAAGATTTTGGAATCAATAGAAATGCTTAAATTTGATTGTAAAACCGCGCCTTTGCGTTGGTTTCGGCGCCATCAACATCAACAGCCGCAATGAAGCGGCGCTTCGACCCAAAATCCAAGAAACACTAAAGGGTTTTAAGACTTACAAGAGACAAAAGTCCAAAAATGCTACGCTATTGCGTAGGCTATCAAAAAGTATCAGGCAAACTAGAAAAACTGTTATATTTTGCTGAAAACCAATAATTGATTGTTGGTAGTACCTTCCGACGTCACGTTCTACTTGCCAGTTTTACAAGTTTCTACTATTGGCTATTGCGGCAAAACCAAGGCCGTCAAAGCGTCATTGGATTACAACCTTTGGGGGTTGAAATTGTGACTGCCGTCGTAAAGCAAAGCCAACAAAATGCTTGCAAGTGCAGAACATTTTTGACGTGTTACGCTAATAATTTGCTAAAACTGGAGCGTAAGTAGGCTGCCGTGCGTACGAGGAACTAGCAGATCAACTAGTAGTCCCAACCCTAAAGCAGAAGGAAGTACTAAAGCAGCACCAGAACAACTATATAATATATACTAACCGTAATAGATATGTGCAAGCATTTGCAACGTAGCATACCACCAGAAACGTAATTATTAAATTCTTGGAGCAACCAATCTTTTGCCAATTTGGGTACTCCAATATTGTGCTGAATGACAAAGGACTCCAATTTTAAACCACAAATTTTAAAAACAACCATAAAATGTAAATAGCATTATCTCACCACAACCAAGTATTATCCTCATGCTAACTCCGTGAAACGACGTCAAGCGGAGTTAAAAAAATTGTTTTGGTGCTAGCTAGACAGCCACCGCGGCGTTTCTTGGTCAACTCTCAAACTCGTCATCTAACTAACGCGGCCACCAACTTCACTCCAATTGAAGCCCCACTAGGGGCAAATGTTGCCAAATTTGGAGTTTGAAAAACACTACAAACAAAAGTCCAAAAACTGACCCTAATGCTCCAAAACTCTTCACTATATAAGACAACCTGGACCAGTTGCCTGCGTCGTCAATTACGGAGCCCAGCTAATAATACTACTCTACAGCTAATCTTTTCCAAAACTCCAAGCGACAACATTGTTCCTAAACCAAAATACCGAACAGCGTAGAACATTTCAGGAGAATCCATTCGCTTCCGCAGTTAATACAATATTTTTCCTTAGACTTTGCGGAGCTGAAAAGTCTAATCCATTTAGCCAAAGAAAAGCAATACTTTAGATAAAATACAGAGATTCCCAAGAAATTCAGAAAACAACATCACCCCCTCTAGGCCAACACTACTACAGGTAAATAACCTTTGCACCACAGACACAGAAAGAATGTCACTTCATTTTTTATCATAAAAGTCATCAGTGTTATACTGCAAAAAAAATATCAACATAAAATCTTACATGTCTACACAATCAACAAATTTTAAATTACAACTTACATCCTATATTTTAAACCAATTACAAAATGTTATCAAATTAAAGTATTTATTCTATTAAAATGTACAAGTAATTAAATACTATCTATATACAAAATATACAAAATAAACATGACTTAAATACAATTGGCACAAATTTAGCCAAAAACACAATATGGAATTCTAAATATAATAAAAAATAAATTCTTCGATAATTATTAAAGTACAAATTTTCAATACTAATACTAGACTTAAACTGGATTACATTTAGTCTCACTTTCATTGCATTATAAAATTACCTGATTCAATAATGCAAATAATACAGTAGGAAAAAGGGAGGAATATATACAAATTTTAAACTTACATACATGAATCAGATATTTAGATTATATATTAACCTTAAGAACTGGCAGGAATTTTGGCAACAGTTTGAAAACAGAAAGATCAATATTTTTAAAAAATAAATTGCAGACGCTATTTACAGTAACAATACAATTTCACATTAGAATCTTTGACACATTGACTGTGTTTATAATACCTATCTAATCTACTAATATCTTCATTAATTAAAGTTGATGAATTTACCATAACGGTGCCTTGGAATATGGCATAAGGTGATGTTTCTACTATAAGTAAAAGATATACAACTCCTTCTTGTTTATCTGAGATCCATGCTGATTTAATATATTTTAAACTAAATTTGTCACAATGTTTGTGACCTTCTTCAGTTTGGTCAATTTTATCATTAATACTTTTAATTACAATCGATCCCGCCTCCTGTACTGTTGAATTTTCAATTGATATTGAAATATATTCAGAACAAGCACACCAATGATGCGGTATACCAGCATCTTCACATGATCTATCATAATCAACTTCTTTAAATAAAGATTTACATTTTGGGCAACCACTACTTGGTTTTATACTATAATTCCTTTCTGAATATGCTATTATGTCCTGTAAAGTCATGTAAATATCATAAGGATTTGTTAATCTATTAGTATTAACACGCAAATTTTCATATTCCAAAGGATAAGTTTCTCTAAACCATTGAGGCATCCATATAAAAAAATATGGCAATCTTTCCTCCAACCAGCCTGTATGTGTTGTTAATATATCACCAAAACGCAATCCATGATCACTAATAAAGAAAACAGCAGTAGTTTCAAGCACTCCTGATGTTTTTAAAGTTTCCAATAAATGTCTAACTTTAGTATCCATTCTTGAAGGTGCGTTTAATTTATTATGACTGAACGAATTCATCCAAAAGAAACCAAAATGAGCCGTATTATTAAAAGTAGTCGCAAAATCTGTTATTGTATGAAAAGTTCTTTCACCAAAACTTTCAGGTCCGGCACAATACACCATTTCATCAATATAACCAGATTTTAAATCTTGCGCTGCTATCATATAAGGCCTAAAATAGTAATCAGTCGGCTCATTATAAAAGCCTAATTTATGATAATTAAATGTTCCTATAGTAGGATCATCTTCTGCATATGCTGTAACATAACCTCTTTTCCTAAATTCATACCATAAAAAATTATTGCACTCATCCATTCCTTTTAAAGTTTTGGCATTACATTTTTCACTTGAATTCTGAGCGCTCATACCAGTCAAAATTGCCATTAAATTAGGAAACGTGTTATCACCCATTTTATTATAAGCTTGCAATTCTAACCAGTTGTTATCAACAAGAAAGCTTCTAGTTTCAGGCATTGCTCTTTTCATATTTAATCTTGATATACTATCAATGCCTATAAAGATTATACTTAATGGTCTTACTGCATCAAACAAATTAGAATTGGCTATTTTCTCTTCAATTTCTTTATATAAAGTTATGGGTGAGTAGGCATTAGTATAAACTTCCTTTTTTGATTTTTTATCACGGCATCTTACTATTACTGTTTTATTGGTTATTGTTACATTATCCTTAAAATCCTGACAAGTTGTTTTACTGAAAAATAGAATATTAGTTTAAATTATTTTTAAATTTATTTTCTTACTTAATTTTGTTATCTCTTTGCGTTTCTTTTCCTTCTTGTTGAAATCTTGATATTTCACTGGTGCAACATGAAATGCCATGTTTGGAATATTTCTTTTCTAATTTTTTGTTTACATGGAGAACAGCCTCGGTGTTTTCTTTATTTTTTATCACAAACGTCAAAAGATCTAATTTACTGCAAGGTACGTATGGTGTCTTTTTGGACAGGTGTTTTACTTCCGCGTTGTACGGATCTATATTTGGTATTCTACATTTTGAACTGTACAGTATATAATTAGTGGCTGTAACAAAAAAAAAAAATGATTAGAATTTATATAATATAACCAAATAAAGTTAAGGACAGAATTGTCAGGAATGGTTCCGTGGTAAACCACCGGGAGCGCATCACTCGCACTGTAGTAAAATACCGCCCATGGCGCCGATCACCCAATAAAATCAAACTACCAATTGTGTAATAAAAACAGTACCGAACGTAATAGGCGGAGCCATCGGTGGGCTTATTGTTTACACCCAAAAGTATCCTCATCTTCGGTGCTAGTTTTAAAGCAAACAAATAATCATTTTGTAATAATTTTTGCGGAATAATTTTTTTTATATAAATATCATTAATATAAACTAAGTTTGAAATAAATTGAACAATTTTTACTAATAAACTTTTTTATTTATTATTATATTTTTACCAAAATAGCTTATTCAAATGTTGTTATTATACTCATAATAATGTCAAAAACAGAAATGAATTATCTTAGTTAACTTTCGAGAAAAGCTGCACGATAGTTTTATGAGACAATTTTCCCACCATAATCATAATAATGAGAAAGCGTGGCGCAGTGGTCTAGGCATCCGGCCGCTGTACCAAAGATCGTGGGTTCGATTCCCATATACCGTGATATACTTTTCACGTTCTATACGCTCTCCCACTCCCCAACCCAACTTGCCAGCGTGGGGTTTTACGGCTAAAACCTTCTCTGAGGAGAGATAATTCTCTCCAGTGGTTCGGAATCCACTTAAAACTGTAGGTCCCTTGTAATGTAAGTTGCCAGCATTTACAAGCAGAGAAGAGGCTTATGTCCTGCAGTGGACAGACCAAGGCTGATAGTCAAGTCAATCATAATAATAAAAGCAAAAATGTTGAAAATTGTAAAAAAAACCTTTTTTTAGACCGACCCCGACAAATCGTTTATGCTTGATCACAAAATTAGTCCAACAACAATTGGCGCCCAACGCGTAGAGAAACAAAGATTTTCTAGCTTTACAACCCTTCTAGTCAACAAAAATCATCTTTAAAAAAACAAAAAAAAAACAAAATTTTATTAGCTCTTTTTATCAGCACGCTTTCTTTTAAAATATTAAAACTCTTGGTTCACAAACAAGAAGCCAAGAAGTGGTAGCACAAGAAAACAGAAGCCAACACAGAAGAAAATGCGGATATCAAACGTCTGCGATCTAACCTGAAAAGTACCTGACAAAATTTAACTTTTTTGAAAAACTGGAACGTCATTTTGTTAAGTTTCAAGTCGTAACAATAGCTCATAGATATCAACTTCTAAAAATTACCGCTTTCTTACAACCTACAAAAAGTGCTTAAAATTTTTTTGATTAGCACTACCGTCACGCACGCATGCTTTTAGAATACCAAAAATTTTCGTTCAAAAACAAGAAATCAAGAAGTGGTATCACAAGAAAAAAAGATCAAAACAAAAGCTAACATAGAAAAAAAATCGGGTTCCAAACGTCAATCCGACTGCGATCCAACCTAAGAAGTATTTGCCAAAATTTGATTTCTTTGAACGTCATTTTGCTAAGTCCTAATCATGTCTCATCAATACCAACTTCTGAAAATTACCGCATTCTCACAACTTACAAAAAGTGCTTAGAATGGTCCTACAAGAACATCAAAAAGAAGCTAATCTAAAAGTACAACAATCTACTCTTAACCACCGGACCACCAAGAAACTGAAAACCCGGTAGAAGCGGTTTTGCTTAAAAGAAATTTGCTATACAAAAGAGTACATCCATACCACGGCGGACAGCCCTAAGCCGTTACAAAAAGTCAAGAAGTGGTAGCACAAAAAAAGAAAAATCAAAACAAAAAGTAACACAGAAAAAAACGCGGGTTCCAAACGTTAATCCGACTGCGATTCAACCTAAATCTGCCAAATCTGCCAAAATTTGACTTTTTTGAAAAGCTAGAACGTCATTTTGCTAAGTTTCAAGTCCCAACAATTGCTCATCAATACCAACTTTTGAAAATTACAGCTTTCTCACAACCTACAAACCTAAAATAATTCTACAAAAATAGCAAGAAGAAGTTAATCCAAAAGTACAACAATTTACTCTTAATGGCTAATCTATATAGAAAGTTGTGTATAGACCACCAGGAAACTGAAAAGCCCGTAGAAACAGTTTTGTTTAAAAGAAATTTGCTATACAAAAGAGTACATCCACACCACAGCACTAATAAATAAGTTATATCTAAAAATGGCTACAGCCCTATTATGGATAGACAACTTGATGACGCTGGCTTTAAAAATTAAAAAAAAAACCAACAACCACCACCAACACAAACCAAAACAAGCCATCAACTTTCAAAGAGCCAAAAACCAGTAAATGTCCTAATTTCCTCGGCCCAAACAAGCGTACTACAAGGAAGCTACCACGGATTCAAGTGATCCTCAATGACCAACCATAAATTATCCTCTTCAAAAGCAGAGCAAGCGTAAACTTTGACCAACTTTGTCCAAACAAGACACCTATGGCGTAGGCCAATCAATCCCACTTTGTCATCACTAGAGTAACTAAAAGTCCAGGTAAAAAACATCAAATCCTTACTTGTAGTTCTTCAGTTGGAAAAAGAGATAATTTTTTAAGGCTACGGATTGACGTACAAACTTTCAAAATGCAAGTTTAGGCAATCCAAGATTGAGTACCTAAGTCATTGGTTATCGCCAAAAGCAACAAACCCCTCAGCACTCATCTAACTTAGAACTGAAACTACCCTAAACCCACAACAAGAAAGCAACTACTAAGGTTCCTAGGCGTCTGCATCTGGCTGCGCAAATAAATACCTTATAAAGTTTGAGGACATTGCTAATTCGCTAATTAACCTACAAGAAAAAAACAGGCCATTCCAATAAGCCAAAAAAGTAAAGGCGGCCCATGACCAACCACCAGACTTCCACTGACCAAAACCAATTCTAAAATTTGTGCTGCAAACAGACAACATCTACCTTGGCCTAACAGTCCTCTACCAAAAAAGACGAAAAAGATTAAAAAAAAATAATTTTCAACATTACTACACTAACAAACTAAAGTGCCAAGCAGTCGTATAGGCGATTAAGAAGTTTTGAACTCGTCGTCCGACTCCAAACCCAAATTCACAAACAAATCCATCCTGCTTACAAAACTGAGTTTTTAGAGAGAACACGTCTTCGGAAAAACTGACCACTTTTCCAATGCTCTTTTTCGACAACCAGATAGAGAACCGGTGAAAGAAATGGACAAAGACATAGACCAAATGATGTATGAACAGGAATATAGCACGATTCAAATAGTAGAAATGCGATACAACAAAAGGATGTATAAACAACTTCAAAAAAATTTTCCACCGCAGCACAGAAGACAAATACTTAGCCAACCTAGACACCGGATACCAAATAGACAAAAATTAAGCTTTGGCCAAAATAAAAAAAAAAAAAAATGCCTCCAAAGATGCAAGAAATTCATTTAATACTACAATGGGAAAACAATTATTCAAGTTTATCAAAACGTGTTTTAACGGCGCTACAGTAAAAGAAGAAAAAAAGGCCCAGTTGCAACCCAAACCAACGGACAGACCCTGGAAGAAGATAGCGATTGTCTACGTAAACCCGTACATGGTCACCCAAAAAAGAAACCAATGCATTTTTAGTATTAATTGCCACCAGCTAGAAAACATACCGACAGAATCTTCTACCGCTCGGGTATCCACAAATCATCTTGTCTAACAACAGACCACCATTTACTTACCTGCAAAAAGTGAAAATGCTTTCACCATACTACCTACAAGCAAACTTAGTAGAAAATTGATACAATCAACTCAAAAATGACCTATAAATCTTCATTGCAAAAAATCCAGAAAGAAATAAGATAAACTAATTTCTCTTGCTTTGTTTCAGCACCAACAGCAACGCACCAACAAAACTACCAACTTAACATCTAGCAAGACCCTGCTAAAAGCAAACTTCACGGTACCAGACCTCTGCAACAATCTCAACAAAAAGCACAGGACGGAAAACAGATTGGAATCTAAAAATTCAAAACTAGCCTAAAATTATTCTACAAACTTTTCTAAAAATTACTACCTTTTCCAAGCATTTTTAAATATTTTTAAAAACCTATGTGTTAGAACCAAACATAATATATAAATTGAGATATTTCTTGATAAGCATAAATATTGAACACAGTTTATAAATATTGAGTCAGTGGATTAATACAGTGTTTTCGCTCGCCCGCCCATTGTTTGTTATCAAAAAATGTGACAGATTGAATAACAGTTGTCACTAATACGTCAAAAATGAGCACAATAACCAATTTCTTGATAACTAACACTTGGGCGGGTGGGCAAGAATACAGTGTTTCCGCCCACACGCCCAAGTGTTTATTATCAAGAAAATTGCTTATTTGCACACTTGTTGCGTTTCTGCTATTTTTAATGTGACAGATTGTATGACAGTTGTCACTAATACGCCAAAGATAGGCACAATCACAAATTTCTTGATAACTAACACTTGGGCGGGTGGGCAAGAATACAGTGTTTCCGCCCACCCGCCCAAATGTTTGTTATCAAGAAAATTGTATTCGCACACTTGTTGCGTTTCTGCTGTTTTTAATGTGACAGATTGAATGACAGTTGTCACTAATACGTCAAAGACAGGCAAAATAACATTTTTTTTTTGGTAACTAACTCTTGGGCGGGTGGGCGGAAACACAGTTTATACATATTAAGTGGGAAGGAATACAGTTTATAAACATTTGGTCGGTGGTTTAATAGTGTTTCCGCCCACCCGCCCAAGTGTTTGTTATCAAAAATTTTGCTTATTCTCATACTTGTTGCGTTTTTGTTGTTTTTAATGTAACAGATTGAATGACAGTTGTCACTAATACGTCAAAGATGAGCACAATAACAAATTTCTTAATAACTAACACTTGATCGGGTAAGCAAGAATAAAGTTTATAAATAATGAGTCAGTGTTGTGATACAGTGTTCCCGCCTACCCGTCCAAGTGTTTGTTATCAAGAAATTTGCTTATTCTCATACTTGTTGCGTTTTTGTTGTTTTTAATGTAACAGATTGAATGACAGTTGTCACTAATCCGTCGAAGGCCGGTACAACAACAATTTTTTTTGGTAAGTAACACTTGGGCGGGTGGGCGGTAATACAATTTATAAATATTAGGTCGGTGGTTTGATACAGTGTTCCCGCTCTCACAATTGTTGCGTTTCTGCTGTTTTTAATGTAACAATCTGAATGACAGTTGTCACTAATACGTCAATGGCAAGCATAATAACAATTTTTTTTGGTAACTAACACTTGGGCTAATAGGCGAGAACACACTTTATAAATACTGTGTCGGTAGTTTGATACAGTGTTCCCGCCCACCCGACTAAGTGTTTGTTATCTAGAAATTTGCTTATTCTCACACTTGTTGCGTTTCTGTTGGTTTTAGTATGACAGATTGAATGACAGTTGTCACTAATACGTCAAAGGTGAGCACAGTAACAATTTTTTTGGTAACTAACACTTAGGCGGGTGGGCAAGACTACAGTTTATAAATATTGAGTGGGTAGTTTGATGCAGTGTTCCCGCCCACCCGCCCAAGTGCTTGTTATCAAGAAATGTGCTTAATCTCACACTTGTTGCGTTTCTGTTGTTTTTAGTATGACAGTTGTTACTAATAAGTCAAAGGCGGGCACAATAACAATTTTTTTTGATAACTAACACTTGCGCGGTTATAAATATTGGATCGGTGGTTTGATGCAGTGTTCCCGCCCATCCACCCAAGTGATTGTTATCAAGAAATTTGCTTATTCTTACACTTGTTGGGTTTGCTGCTGTTTTAAATGTTTAAAGTAATTTCTAATACTTACTGTTATATGTATAAACAATTTCAGTAGGTCTACTATTTATTACTAAAGAATATTTATATATAAAGCAGAGGCATATGGAAGGTATCATTAGAAATAGAAAAACTGCTTTCCGCGTCACTCCAATGGGGATTTTTGAATTTTCCATTTTGCATTTTCTGAAACAAATAAAAACATATTAATAGCAACGCAATCAAAGGTTATTTTTGTAATATTTATTTATATTAAGAAGACTATTAATGTATATAGTTACGTAGTAAAAAATATAAACTATATTTTATTGTGCACATAAAATATTGAGTTGTATTCCACTGAGAGGATGCGGATCTCTGTCGCCATGTTCATGAAATTGCAACGTGGAGGATTGCACTGGAAAAAGCTCTTTGAGGCGAAAATCAATAACGATAAAAGGGCTAATAAATATCCACTACAGTAAAAATAATACCTCTCTATAGAGTCAAGAATTGTGCAAAGTTGCAAATAATTATAATGTTATTTTTATGTTTTTATTATTTATTTATGTTGCGGTAAAATTACTGAATATTTCATAGTGAAGTTATCTTATACTTGTCTGTATAAATATATCAAGGGGAAATGGTTAGAACGAAAAAGGTATTTTATGTTGATTTGACGCTTTCCTTCCTGCGCTGAGGAAGTTTTATGTGTGTGAACTTTATGTGTTGCAAGATTAAAATCTCTAGAGAGCTTTTTGCACGTTTTACTGCGGATTTAATAGGTGTGGTTTACTTGTCCGAATCAGTATTCTTCTGTTCAGATAGATCAATATAGAATGAGTTTGAATAGAGATGGCTAATGGTTATTAAGTTCATCGTAAATAATGTAGAAAGGTGTGTTTTATTTGAATATTTGGTGCTAGTAAAAAATAATTTTGAGTTTAATGACTTTTTCTGTCTAAAAGAACGTTATAAAAAATAAGTTATAACTACAGTAAAAAAATCAAGCTTTTTGAATTAATTTATTCAAAAATAAAATTATTTTTTGTTTTAAAATGTATTTTTTCAATTTGAATACAGTTTTACCGTAAAATAAAATGTCTCACTTTAGAACTAAAGCGACAAATATGTTAAAAATATTAGTTTAATATTACACAGGCTGACCAGACGTACTTTTTTTTAGTAAAGTGTATCTTATGAAATATTTTTTAGTTCAAAATATACTCTTTTTTCAACAATTTGTTAAATTTTACTGCAAAATTGTTAATCAAACTATCAAATTATAAAGCCAATCTTTAAAACTGTAAATTTGGCCTTTAAATTAAAAATTTGTGATTAGTCAAATTAGTCAAACTGTTAATCCGGCGTTAAAAAGTGTAAATGCAGCATTCAAAAATAAAAATCCGGCCATCAATTTGATAAATTCTTCTGCCAACAAATTCAAATCATAAATACTGCAAATTTGGTTTTTAAAACTGTAAATACGGCTTTCAAAGTGTTAAACTTTACTGCCAAACTGTTAATTTGATCTTTGAATTATAAACCTGGCCTTTAAACTGCCAATATGGTATTTAAAAGTGTAAATGCGGCCTTTAAAAATGTAATTCTGGCTACAAACGTATTAAATATTACTGGCATAGTAATAATCCGGTCTCTAAGTTATAAATCCAGCATTTTATAAATTTGACTTTTAGAATTAGAAATTCAAATAACAATATTTGATTTTAATAAAAAAAACTGACAGTACGCTAATTTATTATGAAAGAAAAAGTATTTGTAGTTTTAAAAGTGTAAAACTTCACTGCCAAACTCTTTATCCGGCTTCTTTATTAACAATCCGGCCTTTAAAACTGTTAATCAAGCTTTTAGAACTAAAAACTCAGAAACTAACGTGTTAAAATTTACTGCTAAACTACTAATCCAATCTTCAAATTATAAATCCGGGCGTTAAAACTGTAAATCCGTCTTTCAAAGTGTAAATCCGGTCTTTAAAGTGTTAAATGTATCTGTTAAACAGTAAATTTAGCTTTTGCATTATAAATCCGCTAACTAATATGTTAAACTATATTGATAAACTGTAAATTTGTATTTTAAATTTTAAATCTGATTTTTAAACTATCCGGCTTTAAAGTCTTCAAAAACAAAAACCTTGTCACCAACGTGTCTAATGTACTGCTAATTCGGCTTCAAAATTGTTGTGCCCAGTTCTTTATAGTGTCAATAGTTAAAATCGTATTGAACAGTGTTTTTTGCCTAACTTTGCGGGGCAAGTTGGTTCCAATTGACTAGTTGAATGCATTTTTATTCAGCTGTACGTCCGTTATTAAGACGGTTTTAGAAAAAAAAAACGTACTCAATTTTGTCATTTTTTTTCAAAAATTACAAAATCCGGTCATAAAATATTAAAATGTTTTCAAAAAGCATCTGAACAAAAATGGTTGAAAAGTGTAAAATTCTATTAAAATTAACAAAATTCTGTCTTAAAACATTAAAATAATGTCAGAAAGCACCAAAATCCGGCCAAACTGTTGAAAAGTGTAAAATTCTATTCTTAAATTTCAAAAACAGCAAAATGCAGCCTTTGAACATGAAAATATGGTTAGAAAGTAACATAATCAAGCTATAAACTATTAAAAAGTTTATATTTTATTTTTTTTATAAAATATCAAAAATGTCAAAATCCGGTCATAAACTTTTAATAGGTGCAAGATTCGATTACTAAAAAAAAAAAAATAAATTGTTGAAAGAGGCAAGACAAGATTCTATTTATAAAATGTGAAAACAGCAAAAGTTGTTAAAAAATGCAAAATTTGATTTATAAAAAAAAAGTTTGGCCATATAGTTCAAAATATTGTCAGAAAAGCTTTAAAATCTGGCCCAAAACTCTTTAAAAATCCATTAATATAATGTCAAAAACAGCAAAATTCAACTATAAACTGTTAAAAAGTGTAAAATTCTTTTTTTAAAACGCAAAATTGGATTAGAGTGCCCGCCCACCCGCCAAGTGTTGGTGATCCAATTTCTTGCTCACTAACACTTGGGTGGGTGGGCGGGAACAAAGTTCAAACTTTGTGCGCAAGTAGTTTGGATTGGAGTTGCCCACCCACGCGCCCAAGTGATTGTGATCCAATTACTTGCTCAGTAACACTTGGGCGGGTGGGCGGGACCTAATATCAAACTTTGAGCGCGTGTGTTTTGAATTTGTGTTGCCCGCCCACCCGCCCGAATGTTTGTGATCCAATTTCTTGCTCACTAACACTTGGGATTGGTGGGCGGAAACTAAGTTCAAACTTTGTGCGCGCGTAGTTTGAATTGAAGTTGCCCACACACCCGCCCGAGTGATTGTGATCCAATTTCTTGCTCAGTATCACTTGGGGCGGGTGGGCGGAAACTAATATCAAACTTTGTGCGCGTGTGTTTTGAATTTGTGTTGCCCGCCTACCCGCCCGAATGTTTGTGATCCAATTTCTTGCTCACTAACACTTGGGTGGGTGGACGAGAAGTAAGTTCAAACTTTGTGCGCGCGTAGTTTGAATTGGAGTTGCCCACACACCCGCCCGAGTGATTGTGATCCAATTTCTTGCTCAGTAACACTTGGGCGGGTGGGCGGGAACTAATATCAAACTTTGTGCGCAAGTAGTTTGGATTGAAATTGCCCACCCACCCGCCCGAGTGTTTGTGATCCAATTTCTTGCTCACTAACACTTGGGTGGGTAGGCGTGAACTAAGTTCAAACTTTTTGCGAGCGTAGTTTAGATTGGAGTTGCCCGTCCACCCGCCCAAGTTTTTGTGATCCAATTTCTTGCTCACTAACACTTAGGTGAGTGAGCGGGAACTAAGTTCAAACTTTTTGCGAGCGTAGTTTGGATTGGAGTTGCCCGCCCACCCGCCCAAGTGTTTGTTATCTAATTTCTTGCTCACTAACACTTAGATGGGTGGGCGGGAACTAAATTCAAATTTAGTGCGCGTGTCGTTTAGATTTGTGTTGCCCACCCACCCGTTCTACAACTTTTAATAGAGATAAGAGCAAGAAACCATTAAAAAACGCAAACATTGATATATATGTATCTAAAATCAAAAAAGTATCAACAAATTGTCAAAAAAAAAAAACAAAATCCGTCATACAAAATTTTGTTCATGGAATGTCAAAATAGCAAAATTTGACCATAAACTGTTGAAAAAAGCAAAATTCTTTTCATGAGATAACAAAAATATCAATATTTGGTCATATTCTGTTAAAAGTGCAAAATGTTATTCATTATATATTAATAGCTAAATCCGGCAACAAGTGCTAAATTCTATTCACAATATGATAAAAATAGCAAAACTTGACTATAAAGTTATAAAATACTCCAAAAAAGAACTTTAATCTGTTGAGAAGTGCAAATTTTTAATTCTGAAATTACAAAACTACCAAAATCTGGTCATAAACTGTTGAAATGTGCAAAAATCTATTCATAATATGTCAAAATTTGTCCATAAAATATCAAAATATAATCAGAAAGCACCAAAAGTGCAAAATTCTATTTATAAAATGTCAAAAATAGCAAAATACGGTCATAAACTGTCTAAAAGTTCTATTTATAAAGTGTCAAAAACAATATGATGATGATGAATATGGCTATAAATTGTTGAAAACTGCACTAATGAAATCTCAAAGATAGCAAAATAACAGTCAAAAGGTACAAAATTCTATTTATAAAATGTCAAAAAAGCAAAATCCAGCCATAAACTGTTGAAAAATGCAAAATACTATTTACAAGTATCAAAATATCAAAATATTGCTAATAAAAACCAAAATTTGGCTCAAAACTGTTGAAAAGTGCAAAATTCTATTTACAAAATGTCAAAATTAGCAAAATCCAGCCTTAAACTGTCAAAAAATACAAGATTCTACTTATGAAGTTGTAAAATCCGGCTATAAAGTATAAAAATATTGTCAGAAAGAACCAAAAATCCGACCATAAAAAATTGAAAAATGCAAAATTTTATTTATAAAGTGTCAAAAATGGGAAATATTCGGCCATTAAAAGTTGAAAAATGCAAAATACTATTAATAAAATGTCAGAATGAACACAATTTGGCATAAAATATAAAAATACTGTCAAAAACTTTTAAAAAGTGCAAAATTTTATTTATAAAATGTCAAAAATAACATAATCCTGTCATAAAGTATTAAAATATTCTCGAATAGACGGCCGTAAATTGTTGAAAAAAGCAAAATTTTATTCATAGTTTAAAATTAAACAATTAAAGACATGTCCAAAGACCACTACTTTCACATATACTGCCTTTATTAGTGTATTTCAGCCTTTAATTTATTTAATTAACATTAATACTAACAAATAATAATAATAATTATAATACTATAATAAATTAATTCTATAATAATGTTAAGGTGAATCGTGACACGAAGAGCCCTCAGTATCAATTGAAGGTTACAACGCAACGTAATTTAATTTGCTAATGATATTCATTGTTAATTAGTTCCTCTACGTAGTTGTTCTAAAGAATCGATAAATTTCTAATTATATATTGCTCAAACATAATATCAATTTAATATTATAATCAGTTAATTAACATTTCAATTGAATACAATCATTTCTAATGCAAAACGTGTTGAATAAACTTCGCACTATTATGAGTCAACACTATTATTTTAATGTCTTGAGAATAAATGCGTGTATAGTATATGAAAGAAATTGTTTTGGTTTGTAATAATGATAAATGAGTTTACTTACTACTTACTATAGACTATTACTTAAGTTAAGTTTCATTATATTATTTAAATAATATAGTTTTATTGGGCAAGATTTTTTGCAAAGTAAAAACGAAAAAAGAAAAACTTTTAAACATTAATTTTATAATAAATAATGTTCCATATCTCCGAAACCGTTGCTATGACAACCCATGTTTATTAAAACTTTTTTGTTTGTTGTGGTTCGTACGTACACCACCAACTTAAATATTTTACATTATTTTTTCAACACCATGTATATAATAAAATGTTTGTTTTTAGCTCTGAGGAAGGCAGAAACGTTAGTTATTAAATATCTACGCTATAAGCTAGTAAGATAAATAAAACACATTTACTATGTACTGTATCACAAATATATTTAAAAACCGTAACATGTTTCAACCTTCTACAAGGCCATCATCGGACGGTAATACGAACAAGTATCATCGTTTGATAATGGCCTTCTAGAAAGTGGAAACATGAGTAAATTATCTATTCTACACAGATCATTTTTTTTTGTTACTTTAGTAACTTTCCAACAGTTTTAATTAATAATCTGACAGTGTTGCCAACTTCTAACAGTTATAATAGTAACACAATATAATAGTTTTATTAAGAAACAAAGCAAACAATGTTTGACATTTAAAATGTGTACATTACTTTAAAGACATTTTTTTGATACATTTTGATTTTTTTTCACAGGTTTAAAACAGATATTTTAATATTAAAATTTTGACAGTTTTTTCTTTTCTGTCTATTGCTTTGACTGTTTTTTTGTCTTAGGGTGTAAAGTGATAAACCACGTTTCATAAATTGACGAAAAAACTTGACTTTATTGCTGTGAAACTTTTGCCAAACATTCAATTGATCAATGTGCAATGTACAGCATTTTTGAAATTTCGACGGTCATTCAATACTATTTTCTAGATTTTCTTTACCATTTCTGACATTTGGTCAACCACTGAAATGTTTATGTTGGCAACTCGTACGACCTCTTTTAAACTCTGCTAGCCATTTTACTGTTGTATACAAAAGAAAAGATCTTTTCAGAAAAGAATCTAACTTTGTTTTAATATTGTTTAGACTGAGGACACACAATACCCATTTTTTTCCATGTTTGCAAATTCACTTAATAGTGAACGCTACTAACACGGAAGAACGTAAAAGTTTTTGAATATTTTGCCAGTAGTTTGATATATGGTTATGGTTATGGTTATATGGTTGGAATTTGTTATCAAGCTTACCTCTGACGTATTAATGACAATTGTCATTCAATTTGTCATATTAAAAATAGTAAAAGTGCAACTAGTGTAAGAATACTGCAATTTCTTAATAACAAACACTTGGGCGGGTGGGCAGGAACACAGTTTAAAATTAATGGGTTGGTGGTTTGATATAGTGTTCCCGCCCATCCGCCCAAATGTTAGTTATCATAAAATTTGTTATTAAGCCCACCTTTGACGTATTAATGACAATTGTCTTTTAAGCTGTCATAGTAAAAACAGTAGAAGTGCAGCTAGTGTAAGAATAATGCAATTTCTTAATAACAAACATATGGGCGGGTGAGCGAAAACACAGTCTATAAACATGGGGTCGGTGGTTTGATAAAGAAATTTGTTATTCTGCCCACCTCTGACGTATTAATGACAACTGTCATTCAATCTGTGATATTAAAAACAGCAGAAAAACAGTTAATGAAAGAATAATGCAATTTATTGATAACAAACATTTGGACAAGAACACAGTTTAAAAATAATGAGTCGGTGGTTTGATATAGTGTTTTTGCCCACCCGCCCAAGTATTTGTTATCAAGAAATTTCTTATTATGCCTACTTTTGACGTATTAACGACAATTGTCATTCAATCTGTCATATCAATAACAGCAAAAGTGTAATTGGTGTAAGAATAATGCAATTTCTTAATAACAAACACTTGGGCGGGTGGGCGGGAACACAATCTATGAATATGAAATCGGTGGCTTAATAAAGTGTTCCCGCCCACCCGCTCAAGTATTAGTTACCAAGAAATTTGTTAATATGCCCACATTTGACGTATTTATGACAATTGTCATTCAATATGTCATATTAACAACAGCAAAAGTGCAGTTAGTGTACCGCCCACCTGCCCAAGTGTTAGTTACCAAGAAATTTTTGTTATTATGCCTACATTTGACGTATTAATTCTTAATAACAAACACTTGGGCGAGTGGGCGGAAACACTGTATAAAACCACCGACCCAATATTTATAAACTGTGTTTCCGCCCACCCGCCCAAGTGTTAGTTATCAAGAAATTTGTTATTGTACCCACCTCTGACGTAACAGTGACTACAGTCATTCAATCTGTCATATTAAAAATAGCACAAACACAACAAGTGTGAGAAGAAGCAAATTCCTTGATAACAAACACTTGGGCGGGTGGGCGGGAACACTGTATTAAACCACCGACCCAATATTAATAAACCGTGTTCCAGCCCACCCACCCAAGTGTTAGTTATCAAGAAATTTGTTATTGTACCCACCTCTGACGTATTAGTGACTACTGTCATTCAATCTGTCATATTAAAAACAGTTGAAACGCAACAAACCCACCCGCCCAAGTATTAATTGTCAAGAAATTTGTTATTATACCCACCTCTGACATAATGATGACACATGTCATTTAATTTGTCATATTAATAACAGTAGAAGTGAAGCTAGTGTAAGAATAATGCAATTTATTGATAACAAACACTTTTGCGGGTGAGCGGGAACACAGTTTAAAAATAATAGATCGCTGGTTTGATATAGTGTTCCCGCTCACCCGCCCAAGTATTAATTGTTAAGAAGTTTGTTATTATACCCACCTCTGACATAATGATGACACATGTCATTTAATTTGTCATATTAATAACAGCAAAAGTGGAGCTAGTGTAAGAATAATGCATTTTCTTGATAACAAACACTTGGGCGAGTGGGCGGGAACACTATCTATAAACATGGGGTCGGTTGTTTGATAAAGTGTTCCCGCCCACCCGCCCACGTGTTAGTTATCATAAAATTTCCTATTATGCCCAATTCTGACGTATTAATGACAATTGTAATTCAATTTCGCATATTAAAAATAGCAAAAGTGCAGTTACTGTAAGAATAATGCAATTTCTTGATAAAAAACACTTGGGTAGATGGGCGGGAACACAGTTTTTGAATATTTAGCTGCTGGTTTGATATATTGTTCCCGCCTACCCGCCCAAGTATTAATTGTCAAGAAATTTGTTATTATGTCCATCTCTGACGTATTCATGACTATTTTTATTCAATCTGTTATAATGAAAACAGCAGAAGTGCAGCTAGTGTAAGAATAATGCATTTTATTGATAACAAACACTTGGGTAAGTAGGCGAGAACACAGTTTTTGAATATTTGGCCGGTGGTTTAATATATTGTCCCCGCCCACCTGCCGAAATGTTAGTTATCAAGAAATTTGTTATAGTGCCCACGTTTGACGTATTTATGTCATTGAATCTGTCATATTTCTTACTTTTTTGACAGTTTTACAAATTTTTTGACAGATGTAGTAACTTTTTAACAGATCTAGTAATATTTTTAACAATTTTGAATAAAATTTGTCACATCTGACAGATCAGATTGTAATTGTTTCATAACATTGTTGTAAACTGTTTAGTAACCTTTTGGCATTTTAAATAGTTTTTGACAGATTTAGTAATACTATTGATCAGTTTAAAACTATCTAACTGTCTATTGTTTAACAGTTTTTGTAACAGTTTAGAATACAATTTGTCAGATCTAGCAAGTTGCTTCCAATTTATGGCATTTTTATAAAAGTTTAAATATGATGTAGTAATTTTTTGACAAATCGCAATACGTTTTGACATACCTGGTAGATTGCACTTATTTTATTATATTGGTGTACTTTGTTTGACTGTTTTTTGACAGTTGTAGTAACATTTTGAACAGTTTAAAATTTTATTTGACAGATCTGCCAAATTTATGTCAATTTATTACATTGTTAAAAATGGTTTGACAGTTTTAGTAACTTTTTGACAGTTGTAGTAATATTTTGAACAATTTAAAATCTTGCTTGACAGATCTGGAAAACTTATGTCAATTTATTACATTGCTAAAAGCAGTTTTAGTAACTTTTTGACAATTGTAATAACTTTTTGACAGTTGTAGTAATATTTTGAACAGTTTTTAATCCTGTTTGACAGATCTGCCAAATTTATGTCAACTTACTACATTGTTAAAAATTGTTTGACAATTTTCGTAATTTTTTGACAGTTGTAGTAATATTTTGAACAATTTAAAACCTTGCTTGACAGATCTGGCAAATTTATGTCAATTTATTACATTGTTAAAAACTGTTTGACAGTTTTAATAAGTCTTTGACAATTGTAGTAACATTTTGACAGTTTAAAATCCTGTTTGACATATCTGGCAAATTTAAACTGACTTTTTACATTGCTAAAAACTATTTGACATTTTTAATAGATATTGTAGTATGATATACAGTTTAGTAATTTTTTGCCAAATGTAATTACAGTTTGACAGTATTTTTTGGAGTTTAAAATACTATTTGACATGTGTATTATATTTCTGCCAACATTACTGTAAATTGTTAAAGTATTTTTTTAACAGTTTAGAATACTATTTGTTAGAACTGCTGCATTTTTGTCAACATAAATTATTACTGTACTTGTTTGGCAGAGTTTTAGTAACTTTTTGATAGACATAGTAAAATTTTTGACAGTTTAGTATAATGGTTCTGCACCCTATAAGATTTTTACACACATCTGTAAACTGCAAAATTATATTTTTTTTTTCCAAAACCGTTTCTAAGCAAGCTTTTCTTAATATTTTGGGGTGGGGCTCAAAAATTCTAGCTTTGCTACTAATAATAATTGAAAACGGTTTACTTTAGAGCATTAAATTAGACTATATTTGGACAAACACAAAATTGTGACCTATTATGTTGTAGTTAATGAATAAATACTAAATATTACGTTTTAAATGTATTCGTTTTTAGTATAAAATATGTTAATTGTTGAATGAAAATCTATCTGACTTTTTTCAATTAATATGATCTCTAAAAAATAATCTAACGTATATTTTAATTTGACAAATATAAACACTTTAATTTTCTTTAATTTTCTTTAAAATCAGTGGTTACACCCATTTATTACTTATGATAATTTTGTGCTTTAATGAACAATCTTATTTGATAAACAACGGTCTGGTTGAGTGCAAATTAAAGACATACTAACAATAAAATATTTTAATAACATTATAATCTTGGATTAAAGAATTATTTTAGAATTTTTAAAAACCATTTCTAAATAATTAATTAATATAATAAATTTTATCTACAAAGCTTTTTTTACATTCATTTATAATTACATAATATTTTTTAATAAACTTTTTAATTAATTTTAGTATGTTTCAAAATTACTTCTTTGCATGCACGGTAATTAAATGATAATTATAACTTTTTAATAACTTAAAATTCTATAAACAAGCATATTAATTGAAACAATAATTTTACACAATATTTTATATAAAAAGGTAACAATGCAACTCACTGAATATATAAAGCATTTATCTTGAAAGGTCATGATGTAAATGTATCCATTATTAATGAAATCTTTCACAGACACACTCGCGTTTTCAGTCATATCGCGCCCTAGGAAATACACCGACGTCGGTTTTCCAGGATGAATTTCCCACTGAATCCTTGGTACTAAATATCAATAATATTGAGTCTGCATCTGCGCGCACGGTGTGCGGAAGAGATTCGCCGCCGAGCCGGTATAATTATAAATGAAAATTACGAAAATTATATTACAAAATAGTATGAGGTTGCGACGTCGTCTACATGTTGCTATAAATAATCTTTAGCTGATTAATATGATTTGTGAATGCAGCTATTATATAAGCGTTGATTTCAATGCCATTTATTTATTGCCGATTTGACGTATTGTAATCTCGATGATTTAATACTTTTTTTGCTGATTGATTGTATTTTTTATGTTTATGTTATGGTATTAATATGGTTGCATGTGCATTGATTGGTTTGGTTTTAAATTGTTATACATTTTTTATGAATCGTTTCTGTTACTATACATTTACATTTAAACGGAAATATAAAATTATGTTTGCGTATAAAGCAATAATAATTTTAATTACCATACAATTAAAATTTTATTATCAAAATTGTTTATTTAAAATAAGAACTGTTTAGTATTTGGGTATATATACGCGTCATACGTTAGGTTTATGCAGTCTTTCAGACACAGATGCTTTTTCTGTCAAACTGTCTAGGTTTGGCTTAGACCATATACACTTATAGACACGCCGCGTGCTATTTTCCACTCGTTGCATGGTGAAGCCAACATAATGTTTTATGTCCACAACTGACGTCATGCGTTAGTGTAGACCCAGGCCCGTTAATGGTCTAATTTTACAATTTTAGTAAACGTTAAGAAACACAATAAAATACAAAAGTATATTTCAATATTAATTATTATTATTTAAAAAAAGTTTGTTATTGACATTATATCTATAAGAAATAACTTAATATTAAGAGTATTTAATACCAATAGCACTTGTTTGCATCACAAAATTCAATATTTGGTAATTAAATAACTAAGTAACCTACACGAGTTTAACATATAGCTTTTTGCTATATGCTTGTTCTTGCCCACAACTGACGTCATAAGCACCGATAATGCTGGCTTCACAGAGTTGACAAAAGGCGTGTCTATAAGTTTATATGATCTAAGAGGTTTGGTAGTAGTTTGAAGTGAGCTGGTTATTGCCTTACGGATTTTCATACAAAATCTGCTACACGAATGCTGTTCCCGGCCACTTTCTCCTTATAGCTTCTACCTTTGTCTGTCTCTTTTGCCTTTTTGTATCTTTTTATCTGCACTGGCATCGAGCTTTGCATTCTCTTTTTTCTCCAATCCGTGTGCTATTTATTTAATTATTTGGTTTGTCCTCACTTTCTTCACTTTTTTTTCATCGTATTCTTTCTTCGTTATAAATAGTTTATGCAGTTCTATTAGTTGTATTCTTTTTGGCAGTCTAAATTTGTTAGTTTTACGTCCAGTGATTTCCTTCTATCTCCATTTAGAATTACTTTTTTGTGTCCTTTCGTTGCCTGGTATATTCTGACCATCTCAAAAGTTGCGTTATCTGTCAACCTCGAGATGGCGTATTTGGTATTTGTTTTGTTATTTCTATTATTCTGCTTTGCTTCAATATTTCTTTGTTTCTTCTTATTATCTCTGCGCTATTTTGTTTAGTATTGTAGTCTTTGCAAATATTCTTCTGTTTTCTGCTATTTCTTGGTATGCACAATTGTCCTGTTCTTTCTTATTTATTTTTTTAATCTTTTTTTGTTTTCATTTTGCTTCTTTCGTTTCTTTCGTTTCTTTCGTTTCTTTCATTTCTATTTGCTTTCAAGTATATTTTCTAGTTTTTTTATTTTCCTCTCACGTTTTGCATTTTACTGCAGTATGTTCTGCATTATTGTGTGTTTTTTTTTTTGACAGAATCTTTTGTCTTCTTTGTTTTTTTTATTTTTGCAAAAACTTTCCAAAAGCTCCATGTCCAGTCATTATTTGTGTTGTGGTGTTTTGGGTTTGTTCTCCACCCATTTTTTAATCTCCGGGATTAGTTTTGTTGTCCATTTTCTCTTTTCTCCTCTATTCCACTGTTTCTGCCATTTATCCATCGTCTTTTCTCTTGCTTTTAGCTTTGTTTTCATTTTTTCCAGCATTATATCCGCCGCAATCACCTTTTGTGCAACCATTCTGTAAACCCTGATGATCCTTAACAAATTGGCTCTTGTAACTCTTTTTATTTTATTCCTATTTCTTTTGTTTTTATGGTTTTGTCTATGTTTCTGCGGTATATAACAATTTGCTTCTTGCTGCTGCTGTTGCTATTAGCCTTCTAGCTTCTTTTCCTGAACCTCCGTTGGTTGGCATGAGTCTACCAAGCTTTTTCTACGTTTTCTTTGTTCCCATGATTGTATCCTTAACCTCTTCATTTCATCTTTTGGCTTCCAAGGTATTTGATTTTTTTCTCTATAGTTATCACTTGGTCTCTTAACTGTATCTTACCTGTTCCTCTTAGTTGATAGTTATGTGTAAAATGTTAATGAGCTTATAATAGATCCTTGCGAAACACCAAAACTAATTTTTTTTTCTGAGTTTATGATTATTGTGTAGTATGCCAAAATGTTCATCTTAACATTCCTTTGTCGTTGTCCATTTTCCTCAATAAATGCCAAATTGCAAAAAATAAAAATAAAAATAAGGCTCCAGAAATTTTACCGTAAAACCGTGCTTAGGATTGAAATAGTTGAGACGGTACAGGGGTTGACCAATACAAAAATAATGTTTTTTGCTTGTCCTTGCAGAACTAGTTTGCTTGGGGTAAGGAGAAACAATGAAAAGGTTTCTAAATATTTGTTCAATATCTGAAGAGTGTTTTTAAATTATCTAAAAATTTGTTGGGAGTGTTTTTGAATTATTTTCAGTACTTCAATTTTTAAGAAGCATTTTTTGCCTGTCCTTAAAAGGCGCATATGAATAGTGTTTTTTAACTTTCCCTGCAAGGTTAGTTTGTTTAGAGTAGGGAAAAGTAATAAAAGAGTTTCTAAATAATTGTCCAGTACATAAAGTTTGTTTGAGAAAGGTTTTAAAATTATTTTTTAATACCTAAAATTTTGTGGAAGAGTGGTTTCTAATTTTTGGTGTTTTCTCTGCAAGGCTGGTTTTTTAGAGAACCGTTGATAGCGTTTTTTGGTTTTAGAAGTAATTACCCCCAAAATGGGTATTAAATTTGGTATTGACTTTGCGTAATGGTCTTGCCAGAAGCCGATTTAGAGCAAATTTCTGTTAAAACCGCACTTTTCCAAGAACATAACAAAAAGCGTAATGTTGTATCCTAAACCAATGCCAAGCTAATTGAACTTCAAAAAAAAAATTACCAGAGAAGCTCTCCAAGTTAATTTGTTGAAAAAAGAAACATTGGCCAATGCCCAAAAAGTGTTACAACACAAAAAATTGTTTGGAGTATGCTTAATAATTAAAATACCCGGACAATTTCTGCAACACTGACATAAGATGCCATCTGGGTGTACAAGGAGAGCAGACGTAAAAGTTTATATCCGACTATAACCTAAAGCTCTTTGATGTTATAAATTTTATCAAATCCATCATCAAAATTATCTTAAACTTGTGCACGTGTTGAGTAAAAACCATGCCATCCGCAATCAGTAGAGCTTTTACTTGGTCACAATTTGTCGGAACCCGGAAACTAGAATGTTCCAACTAAAGAATTACCCAACCTGAACCAGAGACTTCAAATGTCCCAAAAACTATATACTAAAAAAACAATACATTAGACAACCAACGTTCAAACTTATGCCACGGATAAAAAAATCATAGTATGTAGAAGGAGTAGAAAATTTACAAATTTAAGAAAATCATTGTTATTGGTTAGAATATAACAACACAATGCTCTAACCAAACTTTACTTAAACAACCTTCAGCCGGCACCAATTGCCCCCCCCCCCCCTCTTTCCGCCAAAAAAGTTTGAGAAAATTAATACCAACATAAAAGATGTTTGTTGGTTGGTCAGATTGGCTAATTGCAAAGTTTAAAAAAAAAGTTTATAATGAGCAAAAGCGGAAAGCTAACCGGCGTTATGTGCGCGGTTTGCTAGTCGAATTGGCACCAAGAACATTAAACCAGTTTCTAAAATTAAATTTGTCATCTAGACACCGCCTCAATTAGAACATGTCTATGCTGCCTATCTTTATCAATCTGCCAAAATGGCAAAAACTTATAATAGACTTAAACGAAAATTTGCCTCTGGTTAACTTTGCAACTTTTTTATAATTTTAGATTCAATTAGACTTAACCGAATCGCAACATAAAAAAAGCAAAGAAAAACACTCCTAAAAAATTAACCACCAAAACAACATGGACGATTACGATTGCCAACTGCAGCTACGTCATCTGCCGTAGACGCTCTTCTCGTAGACACGTAAGCTCTAACTCAACTGCGACTTAGCCCAAAACCAATCTGCCAAGATCAACAAATATTAAGACCCAAAGATCTTCTTCGATAAGTTTTGGCGGCATTTTTAAAACTTTAAGCTTCAAAAATCCACAAAACTTTTTATGACTTTGGATAAGTAAACGTGCTTACCAAAATAGTTTTGAAGATTGGGTACTGGCGACGCTACACACCAGTTCTGTGTAATGCTGTTTGGACTAAAAAACGCCCTAGGAACGTTTTAGAAACTAATGACTAGAGTTTATTTGTAATTACTTAAGAAACGGGATGAAAGCAAACTTGGTAGTTCAAGATTGAAAATCCAAACATTAAGTTACCGCTGAAAGTCATAAATCCTATAAAAAAAAATAACCTAACCTAAAATTTTTTTTTTGGAGAGGAGAAAATGCTTTAAGCACTGCCAGTCTACCTGAGCCTGTGGGACTCGGCCGCCTATTCAAAAGAGTCATACCCATTAAACCCTCCCTTAATTTCTCCGGCTATCCGCAAGGAATCACCTTTTGGTACTGCTTCTTGCGGGAGCTGTCTTTTTGGATCTAGATTCTTTTCGTAATTTTTCTTTTTGCCGATTATGTCCTGTATAGTCGCAGCTATCAGGTTCCACTTTGTACTATTTTCCAGCATGTGGTTGACAATGTTGTCTGCTGTTAGATTGCTGCAAAATGTATGTTCAGCGAAATCTTTTTTGTCGCAGTACTTGCACTTAATATAATCTGCAAAGCACTCATGCCATAAGAAATTGGGTGATGTGGTAGCCTATCTCGCCGTGCTTTTTTTCTGTCCATTTTGCCACGTTTGGGATTAGTCTTTTGGTCCACTGAGAGGTTTAGGTTTTGTCTGCCCATTCCCTTTCTTACAGTCTCATAGTTTCCGTTCTTTTGTCTTTCTTGTTGGTACATTTCCACGTTCACTTACTTTCCCAGGCCAACAGATGGATGGGTATTGAACCTGTAATTACTTGTAGCGCTTTAGTTGGGGCCGTATGATATGCAGAGTTGACTCGTAAAATTGCTTTCCTCTGCTCCTTGTACTTCTGTATGTTTAGCTACTCAGCCCATATTAGTGCTGCATACAGCATAGTTGAGTTGACAATATTATCCATAATTTGCCTCTTACTAGACCTGGCCCATTGATGTTTAGCAGGATTCTGGATATTGCAGTTGCCGATTACTTGGCCTTTTCCGCTGCTATATTTTTATTTTTGCCAAAGTGTACTCCGAGGTATTTTACCGTTTGTTTGCTAATGATTTCCTGTCCGCAGATTTTGCTCTTATTACCTTGAGGGTTTTTTTTCCCTCTAATATGACCATCTCTGTTTTCTAAGGGGCAATTTTTAATTTTTTGTTGTTCATCCATCTTTCAATCTAGCAAGAAGTTTCTTCGATATCTTTAATCAATTCCATTTCATTATTTTCCCGGACCACCATAGCCAGGTCATCCGCATGTCCAATTAGGTCAACCGTGTCAGCAACATCCAGCTTTAGCACACTATCATAGAAGATATTCCACAAAACTGGACCGGCAACTGAACCTTGTGGAATCCCGCAAGTCATTTCTAACATGGTCTCTTCCCCAATCCTGATGTACCTTTTGTCGAAGTAGCTTTGAATGATGTTTATAAAATATTTTGCTACATTTTGCCTACTCAGCTCATCCACGAGGCCGTCCGTGTTGAAGGCGTTTTTCACGTCAAATGTGACAAAGACCGCGTACTTTCCAAGTGCCTTAAGGACTGCGTCAATAGCGTCGATAGTCAATCTGTTCCTTCTGAATAGTATTGTCGGTCGGAAAGATCTTCTGTAAGCTTTATGCTGTCTGTAATTCTGCACGCAACTATCTGTTTGCATAGCTTCGACATTGAATTTAGAAGGCAGATCGGTCTATAAGTTGTTTTGTCATTTATATATTTCTTTGGCTTTTCCACTAAGACTAGGGTACCCTGCTTCCAGCTATGAAGAATTTGGCCTTTCTTAAGTACTTTCTCCACCGCTTGACCGAGGTTGTCGGGACAGTTGTTAGAAATAAGTTTGATCACTTCCGGTAGAATGCCGTCAAGACCAGGTGCTTTCTTAGTTTTAATCCTCAGTCCGGCTTTGCAATCCTCCTCGGCTGTACACTTGGGTACATCTTGCCTCGTGAAAGTGTGCTTTTTCCAAATCATACCTAACCTAACTTAACCTAAACTAACCTAACCTCACTTTTTTTGGCATTTGCACCTATTGCGTCCTAAAGTTTCCGGACATTGTTGCCCGGCAGACCGAGCTACAGAAAAACAGTCCGGTTTGTTAAGATGAAAAGGCTATACAAGATTTAAAAAAGTGAAAACGGCCTTTGACCGACTATGTTTGAAGTTTGTGCTGCCAACGGATGCTAGCTAATTGGGACTGGAAGCAATTCTCTCGCCAGCTGCCGTCTCAACTAACAACAACAGCGTTATCACAGTAACAAACTGTAGTTTTTAAGTACAAGCAATTAAAATATTTTGGGCGTACTTAGAAGACAAACCGTATATTTTGTGCACTGACACCCAAGACATAGTTTGGCTAAACTCATAGCCAACTCCAAGTTTAAATTTTAAGATAGTCTGTCCTCAATTTAATTCTTAGGTAGAGCACGTCCTCAGAGAGACCAACCACTTGCCCGATGTCAGTTTTATGAACAAAATATTGAAAAGTGCCTATCACAATTTAGAAAAAAGGCAAACACAATATTATAATTTTTATTGATTTGAATACATTTTGATTATTTTATACTTATTTTTTACTGGACATAAACCTTGCAGGATTTTGTAATCTCAAAAGTCCTATTCTACCAATAGTTTCAGTATAATGCGATTCATGTTTAATACCACTCAAAATTTTCTTTACCGCATTGTGAGTACCTAACGAATCAGCAGGAGGTATCATAGGTGTGCGTTTCGTTTCAAAACCATATTCACTTCGATCCCTATAAAAATTATTGTAAGTAGTACTGGCCGGTTCTTTTACATTAACATTAATTCCTTTAAATGCTTTTTGTGCAGCTCTTTCATCTTTATCACAATAATCATTTATATAAACAGTATTTAAATTTTCTAAAACAGGACGTATTACATCTTCATTTGGAAGTTCTTTAAATAATTTTTCTTGTATTTCTGGATTTAATTTTTTGATATAATCTTTGGCGTATTCTTCAGGAGGTTCTAGTGTTGTATTGCTGAATTTTATGTATTTTACATGGCTTAAGATACCTTTTCTACATTGTGGTGCTACACCAAAGATACGTTTTACTGTTTTGGAAGTATAGGATTTTTTATATTCCGTTAGAAATTGTTCCATGAATTTATTTATAAATTACAAAAAATAGTTAAATTGACATTTGTTATGACATATAGTAAATTAAAAAATGAAATAATTATGCAACAATGTATGTAAATTCTTTACTAGAAATTCAAAATAACATTTAATTGCGCTTTACAGTTGCATGTACTATTTATATTTTAACGCATTAGCTTGCTATTGTCTGCACAAAACAATACATGTTTGATCGATATTATAATTTCAAAGAATTTTATACTAAATTGTTATCGAGTAACACACACGCGTTATGTTACGTATGTGCAGGTATTGATGTAACAAAGTTAATATAAAAAATAGGTCATTCGCAATTATAATTACCCTCCAAGTCTTAACTTAATCATGGACAACACGGACTAGGAGGGCAATTTTCAATCGATTTTTAAATATTTGAATAGTTAAATTGTAGGTCATATTATAATAATACATATATGTAAGTTTTGTGGAAGTTATCTTAACTAATAATATGTTATTAGCAGTAATGATACAGATTGAAAATCTTTATGATTAAATAATTAATTATGTTTTATACTTATAAAAAATTTTAAAAACTAAACCACTAAACCACAGTTCATTTCTTAAAATAAATTGGTTTTGATTATTAGAACGTACTTCATGTCATAGTTAACAAAACCAGTAGCCATAATACATAAAGTTGTGGTGGTATTTCTAAAGTAAAGATTCAAGTTGGGTTCTTGTATACTTTCTTTAAGATAGCAAAATATTTTACATTTTATGTTAGCTGTAGATTTATGTTTCTTCTTTTATTGATGATAGTTTAGATTGGCTACTATGACGTTTTTATCTTTAGTCAGTATATAGTGTAATTTTCAATCTTTTTAGAAAAGTAATTTACTGTTAGTATAACCTAACCTAACCTAACTTCCGTCAACTGTCAAAAATATTGACATAATTATCTGTCAAATGACAAAAATAAACACAATTATTTGTCAAATCACAAAAAAGTTGTCATATTATTGTCTATAAAAGTTGACTAAACCTAACCTAACCTAACTATCCGTCAACTGTCTAAAATATTGACATAATTATCTGTCAAATGACAAACATAAAAACAATTATTTGTCAAATGACAAAAAATATTGACAAAAAAGTTGTCATATTATTGTCTATAAAAAATGACTAAACCTAACCTAACCTAACCTAACTATCCGTCAACTGTCTAAAATATTGACATAATTATCTGTCAAATGACAAAAATAGACATAATTATCTGTCACATGACAAAAAATATTGATAAAAAAATTGTCATAACATTGTCTATAAAAGTTGACTAACTAAACCTAACCTAACCTAACTTAACTATCCGTCAACGTCAAAAATATTGACATAATAATGTTAAAAATTTTGACATAACTATTTGTCAAATGACAAAATAGACATAATTATCTGTCAAATAAAAAAAAATATTGATAAAAAAATTGTCATAACTTTGTCTATAAAAGTTGACTAAACCTAACCTAACCTAACTTAACTATCAGTCAACTGTCAAAAACTTTGACATAACTGTCTGTCACATGACAAAACATATTGACAAAAAAGATTGTCATAACTTTGTCTATACAAGTTGACTAAACCTAACCTAACCTAACCTAACTTAACTATCCGCCAACTTTCAAAAATATTGACATAATTAACTGTAAAATGACAAAACAGCCACAGTTATCTGTCAAATAAAATAAAATTAACAAAAAAAGATTGTCATATCTCTGTCTATAAAAGTTGACTAAACCTAACCTAACTTAACTTAACTATCCGCCAACTGTCAAAAATATTGACATAATTAACTGTAAAATGACAAAATAGACACAATTATCTGTCAAATAAAAAAAAAATTACAAAAAAAGATTGTCATAACTTTGTCTATAAAAGTTGACTAAACCTAACCTAACCTAACCTAACCTAATCTAATCTAACCTAACCTAACTATCCGTCAACTGTCAAAAATATATACATAAATATCTGCCAAAAGACAAAATAGACATAATTATCTGTCAAATGACAAAAAATATTGACAAAAAAGATTGTCATAATTATGTCTATAAAAGTTGACTAAACCTAACCTAACCTAACCTAACTTAACTATCCGCCAACTGTCAAAAATATTGACATAATTAACTGTAAAATGACAAAATAGACACAATTATCTGTCAAATAAAAAAAAATTGACAAAAAAAAATGTCATAACTTTGTCTATAAAAGTTGACTAAACCTAACCTAACTCAACTATCCGCCAACTGTCAAAAATATTGACATTATTAACTGTAAAATGACAAAATAGACACAATTATCTGTCAAATAAAATCAAATTAACAAAAAAAGATTGTTATATCTCTGTCTATAAAAGTTGACTAAACCTAACCTAACCTAACTTAATTATCCGCCAACTGTCAAAAATATTGACAATATTAACTGTTAAATGACAAAATAGACACAATTATTTGTCAAATAAAAAAAAAATTACAAAAAAAGATTGCCATAACTTTGTCTATAAAAGTTGACTAAACCTAACCTAATCTATTCTAACCTAACCTAACTATCCGTCAACTGTCAAAAATTAATGCATAAATATCTGCCAAAAGACAAAAATAGACATAATTATCTGTCAAATGACAAAAAATATTGACAAAAAAGATTGTCATAATTATGTCTATAAAAGTTGACTAAACCTAACCTAACCTAACCTAACTTAACTATCCGCCAACTGTCAAAAATATTGACATAATTAACTGTAAAATGACAAAATAGACACAATTATCTGTCAAATAAAAAAAAAATTGACAAAAAAAAATTGTCATAACTCTGTCTATAAAAGTTGACTAAACCTAACCTAACCTAACTCAACTATCCGCCAATTGTCAAAAACATTGACATAATTAACTTTAAATGACAAAATAGACACAATTATAGGTCAAATAAAAAAAAATTACAAAAAAGATTGTCATAACTTTGTCAATAAAAGTTGACTAAACCTAACCTAACCTAATCTAATCTAACCTAACCTAACTATCCGTCAACTGTCAAAAATATATACATAAATATCTGCCAAAAGACAAAATAGACATAATTATCTGTCAAATGACAAAAAATATTGACAAAAAAGATTGTCATAATTATGTTTATAAAAGTTGACTAAACCTAACCTAACCTAACCTAGCTATCCGTCAACTGTCAAAAATTATGACATAATTATCTCTCAAATAACAAAATAGACATAATTATTTGTCAATTAACCAGAAAAAATAGACAAAAAAAATGGTCATGTATTTGTCAATAAAAGTTGACTAAACCTAACTTAACCTAACCTAACTTAACTATCCGTCAACTGTCAAAATTATTGACATAAATAACTGTCAAATGGCAAAATAGACACAAAAATCTGTCAAATAAAAAAAATACTGACAAAAAGATTGTCATAACTTTGTCTATACAAGTTGACTAAACCTAACCTAACCTAACTTAACTATCCCTCAACTGTCAAAAATATTGACAAAATTAACTTTCAAATGACAAAAATAGACACAATTATTTGTCAAATAAAAAAATATTGAAAAAAAAAAGATTGTCAAAACTTTGTTTATAAAAGTTGACTTAACCTAACCTAACCTAACCTAACTTAACTATCTGTCAACTTTCAAAATTTTTGACATAACTATCTGTCAAATGACAAAAAAGTCATAAATATCTGTCAAATGACAAAAAATATTGACAAAAAAATTGTCATAACTTTGTCTATAAAAGTTGACTAAACCTAACCTAACCTAACTTAACTATCCGTCATCTGTCAAAAATATTGACATAATTATGTTAAAAATTTTGACATAACTATCTGAAAAATGACAAAATAGACATAAATATCTGTCAAAAGACAAAAAATGTTGACAAAAAAACTGTCATAATTTTGTCTATAAAACTTGACTAAACTTAACCTCACCTAACCTAACCTAACTATTCCCCAACTGTCAAAAATACTAACATAAATATTTGCCCGAAGACAAAAATAAAAAATAGACATATTTATTTGTCAAATGACCTAAAAATATTGACAAATAAATTGTCATAACTTTGTCTATAAAAGTTGACTTAACCTAACCTAAACTAACCTAACTTCCGTCAGATGTCAAAAATATTGACATAACAATCTGTCAAATGACAAAATAGACATAATTATGTGTTAAATGACAAAAAATATTGAGAAAAAAAATTGTCATAATTTTGTCTATAACAGATGACTAAACCTAAACTAACCTAACCTAACCTAACTATCCGTCAATTGTCAAAAATATTAACATAAATATTTGCCAAAATTCAAAAATAGACGTAATTTTTTGTCAAATGACCTAAAAATATTGACAAAAAAATTGTCATAACTTTGTCTATAAAAGTTGACTAAACCTAACCTAACTTAACTATCCGTCAACTAAAAAAATATTGACCTAATTAATGACAAAAATAGACATAATTATCTGTCAATTGGCAAAAATTATTGACAAAAAAGATTGTCTATGAAAGTTGACTAAACTTAACCCAACCTAACCTAACTTAACTATCCGTCAATTGTCAAAAATATTAACATAATTATCTGTCAAATGACAAAAATAGACAATTATTTGTTAAACGACAAAAAAGATTGTCATAATTTTGTTTATGAAAGTTGACTAAAAAACCTAACTTAACTTAACTATCCGTCAACTGTCAAAAATATTGACATAATTATTTGTCAAATGACAAAATAGACATAATTATCTGTTAAATGACAAAAAAATCGGTCAAAAAAGATTGTCATAATTTTGTCTATAAAAGTTGACAAAACCATTAGTCAACGGTCAAAAATATTGACATAAATAGACTAAAAAAGTTGACCAAAAATCAAAAATATTGAAAAAAATCTGTTAAAAAACTTGACAAAACATCAGTTAACAAAAATTGTCAATAAAAATCATCAACATTTGTCAAAAAAGGTTCATATAACTATCTGTCAAAAAAAAACAGAACCATCTATTAAAATCAATTTTCATAATCATTTGTCTAAAAAACAGTAAAAGAATATTGAAATCTGTCAATAAGTAAGTCAAAACTAATTTATAAAAAATATTGACAAAACCACTTGTAAAACAATGTTTATAAATATCTGTCAAAAAAATTGAGATAACCTACTTTAAAAAAAAGTTGACCTAACTAACCGTTAAATTAAAAATGATCTGATTTTCTAAGCAGCCATATTGTATTCCAAATGTTGCATTGCAATTCAAATATGTTAACTTTTATTAATATCAGCCATCTTAGATTCTAAATGTCATTTTGTGATGCCAAAAATGTTAATATAATATGTAAAAACTGTTAAAAATGTAAAATATCAAAAAGAAAAGACAAAACATTTGTCAAACAAAATAATCATTATTTTTTATATTGGCATAACTATTAATTTTAAAAATTTTTAAGCAACCATATTGCAGCTCAAAAATGATGCAAGATCTTTAAACTTTTATGAATGTCGGCCATATTGGATTTTAAATGTCACTTGTCTTTAAGGATAACCATCATAAGCATGTTAACAAAACTTACTATAAGTCACTGTCAAAACACATAAAGGACAGTTGGCTGCTAAAGAATTGACATAATAATAAGTCAAAAAACAATAATTTGTCAAAAAAATTGACACAAACATTTGTTAAAAGTGTAAAATATCAAAAAAAAAATCAAAATTATTTGTCAAAAAAGTTAACATAACCATCGGTCAACTGTCAGAAACTATTGACATAATTATCTGTCCAGGGTCAAAAATATTGACATAACAATCTGACATCTGTCAAAAAATGTTGAAAAAACTTTGACATTTCATAAATAAAATTTTGCACTTTTCAACAGCTTAAGGTTAAATTTTGGTTCTTTCTAGCAATATTTTGATACTTTGATACTCGTGAATAGTATTTTGCAAATTTTTCACAGCTTATGGCCGAATTTTGCTATTTTTGACATTTTATGAATAAAAGTTTGTACCTTTTAACTGTTATTTTGCTATCTCTGACATGTCATGGATTTTGCTGTTTTTGACCCTTATAAATAGAACCTTGTACTTTTAGACAGTTTATGACCGTATTTTGCTATGTTTGACAATTTATAAATGGTATTTTACACTTTTGGTGTTTTCTGATAATGACTATATTGAACAATGTTTTTTGCTTGACTTTGCTGGGCAAGCTTGTTTCAATTGATTAATTGAATGCATTTTTAATATTTATTAAGATTACCGCCACTTATTTCAGCTGTACGCCGTTATTAAGATGGTTTCAGAAAGAGAAGTACACAATTTTGTCAATTTTTTTTCAAAAATTATAAAATCCGGTCATAAACATAAAATGTTCTTAAAAAGAATTTGGACAAAACCGGTTGAAAATTGTGAAAAATTTTATTTTTAAAATGTTAAAATTAACAAAATAATGTCTTAAAACAAGATTTATAACTTAAAAGCCGGATTAACAGTTTATCAGTATAGTTTAACATTAGCGGATTTATAATGTAAAAACCAAATTCACTGTTTAACATATTCATTTAACATTTTAAACACCGGATTTACACTTTCAAAGACGGATTTACAGTTTTAAAGGCCGGATTTATAATTTGAAGATTGGACTATTAGTTTGACAGTAAATTTTAACATATTAGTTACTGGGTTTTCAGTTCTAAAAGCCCGATTTACAATTTTAACCGGATTGTTAATTTAAAAACCAAATAAAGAGTTTGGCAGTAAAATTTTATATTTTTAAAACTACAAATACTTTTTCTTTAATAATAAATTAGCGTACCGTCAGTTTTTTTTTTTTATTAAAACCAAATTTTGTTATCTAAATTTCTAATTCTTAAACCCAAATTTAGAAAATGTTGAGTTTATAACTTGAAAACCGGATAATCACTTTGTCAGTAACATATAATACGTTTGTTTGTACATTTTTAAATGCAGCATTTACACTTTTAAATACCAGATTGGCAGTTTAAAGGCCGGATTTATAATTCAAAAACTAAATTAACAGCTTGACAGTATAATTTAACACTTTGAAGGCCGTATTTACGGTTTTAAAAGACAAGTTTGCAGTATTTATGATTTGAATTTGTTGGCAGTAGAATTTAACAAATTAATGGCCGGATTTTTATTTTTGAACGTTACATTTACACTTTTTAAGGCCGGATTAACGGTTTGACTAACTTAACTAAATACAAATTTAGGATTTAAATACCAGATTTACAATTTTAAAAGTTGGTTTTATAATTTGAAAGTTGGATTTACAATTTTGCAGTAAAATTTAACAAATTGGTAATAAAAAGTATAAGTATCAGCCTGGTTCTACGTGCAGTAAACTTCGGTTTACCTTTCAACTCTAAATCCAGAACGTAAGTAATGCTTGGCATTCTAAGGACTTATATCATCTTTACAGTTTTGATCATGCAATTATTAATTATTTTCAAAACTCAAAAAAACACTTCATATGTTTAGTCGTATTTTACATAATTACAATTTTTTAAAGCATATTTTTACTAGAAAAACATATGAGTTAGTGTGTTATTTTATTGGTTCTTACGTTAAAAAATAAAATTGTTTATCTTGTAACTTTTTATTTTTATGTAGTAGATAACATAATAAAATAACTAATATATTGCGCATTGTGTTTTATTTTTTGGATTTCAAACATTGATAACTGCATTAATAATTTAATTTTGTTATATTATTATTGTTATAGATGTAGTTTTATTAGACATAATAATATTTGAATTAAGATTAGACCATTAGTATACATAGAAAATGTTTCAAGGTAATAATAATATTTAATTAGTTTAGTTTAAATATATCGAGTAACTAGCTAAATTCTAAACAGCCCAATACATTTTTTATTCATAAAATATTCATTAAAATAATAAATGTTTTGTGTCTTATAAACAACAAAAAATATCGAGCAGCTCTTTCATAATTAATTGTAGTCATGGTTTATTAAAAATTATTTTATTATTAAATAATTTAATAAAATTTATTCATTCATTTACATTTTTCATTATGTATATGGAGTTACAAATATTAATCAAAGAATATTTAATACTTTTCATTTGGTTATCAGCATAACAGCATCGATTGCGTGTGAGAGAAACTTTATTTGCTGTTCAACGAAAAGTTTAATCAAATTAAACACAAGCTTTTTTGATAGGGAAATTAACATTTCCGTGTTAGCTATATCGTAAATAATACGTAAACTAGAGAGTTATATGATTACTAAAATCAATATTTAATTTAAGAAAGTAAATGCCGCAATTCGCAAGAATATAAAAGTAATTGTTAAACTAACAAGCTTTAGTAGAATGCAACGACTATTATAAATACGAGGGGCACTGCTAAAGTTTGCGGAATCAAGTACTGCCTGTATTGCCAGCGTTCTGTGATTGTCATATTTGTAAAATTTTACGTTTATCACCTATAATTCAGTTGACAGTTTGATTTCAAACTGCTCGGTATCGTTTCAACAAAATAATTGTGTGAACAATGGAAATTTGAATCAAGTAATGATTTTTTATGATTTTCGATACGGTTTAACACCGCAGCAATGTGTAAAAAAACTTAGTTCGATATTTGGGGATGATGCACTATCCAAAAGTATAGTTTACAAATGGTTCGCAGAATTCAAGCGTGGAAGACCAATGTTTGATGACGATCTTCGCTAAGGTCGTCCATTCACCTTCTATCTTTAGAGAGATAGAATCATCGCATTGCAGCGAAACAAATACATACAATCATTTGCATGTCAGGAAGCTTTGCAGTCGTTAGATCCCACACAATTTGAAAGAAGAACAAAAACAGACACATGTCAAGTGGTGCACGGAAATGCTAAAGAAATTCGAAAGGGGTCGTTCAAATTCGATATGTAACATCGTAACAGGTGACGAATTTTGGATATATTTATATGAGCCTAAAACTAAACAGCAATCGACTGTATAGGTGTTTCAAAATGAACCTAAACTCACAAAAATGGTGCGTTCACAAAGCGTTTCAAAAAGAATGATTGCTTGTTTCTTTGGAAAAAAGGGGTCATGTTGCAACTGTTGCATTAGAGGATCGAAGGACAGTTAATGCTGGCTGGTATACTTCAATTTGTTTGCCGGAAGTTATCGCTAAAATCAAAAGAAACACCATAAATCAGCAAATCATTGTTCATTATGACAATGCAAGCGCTCACACAGCACGACAAACTGTAGACTTTTTGACCATGACTCATTGCCCATATTTGCCTGATTTATCGCCCAATGACTTCTTCCTATATCGACATATCAATAATAAAATGCGTGGCGAGCGTTTTTCATCGCCTAAAGAAGCATTTAAATCACTTGTTTTGTAGGTACCTCGCTCAGAATAGCAAAATTGTTTTAAAGATTGGTTTTATCGGATGCAAAAATGTATATATTTTAAAAGAGATTATTTCGAGAAGCAATAAAGCAATTTACATAACGTAATTTGTGTTTTGCTTTACATTTTCCGCATACTTTGGCAGTGTCCCTTGTATTATAATAAACATTTAGGTTGTTGTGTAGCGCTACCGGAATTTAAATTAACATGAAAATGCATTACTGATCTGTCTGCTCAATAAAACTTACATAAATAGTAGGTATAAGCTCCTGAACACAAAAATATTAATTCATATTATTACACAATGTTAAGAAATGATGATGTTTTGCATGGTTAACCACATAAATCAACAAATTTATATCAGTAATTTACACGCACTTAATTTATAACATTCACTTTTATTAAATAATAGCAAAAATATATTTATAACTCAATTAATTCTTACATTTATTTTATACTACACTTGTTTTATAATCACAATTTATTAATGTTTAAATCGCGTCCGTTGGACCACATACAACAACATTAATGTGACAGCAAAACAAGCGATGTAGATAGAGTTAAACCTTATCAACTTTAATAAATTCTAAAAGTGGGCGATGCATCCTTATTACAATGATATTGAACTGTATATAATAGTTTCACACTAATTTTACTGCAATTATAGTTATTATATTGCATTAATACAGTAATAAATGATATTTAATGGAATTAAAATTACAATTTAAATTAATTGTGTTGAATAATAAAAGTTTTATTTTATTTTAAGCGTTTTGGTGAAAATTATTAAGTATAAATTATTTTACTGAATTTATTTAAATTACTGTTAACAATTTAATATTTAGCATCCATTTTAGAGCCATTAACAATCAATTTATCACTTTTATGAGTATAAAATGTAAACTAATTAATGATATAATCCCAACATTGAAAATATAACCGCAAGGTAGAAATAAAATTGAACGTCAAGAGATCAGTTTCAGAACTCCAGAAAAAGCACTACACAAACATTTTTCAATTCTACGGTTTTACTTTTCAAAGCGGCTTATCATACTTTTGCTAATTTCTCCGGTAGCATGTTACCTTTTGTCAATTCAAGATTTATTCAAAATTTTGTGGAGACTTTAATTGAGTTAAGAAGTATTTGGCTCAAAGCTTGTCTTTGAATGATTTGGTTATACGATTGCCTTCAATATGCCTTCAACATTATAATGGAGTTAGTCTCGGAAAAAAAAATTGTCAGAAACGTCTCCAAAAGATAGTCTTAAGACTTCCTACTAAGGACTGCCCCTTAAACTTATTTCTCCCGCACTTATCTTAAAAAATAACTTATTACATTTTTTGGGTAAAAGAAATTGATAGCTGCTTAAGCATTTGAAAAAAAATCAGAAAAACTTTCTTTACAGGTACTGAAGTTTTCTTAATGTGGTAATCTCTGGCATGCAGTAGTAAAAACAACATTTAGGTTGTGGGCAGGTGAGGCATTCAGTTCATTTATTGCGGGACAGTAGTTTTAACTTTAGTTTCCGCCCACCCGCCCAAGTGTTTGTGATATAATTTAGTTTAATGATTGCGGAATAGTAGTTTCAACTTTTGACCTTCCAGGTAGTTGGGGCACACATTTCATTGATTACAAAACAGTAAGTTCAACTTTAGTTCCCGCCCACCCGCTCAAGTGTTTGTGATTAAGAAATTAGAACACAAACACTTGGGAGGGTAGGCAGAAACTAAAGTTAAAACAATTGTCCTGCAATCAATAAACTGTGTGCCTTACAACCCACCCAAGTGTGTGATCAAGAAATTGAATCAAAAATACTTGTTTGTTCCTACCCACCTACCCAAGTTTTTCTGATTTAATTTTCTTAATTGGGTGGGTAGTTCTAATCAATGTCAAGTATTATAAAACTTTTCTAGATCATTTAAAAACCAACCGGTCTACATACAGTATTTTTGATCATTCAATAGAGATGTTTATATACTCTAAATCTTTCTAGAGACATTTAAAGTTCTGATCTTATGTGTTTCTTAATGTTTTTCTAAGCTATTGCGGGTAATTTGAGACAGCAACACTCACACCTCGAAAAAAACCAAAACCAATACCAAAAATAGAGTCTAGTTCAGATAGATTAAACTAATCTCATTAACAAAAAATAGTATAAAAAATAAAGCACGCCCAGTAATTCAAAAGAAAATTATTTTATTAATCAAAAGACTCCAATTTAAACTACTTGATGGTAATTATGATCTGTAGTGGCCCACCTTCCCAGTCAAATGTTAATCATTAAGAAATTAGATATTACTAACTCCTGCTTGGACAAAAAAACTTTTAAGTTTGCAGAAAAGAAACACTTTTCAATTCAAGACAATTTCTTAATAACTAACTTTTGAGTTGGTAGGTGAGCACTCTACCTTAAACTACTCAATAGTAGAGAAAACACTTTCAATATCTTAATAACAAATTCTTAAGAAGGTAAGCACTCCAGTTTAAACTACTCAATGGCAATTTTGAGCATAATAACTTCTAATGCTTGCAAAGAGAAGACACTTTCAATTTTGTGTTAACAAACTTTTGGTTGAGTGGGTGGGCATTCCAGTTTGAACTACTTAATGGTTTGCTTTTGCTTAAGTAACGACTCTGAGACGACTTAAAGCTTTTTTCGGTCTTCTTGGGAAAAGTACAGCCTGGCCTGGATGATACGGGTCTTCTTGTTGCCTCTGGCTGTATTACCGGTCAACTTGAACACTTCGGCGGCCAAGTATTCCAAGGGTTCCGGCACCAACGCGTTTGCCATAGTTGCTCTTGCGGAACAGCCTGTAGATACGACAAACCGAAAACTTGAGTCCGTCGCGGCTCAAACGGGACTTTGTCTTTTTCTTAACTTTGCCTATTTTTCCTCTGCCTAAATGCTTGATAATCTAAAGTGACCCACTAACTTGCCCATCAAGAAATTGTATAATACTTTCTTCTCTTTGATGAAATATGCTTCCAACATTTGCAGAGAAAAAAAACTTTCAATTCTTAGATAACAAATTTTTGGTTGGGTGCGAAAGAACTCCAGTTTAAACTTTTCAATAGTAATTATGATCTGAAAAGAGACACCAACCCGCCAAAACGTTACTTTTCAAAAAATTGCATACTACCTTCTCCTTCTTAAATAAAGATACTTCTTACGCTTACATAGAAGAGACACTTTCAATATCTTAACGACAAACTCTTAGGTAAGTAGGTAAGCACTCCAGTTCAAATTACTTAATGGTAACCCACCTACCAGCCCAAGTGTTGGTCATTAAGAAATTAGGTATTATCAGATCCTGATTGAGCAAAATAACTTCTAATAATTTCAAAAATAAAACACTTTCAATTTCTTGATAACATACTATTGGGTGAGGGGGTGGATACTCCAGTTTAAACTATTTAATGGTATTACCAAGTCCTGCTTATACAAAAAAACTTTTAACGCTTGCATTTAAAAGACACTTTCAATTTCTTAATAACTAACTCTTGGGTTGGTAGGTAGGCACCCCAGTTTAAACTACTCAATGGTAATCATAATCTAGTGTGGCCCACCCACCCACCCAAGTATTGATAGTCAAGAGATTGCATATTACCTTCTTCTTCTTCAACAAAAATACTTCTAACGCTTACAGAGAAGAAACACTTTCAATATTTTAATGACAAACTCTTAAACAGGTAGGTAAGCACTCTAGTTTAAAAAGTACTACCAATCCCTGTTTGAGCAAACTAACTCCAGTTTGAACTACTTAATAGTTTGCTTTTGCTTAAGTGGCGACTCTGAGGTAACTTAAAGCTTCTTCTTGGAAAGGAGTACGGCCTGCATGTTTAGCAGTACACCGCCCTGTGCAATCGTGACGGAGAAAAGTTTCTTCAATTCTTTGTCGTTACGGATGGTATGCTAAAAATGATACTGGTCTTCTTGTTGCCTCTGGCTGCGTTATCGGCCAACTCGAGCACTTTGGCGTCCAAGTACTTCATGACGACGGTTAGGTAGACTGGAGCTCCGGCATTGACGCGCTCGCCGTAGTTGCACTTGCAAAGCAGCTTGTGCATACGACCGACCAAAAACTGTAGTCCGGCGCGGCTAAAATGGGATTTTGCTTTTCCCTTAACTTTGCCTCCCTTTTCTCTGCCTAAGCGCCTGTTAATCTAAAGTGACTCACCGTCCCGTCTAAATGTTGGTCATCAAGAAATTGTATAATACTTTCTCTTTCTTGAACAAAAAGATTTTTAACGTTTGTAAAAAGAAGAAACATTCAATTCTAAAATAACAAATTCTTGGTTGGGTGCGTAAGAATTCCAGCTTAAACTTCTCAATGGTAATCATGATTTGAAAAGAGACACCAATTCGCCAAATGTTACTTAAAAAAAATGCGTACTACCTTCTCCTCCTTGAATAATAAGACTTTTTACGCTTACAGAGAGAAGTCACTTTCAATTTTTTGATAACAAACTCTTGAGTTGGTTACTTAAGTTTAAACTACTCGATAGCAATCATAATCTAGTGTTGATCATCAAGAAATTGGAAATTTTCCTTTTTAAACAAAAATACTTCCTAAGCTTGCAGAGACATTTTCAATTTTCTGATAAGAAACTTTTGAGTAAATAGGTAGGCACTTCAGTTTAAATAACTTGACAGTAATCATAATTTGAAGTGACTTACTCAAGTGTTGGTCTTCAAGAAATTGTATAATACCTTCTTCTCGTTGAACAAAAAGACTCCTAACATTTTCAAATAATAAAACTTTTAATTCTTAGATAACAAATTTTTGGTTGGGTTCGTAAAAACTTCAGTTTAAACTTCTCAATAGTAATCATAATTTGAAGAAAGGCACCAATCCGCCTAATAGTTACTTTTAAAAAAATTGGATACTACCTTCTTCAACTTGAATAAAAAGACTTCTTACGCTTTCAAATTTTTGATAACAATTTTTTGGGTGAGTGGATAGACACTCCAGTTTGTACTACTCTATAGTGTTTATGATCTAGAGTAACCTACCGACAAACCTAAGTGTTGGTTATCAAGACATTAGATGTTACATTTTCTTTTTTGAACAGAAATACTTTTTAAGTTTGCACTTTCACTTTTTTAATAACTTTTGAGTGAGTGTGTGGGCACTCCAGTTTAAACTACTTGATGGTAATTATAATCTGAAGTGACCCACTCACCCACCCAAATTTGGTCAACAAAAGATTTGATATTACCTTTCCCTTCATAAGCAAAAAGACTTCAAATGCTTAAAAAAAAAATCTTTTAATTGTAAACAAACTTTTGGGCAGATGGCTGGTCATTTTAGTTCAAACTATTTGATAGTAATCATAATCTAGAGTAACCTACTCACTCGCTCAAGTGTTAGTCATCAAGAGATTAAATTCAACCTAAAAAGTTTTTAAATGTTTGCAGAAAGAAAAATACTTTAAATTTTTTTGTAAAAAAAACTTTTGGGCATTTTAGTTTAAATTACTTGATAGTAATTATGATCTGGAGTAACCCACCTACCCTTCCAACAAAAAATCTTCAAATGCTTGCAGAAAAAATAAACTTTCTTGTAAACTAGTTCTTAGATAGGTAGATGAGCATTAGTTTAAACTACTTAATGGTAATTATAATATAAAGTAACCCACTTACCCGCCCAAATGTTGATCATCAAAAGATTAGATATAACTTTCTTCTTCTTGGAGAAAATGACTTTAAATGCTTGCAGATAAAATAAACTTCCAATTTCTTAAAAACAAACTTTTGGGCAATTAAATGGGCATTTTAGTTCAAATTACTTCATAGTAATTATAATCTGGAGTGACTCACCAATCCGCCCAAAGTGTTGGTCATTAAAAGATTAGATATAACCTTTTTTTCTTAGACAAAAAGTCTTAAAATGCTTGCAGAAAAAAATCTAATTCTAATTTTTTGTAAAAAAAACTTTTGGGCGGGTAGTTAAGCATTCTAGTTCAAATTACTTGATGGCAATCTTGATCTGGAGTGACCCACCTAGCAGCCCAAGTTTTGCTTATTAAGAAATTGAATATTACCTTCTCTTTTTTAAACAAAAAGACTTTAAATGCTTGCAGCAAAAAGAAACTTTCTTGTAAATAAACTCTTGGGCAAAAGGATGGGCATTCTAGTTAAAACTACTTAATGGTAATCGTGATATAAAGTAACCTACCAACACACACAAAACTTGTTCATCTAATGATTAGATATAACCTTCATCTTCTTAGACCAAAAAACATGCAAAAAAAAAACTTCTAATTTCTTGTAAATAAACTTTTGGGCTGGTGGTTGGACGTTCGAGATCAAACTACTCAATAGTAATCATTATCTAGAGTAACTCACCCACCCGTCCAAGTGTTGGCCTTCAAAATATTAAAAATTGCGTTTTTCCTTCTTGGACAAAAAGACTTTAAATGCTTGCAAAAAAAAAAACTTTCAATTTTTTGTAAACAAACTCTTGGGCAAGTAAATGGGCATTCTAGTTCAAACTACTTAATAGTAATCATAATATGAAGTAACCCATCAATTTGCTCAAATGTTAGTAATCAAAAAATTAGATATAACCTTCTTCTTCTTGTACAAAAAAACTTTAAATGCTTGCAGAGAAAATAAACTTCCAATTTCTTGTAAACAAACTCTTGGCTGGGTAGATGGGCATTTTAGTTCAAATTATTTCATGGTAATCATAATTTAGAGTAACCCTTCAATTTGCCCAAATGTTGGTCATCAAAAGATTAGATATAACCTTCTCCTTCTTGGACAAAAAGACTTTAAATGCTTGCAGAAAAAAAAAACCGTTTTTGTAAACAAACTTTTGAGCGTGTAGATAAGCACTCTAGTTCAAAATATTAAATGATAATCATAATATGAAGTAACCCATTAACCTTCCCAAATGTTGGTCAAGATTAGATATAACCTTCTTTTTCGCAAACAAAAAACCTTTAAATGCTTGCAGAAAAAAATAACTTTCTTGTAAACAAACTTTTGGGCAGTAGATGGGCACTCTAGTTCAAACTACTTAATGGTAATCATAATATAAAGTAACCCACCAACTCTCTCAAATGTTGGTCATTAAAAGATTAGATATAACCTTCTTCTTCTTGAACAAAAAAACTTTAAATGCTTGCAGTTCAAATAAACTTCCAATTTCTTGTATACAAATTTTTGGCTAGGTAGATGGGCATTTTAGTTTAAATTACTTTATGGTAATCATAATGTGGAGTAACCCACCAAACCGCCCAAATGTTGGGCATTGAAAGATTAAATACAACTTTCTTTTTTTTGGGACAAAAATACTTTAAATGGTTGCAAAGAAAATAAACTTTCAATTTTTTGTAATCAAACTCTTAGGCAGGTAGATGAGCATTTTAGTTCAAATTACTACATGGTAATCATAATCTGGAGTGACACATCAACCCGCCCAAATGTTGATCATCAAAAGATTAGATATAACCTATTTCTTCTTAAACAAAAAGACTTTAAACAATTGCAAAAATAATAAACTCTCAATTTCTTGTAAACAAGCTCTTATGCGGGTAGGTGGGCATTTTAATTCAAATTACTTCATGGTAACCATAAACGGTCATTGGTATTGGTCATCAAAAGATTAAATATAACCTTCTTCTTCTTGGACAAAAAAAACTTTAAATGCTTGCAGAAAAAAAACTTTCAATTTCTTGCAAACAAACTCTTGGGCGGGTAGATGGCATTTTAGTTCAAATTAATTTATAGTAATTATAATTTGAAGTGATCTACCAACTTGCTCAAGTGTTGGTCATCAAACGATTAGATATAACCTTCTTCTTCTTAGACAAAAAACCTTGCAAATGCTAACAGAAATTTTTTTTTCAAATTTCATGTAAATAAACTTTTAGGAAAGTGGTTGGACATTTTATATTAAACTACTCAATGGTAATCATTATCTAACGTAACTCACCCACCTGCCCAAATGTTGGTCTTTAAAAAATTAAATATTACTTTCTACTTTTGGACAAAAAGACTTTTAATGCTCGCAGAAGAAAAAACTTCAAATTTCTTATAACCAAACTTTTGGACGGCTTCTAGTTCAAACTTCTTGATAGTAATTATGATTTAGAGTAACCCACCTACCCGCCTATAAAACATGAGAAGCAGTGTAATAATTGCAGTATCAATTATACACCAATCTCTATGCCACTTTTGTGCAAAAGAAGATAAAAACTTGTCAGAAACAATTTAATAAAACCAGTAAAATTAAAGACTTTTTTTGCAAAAACTAATTAATTGTAATCTGAAACTACCAATCTTTATAAATCTACTGATTGCTTCCAATCAGATCAAAGTATATGCTGCGCTTAAAAATCATTTTGTAATACTTTTTACTTACTACAAACCAACAAATACTAACACTATCCAACTAAATTGCTCCCTGTGACATAGCCACTAAAGTAATGTAGGCAGCGGAAAACGCCAAAAACGGCAGACGGTAGAACTCATCTACTAAAAATTGATTCAATAACGCCTCGGCCAACAAAAACAAATTCAGATGGTGGGTCACAAAATTTAATAACATCAAAACCTTAAATGCCAGTGCACAGCATGCTCTCAACTGCTGTTACGTACAATGCCAAATACGGTGTTAACACTAAACTTTAGAACCTCAAATGTCAGTATACAAATAACATTTTTTTACAAACTACTACTTATCATGATCATGCTACAGTTGCCAAGTACCTTGGTGACCTTAATGCTAATGTAATGTGTTAATGATTTCAATCTAAATTGTAATGTATTTTATTACATACCTAAGGGTGCGGACGCAACGACGACCCTTTCACATCAAACAGCGCTCTAATCCTGGAACACTAGAATTTGGACCTTTGCTCAATGCTCTGATTTTTGTGGCAAAGCTAAGAACGTAACCGCAAGGCAAAAGTTTTTGGGAGAGGCTAGACAAAAAGAGGCTTAAAGGGTTCAGACAACTAATCCAACTGAGACGTTAGATAATAAGATGCAACTCTTACCTGCACCTGTAAACACTTCTTGTACATCAACAACGCAAAAGCAAAAAAGCCTAGAGTGTAAAAATCAAAAAAAGTAAACTTTAAAAACAATCTTTAGAGACACCTTTAAGGGTATTGCGTTAGTAATAATTCTAAAAAGGTACCCAGGTTGCTCTCTCAACCTAATCAAAACAAAAGCCATAAAGAAGTTTTTAGACAAACCAACTAAAAAAAGCTTCTCAGTACATTAACCAAAACCTGTTGTAAAGTAAAAAATTCTAGATCATTAATTTAAAGAAATTGCCTAATTCAAGAAAAGTTATGACATGAGTACCGGGACCTTAATTTGCTAAGTGCAAAATACCGTCAAACACGTAGCAAGCTATTGATTTCAAACGGGATTCTAAATTGACTCAACACAACCTTTTGGGAGAAAGTGGTAAACTTAAGAAGCAAATTGCATCTAGGTTTCTCCAAAATAATATTTCAGACTTTGTTGTTTAAAAAAAAGTAAATAAATATAAACTAAAAGCATCAAGGATTGCTGAGGAAGCTATAAATAGTTTTTGGTCGTCAAATCTGTAATTGTAAGTTTAATGGGTAAATTAATCCACATCACTGCGCAGCTAATGCAGTTTTCAATGCGTATATTGCCAAACATTAATATTGTCCTTATTAGATTTACAAGAAAAAAAAAATAAAATTAAACAGACCAATCTTTGTACAAACATCGTACATGTATCGTAGCAAATCATGTACTTAATCAAATGTCATTATGGGACCTATGTTTCAGAAACTAAGTGACAACCAAGACAGTATTAGTAGAGAAGAAAATAAAGAAGAAAATAACTTTTCCGCTACCTGCAAAAATTAGCAGCCAACAAACAACAAAGATGATACACCACTCATCTTTGGCTGCAATGCCAATACCCACCACTTAGCCTAGAGGAGCAGAAACATAGACCTAAAAAACTACTAAAATTTATAATAGAATACAACCTTAATATTATGAATAAAGGTAATAAATTAACGTCTTGCAATCTTGCGTCACAGACACTTTTAGCAAACATAACCTAACCGAAGAAAAGCTGAAAGTAATTTTGACAAAAAGTTTTGGATTTTGTTAAAGAAACAAAGCTGCCAAAGAAGTAAGACATCGGAGGTGCATAATAGGATCAGCAGGCTCGCAGTGCAAAGGGCGTCAAGGAAAAAGAATGTTTAGTCAGTAAAAACCTGACACTAATTCCTTTCTATACAAAAATATTTCCATTAAATAAGGCAACTTAGAACGGAGAAATTGACAAATTTGAACCATTATTTAAGTCGTTGAGTTGATGGAGTATATCCTATAAAGTATACAGAAAATGCTGCTCTGAGTAGACTCAGAGCTAGCCTAGCACTTTTACAAATATCAAGCAGCTGGAGAATAATTAAGGTGGTATTTATACCAAAACCAATGATTCTTTTAATTATTTAATAATTACTAAATCAAAACAATAAAATTATTATTAATATATAATTTCTTGAAACTTATTATTGGGTTTTCTATTCCTGCCACAAAATTTGCATACCTTTATTACTCACCTCAGCGAGAGAATCATTGTTTATTTTTATGCGATTAAAATTACCGCAATTATATTTCTTGTAAAAAGCCCGGATATAATAGTCAAGGAGAAAAATGTCCGATTAATTCCTCTTAAATGATCCAGCAGATTATTATTACTAATTCTCAAGGTTGATTGATATAAAAAATTATAAATAAATCTTGAGTTTATATATTTAATTTCAATACTCAGATTAATTAAATATAAATTAAATCCAATTCAGATCTAATAAAAAAGAAAATACGTGTGAAAACATTTTTAATTAATGAAGGCCACATTGCATTATAATTAATTTATACAATTACTTCATATATCTGAATTAAAATTAATTCAAATCTAATAATAAACTCTTAATACTTTATCGATATCAATTAATAATTAATTGCAACGTCTTTGTCCTCAGTTCTAGAAAATCATAATTTATGTGTGAATTTGCTTAGTTGAATCGTATTGGATTGAATCAATAACAAGAAATAATTCATTGATATAAGAATTATATCTGCTGGGTCAAAAGTCTATTTACAATTTATAAATAATATTAATGTGGACAATTTTTTATTCAAAACAAGGAATGATTAACATTCATTTTGCTATGCTGAAATTAGTTGTTAGTATTTATTTGTACTAATGAGAATCTTGCAATGCAACTAATGTGCGGAATTAATTATACGCTTTATAATTGTTTGTGTTATGGTTGCTTTGTCATTGCAAAATATGTAAATATTAGATTTTCTTTTACGCACCATAGTATAGAAAAGGAATGCTGATTTGATTATATTTATTTATTTAATCATTGTGGTTGTGATAGTATAGATTAAAACTTGTTATGGTTTTAAAAGTAATATAAGTTTGTGATAAAAAATTTCGGGTTTTTTTAATTTTGTTGAAATTATAAGATAGTGGCAAGATTTTGTAATTGTTGCAATTGGTTAATTTTTATTGCATTATGTAGTTTACTTCATTGCTTATAATTAAATACATGATTTATACAGCAAATAAAGCTTCGATTTTATATACACTGCGATAAACAAGACCACATGTGTGAACATAAAATCCAAGCAGCAAAAAATAATATTTTGACTGTTTAGGAAAACAAACTATAAATGTTGAACTACGTGCAGCAACAATAAAAGTATAAAATTAATAAGTTAATTACCAGTACCTTCAACAAACCACACAGCAATACAATGTCAACCATTTGATTTGCATCCTTCACTTTAGTAAATAATTAAATTTCAAACACTTCATTGCATGATGGCAATTTTTGCATAAAAAATATTAGATCATCAATTAATTTGTTGGTGCTAACATATTAACATGATCAATGACATTGAAACGATAATTCATTGCACGATTAAATAGTCAATGCAACATAGTAAACATTCTTTAAATAATGTATCATCTCATGCACTAAATATTTACATTTATAATTATATTAAGTTTAAATAGCTTTTCTAATATAATCAAAAATACATTTTTAATTTAATTTGAGTCAATTTTACTATTTAATAAAATTTTGCTTACCTATCCATATAATGCAAACACATAATAACGAGTAATATTAATTCTAATATCTGCAAACCAATATAATAGATAATGCTAATTTATGATAATAGTCATAAAATCAATTTTTTTATCATATTGTTATACATTTATAATCTTTAATAACTTTCATCGGATAAATAGAATGTGTGATGTTAACAGTTTTGTGACTGACTAATTTTAACACAAATTATAATTTATTATACTAGACACTTGAGTTAGTTAAATAAACAGCAGCATCGACAAAAACGCACACGAATTTTGGTCAACGTATATTCGAGTCAAAAATAATAAACTAAATTGCTTAATAAGCTAAACTAACATACATATGTAAATAAAAAATTGATACAATTTGTTTTAAACCATTAAAAACAATTTGCTTTCAAATAAAATTTTCAAAAATTGTAATTTGCTTTTCAAATGTGCTTTTTCCAGTTCTTAACAAATTTTTCGATGAATTCTCTTATAATTTTTAGTAACTCACCAAAATGTTTGCTATAATTTTATTGTTAAGAAAACGTCAAAGCGTCAATTGACGTCATCTTTATGAGTGATATGGTTAAATTTAGTTTATAAAGTTGCGGTCTTACCTGACACATAAAAACAATGTCGTAATGCGGTTACATTGGTAAATAAATTTACAAATTAATTACGACTGAGTGATGCAAAAATGTATTCAAAAATAAGCTTCTAAAATATTTTATATACAAAAAAATCTATAACAGCTTTTGTACAATATGCATTGGCACTAGAAAAACAGACAAAAACAATTTGTATAACATGATTGCTGCCTCAATTGTTGTTATCAATATGATATTATAAGCTTAATATTTAAATTTAAATTTAAATTTTATTTTTCTTTTTAAACTTTGCTTAAATTTGAGTCTTAATTGTTTTTTAAACTTTAAGCTTTATTGAAACGTCAATACCTTTTTAGTTTTTAGTTTTTTGAAAACTTTATTACTTTTTTAAATTTTTGTATTTTATTTAGAGCTTTGTACTTCTTTTAAGTTTGAGATTTTTCTATTTTTTTAAATTATAATAAACAGAGCTTTCAAATTCTATTTACAATTTTGTGATTTTTTTGGCGTTCTAATACATTTTGTAACTTTTTTGATTTATAAAATTTTGTTTTTTCAAAATCCTCAATACTTGTTTGAGCTTCTATACTTTATTTAAAGTTTAATTTTTTTTTTTTTTAATCTTTATTATTTGAGTTTTGAGCTCACATTTTGGATTATTTTAGAGTTTTAATATTGTTCTGAACTTTATCTCTATTTTTTAACATTAATATTCAACTCATTTGAACTTTGATAATAACATTTAACTTTAAATTTTTTAGAACTCTATATTTTTTTAAACTCTAGAGTTTTGTGACTTTTTTTGTAAGTTTTATTTTTTTAAACGTTAAGTTTTTTTACAATCTTAGTACTTTTTTGAGCTTTTTTTTTAAACGTCAATACTTTTTAAATTTTGACTCTTTTAAAAATCACAATACGTTTTTGAGTTTTTATATTATACTAAAGTTTTGTAATTTTAATTTTTTAAGACACGATAGTCAAAACCAATTTGGAGAAGCTTAGATTTTTTAGAACTCAATTTTTTTTTAGTTTTATTACTCTACTTAAGTGTTATGACGTTTTTGTTCTTTTGATCTATCTAAAGTCTTAAATCTTTGTTAAAATTTAAGACTCAATACTTTTTTAAACTTCAAATTTAAATTTGAGTTTTGTGACTTTTTTAAGTTTTGATACTTTTCTGATTTTTTGATAATATAATAGTCAAAACTTGTTTGAACATTTTTGAGTTTGTCTCAAGTTTTAATATTTTTTTGTATTTTCATATTCTAAAATTAATAATATATATAATTTGGTACAAATATTGGTCAATATCGTTAGTACCAATTGTGCAAAAATGATTAATATCTATATCTATTAATTCAGTAGTTCTAAACCAATAAGTGTCTGAAGAAATAATTATAAAAATTACAACTCAAAAACGGTACATACAAATTTGATATAATTTGCTACTAATATTGGTCAATATCATTAGTATAAACTGTGCAAAAATGATCAATACTGATAGGTTCAATTTAAAATAAACTCAACTTAATTGATTTGTCCTAATCCAATAAAGCGTCTGAAGATATAACTTTAAAAAGTTCAACTCAAAAACGGTACATTGAAAATTAATATAATTTGGTACTAATATTGGTCAATATCATTAGTACCAATTGAGCAAAAAATATTAATATCCATACGTTGAATCTGAAATAAGCTCAACTTAATTGAATTGTCCTAATTCAATAAAGCTTTTGATAAAATTTTTTTTTTTAATTATAATTAAAAAAAAAACATACAAAATTGATATAATTCGGTACTAATAATGGTTTATATTATTAGTACTAATTGTGCAAAAAATAATCAATATTCATTCGTTCAATCTGAAATAAACTCAAGTTAATTGCCTTGACCTAATTTAATAAAGCTCATGAAAGAATAATTTTTAAAATTATAATTTAAAAACGGTACATTAAAAATTGATACAATTTGGTAATAATATTAGTCAATATTATAAGTACTAATTGTGCAAAAATGATTAATATCCATACGTTCAATATAAAATAAATTCAACTTCGACTTGTCCTAATTCAATAAGATCCTGAAGAACTAACTTTTAAAATTATAACTCAAAAACGGTACAATGAAAATTAATATAATTTGGTACTATAATTAGTTGCTTATTATCTATACGTTCATTATTCAATAGTTTTTTAAGACTAAAGTTTTGAGCATTTTTAAAACCTCATTTTTTTTTGTTTTTAGTTTTTTAAAACGTCAATAACTTTTAATTTGTAATTTTTTTTGAAAACTTCAATATTTGTTAGTGAGCTTTTATACTCTAACAAAATTGGTGATTTTTTTGTTTCAAATTATTTTTTAAGAAATAATTGGTAAAACTTATTTGAGATTTTAAATTTTTCAAAAGTTTATTATTTTTCTGATCGTATTAAACTCTACTTAGGGCCGGTATTATGAAGACAAAATAAATCACCAAATAACAAATCTCAAATTAAATATATTCGACGAATAAACGTATTTCGGTATTATAAATCTAAATTAACTATTCGTAAAATAAGAAATTGCAACGCCGCATTTATATGTTATTTTAATATTGTAGTTATTGATGTGTTATATTGTGGCCTTTGTTATATTACAATAATCCCCTACAACATTTTTAAAGTCAGTTGCATAACATCGTAGAGCAATCAAAAGCTGATTTTCAACAGAAATTGCTTCACATTAAAAATAACCTAAGAAACATGACATATGTCAAGTTATTCATTGAATAAATTTTAATCCCTAGATTTTGGATGATTAATTTACTCCATAGATTTAGTTACCTACTTTTATTATTTGACGTTTATAATACCGAAATCAGCCAATTAAAATAATTTACTTGGTTAGTAAATAAAATCTACAGATTTTAATGGTTTATAATACCGGCCCTTAATTATGTAATTTTTTTTGAGCTTTTAGCTTTATTATAAAATCAATACTTTTTTTTAAAAATTTTTTTATGAGAACTTCATTATATCAGTTTAACTCATTTGATTTTTGTGCCCAATATTTAGTTTTAATTTTTGTTAATACCTAGTGTTGTAACTTTTTTGTTTTATGATCCATCTAAAGTCTTCTAACTTTATTGAGCTTTAAATCTCAATATTTTTATATAAGTTTTAAGTTTTATAAAATGTCAATATTTTATTAATTTTATGGTTTTTCAAAAAAATTTTGATTCTTTATTTTTCAAAATGTGATAGTCAAAAACCATTTGAATTTTGAGCTTAATTAAACTTTAAAGTTATAATACTCTTTTAAGCTTCAATACTTTACTAGTTTTGTGATTTTTTGTTCTTTAAATTCATAGTCTCAATACTTTTATTAACCAAGAATTTTATATTTTTTTAAATTTCAATATTATTTTAAATTTTTAGTTTTTTAAAACAAAATAACTTTTAAATTTTAATTTAGAAAAAAACGTTCCAATATCTATCTAAAATTTTGAGTTTTTGAGTTCAATTTTTTTTAGTTCTCTTTTTTTAAATATGCTAGTGAAAACTTATTTGAGTTTTAAACTCAAGTTTTTTTAGAGCTTTATTACTTTTTTGAGCTTTAATACTCTATTTACATTTTTGTGATTTTTTTGAGTTTTAAGCATAATATATAGCTTTGGATATTTTAAAGCTAGTAGTACTCTTTCAAGCTTAAACACTTAAAGTTTATTGAATTTTAAGTTTTTTACAGTTTTAATATTTTTTTAGTATTTTTGAAAAGAGTATATATATTTTTAAAGTTTTAACTTTTTTGAAAACTTCAATACTTTTTTGAGTTTTTATATTATATTGAGAGTTTTTTGTAACTTTTCTAAATTTTAAGATGATAATTAAAACTTATTTCAATTTGAAATTCAAATGGATTTTTTTACGTAGAAAAAGTATTAAACTTTTTTTATATAAAAACTTAATCAAAAAAATAATTAAAATATTGAATAACCCCCGAAGGTATATACCGCGCATGAGTAATAACCAAATACATTCCTTACGGGGGTACAAAACGCAGTGAAAGACAAAGAATGAATTTTGCTGCCGCGGTTAACTTGTCTCAATACTCTATGTTTTGATTTATTTATTCTTCATGTTACTTGTTTTAGTCTTGAAACACATAATTTTTCTAAACTTAAAGTTTTAAGTTTTTTTAGCTTTTAATTTTTTTAGAACATTAATACTTTTTAGATTTTTAATATTTTTGTAAGTTTTATGAATTTTAAAATTCTTTTTATATTTTTTAAAATATATTTAATTTTTGAGTCCAATATTTAGCTTAGATTTATTTGGAGTTTTAATACTCGTTTGAGCTTTAACACTTTACTAAAAGTAAAAGAGTTTTGTGATTTTTTACAGTTTTAGATTTTTTTATATCTTTTTAAAATGTCAATATTTTTAAAGTTTTGACTTTTAAGAGCCTCAATACACTTTTAAGCTTTATTACTATATCAAGAGCTTTGCAATTAGTCTTTTTAATTTTTTTAAGATGTGATAGTTTAAGTTTTAAAACCAAATTTTGGTTTAATTATTTTTTTAAATCTTTTATTTATTTAAGCTTTAATACTTTACTTTTTGACTTTTTTGTTTTTCTGATACTAAACATTATTAAGCCTAAAGTTTTATATATTTTTTGAGTTTTAAATTTTGTTACTGTATCAATTTTTTTTTAAACATAAAAACTTTTTTTGAACATCAAACCTTTTTAATTGTTACTTTTCTGTATCTAAAATTTTATGTATTTTCTGAATTTTAACATTTTAATCATTTCATTTTTTAACAACTCATTTAAGTTTTAAGCCAAAAATTTAGTTTAATTTTTTTTTAGACATTTAATACTCTTTTGAGCTTTAATACTCTATTTAAAATTTTGTTTTTTTTAAACTATTTAGAATCGTGTATTTTTTTTTTAGTTTTTAGTATTAGTAGTAAAATTTATATATTTTTTTAAGTTTTAAATTTTAATACGTTTTTTAAGTTTTTTTTAGAACGTTATTTTTTATTTTAATTTTATTAAGAGACTAATTCTTATAAACTTTTATACATTCTTAAGAGTTTTGTAATTTTTTTAAGTTATGAGGTTTTCTTTATTAAACTTTTTTCTACTCTATTTAAAGTTTTGTTGTTTTTTGTTTTTAATTCTTCTAATATCTTATAACTTTTTATAGCTTTAAAACTCTAGTTTTATAATTTTGTTTAGAATTTAGTTTATAAATTTTCATAATTTTTTTTTCTAAACTATAAATATAATAATAAAATAATTTTAGTAGTCATTTTCTAGAATTGCTTAAAAATTTGAGATTTTTTTTTAAACCTAAATACTTTTATAAACTTTTAGTTTTTTAGAGTAATAACACTTTTTTGATTTAGACTTTTCTGAAACTCTCAATACTCTTTAAAAAAACTATTTAGAATTTTGCAACTTTTTTGAGTTTTGATACTTTTCTGTTTCTTGTATAATACATAAGATAGTTTTAAGCTTTTTAAAAGTTTTATTACATTTTTGACATTTTTGAGACTTTTTTGTGCTTTTAAGCTCAATGTTTAATATTAGTTTTTTTTAGAATTCTATTACTTTTTTTAGTTTTAATAGTCTATTTAGAGTTTTGTGACTTTTTTGTTTTTCTAATCCATCTTGTAACTGTTTAAAATTTAATACTTTTCTAAGTGTAGAGGTTTATATGTTTTTTTAATTTTTGTTGTTGTTTCAGTTTTGCGACTTTTTTGTTCTTTTGATTTATTGAAAGCTTAAATACTCTTCAAATCAACTATATTTTATCTTGAGATTTTGAGTTATAATAGTTAGTTTTAAGTAAGTTTTTATATTTTTCAGAATCTCAATACATTTGAAAGATCTTTTATTTTATTAAAACGTGTTTGAGTTTTAATAAGTTTTTTTTGAGTTTTTAGTTTTGCAATTTTTCTGAATTTTATGATTTTTTATTAATTTTTTTTAATACTCTTCTGAACTTCTATAATCACTTTAGAGTTTTCTGATTTTTTTGATGAGTTTTGAGTCTCAATACTTTTGAAAGCCTAAAATAAAAAAAATTAAATTAAAAAACTACACTATACTACTACTATTTTGAGCTTTTATACGCTATTTAGAAATTTGTGACTTTTTGTTTTTTTAATTTATTTTGTAACTTTTTTTAGTTTTAAAACTCATAATTTTTCTAAACTTATTATTTTATTTATTTTTTAGTTTTGATATATTTACAGTCTCAGTATTTTTTTGAGCTTTTAGCTTCTTAAAATGTCAATACTTTTTGATTTTTTTTTTGTACTATTTTGTTCTACAAACTTAACCTAACCTAACATAACCTAACCCATCTGTAATGGGTTTTTAGTTTTAAGATTTAATATTTTCTAAACCTAAAGTAATAATATTTTTAACTCTTGAGCACTTTTGGAGTCTTAATACTTTTTTAAATTTTTAGTTTTTTAATTTTTTTCAAGCTTTAATATTTTATTTTGAATTTTTATTTTTCTAATTCATCTTGTAACTAAAAAAAAAATAATATTTTTCTAAATCTTAAGTTTTATATTTTTTTTTTAAGTTTCAAGTTTTTTGAAGTCTCAATACATTTTAGTGTTTTTAGTTTATTAGAAAACTATTATTTTTTGAAAGCTTTACAATATTTTTCTGAGGTTTCATACTTTTTTTAAAGTTTTGTGATTTTTTTGAGTTTTAATACCGTGAATACTTTATGTGACTTTTTTATTTTTCTACTTTATTTAATTTTTTAAGACTTTTCAAGTCTAAAAAATCTTTCAAGACATGATAGTCAAAATTCAAAAGCTTTGAACTTAATATTTAAATTTAGATATGTTTATATCTTTAATATTTTTCTGAGCTTCAATACTTGGATTTTCAAAGTTTAAAGTTTTATCATTTTTTTTTTAAGTTGTGAGTTTCTTTAGAAGGTTAATTTTTTAGACAATTATACCATTTTATTTGTCAAAAACTTTACAATACTTTTTTAAGTTTTGTATTTTCTGAGTTTTGCACTTTTTCTATTTTTTTACCTTTTATATTTGAGTTTTGAACCTAATATTTAACTTTGGATAGTTTCGAAGCTTTTATACTATTTTGAGCTTTAATACTATAAATGTTGTAATTCTATTGTTATTCTATATACTTTTTATGTTTTAGAGTTGTTTTACAATCTCATTACTTAATTCAAATTTTAAGTTTTGTTAGAACATCGATATCTTTTAAGTTATATTTTTTTTGTTCAAGTTCTAAATCTAAGTTTTGTGACGCTTAAATTTTGAAATTTTTCTGATTGTTTATATTTTAAGATATGTTAGTTAAAACTTGTTTAAGTTTTGAGTCTAATAACTAATCTTTTAAACCTAAATATTACTTTTTTTTATCTATCTAAAGTTTTGAGATTTAATACTATTTTAAGCTTAAAGTTTTTTTTAAAGTTTTGAGTTTTTAAAAAACTCAATACTCTTTAAGGTTTTTTATTCTGCTTATAGTTTTGTAATAAGTTAACTTTTTCTGTTTCATTAGTCTACTAAGCTTTTATACTCTATTAAAACTCATTTGAGTTTTATAACTAAACTTTGAGTTTATTCAAAACTTTAATATTTTTATGTGTTTTAATATTCTAATTATAGTATTTTTTTGTTTTTTAATATTTTTTGTAACTTTTTTGAGTTTTACAAAATTTGCTGTTCTAAACCTAGAATTTTATAATTTTAAGTTTTGAGCATTTTAAATACTTTTTTGAATTTTTAAATTCTGTATAACGTCAATACATTTTGATGTTTGTATGTACTTTTTTAAATGTAATATTTTTTAAATTTTTTATTTAAAAAAAAAATTATGTTTTATTTTTTTAAAGTTTTAATTTTCTTTTAAGCTTTTATATATGAAAAGCAACATTAAATTGAGTATTAAGCTTAAACTTAATTTTTTTAGAGTTATTATTTTGACATCAATACTCTAAAAAAAAGTTTTGTGATTTGTTTGAGTTTTAAAAATATTTTTTTAGCTTTTAGTTATTTTATAATGTCATTACTTTTAAAATTTTGTTATTTTTAATTTTTATTGTTTCAAATATGAGAGTCAACAATAGTTTGAGTTTTGATATTTTCTATATATTTTTATGTTTTTTTTTAAATTTATTTTATTTTATTTTTTTTTTAGTTTTAAAACTCAATATTTTACAAAACCTTTATTTATTGCGCGTTTTACAGCTTGTTTACATCGCCCCAGAAGTTTTACGACTTGTTTGAAGGGGTTTGATTCTATTTGCAGTTTTGTGACCTTTCTGAGTTTTGAGTTTTTTAATTTTTTACTTTTTAAGATATGATAGAATTATTTAAGTTTTAAACCTAATATTTAACTATAAATTTAGAGCTTTAATACTTTTTTAAGCTTTAATTCTATTCATACAGTTTTAAATATTTTTTTTAGTCTTAAAACTGAATATTTATTTAAGTTTTTATTTTTTAATTTTGAGCAGCATTTTTAAATTTAATGCATATTGTAACAACTAAAAATCACAAAATAATAATAAAATATTTAAAAAAGATTATCAGTATAAAGGCAATGTAAGAGATAAAAAGATTAAAAATTGCAAACTATGCATACCGTGACACAACTAACAACCTTAAAAGAATAAATTAGTTGCAACATTTTTAAATTAGAAGCATATCATGGCACAACTACAGACCACAAAATATTAGAAAAAGTGTTGTAACAATTGTTAAATAAAATTTATTTACTAAATTATTTCTAAACTATTTCAAAGTCACATGATAAAAAATAAAAATAAAAATATAAAATTAGATACAAAAATGTAACTGACTTTCATAAAATTATCGTTTACAAAAAATCAACATTCTGTTATATTGGATTAAGGCCAAATTGCCAATAAACATCTGTTATAGTAAATTATTTAATACAAGTTAAAAATATGTTACCTAAAATTAGCACTTGTGTTTAAAATTACTCAATTTTTGCTATTTTAAATTTTTTAAATAAAAATATACAATTTTGTTAGTAATTATGCGTGTTAATCACCACAACATGCAAACTAAACATACCTAATTAAATTATTATTATATCCTAACATTTTTCTATTTAACATACCGCACGAAGAAAACACCTACACACTACACATTATCAAAGTACAATTTGTTTTAATATTTCGACCATTCACACCGCGCGAAAGTTTTAAACTAACATTTAACAACCTTACTCACTTTACATCCTTAGAACATAACTTAGCAATTATCGCGAAGGTGATGCCCGCACCAGGTGATGCGCTATTATATTGTTATTATTTTTATGCATAGTGTTTTGTGTTATTGGATTTACTATGAAAATCCTTTCACTTGAAGATTATTGAAACTGAATTTCACATGCAATGTTAAGTAAATAAAATTTATAACAATATTTAATCAGTTGCACTTCTGATAAAGGTAATATTACATAAATATTAAATTTGCATAAACTATTTTTATAAGGAATAAGGATGTACATTATATATTTAAATAAATAGTTTTTATTGTAAACATTATTGATGATTCAATTATTAGTCATAAATTATGCATATTTTGTTTTACGATTTATGTTAACTACTACACTTAAGTCAAATAGCGAGTCGTTTAGTTCAGTATGCAGACATTAAATGCTAGTCAATTTGCATTATTTGAGCATTGAGCTAGTTCAAATTTAATTGCTCACTGCAAGCAGGTCTCCGAGAAGGCCAATGTATACATTTTTTTATTAATTGTGTAAAATTTACACAAATTTACAAAGGCACACATCTTTTTCAGCAATTTTTACATTTTCCTTGATTTAAGCGCATTTTAAAAACATTTTATTAAAAAAACGTAGTTTTTAACATTATTTTTGTGTCTAGTGACGTTAGTAAAAATATTTTAATTAATTTAAATCAAATTTGGGTAGGTTGAACACATTTTCTATTTAGATCTTTTTCATTAGTAGCGTTTCAAAATCAGCATTTTTTTTCGATTTTTTTGAGTGTGCTGGTGTACTGGTTCACCTAAGCACAAACAAATTGTGTTTTTTTAAATTTTTGATATATGCAGAAATAAACCAATAACGGTACATCAAATGCATTTTTTGTCCTAAAATTGATTTAAACCAAAAAATAGATGTGTTCAGAAGTTCAACGTATAGAACTGTGCATAGTTTTTAACACCAAATAATAGGTTGTGGGCGGTTAGTTTTAAATATTGTTCCCGCCTAAGTGTCGACGATCAAGAGATTGGCTCAATCTAAAGTAGTAAACGTCAATTGTCCTTAATGCTAAAAGTAAGCGCAATTCTAATTTCTTGATCACAAACAGTGAATGAGTGAGCCAACAATTTATATATTGTGCGCGAATGATTTTGAGTTTTGTTTCTACCCACCTGTTCAAGTGTCAATTATTAATGTCAAAAGTGGGCACAATTCTAGTTTTTTATTTACAAACACTGAGTGGGTGGGCGGGGTGCAACAATTTATAAATTCTAACGTGTAGTTTTAAATCTTGTTCCTGCCCACCTGCCAAGCTTCAGTTATCAAGAGATTGGCTCAATCTTAAGTAGTAAAGGTTAACTTTTACTAATGTCAAAAGTGAACGCAATTTTTATTTTTTATTTACAAACAGTAAGTGGGTAGGCAAGGTACAACAATTTATAAATTTTGGCAAATAATTTTAAATTTTGTTCTCGCACACCGGCCCTAGTTTCAGTTATCAAGAAATTGGCTCAATCTTAAAAAATAAAGTTCAACTGTCACTAATGTTAAAAGTGGGTGCAATTTCTATTTTTTATTTACAAGCAGTGGGTGGGTGGGCGGGGTACAACAACTCATAAATTCTGGCAAGTAGTTTGAATTTTGTTCCCGCCAACCTGCCCAAGTTTCAGTTATCAAAAATTGGCTCAATCTTAAGTAGTAAAGGGTTGACCTTGGCACTAATGTCAAAAGTAAGCGCAATTTTTATTTACAAACAGTGGGTGGGTGGGCGGCAAGTTCTGGAAAGTAGTTTTAAATCTTATTTTGGCTCAATCTTAAGTTATGAACGTCATTTGTCATTAATATCAAAAATATGCGCAAACCCATTTTTTTATAACAAACATTGGATGGGTGAGCGGGACACCAATTTATAAATTGTAAGCGGGTGGTTGTAAATTGTGTTTGCGCTCACAAGCCCAAGTATCAGTAATTGGTTCAGTATTAAGTAATAATTGTCAAGTGTCACTAATGTCAAAAATAGGCGCAATTACAATTTTTTGATCACAAACACTGAGAGCGTGGACGCGGCGGATAGTTTTAAAATTTGTTCCCTCCCACCAGCCCAAATATCGGTGATTAAAAAATTGGTTCAATCTCAAGTAATTGTTATTGATGTCATAAGCGTGCGCAATTCCAAGTTTTTGATAACAAACACTGAGTGTGTGATTGGAGTACATTAATTCCTTTATTGTGGGCGCGTAGTTTTGAATCTTGTTTCCGCTCAAATGTTTGTGATTAAAATATTTGTTCAATTATAAACGACAATTGTTACTAATGTCAAAAAATAGACGCAACTCCAATTTTTTGATAATAAACACTGGGTGGTTGGGCAAGGTACACCAATTCATATTCAAATTACTTTTAACTCTTGACAACAAACACTTGGGTGGGTGAGCGAGACACTTCATATCATAATACTAAGCCAGTAGTTTTGATTGAAGTGGCTCACCCACCCACTCAAGAGTAAGTTATCAAAAAGTTGGACCACAACCTCTTCTTGTGACCAAATGACTTTTAACCCTCGCATAAGGTCAAACATTAAACCTTGACAACAAATACTTAGGTGGGTGGGTGGACACTCCATATTATAATACCAAGTTAGTAATTTAGATTGGAGTAGCCCACCCAAGTGTGAGTTATCAAAAAGTTGAATCACCACCTCTTCTTGTGACTAAATGATTTTTAACTTTTGCAGAGAAGTGAAACATTAAACCTCTTGACAACAAACACTTGAGTGGGTAGGTAGGACACTTCATATTATGATACCAAAAAGTCAAACATCGGATTGGAATGGCCCACCTAAACCAGAAGTTGGACTACAACTTTCTTTTGTGACCAAATGACTTCTAACTTTTGCGGAGAGATCAAACATTCTTGGTAACAAACACTTGGGTGAGTAGGTGGGACACTCCATATCTTAATACCAAGTCAGCAGTTTGGATTGGAGTAGCCCAACCACCCACCCACTTAAGTGTTAATTATTTAGAGGTTAAACCACAATCTTATCTTGTGACTAAATAACTTCTAACATTCGCAAAGAAGTCAAACATTAAACTTTTTGACAACAAACACTTGGGTGGGTGGGTGGGCTACTCCAAAGCATGATAACAAGTCAGTAGTTTAAATTGCAGTAACCCACCCACCCACTTAAGTGTTACTTATTAAAAAATTAGACCACGACCTTTTCTTGTGACCAAATGACTTTTAACCCTTGCAGAGATGTCAAACATTAAACTTCTTGACAACAAACACTTGAATGGGTAGATGAAACATTCCATATCATGATACCAAGTCAGTAGTTTGCATTAGAATATCCCACCCACTCACTTAAGTGTTAGTTATCTAAAAAATAAATCACAACCTTCTCTTGTGACCAAATGACTTCTAACATTCGAAGAGAGGTCAAACATTAAACCTCGAACCAACGAACACTTGGGTGGGTGGCTGGGTTACTCTATATTATGATACCAAATCAGTAGTTTAGATTGAAGTGATCTACCCACCCACCCAAGTGTTAGTTATCCAGAGGTTAGATTACGACCTTCTCTTGTGACTAAATAACTTTTTACTTTTGCAGATAGGTTAAACATTAAACCTATTGTCAACGAACACTTGATTGGGTGAGTGAAACATTCCATATCAAAATACCGAGTTAGTAGTATAGATTGGAATGACCACCCAAGTCTGAGTTATCAAAAAGTTTGATTACGACCTCTTCTTGTAACTAAATGACTTTTAACTTTTGCAGAGAAGTGAAACATTAAACCTCTTGACAACAAACATTTGGGTAGGTAGGTAGGACACTTTATATTATGATACCAAAAAGTCAAACAACAAATTTTAGTGGCCCATCTATCCACCCAAGTATAAGTTATCCAGAGGTTGAACTACAACCTTTTTTTGTGACCAAATGATTTCTAACATTTGAAGAGTGGTTAAACATTAAATTTCTTAACAACAAACACTAGCGTGGATAAATGAACTACTCCAGAGCATGATACAAATCAGTAGTTTAGATTGCAGTAACACATCTACCCACCTAAGTGTTATTTATCAAGAAATTGGATCACGACTTTCTCTTGTAACCGAATGACTTCTAACCCTTGCAGACAGGTCAAACATATAACCTCTTAACAACAAACACTTGGGTGGGTGGGACAATACATATTATAATACCGAGTCAGTAGTTTAAATTGGAGTGGTAAGTGTCAATTGTCACTAATGTCAAAAGTAGGCGTAATTCCAAATTTTTGATAACAAACACTAAGTAAATAGGTAAGGTACATATCACATATTATGATACCAAGTAAGTAGTCTAGATTGGAGTAGCCCACCAACTCACCCAAATGTAAGTTATCAAAAAGTTGGATCACGACCTTTTCTTGTAAACAAATGACTAATCCTCGCAAACATTAAATCTCTTAGCAACAAACACTTGAGTGGGTGGGTGAAACACTCCATATCTTAATACCGAGTCAGTAGTTTGGATCTAACATTTGTAAAAAAGTCAAACATTAAACCTTTTGACAACAAATACATGGGTGGGTAGGTATGACACTTCATATTATGATACCTAAAGGTCAAACGTTGGATTGGAGTGTCTTACCAGTTTACCTAAGTGTAAGTTATCTAGAAGTTGGACTACAACCTTCTTTTGTAACCAAATGACTTCTAATCTTCGCAAAGAGGTCAAGCATTAAACCTCTTGACATCTAACATTTGGGTGGGTGGGTGAGATACTCCATATCATGATACCAAGTCAATAATTTGGATTGGAGTGGTCCACCCATCCACCCAAGTGTCAGTTATCAAAAAGTTGGATTACCACTTTTTCTTGCTAGGTAGGTAGACACTAGGTCTCATATGATACCAAGTCAGTAAATTAGATTGAAATAGCCCACCCACCAAGTGTAAGTTATCCAGAGGTTGAATCACAACCTTCTCTTGTGACCAAATGACTTCTAACATTCGCAGAAATGTCAAACATTAAACTTTTTGACAACAAACTCTTGGGTGGGTGGGTGGGTACTTCAGAGCATGATAACAAGACAGTAGTTTAGATTGCATTAGCCCACCTACCCACCTAAGTGTTACTTATTAAGAAATTGGATCACAACCTTCTCTTTTGACCAAATAACTTTTAACCTTTGTAGAGAAGTTAAACATAAAACCTGTTGACAACAAACACTTGGGTGAGTTAATGGGACACTCCATATCATAATACCAAGTCAATCATTTAGAATCGAGTAGCACACCCACCCACCCAAGTGTTAGTTATCCAAAAATTAGATCACGACCTTTTTTTGTAACCAAATGACTGAGAGAGATCAAGCATTAAACTTTTCTGCAAATGTTAGAAATTATTTGGACACAAAAAAGGTTGTGGTTCAACCTCTAGATAACTAACACTTGGTTGAGTGGGTAGAATACTCCATATCATAATACCAAGTCAGAAGTTTAGATTAGACCACGACTTTCTCTTGTGACCAATTGATTTTTAACTTTTGCAGAAAGGTCAAACATTAAACTTTTTGACAACAAACACTTGAGTTGGTGAGTGGGACACTCCATATTATAATACCAAATCAGTAATTTAGATTAGAGTAACCCACCCACCCACCCAAGTGTTAGTTATTTAGAAGTTACATCACAACCTTCTTTTGTGACCAAATGATTTTCAACCTTTGTAGAGAAATCAACCATAAAACCTCTTAACAATAAACACTTGTGTAAGTGGTTGGAATATTCTATATCATGATACCAAGTTAGTAGTTTGGATTGGAGTGGCTCACTCACCCACATAATTGTTAGTTGTCTAGAAGTTGCACCACAATCTTCTCTTGTGACCAAATAATTTCAAACACTCACAGAGAGCACAAACATTAAACCTTTTGACAACAAACACTTGGGTGAGTTGGTGAAACATTCCATATTATGATACCAAGTCAGTAGTTTGGATTAGAGTGGCCCACCTACTCAAGTGTTAGTTATCCAAAAATTAGATTACAACTTTTTCTTATGATCAAATGGCTTCTAACCCTCGCAGAGAGGATAAGCTGTAAACCTCTTGACAATGAACATTTAGGTGGGTGGGTGGGACACTCCATGTTATGATACCGAGTCAGTAGTTTGGATTAGAGTGGTAAGTGTCAATTGTGACTAATGTCAAAAATAGGCGTAATTCTAAATTTTTGATAACAACACTAAGTGGATAGGTATGGTAATCTTGTTCCCGCCCACCCGCCCAAAAGTTTGTGATTAAAAGATTGATTCAGTTTTAAATAGTAAACATTAATTGTCACTAATGTCAAAAGTAGGCACAGTTTAAAAAATTTGATAACAAACAGTGGTGAGGCCAAGTACATCAATTTATATATTGCGGCAAATAGTTTTAATTTTTGTTCCTGTCTACCGGCCCAATGTCGGTGATTAAGAGATTTGCTCAATTTTAAGTAGTAAACGTCAATTGTCACTTATGTCAAAAGTGTGCGCAATTACCAATTTATAGATTGTGAGCAAGTAATTCTAAATATTGTTCCCGCCTATCCGCCCAAGTGTTGATAATCAAAACATTAAGATTTAAAAGTCATTTGTCACTAATGTCAAAATTTCTTATTTACAAACACTTAGGTTGGTGAGCAATTATAAGCTAAGTGCCTGCCTTCCCGCCTGTTATACAATTTTTTTATCACAAAGTAGGCGCAATTGACAATTTTTTATTAACAAACAATCAAGTAGGCTTTGTAACTGTCAAAATGAAATGTGTTCTGAACGTCAAACTTGTTCTCTAAATGTCAATCATGTTCTTTAAATAGCAATCAAGTTCTTTAAATGTCAATTATGTTCTGTAGATGTCAATCATGTTCTCTAAATAGCAATTATGTTTTCTAAATGTCATGTTTTTACCCCAAGCCAAGATTCCGGATTTAAAAAATCAAAAGTTGTCATCAGCTTTAGTTAGTTAGGTTATAGGAGTTTTTGCAGATGTTCATTAAGCATATTAAATTTACAAAAATTGTCAAAAAAAATTACAATATCAAATCGACCCTAGAAAATAGAAACCGTAATTAACTTCAAAAAGAATGAGTTACTTAGAACCTAAATAAAATCACATTTAATTAGTTAAGTTATAAGAAACGTCGGAATCTTTAGCAAACATATTAAGTTTATAAAAATTTCATAAAAATAACATGATCAAAGCAACTTTAGAGTACAAAATCCGTAATACATTAACAAAAAATTATTGAAATAGCCACATTACATGTTATAGTTTAGATTATCTACTCAACAACAAAAATAACCAATAAATATTTCATTTGCATAACGCCTCCAAATTGCAATTATTAACAATAAACGTACCTAATACTATTGCAATAATTCAATACCTTTAATAGCATATGATGCTATGATCTTCAGACGACCTCCACGAGCCTGCATGTGGATATAGCACATTTTCCAATCAAACTAATTCACTCCGAGTCAAAATATTAACAATACACAACCCCTACAGATTACTCCCAACCTTAAACACAACGGCACTAATTAATTAAGTAAATTTACCACTAATTTTAACAAAAATATCACGAGCACAATTCGTCGACTTTTACGCTGATCACCGAACCCGATCTGCAACGAGTTGAGACGATCGGCTGAGCTGAAGTCAGTTGTATTCGCAATGATTTGCAGATTTAGGCCTGTAATATCCAACTCCTAATAAAGCACCTAATAAACTATTAGCTCAATAACCTAACTTTTAATTTTATTTATTTTATTAAAACCTATCGACAGCCAATTAAATATATGTTTAATATTTACATTTATAACAAATAAAAACATTAAGCATATAATTTATTAATCGCTTAGAGGTGTAACAAAATTAAATCAATTTAAAATTTAAAAAAAGTTAGGTTATTCAGCTAATAGTTTATTAGGTGCTTTATTAGGAGTTGGATATTACGGCCCTAAAACTGTAACCACAAATTTATTATAATAATAATAAATTATGTTTTAAAATTAATTTTTTTAGTATTTGGATTTATATACTGAATACATTATTAAACCACAATTTATTATCGGAATTAAAGAAATGTTTAATTATCCTTTCCCCCTCTTCTCTAAACACTTTTTTTTATGCTAATTAATAATTATTATTATGTGATTGAAAATATCAATGATTCTGATCATTATTGTCATGACAGCTCTTGATGTTCGTATCTAAAAACTAAAGCATCTAATACTTTAAAGACTCTGGCTTTGCCAGAAATTGTTCAAAAAGCGATTCTAAAAATTTATGATGATCTTTTTTAGGCAATGTAACCGCTCTGGGGCGTAATACGACAGAGAGCGCCGTGCCCTGAAATAAATCATATTTGCATTTTTCCAAGAAACGTGCAGAAAACCTATTTATTTGAACAAAAAATTGCATAACATTTATTAAAAATTGTTGACAAAAATTAGAACTTTTTTGATATTTTGCAAAAAAATTAAAAAAAATGTCAGTCAGTTTAACTATCACTCTTTATGTTTGTATTAGGGGCCCCACAATAAAGTTTTGCACCTGGGCCCCCTTATAGAGAATGCCAGCTGGATTATTAACTAAATTGACCTTCATTTCTATTACAAATTCTAACTTACAATTTAATAAATATAAATATTTAACAAATAAACTTACATTTTAATTTTATTTACAAAACACAACCGAGTCACAATCATACATGCAAAATAACATAACAATCTTGTGTAATCGCATCAATTGTTTAAACAATATGTTCTCAATTTTACTACTCAATGATATAAACGCCTACATCACCATATAAAATAATTATTAATTTTTCATTACACGAATTAACAATAATTACAATTTATTAATACAATAAAATTTTATCAATTATTATATCCATTTCAACAACTGATTAAATGTATTATATATTCCATTCAATTCGTCACAGTAAGTGCAAATTCAATTTATATTGTTGTTAATTAAGTATTGCAACAGAATATGAATGCATTTCGTCACAGACGTAAAAACTCTCAAATTACTTGAATTATAAACAAATTTTTATCTTCTCATTGTAATTGCGCTCAAAGGCGAAGAGGCTCACAAAGAGCTTATGACATTTCGCGAAGAGAAATCGTTGAAAACAATTCCCTACAAAGACCCTCCTTGAATATATTGCAATAAATAATAACAAAACATATTTAAAATATTAAATGCATTATTTAAAGTTCAGACTAACGAGGATATTTATTTAAACAAAATTTACTCGATAATAAACGTAATTGGCATTCCTATTGTTAACAGATAGTGGTTTTTGTTAACATTATATAAGTAGTGTCTGAGAATGTGTTGTAGTTTTTTAAAATTACAAAAATGATAATTAGGTATTACTTAATATGTCTCAACAAACAACATAAAAATACCTTTGAATTTCAACACGTTATACTATTTATCACAGATAGGAAACAAGCCTAAATATAACAAAAAAAGAAGTAACGGTAAAAACAGCTAAATGCAATAAAACTTCAAGGTCCAACAAAATTCTAAATGATTAAATTACTTGAAGAAGAGCAAATATGTGTACTTTTGCAACAACAGATATTTTTAAAGATTATACATCAGAATTTTTTTAGAAAAAATGAGCAAGAACTTAGCGAGGCTGACCAGACATACTTTTTTAGTAACATACTTTTTTTGAAGTTAGAATAATAATAATTGGTTACTATTGTGCTAGGTTTTGGACATTAAAATTATAAATCCGGTTTTTAAAATTGTAAATCAATAAAAAACAAACAGTTTTATTTTGTCTGTCAAATTTTAATTTGTTCTTCAAATTGTAAATCCGGTTTTCAAAAATAAAAATCTGGCCACCAACTTGTTAAACTCTACTGCCAAACTTCCAAATTATAAGTCCCACTTTTAAAACTGCAAATCCGGCTTTTAAAACTGTAAATTTTGGCTTTAATAGTGTAAATCCGGCGTTTAAATTTAAAATCCGGCTTTTAATGTGTAAATTTAGTTTTCAAAGTGTTAAATTTAACTGCCAAATGATTAATCCGGCCTTAAAACTGTAAATCCGGCTTTTAAAACTAAATATCCGGTAAAATGCTAAATTTGACTAACAAACTGTTAATCCGGCATTTAAATTTTCAAATTGGCCGTAAATTACATTTTTCAAAAGCGGATTTACAGCCGCTTTTAAAAAATGTAATTGCCGCAATTAAATACAAAAATCCGGCTATCAACTTGTTAAATTCTACTGCTAAATTATTAATCCGGCATTCAAATCATAAATTCCGCTTTTAAAACTGCAAATTTAGTTTTTAATTTTACGGCCAATCTGTTAGATTTGCCTCTGAATTATAAATTTGTTCAATAAACTTTCAATCCGGTTTTTAAAAATGTAAATGTGACCTTTAAAAATGTAATTCTTGCTACCAACGTATTAAATATTACTGCCAATGTGATAATCCGGCCTCCAAGCTATAAACTTGACTTTTAAAAGTAAAAATTAAATTTGGTTTAATTAAAAAAAGTTAGAATACGCTATTTATAACTAAAAAAAAGTATTTGTGTTCTTAAAATGTAAATTTGCGTTTTATAATATTAAACTCTTAATTCGGCTTCCAAATTTGGATTGGATTTTTAGTTCTAAGAGCCCAATTTACAGTTTTAAAGATTGGATTAATATCTTTAAAATTGTAAATATTACAATTTACTACCAAACTATTAATTTGGTTTTTAAATTATAAATCCGGCCGTTAAAACTGTAAAATGCGTAAATCCGGCTTTTAAAGATTTAATCCGGCCTTTATAGTATAAAATTGTATTGTTCAATTGTTAATCCGTCTTTTAACATTGTAAATCCGGCCTTAAAAAGGTTAAATTTTACTGTCAAACTAATATTCTGGCGTTTAAATTATAAATTCAGTTTTTAAAAGTGTAAATCCGGCCTTTAAATAATAAATACGGCGTATAGAAGTGTAAGTTTGGTCTTTAAAATGTTATGTTGTTATAATAAACTGCCAATCTATTAATTCTGCATAAATTTTATAAATTTGGTCTCTCAATTGTCGTTTCCAGTTGATAATAGTGTCATTAGTTGAAATAGTATTCAGGTTTTGGACAGTGTTTTTGGCTGTCTTTGCGGAGTTAGTTTGTTGAAAATAAAATTGTCAAAAAATCATAAAATTTCAAAACTAACAAAATCAAAAAGTTGTTACAGAATTTGGCTATAATCTATTAAAAAGTGCAAAATTTTTTTTCATGCAAGTTTAAAAAATTAGTCAATAACTGTTAAAAAGTGTAAAATTCTATCAAAAAAGTCAAAAATAACTAAATCCAATTAGAATATTTTAAGAGAAAAATTTTGTCAAAAATTTCAAAACATATTTTTTTTTATAAAATGTTGTCAAAAACAGCCAATTCTGGCCATAAATCATTAAAATATTGTTGGATAGCATCAAAATTAGGCTATAAACTGTTATTTAAATTTAATTTACTATAGAAAAAAGTAACAACTTTCAATTTAGTGCAACTATTAAAAAAGTTACGGCAACTTTTCTAAATTGATTAAATATTGAAATTGTAGATTTTAGCCCAATAACTCCTAAGTCCGGACCTGAATCAAAATAACTCATTCTTTAAAATTTATAACAAATTTAATTTCCTATAATAATTTGTATCAACTTTCAATTTGTTACAACTAATAAAAAAGTTATGAAAACTTTTATAAATTAAATCAATATTAAGGTTGTCGGTTTCAGAGCAATAACTCCTAAATCCGGCTTTGAACCAAATTAAATTTTTTGTTAAACTTAATGCAATTTTTTTGTATTATAATAATTTGTATTAATTTTTAATTTGTCGTAACTGATAAAAAAATATAACACTTTTTGAAAATTTAATAAAAATTTAGATTGTCAATTTTAGAACAATAACTCCTAAATTTAAAGTAAATTTAATTTCCTATAACAAATTGTATCAACTTTAGTTTTAGTTTATTTCATAGTAAACTTATGTCAACTTTTATAAACTGATTAAATATCAAAATTGTCGATTTTAGGCAAATAACTCCTAAATTCGGTCCTGAATTAAAATAAATTATTTTTTAAAATTTAAAGTAAATGCTTTGTTTTATAATAATCCAATTCTGAATCAAAATAACTTACTCTTTAAAATTGCAAGCAAACTTATATTCCTATAATAGAATGTATAAGGGTAATTCCATTACTTTTCGACTAATTTGAAAAAGTCGACCTTTTTGATTTTGCTCAAGTTTTCAGGGATCAAAATATGGATGGAAAAAATGAGATTCCCAAAATTTTGAACCTTAGAATATTGCCTGTTCAAAATGACACACTATTGAAGGTCAGAAATTTCACAATAAAACGTCTTTTTTAGCTTATTTTGTATCTCAATTTTTGGGCTTCTGGAGAAAGATAAAAAGGTCCACGATGGCTCAAATTATTTCTTATTACATGTACTTTAAAACTCATATTTTTATGTTTAATATCGTGGCAGTCATTTTGATATATTAAGCTTCACACATTATTAAAAAAAAAACCGTAAATTTAGCAGAATCGCAAAACTTTGCTTTCTTTAAACCGTTCTAACTTTGTCAAATCTTAACAAAATTTGATCCACAAGGTCTAGATTTCTTCGTGTTTAATTTTTTTTAAAGTGATCACACAAGACTTATAGAATGAATACGTATTCACCACTATTTTGATGCATGAAGTTGCACATATTTTCGCGATCTTCAAAACTTATAATTTTCAGGTCCCGAAAAAGCGCTGTCACCCTATGTTGATTTTTGTCAAAATTTCAGTAAATACTTTTTAGAGCATAAGAAAAAAGGTTATTTATACGAGAAATGGTATATCGGGCATTATCAAGAATTTTTTAATATTCAAAATTTATCCAAATTGGCAAACCGCACATTTTTGTATCTCAATTTTTGGGCCATTAGAAAAAAATAAGAAGGTTCACATTGGCTCAAAATATTCCTTATTACATGTACTTTAAAACCCATATTTTTATGTTTAATATTCTGGCAGTCATTTTGATATAATAAGCTTTAAACATTATTCCAAAAATAACCATAAACTTAGCAAAACTGCAAAATTATGCTTTGTTTAAACCGTTCTAACTTTGTCAAATTTAAAGAATTTTGATGCATGAGGTCTAGATTTTTTTGTGTTCAATCTTTCTTTGATGTAATTACAAAAGACTTATAGAATTAATAATATTCACCACTATTTTGATGCAGGAAGTTGCACATACTTTTGCAATCTTCAAAATTTGTAATTTTTAGGTCCCGAAAAAACGTTGTCACCATATTTCAATTTCAGTCAAAATTTCAGTAAAAACTCTTTAGACCACAAGAAAAAAGGTTATTTATATCAAAAATGATATATTGGGCATTATAAAAAAAAACTTTATAGTCAAAAATCGTCAAAGTTGACATTGTTTTTCTGAAAATCTAAATCACCTTTTGTCTATCTTGCTTTGTTTTTGAGATAGTCAACAAATACAAAATATTTAAAAAAAAGTTTATATTTAGCAAAAAACACAAACAAAACAACATTACTTTAACAAGTTTTCTTTGGTTCGGTTAGTAAAATTTGATAAAAATGGTGTTCAACAACGGAGAATACGCAGATATCATTTTTGTTTACGGATTCTGTAATGTTAATGTCCTAGCAATTAAGATTTTTTGACAGAAAGCAGCTTTTTTGACGCGTTTTTTAGTGAAAATGTTCACCCATATTATTATCAAAAGTACAACACCTACAACCAGCCATTTTCTCAATGGCATCTTGATAATACCTAATATACCATTTTTTATATAAATAATCTTTTTTCTTGTAGTCTGAAGTGTATTTACTTAAATTTTGACTAAAATTGACATAAGGTGACAGCGTTTTTTTGGGACCTGAAAATTACAAGTTTTGAAGATTGCGAGAACATGTGCAACTTCTTGCATCAAAATAGTAGTGAATATGAATTGATTCTGTAAGTCTAGTGTGATTACTTTAAAGAAAGATTAAACACAAAAAAATCTAGACCTTGTAGATCAATTTTTTTAAAGATTTGACAAAGTTAGTTAAATATACAAATATAGGTTTTAAAGTACATCCAATAAGGAATATTTTGAGCCACCGTAGACCATCTTATCTTTTTCTAAAGGCCCAAAAATTGAGATACAAAAATGTGCCGTTTGCTAATTTTGACAATTTTTGAATATTAATTTTTTTTTGATATCGTCCGATATACCATTTCTCATATAAATAACCTTTTTTTCTTGTGCTCTAAAGAGTATTTACTGAAATTTTGACTAAAATCGACATAAGGTGACAGCGCTTTTTCGGGACCTGAAAATTACAAGTTTTGAAGATCGCAAAAACATGTGCAACTTTCTGCATCAAAATAATGGTGTATACGTATTGATTCTATAAGTATTGTGTGATTACTTTAAAAAGAGATTAAACACGAGGAAATCTAGACCTCGCGAATCAAATTTTGTTAAGATTTGACAAAGTTAGAACGGTTTAAAGAAAACAAAATTTTGCGATTTTGCTAAATTAACGGGGTTTTTTGGAACAATGTTTGAAGCTAAATATATCAAAATGATTGCTACATTATTAAACATAAAAATATGAGTTTTAAAGTACATGTAATAAGGAATAATTTGAGCCATTGAGGACCTTTTTATTTTTTTCCAGAAGCCCAAAAATTGAGATACAAAATAAGCTAATAAAGACGTTTTCTTGTAAAATTTCTGACCTTTAAATGTGTGTTACTTTGAACAGGCAATATTCTATGATCCAAAATTTTGGGAATCTTATTTTTTTCATCTATATTTTGATTCCTGAAAATTTGAGCAAAATCAAAGTGGTCGACTTTTTCAAATTGGTCGAAAAGTAATGGAATTACCCATAAACCTTTGATTTATAACACATTTTGTTTTCTTATTAAAACCCTATTATTGGCTTAAGAAAGCTTATAACTTAATTTTTTTGAAAAATTAAAAAAAAATTATTTATAACAAATTTTGTAAACAGTTTTAGTTGCTACAAAATTTACTTTTAGTATTTTTCAAAATTCTTTTAAATTTCTAAAATATTTTGATAAATCCAACTTTTTTGACTTAAAAGCTCTTAATTTATTTAATTTTAGTTTTGGAAAATTTAAAAAAATCATTTGTAACAAATTTTGTAGAGAAGTATTTTAGAAGCTACCGAATTTACATTAAGTATTTTTCAAAATTTTTATAAATTTCTTAATAAAATCACTATTTTTGACTTAAAAATGCTGAATTATTTAAAAAAAAAAATTGATTCATTAAAATAATTTTTTTATTTAATATTTTTGATTTACATATTTTTGAATAAGTGGCATTTATTGGTTGCTTTTGTAATAAAAATTCACAGAAAAATTTAGTTTTTGGATGATACTGCACTACATGATAAAGAGTTTTAAGCTTTTTGAACTTTGTAGTCTAATTGTGTTTTTGATATACCTTTACCTTAAAGTATTACTTAAATGTGCGATCTTCGTAACTCGCCGTCAGCAAAAAACAAAATTAAAAAATCCAAAAAAAGTTTAGTAGCTTTTTGGCGTATTGCTGACAGCTGTACATAACTAAGAAACACTATACAATAGTTTTTAAAGTGCTTTGTGGTTAAAAAAGTGTAAAATATTTCATAAAATCTAAAAAATTGCAAAATCCAAATATGAAATAATAAAATATTGTTGGAAAAATTAAAAATCTAGTCATAAACTGTTAAATAGTGCAAAATTTTATTTATAAAATGTTAAAAGTTACAAAATCTAGCATTAAACTATAAAAATATTGTCAAAAAATACCAAAAATTATTATAAACTGTTAAAATATTTGTCATTTTGTCATAAAGTATTAAATTTATTTATAAAATCTTAAAATTTAATGATCAAAAACTCATGTTAGTATAAAATTTACTGTAAAAACGTTAAAATTGCACATAAATAATTATATCATAAAAATTGTGCAAATAAACATTTTTTGCTTAAAATTATATGAAATTAATCAAATATTGCATGAAATTTGCTGAAAAATTATGTTTACCACATAAAATTGTCAACAAAACTAATTTTAAGCATAAAACTTGTCAAAACTAGAACACAAAACTAGTTTATAACACAAAATTTATTCTCAGAACCTTAAAGTTGCACAGAAACGACATTTATAAGCGCAAAATACTCATTTCTAGCATAAAATTTGCTTATCAAAGTTTGCGTAGTAAACGCAAAAAATTACACAAAATAACATAAAAATTTTGCTTAAAAATCATTGGTAATATAAAACTAGCTCAAAAATGTTTACTAAACAAAATATCCATATATAACAGAAAAAATTATTTTTAAAAGAAAAATTGCACAAAAAACTAAAATTTTTAGCGAAACAATGGCTAAAAATTAAGTTTATCACATAAAGTAGATCATTATTAGCGCAAAAAACATTTAAAACATACAATTGATTTCAAAAATCTTAAAAATTGCACAAAAAATTATAAAAATTGAGGTGAACTTATTTACAACATATTTATAATATAATTTTTTTTGAAAAATCACGTTTACCACATAAACTTTATCAAAATTTGCGCAAAAAACTTATTTATAAAATAAAATATGTAAAAAAAAATTTTTAAATACACAGAATAGACTTTTATAACATCAAATTTGCGCAGAAAACTTAATTCTAGCAACAAATTTGCAAAAAAATTACGTTTGTCATAAAAACTTTACTATAAACTCATTTTTAGCACAAAATTAGACAGAATAAACATTTATAATATCAAAATTGCACAAAAACTTGTTTTAGCATAAACTTTGCTAAAAAATCACATTTATCAAAATGTGCATGAAAAACCTAATTATAGTATTAAATTTGTCTTAAAAAAACTCAAAATTACTTTTATAACTTCAAAATTGCACAAAAACGTTATTAAAATTAATGCCAAAAACTTCGGAAATGCACAGGCAAACATTTAATTTTAATTATAAAAGTTGTACAAAATACTAATTTTAGCATAAATTTGCCTCAAAAATTGCAATACTACACAGAATGATTATTTATAATATTAAAATCGCCCAGTTAACTCAACTAAAAATCAATGTAACACATAAAATTAGAACAGAAACCATGCATGTTACTTAGAAAACATCAAATGTACACAGAAAAAACATTTGTAAAATAAAAAATGCTTAAAAATTATTACATAAAATTCAATAAAAATTATATCTTAAAAAACCTTAAAATTATATACAATAAACATTTCTAAAACTGCACAGAAAAGATGATTATATCATAAAAAAAGGTAAAATTTTTATTTTGTACATAAAAATTACTCGAGAGTCAAGAGTTTTAAATGAAATTCTTCAAAATAAAAAACTTAAATATTGCATAAGATTTGCTTAGAAAACTCCAAAGCTACACAGAAAAATCATTTATACTATAAAAATTGCTCTAAAAACTAATGTTTTCAATAAAAATTGTTAAAAAAATGATGTTTACCAAATGAAATCACCCATAAAACTAATTTTTATCATAAAATTTGTCAAAACTGGCGCTAAAAACTAATTTATAACACAAAATTTACCTTTAGGACTTTAAAACTTCACAGAACAGTAATTTTTAATAAGTTTGATAAAAAACTATAAATTCTATGCAAATATTATGCTATAATTAGCTTTTCTAAGCAATTTTATATAAATTTATTATTAAAACATGTCAATTTTGTGTAATTTTTGATAAATTTTATAAGAAAATATGTATTTTTGTACAGATTTTATGCAACAATTGGTCTTTCTGAGCAATTTTATACTCATTTAGTATAAAAACGGTAATTTGCGCAGAAAAATTTATCAAATTTTTCTGCGCAAATTTTATGCAACAATGAGTTTTTTTGAACAATACAAAATCAATAGCAAAAATGTGATTTATGATAAATTTTATAAAAATTTATTATGTTTTTTGTGCAAATATTATGCCACAATTAGCTTTTTGGAGCAATTTTATACAAACTTTTCATAAAAAAACTATAATTTTTAATAAATTTGATAAAAAAAAGGATTTTTGTGCAAATATTAATAAATACTGAGCGATTTTATACATATTTAGTAATAAAATCGACAATTTTTGCTACATTTCATAAGAAACTATGTTTTTTTGTACAGTTTTTATGCAACAATTAGCTTTTCTATGAAATTTTATACAAACTTTGTATGAATAACGGTAATTTTTGATAAATTTGATAAAAAACTATAATTTCTGTGCAAATATTAATAAATACTGAGTTTTTTGAGCAATTTTATACAAATTTAATATCAAAAATGTAATTTAAAATAAATTTTGCTAAAAAAATATGTTTTTTTTGCAAATATTATGTAAAAATTAGCATTTTTGAGCGGTTAAAACTATGCGCAAATCTCTATCTCAAAAACTGAAAAAACACATATCTTTTGCTTATTTTTAAACTTTTTGAACCGTCACTGGTTAAATTGTACAAATATCTAAAATTGATAAAAATAAAAATTTGTGGACAAATCTTGTACCTTTTGTTTAAGCCCATTTTTTTTATGCCCTGGTTAACCAGTGGCTTGCTCTCAAATAATGCCTATAATAAACAATTTTGAGACGCCACTGTTTAAAATTTAATGTTCAAATAGAAAATGTAACGATTTCAATTTCAAAGAATACATTTTTTGCGTCTAATTAAACTTTGTTCCCAACTACCCACCCAAGCGTTAGTTATCAATTTATTGTTAAACAATTCTCATACCTAAATTTAAGCACACAAGAGGTAAAACAAACAATAGATCTTTTGATGACTAACATTTGGACGGGTAGGTGGGTTACAGTAGAAGAAGTAACTTTCTTACAAATTAAACTTTGTTTCTACTTACACACCCAAGCGTTAGTTATCAAGGGATTTATTGATATACAATTCTCTTATATCTATATCCAAGCACACAAGAAATAGGACAAACAATAAATTTTTTTGATAACTAAGATAGCTAACACTTGGGCGGGTGAGTGGGTTACAGTAGAAGAAGAAATTTGCTTACAAATTAAATGTACCCACCCATCCACCCAAGCGTTACTTATAAAAAAAAATATTGTTAAACATTTGTCTCATATCTAAATTTAAGCACACAAAAGATAGGACAACAATAGATTTTTTGATGACTAACACTTGGGTGGGTGGGTGGGTTACAGTAGAAGAAGTAATTTGCCCACAAATCAAACTTTATTCCCACTCAACCACCCAAGCGTTAGTTATCAAGAGATTTTATTGCTGTTTAAATTATATAGTAATTAATAGTTTAAATTATATAGTAATTGCAGCAACACCTACAGTAGTAAATATAAGATTAAACTATGTATTAAATGAAGCAAAGAAGCAGGAATAGAAGAAAAAAAGTATGTAATCAATTTAGATCAAAATTATTAATGTGAAAATTATAAAGATTAAGTGGGAGAACAGACATAGTCTGAACTTAGCCTTTTTCTGTTTGTATAATATAATATCTATTTGTATTAAATAGAAATAAAGTTTATTATTATTATTATAATTATTATTACTTATTGTTAAAAAATTCTCTCATATCTAAATTGAAGCACACAAGAGGTGGAACAAACAAAGAATTTTTTGATAAGTAACACTTGAGCGGATAGGTGGGTCACAGTAAGAAATGTAACTTTCTCACAAATAAAACTTTGTTCCTACCCACCTAAGAGATTTATTGTTAAACAATTGACTCATATCTAAATTTAAGCACACAAGAAATGGGAGAAACAATAAATGCTTTAATAACTAACACTTTGGCGGGTGGGTGGGTTAGGTTAGGTTAGGTTAGGTTAGGTTAAGTTAGGTTCCTGGACTCCAGATTTTGGGGGCAGGGGAAGGTGAAACCTCTTCCAGGTGCGTCCCAGGTGGCGGATAGGGGATTGCACACGCGGACCAACACCATTGCACGGTAGCCTTGCCACGGCAATGAGACTACCTTTTCTATCCTTCTTTTCCCCTTTGAACTATCGTTCGCTCTAGAACAACTCTTCGGTCTTTCTTGACTCACTTTCTGGTTATTAAGCTATTAGGTAACGAGGGCTTGGTAACCAAAACCGCTTTAACATCTTTTTCTTACAGTGGAACCCAACACTCTAAACCACTAAAAGGGTGCGCGACTGCCCGGAAGTCAGAAAACGGGAAAAAAAAAAGAAAATGAAACAATGCACAAAAGTTTAGATAAATATACCCAGGAGGAAAAACCCTCACCGTCTGCTGAGACGGTCTGCCACGTGGAATATGGGTGTGGCAACCTAAACAAAACTGATAACGACAATGGCAACGAAAACGGACAACGAAACTGGACTACAAACACTGAAGATAAGTCGCTGAGCAGACGTGGCTCAGCCAGACACGAAGACTTGACAGCGGAAGAACTTGATATCCTGCAAAATTACAACAGGCGAAGGAGTGTAGGGAGGTCTCCTAACAGAGAACATGTGGAGGAGTCCAAGTCGGAAGAATCAAAGAAAGAACCGACAAAACCTCAGGAATTAAAGGAAAAGGAAAGGAAAAAGGTGATTGATGAGAAAAAAAGACTAAGGGAGGACGACCCTCAAGGCAAACCTGCCGAGAAAAGGCGTAACAGCGTTGGAACATTGCCTTACAATGTAGAGGTAAATATGACAACGCTGGCGAAATGCATAAAAAAGTTGCAAAAAGAAGTTGCTCAAAACACCAGGGTGGATTTAAAAAAGGCCATCGACGAGGTAGCCCTAATTTTTCCAATGGTGGTTAAATCGCAACAAAAAAAGATAGTCGGAAACAACCAGGAAGAAGAATTAAGGCTTATAAAAGCTGAAACCGAAAAGCTACGATCTGCTAATGCAGAACTTTTAAAAAAAATAGACAGCATGACGGCAAATGCTATCAAAGAAGCCGAAGTTAACAAAAAAGAAGAACAGGAGCTAAAAGACAGAGTTGCGGCTCTTGAAGAAGCTGCGAGAAAGAAGTGTGAAAACGGGATGGATGAAAGAACGGAGGTACGCATGGACCAGCTACGGGAAATAAGGGTATGTGAAGGGTGTGGGTGCATGGGCATATGTGTAAAAGGCGTGAAAGGTATGAATGTGGAGGATGAAAGAAAGCTGCAGAAGGATGCAGAGGAGGTCGCACTAGTGGCTGCAATTTGGGAGGAAATGGGTAAGGAGGGAGGGAAGCCAGGGGAGGGTTTTCAAAAGTATATGCGGGAGGCGTGCCCTAAAAAGGCCTATAGACGGACAAGGGTAATAGTAGGGGTCCCAAAAAAGGAGACATAGTTCTAGTTATTGTCGACGTGGGAGACGAAAACCCCATCACGAAACTGTACGGAGAAAAGGGGGAAGCTATAAAAGGCATAATTACAAGTGGTAAATTGGGCAAGGGAAACTTGGCATGCGTGGCGCAGGAGGCAAGCGCATTTTTGAAAGGGGAGCAGCTGACAATGGACAGGAACTACACGTTTCTGTTGGGGGCTGCGGAAGGTCAGGACGTAGGGGGGGAAGAGTTTCTGTCCATGACGGCAAAGGCGTTGGCGGCGGTGCGGGAAAGGGAAATAACAAACCTCTCGGTGGTATTGGCGTCGGGCAGAGAGACGGAGCGCGTCCGAAAAATTATGGAGTGGGTCTCGGAGGGCTCAAAGTTAAATATGACTATCCACACCCCCCGTCCTAAGGGGGCGGAAGGGTTGGCGCAGGTGGAGGTAGGGGACACCTGGAGCAAAGTCGTCAAGAGGGGACAAAGCCAAAAGACGACGGACCTCCAGGTAGAGGGAAAGGGTCTTGGAAACAACTATGTGGAGCGGCTTAAAGCCTTAAAAATGAGGGTGGGAGAGTCTGCCGGAGTTAAGGTCCTTGAGGCCAGGGAGATGGCTTCGGGAGCAATTAAGTTAAAATTGCAGGGTGGGGGAGAAAAATCAATTAGTGCCTTTAGGGAGGCGTTAAACAAAGGCCAAAACGCGGAGCTGACGGTGAAGGCACTTAGCAGAAGGGAAAGGGTGCTGGTGTGGGGGATAGATGGGGCGATGACGTCGGTTGAGGTGCGGGACGCTATTGACCGAATCGTGGGGGCGCCGGAAGGGAGAGGCTGCGAGGTCAACAGTCTTAGGCCGCAGAGCAGCAAAATGGGAAGGCAAGAGCTCTACGCCGTGGTCACGTTAGACAGGGGTCCCCGGGCGCACATTCTGGACTTAGGTAAAATAAGTATAGGGTGGGCACGGTGCAGGGTGGAGGCTTTTACTAACATAGACCGCTGCTACAACTGTCAGGAACTCGGACATATGGCAGCAGGATGCGGCGCCGCGAAAGTGGGTAGGCGGTGTCACAAGTGCGGAGAAGTGGGGCACTTGGTGAAAGACTGCATTCAGGAAGCAAGATGCAGAACTTGCAACGTGGCAGGTCACAGGACTTCATCCATGGCCTGTCCAAAGTACAAGGAATTAGTACTTATAAAAAAGGGGGTGGGTAAGGCGGCACCGCCGGTTAAAGAATGCTGACCGTCGTCCAAGTGAACTTGAACAGGTCGGTTGCATCTAGCGACCTTGCGATGCAGTTGTGCGCGGAGATTGGAGCGGACATCGCGTTGATCTCCGAGCCCAACATACGCACGGCAACAGGAAGTGCCTGGTTCATGGACGATCGGGAGGACGCAGCACTGGTGGTGCTGAACAGCGGGTTGGGAATCGGAAAACGCGGGAGGGGGGAAGGGTTTGTATGGATTCAAGTGGGTGGGAGATTTTACGTGTCTTGTTATGCCTCGCCTAATAAGGCTTTGCAAGATCTGGAAGACATATTGGGATGCGTAAGGTCTCAACTGGGGGTGGGGATCAGGGATGCTTTTATAGGGGGGGACTTTAATGCCAAGTGCCCTACCTGGGGAGGGAACGTAGAGGACGGGAGGGGTCGTTTGCTAGCGGAATGGGCCGCGTGTAACGACTTGACTCCAATGAACGATGGGGCAGCGCCCACGTTCTGGAGGGGAGAGGCACGCTCGTATATCGACGTGACCTTCTGCGGGTCAAGGGTAGTGGGGTTGGCGACGGGGTGGGAGGTGATGGAAGAGGAATGCCTCAGCGACCATCGTCCCATCAGGTTCGGTGTTGGCAAGACGGCTCCGTCGCGCGTGAGGGACGCGGAACAAAGCGGGTGGGTAATGACGTCGGAAGGGCTGGAGAAAATTTGTAGGGATTTTGGGGAGCGAAAAGTGGGGGAAGGGGAAAACGCGGCTCAGCTGTGCAAGAGCATAAAGCATCTCTGCGATCTTCATTTCACCAGAAAGGGGCGTCAAATCGGAAGACGTCCAAAATACTGGTGGAATGAAGAGATTGCGGAGGCAAGGATGCTCTGCAACAGGGCGCGTAGAGCGCTGACAAGGGCCAACGCCTCGGGGAGGGGTAACGTGGGTTTAGTCGGGGAGTATAAAGGGTTAAGGAAAAGGTTGGGAGGGCTCATCAAGTCGGCCAAGAGGGGAAAATGGAAGCTCCTGGTCGACGAAGTTGATGGGGACATCTGGGGCAGGGGTTTTAAAATAGTGATGGGGAAAGTGGGTAGGAAACCGCCAAAGGTGGATACGGCGGTTCAGAGAGCGGTAGTAGGGAAACTTTTTCCAGCGCAAGTGGGGAGGGTTTTCAGGAGGTGGCCAGTTGAGGCTGGGGACGTCCGACTCTTTACGGAAGGAGAGCTTCTGGAGGCCACGGCAAAGATCAGACCGGGGAAAGCACCGGGGCCGGACGAATTCCCTACGGAACTTGTCAAAGCCTTAATCGGACGGTGCCCTGAAACCTGGCTGAAAGTTTACAATCGGTGCCTGGTTGAAGGAAGTTTTCCGGAAGTGTGGAAGAGGGCTAACCTGGTCCTGCTGGATAAGGGGAAAGGTAGTACGGGGGCTAGGGCATATCGTCCAATATGTCTCCTGGACGTGGGTGCGAAAATCCTCGAACATTTGGTGGTGGGAAGGCTTTTGGAGGTGCTTCAAGGTGACGCGGCCCTCTGCGAGCGTCAGTACGGTTTTAGGAAGGGTCTTTCAACCCTGAACGCGCTCGCGGAGGTGAAGGCAGCGGTAGTAGCTGCAAAACGTTTTAGCTACACGCACAGAAAAGCGTGCGTGTTAATCACCTTGGACGTGATGAACGCCTTCAACACTGCCAATTGGGGCAGGATTTTGGGGGCGCTGGAAAACAGGGGGGTACCAGGCTACCTGCTAAATCTAATTAGCAGTTACCTGTGGGGTAGGATTTTGTTGCTGGGCAAGGGAGAGCAGAGGGAAGAGGTTAAACTGTCGGGGGGTGTGCCACAGGGGTCGGTTCTTGGACCCACGCTGTGGAACGTTCTGTATGACAGCGTGGTGAGCCTGGAGATGCCGAAGGGGGTAAAGGTAGTAGCTTACGCGGACGATCTGGCGGTAGTAATAACGAAGCGCTCTAGACTCGAAGTAGAAGAGGCTGGTAACTACGCCGTTAAGATAATAGAGTCGAAGATGAGCGAGCTAGGGCTGAAACTGGCGCCAGAAAAGACAGAGCTTGTGGTACTTTCGTGCTCAAGGAGGGTACCACAAGTTCAAATAAATGTCACGGGGACCACCGTCAGGTCTAAGAAGAAGCTAAACTACCTTGGGGTTGAACTGTCCAGCAACATGGCATGGGGCGGGCAGGTGCGGGAGGTGTGTATGAGAGGAGAGAAGGCGGCCCGGTCGTTGGCGGGTCTAATGCCAAATCTAGGGGGAGCAAGGGCTTCCTACAGGCGCCTGCTGTGTTCGGTTGTTTCCTCCATAGTACTGTACGGTGCAGAAATATGGAGGGACACCTTGCGCAGCAACGAGAGGCAAACGGAGTGGGTCTTGCAAACTCAGAGGAGGTGCTGCCAGAGGATTTGCAGCGCCTACAGGACGGCGTCAACTGCAGTTCTTCTGGTGGTTGCGGGTACAAGGCCACTAGACCTTCTAATCCGTATGAAGACGGAAGTGTGGGATGGGCGTCTCTCGAGGAGCGAAGGGGATGAATGGGTGTGGAGAGAATGGCAGCGAAGATGGGAAGAGTGTGAGTCGAGTGGAGGTGGTAGTGAACTCGGGTGGTCAAGGCGGCTCATCGTAAACGTGAAGCGGTGGGTTGGCAGAGGTTACGGCGAGGTAAACTATTACCTCACGCAGGTATTAACGGGACACGGTTGTTTCCGGGCGTACCTGCAGTGGGTGAAAGTGTGCAAGAGCGACGAATGTTTGTATTGCGGGCAGCGAGACACGGTTGAGCACACCGTGTTCCGTTGCGAACGTTGGACGGAAGTGAGGGAGAAAATGATTGTGAAAATGGGCGGAGCAAGCGTGAACCCTGACAACATGGTGGAAACAATGATGACGTCTCAGGCCGGCTGGGATAATGTGTCCACCATGATAGGGATTATTCTCCGGAAAAAAGAGGAGGAGGAGAAGGAGCTTGCTCCGGTAGAAGAATGGGGGGTGGGGGTTTTGCCTGGGGTGGGCCCGTAGCTGTTTTTATTATTGTGTAAAAGTATGAATGGAAATGTTATAACTTTTTGTAAAAAATGTGTCTGTAAATTTTTTGATTTGTTTGTTTTGTAAAAACATTGTTTTTGAAAAAAGAGAGGGCGGCAGAAAAGATTAACTGCCGTCCGGGATTCTCCACTCCGAAGTAATGCTTTAATGCAATCCCGGGGTGGAGTAAAAACAGATATATCCCAATGGGAGGAGGGTTTTAGCCGGTAGGAACCCGGCACTACCGTGCAGCACTGGCTGCCGGTGTCTTAGCTGAAGATTTTACTCCTTCCAAAAAAAAAAAAAAAAGGTTAAGTTAGGTTAGATTAGGTTAGGTAACAGTAACTCGTTCACAAATAAATCTTTGTTCCCACCCACCCACCCAAGCGTTAGTTATCAAGAAATTTATTTTTAAACAATTGTCTCATATCTAGACTTAAACATACAAGAAGTGGGATAAACAATAGATTCTTTGATGACTAACACATAAGCAGGAAAATAAAGTTGTTGAATCTACAATAAATGTTCAAAATGACTTCTTCCAGCCTGGATCTACGCATTTAATCTTTTTGTGCCAAACTCTTTCAAACACACTTGAGTTGTTTTTAATTGAGTGACACTCAGCAATTATCTAATTTTGCAAATTGTCTAAATTCTTTACTAGAGTAGCAAAAACTAATGCCTTCAGATGGACTCTTAAGAAATAATTTACGGGATTTAAGTCTGGGGATCAAGCAGGCTATGCGTGTGGCCCACCTCAACCAATCTAGCAATCTGCGTATGTTGCTGTTAAATAATAACGAGCAACAAAACTGAACTGTGGTGGTGCACCATTATGCATAAACCACATTAAAATTTTTGTTGCTAAAAGTACATAATGCAGAAACTGAGGTAGGTAAGTGTTTTTCAAAATTGTGCAATACACTTTGCCGGTAAGTCTTCCTGGTAAAATTACTAGTCCAATTAGACAGTCGCCCATAATTCCAACCAAAACATTCAAGAAGAACTGATGTTGAAAAAAATCTTCACATACCTGATGCGGACATTTATCTGCCCACACATGGTTGTTATGAAAATTCCTTATTGCATTTCTTATCAGCAAATAGTAGTGCATGCATGAACACGCTGAATGTGGTATAGAAACAACCAATTGACTTTAAAAATTTCAAACTGTCTAATGACTTACATTCAAAGTATTGGCAATTTTTTGCGTAAAATTACTTCCTCTATCACGTTCAGCACATTTTGTTCCAATTGTACTTTTCTGACTGTCATTGATCTTCCTGGTTCACCATTTTCTTTTAATGTGCTTGTTTTACAAAGACATTGATAATTGTTTTTGAAGATTTTTGGTAAAAGATTTTAGATTTAAAAAACCGTTCAATGTACAATCGTCTAAGTTATAATAAATTGCCATCAGCAAATCCATACATGAAATGCATGTCAGTCATTTTGGCGTTTGTATAGTAATTTATGGTAGAGGAATTCATTAACTAGAAAAAAAAAGTCTAAAGGTGTTAATCACAAGATGGTGCCCAATTCTAATCACCTTTTCAAGAAATTACACGGTCAGAAAACTTTTTTTGCAAAATTGTGATTGTTTTGTTGCTTGTGTGGCACGTAGCGCCGTCTTGCTGAAAATAAACGTTGTCCACATCAATATTTTCCAATTCTGGCAATAAAAAATTATTAATCATAGCTTGGTAGCGCTATCCATTCACAGTAACAGTTGCACCAGCCTCATTTAAAAAAAAAATGGGTCCAATCACACCGCCAGCCCAAAAACCGCACCAAACAGTAACACGTTGAGGTTGCAAAAACTTTTCAACAATCATTTTTGGATTCTACTTATTAACGTAGCCTCCGAAGTGAAAATGGGCCTCATCACTGAAGATAATTTTTCGATAAAATTCCGGATTATTTTGATGCATTTGAAGGACCTAATCAGCAAAGATACGACGTTTATGGTGATCGACCGGCTTAAGTTCTTGTGTTAACTGAACTTTAAAAGCCTTAAGACTTAAGTCTTTATGCAAAATACGGTGTAATGTCGTTTGTGGAATGTCTAATTTCAAAGATCAACAAAAAATTGACAAACTTGGGTTTTCTTCAACACTACGGGCTACATCAGCAATATACTTATGTGTCTTGAGCGATGCACACGGTTTACAATTCTTCACATTACAAACTTGTCCTAACAGCTCAAATTTTTCCACCAAGTTTTCTATTGCCGGCCGAGAAGGTGCTTTACGACTACCAAAAAGTGCTTTAGTTTTGCGAACTGTGACTGAAAAATTTTCACCATTTTTGTAGTGAGTTTTAATAACTTTAATGGGTTGTTGAAGCGTGTATCGTTCTATTTTTAATAATGGCGTATTATTTACTTATCAAATGTCAAAAGATAATAGCTTTAAAATTGACAGCTGCCTAAATAGCCTGCTATTCAAAATGAATCTTCTTATTGGAAAACCCTTTATATAAACATTGTTTAAACAATATATGTTGACAGAGATGTAAAATTATAACTCTTAATAAGCTTAATTGATCAATATTGATTTAAGTTACATAATTTTTAAATAATATGTAACACTAAAATGATATTATAAAACCTTTTGATTAACAAAAACATCAATTCTTACTGAAGCATTACCTTATTACACAAATCTTTTGTTTTGAAATGTGGCTATAAATAAAACTTGTGTAAGTAAATAGCTGTTTTAATAGTAAAATTAATGGTGCATGGAAATGGGGAGCATAAAGTAATTTTATAAATAGAGAAAGCACAAGTATTTTCACTTTAGGTCAAATTAGATGTTAATTAGATAATAATACACAAATGTTGGGTATTGCGTGTATAACACTTAATTTAAATAATTTATTTGCAAGATATATTTTTTTATTATTCATTGTAATAATAGAAATTTGTTATTGCATTGATTCGGTTTTATGAGGTTTATAAATGTTTTCATAACAAAACTAATTTAGTTTTTCCGATATTGGAAACTAAATTAGTCTACCCACTCCGAACTATTTTAATACTTTATTTACGTATTTGCAGTTAAGTAGGTATAAATAAAATTCTGAACACAAATAAATATTTTTAATTAATGTTGTTGACAACTAACATTTTTTTTTATGAATACATTGATTTATTTGGATGCAATTTTTTGTAGTTATTAAGGTAATAAAAAAGACCAAATGCTATTGAGTCTCTTTAGGTAATGTACTTTTCCTAATCATGAATATGCAAAATGTTAAAATAAAAGTAGCAAAGGGTGGTTCATGTAACGTTTGAACTACTAAAATGGGACGCTTTACACTTGGACAAAGTTGGAAATAATAAAAACTTCCAAAGTGTTGAGTCTTCTACTCAAACGGTAAGAAATTTACGACACAAATTTGATAGAAAAGAAGTGCCTTCAACGCAGTTTGTGGACTAATTTGTGAAGCGAGTTTGCAAAACTAGATCGTTAGTGGATAAAACAACACGTCCACGTTCTCGTCCAGTGCGTGTAGCCAAAAAAAAATAATGTTGTTGCTCAGAATGTGCGTGAACATGCATCAACATTAAGTCATCATCGTTCTCAGGAACTCAACATTTTTCGCATTTCTCTATGAAGAATTTTGCATAAAGACCTTGGTTTGAAAGCCTACACAGTTCAATTAGTCCAAGAAATAAATGAGCATTTTGATAAAAAAAAAATGTGTTTTCCAATAAAACTTATTTTTATGTAGGAGGGTATGTCAATAAGTAAAATTGTTGCATTTAAAAATTAGAAAATCTACACATGACTATTGAACATTTTATGCATCTACAAACAAATAACCGTTTGGTATGGTTTTTGATCCGGGGGTATTAATAAGCTATAAAAAATAAGCAAGGAACCGCCGTTACCGTCAATAGCAAACGTTACTGTGCCATGCTAAACAAATTTTTGTTTTCAAAAATTGAAAAGTATGAAATGAATGACATTAGGTTTCAACAGGACGGGGCCATTTGCCATTTAGCCGACGTAACCAACAACATTTTGCGCATTGTTTCTGAAAATCAAATATTTAGCCAAAATGCTGATGGCTGCCTAAAAGCTGTGATCTGGTTGCGTTGGATTTTTTTTTGTAGGGAGATCTTAAGGATAAGTGTTACGCTAACCATCCAGAGACGATTGATGTTTTGAAACACAAAATCAAAGTTGCTATTTATGCAATTAGAGCCCAATTAATCGAAAATGTACTAAAAAATTAGGTTAATTGAATGGGTTACTGTCTAGCCAACCGTGGCCGTCATTTAAATGATGTTGTGTTTCATTCTTAAATAAAAATGTCCAATCGTTCCAATGAACTCATAAATAAAAAAAAAATGTATTAGTTTTTTATTTATAACCAATTCAAATTCCAAAATTTAGATAGCCCACCTTTTAGTATAAACCAAAATAAACAAAAAAGTCTTTATAAACATAGGTTTGCAAAATAATGGTTTTGGAGATACGGGAGATTTTTTTTTAGCAAAAACAAAAAACAAAATTACATAAAATGTTTGACGACATCTTAGTTTAAAGGTTATTTAAACTCAATCTAAAACCTTCTCATTGGCTTAGTTTTATTAGCTGCAGTTTCTCGAAGATATTTACAGAAGTACCAAAGACCAATGTTTTCAAATATACCCAAAAAAATAAATCTGGAAAGTTTAAATCAGGCAATCTTGTGGGCCATACAACAGGTAAGCCCTTTCTTACTCATCTACGTGGAAACGTTTGATGTAAATACAATCGAAAAATAAGCTAAAGCATCTTCATTGTCTTTTGTCAATAGTAATGTTGTCAAAAAAATCATACATAGTGTTTTAAAAAAAGCTTAATGCGTCTTTTTTATTTTTTGTCATTATCGTTTTTTTAATTTTTTTGTTTCATAGTACTTCTTTTTGCTTTAGTTACTTTAACCATAGTGTTAGCTTTGCCGGTTTCTTGTTTGCTGAAAAGTACATCAAAAAAATTGTATTTGTTGTAGTTATCAACTCAAAATGATTTCTGACGTTTGCATAGAAGACACACATTTAACAAGAGATGGTTGGGAAACCTCTCGACAACAAACGCTACTCCAAAGCATAATAACGGCCGGCAGTTTAGAATTGAGTGTTTTACCCACCTACCATTGGTTATCCAAAAGTTAAACCACGACCTTTTCTAGTGACAAATAAGATTTAACGTTTGCATAGAAGACACACATCCAAACTTTTGATTAACAAGAGAAGGTTTTGATCCAACCTGTTAACAACAAACATTTATTCCACTCCAAAACATAATAACGACCGGTAGTTAAAAATAGAGTTTTGACTTTTGCACAGAAGACACACATCTAAACTCTTAATTAACAAAACACTTGAGTAGATGGATCACTCTAAAGCATGTATGTCGTTTAATGACTTCAAAGGAATCTTTATATGGTTTTTGCAAGAAAACTTTTGTAGCGTAGTGATGACAATGTATTTAAACACAAAACTACGTCTTTTGTCATAGCAAGAGGTTTGGATGGGCCCCAAGTCCTAGAATTGCTTAAAAAGATTATTTTTCTTTTTGCGTTTCAGATGGTGCTAAAAATTCTAGCCATAATGGTTGGTCCGTAGACTAATTTTGCTGCCGTACTTTTCAGGTATTTTTGGCATGCTGCTTGAATGCCTAGTAATATGGTTGGCAAAACGTGTATTCATTGGTGGGTTTTGTGGCATTTATTGACCGTTTTTAGTTGTCTGTAGAGACGCTCGACTAGGTTGTTAACCGTGAGGTAAAATGCTCAGTAGTAAAAAGTTCAATTCCTTGAATGTGACAACTCAAATTGATACATTTGGTCAGTGGTGATTTGAAAAGATGTTCTAAACTTGGCAATCTACTTTTTGAACAATGCATTTGCTACTGTGGCTGCTTCTATATTCTTCACAACGTCAACACAAGCTAGGCAGTAACGATATCCTTCTAAACTTAGCAGTGATCAAACCTCAAAGAGGGTGCTGTAAGAATCTCAATTGGTGCGGAAACGTGTTTTGTGATTTTATACGTATATTTGTGCCTGGCATCTGTACTTATTTAAGTTGTTAACAGGATTCAACAGTTAGATACTTCTTAAGTTTTTTGTCTGCTGACAGATGCAGCAAGTACCTTGCAATTGATGTTTGTAGTGATCTCTTTAATTCTGAACAAAGCATCAGCAACGACGTTGAAATTACTGCCGTAATTGTTTAACTGTGTAAGACTGAGTAGTTCCAAATTGTGTCTTTTTCTGACTGTAATTGAATTTTCTCTTTCAAATCATAATAACCCAAAAACTAGTAGTTGAAAAAATTGCCCAATATGTTTTATGTGTTTTTTTTTTAATGCCAAAGCAATTAAGGTCATTAATATACGCTTAATGTTTGAGAAAAATCTTTGTTATGTGAAACCGGATAGCAGTTAGGTATAGTCTTTGCGTTTTAAGCACGGTAGTCTTCACATGTTTTTTTTTTACTTTTTTTTGGTACCATGTGGAAAGAAAAAATTCAGTTACTTTTGGATAGTTGTGCTAATCTCAGGTTAAGTTAGATTTAGAATTCTTTTTTAGCTATTAACAACTTGTCTGAAGCTAATCTAGGTAGTTTACTTTAAACTGCTTAATCTTGTGTTGTTTTTATGTAATAGCACGTGGTTGTTAGTGAATCAATTGGTCTTGTAATTTTGGCATATTTTTCCAGTCATTATCTACAAAAGTTCCAAAGATTATCCAAATGTTTGAAAAACTAAAACACAATTATTCGCTCGGAAAAATAAGTTGTGTTGTGGCGTCTACTAGTTGTTGATTACAGATATCTACTTAAAGCTAAAAAATGTCTACTCCATTTATAAGTTTGTTTGCGGTTATGAATTGCCAGATGAGTACTCTGCACAATCTCAGATTTATATTAAGTGTGATAAAACTATAAGTTGGTATAATTGTATTATTTGCTGCGTATAGTTTGTAAATCGTTTTAATGCAAAGGCCAAATATTTTGAACCTAGAATTAAGAATTTTGTTTTGGTTTTCAAATCAGTAATAAAAAAACGGCGTGGTTTGGGCAAGCAGAAGTTGTCAATTGCCATCAACGACTGTTCTGAAAATTGTCCGTTCGTTCTGCCCAAAACGTTGGTAGTACCAACAAATGCCATGCTAATTTTTGTACACCAGTTGTAGATTTTTTTTTTAATTCTTATAATAGTTATACCGCCATGTCTCGATCACCAAAGCCTCGTTAGTTATCTAGAAGAGGTTACATTTAGGTTGAACTTATTTGGTGTTTCTTGCCGTCACCCCGTAATGCTCAAATTAAAGCGTTAGCGCTGCCGTAACTTACTGCGATTTTGCAACGTGGTAGAAGCAGAAATCTTAGGGTGTGGTAGCCATAATTTAGGACCACGTCAAAAGAGTTGAACGGGTAGTTAAGAAACTGTGAAAGCCGCTGACAACGCCGCACCCCTGCAAAGCATTAAACCGTCTCAAATTTAAAATATAATCAACAGACCCAAAACAGGTCTGCTCCTGGCTTTGACGGAATTCCCAATAGGACCCTTAAATGGTTCTTGCACAAGGCAATAATAAATCTTTGCAATTCTTTGTACAGGGCATTTTCTTACGTTTTGGAAAAGCTCAATCGTAATCAATATCTTAAAACCTGGGAAAGATCGGCGGTTTCCTCAAAACTACCGGCCAATCAGCTTAGTGTGCATCGTGAGTAAGGTCATAGAAAAAGTTATCTTAGACATGATTCAGAATTATGTTGATTCTAACAATCTATTTCATTCTCACCAGCACATATTTCAATGAAAACACTTCGCGGTTTACCAGCAAAATTTACAGTTAAAAGTTACAGACACATCGTTAAGAGCTTTACGTTGAAAAATGCCACTTGGATAATCCTTTTCGACATAGAAAAAATTCAAAAAGTCTGGTTTGACAGTTTTCTTTACAAACTCTACAGACAGAATGTCTTCTAAAACTGATCGCTTCATATTTAAACCGCAGAACCCTATCTGTTAAAATTCAAAGTTACATTTTTTTCTCACTGAATATCACGGCAGAAACCCCTCAAGGCTTTATTCTTTTTCAGGTTTTTTTTAACCTCTTTGTCGCGGACACGCCTTTGAGATGTAAGCACGGGGTTAAAACTGCACAACGCTTCTCTACTTTTCAAAGTGACCTATAGTAATTACTTCCAGGCTACAAAAAGCTACTACTAATCTGAAATACTAGTTAAATGGTTGGCAAGTCAAAATGAATCTGGAGAAAAGCAAAGCTGTTCTTTTCACACGGCAACGGAACAAACCTTATAAGAATGTTTGTTTCAACGACGTTCCCATACCGTAGTCCAATTCTGCTAAGTATTTGGGAATAACCTTGGACAAATTAATCAGGTACAAGTTGCAGGTGCAGTCTTCTAGACAAAATTAAATTGGCAAAAAATCTTCTAGTTTCAATGCTCCAGCGGAGCAGTGATTTATCTTTTTGGAATAAAATTTGCTTGTACACGTCTACCATCATGCCGTTGACACCATACGGAGAACCGCCGCACACACAAATCTTTATAAATTAAAGTTTTTCTAAAGTTTAACTTTGCGAATGCTTTTTGAAGCTCCATGGTTTGTCTAAAATTGTAAAATTTAAAGCAATCTCAGAATTCCTTTATTGGCCGCAAAGTACTTCAACAACCTTGCGGTTTACTCTAATAGTAATGTGGCCCAACTCGCCGAGCCAGACAAAGAAGTTTTGCAACACAAGCACCCAGTTAATCATTAATCAAAAGATTAGCATCTTCTAAAATACTTATCCTTTTCCTTCAGCCTATAGGGCGCATCTGTTCCTTCTTTTTGACAATGGTTTTTGTCTTCCTTTATCTATCAACGGAAAGTTTATGAACTTAACGGTCTCAAACTTCCGGGAAGTTCACGAAAGAGAGTTTAGTCAGTAAACTCCTGCCTTGTGTGGGTGAATCTAACATTTTAAGTCTTTAGAAGACCAAAAAACCACAAAAAAAAATGTAAATTGTCTAAAAAATTCGAAAAAAATTTAAAATCACATTCTCGAGTCGGCTAACAGCAACTAACTATTACGCATCGATCCAAAGAAGAGAAACTGTTGCTGAATTATACGCAATTTTGATTGGAACCACAAGCTACAAAAGAGGCTTAACTAGTTTGTTCTGTCTGTTGTATATTTGTATACAATATACCAAACAAATTTCTTTCAGCGGCTTTATGGCTGCTGCAATGGCGCTCGTGCCGGAGCAGTAGATCAAGGCTATTATAAAAAAAAGCCAAGAACGTTTCGGCCGGCTTCTAAAAGAACGCCAAAAAAAGCAAACAAGTCCCAGGCGAAAAACAAGCCCTGCCCAGCGCCAGTGTGGCCGCACTAACCCATCAAGTCGAGGATATAAAAAACTTGATGGCGTTCAAGGCAACCACCATCAGGGCCAAAAAGAAAAAAATAATCGGCTGCAAATAGAAAAAGAATTGAGGGTGAATCCGTTTCAATTATTAATGGACCTTCAACCTCTCTCCAGCAGCTTTTAGCTGTTGGCTCCTAGCCATCAACAGTTTTTCTTGCCGGCCCCTCAGGCTAAAAAAAGGGCTTTCTGCCTCCTAAGGCGCCGCCCCCGCTTAAAAAGGAAAAGTCAGGAACACTTCAAATCTTAAAAGATTCTACCCCTTCCCAACCTCTTCCCAACCTCTTTTTAGTTCTTTAACATCTCGATCCTTGTTTTTTTGTCTTAACGAATAAGGCCGCTTTTCCGGCTATATTCAAA